>OY982963.1:17409810-18770351 GCA_963890685.1 Plagodis pulveraria | reverse complement strand
TGAAAAGCGATCATTCCGTATATTATACTCACTACTTTTAGGTAGGTAAGTAGGTACTTACCTACCTAAAAGAAGTGAGTCGATGAGAGAAGATCTTTCTTGCCGATAGTCACACTAGTCACACTACATCTTTCATGGAAAAATCTTTCATCGTTATGGCAGTGGGATTATGGAATGAACTCCCGGTCAATATCAGATAATCACCCTCAAAAGCTACTTTCAAAACGTTAGTTCAAGATTTTTATTTGAGTAAAATTTTCTTGTCAGGTCCGTGATGTTGTTCTAGTTGCATTTGATATAATTTTTCTCGCTTTACTCATTTGATTTTATTGTGAACATTGTATACGTTTATTTTACAGCATTTTATGTCACAATTTAAAAATATATATTTAGCTATTATTGTTATTTATTATCATATTTTATATTACATTATGCATTTATTTACTATATTATGTAGTTATAGTTATCATAACAACTTATTTCCTTTTTTTTCTTCTGTGCTTCTTGTATCCTTTTTGCATACTTAACCTATTTATTCACCCCTTGATGCACATACACCTTCTCAAAAACCCTCACTGGATGACTGGTATATAATACCTTAGCATTAAGTCCTCCTTTTGTACCTACATATTTTTTTTGTGCAATAAAGTATTAAATGAAATAAATAACCCGAAAAAGGATTTGCACAGGTACCTGGATGTTGTATGGGTGATTTCAACTTGTCGATGGTGAACAGCATTTTAGCGGTCACTATCACAGAACTTGAACATTTTGTGGCACACTTTACTGAAAATATATCACGCCTGTAGATGTGTGCTTCAATATAGTAATTTACTCTTTATCTGGGTTGGGTTGTCTGTCAAAAAAATCATAATTTTATAACCAGTAAAAAATGAACATTAACAATTTTATATTCATTGGCTACGAATATATATATTTATTCGAAGTTCATTGGATGGAAGGTTATTGCACTAATAAAACCATCTGTTAGAAAACCAAAGAGTTAACATTCCTGCAACAGAACTAAACTCAGTACTCAAATATATTGTAGTTAATATACTTAATACTAGATGACACTACTAGAATCAGGTTGTAAAATAAAAGGGAACCTTAAAAGCTATTTTTGTGACAATCAGTTTAAAATCTGTGACGTACATTACCATAAATGTATAAACCATACCAATCCATTTTAAAGTAAAAAAAAGTACTTTGACTCAGGGCTGCCAGACCGTCCTGTTAGGGCCGCTTTTTCGTATTATTCAAAGTTAGATTGATCCTTTCAGCTTTCGTCAAAAACGTCCTCTGTAGGACACCGAAACATTAATAAATTAGTAACCATCAAATTTTATTATTTACTTTTTTTTAAAACACTACCCGGCGAAACCAACAACATACATTCGTTCAGTCACTTAACTGTTTCCTATGAAGTTATGTAGGAGTTACATCATAATTATTATGTTCGAAGGCTATTACACTTTTTATTACATTTTTTATTGTATTTAGTTTCTTAAAATATCTTTCTGAGAAAGCTTGGATGCTATACCAATATATTCTAGGTTAGTCTGAACAACATTTTCGACCACATCATCACTTACAATCATACTCATTGCAGCGCTATTCCATCACGGTAAGCAACATGTTGTTCCGTCTGACCAAACTTGAGAAATTATTAGATTATTTTATTTTGGTGACTCTGGGAGAAACTTCCGCTTCGCGTCACACTTCGCCAGTGTATTGATGAAAAGTTTGGGTGGAAAGCTTCAAGGCGGCTAGGGACTAATATGGACATGGCAGATAATACTAAAATATATAACTATTACAATACAATATACAAAACAAATTAACTCCATCCAGGTGAGATAGTGGTGAAAGACATAAATTAAAAAATACATCAGATGTACCAAAAGAATTAGTCGTAACTTAGACAAAAACAACTATAATTCAAATTTGACACCTTTTCTGTTACGCTGCCAGCTACTGGCAAACATTAGAAATCTATTAACATAATCGTATTTAATTATTTTTTCGGTTGGCTACTAAATATATTTTAGATATACCCGGTTTTTAAAATGCAAATTAGCGATATATTACGTCAAATGCCTGATAATCCATTGTGAAACATAGATTGGGTTGCTGAAAACTTAAAGTGAATGTTTGTCTTCTACATTAATGTCAAATCCTAAACCCCAATAAAGTAAACAAGTATTCTTCCTGTGATAACGGTTTTTCAAATTTTCATTTTAATTGCCCTAATTTCGATATAGTTTTGCTAAGGTTAACGCTTTGAAATCGTAAAAATATATATGATATGACTTTAAAAATGATTTTAGGCGTACCTGCCTACAATGTTTTCTCTAATAACTGGTAAGATACTACAAGAACAGAACTCAATACGAGTAAAGGTCGAGTACTTACTCGTATTATGTAAACGCGCTATCTCGTCTCATGTAGACCTATCCAATTATATAGCAAACCGTCCTATTCAAATATTCTCTGTGTGAAATCGTTTGTTTGAGCTGGCAACACTGTGGCTTAAAACGTCATTTGGCCACATCAGAGTCGCAGTGTATTAATTTTATTTTTTTGAAAATCCCTGTATACATATTGTTTCCAGACTGTCCTTATATGATACAGGAACATTAAATATATTTGATATCTGTATGAGTCATTTGAACAAGGAAGTTGACCAAATATTTAAATAGAAAGTAAATATTTCACATTGTGTGTCGAGATTGATTTTTTATTTTATTTTGTTTTAACAGTGGCTTATTGGTACAAATAGCTAATAAAATCACTTTGTGTGTTTCATCGTATATATTGGACATCCTATTATGTGAAATATGAAGTAGAATAAAGCTTCTGAGCTATGGATGAGAATACTAAGAGCTCCCCTTGTAAGGTAAAATATTAGCATTAATTTGCTGTTTTTCTTCTTACGGTTTGTAGTCAAATTTCTCTTCATTTCTCTATGATGCCCAGTCCTCAGTAGAATGATCTTGTCCTTTGGAATGCTTCACATTTTAACAAAAATATGTTCTTAGATTTTCTTGTTCATCTAAGTATATATACCAACCTCTAGAATGATTATCTCGGTTGCTAATAGGAAGTGAAAGTTTAAATCTGACCTTATAGACTAGTTTTGAAACTGATTTATATCATCAAGGGGAGATCCTGTCATCTTTTTACTTTTAGCTTCCTACTAAATACAAATTTGTCTAATTAGTGCTTCAATTTACTTATGTAGATATTGTAACAATATTACAATTAAATGTTAAGTATTTTGAAGTATTAGAGGCTTGTTATGCCAATGGTTATGACTCTGTTAGATCAATATTAGCTGGTAACTATCACAATAATAACAGAAATGGTTACTATGTGGCCAGACAGAATGCACAATGCTTTTCCTTTCTCATTTGCAAATATATAGTTTTTATTTTATACACCACTATTTTCCAAATGTTATGACTAAATTTAATTCAAATTATGTTGCTAGCACATTTGATGTTTCAAATGTTGATGTTCACATGCTTGTTATGTTCACAATGTTGCATGATAATCTCTAGGAGTGTGACGATGGAGTGGATGGGCTGCAGTTGCATGCGGAAGTGGAGCATCTGCGTCAGCACCTTGCAGAGAGGGATGCACACATAGTAGCTCTTGAGGGAGAGTTTATCAAGACCACCAAAAAGGCAAATGACTTAGAGGAACAGGTTGGCACTTGGAGAGAAAAATATGAGAGGTAAGTTGACTAAAATAGATATGTTGAATTAATATTAACTATTCAATAATATATAGTATTGCATTCATTCTTATTAGTGTTACATTAAAACCATCTGTTTACACATTATATGTATGTGGAATGTAGTTGACAACATAATTCTGTCTATCTGTATCATAATTAAAACAATAGTTAATTATAATTTTTACTGTGAGTAAGAAGGTGAGCTTATATAAAATGCTATTCTGAATAAAACTATGTTTTTCACCAAAATTGTTCCAATTTGACAACCAAGCAATTGCCAAGTGCCAGACAATTTCTTTAGGGTCTGTTTCAGAATGTTTGGGTAAGTTCCAGTTATACTACCCAGAACATATTTAGTAAATAAAAAACTATCTTTGCGTTTCACAGTCATCGATTTAGCCAGTTAAAGCTTGAAACATGCTGCATGTTAACTGTCATTTTTATCATTCAGTTATTTTATGTTCTGGGTAGTATAACCGGAACTTTCTCAAACATTCTGTAACAGGCCCTTAGGGAGATGTCCATGGAACCAGTTCCAATTTAAAATCTAGATTCATACCATGTTTAACAACATCGTCACTTGGCAATAGGTGAGTTAGTGTTCAAAGGGTAATCTTATCCTATATAGCCTAGTAGTATTAAAAATACAATATACAAAGTTTAGGGTTATTTGATACACACTGATCAAAAGACCTGTAATGTTCTTAGGGTACATGTATGTCAGTTTCCTGATACCACCATAGGCACCATGACAATAAAATGCCTATAGCCAATAGATTTGGGAGGGGAGGATTATTATAATTCTAATATTGTTCCAAGTGACACTGGCTATACATTGCTTAGCAGAGAGTCCCTGAAAATATTTAGATGTATGGGATATCATTAGAATCCTTACATTGTCCCAAGTGACACTAGCTATAATTTAGCAGCACAGTCATATTTTTTAATATTTATTCCATTTGTTTAATTTTTACTTGTTATCCGATTGAAATAAATCAATCTTTCAAGTTCTTATTATATTAATGTGCTGTTAATTACTTAAATAAAAAAATAAACTGTTTATGAAAAAAATTTCAATCATCATCAATCATAAAGATTTGTGACTGATATACAACTTTTGATTAGGATATGGATTTCGTGAAGCAATGTTAATGATGCAGAAAATGATATGTTTGGTTTCAAGTTAAGATAATAATATCTTATCTTAATACAATATCTTATTAAAAAAAATTATGTTGTTGTGACGGAACAAACTCGAGGCCCACCTGATGTTAAGCAGACTAACCTCTGCCTATAACAGATCCATTTTGTCACAAGTCACGAATTGCACTGCGCCCGTCACCTTGAGACATAGTTGTTAAGTCTCATGTGCCTGTAATTTCACTGGCTCTCAAAGAATAAAATTAATGTTGCTTCTAAAAAATCTAAACTTATTTGTACCCATTATGATAAGTGTTGTTATAAAGAAGCATTTTTCATGTTATTTTCAGATTGTATGACTCACATAAGCGTGTGCAAAAACTTAATCAAGTTTTAGAAGACAAACTTCTGCAAATGGTTGACAAGATGAAAGGCGAGAAGAGTCAACTTACCAAAGACATTGCTACTCTGTCTGTTAGACTGGCTGAATCTAAGCATAACTATAGTATGCTTCAGAAAGAAAATGTATGCAATGATTTTTTTACAATCTTATAGCTAGCTTATAATATAGTTTGAATGTGATCCCTATATAAATATACAGGGTTATATTGCCAGTGTTCATAGCTAAATCTGAAACTATTCCGAAAAAAATATCATTCAAGAGTCTCGAAGCCGATTATAATGAGAAATGTAACTACATTATTACCGAGTGGGGTGCCGGGTTAGAATGTCACCCCTCTATTTCTTCCCGTGGATGTCGTAAGATGCTACTGAAGGATTAATATCAGAAGTTGGGAATCGGCGCCTTCTGAAGAACTGGCAACTTCTACTGCAAACTCCTAAACTCCTGCCAAGCGTGGGGATTACGGAAAATCCTTCCAATGAGGGAGTCCTAGTTCAACGGTGCTCATTCTGATTCATGTGATGATGATGATTAGATAATTATTCTAGCTGGAAAATATCAGTTAATTATGCAAAAATCACACATACTGTTTCCTATATATTAGTTGATAATGTCCCTAATGGGGATAAAGTTCTGGATTGTGTTCAGATAATCTGTGATATGGCCAAGTAAAGAAAAATGGGTTCAGTTATTATTTTTATACATGTTTCTCTATTTTGCATATTTCATTGTTTCATCTTTGAGCATTTTGTACTGCCCAACATAGAAATTATTTTGAAAAAACCTTCCAGTGGGTCTTGAACCTGCAAGCCCAGAATGCCGTCCTGGTGCATTTCCAATATGCTATTGAAATGGGTGCTCGGGTGTCACTAAGGTCAAGAGTTGCATTTAAAAACGGATGGAAAAGGTACAACTGGCCAGCACCCGCTTATAATTTGGAAATGCACCATTCTGGGGTTGCAGGTTCAAGTCCCACGGGAAGTTTTTTTTTCCATCATCAAATAATTTCTATGTATAAAGAGCATTGACGCATGATAGATTATAGTCTATCATGCGTCAATGATCTTTAAAAAAATACTATTTAACATAGTTTCGGATTTAGCCACTAAGGGCTATTTGGGAAATCCACCCTATATTGAATACATTCACTTAACTACATCATTATTGATTTTATCTTAGGTAGATACTCCAGATTAAGTATGTGTAGGAAAATTGCAGAAAAGATGAAGCAATTGGATTTGTAAAACATCACATATTGAAACTTAAAATTCGTAGTTATAGTAATTTAAAAAGTTTTATTGAATTTAGGTAGTAATAAATTATTTATTTCATTTCAGGAGAGATACAAAAATGATATGAATTTAGCAATTCAGCTATTACAATGCAAGCCAGACAATTTTGTGTCGCAGAAGTTGGACAATGTAAGTAAAACATGTTGATTCAAAGTGAAAATGTTCTTGTGAATCAAGGTGATTGATCAATTTGTTTTCTTTACAGCTCCCTGTTGACACTCAAGCGAGAGTCTCGCAATATGTCATGTCAAAGACTGCCAAACCATCAAGCTCAATTCAACCCAAGAATGGGAATGAAATTGATACTTTCGATGCTAGTGAGTATGAATTCAACATTTCTGCATCTCTTATGTCTAAAATTCTAGAAGATAGCATTCAAGACACAGTGACTAAACACTGTGATACATGTAGCTGCAATAAATCTCAAAACAAACCATTCTGCTACAATGAGAGCTATTACTCTGTGTCTACACAGACATTCTCAAGCGGAGAGATGAAGAACTCATTATGCCTCACATGCAATGCGGAAATTAAGTCGCTCAATTCCAATTTGAGTATGAGAAGTGTATCACCGCACGGCGTCAGACTCATTAATGAAAGATCTCCGAATCGCCTTATACACCCTTTGTACATCCTTCCTCAGCTAACACCAGAACACAAAAATGACATGCACGCAATTCCGGTAGAAAAATCTGCTACAAATGGTTTTATTACTGACGATAATAAGTTGAACGAAAAACACGTGACTGTAGAATCGACTGACCTGCCTGATGGCATTCCAAAATTAGACGATGTTAATCATATTCGTAAGAATAATGCCATGAGTATGGAGCCGGCGGTGCATCACAAGCTTTGTGATCGCACAAAGATGTCTGTTTCTGAATCTAGCAAGAAGAGTAGTGCACTGAGCGTGGCTAACGACGATTTGCCTGTAGCTAAAGAGGTTGTAACCAGCCCTATAGAAAACAATCATAAAATGGAAAAGAGCAGCACGAGTGTACGCAAGAACTCTCATAGTTCAATGGGCGCCGTAAGCCGGACATCATCTGTAGCTAAATCTACAGTAAGCACTCATAAATCTAACACTCAAGTGGGCCCCGGACCAAGGTTTTGTCATTTACGTATGCAAGCGGGATCTAAGAACATCCTTCTAGATAATGCAGAACCGGATGTGCCGCCCGTGCTTTACCGCCGACAGAGCAAGTGCAATGAAAACTCCATATTCAAAGATCTAACAGAAGATGTCGATAACTTCATATCCATGGAAAAAAATGATAACGATCGCAAAGATGATATCAAAAATGATAATTTGGTTGTGGAAAGTACACTTATTGATGTACACGTTGACAACAATTATAAGGAGACTAACTCCAGTACGAAAACAGCTTCAATTAATCCAGTTCTACTGAACGTTTCCTCGTCGCCCCTTCAGCCATTGAAGACTCACAACTTCTCCAATAGCTCTGAAAATAATAACAACAAATCCCAAAGCATCGGGAGTCATCATAACACTTCTGAGCTTGACAATCTGCTAAGCGAGTTCAACGCTGATATCAGCAACGTTCAAAATAACAATAATCAACCCACCGACCCCCTTACTTCTAAGAAAAATACTATGATTACTCCTACCGACAATCACGAAGTAAAAATATTTAACTTTGATCGTTACGAGCAGAACAAACTTACGAGTCAATATAGTAAGCCTTTGCGTAAAATTGACATGTCGCAACTGCATTCTATAGAAAATACGAGAATATCCAAAGATCTAGCCCCAGAGGGTAACATGCCAAAGTTGGATAAAAAAGTAGACGCATCAAAAGCAAATTTACCGCCGATTGTGAATGTTTACCCCAACCTGACACAAACACACTTGAAAGTTAATGAGAACAAGAAAGCGTTCACCAATGAACAAAGCACAAGTTCGTTGTCCAGTGACGATAGCGCTGCGTTGTTGCAGAAACAACAATTGCTTCGTGTTGCAGAATGGGTGGAAAAGAACCTCGAGCAACAGAACAACTTTAACGATCCTCTGGACGACGACGTCAACTTTAACAAGACTGCTAGGAGGGACAGCAAAATAACTCGTCTCACTGAAACATTGAACGAGCTCGCACTTAACATGCCACATCCCGTAACAAAGTATTCAAAGTCGTACAGAGAGGCTCAAAATTGGATACATTGCTTGCAAAATGATAACAATATCGGTCAAAGTGCGACTCTGAAGATAACCAGTAACGTTGTCAAAGAGACAATATTTCCAGTAGAGTCCGGTGACGCGACTGTTACTGAGGTATCTAGAGACACAGCGAACAATAATGCGGAAAAGTATAAAAGCGCAAAGGATTTGCGTGATAGTTTGAAGAACGATAAGGAGATATCGCCTGAAGATTTAGCACGGATGGAGTACAATGTGAAGAAGTTTTTGCTTAGCGGACCTCATTGGGCGAACCCCGGGGCTCCGGGTTCTGCCGTACGGAGCCGACGCACGAGCAGCAAAACTGAGACTGATGTATGATTCCGTAATAGGTATCCAGGATAGTGATACATTCCACTAAAGGCATTGCTAAAACGCTAACAATCAAACGTAACTAGCGCTTTCGTCACATTCCGATTCCAAGTATTATCGGTCTGAATCTTTATATTCCACTCACATGTTCCTAAAATAAAAAAGATTATTTTTACTGTAAGGTCATGACGGATTTAATCATGCTAGTCTTTGTTGTTTTATAGTACGTTTTCGCAGGTGTGATGTTTGTGATGTATTGGAGAAAGTACGGAAGAATTATGCAATAATAATATTAATCTTAAAGCAATGTTGGAACTGAAAGCAAGCACAAAAATATCGATTTGGAATAATTAAGATTTTTTATGTAAAGGAATGTCAGTGTGAATGTTTGTAATGGAAATTGTCAAAACCAAGGCTGCTGTTTGCTAGAATGTAGTGAGAAATGTATTGCCAAGTTGAACTACTATAGTTAGCCATAGCTAAGACTATTATTAAGAGAATGTGTTTATTATTTAGTAGTCGCAAGTTCGTGTTTAGTCGTGTGTCAGTGGCGTATATAGAGTGTTACGTTTCTCCATTGCTTTATAATAAATGTGATAAGTAAATTATATAAGTGTTACGTAGCTATTTGTCGAATGTACAAAATTCTAGCGCTGGAAATATAATAGAAAAAATATTTGTGTAAGAGATAAATGTACCAAAGATTGAAATGCCTAAAACATAAAGCACGACAAAATCAAGTTGACAGGCTGTTGTAGTTATTAAAATAATAAATTAATTTTATAGCTACATGCCTTGTTTACATTAACACTCCGTTACACGCGCGGGGCACGAATGTGCCCAGCTATAAATATTTTATTGTTATTTTAAAACATATGGACCCAGAATGTCATCCACTTCAATAGCTGTTCCCTATATCCTGATGTATTTGTTACTGGCTCGGCAGCGACGAATGCACGGGCTTATTTTTTATCAACATATTACTTATCCTAGAGTTCTCTTATTTTCTACGTTTTGAATAGAAAAAGCGATCATTCAACTAAAACAACACTACTCGGGAATGTGAGGGCACCATACATAATTGTATTTTTTTAATAGTTTGCGACAAAGAAGTGACTTTCTTTGTTACGGTTCTAAGCATAATTATATACACTGATTGTAAAAACATTAATTCTATTTTAAAGTTACATTCTATTATATAAGTAATGCTCGTTTAAAAAAGGGGCACTGTGGTGCCCCGTGCGTGTAATGTTGTGATAAATAAGACCGCGTGTGACGGAGTGTTAATCGAGTACTTGAAAGAAACAGAACTTGGTTTTAGTTAACACAATGTTTCACTTTAGTAAACAACGGTGATGTATTTCATAGTAATACAGATGACAGTCGTATCGCGTTATGTTTTGGGTTTTGATTCGAATCCGTCGATAGAATAATAAATGAGGCAAATGTTGCATTATCACAATTAATGTCTCCAATAAACTAAGATCTCACTAGAATATCGGTTATGTGAACTTGCACCATAATACCCATAGTATATAGCACATTTTCCCTTAAAAATCACCCTATGTATCTTGCCTCCGCTTACACGGTACATTATGTACAAGTATATACAAAATATTAATATCAAATTACGTCTTTCATGCATATTTTACCTAATTGAATGGAGTATATTTTTGAAAAATTGATATCTTCTGCGATATATACTGTAGTTAGGATGAATGAAATGTAAATTGTAGTGGCAAAATTAGGTATACTTATGTGAAAATTGCCTCGTTTACACCCAGTACTCTGCTTAGTACTGCCCGGGTCGAGTACTCGCCTGGTGTAAAGTAGGCTTCTGTGTGTTAGAGGGATGCTTAGATTAGATTTTGAGCACAATTTCGATGTCTTTACGTGTTATTGTACGTGTATCGACGTTTTTTATTCGCGTTCCGTGTATGAACTTTCTTCTTATTCTATTTTTTATTTTCGTGCAGTTATTGGTAGGTTTTTATTATTGTGGATCTGTCAGAAATCATGATATTGTGTTTCAGGGCTGTGATTTTTGGAATAACACGTTATTTTTTGTATATAATTTATTTGACGAATTATAAGATTCTTGCCGATATAATTTCTCCTAATGATTTGATTTTTACTGTAAGCTTTAAAGAAATTGCAATCCTGAACTCGGTGATTTTGCAGTTTAAGTACGTAGGTACTACTTTTACTTAGCAAAATATAAAAAAGTAAAAATGCAGTTCTTTCTTTTAGGCAGTGTATGACGACCAGCAGCAAACATGTTTTCGTAATATCTAAATACGTGCTTATATAGGTACGCAATGTGATCAATTGTTTTTTTTTTAAGTTTATATGAGTGTACGTTTACTTGATATCTTTATTTTGTGTGCCGAAAACAAAAGCAGTTGTTACGGCATTTTATAAAAAAGTCGTAAAACATATCTTCTGGTCGAAATAAAGATGATTTAAAGTTGGACATAGACCTTTACGTATAATCTGTGCCCAAGCACTTAACACCGACTTCCGGCAAGTGCCTTAAGAGCCAGTTCTCGTTCTAGGTTATCCTGGTTACCACCGGCCACATCATCACATATCATGTTTTTTATTGGAAGAACGCATATCTTGATAAAGACATTCAAATATATAGCATGTGCGTTACATCATTTGAATAAACATATATTTCCGTTTCGAGCTGGACCTAGCATGTTCATTAAAATTCCCTAATACTAAATCCAGTTAAGTAGTTAACGTGACAATTAGATTCCAAAAAAAAATAAAAATTTACATTTTCACTGTATGACAATAGACATTTTAAGGGCCTGTTTCAGAATGTTCGAGTAATTTCCGGCTATACTAACCAGAACATAAAATAACAGTAATATTTATTTAAATTGATTTAACTAAGGCTTCGGAATATAACTGAAAAATATCGAAGTCAGTCTTGACAGAGTTGTAGTGTGCCTACGATAGATTGGAGACATTTTTAACATAATTTATGCATTAACATTGCATCATAACCATATATGCAATAATTTTACGTCGATTCTCAAGTGGCATCATTCTATAATTATCCAACCGAGACTCAGAAACGCAATGTCTTACATAGGTTATCCATAAATGAAATGTGATATAGTTTTTCTGAACGCGTTCTATTCGGTATGAATGTACTTGCTATATAAGGTTATAGACCACACTGCAATAATATAGAGTGCGCCATGCTATAGTAAAGGAGGATAGAGTTTTTTAAAAATATCTTAGTTTGCGATACTACGAAATCAATAATTTTATAAGCATTTGTCAATATGTTCACGAAAGAAGAGAGTATTAGCAATTATTATTCCTGGATCCCTAATAGACTGATGAATGACATCATGTTGAGTTTACATTCATGTTTGAGAGCCAGTAATTCTAGGTTAGCCTGAACAACATCTTCGACCGCATCATCACTTACCATTAGGTGAGATAGTGGTCAAATGCTAGCGTATTTAGCATATATATATTTAGATTGTAGCCTAGCCTATCAGTAAAGAAAAATTTAAGATAATTTCTGGGTCATGTGAGCTGTTGGTCATCATTAAACATTCATGTAGATAATATAATTACACTCTATATTGATATCATTGTATAGTTATACTTTTTTGTCGGCCCGCTTGGTTATGTGCAGCACTCCGGCAATCCACATTGAAACATGCTTGTGCAGCGTCTATGTGTTTATTTATTAAATATTTGTCAAGTATAACAAAGCAGTTTTAATTTCACCCGACATGTTGAAATATAGCTTGTAATTTAAAGCAGTGATGGCTCAGTGGCATTGGCTATGGACTGCCGCGCAGCAGGTCCATGGTTCGAATCCCGCCCAGAGCTTGAGCTTCACCGCACGGTGGAAGGGCATTTTGCGTATGCCCGCCTGGCTAGCGACCACCCTCAAGTAGAAAATCTGTCGCCAAGCACCTAACGGTGTGTTCCGGCAGCAGTCCTTGAGAGCCAGTGAAATAACAGGCAAAATGAGACTTAGCAGAACAACACTTGTCTCAAGGTGATGGGCGCAGTGCAGTTCGTCACTTGTGATTAAATGCATCTGTTATAGGCAGAGGATACAGCTTAACATCAGGTGGGCCTCGCGCTTGTTCCTTCACAATAACATTAAAAAAAAATGGTGGGAAAATTATGTTTTTTATGGGTAAGAAAATTAAATATTGAATAAATCATAAGTAGTAATAAGTGTCTATAATTATATCTTGGTCTACAGTACGATGTCAGAGATTAACAAAATGCTATGAACTATTTACAACACCACAGCTACTACAATGAAAGCATTTAGACAACCTACAAGTCATTGCAGACTCACAGGCAGTCCAACTCCTCCAGCCCACTACCAGTTGGTAGCGCGCCCAGCATGCTGGCAGCATTGCTGTTTGTCTTGACTCCTGTCTGTAGATGCATCAGGTGAATATGTGAGAATCGGGATCGTTATTGACGAAATTTAGTCCTACCTAGCAGTAAAAAAAGTGGGTCTCGTTTACAGATTTCACGTGGATATAGCAGGCAGCGGCGTGTAATAGGGGTTAAGACAGAATAAAATGGTTAAGGAGAGCTCTGCAAAGTCTACCTTTGATACCGAAAGTAAAAAATATAATGTTATAGTTTTTCGTAGATACAAATCTTTAGGCGCTTAGCACGGAACTTAGAATTCTAGATCATTCTGTGTGAGTTCGGGTTAGTATGGTCTAAACCATACACGTGAAAAAAATGTGGTCACTCAGTCCACTGGCACATGTTTAATTTTAATTCTAAGTGGCCACTACGCTAAAACGGCAACTTCTAACGTAGCTCTTAATTATACAAGTAAATAAGTTCTTCTGCGTAGTTATGTATGTAGCCTTGGGCAGAGAATCTGTCGCCAAGCAACAATTCGTCGGTTGCGACAGCTGCCCTTGTTATTATTATAAATTTCTACCATCTTGGATCGGTTATCAACAGGTGAGATAGTAAGCTAAGTGTTCGTTTGAACTTTAACCCTGCAACCACAAAATTATAATTTCATCAGTATAAAATCACAAATGAGTAGGAGTGTGTTCACGGTAGCGTGAAATAGCTTATCGTTACTAACAAGAAGGAAGGGTTTATCGCACATCAGAGCGACACTCCTGACCTTCGCATTTCCAAAATCACTACATAGCCCATTGTGTCTTCGGCCTTGTATTGTAGCCACATCTACAAAATATGTAAACATCGCGGTACTTTGTCATACTAACCATAGTCCGTATATTTAACTTAAATGTCCGTGATAAAGATTTTATTTACTGCGATAAAGTACTAAAGTTAAATTATATTTTTATGGTAGATTTTATAACCATTGTTCGTCTTCAATTTTCGATATAACACGAAATTTCACCTTGGATGATTTACAATTAGCAAGCGTAATGTATGCCTATGTATTTGTATAGTACTTAATAATGAACTACGATCAATGTTATACTTATAAATTGTATAAGCGCGTGTTTGTTTGAAACCTTAATAATTTAATGGAAATATGAATAACCTTTGAGGGTTCCGTACTAAAAAACGGGGACTAAACTAAACTAACCTACTTTGCTATACTAAGACTCAGCTTCCGTCCTTCCGACTTTTACAGAGCTGTATTTTTGGAACCGTATTAGATAGCCGATTGAAATTTTCAAAGAATGTGTTGGTGTGGCGGAATTCCGAAAAAAAAAAATTAAAAAAAATTGGTCGTCTACGACGAGGGTTGCCAGATCAGAAGACCGAAATATTGTAGTAGGTAAACTTCAAAAAGTCCGGAATTTAGTCGGGAGTAATACGAATAAATATGTCCCCATAACATCCGTTTTCTTCAGTGCCAACTGTAATGATAATAAGAACGATATTATAATTATTTTGAAATATTATTATAATAGATTTAATTAGGTACTTTACCTCAATAAAGTTTGCTATAGTCCCACCAACTTATCTGTTCAGGCGGCAAAAAAAAGAACTACAACATTCCTTCAAATTGTGACAGTTTGTAGTTGATTTCCTTGATCAGTAGCGCCCTCGAGAACTGCACAGTTAAGTTGGTGGTACTATATTTATGTATAATTTAGTCATTTGCATTTAAGTATTAGTTTAATTGCAATGATGAAATTCCAGAAAACTAGCTAGGTTTAATATGAAAATATATGAGAAGCTGTATATGTACGTATTTAATTGGGAGTCTGGATATGATATTTCAGGTCAGGAGAATTCAGACGAATCCCGACAATTCCTGTGTACGATGTACTCATCATGTAAACTAAATTTTAAAGATTCTACATTCTACTGCGTTCAGCAAAAAGGCATCTAAGTAGTAGGTAAGTAGTATGTCAATACTCAATAGACCTTTCACCACTATCTCACCTGATGGTAAGTGACTGTGACGATGTGGTCGACGATGTTGTTTATGCTAATTACTGGCTCTCAATTACTGCTGCTGGAACACACCGTTGGTACTTGGTGACAGATTTTCTACTTGAGGATGGTAGCTAGCCAGGCGGGCATCGCAAAACGCCCTACCACCATGCTGTGTAACGACTGCTATCCTAAGATAACAACCGGGACCGACTGCTTAACGTACCATCGCGCTCAGCAGTAATGTCACTAGCGGTCACCCATCCAAGTTATGACCGTGGCGGACGTTGCTTAACTTAGCTGATCTATGATTGTTTTGACCTCAAGTACACGTGTACCAAACGGCTATTCTATATTTGCGTTTTTTTTGCATACACCTAGTACTTACTACGAGAGGAATTCATATTCAACAACAGAGGGAAACGTGCAGAAATATTTTATTAATGAAACATTGTGTAAGTAAACTAGAATGTCGGTATTTCAGCAAGAATTTATTGGCACGTCCTGCTAATGGTCCACGGTCATCATCAATGCCAGATCACAGACGCTATAACGACAGGTGAGGTAATGGTCGACGGTTGACTCCAGAGGTTCGAGTGAATGACCCGCCCCGAGACCAATTTCACACGACAGGTGGCTGAGTTGCCTGGCCCTACGCTATGAAGTATTGAATTACATCATTATTGTTTTTTAACTCAATACGTCCGCGTGCACTAGGTGGTAGGGTCGTTGGTTAGATAAACGATGGGACGACCGCCGTATGTATAAGTCAGTAAGTCATCTGCCAGGCACCAGTGTTTATGTAGTACGTTTTTTTCCGTTCTAGATTGCTGGACAACGTTTTACTGATATGTATATTATTTAGCCAGAGATATTAATAACTGGAACTTGAATCACATAATATTGTAAATATTATTTCTTTCTCGATCGTGCACTCGTAGAATCAAGACCTCCTGAGGATGCTTCGTGTAGAAGCGGAACGCGTCGAAAATTCTTCCGGTTTGGCTGCGTGGCGTTTGTGACGTCACGTCGGCTTAACAGGAAAGTTAGGCGGAATTGTCACTAGATATATTTTTATATTTTTTAAGTGTTTTATTAAAATATTAATTTGATGTTATCGTAAAATATTTTAAAAATATTTGTTATTATTAAATATGGACTTCCGCAAAGTAACGCCTGAATCTATTCATTATTCACATCTATTATTATTTCATGAATATAAATATGAAGACTGTTGAACCTATTTTGATAATAATAAATACATAAAAAAATTAAGACAACATTAAATTAATATAAAAAGACACTTAAAATATATCTAGAGACAATTCCGCCTAATTTTCCTGTTAAGCCGACGTGACGTCATAAGCGACACGCAGCCAAATCGGAATAATTTTTATAATATTTTTGAAGTATTTGTTATATTAAATATGTAATGATTAGATATAGGCATAATGTAACACCTGGATCTATTCATTACATATATTGATATTATTAAATATACTTTTCATTGGAATCGGAGTAAGATAGTAGTCAAAAGCGCTTGCTTGCTAACCAATAAATTATTTAAAGATTCTATTTAAAGAAACTCATTGAATCAGGGCAATAGAGGAGCACCGAAACCATCCGATAACAATCAGAGATTAAGATTTCCCCCCTCTATTAGAAGGCGAGAACGAATCTCTGAAGAGAGCTTGAAATCATTCCTTTTGTTAAGATCAACTGAACTTTGACTAGCGACCGCCGGTTTACAATGAAAATACTTTAAGTATTTACGTACCTACAGCTGTACATTTCACGGCGGAGATGAAATGCTAATCGAACCATAATGACCCATGGCCAGTTATGGCAGGCACCGAACGCAATTAGGTATCTACTTAGCGTAACAAAGAAATGGTTTTCGAAATAAAAACGGAGACAAATCAAAGTTAACGCGCCATAAATCTAAACATTTATCCAAATTCGTGACAAGAACGTGATTCATGAGCAAAATATTCGCAGATATTTGAACTCTAACTGGACCCGACACTGCAAAAACAACTGAAATGGCAACCGTAGTGCCGCTGCTGCATATTACCGCCTTGCATGAAGTTGATCCATTAGTAAAGCACGTTATGTAGTCGAACAGTTATACGTAATAGCAATTATGTGCATAAAATCTTAGTGGTTTTGACACGAAAGCTCACGTAGGTAAGCCAGTTGAAAGTCATGGTAGCAGGGATTTGCGTAGGCTCCGGCCTTCCCACGGTCGGAAGTTACGCGACAGGTGACAATGCGCGAATGTGGAACTCCACCGTTACTTCAAAGGTAAGTAACCGTTCCTCATCAAAATATGAATTTGTCTCAAGTTCACAACTCCGAAGACACGCACGCTGCGTTAACCATTTAATCGCGGCATTGTTAAAAGGGTATGGGCCCATTGTTAGAGACGACTTTCGGGGATAGGCTTTTCAATACGCATAGAGTGTATTGTTTCCATTAGCAGGGATATTGTAAAATATTAAGAATTAATTCCGCTCTCTTTATCTCTTCAACAATAAGCAACAAGTAATCACGAATGAAACTAATAGACATCATAATTACACTCATTCTCTAACTACTGATAAATACCGGTGAAGTGTTAGTTGGGCCTCACATTTTAAGAGCATCGCAATAACACGTGAAAGAAGTACTTGATAGTCAATAAATAAAACTACAGCGTTTTTTTGAAGCGCTCGTAGCGAAGTTTGATTTGTATGGGTGACCGCTAGTGATATTACTAGTGACCACTTTCGTGCTTCGGAGGGCACGTTAAGCCGTCGGTCCCGGTTGTTGTCTTAGGATGGCAGTCGTTATAGCATGGTGGTAGGGCATTTTGCGAATGACCGCCTGGTTAACCACCACCATCAAGTAGAAAATCTGTCGCCAAACACCGAACGGTTTACTCCGGCAGCTGTCCTTGAGATCCAGTAATTCTAGGTTAGCCCGAAAAACATCTTCGACCACATCATTACTTACCATCAGGTGAGATAGAGGTCAAAGGCTAACCTATCAAAATTAAAAAAATAAAATATGAGATTTAACAACTGAATGTCTTAGGATGACTAATTTATTACGTTTACAAGCTAGAAACCCGTGCCGTGACATATAATTGGAAAAAGAGACAGATTGTGGTCTCATTAATAGGATTTCGTTTTGCACTTTCTTTAGGAGTAACGACTTTTTAACCCTACCAAAAAGCCCCTATAACGTAATACTCGTAATGTAGATTTTACCTTCGGTGACACGAGTTACAAAAGCTAAGATTATCGGTGGATAACGGAAACGCTCGCACCATACAGAAAACCCAAATTATACGATAGAACGGTAAACTTTAGTGCAAGTAAACTACAATGCCTACCGGTGAAGGCAAATAATTTACTAGTTACTTTTACCAAGTAAGGGCACAGTAAGTGGTGGTCAGTATTAAGGGTAAAGTAGGGGCAGAGTCACGCATGTTGTAACTGCTTGATGTATCAGTAATCTATCTTCCAAAATTAATTGTGCGATAAAGAGTCAGTATTGTCTTCCGATTCTGCCGTTTTAGACACAGGCTTAGGTCATTCCACTATAACTGGTTTTTATGCCCTAAAAAGCTGAGCAACTATTCAAAGAAGTTAAGGTCTTAAACGTTGATAGGCATGCTGCAATCGATTGACGTTGAAGCACGCTTCCTAAGAAAATATTGTTGTTGGCATAAAGCCTTGTTTTACTTCGTTAATTGATATACACTTTAAATATTTTAATTTAGACTACATTTTCTAGGGGCTCTATGCAGATAGTTGAAAAGGGGGTTGAGCCAGCAGACTATATGGGCTGATAATAACATGTGACCTGTGTGACGACGACATTTCCCTGGGGCAAGAATAAGACTCTTAGCACCTTATCGCATATTATCGCAGGGTGTAGCTGCAAGAGCGAGCACGTACCTAACTTAAGGGCCGTTAGACGTGGTAAGTTTCGTCATCGATCCAAAAGTAGTGAAATTTGTAAGCATCTACCATAACACACCACGTGTCACTTTTTTGTGACGGGGGAAAATGCCTTTTCACTTACTATTCTCCGCAGGGGTGGCGGAAGGGGATGTGTGGAACTTGAACCCACTAAAACCTCTTGTGAGCAGTCCTCCGCAGAGTTGGGGCAAGATGGGGTCGCGTTATCTTTCACCATCCCCCACGTATAAGCCCAGTCATAAACTCGGGTGCCTGCGGAGGGCCAGCCTTGCTCAACAAGGCCACCCCTAAGACTTGTGGGACTGTGTAAGCCGGTAGAGAATCCGCCGAAACTCCACTAAACCCTTTACGGAGAAGGGAGGAGACGGCTTGACCCCTCATTCATCTACGCCGGAGCGGGTCAGCTCAGACACCGTCATCCCTGACCTCCCTGCGGCCTCTTTTTGCGCCATCACTGCTTCACAGGAGTTCCCACACCATTCATAACATTCTCCAATCATTCACTACCTTCTACAATTTATAAAGGCTGTTGTTTATTTGTTAACACGTGCAATAGAGCTCAGTGTAAGCTGGTAAATTTAGGCGTTTTTTTATGGTATTTACCTTAGGCACCGCCACAGAACGAATATACCTAAAACATACTCGCCCCTTGACTATGGAGAACCGACCAGCGAAACGATAGAGCCTTTAGAATATTAGACATGGTCACAATCAAAACGAAATAAGTGTTTTACAACTATTACAGACATGATGTATACAATATATGATTTATGCCATAGAGCTTGAAAAACACATGTATTTAGAAAATCTGATAGGCTAGCTAGCCTGTGGAGGGGGACCAGGACACAGTTGGCGAATCATATCGTTTAGTTCTTGGCGTCAGATATTTTATTTTAGGGTGATAGTTAGCACGACGAGTATTCTGAAAATGGCCTCCCACGCAAACCCGCGGAGGCAGCTATTTATTTCCATTGCCACTTCACAGCTTCAAGATTTAGCTACTGCTCCTATAAGTCCTTCAAAAAACCGGGTATCCGCCTACTTATAGGAGAAAACAATTAACTCGTCTGGAAAAGAAGTGGGAACATACTATCCACAAGCTGTTCGTTGATTTCATGAAGGGACTTGATAGTACAGATCGTGACTCTTTGCTTAGAATTTTATTGTGCTTTTAGCATCCCCCGAAAACTAAATAGGATGATATAGGTTACCACCAAGTTACCACGAAACAATGCAAGGCCGTAGAGCGTAATTTGATTACTGGATTAGCTATGAATAAATATGTATTCGTAGGAGATTAGCAAGTGTACGCCATCGTCTATGTTATTAAATTAGGCCTCGAACGCGTTACATCAAGGGGTGATTAAGTGCAACTAAATTTACATCATAAAGTGATAGCGGCGGAGGAAATGAAACGAGAGGTTGCGGTAAGTATTTTGGGAAACGGAGCAAAGAATGAGTATAAATAGAAACAAAAAAAATATTATAAAACATTACATTTATATTTTAGAAAAATTATAGTAACTGTATAGCGACAGTACCGCCAAATTTTCCTGCTAAGCCAACGTTACGTCTTCCACAACCTGTTATATATTTATTAAGTGTTGTTCTAAAATATGAATTTAATAATAGGAAAGATTTGAGTTATGACGTCATGTAATGTTAGCTCAATTGGTTAGAGCATGCCCCGGCTAATGGGGTAGATGGACTGTACCCCTTTAGCCGTGACTTAAATTTTTCCTGTCGTATATTTGTGGTTTTGTAATATAAATTTAATGTTTATTTTTTTATATATGTTATTTTTAATAATAATTTCTGCAAAGTAACTCCTGAATCTATAAATTATATTCATAATATTATGTAGCGCGAAAATGTTACGAAGGCACATGAACATTCAGGCATCAGGTCAGGAGGCTTCGCGTGAAATGGTCCACACCACAACGGCAATAAAGAAAAGTTCGGTGGTGACTCCAATTATATACTTATTTCACGTCCTTACAGGCGATAAAAGCTTGATATATTGCTTCGATCTTAAAACCAAACGATCACCTTCTAAATGAGCGTTTCCAGTTTTTAGCTAATTTGTTAACCAAAGTACAGATAGTAAGTCAAGAAGTTCTTTGAAGTGAAAGATTTTGTGTCAGTTGTGCTGGAAGATGAAAGGACTGCAGACTGGTTTATTAGAAATTGTTAGCAATTTGCAATATATTTGACAGCAGTGCCTTCATCTCATCTCAATCAGGACCCTCTTACACGAAGACAATGCTTCAGCGCGCACTACAAAATGAACAGTCCAACACTTTACTACGGCAGGTGACGAGTATATAAGTCCCGATCGGGCACCTTGCGATTTGAATCAATTCCCAAGAATAAAAGATAAACTTCGAGATAATGAATAGATTCAGGCGTTACTTTGCGGAAATCCATTTTTAATAATAACAAATATCTTTAAAATATTTTAAGAAAACATCAAATTAATATTTTAATAAAACACTTAAAAAACATAAAAATATATCTAGTGACAATTCCGCCTAATTTTCCTGCTAAGCCGACGTGACGTCACAAACGCCACGCAGCTAAACCGGAAGAATTTTCGGCGCATTTCGATTCTACACGAAGCATCCTCAGGAGGTCTTGACTCTACGAGCGCACGATCAAGATTCTCGATGCTGCGTGGCGTTTGTGACGTCACGTCGGCTTAGCAGGAAAATTATGCGGAATTGTCACTAGATATATTATTATATTTTTTAAGTGTTTTATTAAAATATTAATATGATGTTTATTAATTCGATGTTTTCTTAAAATATTTTAAAAATATTTGTTATTATTAAACTTCGAGATAATAAAAAAGAAGAGTACCTAGTTCCACTGCATTTCTCAGTGGTTCTATCGCATACAAAAACAGAGTGGATCGGAGACTATACTTAAAAAATCAGTAAATGTGTGAGCAATTTCCTTCTTTGATACGTTTTTTTCTTCTGTTTGACTCTGGTAAATAGAGCTAATAATATAGTTGGTATTAAAGGTTCGTATTAATTTTTCTTTAGTAACTTCCTAAAATGATCAGTTTTTGGTTTTCTAAAACTGTTCAGTGTCGCCTATATTCTGAGAACATCAAATGAATTTTAAACTAATTATCGTTGAAAAACTTGGCCTGTTTGGAAGGTTAGGTTTAGTGGTGTAACTGGGGCGGGTGATTAGGTGTGAAATATGAGTGAACGAGATTCGCACGGTGTCAATGTGCCGGCGCCGCGCCGCTCGCGTTACGTGCTTTGTCAAACCGCGATCGCAAAAGAGATTTGCTCTTTATGCTTCAACTTTGTGACTAAAACTTCTTTTTGCCTTTGTATTCGATCGAAAAGCCTTTAGTGTAATTGCGTGTAAGCGAAAATTTAAAATTTAATATTTTTCTAGTTGATAATGGAACATCTTCTCTGGGTAAAGTTTTTCACAAACTTACCATAGCTTATAAAATGATACTTAATAGGTGGGTAGTTATCAAAACTATCTCAAGTACTGTAGCCAGAAAAACCCTACGTGTAGTTCTAAATCCTCATTTACCCATATCAATTCTATTGTTTTAGAGAACAACCTGTAACGGCAGATGCGCCATTTTAATAATGAATAAATATATATCTATCTACCCTTATATCATCTATTCTCCTCTCCTCTACCCTTATAACATGTCTTACGCTAACCAAACGTATATTGTAAATGTTATGGCTATGGTTTCCTATTGCTGGCCGCTTTCCTGACTTTCCCCTTCTTGGGAATCCTCGTGTCCGGTACTTTTGAGTCTAATGTGCAGGAACATTAGGTACTACGCATCAACGTGAGGCTTACCGGTCAGTCGCTACCTAAAACGCCTTCCATTTGAGTATTCTCAAATGGAAGGCGTTTTAGGCGTCTCCTGAATCCTCAAGCCGCGAACAGTTCTACGGTAATTCTACTATAACTATACCAATAGTAATAAAATGTAAAATAACAATATGGGGCACATTGACTTTCTCAATGTTAAATATTATTTAATCTAGATGTTCGTAACTTAGTTTAGGTTTTATGTACATAAATACACTAAACCGTTATCAAGTCACAGATATTTTTTGTTCGGAATGTAATATATTTCATCCTGACAAAGTAGTCCTCAAGTGAGTACGTTATCTGAAAGAAACATTATATGTGGGTAAAATGAGGGTAAAAAGAAGCCGCATATAAGTAACAAAAACAGCACACAAAAGTTGTTTATAAAAAATACATATCGGGAAATTTAAAGAGCATAGTTAACTATGCTCTTTAATTATCCCGACATGGCCTTTTTATAATCTCACCATTTTAAGTATGTACATTTAAGGCGTTTAAGAGTAGAGCCCTATATTATATATTAATAAAATATACAGGTAATATTCCGGAGGATACAACAAATAGTTAATATGCTTAATTCGAAAACACAATTCCATACATTTCCCAAAATAGTAAAAAAAAACATGAAAATAGCCCAAACATTTCGCATAATCAAGTTTTGTCTCTATATAGCAAATCGTTAAATGATATTTCTAATTATTATGTAGCCAACCATGTGATGGAGTCCTTCAAAGATATTTGCCGTTTTTAAAAAGCTCATGTTTAAACGCTATTTATATATTGCGTAGTTTTGATTCTAGTCGGAGGGCTAGGATATTTTGAGGTATAAGTAAGTTACAATAATTCTTAAGTAGGTAATTTACTAATTTCTTGCCTGCGGGTTCAGTCGTACCTTTAAAGCGTAGTATTGCATTTTGTGTCACATCTTTCACGTGCATTTTCAGCAATTCGATTATCAGCTGATTTATTTACTTAAAAGCAAAACTGCCATAATTTATTAATATTTGAAATATAATGGTATCGTATCTAGGATAGCTTTCGTAGTGTGCAACGCAACCACCTGTGCCAATAAACGAATAACTGCCATAGGTAAATATGTAAAAACAGTGCGAAAAAAAATTATGATTAAAAAAATAAGTTTAACCTACATCATATCACCTAGTTAATTATGACCAATGAATAAATATGTGCAATTTTAGGACATGCGATTTTAAGATTTTAAATTATTTTGCTTTTCCAAGCTGCATATGATTCAAAAGTTTATTAAGTATATTTATTAGAGTTCATATTTTCATATAGTATACGTAGAAGCATGAAAAATCAACACAGTACATTTTTGTCATATTGATGAATGTTAAACTAAAAGCAAGCAAAATGTTTTGTTTATTCGCTCACTGGAATTCGAAATGAGGTCTGTCCGTCCTTGCTCTTAGTCTGATATATTTCAAAGACGACTCCACTTGTGGAAAAAATTCATAGATCCTTGGTAAAAACCTATTTATATTTTTCTTTTAGCTATGTCAAAAATGTCAACCGTCATTTTGAAAAGTCCGGGTGCAGGTCGTGTCAATTTATCCGCGTTTTTATAATTATATGTTTTGTTTACCTTTCACGTAGAGCAAATTATTTGTGTAATGTAAGCTCATACCGAAATATATTCTATTATTATTTAAGGTATCGTTTAAGTATAAAAAGATTGCAAATAGACGAAACTGAAGAAAAGCGTTAATCAAGTAAGTATACATTACCTATTACTACATTAAAATGTCTCTTCTCAGTAAGTTGGCCGTGGCGGAATCCCTTCCCGCCTGTCCATGATACAAACCTAACTAGGTTTTAATATTACCATTTCCATTACTATAAAAATATCTTTATTTTGTTCTGGTATATCCTGGGTTCGGGTCTTGGGTCGTACTTGCAGTATTATTGCGTTTCTCTATCAAAGAAACTCTCAGTAGTAAGCAATCCGAAGTCTGAATTTATATAGTAAATGACGACCGGCTTGCTTACTATTTTGTGTGACCTATATGCAAGGTTTTTAAACACCTTGCTCACGCTCATGGTATACGGTATTATGTAATAATTATAAAAGGTCCCTGTCCCAGAATATCAAAATGTAGCTTTAACGTTCTAGTGAGCGAAGAGCCCGAATCAGTGGCGTCAAGCAGCAAGGAGCCTTGCCAAATATGCATGGATATAGACCAGGAGCATGCTCTTGCTATAGCTATTCAAACTAGTATGAATAAAGTGGCAGAGAGAGAGAAAAGGAGCAAATATATAGAGCAGAAAATGAAAGAGAAGGATTGTAACTGGAGAAGACATTGCGGTTGTATGAAGACTAGTGAAAAGTTAAAGGAGCTTCTAAAACTATTCCCGTCCCCCCCTCCCCTGCCGTCTGCGCCACCGACGTCACCGGCTTCTTTGTATACTAGGACTTCACCTGGTAATTCCAAGGTAAATTTTCATCTTTTTAACTTGATTTCACCAGGAGGTCGGTACAACATGTATTTTATTAACCATTTTTCTACGAATGATATATTATGAATAATATATTATATTGTTATTTGTAGCCAAGATTAGACAATGTTCAAGTTTTGGCTGCAGTTTTACGGTCGGCCGCAAAGCTAACTAACTTGGATTAATTCCGTTGGAGTAAAAATTACATTTTATATAGAAAAAAAATCGTTGTAAGACGTTCTTATGATTCAGATGAATACAGAAGAGATGCGGTATTATTAAGAATCATCTCCATAGCTGGTAGTTACAGAAAGCGTCATTTTTGAATCTCAAAGGTTCGACTCTCGTATTAGGCCGTTATTGGAATTTTCAGTCCGAAATCTGCAAATGTATCCAGTAGGTGGCATTCTCACCCACTATTATACATCTGGCACAAGACTGTTGACACTTCTACCTACCTCTTCAGTCATATGAAGGCGTGATTATGATATTACCAACTCGTAATATTGGAGATTCTCATATGAATTGCAGCCACTCTGACAAAATCCACACTATTATTATAGCTACGCAGAAAATCAGACGAGCTCTGTAGCGAATGAAAAAGTCCTACAAGGGTACTTGGGTATTATTTTTAAGTAGCAAAAAAAAATTATAGCGTAGTCGAATTATGCTATACATAATACGAATAATGTAATTATCAACGAAATTCTTCACATATGATCATAGTATAAATAGAATAAGATAATTGTATTCTATATTTTAAGCAACCGGCTTTTAAACTTTTCGTCTAAAATATATAATTATATGATTTAAGGAATATTGAAAATAAACAGGTGTTACACAAAGTACAATATTGGATATATAATCAAAATACTGTATGACAGTTTATTTGATCACGCGATGGGCGTTGAAGGCGGTAAGTAGCATATAATGTTGCATGCACACTTTAGGTCAACAGGGTATGTACAGGTACATCTTTACAAAGATAGGGATCTTGTCTTCCGTAAACACCAAACAAATACACGCAGTTTTCAAAGGTATATTAACCAATTATTTTCCGACT
This sequence comes from Plagodis pulveraria, assembly GCA_963890685.1. Lineage (NCBI taxonomy): Eukaryota > Metazoa > Arthropoda > Insecta > Lepidoptera > Geometridae > Plagodis > Plagodis pulveraria. The sequence continues at coordinate 18,743,535 of OY982963.1, read as the reverse complement.
TCATTAAGCTTGTATGCAAATGAACCATTGTTTTTTTCGCAGAATGAAAATACATGCGTTTCCGCGTACTGTGTGTACCAGCCTAAACCGATGATAACTTTTGTGGACAACAAAGAGCCACCGCCGCCGCCACCGGTAGCAAGAAAAACTGTCGCTTACGACAACGGACCTCCAGAAAAGGTACCGTAGTTTAACTATTCAAAACTTTCTTATCACTGAAGACCATTTTGCTTTTAATAACTGGCTTAAAAAAAATGGAATGTTCTCAAATACACGCGAAAGTATTTTTTTTGCGCTCTTAAATGATTATATTACTAGGTATACTGAACGTTTTCGTGCAAGGATCGGTCCCGGTTGTTGTCTTGGGCATAGTTGTTATAGCGTATTGGTAGGGAATTTTATGAATGCCCGGCTGGCTAGCTACCACCCTCATGTAGAAAGTCTATCGTCAAGCACCTAAAGGTGTGTTCCGGTGTGGCCTTGAGAGCAAATTCTAGGTAAGAATCTTCCACCGCATATCAGCTATAAAAAACCAGCACCCTTGAAAACTTTTAGCGAATTTTGTGTGAGGCTCAAGAATCTTCAATGTGTCGGATTTTTGCTATGTGTAGTTTACATTTTTAGTTGCCTTTGACCACTATCTCACCTGATGGTAGGTGATGATGTGGTCGAAGATGTTGTTTAGACTAACCTTGTTTAGACTAACCTAATTACTGGCTCTCAAGGACAGCTGCCGGAACTCACCGTTAGGTGTTTGGCGACAGATTTTCTACTTGAGGGTGGTAGCTAGCCAGGCGGGCATTCGCAAATTACCCTACCACCATGCTATAACGACTGCCATCCTAAGATAACAACCGGGACCGACGGCTTAATGTGCCCTCCGAAGCACGGAAGCGCTCAGTAGTAATGTCACTAGCGGTCACCCATCCAACTCATGACCGCGCGCGACGTTGCTTAACTTTGCTGATCGGTTAAGAACAGCTTAGTAAACTTCGCTACGAGCGCTTCAAAGCATTTATGCAGGATGTTTTTTATTTGCAGAAAGATTTTTCTCCGCCTGTTAGATTACATAATTAGTGGGCAGCGGATACCATCTCCGCCTAGAGTGCAGCATCGATAGGTAGCTGATCCTTGGTTTAGCATCGCGCCTCGTCGTCGCTCGTGACGAACCGGTCGTGAGGATATCGCTTCCTCCTTGAGGCATTGCTCTTAGTTATCCAGGAATGTTTCCCGGTTTAAATAGACAATTGTTTAATGGCGCGACCTAATCTTCGCTCTTTCTTTTTAACAGTTAAAAAGGTTTCTCTACATATTATTATGTGTAGTTTTGTTCTTGTTATTGAGGTGTGACATGTGATATTCTTATACCTAAGGCTCGATTTCCAACAAAGTGGCAGCGGCTGCCAGTGAAGTTTTACTGTTACACCATTTTCAACTTTGTCTTTGTTAGGTACTACTACGCATAGGAGGTACTTATCGCTTACAAAACTTGCATAAGTCGCGCGGCCGCTCGCTAGTAAATAAGTAAATTATTGATACGCATTTTTACGGGTAGGTAAATTTCGTTTTTATCACACTTGCACGTAAACCGTATCTAAACATACAGCTTACTTGGCCTTATGCCCCATATAAAACCCTCGAGCTTTCTTTTCGTCATGAAACCCAAGGTCAGTAAGTTTTTTATTTATTTATAGCACAGCACACAGGCATAGAACTCATAGAACTTAGAATAATACTACGTACCTACACAGGTCATGCAAGTTCAAGCAAGGAGTTTACACGCAATTGAAACATTGTCTTAAAATGTTATCTAAACAGGAATTTCATTCAAATCTCGCTACATGTTAGTTAAATACTTAAGTAATGTTCTTAATAATCGATTTTAATAGTTTTTATGTATCAAAACGTCGAAATTATTGATTTTTTTACACTCAGTCATGGCTGTAAGTATTTGCTCTTAACGTTTCTGAACGAAACATTTGTATAATCTGTGGTGTGGGCAGCCCGCCACACGCTTATAGTACCACCAACTTAACTGTGCATTTTTCGAGGGCGCTACTGGTCAAGGAAATCAACTACAAACTGTCACAATTTGAAGGAATGTTGTAGTTCTTTTTTTTGCCGCCTGAACGGATAAGTTGGTGGGACTGTAAAAAAGTTCACGTATTTCGTAATAATAGTTGTGCTGACTTGTGCATTATAGCTATAATTCATATTTATTTACTCGCAAATGTAATGAAAAACATTGTACGTTTCACGGGCGGTACGGGAATTACGAGCCTCGACTCCTCAATCTTCGGCTTCGGGCTTCGACTAGAGCCTCGATCGTAAATTCGTAATTCCTTAATTACTGCTTACTTAATACACAATGTACTATTGTACATTGAGTACCTGCGTCTAAGTGTGGTTGCGTGTAAATGGTAATGGTAATATATTATACAATGCAGGCATGATCGCTTGGGTAGGAAGTAGCAGGTTATACACTGAAAAAATATGGAGGAGCGCGTCTTCTTGAGTGACCTACTTATACCAATAATCATTGTGTAACTTTATACAAAGTTGTATAGTTCTGCGCACAAAAGTTCACATTTGGTAAAGCTATGCCGCGACTACTTCTAAGGGTTTAAATAGTACCTACCTACTTATCCTAAACCAGGCCTGGCCGATTCCGCACTTTAGGTACAAATCTACAGGTACATCTGAGTATCCGTCCGGACGGGATTGTTCTACGGTACGTGCCGGGTCAGAAGATATTAGCGCTATGCGTGGCTATGCGATAGAAAGAGAGACGCCTTGTAGGTAAATATAAATATTAGGTACTCCGCGCTTTGCGAGCTGAAGTGCACTTTATTGCTTCGTAGCCAGAGTCGTTTATCTATTGGAATAGCTTTGCGGAGTGATCTTTCTGGTCATTTTTATTTTCCGTCCCTTAACATTATATACATTAGAGAGCGTAATTTCTTATATATAAGGCTTTTAATTACATACGTTCATAGCCGTTCACTTATTTATACATCAGCTGAGTGATGTTCTTGGATTGGATTCTTATATTATCTGCATAAAGCTTAAACTAGCGACGTATTTTAGATTCGGAGATTATCATGCATTGTTTAGAGGCAGGATTTATGTGTTGATAACGATGTCATAAACAAAGTTTTCGCCCATGGCCGCATAGGTAGGAGGGTTGATGGTAATGGCAGCTCGTGAACCGATATGATCTGTAGGATCGCGTCGTCGTGACGGACGCTGCGCCCTGTGACACGACTTTCTCAGTCCGGGAATTCAGGACTTGTGTTTACGCAATACCGCATTTTTGTATCATTGTTGCTTAGCTTTGAATAGCACCGTGTTGCCGATCGCCACTTAGGTTTAAACGCTGGTTACTTGCTCGTTCTCTCTTGGACTAGACATTGAGGTATCTTTTTCGATTGCTTAGTAATTTCCGTAGAGCATACGTTTACCGTACATTGCTTTGGGGTTGAGTAAAAATTAGGATGGCTCAAGTAGGTACTATAGAAGAAATATCACATCGAAAATGCCCCTCTTGAATATTATTCAATATGGATTTCCGCAATTTAGATAACGCCCGAATGAATACATTTTTGTTGGAATACGTCACACTATTTTTTATAGACTTGTACCATTATGTCACCTGATAATCATGATGCAGTAGAAGATGTTGTTGAGGCTAACCCAGAATTTCTAGCTCTCAGGGACAGTTGCTGGAATTCACTGTTAAGTGCTTGGTGACAGATTTTCTAATTGAGGGTGTGAGGTGGTGAGGTAGACAGGCGGGAATTCGCAAAATTCTATGCCTACCACCATGATATAACATCTTTCATCCTAAAACAATAACCGGGACTGACTGCTTAGCAAGAATTTTGCTATGCGATTGCACTTCGCTTGTCCCTTATTACATTGAATCGAAAATATAAATATTTGCATTTAATTATTGCGTATACCCGACCCGACAATACAGTTCCCGACTTAAACATGGAAGGCTTCATATCCTGTTGATCATCGTATATAGGCGACTAATGAAAATAATGCGTAGTTTGAGCAGCGTGCCCCTATTCACGTCGTGTTTAGGAAGGTGTTGCTGCTAATTGGGATTGCTGATTATCATCGTTATGCCTTCGATACTTAAGCTATTCAACAAGAGCATTTCCAAAAAGACCCAGACCTTTTCACTAACGAAGCCATGCGTTTACACCCACGCTAAGAAGAAAGACGATATGTGTTTCTTTGTCAGAAAAACATTAATAAGTATATAATATTACGACTTATCAGAGTCGTAAAAAAAAACAACTGCAAACATGAAATAGGTGCGCCTTTTTAGGGATATCTCAAAAACTACTTGTCAATTCTTACTCAAATTAAAATGGGACCGGATGAGAAAGACCAACTTTTGAATAAATGAAAACATCAAAATTGGTACGCCACGCACCGTGGAAGCCCATCGCGCGACTTTGCGCCCTCCCTGTCTAATCTCGAGATACCGATATAATTATTATATTTATCCTCAAACCATAGCCCTAAATATATATTTATCATGAAGATCGAGATCCATAGCGGGTGTCCGACCTGCACTTGGCAGTTTTTTTGTATTGATTGTTGTACATGGACATTGGACTATATACTACTTTTGACGCTTGTACGTATTACCGTTTTTAAGAAGAAACAAAAAAACTAAAACACACGTTTCTTCTATGGGCTCTCTTTTATTTTCGCTTTTTGTTGTTATTCTTTAGGCAGTCCTCCATAGTCAATGTCTTCCGAGCGTCAAACATTTACAGCGGCCTCAAGTGAAGCTCCTGATCCAGGCCAGATACATCAATCACTGACTCGTAAACAGCGAAACAATATATTGATATACTCGCCGGATAAGACTACTCCCAGGACGGTTACCATATCTGAAACGATGCCAACTGAGTTACCATCTGCTAACGTGCCCAGTGTTGCATCTCAGCCTGCTAACGATAATTGGACGGAGGTACGACGTAAAAAGCACCGCGGGTCTGTCTCCCTGCGCTGTAACGCCGGGCCTGCGGTTACGTCACTCAAAGCGGCTGAACTAAGAAAACATTTCCATCTATGGAATATGTTATCTGGCGCTAATGAGGTCGAACAATATTTAAAAGAACTCTGCCCTCAAAGAGTGTTTACAGTTGAGGAACTTAGAACGGCGAAAACATATAAATCCTTCAAGATAGGGGTTCCAGAGGACTGTTTTCAGAAATGCTTTTCAGTCAATGTATGGCCAGAAAACGCACGAGTAAAGGTGTGGGTTAATTATAACAAGAACCGCACGGTTGACTCAAACAAACAAACGTTTCGCGGCGGAGTCGGCACAAAATGAGCCGTGCACCACAGTACCTAAGCTTGCAAACATTTTTTATCAAAATGTTCGAGGGCTAAAAACGAAGCTGAGAGATTACTGGTACCCCAGCATGCTGACCTCTGATCATTTGCTAGTTGGAGCAACGGAAACGTTCCTGGACACTTCAGTAGAGGATGCGGAGGTGGCACCTGATGGCTGGACGGTTCTGCGGCGTGACAGGGACACGGCATGCGGTGGAGTCTTGTTGGCTGCTGGCCCAGGCGTCTCCCTGCATCGTCGCCTGGAACTTGAGTCCGAATGTGCTGAAGATATCTGGGCAACCGTAACATACTGTGGTACTACAATAACTGTTTGCATTGTTTACATAAAGCCGAAATCAGCTGATTCTGTTTACATGAATTTTTTTTGCAATGCAGAATCACATTTGTCTAATTGTAATAATAGCAGTACCTTTTTAATTATAGGTGATTTAAATATGAATAGTGCTTCTATCAATATACATAACTATTATTGTTATTTTTTAAGTTACTGTGATATAATTGACCAAACTAAAGGTCATGGTGGTGTTCTTGACATAGTGTTGGCGCGGGAGTGCAGTGAATCCCTAATGCGGCAGGTATGCGTCACAGAGGCTTCTGCCGGGTTTGTACCTATCGAGGCCCGCTTCCACCCCCCGCTCCAGATAACAGTGAGTCTAAGATTGCGTAATAATACCTCTGACCGACTGCAGCGCCGCAATATAGACGCGTCATTCGATTGGAACTTCAATAAAATGGACTTAGTACTTTTTAAATCGCTTCTCGCTGAGGCCTCCTGGGAACCTGTCTTCCATTCTAGCGACGTCTCTGTTGCCACTGATGCTTTTTACAGCATTATGTATCACTTATTTGACAAAGCAGTCCCTAAAAAAGAGACACTTAAATAAATGTAGCCGATACCCAGTGTGGTTTAACGGTGACATTATTAAAGATGTACGACGTAAAGTGCGGTTGCACAAAGCTTGGCTGACCTCAAAATGTGCTACATCTTACAACCTATTTTCAGACCTACGAGCTAGCTTAAAAAGACGTATTTCTTTAGCGTATAAGGAACATATCTCAATTATTGAAGAGAACCTAAAAGTGCATCCCAAGCACTTTTGGACCCACGTTAATAGCCTTCGGTCTAAGGGTGGTTTTGAACCCAGTGTAACATATGAGGGGAACCTATATACTGGTGTAGAGGCTGCCGAAGCGTTTGCACACTACTTTTCTTGCGTTTTCTTGGCAGACTCACCTCATCGAGATGCAAATCTATGTCAAGCACAAGTTTCGTGTGGAGGTTATGTTAGTATACCTACACTTTCACCCAAAGATATTGAGCGTGGTATAGATAAATTAAAATCTGCAAGTTCACCCGGACCGGACAATATACCAGGTTTTGTTCTTAAAACTTATAAAAAGTACTTGATTCCTCCTCTTCAGCATATCCTAAATCTCTCACTCAAAAATAGTTACTATCCCGCTCAATGGAAGCTCTCTAGAGTGGTACCCATTCCTAAGGGTGGCAATAGAACTGCAGTCGAGGAATATAGACCAATAGCAATTTTATGTGCGCCTGCCAAAGTTTTTGAATATATTTTACATAGTGAAATATACAGGCAGGTAAAGCAGCAGTTGGGTGATGAGCAGCACGGTTTCAGGCCGGGGCGCTCCGTGAATACAAATTTGTTGTGCCTGGTCGATTATGTCTCCAGCGCTATGGATCGCAGACTGCAGGTAGATGTTATTTATTTTGATTACCAAAAAGCCTTTGACAAAATTGATACAAATTTGCTATTGCGTAAGCTGTCAGTCATCGGATTTACTCCTAGTCTTATTAGTTTTTTCTCTGACTATATGAATAATCGTAGACAGTTTGTTCGGCATGGCATGTACATTTCAGAGCCTTATCACACCAGATCCGGGGTAAGCCAGGGGTCAGTAATTGGCCCACTTCTGTTTTTGATAATGGTTCATGACTTACCTAAAGTGCTGAGTTCCGCAAACTGTCTTCTCTACGCTGACGATTGGAAACTTTATTTAGAAATTTCCTCCCTTAGTGACTGCCATAAGCTACAAAATGACATTAATTTGATATCTGAATGGAGTGTTACTAATAAAATGATATTTAATATTAATAAATGCAATATAATGACCTTTGACCGCAAAAAGAATCCTATTCATTTTAATTACCGTTTGAACAGTGTAGGTATAAATAGAGCTGACTGTGAAATTATTACGGATGGAAAAAGATAACTTCCAGCGGGACTTGAACCCGCAACCCCCAGAATACCGTCCTGGTGCACTACCAATTGTGTCAAGTCCCGCTGGAAGTTATCTTTTTCCATCCGTAATAATTTCTCTGTTTTCGCTTAGCATGCGTCAATGCTCCTATAAAAATAATACTAGTCAAATTTAAAAATGGTTTCATCGATTTGGTGTTCAGTGTTGATCGTATATCAACCTACCAGCCTAAGTAAATAGTCCTCTGCTATTTGGGTAGATGTCGCCAACGTCAAAAAAGACGTGTATTCAAACGGATGGAGAACTTTCGACTGTCCAGCGCCCGCTTCCATTGCACAATTGGTAGTGCACCAGGACGGTATTCTGGGGGTTGCGGGTTCAAGTCCCGCTGGAAGTTATCTTTTTCCATCCGTAATAATTTCTCTGTTTTCGCTTAGCATGCGTCAATGCTCCTATAAAAATAATACTAGTCAGAGCTGACTGTATTAAAGATCTCGGAGTCACTTTAGATCGCGGACTGACTCTCCATGACCACATAACAGCCCTTGCCAAAGAGTCTTTCCGTCGTTTGGGGTTTGTTTTGCGAAACGCTAAGACGTTTCAAAATCCTCAGGTTGTTGTCACTTTATATAACTCGTTGGTCAGAAGTAAACTGGAGGCAGGCGCGTGTGTATGGAATCCGTACCAGGTAACTTATACAAGGATGCTTGAGAAGGTTCAAAAAGCTTTCTTAAGATCGCTGTATAAGAAGCTTTATGGATATTACTCTTAGCTATACCCGACGGAATTCCTGCTCGGCCAACTCGGTTATAACTCGTTAGAGGTACGGAGAGCCCTCGATCAACTAGGCATTGGCTGAAAGATTATTAGAGGTGCGGTAGACTGCATGCAGTTGCTCAGTCTTTTGTACACATTGTATGTTCCACCAATGTACACGCGCGGCCGGCGACACGAGTTGTTTTATGTCCCTCGGGATAACACAGTGGCGCGCTCCGAATCTCCCTTGATTCGAATCCGACGCCATTTTAATGCGCTCCTCGACGCCAACACCGAAATTGATTTGACATGTGATAAATGGAATGTTATTTTATGTACGTTATTGCGATATTGTGAAGGACTCAAAAACCAGTGGGATGCACCCTGTTGTTGACATTATGTTTAAATCTATTTGAATATAATATACCTACAAATTGTTGTTTCGCAATGAATTTATTAAATTTGACATTTTATTATTTGGATTATATTTTGACTACATTTGATTATATTTTTGTTGTAATTGGATTAAGACTTGAAATATTTTGACATATGATTGGATTTTTTAATGTTGTCCGATATTAATTATTTGATTATATGTATTGACATTCCAGATTAATTTGATTGATTTAATGTATGCTTTTATTTTATTTTTAATGTGTGATAATTTGTAATTGTAATAATATGTACGTTTTTTATCACAATATATTAATTTGAATTTTTTTTTTGAAATAGTCACACATATTCTATGAAAATTTAAATCGCCTACCTATTAAACTATCAATGGTTATCGTTTCTAGATTCCATCTTCGCTTTTCATATTTATGACACTTTGAAAAACCACTATACAGGGTTATTGGTAAAATGCTAACAACCTCTTAGGGTCGACTTCTGCTAGTCCTCACAAACATGTTTATTTTTTGTTTAAAAATATGGTTATTTTTTTCTTTAAATATTCTTTTGTGTTTTTTTTATATGTTTTTGACTGAATAAGCACGAGGACCACTTGATGTCACAAGTCTCTTGTGCCTGTAATGTATTATTTCATATTTTTTGTTACTTTGCTCGATGTAAATATTCAAAACTCTATTTAAAGGGACCACGGCGCGGTCTAGTGTTGCCGAGGCGGACGCTTTTGGGTCGGAGTAGGCATTAAAACACAAAAAAATACACGATTTTATTTTTTTATATATATTTTTTTCAAAACTTAAAAAATCTTCTGATAATGGTTCATAGGACTAGCAGAACCCTAAGTGGTTGTTAGCATTTTACCAATAACCCTGTATAATAAATGTATATTATGCAAATATTATGTTTTGCTAATATCGTAATAATTTAAGAACAATATTACAATTACCCACATCTTAGAGTTAGTAGCGTTTAGACTTGTGTTATTTATCAACTCCTAAATTACCTTAATAGGTAGACAATTGTCTGACGACCTGTCTGCTTCTGATACGATCAAATGTTTCGGATTACCATAGTTAATGACTCTGGTGGCTTATAAGTGTTTTGAGGTCAATTTCTTCAAAATATCTACCTTTTTTAAGCGTAACAGGGACAATTATTTACCGCGTCTTTTTCATATAGCATATATTTTTTTATGCCTTTTCGGTTAACCTTTAACCACTATCTCACCTGATGGTAACTGATGAGGTCGAAGATGTTTCTCAGGCAAACCTAGAATTACTGGCTCTCAAGGACAGCTGCCGGAACACACCGTTAGGTGCTTAGCGACAGATTTTCTACTTGAGGGTGGTAGCTAGCCAGGCGGGCATTCACAAAATGCCCTTCCACCATGCGGTGAAATATATAGGTATCCTATGTATTTGATATTTTATTTTAGAAAGAGACTTTTAAGTTCCCATCATCAACTTATAACTGACTTAATGAACTGAAAAAGTATTTGCCACTATACCTACCTATACCAAGATGACCTAATAATTGCAACTGTTGCCGAACTGTTGTACGACGTCGATCCAATCGATCCTTTATACGGCATCCATGGAGAATGATGAAAAAAACAAGACAAAGTTGTACACTTACAAGGTCACTTTGAAGGTGAACTCCTCTTCAGAGAATCAATGTTTAGATAGGTACAGAAAAAGTACATTCTATTACGGACAGTTTGATAACAATCCGTTTAAGTCCGTCCGTAAGTTATTTCAAATAATTTCTTGAAACTCCCCTTCAAAGATTATAAATTTTCGCGCCTAACTTTGGGTGATGTGACCAATTATATCGCTAATAAATCCATGTTAAAAATTTGTAAAATTTGACAACCGCATCTATTTGAAGAATATTATTATCTCTAATTTTCGTGCTCTTGGGACAAACAACAGGTCGTAGCCGCCATTGCACCGTGCACTGAAACTTTGTTTTATTCACAATGATTTTATTATAATTTTTCTACATCGCCCTCTTAACACTAAAAAATAACAAAATTAAGTTCTGAGTGTTGGAATCAACATGGTACCATATACTTTTCAGTGTAGAAGGTCTAAATTTTTTTTTTATCAATCCACATTTTTATACCAGATAAGTACATACCGCTTTGATATACCAAAACTATCATGGTTTCATAAATGTTAATAACCAAAGGAAATGTGTAATTACCTACTTATTTTATTGGCAATTTATTTAGTTAAACAAAACCTTGTTTTACTAACGCAAATGAGGCTTCCGACGTGATATGCTGTTAATGTTGTACGTAATTAACTTATTTAGATATAAATCTCTCTAGGTTAAGACCAAGTACAGTAAAGTGTTATGTATTTTGTTGGTGTAGTTGTGAATTGCTAACAATTAATTGAAGTGATGGCGATCTCTGGCTTGCATTACTTCGTTTCCGCGTCTCGAGTTCAATTTCAGACGTTATGTATTTTAAGAACCCTCTTCATATTCAAATTATCAAATCTTAGTCAATCTACTTTTAACTTTGCTTGGTTTTCAAACCCACACGTTTCGAACAGCTGTTGTGGCGATGAGTAGTTCATATTAAGGTTGAACTGGCCGGTCGCTTTTCCATACAAACGCCGTAGAGTGATTACTCCCATATTTAAGGTTTAAGGTCCAGAATTAAGCATAATACCGATTGATCTCGTCATTATCTAGTCATCATCATGACACATCATGCCGAAATTTTAAAAAGATAATTATGTTGAAAGTTATGAGCCTCGAAAATGTTGTATGAAAATGTTTCGAAGCTCATAACTCTCAAGTTAATTATCTTATTAACATTTCGGCATCATACAAGCCTAGATAATGACGAGATCAATCGGTATTATGCTTTATTTTGGACGTAAATCCTCAAATAAGGGAGTGATCACCCTACCACGTGTGTATGGAGAACGGGCCGGCCAGTTCGCCCTTAAGCAGAGTCTTTTGCGACATGTTTTTCGAAACTTGAACATGTATAAAAATAATAAATTTATAAAAAAACTAACAACTTATACGCAATTGTTTTTGGAACAGCAGCTCATTGTCTTCGCAATTTTATTATCGTATATAAAGTAAAATCTAATCCATACTCTAAGCTCCTAACTACAGCCAGACTCTTTTATGTTTATTGATCATTTGATTGTTAATTTTTTAGAGATAAATATAATATGAGCATAATTTTATATTTCAGTTATCAAAATCATGGCACATAGTGTCACATCTGGTATACCTCCTCCAGCTGTCCGTTACCACAACAGCCCTGATGATCTACTACATCATTTACTGCTACATGCAGCTCATCTACTACCTGCTCAGGAGTGCCATGTTCTTCCATAATGCTGATGGGTATGTGTAATGCTGATAATATCGATTTTGTAGCGCTCATTGCAGAGCTTCCCTAATCGTTTTTAATTAACCGATAAACTAGGTTGTGAAACATTCGCGGCGGTCAAGACTTGGTGACCGTTAATGGCTTTTAAGTTCGGAGTTCACGTAAATCATCGACTCCGGTTGCTAGAGCAGTCGTTATAACATGATGCTTTGCTGAATCCCCGTCTGGCTAAATATCTAACCAGGCGTGGATTCATAAAATGCTTGGCGATAGATTTTTTGTGCGTGTTCCAGCAGCTGTCCTTGAGAGCCAGTAATTCTAGGTTGTCCTGAACAACATCTTCGCCCGCATCAACACTTCCCATTAACCCATTGGCATCGGCGATAATGATAACAATAGAATTTCATTCATAACTAGGACATAGTGGTGGGAAAAATTAGACCGTTGCACGCAGTATCAGAGAAATTGGTATAACTCTTATACCGATGCTCGTATTGATCATTCGCACTTGTGATACAACAGATAATTCACTGCTACACGCAGCTCATCTTATACCTAATAATAACAAAATAATTTAAGAAAACATTACATTGATATTTTAATAAAACACTTCAAACATATAAAAAATATATCTAGTGACAATTCTGCCTAATTTTCCTGTTAACCCGACGTGACGTCACAAACGCCACGCAGCCAAACTGGAAGAATTTTCGACGCGTTTCGGTTCTACACGTAGCACCCTCAGGAGGTCTTGACTGTAGGAGCGCACGATCGAGAAATACGCACGATCAATTCTAGATATATTTTTTGTATTTTTTTAAGTGTTTTATTAATATAGTTTAATGTTTTCTTAAAATATTTTTTAAATGTTTGTTATTATTTAATATAGATTTCCGCATGGTAACGTCTGAATTTATTCATCTTATACCTCTTAAGAAGTGATGTTACTTCCTTAGTGTTGACGTGTAAGTCCACTATTTTCACTCATAATAATATCATGGAACATAGTCTCAAAGATGGCAACTCCTCCAGCTGTCCATAACGATAACTGCTCTGCCTGCGCAGGAGGCCAGGAGTGCCACATTCTTGCGTAATTGTAGCAAATGTACTGCTGTCGCTGCATAATTATATTCTTATGGTAGTTCAAGTTCGATACTTGAATTACTATGATATTGATGAGTAGCTTATCTTTTCCATTATAAAAGTCGCAGTGTCGCAGAGTACGGAATGGATTTGTGCAGCTAGGCGTTGTACTATATGAGAAAACCAACAATCATCTTGTGAAAAGTTACAGCTTTTAACAGCCTCTAAATGATATGTATTTGTCTCTTTTGCAGGCCAATGAAAATCACGATAGGAGTGGTGACAATCACGTCAATTATAGTGGCATTTAACTTAATGATTCGCATGGAGAAAATGGTCGGACTACATTTATATCACTGAAGAGTAGTCAGTATTAGTCTTGTGCCTAACATTATTGTTTAATTGAACGTCTACTTTCAAACTTTGCAAAGTCTGAAAATATCTGTGCATGTCAAATTGTCGTAGCTGAAATCATAATGTAAAATCAGTTATTAAAAGCTTTTAAGTTTGATTTATTTTTCACACTTCAAAGTTCTCATTAGTTGACTAATTGCTTGAGTGGTCATTAGTCGGGCGCGACGGATCGAGCGTGGCGGCGGCAGCGGCGGTTAACACCTGGACATCGTCAGCCGCGGGTTTGTCGGAAGGTTAGGAAGTGATTAAGGCCCCCCGCGCGCTTTTGTGTGTTCGAAGCGGCGGGAAGCGTTGTTTCGCGGATGGCGAAGCACGCTGGAGGCTGCCATGCAAACACTTGATGGTCGGACGCAGAGAGACGCGCGCGCTCCTTCCGTACCACACGCGACTTTACCGATCTAAACCGCCCGACCACCGCGCCACTGAAATAAAAACATTAAATTAAACAACTTAAATTAATTTAAAAATACGCAAGTGTTCTGTGTTGTTAGCTGAATGAACCATAGTGAACGGCAAAGTGCATCGCTTAGAGCAAAATGGTGCTAAGTGTGAGGTAAGTGGAGTATGAGACAATTATTTTGAACTAAGTGCGACCGTTGGATGAAGATCGAAAGCTGAAATTACTTCAACTGTTTTATATGTTACAGTTTTTTGAATTTATTTCATTTACAGACAGCCAAAATATTAAAACATTTAAGTACGCTTAATTAAAAGGCATGTAAGGAAACATTTCAATTTTTCAATAGATCTGTTTATGAAATTATTACTAACTACCACAATTTTTTTTACCCCAGATTTAACTACTTCAGAAATTTCACGCATATTAAATAAGTATATAAATTCTACCCCTATTCTATGACCGTTGGAGGGTTAGAGACTATCTTTGTGCCAATTTTCTCCAATAACTATTCAGTGTTATTGGCATAAAGAAGTAATAGAGAAAGAAAAACAATTTAAATTTCGTAATTTTAATACTCGTTTAGTTCTATGCTAAAAAAAGAAGCTCAAATAGTGTCATACACAAATAATTGTGAACATCTCTAATACCCGGAAGAGTTCATCTAAATATGCGAGTAGACCTCCCTAAGCTGCGACAACACATTACCAAAACTCTGTGTCTCCAAGATAATCCTGTAATATCGTTATGATAGTTGTTCCTCCAGCTTTAAGCTCTTAAGTATTTCTGAATCATTTTATGTTGTTATAAAGGACTATTCCGTAGCAGTGTTGGCTAATATAGACCAAAGATGGGTAGGATAGCCGGAAAAACAGCAAAAGGGTGTAAATATCTAGCTCCGGAACATCATAGAGTGCAAGTCATAAGCTGATATTTACTGTACCGTATTTCTAAATATTATTTCGAGTACTGTTGCATGCGAAGCGGAACTCAAATTATCGCATTTTTAAAGCTTTTTCACTATCCTCTATGACGGTTAAAACATTTAGTTTAGAGGATAAAATTCGCGTCTGTCCAGACAATCTCGATGGCACCCGGGAGATGCTGGTTCGTATCCAGCTGGGGGCAAAAATGTTATGCTCCAAAATTTGCAAATGTTGACAGAACAAGCCCGAGGCCCGCCTGATGTTAAGTGTACTAACCTCTGCCTATAACAGATGCATTGCGACACGAATTGCACTGTGCTCGTAACACTGAGACGTACAGTTGTTAGGTCCCATGTGCCTGTAATTTTACTGGCTCTCAAGGACAGCTGCCGGAACACATCGTTAGGCGCTTGGCGACAGATTTTCTATTTGAGGGTAGTCGCTAGCCAAGGCGGGCATTTGCAAAATGGCCTTCCACCATGCGGTGAAGCTCAAGCCCACGGTGGGATACGAACCATGGACCTGCTACGCGACAGTCCATAGCCAATGTAAATAAGCCATCACTGTTTAAAAAAAAAAAAAACTTAGTA
Organism: Plagodis pulveraria; assembly: GCA_963890685.1. Lineage (NCBI taxonomy): Eukaryota > Metazoa > Arthropoda > Insecta > Lepidoptera > Geometridae > Plagodis > Plagodis pulveraria. The sequence continues at coordinate 18,727,995 of OY982963.1, read as the reverse complement.
CCAAACCTGATCAAATTAGCTCTGAATTCAAGTTAGTCTATTCCTTAGAAGATATTTAAGAAGTTGATCGTAACTCTCAGTATTGGAGCGACATATGAAGAAAAATATCTAAATTTTTAAGTTCTGGGCTTTCCTCATCTTGAGATCAAGCAAAATAGTATGATTCGCTGAATATAATCCTTTCGTGATTTTGGTATACCGCTAAGCTTGCGCACAAGGTGGAAGGATTCTTAGCGACGAGAACGTTTGAACGTTTGAACGATGGGTACTCCACTTAAAAGTTAAACATCAAGCCGCCAAGTAGCAGTATCACATTTCTGTAGTTTTGATTGGAAAATAGGTTAGTGTGGGGTATTTACAGTATTTATTCAAACTGGAAAAAGAAAAAAAATATAGGTATACTAATTGCTCATACATGTGATTCAGCTTTTTATAGTGTTATATTTAATAAACAGATTCAGGCGTTACTTTGCGGAAATCCGTATTTAATAATAACAAATATTTTTAAAATATTTTATGAAAACATCAAATTAATATTTTAATAAAACGCTTAAAAAATACAAAAATATATCTAGCGACAATTCCGCCTAATTTTCCTGTTAAGCCGACGTAACGTCACAAACGCCACGCAGCCAAACCGGAAGAATTTTCGACGCGTTTCGCTTCTACACGAAGCATCCTCAGGAGGTCTTGGCTCTACGAGCGCACGATCGAGAATTCTCGATCGTGTGCTCGTAGTATTATTAAGTGTTATATGTATTTTTAAGTGTTGTATTAAAATATTAATTTGATGTTTTCATAAAATATTTTAAAAACATTTGTTATTATTAGTGTTATATTTTATGGTTTTCTGGCATTTGACCACTATCTTCCATTATTCTGATGGTAAGTGATAAAGCGATCGAAGATGTCGTTCAGGCTAACCTAGAATTACTGACTCAAATGACGGCTGCCGGAACATACCGTTATGTGCTTCGAAGCAGATCATCTAATCAAGGGTTGTAGCTGGCCAGGCAAGATTATTTGCACAATGCCCTACCACGCAAATGTAATAGCATAATGGTTGGCAAACGCAATTCAGTAGATAGATGGCATGTTCCTACATATAATGGACATGGGTAGAAGCAGTAGTTTAACATCAGGCAGGCCAGATATTGTAGTATTGTTACAGCCAGTATTGCCATTTTATAACGTATAGTATATATACATATATTTTAGAGGATATACAAAACTGATTTTATTTTCAAATTGTTGATAAAAAATGAGTTTCTTTGTTTACACCCGTTTAATCTAAAATATGACACCTATACTGTCCATACATAGACTGTCTGGAAGAAATCGCTATGTGTGAGAAGACCGCCTATTCTGGTACCATCATACTATACTGTTTTAAGATTGTTCTTATATATAATTTGTTATGGTGGACAATAAAGAGTTTTGTATTGTATTGTGTAATATAGAAAATGTGTTGTGCGATTAGTTGCTATGGTCAGGCGCTTAACATCAGGCAAGCTACTAGCTCGTTTAGCCACTACTTCTGTTTAGGAATAAAGTATCTTTTTTTTCAATGTTATTGTGACGGAACAAGCCCGAGGCCCACCTGATGGTAAGTGGACTAACCTCTGCCTATAAAAGATACATTTCGTGAACGACGAATTGCACTGTGCCCGTCACACTGAGACGTACAGTTGTTAGCTCTCATTAGCCTGTAATTTTTCTGGCTCTCAAGGACTGCTGCCGGAACACACTGTTAGGTGCTTGGCGTCAGATTTTCTACTTGAGGGTCGCTAGCCAGGCGGGCAATCGCAAAATGCCCTTCCACAATGCGGTGAAGCTCAAGGCCGCGGCGGGATTCGAACCATGGACCTGCTGCACGGCAGTCCATAGCCAATGCCACTAGGCCATCACTGCTTCAAAATCTACCTCTCCTGAAGACCTCTTCAGTAGTACACATTTTGTACATACCCTCCATGAAACTTGCCTTGTGCAAATATATAATCTATGTAACAAACTATTTTCGATACTTGTGAAATTACAAGTTATACAAGGCAAAATAAAACTTACACAAATATAAACCTACAAAATGTCAGTCTAAAATCAATAAAATTGGAATCGAAAGACAAGAAAATTATATTTGAACTAGTTCCGTGACCCCGCTACGCTTCAACGAATTAAAAGGCATGCCGTATTTGCGTCTGTGGTACATTTAGAAGGAAGAATAAATTTGGACAGCTGTTGAATCTTTGTCATTTAATAACCCATTGTCTCAACATTGTATGCATAACTTGTGTAAATAAGTCGTATTGAAAAATAAGTAGGTATTCCTTTAATTCGCCTAAATCCATTAATTAATCTGGAACTCATAACGACTCGCATATTTAACAAATTATTAGAGCACAAAAAGTTATGCCCAAGGCGGGAATCGAACCCGCGTCCTCCGATATCACATCGGATGCCTAAACCTTCTCGGCCACCTGGACACGGCATTTATAGCCGAAATTTCGTACTCCAATCGTATTACTTTAACCGTCATAGGGGACGGTGCGCGGCCATCAACCAGACTTCAGCTGATCGAAAGAAGTGTTTTTTTTAAACACTTAACTCGGTATGATGTCGCTACCCTTCTATATTTATTAATATTATTACAAGCTATCGCGTGCTAAGCTAAAAAATATATAACTAATTATTGGAGTACAAAATTTTATGCCCAAGGCGGGATAAGACTCGCAGATTTTTTTGTAGTCAACGCACCCTACGAAAAACATATTTTAAGAAATGTATGTAACTGGTACTTATAAACGTTTAGGCTGACGATGTCCTAGAATGCCCTAGAATGCTTTATACGCAAAAAGTCTAGCGTACTATTACGTTCAGTATCACAATGTCTAGGGTCTGTTAATGACCAGTGTCCAAACATATCCAGTGTTTCATCATGACTAAGACCCAAACATATCAAACACATCATAATGTCAAACTACTCAACAATAACCTCATTAGTAACTAAATCAGCTGATCAGAAATATGGGCGCCATCTTGTTACTTAAAATTTTAAACAAGGGTGGGACAGTGTTTATGTTGACTGCTGATTTAAGCAGCACTTAGGTAGTCGATAAAGTATGTAGCGTTTATGAGTAAGAAATTTTGCCAATCAGCGGCTAAGTAATGCTTAAAATTTAAGTAGCGTTTATAAGTAAGTCCCCCTTGGGGTGTCGGGTTAGAATTGCGCCTCCCCATATCATCCCGTGGGTGTCGTAAGAGGCGACTAAGGGAAAAATACTGGAAGGTGGGCAGCAGCGCCTTCTAATGAACTGCCATCTCAACACTGCGATTCCCAAGCCGCCTTCCAAGCGTGGGGATTATGGCAAATACTCCCTTTATAGGGGAGGCTATGTTCAGCAGTGGACGATCCGGCTGATATAGTATAATTAGTAGTTATAAGTAAGACTGGTCTTAAAATAGTCTAGTGTTTTACCATACCACGAGTGCGCTTTAGGAGAGAGGACTAGAAATGGAATACGATCTAGATAGTGATATACTAGATCGGTTTGGGACATACCACTATTTATGTGGACTGTGTGATATTTTGAAGAAGAATTTCAATTTGAAGAGAAGTGTTTTCTTTTATGTTATTAAACAGCTATTAGAAAATTACAACGAGAGGAAAAATTATAGACATGTGCGCGGGATTTGACGACATACAGAGCATGCGTCATTGCTTAAATAAAAATATTTAATTAAACAGCTGATTAAGAAAATTCAAAACTATTTTTATTTAAATCATACAAAGGTCCTATTAGCGTTAGTCGAAAAACCATCTTAAAGTCGTTCGTTGCGCTTCTACCTGGATTTTGAAACTGGACAAAAAGGACGATTTTAGGACTAGAGATTTTGAGACTGGTCATTTTGGTAAGTGGACCTTTTGAGGCTCTGAATATTTTGCTAAGTGGGTCTTTTGTTACTGTTTTTTTTTATAAGTTTCTAAGGATTTTGACCATGCCATAGTCAACCCGTGACCTTTCCCACTTAGGTAGGATGGCTGGGTGGGATAAGTGGAATAGCCAACCATGACCACAGCAAAGCGTTTTAAACGTCGGCACACGTTTTTGCGATATAGGAAATTAAACAATATAAATTAATAGATTCAGGCGTAACTTTACAAAAATCTTTACTATAACATTTAGGTATTAAAGAAAAGAAAACATAAAATTAATATTTAAAAAATATAAAAATGTATATATAGAGACAATTCTGCCTTATTCTACTGCTATGCCGACCGCACACGTCATAAATGCCACATAGCCTAACAGAAAGATTTTTTGAAGCGCACGATCAAGAGTGCATTCTCGACCATTGCAGTCACGTCTGTTTAGCAGGATAATTAAATTAAATATATATTATCATACATATATATTAAATGTTTATCAAAAATTTCAATTTTAATGTATTCTTTATTTATTGTTTATATTTTATTGATTGTTATCATATATCATTAGATTCGTCTTGATATGATACAGTTGACACTAGGTACATAAAAAGTCAAAATTAGAAACTGTCAGATTTTAGACGCCATATTGTTTCCCTCAAATCCCATCGAGTGGTGTATCAAAATCAAGGGCTTTAAAAAAAGATTCCATAAATATATAGAACTTGCAGTTTTAATTTCAAGATAAAACGCTTAACGAAAATACATAATTCACAGACGGGTTTTTTAATTTTTGATTAATTTATACTTTGGCACAGTTTTAGACTCCAGACTGCTACTAAGAATTTTTTTGTCAGTAAAACCCAATAATCGGACTGTTATTGGGGTTTTCTGACTAAGAAATTCTTGGTATATCACGGTAATCAAACCCAACGCCTCGAGATTCTAGGCATTTGCTACTATACCAGAGACATGTCTACGAAGTTACTCTGTATAGAGGTTTCTTAAGGCGATATTTTCAATTTGTGTTCATGTGGTACGAATGAGCGCTTTCATTAACCTTTAGTATGCGTGCGGCTTAAGTATGGAACACCCGAGCAGTGTCTCGGTTTTTTGTTAGTACTGTACTGTTCTGTATCAGCTGGATTGTCCACTGCTGAACACAGCCTCCCCTATAAAGAGTGTATTTGCCATAATCCACACGCTTGGCAGGCGGCTTGGGGATCGCAGTTTAAGATTGCAGTTCTTTTGAAGGCGCTGCTGCCCACCTTCCAGTATTTTTCCCTTAGTCGCCTCTTACGACACCCACGGGATGATATGGGGTGGTGACATTCTAACCCGGCACCCCACGGGCAATTCGTTAGTGATTACCTGGAAATCATCAAGTACAGAGTGAACTAGATGATACCCTTAACTTCTATATATATCTTTTTTATATATACCGCGACCGCCTCGTCGCTTTCTACCACATGAGACTGTAGACAAAGGCTTGTTTCTAATTAAGATTTATAACTTAATTACGTTTTAATGATGAAGCAGTGATGGCTCAGTGGCATTGGCTATGGACTGCCGTGCCGTAGTACCCTGGTTCGATCTCCACCGCCGGCTTGAGCTTCACCGCATGGTGGAATGGCATTTTGCGATTGCCCGCCTGGCTACCAACACCCTCAAGTAGAAAATCTGTCACCAAGCACCTAGCGGTGTGTTCCGGTATAAGTATTTGAGAGCCAGTGATTACAGGCACATGAGACTTAACAAACGTCTCAAGGTGACGCGCAGTGCAATTAGTGACTTGTGATGAAATGCATCTGTTATAGGCAGAGGTAGTAGGTAGTCCGCTTAACATCAGATGGGCATCGAGCTTGTTCGGTCACAAATTTATAAAAAAAAGGGTATTAAACCTTTTATTTTAAGATTAGTCTCTTTGTAGCACTTTCCATACAAACTTAGTATCTCTATAACGTAATATTTTTATAATATTACGAAACTACGTTTGTAAAACCAAAAAACGTGTTGGAATCGGTGAAATTTTGCATGCGTGTCTCAGAGCCTACTTACTACATATTTAGTCCTCCAATTTGCCAGTAGTTCGTTAAATTGTGTATTTTCAAAATCATTCAGAAAAATTCTTTTGTATGAGAAATCTTATTAACACAATTAAGAGATACAATAAATAATAAAACCAAAGGTTGAAGGAAAAATATATTAAACAGAAGGAAAAGCAAACATTTCATCGATTTTGAATAGTAAGTATTTAAAATTCGACGAAAGTACGTTGATATGGAACGCTGTACGAATACACTAACCTTAAATATAAACATAACAATACAATGTGTAATTGCTCTCAAGATTGAGATGTTGTCTGTTAATGTGAACTCTGGTATCTATATTTAAGGTTAATGTCTTCATATGTCTACGGTACCTGCCAACGCGCATCGTCGTAGTAGTAGACCAGAATAAATCATATTGATAGAGGCAGCGTTCCTATTCTCCTAATCGGTAGAAAAATTTCGTACACTTGTTTTTTTTTTTATGTTATTGTGACTGGACAAGCTCTAGGCCCACCTGATGTTAAGCGGACTAACCTCTGCATATAACAGATGCATTTCGTCACTAGGGACGAATTGCACTGCGCCCGTCACCTTGAGACATAGTTGTTAGGTCTCATGTGCCTGTAATTTCACTGGCTCTCAAGGACTGCTGCCGGAACACACCGTTAGGTGCTTAGCGACAGATTTCCTACTTGAGGGTGGTCGCTAGCTAGGCGGGCATTCGCAAAATGCCCTTCCACCATGCGGTGCAGCTCAAGCCCGCGGCGGGATTCGAACCATGGACCTGCTGGGCGGCAGTCCATAGCCAATACCACTGAGCCATCACTGCTTCGATATGTATTTGTTAGTGGTTCCAAATTCAAATCATAATGTTGGTGGATTTTATAATAACGTAATTGGTTAAAATAAAATTTTGTGTAATATTACTGTCTGGTTAAGCCCTAGGGCTACAAGGACTTATTTACTTTAGGTTGAGTTTGCATAACACTATAAGGCCGGGTTTTCAATCATCAGATTCACTCCAGAATGTTATTTGACAAACAAGACTCAACGTTTCTTTTCACGCATTCGAAATCATTGACATTTATCAAAATTACGTTTCATTTCAATAGAATACCGCAGTATCAGAACGCACTTTTAAAAAAGTAGCGCAAATCATAGTTACAGTGAAAACTATTATACTTGTACGAAATGTGAGTGAGTTCAGTGACGAAGACAGCATTTGAACAACAGGCGAATTGAATTAACAAATTAAAAATACTGACTCAAAATTCCTTGTTGAAAAGTCACGTAAGAAACAGGTATCTAAAAGCCTATATACTCTTTTCTATAATTTTAGTATGTATTAAAATTATAGGGTTGCATCATTGTTAACAAGTTTAAATCGTATCCAAATAATCGTTGCCAAAATTAGTTTTGTTTGTAGTACAACATAAGTTGAACTATAGGTGTCGCTCCATCTCCATACGATGGTTAAAGAACGAGAGGACAATTATGAGTCATATGTCATGTTATCTTAAACGGTCAGAGCATGCCTCGGCTGGATAGATGTCGATGGCGCGAGTTCGAATCTATACTTACTATATTTTTTCCTAAATTTTGTAATATCTTCTATAAGGTATCACTGCTGAGGTAAACAGTTGTATGAGCTCGCTACGTTCACGATTTTATTATTGAATCCTGCGCTTACTCAAATTAAGCACTCAATGCAAATATGAACTTTACTCTCCTGTTGCACCAATAAGTATAATGTTGCTAATTATCAATTCTAGATCTAATCACATAAATTCAGAAATCCTTATTAACTTATAAAATAACTGAAAACTTACATATATGACTTGTGAGTCAAAAACAGCTAAATAAACAAACTTATAAAATTACTATGAAAATGTATAAATAAACTTAACCAATGACATCTCACGATTCCAAATTTTACTGAACGCAAAAAAACCGCTATCTTTGCTTATCTTACGGCATACACATATACGATTATTACAAATTTTCCTTTATTGTATATGCCCATCATCTGTAAACTACTGAGTAGTACGGAGCTTGTATTAGATTTATTATACTGCATCAAAAAGCCTGTGGGACCGCGATGCAACCAAATGTAATAAGCGGAAAATTTGCCGCCAAGCATCAAACGATGTGAGCCAGTAATTTTAGGTTAGCCTTATCAACATCTTCGATCGCATCATAACTTACCATCAGGTGAGATAGCAGTCAAAGGCTAGCCTATTAAAAGAAAAAAAAACCCTGACAATGTCGCAAGTTGCACCTAGCTTAAAAAAACAAATCAGATCACAGCGAGGAAAGGAAAAACTATGTCTTATCGATTGGTCATACGACATTTTCAAGGGTTATGCGGAAGTTAGAAGGAACTATGTGGGTAATTGAAGGCACGTGTGAAAGCAATTGGCAAAGAATGTTTATTGAGTTCTACTTCAATAGGAATGTGACATGGGATTGAATCGATTGTTACACCTTGATTACTACCATTGCAGCCCTTGTGACTGATAGTGAACTTAGATATCGGGGAAGGGAAGAAATATAAAAAGTATTTATCTTTTTTTGTTCGTCTTGTATTTTTGTAGAAATTCTTCAATACGACTAAAATCATGTCAAATGTTTTGCCAGTAGTGTTGTTAGCAAATATTTTAAAAGAAAAACTATAGTAATATTAGGAAACTAAAAATCCATGTTAGAAACCTTTTGTTTCTAATTAACATATATTTTATTATTTGTATTGGGGTGAAAACAAGGATTTGAAATGAAGATTCTTCCTTAAGATTGACCCGATTTAAATATTTTTTTATTGTGAAATGGTTTCATGTATTCGATACCTCCACCTTAAGTAGAAAATCTGTCGCCAAGCACCTAACAGTGTGTTCCGGCAGCTGTCCTTGAGAGCCAGTAATTATAGGTTAGCCTGAACGACATCTTCGACCACATCATCACTTACCATCAGGTGAGATAGTGGTCAAAGAATAATATATGAGAAATAAATAAAATGTTCTTGGTTACTTAGGTATATCTCTTGTACAGCGACCCAAAGTGAGTCTTGGCCTCTAATGTAGAGCGCTACTGAATCCATCCTGCACGGCACTTTGCCAGTTGTTTTCTACATTTTCTAGCTCTTACAAAAATCCATGACTTTTTAGGGTTCCGTACCTAAAGGGTAAAAACGAGACCCTATTACTGAGACTTCGCTGTCCGTCCGTCCGTCCGTCTGTCACCAGGCTGTATCTCAAGAACGGCGATAGCTAGACAGTTGCAATTTTTACAGATTATGTATTTCTATTGCCGCTATAACAACAAAAACTAAAAATAAAATAAAATAAATATTTAAGGGGAGCTCCCATACAACAAACTTGATTTTTTTACCGTTTCTTGCTCGATGCTACTAACTGTGACAGGTAGACGCTTTAACTAATCACAGAATATTTAGTTTTATGTTCTCTTTAAATATAATTAATTAAAATAAAATAAATAATTAACTAAGGGGGCTCCCATACAATAAAATACATTTTTGCCGTACCTATCCAGCTCAATCGGATACTGCGAAAAGTGTCTGTAACTTGCAAGATTAGGTTGTACGGAATCCTTCTTGCGCGAGTCCCACTTGCACTTGGCTGGTTTTTACTATTACATCGGATTTGGTCTAACTAGTTTCGTATATTCGCATTTTGGTTAGTTTACTTACGTTTTTTTTATTTGATTGTCTTACTTTATTCAAAGTGAAGTCTACTTACGAGCTTAGATACATTATTCAGCGCCACACTGCAGCGTAAAAAGTTTTGGACAAGTATTTCCATTACCCATGAAAATCTGTCACCAAAGTATCTCGTTTCAGCATCTAGCAACTCACTCCTTTGTAAGTGGTACCCCTGAGATAACATGTGGGAAAAGTACCTATGTCATCTCTAGTTACTCTACTTACAACTAAAATTGTATAGGTTTAACAGTTGAAATTATAATCGTTTGGAGATGTCTTACGTAATAGCAAAAGTTGATTTCTCATTTCCCTTAAAAGCTGATCTAGCATTTTGAATTCAAGCTGGTCTTTATCAGCGCGCGCGGTGTCTATGATTTGGAGGGGTTAACCCCGGCCATCTTATTTTATTATTGATGTAGAGGAAATTTGTTTGTAGAGGGCTTTTTAATAGGAAGTACATACCATTCTTTAAAAGTGCACGTGCCGTGGCGTTTAAAGGTAGACTAGCGATTAGCGCCTTAGCAAGTTTCGACGGCATCGACGGTTTTACTGAATAGCTAACAATTGCCAGCATGCCATTCTACGATAAAAATGTGCTTAAACTGCAAGTCTATTAACTTAATAAGAGATAAAACGACCAAGAAGACTGGCTTCAGTTAAGCTACTGCCTTTAACAAGTTTTTGAAGCGCTCGTAGCGAAGTTTACTTAGCTGTTCTCAACCGATCAGCAAAGTTAAGCAACGTCGCGCGCGGTCATGAGTTGGATGGGTGACCGCTAGTGACATTACTACTGAGCGTTTCCGTGCTTCGGAGGGCACGTTAAGCTGTCGGTCCCGGTTGTTGTCTTATGATGGCAGTCGTTATAGCATGGTGGTAGGGCATTTTGCGAATGCCCGCCTGGCTAGCTACCACCCTCAAGTAGAAAATCTGTCGCCAAGCACCTAATGGTGTGTTCCGGCAGCTATCCTTGAGAGCCAGTACTTCTAGGTTAGCCTAAACAACATCTTCGACCACATCATCACTTACCATCAGGTGAGATAGTGGTCAAAGGCTAACCTATCAGGCATAAAAAAAAAAAAAAAAAGTCCAATCCATTCGAAATCAAAATTCGTTGACTTTCTGTAATCAATCCTGACACAGCAATGTTAATATTGCTGCTTAGGTATTGAATACATGGACAGGGTGGTGGATACTATTCAGTTGAAGCAGTGATAGCTCAGTGGCATTGGCTATGGACTGCCGCGCAGCAGGTCCATGGTTCGAATCCCGCCGCTTGGGCTTCACCGCATGCATTCATGAAGGGCATTCTGCGAATGCCCGCCTGGCTAGCAACCACCGTCAAGTAGAAAATCTGTCGACAAGCACCTAACGGTGTGTCCTCAAGTCAGTGAAATTACAGGCAAATGAGACTTAAGAACTATGTCTCAAAGTGACGGGCGCAGTGCAACTTGTGATGAAATGCATCAGTTATATGCCGATATCAGTCCGCTTAACATCAGGTAGGCCTCGTGCTTGTTCCGACACAATAACATAAAAAAAGACGTTCTCCTCACCAGAACTCTTAACTATTTACCATAGGGTGAAAGTCTGATTACTATTATTCGCGATTTAACGAAGGGGGTAAGTATATTAAAGTCTGCAATTAAAAACTAGGCAGTACACTTTTATTATACAAAATTGAATGACAAGTTTCATTTCCCACGTTAGTCAAATGTTTTTACCTCTCATCTGTAATTTTCGGCGAGGTATCACTATTGAAGGGTAACTTGTCGGCGCGTGCGCTGGAACGCACCGTTATCGTTGCCACGGTGTCGCGCATCGCGGTGCCTGAGCTGCGAATTTGCAAAAGCTATGCCTTTTCAGTCACGAGTTAGACACTCATTTATTATTGCATATTTAAATAAGTTCAGCGAATATTATGAAACAGGTTATTTATATGAAATTATTTTAAATGTTATTTTCACTTAGCACGTGATAGTGCTTGTAATCATATTTGTAAATATAGAAAGGTGCGATGTAACTATGATAGTCAAGTGTTTGAAAAAAACACTTATTTCGATCAGATAAAGTGAAGTAGTCTGGTTGATGACCACGCACTTTCCACTATGACGGCTAAAGTAATATCAATTTAAAACCACGATATTTCCACTCTGTCAGATAGATCCCCGATAGCCCAATGGTTAAGGCATCCGGTGCGCAAAAACATGGATTTGATTCTTACTTGGGGTAAGTAAATATTATTGTAAATTTTGTAAAATGTTTTAGTGTTTAAATTAATTTGAAAGCTAAATAACAACTAAATAAAAGTTTTATTTAGTCGATATTTCATAAAATTAATTCACGATAATCGTTCAGTTTTAAGGTGAGCATCGTGGTTGGCCTGTCACATACCAAGTGGTGTTATAGGTATGGTATCGCCACTTAAAGTATTTGTATCTAACAAAAAATTACTAAAACCGGCCAAGTGCGAGTGAGATTCACGCACGAAGGGTTCCGTAACTATATATTCTGTGAATAGCGTCTACCTGTCAGCGTTATTAGTATCGAGCAAGAAACGGTAAAAAAATCAAGTTTGTTGTATGGGAGCCCCCCTTATTATATTTATTTTATTTTATTTTTAGTATTTATTGTTACAGCGGCAATAGAAATATATCATCTGTGAAAATGTCAACTGTGTAGCTATCACCGTTCTTGAGATACAGCCTGATGACAGACGGACGGACAGTGAAGTCTCAGTAATAGGGTCCCGTTTTTACCCTTTGGGTACGGAACCCTAAAAATTAAATTTTAGCGAGAAGCATGATCTGTTCTGGGCAAACGTCATTAACAAATTTAGCTAGTAACTTAACTATTGACGATATAAGAAATGGTTTCGATAACTAGTTTATTCAGTTAGAGTCAAACTCTTGACTAAAATAGTATAGCTTTTGTAATTGCGCTGCCCACGCTGCTACCGTCATCGCGCGATAATGTGCTCGTCTAGCTGGGTACCTGCATGACCTGACAGATTGCTCCTTCCAAGAATGCGTTAACTGCAGCTTTGATTATTTTTGCTGACTGATATGATATGTGAAAGATTTTAAATATTCATCGCTGGAAATTTATGATTTGTAGCTATAAACAAACTATATTTAGAGTTTAATAGAAAATAAAAGCTGCAACGTGAGTAGGACGAAACTGTGTATGTGCAATTAGCACACGCGCAATACGGTCCTAATCGCCACATTTTCCAGTTCCTAGCAAATCTCACACATTGTTATCGTAGTTCGCCTGGGGATCAAGTTCGAAGAGATCTTTCTATTGAAAATTGGCAATAATTAACTACACGATACGGCTTAATACGTCTTGTATCATCATTTTCCTACCCTTAACCTACTAATTCGGGGTCGGCACAGTATATGTATTCTAACAAAGGACAATACAAGATCTTATTAAAACTACATTATGTTTTCGCAAATAACACACAGGACAACGGCAAGGACATAATTATAAACATTTTGATTTTATTTCTATGGCCGGCCGGCCTCATTCTCTATGCCAATGCTTCATAGAAATGCTTTCGTTGGCAGTATACCCTCGCTTCTTTTTAGGTAATTAAAGCGTTCAGACGGGGCTCTATTGCGCACCCAATGTTCAGCTACATCCCACTTCTATCAACGTGACTGGTGGAATACTACTCATTAGGTGCATTTTTACTTTTACCGTTTTTTACGACATCTAACAGAAGCATATAATAATAATAATGATTTAATGCCAAAACTTATTAAGCTATTACAATACAAATGGGATAGTACTTATATTCTCAATCCCAGAAACTTATCATAATTCAAAAAAAATACCTATTGTTTTGCGAAATCTCCTAAAAAGTTGAATATTCAAAGTTTAAACTTTTGAAGGGTTAAAAATGCCAAGAAATTTTATATATTAGATATTGTTTACACACTGTCAAAAACGAACAAGTGGGGTTAATCAACGGCCGTGAGTAATTATGACCCAGTTAGCATAGCAGCTCGTACGGAAGTGGTAATGAGGTGCGCCAGCGCCGTGAAGATGTAGGAAACGGTGCGAGGCCGCCCCACGCCGCGGCGGTTCCGACTGGGGACAGGCAGCACGTGAGGGAAACATCTTGCTTTGGAAAAAATTCGGCATGTATAAACAAACTACAGGTGCCAAAAACTAGAGATTAAAGATTTTATATAGCTCACAATTTGTGTCTGGGTGCCGCGTCTGCGGGTTTATTGATATGGTTAAGATCGAGGATAGTTTTAAGGATTTCTTACCATGGTACTATCATAAGCAGAACCCACTTGATGTTAGTATAGTATGCCAACTTTTTAAACAATACCTAGTCATACTTCTTTCACCATTTGACAAGAGATTATTTGGTTGAGAAGGTGATAGTAGATATTAAATATGTATAACGGAATACTTCACTCCAATAAGTCGGATTGAGTTGACTATAGCAACGTTCCCATTCCGTGTTCCTCTTAAGGTTAAATTGGTACACTGAGAAAAACGACTTAAAGGCTTAAATCAAATTTGACCTTTTACCGTTGAATTGTAAATACATAAGCTGAATTCACAAATCTTAAGATGATTTTCACCAATCAATAAAAATGTACCATGTTTTATAATAAACACCACCGTCATAAACGCCTTCCGTAAAGTATTTTCAGAATTGACCTTGTTATACGATAATAATTGCAGTATTGACCATAAAATATACCTTACTTTTACGGCGGTTTATATACGGTGATTATCACTATAACGTACGACTTAATCAGCCTCATCGAAAAGTCAATATTTAAGAAAGACTACAAAATACACCTTAAATGAAGACGAAAAGAAACATTAGCCTTCACTGACCTCGTTTAACGCCTTCTAGTTGGAAGGCGTTTTTGTACGTATTTACGTTTGGTCGGTTTTTCGCCTTATACCATATAAATTGGCCGTCATTGGGGCGCTTTTGACTTTAGATTTTTCTCAGTGTACGATGTAGATACAACATCAAGTTGCTTCTTAGACTAACTACTAAAAATATTAACTAAACACACTAAACTTGATTCGCTCTTCCAACTAAATCAAGTCATTTAAGTCCCCGGTGTCTATATAAATCTTTCTGCGTTAAATGTTCAGTGCGAATGTTCGGAGAGACGAATAGGGACATTTCAATACTCGTAGCCTACTTCGTAAGCGCTCCATGAGGATTCAAAATATAACCGTTCCACTGTGCGGTGACAGAACACAGTTGATTCTGTTCTTTGAAACACGTCATTACATTCGTTACGACCAAAAGTCGGGTCCGACAATTCACTTGCAATAATAATTGTACCTCACTCACCTCATCAACTTACAGCATCACGTGCGCAAAGAGCTGCCGTTTATATACCTATATAGGAGGACCTACAGAGCTCTCCTTGAAGAAGAACACCGGTTACGGTTGAGACTATAGAGGGATCTATCACATGAGTTTTTACGTATTATTTTTTAATTAAAAATAAAAAAAATATTAATGTAAAAAAGCTGTCGTTCTGTTGTTGACAAACAGATGGCTGTCTTCAACGATATTGTTCCTGGAAAAGGCTGAAAAGACACATATATATTTTTATATATATTTTTATTAAGTTAAACTTTTGAATTTTTGATATGTTATAAAAAAACATTATAACATTTCAAAAATTCCAATGTCATGGAATTAATTCCGGTTGATATTATTACGTTTTATGACTACATTTACTTACATAATTATTATTAAAATAAAATTTTGATAGGAAGTATGGAACTGATTTTTGATTTCCAGTAAGTGGGTCAATATTGTGCGGTTGTCACGGTAGGTAATATGTTTATTTACTCTTTCTTGTCATACAACAATCTCATATCAAAATTATTAAACAAAAGACTTCAACGCGCGCTGATTGCAAGTAGCAAGCACTTTGTAGTAATCTATCAACGAGGATAAAAATTTTAGGTTTTATTTTCTATCGGTCATGAAATTTGATGATGCTGTATGATAATCATAGGTAATAAACAAATAGGTACAGGAACTGCTGTCCCTGTCAACTAACTTTATCAATTGAAAGTTACGTTCCTAACTTATTCTAATTTTCTATTGTATTTTCACTAAATATGAGAACCTAATATTCAAAATCAGCTTTTATATCAAAACAAGATGATTTGCGTTACAAACAGAATGAAAGAAGAAACATTATTTCATTATTTCTTCGAACGAATACTGCAGCTTGGTAACTATGCTACATCATCACATTGACGTATCGTTATCTCGATGCATCATCATGGTATTCGCGAGCTTAAAATATGCTTGTATTGGCTTTAAAAGTTATTGAACGCAAACACATGTGTGCTAAACTAACACGTAAAATCGTTAAAAATTATGTTTACCCGTATTAAATGTCACCAATTCAATATATTTTAAATCGTGAATTTTTTTTTTAAATCTCGCTTGTTATGTGTACAAGTACAATAGTTACACGGCCTAGCAACAGCAACAAAATAAAACATTTGAATACTTAATAAAATATATAATTATCTTCCATATACATTAACGTTCCTGTAAATTAGTAAATTTAAGAGTAAGGGCTTGTTTCAGAATGTTCCAGTAAGTTCCAGTTATACTACCCAGAACATAAAATAACTGAATGATAAAAATAACAGTTACCATGCAGCGCGTTTCAAGCTTTAACCGATGGATAGGCTAAATCGATGACTGTGAAACAGATAAATAGTGTTTTATTTATTAAATATGTTCTGGGTAGTATAACTGGAACTAACTCGATTATTCTGAAACAGGGCCTTAGAAAAATAACCCAGTATCGGTGAAACCCTTGAAGATTTGTAAAATATTCATTACTATATCATGAAGTTGCATTTTGAATGGTCTTCTTCTTATTCTAAGTCTATCTTAATACTATTTCAAACTATATAAACACATATATTTTGGAGCAATGATAGCTGAGCGGTAACAGCTATGAAACGCCGTGCCGAGGACCATGGTTCTATCCCCACCGCCGGCTTGAGCTTCACCGCATAGTGGAAGGGCATTTTCAGATTGCTCGCCTGGCTAGTTACCATCCTCATGTCCTTAAAGGCCAGTAAAATTACAGGCACATGAGACTTAACAGCTGTATATGCCTCAGGGTGAAGTGCGCAGTGCAATTCGTCACTTTTGACGAAATGTATATGTTATAGGCAGAGGTTACCGCTTATTATATCGCGTTTGTGGGCCTCCTGCTTGTTCACTAACAGTCCCATAAAAAAAACTATTTTGTAGCTATAGGGGAGGTGCAGGCCAAAGTCTAGCCTATCAGTTATAATATACTTAACTATTATAAAATCATTTACATCTGAAACGTGACGCAAACCGCGGTCTCCGGCGGACGTACCACATAGTGAAGCAGTGATGGCTCAGTGGCATTGGCTATGGCCTGCCGCGCAGCTGGTCTATGGTTTGAAGCCCGCCGGGGCTTCACCGCATGGTGGAAGGGCATTTTGCGAATGCCCGCCTGGATAGCGACAACCCTCAAGTAGAAAATCTGTCGCCAAGCACTTAACGGTGTGTTCTGGCAGCTGTCCTTGAGAACCAGTAATTCTAGGTTAAGCTTGTTAACACCTTCGACCACATCGTCACCTACTATCAGGTGAGATTGTGGTCAAAGGCTTAACTATCCGCAACAAAAAAATATAAAGAAGAATCTCAAGGTCCTTGAGAAGGCTTCCGATAGAACCTGAAACAATTGACGATCGTGATGTAATGTATTAACACCCATATTTTTACAAAATATAAATGATATGTTAACAGTTCTTATATCATTATGTTTATTTCTCAACAAACTCCAGTAGCCAATCAAAATAGCTTCATCGTGAACTATTCAACTCGGCCGAGTCCCATGATTCACAGAAACAAGAGGCCCGAGGCGAAGTCGCTACCAAATCGAAATTACGCCAAATATACCCGCTGGTTGTGCACGTACAACGGGATTTTATCGTTGCTCGGCCACGAATCTGAATATCGATTATAACTGGAAACAGGATGTGATCTCATTCACAGCGACAAGCGAAAAAATATTTGGTTTTTTCATTCTCATACCATTTTTTTTCTTACAATTTTCGATACAACATTATTGACCGATCAAGCACGCAGTGCAAGCGAAGCGTCTCTGCTTCAGCTTAAACAAAAATGTTTTCGTATGCTCCTCTACAGGTTGCACAACCGATTCTCCTAAAATTTTGTGAGCAGGTTTCATAATTCAATAGTATTTTGTCAATGATGTTTTTGGAAATTTTTCAAAATGACGGAGTACTGAGGTTTATAAACATAAAAAAATCGTATATCTGCAATATCAAATAATTATTAAAAATGTTACTAACTTTTTTTACCCTTATCTAGAAGCAACTTTTTTGTTATAACAATTTTTCATAAAAAACAGCGATTTCCTGTGTCAAATCAAATCACAAGGGAATTTCTTCAGGTTTTGGAATAAATACCTAATAAATACTAATACCTAATGGATTGTAAACCCATACAATAGAAGACATAAACCAATAACCAATATTATTGGCTATACCTACTATACCCGTTACGAGCCAATACGCATATAGCTTTTGTTCGGAACTTTTTTCTCTTGTAAGTGTTAGTGAGCAATAATCTAATTAATACGGATAACTAAAAATAGGTAAATAATAATATCATACGCACTTTATGCGATCGAAGCGGGGAGGGGTGCGACGGAGGGGCGCGGCTTGTTCTCATATCAATGAAGAAACGCAAATCACTTGCGTCACATCAAATTATTTCATCAGTTTTGAGAATGTAACTAAATTTTTGGATTCTGTGACCCATTGCCTCAGCTGCGTACGCAGTAAACCTTTATTCAATTGTAAGCTATGCAAGGGCAGACTCGCGAGGTTTACAGCTCCGAGAGCCACTAGTATAATAATGTGGCTGACGATGGTAGGTATACAGATTTAACCTAGAATGGGATTAACTTAGTTTTTTTTTTTTTTTTTTTTTTTTTTTTTTTAACGTTTGAAAAATGCATTTACGCATTCCCGTCCACCCCGGGGAAGATGGCCGGGATATGTCGGGCTCGACACCAACTACTCCCACAGCAGCAAGTGCCCCTACCGACTAAATAACACACGGTGTTCCATCTCTACCGCTTCTCGGCGGGATCGCAGGGTCGCTTTAGCACTCAACCACGAACCCGCCACGGTTGTCCGTTGCCGGACCCCTCCTGGGGTGCTACCCCTCACGACGCACCAGAACACATGGCACGTCGCTACCACCCGGAGACCAAGCCCGCAAATGGGCGTCAGACGACCCCGCTTCCGACGCCCAAGGTCCCCCTGCGACGGGTCAGATGAGTAGCCCCGTCGCCTGCTACTTCGGCCGCAGAGGATAGGGAGAGCGGCGCCTCGCTATACCAACACTCCTCCTCCCCTGCGGCCCCTCCGCGTCCGCCATCCAACGGTGGCGGCCCCGCCGTGGCCACGGAAGGTAGGGAGAGCGGCGCACCGTGATACCGGCACTCCTCTCCCGCCGTGGCCCCTCACCGTCAGCTGTGGTGTCGCCCATACAACACCACAGCCCGCCTCAGATGCGGTGCTGCCCATACAGCACCGCAGCCTACCCGTTGCCGCTCCAGTCTGGACTTAGAGGCAAAGCCCAGTGGAGCGGCCCCTCTGGGGCCGGCCGACTGCCCAAGTCAGCACGGCCCCTGGTTCCTCTTCGCTTCACCGTGGGTGACGAAGCCACGGCTACTAAGCCCCACCGCCACGACAAGGCGGGAACCCTTCGGGGGGGGATTAACTTAGTTTATTATCACAATACAACCCATACTAACACCCTACTTGCTATGAAATCACCAATGATTAGCCGTCAAGCAACCGTGTTCAAACTTTTGTGTCCTGGATGGTAGGTCAGTATTTGTTTGTTTGTGTTTCTTTTTCCTAGATCAGTGTAGCCAGCGAAATACTAGAGTTGTTGATATCTAATAAATATACATACAGGGTACCAAATTCAATGTAGTGAAGACCTTTTAAGTGCTCTGATAGATCTGATAGGCCTATAGCAAGTACAAACTTGCTATAGGCAGGAGCAGTTGCTTAGTAGGACTCAGGCCAAGTACTTTTTTCGTATGTAGGTACATAAAATTAAAAATAAATTATATAAGCAGCTATCTGTTTCCCTCTTACATACAGTACCTACTGTACTAACCATACTGAACCCATAATGATTTTCCAAAATATTCTTATATTTTGGAAAATCTTTCTCTAGACTTATGCAATTTAAAACTAAATCACGCAAAGATTTTCTCATACGCCGATGATACGGCATTGGTATTTGTTGGTAATAGCTGGGAAGAAGTACAGATATATGCCGAAGAAGGCTTGAGAATTGTTACAACGTGGCTCCAGCATAACTTGCTTGCTTTGAATATTGAAAAAACCAAATTCATTGCTTTTACAAATGGCCGTGGCAAAACTCCAAATATTAATATTAGAGCCCACATAAATTGCTCTACATATACCTGTACATGTCCAAAGCTTCAATGTGTTCCAACCATTAAGTACCTAGGTATCACAATGGATAGGAGAATGACCTGGAAAAGTCACATCGAGGCTTTGGGAAAAAGGGTACGTAAACTCATATTTGTATTCAAAAATCTGCGTGAGGTTGCAGATCGGAATTTAATTTTTAATGTTTATGACTCGTTATGTAAGTCAATACTAACTTATTGCAACACTTCTTGGGGTGGGGCATGCTTGACTTATATGTTGAATTTAGAGCGTGCTCAACGAGCAGTATTAAAAGTTGCTACAACCAGGCCTTATAAATTTCCTTCTTCCGAACTCTATGGAGACTGTGGTGTACTGACTGTAAGACAGTTGTTTATTCAAAACCTTATCTTACTTCAACAAAAACAGACAACGCCGGCACTTGTAGCTAAAACCGGACTTAAAAGAAGGAAGGATAGAGTATTCAATAGCAGTAAATACAACTCAAAACTGGCAAATCGCCACCAAAATTTTCTGGGACCATTTCTGTATAATCAAGCAGCAAAAGTTCTTCCAAATCTTATTTCCTTAAGGCAAAAAGAAGTAAAGATAGCAACCCATTACTGGCTACAAAATATGAATTATGACAACACTGAAAAATTATTAAAACCAATTATATGATTTACTGGCAGATTTATTCAAAACACACACACTCACACACACAAAAACACACATACACACACACTCACACAACACTCATATACAATTTGCTTTCTCCTCACACTCACTCACACTATTTGTAATTTTACACAGAACATATTTACAATCTTGCATGGTAAAATAATTAATAAATTTTATATAGTATGTATTGTTTAAAATAATGTTAAATTCATGTTATTAGAAAATTAAATACATCTTAACTAATACTCTGTAAATAAACGTGTGACCTTGGAAAGGATAGCAAACCTACGACACAAGATTAATCTTAGTGTAGGCATTGCTATATATTGGTTTCTACAACATTACGAGTATAATATACAATAAAATATGTGCCTAGTATTAATATTAGTACTAAAGGTGTGAATTGTAAAATTGAGATAAATAAAATTATTATTATTATTACTTATTGTCTAGTAACATCTCATTGTTCCTCGTAAGAAACATCTGAAGAAGTAAAAGGCCCACGAACTTTATGGACAATTATAGATATGTTTCCCTTATTTAAAATTCCATGTTAAATTCACTTCTTCCTATTTAACCCTATCGACGACGATTATTCGCCATTTCCGATCAACCATCTCTAATATTAAGGATGTTAGGTTCCGCTCCGGTGCTGGCCTTTAGAAGGTCAACGACTTCCTAACTTCATTCAACATCTGATCGACGGATTTGATTATAAAATAGTGCATTAATGTAATCATAAAATAAAAATTAAGCGAAAACTATCTATTGTCTATAGTCCACGCGAGAGGTAAACGACTCTACCACATTTCATTCACCTTAATATAACCCGAGCATTTTGGTCCCGTTAAAAACAGATTTAAATAACAAAATATAGATCGAAATTGCGTAAGACAATGGTGCAGCTGATACAATTTTAGAAACACGACGAGTAAACGTAATAGATATTGATTCTGGTGAACCGATTCAATTCCATGGCCTGTCATTACCCCGCCGTGTCTTTTGACCTGAGATTAGCTACCCTACATAAAAAATACACGGTGTATTTTCAATCTTATACCATTGTATTAAGGCTCCTAATCTAAACATAATTTCTTTATCTTGGCTTGAATTGTAGAAAGAATATACAGTAGTAATATCCCTGCATCACGATCAATTGTACTAACTTTACTCGCATTTATTTGAAGTTACCTATATCATCAAACAATCATTAGAATAATATCACGATTCGTATTCAATTTCATTTGCGTAGTTATAACATGTTATTGAATAAATTCCTTTATTTAAGGTAAAAGTTATGTGTATATATAGCGAGAGATGAGAGCCTTATTTATACTAATGATATAGGCTAGGTTCTGCTCGAGTACGCCACGTCCTTTCTTTTTAGAAATTCAGAGACTTTATGATTTACAGCACTGAAGTTTAGTACCAATGCTGATAAGATTTACAGTATAATTTAAATCCTCATACCCAACCAGGGTTAGGTTAATAATAATAATGTTTATTTGACATATTTCTTAGGTGGTAGCCACTTAAAAACATTAGGCTTTGGGTTGTACTATTTGTACATAATATGGACATGAAGCATTTCTTAGTCAGATGATTCTTTGTGTTCTGGTTTGAAGGGTATGTGTCGGTGAAATAACAGGCACATGAAACTTAACACTTTTATGTCTCAGGGTGATGGGTGCAATGCAGTTCGTCACTTATGACTAATGGCATCTTTAGCATAAAAAAGTACCAAGTGAGCCAAGTTTTGTTCCTAAGCTGCAAACGAAATTAACGTATGTCTCCAGCTAATATGCATATAGGTATCTATATGCATATAAGCTGGAGTAGTATTTACATCAAAAACGTCATAAATTGCTGCATTTAATAAAAAATATGATTTTTTCTCTACTAAATTGAATTGGGGAAAGGGAAAAAGTTTAACATTGACTGAGTCAATGAATACGTTTTTGCTAAGAAAGTGAGTAGTCGCTATTGTATACAAAGTTTTATGTAGTTTTTGGGTTTTGCTCTAAATGAAAAAAATAACTAGGTATTGGATATAATTTGAGGTGAGTATTGCATTTTTTTAACACTGTGAAGTGCTGTGCTACCTGCAATGTTTGTCTTCAGATCATTCGAACGCAAAACTGACTTCAATAATAGAGAACTGAAGTCATTTAAGTTAGAGAGGGCAGTCTAGGATTAAAAGAGTTTGAGGTATTGTCGTACTTTTTTACTTCTGTCAGAGAACAGTGGCACCAACTTTGTTTTTCCCCCGTGTGGTGCCGCCCCCGTGAGGAGCCAGGTTAGAATTGCACCTCCCCATATCATCCCGTGGGTGTCGTAAGAAGCGACTAAGGGAAAAATACTGGAAGGTGGGCAGCAGCACCTTCTAAAGAACTGCTATCTTACACTGCGATCCCCAAGCCGCCTGCTAAGCGTGGGGATTATGGCAAATACTTAATAAAACTTAGGAGAGGCCGTGTTCAGTAGTGGACGAGTCGGCTGTTACAGTAAACGACCAAATTAGAAAGTGATTTGCTTTGTGTCCATGAATAATAGTAATATGGCTACTGATAAATACCTCGTTTTTAATGTCAATTTCTGAGTAAATTTTGTATATGATATATTATTTAAATATCTGGTAATTATTTTTGTATGCCTAGCCTATTAGGCTAGCCTTTGACCAATATCTCACGAATGCGATCTTTAATTTTTAATGGAAATCCAAAACAAACGCCAACCCATAATTTTCATTTTAAGTTTAGAATGACTCGTAGAGTGTTTCAAATGCTTCGATTAAATATACTACTGAAAAATATACTTTATACTATATTCAAATGAATTTAATAAATGAGTATCGCAATAGCAAAGCTTTCCTGTAGTATGTAACTCTACATCATTTCGGGATAAAGAGAAACCAATGTGGCTCTAAAAATATTTAACAGTTTCTTTTTTATGTTATTGTGACGGAACAAGCTCGAGGCCCACCTGATGTTAAGCGGACTAACTCCTGCCTATAACAGATGCATTTCATTCACGAATTGCACTGCCCCGTCACATTGAGACATAGTTGTTAAGTCTCATGTGCCTGTAATTTCACTGGCTCTCAAAGACTACTGCCGGAACACACCGTTAGGTGCTTGGCGACAGATTTTCTACTTGAGGGTGGTAGCTAGCCAGGCGGGCAATCGCAAAATGCCCTTCCTACATGCGGTGAAGTTCAAGCCGGCGGTGGGGACCGAACCAGGGTACTGCGGCGCGGCAGTCCATAGCTATAACCGCTCGGCCATCATTGCTTCTAAGTTACTCAATATGTTGCTCCGGCCCAGCTTGAACGAAGGACATACCACCAAATCGAGAAACACATTTTCGCATAAAAGGTGTGGGTCACTAATATAGTAAATCTCTATTAGATTGATTAATAATACATATAATATACAAATAAATTAGATCAACATTTATTACAATTCAATTTGTTATTTGATCGGTTTAAATATAAATTAAAAGAATGGGTAGTTGAGAAAGCTTACTATAATTTCAACGAGCTGTTTATTAAGAGTACCTACACAAATTTTATATTATTGTAATAATGTTATGTATTTATAGTCTATTTCCTTTTTTTATAATTATTTTGCTTATAAGAATGTTATAAGTTAGTTCTTATAAATAAATATGGTTAGCCATTATGATATTTATAACAATTATTTCATTATGATTAGATTTCACATTGATTTTTTTAATATTTAACTTTAACACGAAATGAGAATATGTATTTTTCATTTAAATATATTTTCAACACCCTTGCTCGTAAAGTAAGCTTTATTATATCGCTCTTAGGGCCATAAACCGAACTATAACACCCTCGTGCATAATAATATTATACACTAGTGCGTAATAGAATTATCCCTACAAAGTTAAGTTAGTACCTAACTGCAAATCATATGCGAGTAAACAGAGCATTATCAATTTAACCGGGTAAAACAGATTTTTAACATCTAAGAAATTTATATGTAATCAAATATAATACATTTGCCGCCCGCAAAAAAAAAAAAAAATTGCACGCTTTTTAACATAATTTTCGTATGTTGTTTGTATAGCATTTGTGCAATATACATACATATAATAATATACATATTTTTCCTCGCAAGGGTGTTGAAAAAGTGCGTATGAAACTCGTGAGCAACTTGCTGATTATACACTCCGCTGATTTACGCCCTCGCCTATGGCTCGGACTGCAACACACAGCCTCGTGTATAATGAGCAACTTAGCTCACTTGTATCATACTCTACTATTACGAGATATTTTATATGTATTGTAATTATTTATTAATTACAACCACTATGACATGTAACTACATCAGTTCAATATGAATTTGTTTTTGTTTCAGATTCATATTCGTGTGCAGTCTTCTTCTTGTCTCCAGGGTAAGTTGGTCTCTTTTTGGAATTCGTTGTAAACTGAATTACTCATTTGTATTACACATATACATATATATTGCGATATATATATGTATTACGTATTCTAGTGGACCAGGTATATTATAAAATAAAAGTACAGTTCATATAAGTTCTATAACATCTCATGGAATAAGTAAAAGGTGATCAATGGAACAATGCGCATCGGCCTAAGGGCTAAACGATTATGTCTACTTGTCTTGGACCTTTTGGCTTGCCATGGACAGTCACTTAAAGTAAGAAAGAGCATAAGATAATAATTTTTATGAGAATACCCCATATTTCAGCATTTTTTCAATTAGGCTGCAAGGATATTTTTCCTAATAAATACTTGTGAGGTGAGATATCAATTTCCGTATCATCTTAAAGATGAGAATCGATATCCGTAGCTGATGTAGGGTCGTTATGAGGGGAAACACCTTATCAAAAACGAAAAAAGAGCAATAAATTCTCAGATCACATGAATGCAATATTCGTGCCAGAGCTTGTCTTTGGGACATAATAAAATCTTTCTTCATCAAATCCTCAACGAAATTTCCATTTTGCGTATAAAAATATTGTTCCCAGCCACAGTCATAGAGAACACAACTACGTCAGACCTACTTT
The DNA here is from genome assembly GCA_963890685.1 of Plagodis pulveraria. NCBI lineage: Eukaryota > Metazoa > Arthropoda > Insecta > Lepidoptera > Geometridae > Plagodis > Plagodis pulveraria. The sequence continues at coordinate 18,702,056 of OY982963.1, read as the reverse complement.
TGTTATATTAAACTGTTTACAAAAGTTAAAATTATAGTTTTATTGTTTATGCCGCCTTTGACTACTATCTCACTTAATGGTAAGTGGTGATGTGGTCGAAGATGCAGTTCAAGCTAATTATCAGATTGTTTACTTCCGAGCATCGTGTTCACGCAAAGCCAATACTGAGTTCAGTACCAACATTTGCGAAAAGTGGTCATAGAAGTTTCGAGACTGATGTTGATTAAAACAATAAAATTAAATATTAGTCAGAAAATTAACTCGTTGAAAATATTACCCGTTTTGTAATACTATAATTATAGTGCGACATATGTTTACACGATTTCACATGAAGGGACTACCGTAATCCCATATGGGGTGTTTGCCATAATTCCCACGCTTGAGAGGCGGCTTGGAGATCGCAGTGCCAGATATCAGTTCCTCATAAAGTGCTGCTACCCACCTTCTGGTGTGTTGCCCTTAGTCGCCTACGACACCCATGGGTATAGATGGGGGGTGACATTCTAGCCCGTAACCCCACAGGCACCACGTAATCTTCAGCACTGTTTTTTTTTTTCAGAAAGCGCACTCTGCTTTGCCACAGAAAGAATCATTGGACGTACTTGTGTCAGCATCAGATGAGTCTACGGAGGTTTCTATTACATCATCTTCTAGCTCATCATCATCATCAGTTGAACTACATGAAGGTTCTGGAGATGATCCACCTGACCCTATAGCTTCTGCTACGATAAAGGTAAAAACCAACTTATAAGATATAATGGAAATGTGACAGTTTGAGCGTGTTAGTTAGTTACTACTCACCTTCGTAACAGCTCAACAGATTTTGTTGAAACTAATGAAATTTATTTGATATACAGGGTTATTGGAAAAATGCTAACAACCTCTTAGGGTTGACTTCTGCTAGTCCTAACAAACATTTTGAGTTTTTTTTCCTTTTTTTTATGTGTATTTGACGGAATAAGCACGAGGACCACCTGATGTTAAAAGTCTCTTGTGCCTGTAATTTATTATTTCATATATTTTTATTACTTTGCTCGATGTAAATATTCAAAAATCTTTTCAAAGGGATCGCGGCGCGGTCCAGTGTTGCCGCAGTGGGTGAAATAGGCTCGGAGTAGGCATTGTGTTTCAAACAAATCATCTCAAAATGTTTGTTTCGGGTAGCAGAAGTCAACCCTAAGAGGTTGTTAGCATTTTTACAATAATCCTGTATGTATGTCACGGCTATAGGTAGGTAAGAACATGAACTAAAGATTAGCCGGCTAAACTTAGGTTTATCTTCGAGAACCAGCTAAAGTTCCATAGCATGCTAGTTTACGCCGTGAATTTTCATCTTTAGCCGATAAATGTGCACATTATCCGAAAAGAAACGGCAAAAAAATGTATTCGATGGACAAATGCCGCTGCTGCATAAATAATATTTTCTGTAATTCAAAATGCCACTCTAGTTTATCATATCCAATAAATAGCTCCTAATTTTTTTTTTAACTAAATTATTATAATTGCAGGTACTAGAAATTAATAAGTAATTAAAACTGCAGAAATTTTTATTTTTTAATTTTTAATACAGAAGTATCTGTGGTAAACAAATTGTTTCTTAATATTTTATTTAAAACTATATAAGGTTATAATTGTAGTTTTATGGTATTAACACTGCAGTTTTATGTAGTAATTTTGAATACATAAGTATCTCTAATGAGAGCGATAATTTTATCAATTAAATTTTTCGTGTCGAAATTGTCTAACAATATATTGTTTCCTGTTTCTTCTACATTTTTAGCCAAGGGCCTACGGTTATACTTAAGTTTAGCCGTCTGATTCTAAAGTTCCTACGATTTCTCGTTAGTTTCTAAATGGTTATATGTACACACGTTTGACTTATAAAATAGTCAATAGTCTCCTTAGATCGTTCTGGCCTAACGATCTAAGGAGGTAAACAAAGAAATAAATGAATTTCCATTTAGACTGTCTTAAATTATTGTTGACCTCAGTAAAATTTTTATGAATATTAAAATGTATTTACCCTAGAGGCTAGGTAATAAGCCATTGCCAATAAAAAAAATTGGAGCTTTAAAGAGAGCTTTTACTACGTAAACAGTAACTACTGTTTTCTCCAAAGGGTAAACATTTTCTTTTATGTATGTCCAAACCTTCACCACAGCTATACAATATATTCATAGGAGCCGCCGGTACGTCCACTGTGTCGCGACCTAAGTATGTAGAAATTAGACATAACTGCCTGTAGTATTTGCCGGAGAGGATGAACATATGTCTCTGACACTATTTTAATCTTTGTGTATACAATTTTGTTTCAGAATGAAACTAGAGAAGCTTTGAAGACAGATGGCAGTGAGCAGGATCCTGTAAGTACTGAATACTGATTAAGTATAATATAATAACTGTATTATTTTTCCCAAGCAGGTAGTCAATGAATCTGATATATTTTTTTTATGCTGGATACGTTAACCTTTGTTCACTATCTCACCTGATGGGTACTGATACACTTGATGGATACTGGCTCTCAAGGACTGCTGCCGGAACACACCGTTAAGTGTTTGGCGATAGATTTTCTACTTGAGGGTGGTAGCTAGCCAGGCGGGCATCCGCAATATGCCCTACCACCATGCTATAACGACTGCCATGCTAAGACGACAACCTGGACCGACGGCTTAACGTGCCCTCCGAAGCACGGAAGCGCTCAATAGTAATGTCACTAGCGGTCACCCATCCAACTCATGACCGCGACGGTCTTTGCTGATCGGTTAAGAACAGTTAAACAAACTTCGCTACTGACATGCTGCAATGTCAAATTTACAAAAAATTTGATGTTTCTTCAGTACAATTAAAATATTAACAACTTTACACTCAGCAGAGCAATACACCGTAATAATTATGTAAATTAAATTACTATACAGATTCACTATACGGTTTCACTTTCTGAACTACTACCGCAACCGATTGACCTTGCGTATTGCTTCCCGTAATAAAAATTACTTAAGTTTCTTATGTGTGATTCATACTCATAATTTTAAGTAAAATAACAATTAATGTACATATTCAATATATATATGCAATCAGATTTTTTTTCTTCCTTTTCCATGGATGTTAGGACGGCCCTTAGTGTGGGACGCTGCATGACACTTTAGCGCCGTCACATCTCTCTGAAACCTACGTGAGGGCTGGCGCCGCGGCTACTTCGGCGGAGCAACTCAAGCAGCGCAAGTATGCTAACCTCAGTATGGGTTACATATTTGAGCCGTTTGGTGTAGAGACGTTGAGTCCGTGGGCACCGGGAGCTCATCGTATTTTCCAAAACTTATCAGAGCACTTGGTCGATGCGACGCGTGATCAAAATGCTGGCACCTATTTGGCTCAAAGATAAGCATTGCAATTCAACGGGGCAATGCTGCCAGCATGCTGGGCAATGCTGCCAGTATGCTGGGCACGCTGCCAACTGGTAGTGGGCTGGAGCATTTGGACTGCCTATGAGTCTGCAATGACTTATAGGGATCTAAATGCTTTTATTGTAGTAGCTGTGGTGTTGTATATAGTTCGTAGTATTTTGTTAATAAAGGCATACCACCGGTTAAAAAATAAACAGATTTGAAGTAAATTAAAAAAAGATAGAAAGATATGATTTTTAATAGTACAAAATGTAACTCTGTACTTGCAAAGTAACATATTTGCTTTCTGGGACCGTATTTATCAACAATGTAAATAGACTCATAAAAGGTTTTCTCAAGTTATAGGGAAGCAAATGCTAATAAAATATTAATAATTGGTTACAAAATCTAACTCCAGAAGAAACTGAAAGGCTGATAAAGCTAATTGTGTAATACAGCAGTATACCACTACAATCTAGTCAAACTTCATACCACTACATTCAAATTTACACTCATATAATCTCATCTCACCTACTCACTACTAACCTCACACTTACACAAACACTTATACCCTCACGCACACATACCTATCATATATATATCTATCTATATTTAATTATATTATGTAAATTCAATAGTATAAGTATAACATGTATTTCGAATTCAGAAGCATCAATATAGACTAAGTATTATTTACTAATTTTGTACTTAGGAAGGGAATGCAGAAATTACAACACAAGAGTACATCTTACTGTAGATTCTGCAAGTATTACTTGTAAGTAATTAGGCCCCTTTTTTAATTAAGTTAACTTATTTACACAAATGATTTTAGGGCTTCTTATTTTTTTTGCATGAAACCACGTGTCTCAGCAATAATGATGTGGAAAATTAAATTAAAATGTTCCTTTCGCCATACTGATATTTTTTGACTGCCCAAAAAAAAGAGAGTTATGTTTTCAGGGTTCATGTATATATGTACGCTTGTGAGTTTCTTTATTCCACCATAACTTCTATACAGTGTCACGGCCTAACCGATTTCAATGTAAGATATATCGTTAGATTTGTATTGACATTGCAAGTGACACTAGGTACATAAATACAAATACTGGTGGATTTTAGACGCCATATTATTAAATTTTTTAAATGAAGGGATTTTAAAACACGATTCCATAAGTACATATAACTTGCAGTTTTATGTGACTTTTTAATGAAAATAAATATGGGTGATAGTTCGGCGGGCCTTCGTAAAATACCCTAACACCATTCTATAACAACTGCAACCACAACTAACTATACCACGTGCCCTCCGAAACACGGCACCCCTCAGTAGTAAATGACCGCTCAGTAGTCAATTCATGACCACAGCGAACGCTGCTTAACCTAGTTGATCGGTTATGAACGACAAGGAAACGAACGGTACGAGCACTTCTAAAAAAAATATCTTTTGAAATGAAATCAAATGCAGTTTGAGATCTAATTTGATGAAAATAGGCTTAGTGATTAGAGTTACAGGTGACAACACAAACTATATATTATGTATACAAGTATTTATCAATTTATAATCATAAAAACAACATCTGCCCACGGCGCTAAGACGTTTGGCTTTGTTATTTCCAGGTTAAAGTTTTATTTATATAAAAACAATAAAACATTTAGATAGTAAAATATGACCTTCAATTTGCGTCTGTTCTTTTCACGATCTACATGGCGGTTGAAATATTAAATTATATAGTGATACCAATCAAAATCTACCATTTTTTGAAGCAGTGATGGCTCAATGGCATTGGTTATGGACTGTCGCGCAGCAGGTCCATGGTTCGAATCCCGCTCCGGGCTTGAGCTTCACGGCATGGTAAAAGGGCATTTTGCGAATGCTCGCTTGACTAGCGACCACCCGGTCGCAAGTAGAAAATCTGTCGCCGACAACAAACGGAAGTTGTCCTTGAGAGCTAGTATTTTTAGGTTAAGTCTGTTAAAAATATCACTTACCATCAGTTGAGATTGTGATCAAAGGTTTACCAATAAAAAAAAGTTACAAAAACCTTCTATAATTGCGTAGGTAAGTAGGCAATTTAGCATAACTGTACTTAAACGCTTAATGCAGTAAAGAAGCCCAAAAAGATTAAGTAAGCAGATGCCACAAAACATAGTACACAACATAATAGGGCTTCACAGTAGATGCTACAAAAAATGGTAAAGTCACATCGTATATCTATTGTGTTGACCTTGCTCTTACTTTTAATATAACAGAAACAAACGCGGCCGATCCAAATTTTACTCAACAAATGGCGGCCTTTGGATTAACTTTCCGGTGTGACTAAGCCCCCGTCAATATGACACCAATGCCACATATGTATTTGTAGGAAATTAGGTGAAAGGCGATAATAGGCTCTTCAATCAGTTCAGTTATTACGGCGGCAGTGACCATCGGATAGAAAGAATTGTTTGACTAAGATGCGGTTCGTCACACTCTACGTTTTGCTTTCGTTTCGAAGAAATGCGGTGGTGTGGTATTGGTTTTCCGCCCAATTTGTGCCACAATGAGATTAGTTTCCGTTCAAATGTGATCCTAAATGTGAATCGAAAGTGTGAAAGTGGTTTTCGATTCTATGTAGAACTGTTTGCGTTGTATCTTGAAGCTTTTGAAGCGCTCGAAGCGAAGTTTGCTTAGCCGTTCTTAATCGATCAGCTAAGTTAAGCAACGTCTGCCGCGGTCAGGAGTTGGATGGGTGACCGCTAGTGACATTACTACTGAGCGCTTCCGTGCTTCGGAGGGCACGTTAAGCCGTCGGTCCCGGTTGTTGTTTGGCAGTTGTTACAGCATGGTGGTAGGGCATTTTGCGAATACCCGCCTGGCTAGCTACCACCCTCAAGTAGAAAATCTGTCGCCAAGCACCTAACGGTGTGTTCCGGCAGTTGTCATTGAGAGCCAGTAATTCTAGGCTAGCCTGAACAACATCTTCGACCACATCATCACTTACCATCAGGTAAAAACGGTCAAAGGTTAGCCAATAAGCTATAAAAAAAACTAGAGATTCTATTGGAGTTTTAATTAAAAATTCCACAACATAGATACCAAATACCCATTTCATCTAGATTAACGATTTTTTTATGGGATTGTGACGGAAAACGCACATACCCCACCTGATGCTAAACCTCTGCCTACAACGTATGCATTTCGTCATAACATAAGTGACGAACTTGACTGCGTCTATCACCCTGAGACATATACACAATACATACGCAATAAAGTATTGTATTACTGTTGTTAAGTCTCATGTACCTTTAATTTACAGTTTCTACTCGAGATTGGCAACTAAGCTACCCAAGCGAGCATTCGCAAAATGCCCTATCACCATGCGGTTAAACTCAAGCTAAAAGACTTGGACATTATTGCTTCAATATTTCGTATATACATATCTCTAAGAAAAGGACAACATTATAGTTCAGTCTACGTGGAACTTTGCAATGAGTGATCGCAAGAGTGGCGGGACCAGTGATTGAACCGGTTGTTCGGATAACTGAAGATTTATTTTATATTTATGTCATCTTCATCTTTTTGAATAAAGCCCTCTACCATTAGGGGGCCTTGTCAATATCCCCAAGCTTGGCAGGCGTCTTGTAATCGCATTGTAAAATGATAGGTATAAGATGTTATTATTATCACACACTTTCTTGTGTTTTTCTCTTCGTCATTTCACACGACTGCCACAGGAAGACATAGGGCCAGGGGTGCCATATTAGCCCGGCACTCCATGGGTATTTATATCATACCTCATCTAAAACACAGTATGTCTTTTATAATTCCAATGAAACAATTATTATTATAATTTAAGATTTAGACTCTTGTGGGTGCAGCTGATGCAATGTTCTAATTTTTTTTCTATTTAACGCGACCTGTTTGACTCCTTTATACGACATGACATTTACTTGCTCTTTTATTTGGCTCATGTAGCTTATCCGTGGCGACCCCTTTCTCGCTTTCCTTCAAGCGAAGTTGGAGGAAAAACAAATATTCATTAATATTAAATGTAGAACTAATTGTACTCCAAGGTCTAAGTATGAAAATCGACAATCTACGTTAATATAATAACCGTACAGAGGTTGCAAAAGCATCTTTTCACGCGTGAAGACTTCGGGGCAAGGTGGCGCGTACGCGTGTTCTTACCCAACTATAAGACGCTCTCAATGGAGATCAGTAGCTCAAAGCACCTTGTGCAATAATATTGTACTGTTTATTGAGATGTAGGGCTTTACCAGTGCTTCTTGTTGTGTATCTGATGCCAAAAATCATGACTCAATTTATTAAACGTATGACTATAGCTATTACCCGGACCGTTTTGAACCCAACTCCATTAACGAATCAATAGGTGATTCATAGATTCTTTACCGATAGACCCTGACGACACAGATAAAATTCAATTAAAACTGTAAGGTTTATATATGTATAACCATCACCTTACGTGGGGCCTTTCCGTCGTCCACCAATTGAGTTCTTCTGGGTAAATAATGGGCAAAATTTAGGTATATAATTATACTATCATCCGTTTACTTTTGAAGCAATATTAGCCGAACGGTAACAGCTGTGGGCATGGTGAAAGGGCATTTTGCGAATACTCGCCTGGCTAGCAACCACCCTCAAGTAGAAAATCTGTTGCCATGCACTTAACAGTGGGTTACAGACACATGCGATTTAACAAACTGTATGTCTCAGGGTAATGGACGCAGTGCAGTTCGTCACTTGTGACGAAATGCATCTGTTATAGGCAAAGGTTACCGCTTAACATTAGGCGTCGTGATTGATCCGTCACAGTACTATAAAAAAACTCTTTAAATTTGAATATCTCATAATACATTGCATTATTGTTTAAGGTTTTATTAGTTGCACCGCTTGGAATATCGAGGACTTGGGTTTACATCTCCGAGTCGTACAAATCTGGAACCGTTCCCGGTAGATGGCAATAGGCTTGCTAGGGCACATGTGACCCAGCTATGTATGTGTGCGAAACGTGTATGTAGAAACACTAAAAATATCCCTGTTTCCTCTGATAACCAAATACCCGAAGCATCAATGTTAAATGTATATTTTTTAATCAATGTTATAAAAAACAATCCAGCTCTCTTTACCAAGAGTCAGCGTTATCAGGCGGGCGACTCGTTCTTCTCAAAAATTGTACTACAAAACAAACAACACTATATTTTACAACATTATATATTTTTTATGATACTTATTCATAACGGGATTTACGTAAAAAGAACCCGAATACGTGTGATCGATATAACGATTGGATAACTAGGTCACGGAAGAAAACATTTGATTCAAACAAACTAAAAGTAAGAAAAATGAAAGTTCTCACCAGCTGCTCTTATTATCACAATTTAGAACACATTTACAGAACTTTCGTTTGATTACAAAGTTTTTCTCTAGTTAAGATCTAATCAGGAATTCAATAGGAACGCAATGCTAAAGAGATGTCGTTGATGTCTTTTATTTGGCTACGCGCGCGGGTGCTACGAACCGTAGTCGTTTAAGTCATTTTGTAGAGGCGCTATAAAAAGTTGCTTGACAATGTTTTTTGCTATAAGAGAGATTACGTAAAAACGTAATATAAATTTGCATATACTGGCATATACTGACCCTGAATTGTATTTTGTTAATAAAGGCATACCGCCTGTAAACAAAACTCATTTATAATACACTCGAGAGCAATGAATCCGGGTCACTTAAAGAATCCTAAAAATCTCGGAAACTAAAAATGCTAGGTTAATGCAATAAATTGTATTTAATAGACAATGTAATACTCCTTAAATGAAGGTATTAAAACTTCTTAGTTATTGTAAAGTTATATCATAAAAAAATCAAATTTGAAAAAGGGCCACTTTCGAAGATGGAACTACGAAATTACAGCATTTGGTTTTGCTTTTGTTTGTAATCTGTCATTTATGTGGGTACATAAACCATGTTGATAGTGCTCTATATTCATTATTCAAGCTGAAATTATGTCGCTTACGCCTGAAGAATGCACCAGAATACTTACAATGCTGGAAACCGGCCGGAGTCAGCGCGATACAGCCAGGACTGTCGGTGTGTCGCTGTCAACAGTACAAAGAGTTCTCCGACGTTACGAAGAAACTGGTTCTAACCTACGCAGACCAGGAACGGGCAGAACCAGGTGTACCACAGCACGAGAAGACCGATACTTGGTGAACACCATGCTTCGAAATCGCTTTCTCACAGGAACTGAACTCACCAATCAGTTTCGACGCCTCGGAGGAAGTAACCCAAGTGCATGGACAGTAAGACGTCGGCTTGCTGAATCTAACTTAAAACCCCTTAGACCTGCAAACGGCCCTAAACTGGAGCGTGGGCATCGTATTTCGAGACTAAGATATGCCCAGAGCCACGTAAATTGGAGTATTGAAGATTGGTCAAAAGTTATGTTCTCCGACGAATCAAAATTTATGCTCTACAAGCACGATGGAAGACACAGAGTGTATCGAAGACCAGGGGAAAGATTCAAGCAAGCATGCATCGAAGAAAAAGTAGCCTACGGTGGTGGGTCTGTACTTGTGTGGGCCGGAATTTCTTCTGAAAGTCGCACAGAGCTGGTGATCATAGAAAACGGCTCTTTAACTAGCGTAAGATATGTGGAAGAAATCCTCAATGATCACGTTGGTCCATTTATGGTCAATTTAGGTGAGGATGCTATATTTATGCATGACAATGCCCGACCTCATACAGGTAGGATTGTGAATGACTACCTTCAAGAGATGAACATTACTCGTATGGAGTGGCCAGCGCGCAGCCCGGATATCAACCCGATCGAGCATGCTTGGGACGAGCTAGGCAGATGCGTAAAACAACGAAACCCTCCCCCAATCACGCTTCGTGAGCTCAAAATTGCTCTCACAGAGGAATGGGAGAATATTCCCCAAAATCGTATAAGGAACTTGGTGTACAGCATGCCAAACCGCGTAAACGCAGTAATGGAAGCACGAGGAGGCAATACGAAGTATTAAAATTCAAGAAAATCGTAATAAAGTTCAAAAATTTCATGTTTCCTATTTTTGTTTTAAGGAGAGATCAGCAGTTTTTTTCTTTATGTAATTTTGTGTTAATAAAATGTATGGTGACTCATATTTTTTTTACTTTCATTTAAGGAGTATTACATTGTCTATTAAATACAATTTATTGCATTAACCTTTCATTTTTAGTTTCCGAGATTTTTAACATTCTTTAAGTGACCCGGATTCATTGCTCTCGAGTGTATTAGTGTGTTGTTGTTACCGATATATAGATTCTTCATGGAGAACGCCAAAATCAAATAGCAGTTACCAACAATATTAAAAATACATGTAATTTATTCATGTAACCTTATTATTAAAAAGCTATTTCTTCCAGACTGTGATAGAATGATGGATAACGTAATATAAAGTTGTATTCAAGTTCAATCAACATTCAGTTTTATCTACGATTTTCTACAATGTAATCGTAATTCTCTATCCATATCTTATAATTGTTTTAACAAAACACTCATAAAATATCTTTCTTTACATCTCTTTCTGACTTCACTCAATAATGAGAGAATCCTATTCACAGTTTTTATCGATTATGCAAAGGTCGTGTAACAGGAAAGTTAGCTGTTATACTCGATTATAAACCCCATTTAGTTGCATATCGATGTCCCCACGCACTATTACGATTACAGAATTAACGTTACAGAATATGATCGTGAGAAGTGCGTTAGGTATTGTATTTGTATTCAAGTTCACTGTCGAGCCAACTAAGTGTAGAAACAAGCAGTAGCATGTGTCAGATAGCCATCTGACCCGGTCGACGGCGTGTGATGAAATAGCTGTTCTGTGGCTCACATTGCACGTAAACCATGAACTATTCGCGTTTGTTTTGACCTATAAACAATTTAGACTAATTAGATAATTGTTTGTTTATGGGTGTCTGGTTTGACTGGGCTTTAGCTGTTAACAATAATGCCAGCGAGTTCAAGTTACACGAAACTTTGGAATCATTGATATAAGATATAGCCGTTTCATAATTTCTACAGGTAATCTCATCTGATTTGTTCAACGAATTTGCTGCGTATTTTGGTGAAGACAGATTGTGTAGTGTGAAGGAATCTAGTAAAAAAATTTAAAATTTCAATATGTATGAAATATACCTATGTTTTATTTCATGATATATATTTTCTATGTATAAGAGATCAGATACAGTTTGAAACTTTTATGTAGGTAGGTGTTTTAAATTTTTTTGATAGAATATTATAGCTACTAAGTAATTTAATTTTGAGTTGATTTCCTGATTTCTCTGTTTACTAAGATAATGGAGCTACACATGGGCAACCGTTTTCAATCGATTAATCTGTGCTGTATCAGTCGTGTTCACTGTAGAAAACATCCTCCCCTATTATTCCCCCAGAATGCCGTATTGGCAGGCGTCTTGGGGATTGCAGTTTAAGATAGTAGTTCCTCAGAAAGCTCTCCTGCCCACCTTCCGGTATTCTGCCTTTAGCCGCCTCTTACGACATCCACAGGTATCAAGGAGGGATTGACATTCTAGCCCCACTTTACAGATCCAACTATGTACAGTTTTTTTTTACGGCCGATCGGCTAGCCTTTGATTACTATCTCGCCTGATGGTAAGTGATGATGTGGGCGAAGATGTTGTTCAGGCTAACCTAGAATTATATATAGATATAGATAGATTACTTACCTACATATTTCAAAAATCAATAATGTAATGTATTATGTACATAACTATGACATGCGATGCTCACATACAAATAACACATTTTCATATTAGTACAAATGATGACTAACTTATTGAGTATGTAAAGTGTGTTACCACTTATCTAAATACACTTTATTTGGCTAAGCAACCACATAAATTACCCAAGTAATAGGTAGTACCAGTAGTTTTATTTCATTGAAATCAATTTGTACAAGTGTTGTGGCGACAATGAGTGTCGGTACTCCACTAGCCTAAATTTTATAATGTTCCGACGCGTTGAGACTCGGCCAGCTGTACTTAGACGGCAGCGGCGGTAGGAAGCCGGCGCGGCGTGCGAACCGCCCTGACACACTTCTAACCATTTATGACTTTTTGTACAAAACCATCAAGGGGTCGTGACTGTGAAATGGTGCATTACCGTCTACCATCAACAGTAATTCGATAGTTTGTTTTGAATTTTTTGTCCGCGAGATAATGGATTCAATTCAATCTAGATTGCTTTTAACGCAGCGACTAGGTCTCGGTAACGGCTTTACTTTCCACGTAGGGTTTTAGGTCAGTGCTTATCTGTTAATTTGTGGTAAACTGTTGTTTACATAATTGGCGGAGGTTGTAAAACTCATAAGCGTTGAAGGCAGTCAAAAGTCGCGTGTACCGGAAGGTGGTGGTTAGACTTGTGTTATCTCAGGGCTATCACTTGTTGGGCAATCTCCGCTACACGTCGCTGCTGTCGGTATATCAAACATCAATGGTAGAGGATCTCGTGTAAACAAAGACTTTAATTTGATGTCATAATTGGGTAAATTATTTGATCACGAATTTCACGCTGGTTACTTTAACAATGCCGTGCGTACGAGTATATAGATCAGGCACCTTGTTAGTTTTTTGTTTCTGGCTCAATCGGTGTCTATTGAACGTTATCGCCTTTTTTAAAGATATTTTATTTTTATTAGTTCCCTTTAAATAAAGGATTTTTATTAGTAATGAGCAAGGATTAATATTTGCCAAAGTGACAAAAGATAATTATTAACCTAGCATTTAATTATTAATAAAGTTTTTCTTTGTTCCTTAAAAATTTAGGGAAGGCCAGTTAATAATATAAATAAATAAAAAATATGTGATACAAAAAGAGTTTCCCGTACCGGGAATCGAACCCGAGCCTCCTGGGTGAAAGCCAGGTATCCTAGCCACTAGACCATACGGGAGTACATATATGAGTGTGAAAATTGCTTTTTCAACATACAGCTACTCAAATCTTATGTTTGACGTAATAAGCAAAGGCGTCAAGATAGGCAATGACAGGTAAAATACAGCATCATAAATGTCGCAAAGTTTACGCAGAAGTATAGTGACACAGTAGACATATGGCGCCGTTACTCGACATGTATCGTGTATATTTTGACATAATCATTTAAAATAATCTAGGAGACTTCTATTTTAAATATAATTATTGAATATAATTTATCATACCATTAATATAAATATTAAACATATATATATATATATATATATATATATATATATAAATATAACTAAAAACAATAATAATATTACATATTTTTTTTTAATTAAATACTATACTATGAAATAAAATACTAAACTATACTACTACGAACTATATACAACACTACAGTTCCAACAATAAAAGCATTTAGATACCCATATGTCATTGCAGACTCACAGTGAGTCCAAATGCTCCAGCCCACTACCAGTTGGTGTAATTAATTAATTTATTTAATTACTCAATATAATTTATTATATTTAATAATTAAATAATACTGATATAAAGATGGCAATGATGGGTAATTTCTTTATGCCGTAATACTTAATGATATTTTGAAGAATATTGATGTGATACAAAGTGTGGCGGTCTCTTTTATCGCGCTTGTAGCTATAATAACTGTTCTACTTGATCATGACTCTCGCGTGTTTAAAATAATATTGCACGTTTTATGTTCAAATCAATTCAACACATGTACATGATTCTATAAATTACCCCTAAACATACAAAAATATTAAAAAAAAACGTTATACATAGTAGTCAGATTTCACCTTTATAGAAATTCAATGAATATTCCTTGGCTTTGGACTGTCTAGCGTTATAAAAGTTTGTGGAAATGTTTAAAAAGTTTAGCACCTTTCGAAATGAAGCACTACGCACAAACCCTAACAAACAAGATGATATGATTTAACAAAATTAATAAAGAACTTTAAATTACCTACCTATACAATATGGCGACAAAAATCTTCCTTGTTTTTGTAGTTATTACAATGGCAATATTAAATGGTACTTACAGTTAAAATACAAGATTTATGGTACTAAACCACTCTTCGTTATGTCATAGGGTCTCCTGCTTTGGTAATAATCCGGCCTAGTATAGTGTCTGCAAACCTAGTGTGTGTAGTATAAATTTCAGCCGTTTTCTCTTAGGAGGGAGACTCTTATTATGTATATGATTTTAACAAAGCGTCTTCTATGCACCTGTTTTCTTATGTAATTTTATTTCTATTTTATTTATTTATTTATTAACAAAATCCACAGCTCTTAGAGATAAACAGTTAAACATAATTTCTGAACCGACAGCCAATAACGGATTTACATTATATGTTGTATCATATGTAAGTAAGTCGACAACAGTCATCAAGCAAGAATACAAATAATATGGAAATAACTGTAAAGTTATACAATGTCTAGTGCAAAAATGTAAGGTTCAATATAGGCATAACATACATAACACTAATTTAGTAGTTTTGTTTGTGTTTTTTTTTGGCAATCTTACTTATGTAGGTACCTTCATTTTTCTTACCAGCACACTGTGTTGCGATCTGTGATGCACTTCAATTCATGGCTAATTGCATTTTTACTTATTATTAACTAATACCTCAAGTCTTCAAGTATACCACCAGCACTCCGCAACCAATCAACTCTAACTTCATATGTACAGAATCTACGACACAGTACAGCAAGTGAACTCGTAGTGATTGGTGTTATACTTCTTCCCAGGTGGTGTTCCTGTCAGATAAGAACAGCTACATTCCCGTGAGCATCAAGCCACGGTCACCAGTAGTCGACACAAACTGGAGGGAGCCTCCTGCCTGGGAACGGGAGTATCGGCGGCATCGGACGAACGGAAGTCGAGTGCAGTGTAAGTCCCTACAACTGATCCTAATTGCTTATCCTAATGAACGTTTAATACTTAACTACGGATAAACATTCGCCGTCAAAACGAGCAGCATTAAGCATGATTGAGATGACTATGCATGTCTGTTTAGGGTACCATCTTAGCACTTTATTATACGAAAGGTAACAAATCAGATCATTCCCGGGAAGGATTGGCGTCATATTGGCTGGCAATACAAAGAAATCCAAAACATAGTGACAACACTGTCTAAGTTTTTCTAACAAATTAAATCTCTGTAGTAGTGAATCTGTCTCGGTAAATGGCATTAGACTCGCCCCCTAAAACTAAAAACCTAAAATATAACAAAACTAATAACAATCATCCAATCCAGTCAAAGACCTCTTAACATAATTAATGGTTTGGACATGTGGAGAGAATGAATGAAATGATACTGACAAAACAGGTATACATGTGACAAATGAACGGAAGTGTTGGAAGGGGAAGACCTAGGCGAATATTCCTAAATAAGATTAAAGACGTTATGAAAACAGACCAGGTCAGGAGTACCCTAGATCGATTATTATATATGAAGGTATTGGTGAGTGTAGATGAAGCATGTTGAAAGGTTAGAAGTGTCTTGAAAGGTATGTAAGGATCGTAGAAAGTGGAATACTGAGGGCTCTGCCCACCAACGGGAAAGAGGAGATTGATATTTATGTATGTTTGTAAAAATATAACAACGGAAATGTGGGTGTTAATACACACTTCTACTTACCCTTCGGGTATATACAGAAATGGCATATTTTTTTAATTAAAAACTACTGGATAAAGAGAATATTATAGCTCTGGATTTTCATATTGCACATGAGTTTATTGATTGAATATTTAAGTGTCCTCCCATCACGCAACTTAAGCCCCAATCGGGGTTCGAACCATGGACTGACACGTCTATGCGCGGCTATCCGTGGTTCGCTTTCTATCACTGGTCCATCAAATAGCACCACTAACATCACTAGTCCATCACTGCTTCAAAAGCTTTGAAAGTTTAATGGACGAAAACCGCGTGTTAAACCTTAGTTAATTTTTTAGGGTTCCGTACCCAAAGGGTAAAAACGGGACCCTATTACTGAGACTTCGCTGTCCGTCAGTCTGTCACCAGGCTGTATCTCAAGAACGGTGATAGCTAGACAGTTAAAATTTTCTCAGATGATGTATTCTATTGCCGCTATAACAACAAATACTAAAAATAAAATAAATATTTAATGGGGGCTCCCATACAACAAATTGATTTTTTTACACTTTCTAGCTCGATACTAATAACGGTGACAGGTAGACGCTTTAACTATTCACAGAATATTTAGTTTTATGTTCTCTTTAAATGTAATTAATTAAAAGATATTAAATAATCAAGGGGTCTCCTATACAATAAGAGAAGTTTTCGCCGTTTATTTGCTAAAAATAATAATAATTAAACGAGATAATGGTACAGAACCTTTCGTGCGCGAGTCCCACACGCACTTGGCTGGTTTTTCTTCATTATAACCTGTGTCTGATGGTGAAACTTCTCAAATTGAGATGTTATCCATATTCGCGCCTGGTGCTATTGCACAACCCTTTGTTTGCGTTTTTATTACTTACTTAGTTTTTTTATGGAACTATTCATATGTTCAGAGGCAGGATACGAAGATTAAAACCTGCACTAGCGATAGAGTTTGTTCATTAAACTTCCTCTGGGTAGAATAACAGAAATTGTTTTAAACGTTGTAGGTTTGGTATATGAATTTGTAATTGTAACTAATTTGTTTTCACAGTAAGGCGCCTGATCGATTTTAATATGTTGTTTCTTTCGCAGACATTGAAGCTGAGTGCCAAGATGACTTCATGAAAATCAGGGTTGGTTTCAATGGCTCCTTCAGTGGACTACTCTACTCAGCAGGTAAAACATTACAAAGTTAAAAGGCTTTAAATAATCCCTAGTCACACCAACCTGTGGCGCCATTCGAAACATACTTACGAATTTCTAAATATATTTAACAAATTATTGGAGTACAAAATCGCACCGTCCCCTATGACGGTTAAAGTAATACAATTCGAGCACGAAATTTCGGCTAATAATGCCGTGGCCACGTGGCCGCGGAGGTCTAGGCATCCAACGCGATTACGGAGGACGCTTCGTTCGATTCCTGCCTTGGGCATAAAAAATTTTGAACTCCAATAATTTGTTAAATACTTACACTTCTATATACTTATCTTCACGTAGACACTAAATTCTACGATATATATTATATAAAATATCCGTACATAATTATATTATCCCGTGAGGTGACAGGCTAGGCAGCAACGCTTTATAAAGAACTGCCATCTTCTACTGTTATCCCCAAAATGCCTGCTAAGCGTGGGGATTATAGCAAATTTTTTCAACGGTAGACATAATGGCTATGTCACATGAACATGTGTCATAACAAATGCTCGGAGATTTACATGAAACTCAGGTTACGAAATTCCTCTTCCTTGTAGTTATAAACTATTTCTCTGAGAACTTATATATTTAATTCAGGAACTATTTCTAACTTTATTACGGACCAGTTAACTAAACAAGAGACATTGCATTGTCATTGTTAGCTCAGTCTCATGCAATGCAATGATCTAAGATTGTAAACAATGCGTAGTACAGTAGCCAACTGTTTTGTGAGCCCGATGATATCTCAGTTTAATGTTGAAGATATCTTAGCAAATTAAATGGTGTGAGAAATTTCTTATGGAAGCTGTACCTGAGAATACAGACACATGACACATTGTCAACTCATATGTACTTTATGTTATTTTTGAAACGATATTCTCGTGAGTTACAGTGATTACAGACTTATAAATTATTTAATCGGCCAAAACAATCTAGTAGAGTCGAATGTATCGATCGGGGTTTCAAGCACATTTGATACTCATCATCATTGCTCAGCGAATGTGCGAACTCCTGGCGGCGTCAAAGTCAAAGTAATTTATTCAATTTAGGCTTATACGATGCTCTTATGGAGTTTAATTACAAACTTTAATATTGAAATATTCTACATTGTACAGCCATGTTCAGCATATGTATCAGCAGTGTATAGAGCCACTGCGACAAGAACGGGCAAGAAACTGGGGACCATTCTTTTAACTGTGTGTATATATTTAATAAAATCTATTCAATATATCTATTTAATAAAATTATTACAATATTAGTTTAAATTACGTAGGTGGTGTGTAGTAGAATTTCTTAATCAAAATGATTTTCACGTGCACCTTGATTTTTTCTTCTGTTAGTGTTGTAACATGTTTGGGAACTTTATAATAAATCTCACACAATTACCTATGAAGGTCCTTTTATTTGTCTTCGCTAATCTAAAATCTGGCACCGCTATTTTATCTTTATTCCTAGTGTTGTAATCGTGATTGTCACTATTTAATTTAAATTTACTAAATTTTTTACGAATATACATAATACTTTCAAATATATACAGGCTCAGCGTGCACTCCAAACTCAGTGGACGTAGGTATTCAAAATTGAAATGAAACAGTTCGAGCCCGTTAAATTAAATTTAAATAGTTATACTATTATGGATGGTTTCTATGAAGGATACGTTGCCTGTAGTGATTTTTTTTAGAAGTCATTAAAGTATTGTGAATATGGTGATCACGCACAGTTTCTGAAGGAATCCTCAGAAAGGTCGAGGAGTTCTTATTTCTATGACTATATGCTTCGTTTTGCCCTGCCCAGGTGTAAAAGTACGATGAACTAAGGCTTCTTCCCGTGTATTTGTCCCAACATTGGCGTTGGACATGTATATCATCATTTTCTACGCGGGTAGAAAGGCGTGACGCAGCCAGTTATAAATGAAAATAAGATACTGGCTATGTGCAAGTTGGACCAGTACAGACTTTTGGACGAAAATCGTTATTCATACAGTTTGAGATCTTCACCGGGAGCCTGTCCAGCTCTTGGCGGTTTTTTGTTTTTGGTTGTTAGTTACATTTTGCATTACAAGTTTGATGCTTATTACGTGTTTCTGTTTTTACCATACAGCAAAGACATATAAGGTAAGCATACATACTTGTGCTGTATGTTGTATCGTCTTCCTGCTCCTTGAGTGGTACACATTTTGTAACGCACATCATAATTGGACCGCGTCGTATAAAAAACTTTCTGCAAATATGCCGTACCCACTTGACTCAATTAGTAGATTATCAGATATTAAATGTACTGTAAACTAAGTGCACATTCCCCCTTACAATTACGATTAAATTGTGAGATTAAAGCCTACATTGTTCAGTGATTCGTGAGACAAACGATTTATTCACAAGATTCCGTTAACGCCAGCGAAATCACAGTTTATGAATACAGCTGCTTGTTACTTGGTTAGTTTTATTACCACAGATAGCTTAACTAATTGAATACTACGAAATAAATAGAAGGTGTACGTAAGCATACTTATTGACCAAGCGAGTGTGAAGCACGAGGAAGCGTCTCCGTTTCAGATTGGGCAAAATTGCTTTTGTATGTCTGTTCGGCGGAAGTCCGGTTGTTCTCCTCTGCAGGTTGCATTTGTCACTGACTTCGACTGTCGTGAAATTTTGTGTACTTATTACAATTATTAAGATATTCAAGAGCACTCAATAATATCTGGTAAAATTACATTTCGATAATTCAGCTGTTTCATTTTTTCAAAGAATCACCGTGAAACAAACCCAAACTAATCTCTACCAAGTATCTTAACAACAATTTTCAAACTGGTGATATTGTAGACACACGTATTCCGAGAGCTTGTGATATGGCTTTGGAGATCATTACCATATCTCACGTAGTCATCTGCATTTTATGTTATTTTGTATACACATTCCTGCGCAAATTTAACTATTTGTTTAAAGGATTGTATGGTATGGAAGGTTTTTTATATAAATGATAAGACTAGCCCACCTGTTGGAAAGTGATAACGTCGTCCAAAAGCAGAGTAGTCCCAGAATGGCAACTGGCTAGATAGTCACTGTTTTTTCTGAGCCTGGGTATTGAAAATCGCTTCTATTAAGCGTATTTCCCTTAGCTTAAATCATCTTGTGAGTCAACCGGCTTGAGCATACGTCTGTAAGGTGGTTGCTCGGTTGTTTTAAAGCTGTTAAAGTCAATAATAGATTTTCTTTTTATTCTTATATGTAAGTCTTTGACCACAATCTCGCCTGATGGTAAGTGATGATGTGGTCGAAAGTGTCAACAGGCTTAACCTAGAATTACTGGCTCTCAAGAACAGCTGCCAAAACACACCGTTAGGTGCTTGGCGACAGATTTTCTACTTGAAGGTGGTCGCTAGCCAAGCGGGCATTTGCAAAATGCCCTTCCACCATGCGGTGAAGCTCAAGCCCACGGCGGGATTCGAACCATGGAACCGCTGCGCGGCAGTCCATGGCCAATGCCACTGAGCCATCAGAGCTACAAGACATTTATGATTTAGTGCTAAATTAGCTGGTGTAGTAGTAGTTTAGTAAAGTAGTTTCTGGTGTTTATTAAGTTCTCGGATTTATACTATAGAATAAGATAAGCTTATGTTCAGCCATATAAAGTATTTATATCGGCTGTATAAAGTATTTATTTATTCACGACGTTTAAACTTTATCACACGTCTAAATATCGTTTTAGAAATTGATAATGAGAATTCCCCGGCGTAGGCGTCAATGCCAGTAGAGTGCCGGGCTACAATGTCGCCCCTCATCTCTACCCGTGGTTGCCGTAAGAGGAATTTAGGGTAACACCCCAGGTGGGCAGCAGCGCTTTCTGAGGATCTATGATATCTCACACTGCGATTCTCAAGACGCCTGCCAAGCGTGGGGATTATGGCAAACCCCCCATAATGGGGGAGGATGTGTTCAGCAGTGGACTATCCGGCTGATACAGTACAGTATAGGCGTCAATGGCATGGTTTTAATGCAAGTTTGATGATAATCTGATTAACCGTCCACTCCACTCCAAGATATTCAGGTTTAAGTTTGACCAAACGTCGAAGAGTGATCACTCCCTTATTGAAAGTATTACGTCCAGAATTAAGCGCGATATCGGTTTATCTCTTCATTATCTAGGCTTGTATCATTACAAGTAAAAGGACAAATAGCTTGAAAGTTGTGAGCCTCCCAACATTTTCATACAAAATTTGTAACGATACAAGATAATAAATTAGCTGAGTTCTGGACATCATCAATCTCACGTGAGGCAGTGATCAGTGATCAGATCACCCTTCGAAACAACGTTTATATGGAGACGTTCACATCCATAAACGCCACAGTTAGGTAATTAATTTTATGATCAGCATATCGTGTCGCATATGAATTCTCAACATTATAGCTGGATGCGGATCGAATTTGAACCTAAATATTGTTTTATTTGGCCAAGGTTTGAGTTTAAATGTACTTACTTTTCGGGTTCCTTTAAATAGTAAGTATAATTGTTGCTAGCGTTTTTACTTATTTGCGCACCTCCTGAACCTTGTTGACAACGAATGGTGCTGACCTAACAGGGTAGGTATAGGCAACGAAGAACATGTGAGACTGTGCCTGGACTGTCTGGCTATTGTCAGATGAATTCTGACCTTCCCAATCAAACTTTGAGTTTCATTGGGAAGGTCAGAAAAATTCAATGAAAATCTGTCTCCAAGCACCTGACAGTTTGTTCCGACAGCAATCCTTGAGAGCCAGTAAAATTACAGGCACATGAGACTTAACAGCTGTAAGTCTCAGGGTGACGGGAGCAGTTCAATACGTCACTGTTATAGGCAGAGGTTACCGCTTAACATCAGGAGGGCCTCTAGCCTGGAAGTTCCTTCACAATGACATAATAAAAAAAGTAAACTTCCTTTATCTTATGATGTAGTCAGTTAGAGCTATTGAGGAATAGAATACAGCGTATAGAATCTTTAGCCTCTCCCATCTGTCGCGGAAACCTTGAATCCCATGGTTACGATTGCGAGGTGTCGATTACCATCGCAGTCCCGCGTTTTTGCATTTCAATATTACTGTAATACTGACGAAGGCAGCAGACGGCCACCATGCTAATGAGCCGATCTAACAGTGCGTTGGTAATTGTTTTCTAATGTGAAATACGCAGTATAGAAGTAAAACTCTTGGTGTGATTTCCGCATTATTGTAATTATGTAAACTTTGTAGTGCTCGGCACCACCTATCCAGGACCGGTTGCACCTTTATGACCTTAACTATATATTCATACAAAAAGAATTATTTGGAATGTAGTATTTCGACCAGAACCACTTTTCATGATTTTTTTGGGTTACGTGGACAAACAATCAGGCGTTTCATCTGATGATAAGTAATCATCGACAGCCACGGACAATGGATATCCTCAATACTAGACGTCTCAAAATGCGTTGCCGGCTTACCCATAGGCATCGGCGATATTGATAACAATAGAATTTCATTCATTACTAGGACATAGTGGTCCAGTACGATGCCAACTTATTATGGAGGGAATATGCTACTTATTAAAAATCAGATTCGTTATAATGGTATTGTGGTTGGACTTATAGCCTTAATCATGAGCTAATATAGAAGTTATTTAATATAATAGAGCCGTAAAACTAGGTTTACACACCTAGTATTCGTTGTGTAAAATCTGATGGTAAAATATAAATTTCTGCGAGTCTGAAGTCGATCTGAGAATCTAAAATACATCTTTCCAATAGCATGGCATGACGCTGGTACAAATTTAAGTTAATCGGGACGAAAAGAGTGTCATACAACTCATCAGGTCACCATTGTTATAAAATATATCACAGGATTTGTTGTCTATAAGGACTATGTTAGAAATAGAAATATTTATTCACCATATAACTTTGGATGTTAAACAAGGCAAGTCAAATTACATTATTAAGAACATCATAAATACATTTACCAACTACTTAATAACTATCCTGCTAGGAATATGCAAGTACATTAACTTATCACATTTAGGAGTATATAATACTATGTTAACATTCATATTGAAGGTTTTTTTCTGTACCTGCTTAGTTCCTGGAAAAAATTAGGACTATTCCCTTTTACGACACTTAAGCGGCAGATAGCTCTTGCGTTATAAGCGAATAAAGGGGAAATGAGCAAAATATACGCAGGTTCACGTGAGGAGGGTGTTACTAGGCGTACAACTGAGCTTTTTACCATCTCAAACGGAGTGGTCTTCGAAAAATATCAGAATGAGGATGTAGGATGAAGAGATCACGTTACGCATGCGAGTGAGTGAAACAGAAAAAATATTTCATTTTATTAATTGAATAAAGTGACAACGTTGCTACATAATAATTAAAAATAATTTGTAATGATACGATTTACTATAAAGGCACAAAGCTTGATTAACCTTACTTATTTATTCTTTTATTACTATATTTATGTATTTTCTATCAAAATGAATATGTTATATATAATCGATTTTTGGATCAGGCGTTTATGTCATATCCTCTAGAATGTTATATATTTTATATGCATATCTGTAAAGCGTACACTCTTTCTAATAAAGCTCAAAATTTGCCTTTTTGAGACTCATGTACAAACAAGATCATTTTCGAGGATGTTTACCGAGAGGAAGTCGACCGTCCGTAAAACCGAAGCCACGAATTTTCTATGTTATGTTCTTGTGCCGTCTGTGTTGTTAGTAAAGACGTATTGTACCAACCCTACGTACGTGGTGTAAGGGTAAGAAATGAATGATTTTGTCTGTTCCAGGCTACTCCTACGATCCAGACTGCATGTACATAAACGGTACAGGGCGTGACTACTACGAGTTCTACATCCAGCTGAACAGGTGCGGCACTCTGGGCAGGAACAGCCAACATGATAACACCAGAAAAAATCCTACTGTAAGTGCAGACTTTTTATTTCATTTACTTACCTAAAGTGAAGTAGTAACCTTTTTATATATACTGATATCTCTTATTGTATTGTTATACAAACTTCAAATTTCGTTCAGTCGTTATGTTGGCGAGTTTTAACAACACGCACAATACTCCGCATTTATAATGTTATAAGCGTCAGCCCACGCGATATATGTTTATATTATATCCCAAAAATCGGAAAAACATTATCCTTCGTTCTAGCAATGTACCTCAGGAGGCAGTGTCAATAGCTGTAATAGCTGTAGACTAACGAGCCGCAGATCAATGGGTCGATCCCCTCCGCCGGCTGAAGCTCAACTTCAAATATCTAATGGTGAAAAGACATTTTGAAAATGCTCGCCTGGCCAGTTACCACGTTCAAATAGTAAATCTGTCGCCAAGCACTTAACAGTGTATTCAGCCCTTGAGAGTCAACAAATTCCAGGCACATGTACGAGTATGTCTCCGAGTGTTTGCATAATGCAGTTCGCCACTTGTGACTAAATACATCTGCTATAGGTAGAGGTTACCGCTTAACATCAGGTGGGCCTTGCACGTGTTTCGTCACAATCCCATAGAAAAACCGACTTCTTTATCTCATCGAGATCCATTCGGATGTTTCGGAGGTGAGGGGTGACAAACGCACACCATTTTTTCAATGTAATAAAGCAATGAGAAGTCACCCGTCACAAGGTAAATATACCCATCTGATAGTAAGCGTTGTCTGGCCATTAGGTACAGTTACAGTGTCACCGTTCTTCTTCTGCTAGACGATACGAATTTCTTAACATTCCATAGATTCACCGTGCGGGTGCCAGGTCCATAGCGTTGCAGAGGAAGAGGCCAGAGGGGCCTGGGACTTGCAACCCAGGAGTAGGGTTAAGGGGCCCCTTTATGATGTATCAATCAAAAACATATCTAAAGCAGTGCATTTAAAGACGTAAATGTTTATGTCATTCGCCCAGTAATTTCATTTGATATAGTGCCATTCGCGACTGAACATATTAGTATTTGCGCAATACTGCTTCGTGGTAGAATATCTGACACTGCGGTGGTACCCTCTAAAACGGAATCTGAATAAAGATACCTACCACCTGATAAAATTTTACACCTCTGCCTACTCTTTTGAGGATATTCAGATGTAATGGTGTTTGTATTCGACAGAAGAACTTAATGTGGAACACCATCACAGTGCAGTACAACCCTTTGATTGAAGAGGAGTTGGACGAGCACTTCAAGGTCACCTGTGAGTACGGATACGACTTCTGGAAAACCGTCACCTTCCCTTTTTTGGACGTTGAGTAAGTACATACAAATGTGTTTTATGTTATTCACATTGTATTAGTATTCTATAGTATCTACTACATAAGCGGGGTATTAACATGCCCCAAGTGCGCTCGTACCTTCTCCAACAAAATCGGGTACTCAAGCCACCAGAGAGCGCATCAAAGGGTTGAGCAGCAGAACCTAGTCCTAAATGCGTAAATTAAGCATGCCTGTCCAGAATTAACAGTCGCCCTGGCCAAAATCGGTCAGGACTACATCATCAGTATTGTATTTATGAGTATTGTAGATAGTGACTGCCTCATTGGTAAGGGTGTGAATAAGATATATAATTACTTACTGTATCAGCCAGATCGTCCACTGCTGAACACAGCCTCTCCTATTTAGGGGGTATTTACCATAATCCCCAAGCTTGGCAGGCGGCTTGGGGATCGCAGTGTAAGTTGGCAGTTCTTTAGAAGGCACTGCTGCCCACGTTCCAGTATTTTTCCCTTAGTCGCCTCTAACGACACCCACGGGATGGTATGGGGAGGTGCAATTCTTACGCGGCAACCCATTGGGTAATTACTAAATAAATATCTAATTTGATTAATTTTATTGCAATTAATTAATAAATAGTCATCATCATCACATCAACTGGAACGTCCACCGTTGAACAAAGTTGAAGCTTGTAAAAGATTATTATATTTTTCCATCATGGTTTTATACATTACTGTTAGCTATTAAACTATATTAAACTAAGTTCTTACTTTGTTATATATATATGTTTCTATATGTGTATTTATGTTTATGTATTATTAATGATGAACTGTGTTAAATGTTTATTCATTTATATTTGTGTTATGAAGACCACCGTCTGTGTATTTTTAGTAAAATGTTTTCCTCCAGTTATAGGTCGTCCGGAAGAGATCGCTCTAAGCGATAAGACCACTTATTGTTCCGCTCAATTATATTTTGTAATGTTATCGTAATAAGTTTTTTTAATGGTGTTTCAATAAAGTGTTATCTATCTATATCCGCGTCTTGAGGATCAAAAATGTAAACATTTGTAGGTACATAAAAGAGTACCTAATAACCTATCTTCTTTTTAAAAGAAAGTGATAAAGTATTATTGAAATTCATTCAATGTGCAAACAGATTCCAAGCAGGCAGAATGAATACAATATACCCTACCAAGTAAATCTTGATTATCCGTTATAAATGTGTATTAAAGCCTTTATTTTCCCACGGTCGAGGTGATGACTGATTGAAATACCTTCGCTTTCTACAGCAGCTTCTAATAACATGCCTCTGGACGGATTAGACCCAATTTCTGTGTTTATTGGGTCAGGTTATTTTCATAATGCGCAAGTGATAGAAAAACTTGAGAACAAGAGAGGTTCTCAAGTTGTTTGTTGTGTGTAATTTAATAATGCGCCGTTGGATTGTGTTTGTTAGATTTTCTTCCTGTTGGATGTCGTAAATAGGGGACAAATGCGTCCAATGAGCTGCATGCTACCTCTAACGTCGATGTGAGTTATGTGTTTCTGCACAAAGGGTTTGTCACAATGACGTATGCGCTGTATAAAACATGGAAAGGCACTCCATACAAATGCAGTTTCGTTGAAACTCGTTAAAACTTCGCACACTTTACCTTGAGACTAATATCTAGACGTAGAGAGTACAGTTTTTCTTATTATTCAGAATTTTTAAGATTATAACCAGTTGAATTTGGAACTTTGTAATTAAAACCTCGAACAGGTTTTGATTATAAAGAAACTCTGTTATTTGAAAACTGTATGAGAAAACAAATCGTTTTCTTCTGAAAACTAAAGATTATATACCAACCTCTTATTTAAGCTACGCCCAAACCAACGAGTTCTGCTGCGGTGGTGGCGTTCAAGGTGTTGATCAGTTCTTTTAAGAATACATTAATGCTATGCACAAAAACAAAAAATACAATCACAAGGCCCACCTAGTGTTAAGCGGTAACCTCTATAAATAAAATTACGATACAAGTGACGATTTGCACTGCGCCTAACACACCGATACATACTTGTTAAATCTCATGTGCCTGTAATTTCACCTGCACCGGAACCACCCCGAATACAGTAATGCGAACATTACTGCTTGGCGGTAGAAATAGGTATGGTGGCAGTACTACCCCGGACGAACTCGTTCTCAAAGAATTCCACTGCTACTAGATTACAGTAGAATTCTTATAGATTTTTTCTAGAAAAATGTTCTTTCAATTCCAGAGTGGCGACCGGCAACCCGGTGGTGTTCACTCTGCAGCCCCCGGAATGCTACATGGAGATCAGGTCAGGGTACGGCGCGACGGGAGCCAGGGTGTCTGGTCCGGTGCGCGTCGGGGATCCACTCACATTGCTCATTTACATGAGAAGTGCTTACGGTAAGTTCGGTAGATGGTATATACTGCAGGATAGTAGACAATTTGCGATTGCTCGCCTACCACTCACAAGTCAAGCACCAGCTTTTTTCCGGCAGCTGTCAATGTGAGCCAGTAGCTTTATAGGTAAAGACTGTTTAACATCTCAACTCCAACATAACTTCCCAAGAGATGTAGTAGTTAAGGATACACTATCAGCACAATAGTTATTTGTTGTTGTTATTTGCTGCAAAGTTGTTTTGACGCGGGTACTGTATTGAAACCTGAGGTCTAGATATAGAATCCTCAGCGCAGCGAATGTTTCTAAGGTACAAAACGCAATATGACAATTAGCAGCAAATATATGCTGACGAGCGAAGCACACTTTTTCACGAGGAAATTGCTGTGTGCAATAAAACAGCTTAAATATAGTAAATTAGTGTTAAAATACGACAAAAAATTATATTTGAAATTTATCAACCACAATTGGTAATGCTCTGGGTAGGTATTTATTTTTATTAACATTTATATAAAGTTCGACGTTTAAAAACCTTTCCACACTACCAAAAAAAGAACTTACCAATTCGGAATGATAAACAACGCATTTCCACGCAAGTGAGATGAAAAAAGTCTCATCAGAGACATTAATTATGTTATATAGAAACCGTGAGCGCGTCGTACTCGTATGTAAACCTATTTACTGAAGCTTGTAATGAGCACCTGGTTGATGACAAGCACATAGTATTCATTGTCATATTATTAAGCCCTGCAATTAAACTTAAATTGTTTTAACTAATATACATCCGTATTTTATTAAAACTTGCGCAGATAGTTTGGTGGTGCCTCTATGTAAAATATTTAATAAGTCTGTTGCATCTGGATCTTTCCCTAAGCTATGGAAAATAGCTAAGGTAGTTCCTATTTATAAGAGTGATGACGAACATAACGTAAAAAATTATCGTCCAATTTCCATTTTATCATCATTTGCTAAAATTTTTGAGGCTTTAATCTGCTCACCAATTCAAGCACACTTTAAAAACGTCCTGTCAGACCACCAACATGGATTTGTAACTGGAAAATCCGTATGTACAAATTTAGCTTTATTTACAGAAAACTTAATTGAAGCAGTTGATGCTCACAAACAAGTGGATGTTATTTATACAGATTTTAGTAAAGCTTTCGATAAAGTTTCTCACAAGCTACTTCTGCAAAAGCTAAAAAGCTTTGGGTTAGCAGGTTCTATGTTGGAGTGGTTTCAGTCTTATCTAAGGCAACGCATGTTTTATGTAGTCGTTGGAGGATATGAATCAGAATGCCTCAACATAACTTCAGGAGTTCCTCAGGGATCTCATTTAGGACCTATTTTATTTAATATTTTTATTAATGACCTACCCCGGTGTTTTGCTCACTCAATTCCGTTCATGTTTGCTGACGATTTAAAAATATTGAAAACAGTACAAAACATGCAAGATGCTATTTTATTGCAAGAAGATATTCAATCATTGATGGACTGGTGTACTCGAAACTGTATGCAACTGAATCATGAAAAATGTCTTTATATTAAATTCACTCGCAACCATATTATAATCCCGTCTTATTATACTATCAATGGAAATATACTAAAAGAAGTTAATGTAGTAAAAGACTTAGGAGTTAAATTTGATAGCAGGCTCACATTTGTCCCACATCTTGATCACATAATTAGCAAAGCATCAAGAATGCTTGGATTTGTACTGAGAAACTCCAAGATATTCAAAAATATCAGAATTAAAATGATACTATACAACAGTCTTGTAAGAAGTCATCTAGAGTACTGTAGCTTGGTATGGAGACCACATTTTGCAACACATATGCTGCGACTTGAACGAGTGCAAAAGAGGTTTCTCTGGCATTTGGCGTATTGCACTGGAATAAAAAATAAGGTCAAATCTTATGATAAACGCTTGAAACATTTTAAAATGCTATCACTGTCAACTCGTAGAGAAATATTAGATGTGGTATTCTCTTACAAAGTCTTAAGAAATCATATAAGCTGTCCTGGACTGTTGAGTAGGTTTATTTTTAAAATTCCCAGGAGTT
This sequence comes from Plagodis pulveraria, assembly GCA_963890685.1. Taxonomy (NCBI): domain Eukaryota; kingdom Metazoa; phylum Arthropoda; class Insecta; order Lepidoptera; family Geometridae; genus Plagodis; species Plagodis pulveraria. The sequence goes on along the minus strand of OY982963.1, from coordinate 18,672,177 downwards.
ACCCGCGTGGATATATAGAACTTTTATGTCCACCCTTTAGACAGACTGTTTTAGGAGCAAATTCTGTGGTTCCCAGACTGAGTAGGTCTTTTAACAATTGTGCCGTAATAGCCGACGCATTTGCGGAATCCCTAGGTCGGTTTCGCAAAAATATAACTGACTTCTTAATTAGTAAAAGTGAGTAGAAGCGCACCTTCTACTTGATATTGTTAAAACTAACTAATTTAATTATTATTTTAATTACCTGTAATTACTAGAAGCATGTTGTGTTAGCCTTTAAGAGATTATACATTAAGCAGTGTACTATATTATCTAGGAAAATTGTTGTGTATGTAAAAATGTAATAATTGTTGGCTGACCAGAAATAAATAAAATAAAAAAATAAACTGTAGAAAGAAACTGGAAGTAGACTGCATACTCTGAGCAACTGTTTTACTCATAGTTTATTCTACTGTTTTCATTATAGAAGCTGTAATTTTATAAATACCAGTATATATATAATAGTATATATAATATTAGTATATATGCATCAAGGTATTATATACTACTTATCCTTCTAAAAATCACGCTGGTCGTCGCTTGTTACTTCTACCAAGCTAAAAAAGGATACCTACCTATGTTCACGAATAAATTCCATAAATTTTTCGGTTTTGTTAACGCGGGTAGTAATTCAAAGATAGATCTGGATGGGATATTTTTAGCAACAAAAACCAAGTCTTGGCCACACTAACGTTTGTGTGAGTGCATCGCGAGCGTGCCTGACCAGATACTACATTATCGTCCGTCGGACGTGTCTAAAAGACGTCGTCGTCGATTTGTTTTATTACAATCTTCTTATTTTCCGTGTATAATGCACTATTTTATCCTCAGCACTGCGTTGTTACACTTTTATGAAGACGCGTGCGTTCGTTGCCGTGCACAAAAAAGGAATGAGACTACTCGATAGGGACGGACATGAGTTGGGGAAAAATATCGATAAAACTCGATGTTTTAATCGAGTTCTCTGAAAATGTGCAAGTGTTGCCTGTAAACTAAAGGAAACTACCTGGTTATTATACTATAATTATCGAATGAATTGACTCAAATAATATCGATCGAATTTCACTTCAAGTTCGTTTGATCAATGATCAAACGAACTTGAAGTGAATAGCGCCGATAATATATGATCAATGATCATATATTATCGGCGCTATACCAAAATAAAAATGTAGATTTTTCGTTGTATAATCTTGTAAAATAATATATTTTTATCATAAAACATCTTTATCTTATTATCAGCGTTCCTTTGGTAATAATGCAATAGGTTATAGATCAAAGTAGTCATACTTAATTTGAAGATTTAAACGGTGCAATATCCATGTTGAATAAGTATTAAGTGCAATTTGGTGCACCTACAAATGGGGGAAATGTGGGGTCTACACAAAGTAGAATTGTAGATCTAAATTCGTCTTAATGGTGATTCGGCCATGCCGCATGCCGCTAAAATTTAACAGAAACGGATATTTATCACCAGTAGCTAAAAACTTCATGTTTATTTGTAATTTGATTTTAGGTGATAGCGCTTCAGGTATATTGGTATCACATTTTTCAATACACGGGGTTACGGCATGCAATAAAACCTCAATCTAATAAATATCCATGCCTTTTTAATGCCAGTACGCAGCGTGACTGTTCTGAACGACATTATGATGCAAAATTTACAAGTCATGTTGTCGACACGCCATGCGTGTACCTATTACGTATGACAACTCAAGTTAAAGCTTTTTTAGATACAACCTAGAGATGTGTCACTGGAACATGATAAAAATCACTCGTTTATAAAACGGAGGTACCTAACCAAGCAGTGATGGCATGGTTCGAATCCCACCGCTTGCTTGGCTTCACCGCATGGTGGAATGGCATTTTGCGAATGCCCGCCTGGGTAGCGACCACCCTCAAATAGAAAATATGTCGCCAACCACTTAGCGGTGTGTTCCGGCAGCTATCCTTGAGAGCCTGTAATTCAAGGTTAATACTAGGTTAAGCTTCTCAACACCTTCGACCACATCATCATGTACAATCAGATGAGATTTTAGTCAAAGGCTTACCTATCAGCAATAAAAAAACGTATATTAAAACAAAATATCTGCATACCTTATTTACTTCTTTTTATTATGTTTATTGCATAATATCACGAGCCAAATTTCACGTAATTAGAGTTAAAACAAGGCCGTTTCAGTATCTATAAAGACCAAATCCGATTAGTCTTTCACAAAAACGCATAACTACTAAATAAATTCTACAAACAGTTAATCTATTACACTTCAATGCCGTTCCACATCTAAGGGCGTCTCGAATTTATAACAGAACGAAAGTTAACAGTAACTTTCGGTGCGTTCTGCTGCAAATTAATAAACATTTAAAATATCAAGGTACAGCCTCACTGAACTACATGTTTTAGATATCAATTAGAAGCATGACTAAGGGCGGTAATGTAACGGTCTTCAAAGCGTTTCAATCGCGTGACCCGACGCAATCCAGAAATTTATTCATTTGGTGGTTTCAATGTAAAAGGTCGTCGACCTTTATTCTTACTTAGAATGGGAATTGTTTAGTTATAAAGCGACAACACCAAAATTACGTTAAATATAATAGGAAATGTTTTGAAACAATGTTGAGATAAGTATATGATATATACCTAAATTGACAGAAAATTACTGAAGACTAAATTAGTTTTATCTAGCCGTAAAAGGTATGCTTCTGGCGGTACATTGCGTAGGTTATGCTAGACTCTGCTAACTACCACTGAATTATTATAAAGCCCTTGCACAGTACATATATCTTACTTTCAAATACGCTGACGTCTGGTCGTTCTCTAACAGAACTTGATAGAGGACAAGTTGGATAAACTTGAGTATATCCAAAATATAACTTAATTATGCCCATTTTAACTTTACCGACTCTGTATAATTTTTTTATTTATTTATTTAATTTATAAGATCCACAGATCTTAACAAAAGTAACATAATCAATCATATAGTGATATTTATTACATCCGATGACGGATTTATTTTATATTAATTAGCCTTATTCATAGAGAACAAAAACAAAGGTATAATAAGGTAATATGACAAAGTAGGTATTCTAGAAATTGAATCAACATTGTAAGCAAAAATTTAATTGAATTGTCTTTGATTAGGTACATACTGATACATATTTGTACACCAGTATTGTTACTCATTGTCACCGATTACAACACTAGGAATAAAGATAAAATAGCGGTGCCAGGCTTTAGATTAGCAAAGACAAATAAAAGGTCATTCTTAGGTTATTTTGTGCGGTTTTATTATAAAATTCCCAAACATATTACAATGCTCACAGAAGGAAAAGCTCACACAAGTTCTCTGTAAATTTTTTGCTGAACGTGGCAGTACAATGTAGAATATTTCAATATTAAAATTTGTAATTGACCTTTATAAGAGCGTCGTAGACGCTTTAATTGAATAAACTATTATGACTTTGACTTTAATAATAAAAATTAAATGAAATAAAATATATATCTATACGTGCAACGTCAACTTAAGAAATAAATAATATAAATTAAAAAAATATATAACTAGGTACAATTAGCATCCCTTATTCTAACTGTATTCCCCTTGTGTTTATGGAAGAATGTCTCCCATAGTAATGTAATTGTCTAATGACAATCTCAGTTAACTTAAAAAATGGTAAGGACCGTGGAGTCTAAAAATTTCTTTAAAAAAATCATGACATCACTTATTGCGATACAGTACAAAACAATTCGCTGACTGGAAATAACGGATCATATTTGAATTTCAGATGGTTTCGACATTGTGGTGAATGATTGCTTCGCACACAATGGAGCTACTAAAAGGATACAACTGATTGACGAATACGGGTATGTAATCTTTCTTACGACTAAATAAAAGTCTGACAAAACAACACAACTGTATGCTCTTGAAGGGGTTGGCAGAGGTGCGTTATTCCACATTTCGCTTTAAATGTTTTAGATAGGGTTCATCGACGTCCACATCTTATCTTAGTTTCTCCAGTGGTAAAGTTGGAACAGCGTCAAACAATAAGAAGGCACTGACTAGCCTTAAAACTAACGTCTGTCCCGAGATCGTACAAACCCATAGCATATATTCTATACCCATACAGTGTTGGAAGGATTAAACGTAACGCGTATGGTTGCTTTCTCAGGGAGGCTATGCACGTTTGCTCTCATCTTTATACGCTTCTTTACAACCATTTTCATAGTTTTGTTCTTGGATTCTGTAAGGACGGTAGGTAGGTAACCTACCATTTATTTATTCAGTGGGACGACTCCGTGATATGTTAGTACATATTCGAATGGGGCCTGATTCCTAATCCCCACCAGCTTCAGAAAGTTCTCCCATAATCTTCATAAAAGTGTTTAGTTAGAATTATGACCATTTATATGTATGTTCTTGTGATCTCTACAATGTCTTGCTCTTAAAAAGTCGGGTCAAAAGGCTTATTATCAATGATATCAGTAAGAAATCTTCAGTCTTGAACTTTCACAAAGCTTATAAAACGTGTGAGGCGATTTTAATCGTAGCTCCTTGGCCCGCCTGATGAAATTTTAATATGTACGTCTGGCTAGGTACAGCGCTCTAAGGAAAATTTGTCCACAAGTTCCTATAGATATGTACAGTCTAACTTACATCTGTATGGAGAATTGATGCTTCGCACTCCTTCGGGAACCAATCTGGATATCGGGATTAATACAAAAATTATAAGTTTGAGCCAAAATCTCTACAGGAGAAACCTATGTACCAAATTTAATCAAAACCGAATAGCCTTTTCGGAGGGGAGTTCTACAAACGCGGACGGAGACTTTCACGCTTTTGTAATATTTTTATTTTGTGAACCCACCGTGATAAGTGGCAAAGTATTAGGGAGAAAGGGAAGTATATACTTAAATCTGATGATGATAATGCAAGAGAAATATATGATTTCAGTTGTCCTGTGGACGACAAGTTGATATCCCGGTTCCGCGGTTCCTGGTCGGAGTCAGGCGTGTTTGAGACGCAAGTGTACGCGTACATGAAGACATTTAGGTTCACTGGATCTCCAGCTCTTTATATCGAGTGCGACGTAAGGATGTGCCACGGACGGTGTCCCGTAAGTATACCCACCTATAAATTTTTTGCTTATTTTCGTACTCTATCTTATATTTAAGTAATATGAGGTCTAGAGCTTAAGTGGGGAACAAATATAATTTAACATTAAAAATCAAGAAATAATGGCCGTATGGTTTTTAACAAATTCTAAGGTTAATTTTTCTTAGTAGATATAGTTTTTTTACCACCGTTACGCCTTTATTAACAGACTACTAGGAAATATAAACAACACTACAGCTACTACAATGAAAGCATTAAGACGACCTACAAACGGTTGCACACTCACAGGCAGTCTAAATGCTCTAGAAAACAAAGTTAGTAATGTTCTAAAATTGTCCTCTACTTAAACAACTACCTAATACATGATGCTATCGTTGTAAAGCATTTTTGGGTTTCTTACTAGATTACGGGACCCTTTATTATTATTTTTTTTTATGCCTGGTTAGCCTTTGACTACTATCTCTCCAGATGTTAAGTAACGTGGTCCATGACTCCCACCGCTGGCTTGAGCTTTACCGCATGTGGAAATTCATTTTGCGACCGCCTGCCTGGCTAGCTACCAGTAGCTACTTCAAGTAGAAATTTTATCGCTAAACACCTAACCACAGTGTGTTCCAGCAGCAGTTCTTGAGAGCCAGTAAATTACAGGCACATGAGACTTGACAACTGTATGTCTCAGGGCGATGGGAGCATTGGATGGGAGTTAGTCACTTATGACGAAATGCATCTGTTATAGGCAGAGGTCTATCAGTTGGGCCTCCAGCGTGTTCCATCACAATCTCACAAACAAATCCTAATAAAGCGAGGTCAGACTCGCAAGTGGCCGCCGTGTTGTTCTCCTTATAAGTTCTTTTTGTTTTCTATTGCTGCAACGCTATGCTAGATATAGGTACCTATTAACACTGTACTCGTTGTATAGGTACGTACCACATGTAATCGTAGTCGCTCCAGAAAGCACTGAACTTATATAAATGTTGATATAACATTGATGTACTTAGGTAAAACAATTCATACACCCATATGTACAAAGTGGGTATTTTTTATTTATTTTTACCTCCGTTGGGTGCCGGGATAGAATTGTACCTCCCCATAGCATCCCGTGGGTGTCGTATGAGGCGACTTAGGGAAAAATACTGGAAGGTGGGCAGCAGCGCCTTCTAAAGAACTGTTTTTTTTTTTTTTTTTTTTTTTTTTAATTATGATAAGCAAGCATTTGACCGCAGTCTCACCTGATGGAAAGTGACGACGCGGTCGACGGTGGAGCATGCTTGCCTAGCAAATACCTGTTTACTCTGTACTTGAAGACTGCCAGATTATATATCGGGAAATAGAGACGCTGGTAGGGTGTTCCATAATTCGGCCGTACGCATTATAAAGCTAGATTTAAAACGCTTTGTGCGTATTTTCGGGATATCGACCATGTATGGATGCCGTGTTCCTGTGCGTCTTGTTGTCCGATGAAAAAAAGGAGAGGAGGGAATAAGGTTGTGTAAATCGATCGCACATTCTCCGAAGTGTAGCCTGTAAAAAACCGATAAACTAGCAACTTTGCGTCTATGCTCGAGGCTTTGGAGTCTAGCCTCCACCAACGCATCGTCACCAATGAGCTTCTTAGCTCGGTTATCTATCGAGTCCAAGGCTTCGAGCTGGTGCTTTGCCGAACCGTCCCAGAGATGGCTGCAGTATTCCATACAAGACCGGACTTGAGCTTGATATAGGTTTAGAAGCTGTCCCGATGTGAAATACCGCCGCACTTTCCAGAGAACACCCAGCTTTTTCGCAGCTAATTTAGCCCTGGACTCAATGTATGACCCGAAATTGAGTTTTGGTGTAAGAGTTACACCTAGTAGCTCGAGTTGGTTCGTTATCGGCACAGGCACATCTCGGAAGAGAGGAGTGAGAGAGAAAAGACTCTGTTTAGCACTAAAAAGACACGCCTGGGTCTTTCTAGCATTGAATTTGACTAAATTAGCGTCACCCCATTCGCAGACTGCCTCTAGGGCCAAATTCATTCGCTCGACCATCGCCTCTCTATGAGACTGGATTTGTACATCGCCGGCCCGCGCATCGGATATATACCTCTCTACAACTGTGCTGTCATCTGCATACCCAACGATACCGGGTTTAAGCAGATCATTTATGTGCAGCAAGAAGAGAGTAGCAGAGAGAACCGACCCTTGAGGTACCCCGGCATTTATTGCCAATTGATCGGACGAACATCCATCAAGGACAACTCGTATCAATCTTTCCCTCAAGAAGTCGGAAATCCAAGAGCACAGGCCAGCGGGTAAGCCATACGATGGAAGCTTATTCACAAGACTGTCGTGCCAGACCCTGTCGAAGGCCTTTGAAATGTCTAGAGAGACGGCGAGCGCTTCTCCATGCATATCAATGGCCTCGCTCCAGACATGAGTGACATACGCAAGAAGGTCCCCAGTTGATCGGTTTCGGCGAAACCCGTACTGTCGATCACTGAAGATATCATTTGCTTCCAGGTATGCCAGGAGCCTGTTATTCAATACACGTTCCATACTTTTACAAAGTATGGAAGTGATTGAAATGGGTCTGTAGTTAGCAGGGTCTGCACGACTGCCCTTCTTGGGCACTGGCTGCACATTTGCGAGCTTCCAAGATTTCGGCACTTTACCAGTCTGTAGAGAGAGGCGAGAGAGACGTGTCAAAACAGGAGTCAATTCAGGTGCACACGATTTTAGGACTATGGCGGGAATTCCGTCCGGACCACTAGCCTTGTTCACGCTTAGATTGCGAAGCGTCTTACGCACTTCGGTCTGACGAATGCGAATTTCCGGCATTGATGCCTCGCATCGAGGTAGACATGGTAGTGTTTTGCCCGCTGCATCCAAACGTGAAGACTCCGCAAACAGAGAAGCGAACAAGTTCGCTTTCTCTTCGGCAGTGTGAGCCAATGATCCGTCAGGCCTTAATAGTGGAGGTAGATTAGGGCGGCTGAAATTGGATTCGATCGACTTCGCCAGGGACCAGAATGCTTTGCTACCCGCAGGGTGAGAAGCTAATTTGGACCCAACACGGCTTATGTGATCAAATCGTGCCCTTTTTACAGCCTTTTTGCATGCCTTGGCAGCCTTGTTAAAGGCTCTCTTCTTGTTACGAATATCCTTAGTTTTGCGGGTTCGAGCATCGACCCAAGCTAAGTACGCTTCATGTTTCAGCGCTTCAGCGCGTCCGCAATCAACACTAAACCAAGGAATTGCTTTGATGGTCTGCGGTGCATCACAAAATGGAATAAAATACTCCATTGCTTGACGCAGCACATCAGTCACAGCATCCGCGCAAGTAGAAGGATCACAAGAAGAGAAGCAAAGAGACTGCCAAGGATAGGATGCAAAAAAAGACCGCATCCCATCCCAATCTGCTGACTTGTATCTCCATATCCGCCGAGTGCCTTTCTGGCAGCAGTCGGGCGGAGAGTATAGAGATACAGATTTCACCAGACAGTGGTCAGAGCTACCTAACGGTGAAGAAACTGACACAGAGTAGCGATCTGGATCTGTGGTCATCAGAAGGTCGAGGCAGTAGGCTGTATGCTCAGCAACGTCAGGTACCCTTGTAGCCCCATTGACAAGCTGGGTGAGGTTTAAGGTCAGGGCTAACTTATGCGCCTCTTTCCCAGCGTGATTGGTGTCCTGGTATGGGAATAGCCATTCGTGATGGTGAGCATTAAAGTCCCCCAGTAACACAAGTTGGGCAGAAGGGTACCGTTGTTGAGCTATATCCGCCGTCAGACTTAGATAGTCCATAAAATCGGTAATCTCCTGGTTACAGGTGTGTGATCGATATACTCCAGCGTAAAGAATTTTCTCTACACCGGTTTCTACCAATATCCAGAGCAGAGAATATGGAATCTTCAAGATTACGGAGACGCCGAAAACAGATGTCATCACGAATAAATACGCACGCCCCGGCACGTGGGTTAAAACAATGCTCCAGGACGTAGCCAGGGTATGTCAAATATGACGTGTCCTCCGGACATCTGATCTGCGTCTCCGTTAAAAACAAGAGGTGCGGTTTCGCAGTCTCGAGGTGATGATGGACTGGGCTGAGATTTGAGTGCAGGCCTCGGATGTTAGAGAGATGCACTTTAAGTGAGAGGACGTGCATCCGCTGTGAAACAGTTTTCTTGATTCTTGCTTTCATACATTTAAGAGTGAGGTATAGAAGGGCGGCAGTGAAACGAGGCATCACCTACCAACTCAGACACACACACGCAAGATGCTGCATCAAAGGATAGCTAGCTCGGAGACCGCGGGGACGCCCGAGCCCCCCCAAGAATGTCCATCGGGTCCTCTCTTCCGGTCGCCAACCGGCACGATGGCGCATTCCCGGGATTTTTCGCAAGATGGCGGGGCAGCCTTTCGTGTGTGGCTAGCACATTACTTGGGCCCCCTACTATCTGCGGTCGGCCAGCGGAGAACCGTGCCTCGGATCCCGCTGCTCTCCGGAACTAGCCATCGGGATGCTACAAACATGCTGTGTGTGTAAATTCAGTCGTTTTCGATGACGCAACTGTTTCGACCCGCCCTTCGGTGTGGCTTCATCAGACATCATGCCGGAACACGACTAGGCCGTTTGGCGACATGGCTCCGTCTGATGGGTGGTGACAAGCCGCGGCCGAAGCCTACCACCAGGATTTTTTCGCCTATTTAGCACCACCCAGGGATCACGTGTAGGGTCTCGAGGGTAAACCTACGGACGCGGGCGAAATGACCCCCAAAAATATCTTACACTGCGATCCCCGAGCCGCCTGCTAAGCGTAGGAATTATGGCAAATACCCCCTTAATAGGTGAGTTCACTGCTCTGTCCAGCAGTGCACGAGCTGACACAGTACAGCATGTATTAAGTATTTATACATTAGGTATCTTCTATAACAGCGTGACAACGGCCCGCCCGCCTAATGGAAAGCGGTCATTGTCGTCGTCGATAGGACGTAGTAAAGGTATAGATCTTTGTAACACTAGGGATGCTGCTCAATCTCATCAGGACTTTAATGGTAGTTAACATTCAACTGACGATTGTCAGTACGGCAGTTACAAAATAAATGTACAGAATGGATAATCGGCAAGCTTCTTTCTCCTTCCAGTCTCAACCATGCCACTGGAGAAACATGAAGAGCGTGCGGCGTCGTTCCGTGGACGGTTTGCCAGAAGTGGCGGCGAGTGTGGCGCCGAGACTGTCTGAGAACATATCGCTGTTCCAGTCTTTGCGGGTGCTACAGGAGGGCGAGGAAGATTCAGAGACTGCTTCTAGTGCTGGTAAATTATAAATAATACAAATTCTAAAAGATAAAAGCGTCATGTGTAAGTACCTACTTATGTCAACTATACTGCTCAAAAAGCGACAAAAGAGCAAGCATTATTTAGATTACCGTAACTCGTAACGATATAAGTATATAACTAGCCACTAATAAATGCACGTTGCCACACGCTTCTACTTTTATAACAACAAATACGTAAGGCTGGTGGAAGTATTGGAATAAAATTTCAACAGTTAGACGGCAGGCACAAATCCAGGATGCCGTATACAATGTGGTAAACAAAAGTCAAACAGGGCGATATTTGACCCTACTATAGCTAGGCCGGACTGGATGAGAATATTCAAGATAAATTACAGTGTCATATAATAAAAAATACTCTTCGTCGATTTGTGAGATAGCAGCAATGTTCCAGTCTCTAATGATTCTACATAAAAGAGTTTTTTGAATGTTGAACTGGCAAATCGTCAATCAGATGGTCCGACAAACTTCGCTTCAAAACACCGAAATTATCAAGTTTATGCTGCCTAAGACTTATCAAATGCTCAAACTCTATCAATATCCACTTTTGTTGAAAAACTATAGAGAACTTACTAATACAAAGCTTACTTAAATCGAAAATGTAACTTAACTTGTACCTCTTGATAAGGTTTTGCTATTTAATTGTTATATTTTTATATACACATTCATACATGAATAATTAATATATTTACGTTAAAAGCGTAATTTAGAGTCAATGTTGCAATTTTTCTTCTGTCAAGAAATTGTTAAGGGAACTTGTTTTGGAAATATCTTGGCCATATTAAGATTAACATATTATAGTAATCATATATGTTAATCTTATCCGTTTGAGTAAAGCTATTAAGCACTGCTCATCGCCTTAACTGCACGCAGTTCAAAATAAATTTATAACTATCGAAGTAAAGGCAGTAATTTTCAGACAGTAAAGTTTCGCCAAAAAAAATGATTTTCATCCCATGAAATAAAGGGCAAACATGCACCTTTAGGGCATATTTCCATATCTGGGAGCAAATATCCTATATCTCAAGACTCCGTGTCGCTTTAGCTCCATTGCCACGGGAGTAAAACGAAAAAGTATTTTTCCAGAAATAATTATTATGATGTACTTAGGATAGGTACTTACTGAAATGTCTCAGTAAGAGTGTCTCATCGGAGATTAATTTCCGCAGCTACAATGGATGGTCATATCCAATGACTATCCGAACTAGGGTTCCGAGTAAGAACCCTACCTCGAGACTCCGCGTCCCTAACGTCGCTTTACTCCTTTGCCTTTTGAGTAAGAACTTACCAGAATAAGTATTGTACCATACCGTACATAATGGTAATATACCTAATGATAGGTTAGGTACTGAAATAGCTCAGTAAGATATTCTTTTGTGTATAATATTGATTAATTTTCCCAGCTGCAACGGAAGGTCAGACGTGTATGAAGACAACGGCGCTGTCAGCCATAATGGCTTCTTGCGGGGTGCTAGTCGCGGCGCTGCTCGGCGCGGTACTCGTAGCGGCCAGGGGCTGCAGAAGAGAGGCAGCAGCTTCACATCACGCGTATGTGCCGCATAAAGGACGGATCAAATAATATAGAAATAATCTCGAACTGTAGTCAATAAGGCTATCTATAAACCGAACCTCTAGGCATTTTTAACCCGGACGTAGGTCGAAGTCTATAAATCGAATTTAATCAAAATATGATGTAGACAAAATCTATAAACCGAACATAAGCCGATATCTATAAACCTAATTTGTTCAAAATGTATAAACTTACTTAGGTTGAAATCTATAAACCGAACTTACCCGATATCTTTAAACCGACCTTGGCCAAAATGTAAACATCGAAATCTATAAATTGAACTCAGCGAAAATATATGTACCTATAGGGAAACATCGGAATCTAGAAACCAAACTTGGCCAAATGGTAGGTAAACATCAAAATATATTAACTCAACTTAGCCAAAATATTTAGGTAAACATCCAAATCTATGAACCGTACTTGCCTATATTTATAAACCGAACTTGGCCAAAATATACAGGTCAACATCGAAATCTGTAAACTGAACTCAGCCAAAATATGTGTATAGTATAGGTAAACATCGGATCTACAAACCAAACTTGGCCAAAATAGTAGGTAAACATCGAAATCTACAAACCAAATTTGGTCAAAATAGTAGGTAAGCTAAACATCGAAATGTATAAACCGACCTAGGCCAAAATATATGTACATCGAAATATATTATCCGAACTTATACCGGGATTCATAAACCAAACTAGAACTAAAACCTAGGAAACGAACTTAGGCTGAGAGAGAGATAAAAAGATTTTTCTTTTGTGTAACAAAAAAGCATATCTGTAAATGTGCGATGCATGTGACAGCAGCCTCACCAGGAAGAAAGCGACGAAGTGGGCTACACTGAAACGTGCAAATTCACTCTGAACTTGAAGACTCCTAGATTAAATATTTGCTCATGTCCCGACCTATATGAATGTTCGACGGTTAAAGACCAGTTTGCTTACCGGTTTATACTTACCTGAGAGCCTAACTTGAAAAAGGAACAATAATACATATAATATAAACAACAGCAATATGTAAAATATAATTTGAATAGAGTAAAAAACATCTGATATTTAAGTAAAAAAATTACCTAGTAATTTAATGTTTGACCAAGCTTCACCGACTACAGTGTCGCTTAGTGAAACGAATAGGTACACATTTTCTCGCTTGAAGGCGCCACTGCTGCTTTGATAGATACTAGCTTTATACAAGATAGTCAATTTCCACTTCTTAGCCTTATCTTACCACACATTAATTTTACTGCAGGTTTTAACATCTATAAATACAGTTACCACTTTGACAGATTAGTTAGACTGTTCGTTGAGTCTTAGCCTGAGATATACCCACTTACATCTGGTATTAGACTTCTGTAACCTGACCATATCTCAAACCTTGCTGAGTATTTGCTTAGTCCATATTTATATTGTCAGTTTAAGTCGTTACATGTGCAACAAACGGTTTAATAGTATAACTTTTAACAACACATTATTACTATGTTAATGATACTGAGTTAAATAATCATAAAATGTGTGAAAATGCACTAGAATAATTGCAAGCCTACTTTATGTTTTGCAAATGTATCATCAGGACACCTTTGAGTTAGTTCAAGGTATAACGTTTCACTAGACTCTATTAGGTCGTAGTGTACCTACACTACATTGAGTGTAGTGCGGTTAAATTGATTGAAGTATTGATAACATCTGTCTAATATTCGGTCGGATTCGGGTGTTCATTTTGCGACTGTTTGAGGAAGAATTAAGAAAGAATTGAGACGTTATTTTAAAAGGGATTATTTATGTGCGTGTTTTCAGCGAACACCAAATTGTATACGGGTCAAGGATATTCAGCAATGTGCCTACTTTTTGTATTCTCCATAGACACCATACATTCACTTTAGATACATTTAAAACCAATCTAGATAAAAACTAAGAAACTGGTAAAATTGTAGTCAAAGGACCTGTCACCCATCATAAATAAAGCACATATCTAATCTGAAGAAAAACATATAATATTAAAAATAAGTAACTATTCGCCATTTTTTGTTTTTATAACATAATTATACTTTCTATGTAACCAATTAAATATATTTCATTTTTCTTCTTCATTCTAATATAACAAACAAATGCCACTAATTACAAAACAACTTTATAAATAAACCGATCGTATAATCTATAGATAGGTTCATACAATATTAAAATATATTATATATATAATATACAGTACTTCTGACTAGATAATTATAGTAGCAGACAAATTGAGAGGACTTTTATTTTATACCTATAAAATATATCTCCTCCATTTGTCTAACACCTATTTGTAATAATTAAGATATTGTGATAAAATAATTATGTATTTTAGATAAGATTATTTAAGTAAGTTTTATTGCGTACTTCCGATTTCAATTTAGTACTAAGCTTTATTTATATAACATATTTAATTCAATAAAGAAAACTTAACTTTAAGATTTTGTAAATAGTAGAATACTTTTTTAAATTATTAGTAAGACATTATCTGCAGTGTATTCAGATCTTATTTAAGTGAGCAGTATTTTGGCCAATATTTTTATGTATTGACAATAAGAACTATAAGAATAATATGTCTTTTATTTGTGACCATTTTCCAAAGCACATATTCTCGTAGCTATTGAACGGCGTTAACGCAACCTAATTGCATGAAAATTGTAGTTTTTGACAGTATCCGTAGTCTGCCCGCTATTTAGGTTCAATCGCAAGTCAGTGGCTTGCTATCAATGGTTTTTGACATATATGTGGTATGCTGTAAGCTATTCTGTTGCGATTGCGATGTTACAGTGGCATAAACTATATTGGAGGATTTTAGATATAAAAATAGCTAGTTAAATGATTTATATACATTTATTTAATGTATTGTTTCATAGAAAACCACTGTATTGATGTTTAGACTGATGCTTGATTGATGAAGTTTCTATTATTATTTCAGTGGCTACATTTGCAAGCCATAGCACAACCATACAATAGCGACGCAATAGCTATACAACTGCGATTAGGAGCCAGAATTAGCAGACTACCGAATTTGACATTAACAGCAGTTCGATCACAGAAGCATCCCAGTAGTGTGGCGTTTAGTCAATAGCTAAGAGAATTGGGGCCCAGATAGCTCACCAGGATAGCCACCAATATTTTTTCCATGTTAGTGGAAAAAATATAGATTCTATTTTTTTTATTTTTTTTTTATGTTTTTGTGACGGAACAAGCTCGAGGCCCACCTGATGTTTAGTGGACTAACCTCTGCCTATAACAGTTGCAATTCATGACAACTCACTAATTGCACTGCGCCCGTCACATTGAGACATAGCTGTTAAGTCTCATTGTGCCTGTAATTTCACTGGCTCTCAAGGACTACTGCCGGAACACACCTTTCGGTATTTGGCGACAGACTTTCTACTTGAGGGTGGTCGCTAGCCAGGCGGGCATTAGCAAAATGCCCTTCCACCATGCGGTGAAGCTCAAGCTCTGGGCGGGATTCGAACCATGGACCTGCTGCGCGGCAGTCCATAGCCAATGCCACTGAGCCATCACTGCTTCAAAAAACCTATGAAGTCATTAAAATTAATTCATTTCATAGTTCGTCTAAAATCTTACTTATCGTGACGCGGCGGCTTCTACGGTATGAATGGAGTAGTATACCTACTTACGGGGTAAATACAGAACACACATGTATCGCCAGATATTTTTGTCCTAAAAAAATATGGGTGAGCCTATTAACTTATAATAATATTATAAATATATATATTGTATTTACTGAGACATTAGGTTGAAACGTCGCTCCCGGTTATAATCTTAGAATGTCAATAATTTCAACATGGTGGTAGGGCATGCATTGCTAATTACAATGCCCAAATAGAAAATTTGGCGCCAAGCACCTAACACTCCGCGTTGACCAAATAATTAATGAATTCCCTGTTCACGCACAGTCACATTTGGCATATTGTATAAATAACCATTAAAGAAAATAAACAAACAAGATTTTTTAAAAACACGATGCGTATATTAAAAATTGCACACAATAACTTAAGTAACATTTAAAATAAATAAAAAAGAAAACGAAATACACAAAAAATTCAAACTTAAAACTATATCGTTTGTGATATAACAAAATTCGTTGTATGTAAGTAAATTATATAATTCTTAACAAAATTAACTCTTACGAGTGTGTTATACACACTCAAAATACTGTCATGATTACTCTAAAGTTGTTTCGTAAGTATATAAAACAAAGTTTGTTTTATTGTTTATCATCGGTGGGTAGTTTTTGTAAAGTTTCAGTTAAATACTTGATGGCACCTTCTAGTGTTTGTACTTCGCTTTCTTTTAGAAGTTTTATGTTTTTCCTGCAACAAAAATTACAATGATACATTTTGAAATAGACGTCAGATTCGCGCTCAGAAGCGTCCGAACTAAATGAGATACCAAACTTAAAAGGAGGAATAATCGCGCGTCAGTGTATCAGCATTGCCAGTCTTACAATCCGACTTACTAGTCGGACGAAACTCAAGACTGACGATTATTCTTCAACGTCCATACTGCTTTGTAAATCTTCTCAAAGTGGGACATTAAAATGGTAAAACGAACATAGTACCTACATTATATCACTTAAAATACGAATTACGTAAAGAAGAGGACAGAAGTTAAGTCATAGAACGATGACACATTTCAAACCGCAATGATTAAGGTTTTTTGTTTTTATAAACAGTTAATTATAGTATTTTTATTTTTTTAATAACGCGTGCTCTTCAGATTACATTACATAATTACAAACTTACGAGAGGAAAAATTATCCATCTCCATACGAATGAGATGTAAAATTAGAGTTATGAGTCATATCTCATGTTAGCTCAGTATACGTTAGAGCTCCAGCCCACTACCAGTTGGGAGCGTGCCCAGCATGCTGCCAGTTTAATTGTAATGCTATTTGTTGAGAAATAGGTGCCAAGATTTTAATAACGCGTCGCATCAACCAAGCTTTCTGATAACTTTTAGAAAATACAAATCCGGCCCCCCAAGGGCCGACTAATGGCTCAAAAAATAGTATAAATAATAATTATGCTTTATAATAGTGACTAATTTTAAAAGGTCACATCGAATTGGTATAATTTTTTGATTGAAAACCAATCTAAGAATCAAACTGTTTCATTTTAATTTGGTAGATACCGCCTTACTTCGGAACTTCGAATGAGAAGGAAAAATCCGACTGTCCAACAGATCGGTATTATGGGGTTGCGGGTGCAAGTCCCGTTGTAAGTCTACCATTCCCTATTCAAAAATATAAACTATTGTTGAATGGAGAATAGAGGAACGCCAGTACATTTTATCCTCTTCCATCGATGTACGAGTATATCTTGAAGTGGACACCTTGTACTTAATATAGTCTACAGTAAGTTTTTTGTGTAAATGCAGTGTATATGCCTGAGGGGGTAAAGACATAGGTGTCTCTAAACGCACACCTTTCACCAAATATTTTAAGCGTTGTAGAAAGTAATTATTTCCTGCGGCATTTTCTATCTTCTTTAGCTTCAGTCATATATTTCCTAGATCGCAGATGCCTGCATATCATAGAAGTACAGGTGAGAGACCAAACAAGTTGCTACGAAAACACGATGCGAATCAAAAAATGCACATATTAATGTAAGTATATAAATTTTATTTAAATAAAAAAATTACACATACTAAAACAATAAACAGTACCTATGCGAACAATTATGGTACCAAATTCGATACAAGAAGTAAATTAAATAAATATATAATGTAACTCTTATGTTGTACTACTTATACAGTCTCGATGTTGAAAGTATGGAGCCTGTGCTTTATTTAATAGCAATGTCCCTGACGTCAGTTGTCTATAGGTGCGTTCGTTTTGGCTCGATTGCGGTTGTAGCAGTTTCAAAAGTGGCATTTGTGTATTAGCGTTCGGATAGAAGCTTTTGCTATTTTTGACCACCAATTACTGCATGCTATCCGAACGGTTTAAAACGTACTTTGACAACCGACAATGTTTTAACAATTTTGCACAGTACGAAACATGGAATCAATCTCTAAAATTAACAAAATGTAGGTACCTATATTATTATTATTTCATTGTTAATGGCTTCTGATAGTTACCTATATAAAAAACTTATGAAACTCTTCAATCGCGCCAAATACAACTGTCAAACCAGCAGTTGTCAAAAAACGATCACAACGATCCCACGGTAAGACATGGGTCAAAAATATCACTTTTCTCTGTCATTTGTAGCGTTTTCAAAGCTATCCGAACGGTGAGCGAAAACGACATTTTTGCTCGTTTGTGAGTGTTATTTTTGGCACCGATAGGCTATCCGAACGCTATATAGCTGATAGGCTCCCTCTCTCATGTGCACAGTCATTTGTTGTTACAAACTTTCATTTCAATAAATAGTTCAATTGAGTTAATTGCCTTTGTTAAAATTCTATCACTCGAACGCTTTTAAATAGTTATGAAAATACATGACTGTTTTTGATTTATGTAAAGTTTCAGTTATATATTTGATGGCACCTTCCAGTGTTTGTACTTCACATTCCTTTAGCAGTTTTATGTTCTTCCTGCAACAAAAAATTAAATGCAAAATATTCATTATTAACTTTGGAAGTAGGGTACGCAGCTATGAGCGTCCGAAGCAAAATATAAAACAAAACTTTCAGAAGGAATAATAGTGTTAGTCGTTGTTACGACGTCGGCCGACTAGTAAGTAATAAAAAAGAATAATCACTAAGTAAAAGCATCAGCTGTGTCGGATTTCAACTGTTCTATTTGTAATACACGAATATTTTATAAAACGACCAGTATTTTAATTACAATATGAATGAATAAAATACTATTTGAAAATGAAGTTATGGTAGCATAATGATTGATGGATGACACTCGCTTTTAAGGTGAAACGTAAGAAACTTTGTGCGTGCGGCCTCCCGTGCTGTTACCATATCACTATGTATTTCGTTCTATAAAACATTGTATACGACACCCCGGTCACAGTAGGAGTGGGAAGTAAGTTTCCTTTTTTTTTTTTTTTTTTTTTTGCTTGATAGGGTAGCCTTTGACCACTATCTCACCTGATGGTAAGTGATGATGTAGTCGAAGATGTTGTTCAGGCTAACCTAGAAGTACTGGCTCTCAAGGACAGCTGCCGGAACACACCGTTAGGTGCTTGGCGACAGATTTTCTACTTGAAGGTGGTAGCTAGCCAGGCGGGCATTTGCAAAATGCCCTACCACCATGCTATAACGACGGCCATCCTAAGACAACAACCGGGACCGACGGCTTAACGTGCCCTCCGAAGCACGGAAACGCTCAGTAGTAATGTCACTAGCGGTCACCCATCCAACTCCTGACCGCGCGCGACGTTGCTTAACTTTGCTGATCGGTTGAGAACAGCTAAGTAAACTTCGCTACGAGCGCTTCAATACAAACGCACCGCGCGCGGATTGTATGTGTGCGCCATAGTATCTATGCGTCCCGCACGCACACTCTAACACAATCTCGACCCGTTTCTCACTGCGCCAGCCGGGCCTAACACCGAACAAGGTTCGCGCGTCACGGCTTTTTTGGCACCGCTAAATAAATTAAAAATGTTTGATAATCGCATGAGAACTTATTGCTGTGTGTTAATATAAAAAATTACAATAATACAAATAATTCATAAATTCCAGAGTTGTCTTTGTTCAGATTACCTACTGAACAGGAAAGGTAAGCAAGTCACTTATTCTAGCATACCTATGATTTTTACTTGATGATGAGTGATGCATACTTATTTTTTTGTTGTATTAGGTATGTATCGCCAGTCTGTATTTTTTTCATCGTGAAAGGTGTCATCATCGTTTAGGTATAAAACCGACCTCACTAACCCTGAACCCAGACAACACAAGTAAAAAATACAACTTCCCGACCCTTGCCTATTTCTAGGTACTGAATTAAAATTTAGCATATACGAGTACATACATTATAAATAAGTAACAACCCTGAGACAGGCAAGTATGGTAGGTAATTATATCGCGAATTGGGTCGGAGATGGCCTACTTCCCACTCTTTCTACTATGCCCCGGTGGTGGCATCCTGTGGAGTTAACAACAAGATATGTAGTTTTTGGGGGCATAGGTATATTATATCTTGTATTTGGTGTCGAATGTATCTTTGTAACCGCGGTCGAAAAGGTTACAAAAACACCGGTACGGAATCTTTATTTAGCGATTCCGACACTAGACCCGGAAACCAAACGGTGAGAACCTTTATTTTACCGGTATGCGAGCGAAACCAATGAAAGACACATAATATGAACTTTAAACGCATGCGTGCAATGATGTCATAAACGATAGCGACGCGTAATATGCAACAGCAGTTTTACGTTTACTGCATAGATTAAACGTCAAAACTGCTCCTTAAGATCGATCATGCATGCAAACAACGCACACAAACTTACTTTATCCCAAAAAATAAGGACTGAACACTGGGAAGCAGTGGATAGATAATATAAGTAGACAAAACGTAGAATATTATTTCAGTAACGAACAGAATTTGGAACTAGAATACGGAACATTGTTAGAAGCACGTATTAATTTGCCTAAAAAAAGTAAAGTCAAAAGCATCTTAATTTAACGTTTTGCTTTTATCATGTGAAGAAATCAGTGGTACGAAGCAACCCTAAAGCACTTTTATAGGTTAGGAGGGCAAATGAGCAAGCGGCTTACCTGGCGGTAAGTGATCACATTCGCCCTGGGACACCGCAGAGGTATCAAGGATGCGTTGCAGGCCTTTGAGGACAGAATATGTGGTTTTCTTGAAGGTATCGGTTCGGAAATACTTTAGATGGCAGCTGGTTCCCATAGTGGTAATATGAGGTGGAAAATGACATGAGAATCGCACCGTTGTGAACTTCCAGTCGTCGATATGAAGAAACATCATGCTCTGTCGGGCCGTGACTTCCGATGGCGAAATTCAGATGTAGATCAGTTCTTCAGAGCACTCCCCATGATTGATGCGGTAAAAGCAGTGATGTATTATATAATGATGCTTTGGTGTTAACTAACGCTTTTTTTGTATATAAATAAAAATAAATATAAACTAAGCCAGCCAGCCACGTAGTATGTCTTTCTCCCCTCTGCGTAGCGAAATAAAATTACGTGAATTCACCTAACATAGCCGCGCCCCATCTAGCACGTAACTTGTGAGGCTTGCGACATCCGATTGCGTTCGATGTATAAAAGATTTATAAAAAATGGCAAATTGTATAATGTAGTAAGACATACACACAGACGACTGTAGAAGGCAGGAAGGAAGCTTCTTTTGTAATTTGTAAGTACTGTAAGCCCTTATGAAATAAAATTTTCGTTTGAGTTTAAATAAACTGTTGATGTGGTGCCATATATCCACGTCCACGAATGAAACTTTTACTACATAGAGGACACGACGATTGCGCATAGTGTTGTAACTAACATAATTATTATTATGTCTGCCTCTTTAGTATGCCCCGACACTAAGGTCAGATGGCAATGGTTCGTATATATACAGGGTTATTGGTAAAATGCTAACAACCTCTTAGGGTTGACTTCTGCTAGATCTAACAAACATTTAGAGTTTTTTTTTTCATTTTAGGTTAAGTTTTCCTAGTACTGTCTGACACTATTAAGTTCTGTGTCTCGTAGTAAAAGACCATGCCTACTCCGAGCCAAGAGCGCCCACTGCGGCAACACTAGACCGCGCCGCGCTCCCTTTGAATATTTATATCGAGCAAAGTAAAAAAAAATAATATAACAACTTACAGGCACAAGAGACTTTTAACATCAGGTGGTCTTCGTGTTTATTCAGTCAAATACACATATACACAAAAAAACATCTTAACATGTTTGTTAGGACTAGCAGAAGTCAACCATAAGAGGTTGTTAGCATTTTACCAATAACCCTGTATAGTGTTGGTTCAAATTGTTCGTTGTAATACCAAAAACCCATAGGCAATACAAAAACTAATTCAGATTCCTCAGATTGATTGGACTGTGTAAGACTCAATAACGATACATTTTACAACTATAATGAGAGGTTATAATATTACCAGTGGCTTGTTTAATTTACCTGTGTAAATTGTCAGGTTCACCACTCTCCTTTCCCTTCTTATAAGCGGCTAGTATGAGCTGGCACCGCGTCTGTAGGTAAGTGTAAGCGCGGCGATCTAGCTTGGCTCCTTCTGCAGTTGAACTTAACTCATCGGAGGACACGAGGTCTCCCGGCGTGCCTTGACTTGACCATTTTGTTAGCTCTTCTGTAAATAAAAGACTTTTCAATAACTAACTCAGAGAAGGCTTCTCAATCTTAGGCTCCTATTACACTGCCATGTATATATCATAGTTAAAGCTGTGTGTGTCTCCAACAAACAAAACACCATCTTCGAAAATAGCCATCAAGGTAAAATTTTCTACTTTTCTCAACAACAGGTGCAGGGAATCAAAAATATTTCCAAATTTTTTTTTATAGTTTCTACCTTAAAAGAAACTGGCGTAACTTTTACTGGTGTAGACAGCTTTAGCTTTGATCATATATAAATGATAGTGTAAGATGCTCCTAAGGCCTCCATCTGGGACTTATATTTGTTTAAAAATAACTATTATTCTTTACTGCTGATTTGATACTGGTGATTTCTGAAGCTTCCAGTATATGTGACATCAATTGAACACTTGCATCTGTTGTTGATTTGTGAAACCAAACTGATTCAATTATGCTCATTAAAATGGGCTAGAAGTTATTTGAGAATATTTTTTTCGAATACTTTACTCAGAACAGGTAAGATGGAAATAGGTATATAATTGAAAGGGTCAGACGTAGACTCCGACTTTAAAATTAGAGTGATTTTACTTTGTTTCATTAAGTCAGGAAAGTTTCATCCATCCAGGTATATGACGTGGGTGACGTAAGAGACAACTAAGGGTAAAATACCGGAAGTTGTACAGCAGCGCCATCTGACGAATCTGACACTGTTTAGTAGTGTGTTTCCGTGTTGAACGGGCACTGGCACAATATATATTTGTCGGAATAGCTAGCCACCGATGAGTAGATCTGCCTAGTTTTAGAAAGTGCAAAAAGAGTTCGGTATTCACTTATAATGTCCGTTCACAAACTGTATATATTTTATCGTACAATGGCGTATATTACATCTAGTTAGGTATTTTATACTAAAGAACAACCAGTAATACGTGAATTCGCGGGCGAGGCGAGGGGACGACTATAGTCGCTCCGCTCTGTATACAATGATCCAATCTGTGTCATCACAATTGCGATCCTCAAGACGCCTGCCAAGCGTGGGAATTATGGCAATATCCCTCTTAATGTGGGAGGCTGTATTCAGCAGTGCACAATCTGGCTAATACAGTACAATAATGGTGCAGGTTGCTATGCATCACGCCGGCGAGGCTCAGTCCCAGCAATACCTAACAGAGCATGTCATTATTTCTGGGATAATTTACCTTGATTCATACTGAATATCCTGATGAAAGCCAATAGCTCAGCGCTGATAGGGTTGTCACGGTAAAGGTTGTACCGCGTCACGCCGGCGAGGCCCAGTTTACTGAGGAGTGACATCCTGGTCTCGCATAGAGGGTCGCCCGCACTCACGCCGAGTGTTAACGTCAAACTGTCGTGTTTGTTGTTTGGATACACGAAACTGAAAAAAAAATATGTTTCAATGAGTATCTAACTTATATCGTTCATGAGAAAGTGGGACTGTTCTTTTGTCTGCCTCCACGGCTGAAGTGTAGAAAAATGATTTTGAGATTGATATAGTTTTATTTTTTAGCTTTTAGAATAGCTAACCTGTGACTCTCTCAAAAAACAGCTGTCATTGAGAGTCAGATTTGTTCCAACAGCATTTGCAAGACGCCTTCAGGTCTCAGATGTTATACTTGAGAGTTGTAACTGTATTAGCCGGATTGTCCACTGCTGAACACAGCCTCCCTCATTATGGGGGGTTTGCATAATCCCCACGCTTGGTTTTGGGGAACGCAGTGTCAGATATCAGTTCCTCAGAAAGCGCTGCTACCCACCTTCTGGAGTATTATCCTTAGTCGCCTCTTACGACACCCACGAGTTGAGATTTGGGGGGGATGATATTCTAGCCCGGCACCCGGTACCGGATAGGGTTGTAAGCAAGGCGAAAATTCGTTAAAGCTCTATACTTTTTAATCTCCGTGACAGAATTTGAACCTACAACCTACTCTCGGCAGTAGATACTACCAATGAGCTATCATAGCTTCAAATCGTAGATGAATCATATGTATATAAATGCGCATCAAAGATAATGATAACAATTTAATTTCATTCATAAATTGACGATATCGTCTCCGCGTGATACGTAAGGGTATTATTTGATTAGGGTATTTGTGATTGACCGTCCATGACACCCAGTCGGCACAAAAAATACTGTATTGTCAAAAAATCTAGTACTTTTATTAGATTTTTTATTATTATTACACAATATACTTAATTACGAGAAACTATTAACATAAAATTAAAAAAAGGATTCAAAATCGCCTTGTAATAAAAAATAAATAAAAGCGATGAACTTGGGCTTCTCAATATAAAATTACAAATTTACGAGAGAAAAAATTATAGTCATGTGCGGGATTCGAACGTTTTTCTCTGTCGTAAATTTGTAATTTTGTAATGTTTACCGCAGAGCAGGCTTTATTGCAAAGATAACTATATTAAAATTGGGCTTTTCAAATACATAAATGAAAAGCATAGACTATGCTTTTTATTTATGTAACCCTTTTTGCTGTTTTCAAAGTTTTTTAAAATATAATTTAAAAAAAAAATAACTTAATTTATTCAAACTTCATGTTTATCAAATTATCTATCAGTAACTGGCAATTTATGTATAATGCTATAAGCGCTCGTGGCATAGTTTGCTTAGCCGTTCATAACATCTTCGGCCACATCATCACTTACCATCAGGTGAGATAGTGGTAAAAAAAAAAAAAAGTGGTAAGTGGCTAACCTATCAGATATGCAATCCAGAATGAGTTAGCGAAAATTGAATAAATAATTTATTATTCTTTGTTACATTTCGCCCGAGTGACTTACGAAGAGCATTCTCTTGTGATATTTTGGCCATCAGTTCTTATAATCCAATATGTATTTGTGGGACGGCATAAATCACATTACAATTTCTTAACTCGGGAAGACTGATCGACCTCCTTATAGTGTAAAGCCAAAACATATAACTCCTCCGAATTTTCCTATAAGGTTGAACTGGCCGGTCGCTTCTCCATACAAACGCCGTAGGGTGATCACTCCCGTATTTGAGACTTTAGGTCCAGAAATAAGAATAATACCGATTGATCTCGTCATTATCTAGGCTTGTATGATGCCGAAATTTTAAAAAGATAATTAAGTTGAAAGTTATGAGCCTTGAAAATGTTATATGAAAATGTTTCGAAGCTCATAACTCTCAAGTTAATTATCTTATTAAAATTTCGGCATCATACAAGCCTAGGTAATGACGAGATCAATCGGTATTATGCTTTGTTTTGGACCTAAATCCGCAAATAAGGCAGTGATCACCCTACGGCGTTTGTATGGAGAACGGCCCGGCCAGTTCACCCTTAACAACAACGGTTACTACCCGAAAATGATAAGAAAGAGTGAAACTTATTGGAAAATATTGTTTGATACCTTTAAAGATTTCTTCGGAGACCAGACAGTACATAGGTATGACTATCAACCGTGTGGTTTTTATTGAGACCACCACAACTATCACTAAGTCATGTAGGTATTCGTCGATTGCTGTGTTGCTTGCAATCATAAAGAAAACAAATCATGTCAAAAGGTAGTTCGGTTTTTTTGCAATGCCCTATATTATTACAAGCGAAGCAGTGATGGCTCGGCGACAATGGCTATGGACTGCCACGCCGCAGGTCCATGGTTCGAATTCCGCCGCGGGCTTGAGCTTCACCGCATGGTGGAAGGGCATTTTGCGAATGCCCGCCTGGCTAGCGACCACCCTCAAGTTGAAAATCTCTCGCCAAAGTGTTCCGGTATGTGTCCTTGAGAGCCAATAATCCTAGGTTAAGCCTGTTAACACCTTCGACCACATCATCACTTACCATCAGGTGAGATCGTGGTCAAAGGCTTACCTATAAGCAAAAAAAAGTTAGTTTGTTTTTTTTTCAGCTGTGGCCTATAGTGTACCAAAAGAAAATATGTATAAGAGAAACTCCATACATAAGTCCTGGTCTTGTGGTGTGGGGATATGACAAATACCAACATCCAAAAATAGAATAACATATATTTCTCCCGATTGCAAAAAAACACATAAATATAGCTCTAAAATTTCGCTTAATCAACTTTTGTGTCAATGGTTAATCGTATCAAATCAAATTTTATTTCTAATTACTTAGTAACGATGTGATACAGTAGTTGAAAGATCTTTTCTAATTTTAAGAAACCTATGAATTTATATGAATTTATTTAAAAAAATAGCTAGCTGTATTGAAATATTGCGGAGTTCACTCTCTCGCATGCGTTCTCTTCGCTTTAATTAATATAGAAAAATAAAATATACACCTATTTATATTCTGAAAACATACGAACATTTTACACAAATGTTACGTTTCCTTAAGTCTGTTTTTTATTTTTTTTTATGCTTGATAGGTATAGCCTTTGACCACTATCTCACCTGATGGTAAGTGATGATGTGGTCGAAGATGTTGTTCAGGCTAACCTAGACGTACTGGCTCTCAAGGACAGCTGTCGGAACACACCGTTAGGTGCTTGACAGATTTTCTACTTCATGGTAGCTAGCCAGGCGGGATTTCGCAAAATGCCCTACCACCATGCTATAACGACTGCCATCCTAAGACAACAACCGGGACCGACGGCTTAACGTGCCCTCCAAAGCACGGAAACGCTCAGTAGTAAGGTTACTAGCGGTCACCCGTCCAACTCGTGACCGCCCGCGACGTTGCTTAACTATGCTGATCGGTTGAGAACAGCTTAGTAAACTTCGCTACGAGCGCTTCAAATCTGTAATTTTGTTTATGTTTACATTCGGCAAAAGTAATGTGTCAAAGATCTAGACCGAAAATTATAAGCGTAATTATGCAAATGTGATCTCTAAGCGTGACTCCATGCTACGTACAGAAATTCACCTCTTTGCCACCTTACCGAGTAATTAGAGTAAGCATTGTTCCTGGTACATAATACTTATTGACGTAAGACATTATACAAGTGGTTACGATCGATTATATCACAAACTACGGCGATATGTCACACCGTGACGAATGGAAGGTGATATTGAGACAATGTGAAATCTTCGTTGCAGATTCTGTATGCAGGTCAAATCATTTACATGTTGAAGAAACATTTCAAAATAAATTGCAGGTCCATGGAAGGGCATTTTGCGAATGCCCGTCTGGCTAGCGACCAGGGTTGAGGGTTCAAGTAGAAAATCTGTCGCCAAGCACTTAACGGAGTGTTCAGCAGCTGTCCTTGAGAGCCAGTGAAATTACAGACACATGAGACTTAACAACTATTTCTCAAATTGACGGGCGCAATGCAATTAGTGACTTGTGATGAAATGCATCTGATATAGGCAGGGGTTAGTCCGCTTAACATCAGATGGGCCTCGAGCTTGTTCCGTCCCAATAAAATAAAAATTAAAAACATACAAGAGTGGGAAACTATTCTCGAGACATCTAGTGTTATGGATTTTCTGGGGCGATGGTGATCACTAATTAGGTTTAGTATGTAGGTCGTTTAAAACTTTTCTACTTACTTGATCTCGTAATACGCAAGATCCGTAGGATATAGAATATTTATTATACGATATCGTATTTTTTTCATACTTATTGAATTAATAATATAATTAAATTGTTGTATATAATATACACTCGTTACGAGTAAACGTATTTATTTTTTCAGATTTGGGGAGAAATTTTTCGAATAATGTGTATTCATTTTATTTCAACTCGCAAATATCATTATCATATGACATGGCTTCCGAACCTTGCAACAAGCGCTATAAAGGCACTACAGACGTTATGTTAAAAAAAAATCACCCTTGTGATAATTACTGGTAACTGTATCAGCCGGATTGTCCACTGCTGAACACAGCCGCCCACATTCTGGCGTGTTACACTTAGTCGCCTTTTACGGGGGCGACATTCTTGCCCGGCACCCCACGGGCAATTTATGGCATAATGTATATTGAATAAACTCGCAAATACATAATGGTATCATTAGGAATGACTTCCAAACCTTGCAGCGCGATCTACAAGCGCGATACATCTATTTTGAATTTCCCGCCACAGACCTTAAGGCGGACGCAATTTAGGGCCACTACCACTGACCACTTACGCGTCCTCGGTGCTTTAGCCAACTAGATTTGTTTATTAGATAGGAGGGCAAATGAGCAAACGGCTCACCTAGTGGTTAGTGATCACCGTCGTCCCAAAAATTTTTTTTTTTTTTTTTTTTTTTTTTATGCCTAATAGGTTAGCCTTTGGCCACTATCTCACCTGATGGTAAGTGATGATGTGGTCGAAGATGTTGTTCAGGCTAACCTAGATGTACTGGCTCTCAAGGACAGCTGCCGGAACACACCGTTAGGTGCTTGGCGACAGATTTTCTACTTGAGGGTGGTTGCTAGCCAGGCGGGCATTCGCAAAATGCCCTACCACCATGCTATAACGACTGCCATCCTAAGACAACAACCGGGACCGACGGCTTAACGTGCCCTCCGAAGCACGGAAACGCTCAGTAGTAATGTCACTAGCGGTCACCCATCCAACTCATGACCGCGGGCGACGTTGCTTAACTTTGCTGATCGGTTGAGAACAGCTAAGTAAACTTCGCTACGAGCGCTTCAAAAATAACACAAGATGTCTGAGGGATAGTTTCCTACCCTTTGGGGAGGGAATATGATGAGCACAAAACGATTATGCATATCAATACAAAAACATAGGTGATATTTTTTTAACACACTAGCTCGTAACAGGCCTATTAATGCACCGATTTTATTGTCATAATGAAGTCTATTTTCGTGTTTTTTTTTTCTACTTTACCGCACTTGTGTTTTAAATAGAAAAAAAACAGTTACCACACTTCTCACTAAGGAGATTGTAGTTTGTTTCATTAGTTTTTCATATAAAAACAAAACAAAGAGTTTTTTACCTACTGAAGTAAAACTTTAGAAGATTTAATAATAAAACTGTATAATCAGATTACTATTGCTATCAAAAAGATAAAGTCAATATTTTCGTATTTGTTCCTCGCAAGTGTGTTGACAACATCGTATGACATACTACGTGCGCTTTGATAATTACAGCTTCTGCTAGCAATATCGCCTAGGCTGTACATTTCAACTTACCGCACTTATATCATAATGTACTTATTCAGTTTCCCATTATGTATACCGCCATTGTAGATGTACATTTCATGGCAGATGTACGTGCTCATCTGCCATGAAATACAAAAACATGTAGAATTTCACCCAATTTACCCATTATGCAGGAAGAAATCAGTGTTGGGTCGTGCGCCGTAACCTAATTGAGAGTGTAGTATTCTCCTTTCTTGGTCGTTTCGTTATTATTAAGCATAGAAATACAAAAGCACACGTAACATTTTACCGAATTTACCCAATATGTAGGAAGAGTTCAGCGTTGGGACGTACGACGTGGAATATGAAAACTTGAGAGTAGAACGTTTTTTTTCTTTTTACCCTTTGACCACTATCTCACCTGATGGTAAGCGATGATGTGGTCGAAGATATTGTTCACACTAACCTAGGCTTTCATGCACATTTATCTTGGTTGTTAAGTTATTATTTAGCATGCCGATACAAAAACAAATGTAACATTTTACCCAATTTACCCATTATGTAGGAAGAGATCAGCATTGGGTCGTGCGCCGTAGAATATGAACACCTGCTCGCCCGCCT
Source organism: Plagodis pulveraria (assembly GCA_963890685.1). Taxonomy (NCBI): domain Eukaryota; kingdom Metazoa; phylum Arthropoda; class Insecta; order Lepidoptera; family Geometridae; genus Plagodis; species Plagodis pulveraria. Next base: position 18,642,201 of record OY982963.1, on the reverse strand, counting down.
TGAAGTCACGCAGGGCGTAGCATTCACCTCTATCTTGTTCTTTATTGAAGTCGGTTGTAATCTGTAAATGGGAAAAATTGTTTTGATAATAATTTTTGTAAAGGATTATAGGGCTACGTGAAATTAGTCAAAGGCTACGTGATGGTCTGGTGTGTACCAAAATTTATGTTACGATTCGTTAGATGCATGGGGCAGATTTTCTAATTGAGTGTGGTAGCTAGCCAGGCGGGCATTCGCAAAATGCCCTACCACTGTGCTATAACGACCTCCTAAGACAACAACCGGGACGGCTTAACTTGCCCCCCGAAGCACGGAAGCCCTCAGTAGTAATGCTACTAGCGGTTACCCATCCAAGTCATGACCGCGGCGGACGTTGCTTAACTTAGCTGTTCGATCAAGAACGGCTAAGCAAACTTTCGCTACGAGCGCTTTTGTTTTGTATTAGACTTATTAGAGGGTTAAAATTACAAATCACACTAATTAAACTCAATTATTTCACTAAGCGATAGGCCTCTTAACCAAAATAAGTCCTCGTGGTATCCACCAAGACTCAAATATCTTGCTGTGCCGCAATGTCAGATACCTATACTGCCCCAGAGCAGTATTGCGCGAACACTACTGGAAGGGCAATGTAGCAAGTGGAATTACTAGACGAACATTAGTTCTTACTTAGTACAGGTTTTCCAGGAGCGGCAAGCATGATGCAGTAGCACGCAAAACGGAGAAAATGCAATTTTTTTTTTTACCTTAGGCCCATAGTAGCATATAATTTGTGGTAATAGCCGAAGTGTTGTATTGACATATTTATTTTACTTAAGAATAACACGGTCATCTGATGAGGAGAATTAACATTTTATAATTTTTCGCTTATGTAACTAAGTCGTAGAACTATACTTCATCGCAGTACGCAAGATTCGGAAAGAAATTATTACGTTATCTTATTTTTTAAAGGTACTTATTGCACTAATTACATTTGTAACGTGTTTGCCGTAGGGTACCATGCTAGAATGTCACCTGTCCCTCTCTACCCGTGGGTGTCGTAAGAGGCGACTAAGGGTAAGACTCCAGAAGGTGGGCAGTAGCGATTTCTGAAGAACTGATATCTCACTGCGATCACCAACCCGCATGCCGAGCTTGAGGATTATGGCAACTCCCCCATATTGGGGGAGGCTGTGTTGAACAGTGGACTATGCGGCTGTACTATGTAGTACGTGTTAACGCAATTTATTATATTTTCAACGAATTTAGAGGTAAATTATGGAATCTAAAATATCTACCAACTTCCCTAGAAATTACGAAACAATATTATTATATACTTACCATATAATAGTATTGTTACATATACCATTATTATAGGGAATTGTTAACAAATCTACCTAGAAGCGCGACAAAACTGTTTCAATTTTGATCTACCCTTACTCTCTTACCCTACCCTTACCTTTACCCTACCTTACCTTAATCCCATTCTGTATAAATGACGCTAAGTGGCTAAAAATTGCATAAGCAAATTGAAAATAAGTTATTACTTATTATACATTTTTAATAATTTGCAAAATGTATGATGAATATTTAGGTAATCTCTCGCTTAACGGTTTGCTATGACCGTGTTATGCAAGTCTTTCAATCGATACTATGCATTTTAGTCATAATGACAAAGTCGAAATTGGTTTGACAGTAAAATAGTCAGCCGCTCCCACTATGCTTTGAATTTAGCCTTACGACAGTTTTCCTTAGTGACCAGTTCCTACTATATTTTTAGCCTGCTCACATCTTCAACAACGCGTGAGACTACTCAAAGGCTTAGCCTAACGGTAACGAAAATTTATATTCCTTTATATTTATATTTATATTAGTTTATTTGTACCTTTCCATGTTCGTGATTGCACATGTCCCAGAGCGGGATAAATGCAGTGACGTCTGAGTCCGCCAGTTGTATGTTGTTTTGTCTCGTCATTACTGTCGACACCGCCCATCTGAAAATCATATAAAAACAAACTATTATTTTTCATATTCGATTCGATTGTATATACTTAATGTTTTTTTCTGACAAATGGTTTTGAGTAAAGTAGAACTAAGGTTGCATGTCGTGGTAAATCTAAATGGAGGTAGCCACAATCGTTTGTTAGCATCTTTCCCATTATCCTATGTTACCCCGTGGGGTGCCGGTTAAGAAATTTCATCCCCAAACCATTTCTTTCCGATGATGTCGTAAGCTACCATCAGCTGAGATAGTGGTATAAGGCTAGTTTATTAGCAATAAACTACGAATAAATAATGTATCGTAGGCCATAAATATCAAAGTTTGGAATATAAGGATTGAGAATATAAGGACTGTTCCATATCTTCCAGATGGTTGTCATAAAGGCAACTACGGGAAATAATGCACCGAACGAGCAACATCCCACTACTCACAATGGTGTGTAACTGTGTACCAACATAGGTGGTACAAATGACCCATTGCACTCAATGGTACAAATGGCGCAACTCAGGGCTCTTTGCCACCTTGAAGCCTCGATTTCCCGGAAAGTAGCGGGTTACTACCCCCAATTATTCCCAAGAAATAATGTCGTCAGGAAGAGGGCGGCTGTCTGATAATTATGCCTATTGTATTAGAACATATTTTAATATAGGTTTTCTTACTCGTATTTTGTGGTTGAGAGAAAACATACAGACTGACTCCAAAAGAGTGTGATAACGTAAGGACGATGATGACATATTTTAACGATAGAATTCAATGAGTCTTGGGTTTACGTACGGTTTATTTGTAGGAATAAAATCGAGCCGAAGACAACAAATAGGTAATTTTGATAATAAAATACACGCGTTATCAGTATGACACATCTATCTAAATAAATTTACTATAATGTCTTAGATCTTGGAAACGGCTATACCGATTCGGATCAAATGTTCTATATACATAATGAGAAATAGTTATGGGTTTAAGTTTAAGTTATATCACTATGTGTTTTCCCTAAAAATTTAGGCCACATTTTATTTTATTTTACTTAACTACATTTAGTGCCATCTCGTAAATGTTTGAGGTGCTAGCATTGTTGCTCTTGCAATTAAGTTATCTGGTACCACACAACTTTACACGAGATATTATTATAATATAACTGTACACAATTTGTGTTAACAATAAAATTCATAAATACAACGATTTGTAAAAGTTTTGTAAGTAACCGTAAAATTTATGTCAGAAATATTATGCAAGGACCACAAATATTAACACCGTCTCAGTTGTAATACGTTAAAAAGTTCTACATGAATACCCACTTAATACAAGAAAATATTAACAAACAAAACTATCTCTTGTATAAATCAGCAATCATGCCACCAACGAGCAGCATTGTTCATGGCTTCGCGCTTCATTTGTTTCTCGCAAAGCATCGGCGGCGCGGCACTCATTACGCGATTTTCACCTGTCAGTTCAACGAGTCAGATCGTCTCAATCAGCCGAGATCAGTCTATTGTAAGCGAACAGACCAATGTGTATTTTTATTTATGATTTTGATACCATTAAAATCTATGGATACTTAGTAGCCATTTTAAATTTGTTGGATTCCAGTCGTGGAAAAAATAAAACTCCTTGGTTCGGACTTTCTTAACATGTGACAACAGCATGGACATAGAAATAGTAAGATAGAGCACGGTGCACGGCGTCATGTGAAACCTAGTGGCAGTATCTGAATTTGTTGGCCTTCGGTCCAAGAAAAAAATAAATTGATTGATTTTATGCCATGTGACAGCCGCTGTAGGCATAGAAATAGAGTGTACCAGCTGCGCCCCGCGGTTACACCCGCGTGGTAGTGGATGATGATGATAAAAAGTGTCCTATATCCAGTGGCTCATATATCCTCTAAATTTCATCAAAATTTGTCCCGCATTTGAGCGTGAAGAAGTAACAAACATACACACACTCTCACAAACGTTCACCTATACAATATTAGTTTGATATGGATCAATTTAGTTACTACCAAATATGTATTAGAAATAAATTATCATTTTTTGTAGTATTCATGGTTCACTATTTTGACGTTAATGGCTTATATATAAAAGGAAGATATTTGCAGTCGCGGGCTTTTTTGTAGGATAATTTAAGTTAAACATTGCACGCAATGCTCCAGAATAGGTCGTGGAATTTATTCCTACTTACATTGACACTTATCGTTTTTGGACAATTCACACAATATCTTTGTTAATTATAGCCTATGTGTTATTCTGATGTGTAAGCTATATTATTGTAAAGTTTCATTAAAATCCATTCTGTAGTTTTTGCGTGAAAGAGTAACAAACATCCATACATACAGCCATACTTACAAACTTTCGCGTTTATAATATTAGTAGGATTAAAAGCTACGAATAATTCATATTTCTTCGTAAATTATCAGCTATAGCAAAGTGGCCATATTTATTTTTATTTATAGAGCTAGCTAATTAAGAAGCACATAAAAATGGAACAGTTACTAAAATTAATGAGTAATTTTGTTAATATTATTAGGATGGTCAACTTATGAGGCGATATTTATTTCCTTGGAGTTTGCATGTCGAGTATTCTTTGCAAACGGAGTGTGTATCGAGTATTTCTTGCCCAAGGAGGTTGTATAGCATTGAGATAGAGGTTGAATATATTGGTGTGTTCTAAATTCCAACATCAACAAACATAGTGATAAAATGTGCTGTTTTTTCACTGTTTTCAGTGAAAAAAATAAGTTTTTTAGAGTGGGAATGATATAAAATATTTATGTATGGCTAGAATGTCTATGTGGTATGCTGAAAAATGATCTCAACTAATTTGTATTTTGACAGACAACTATACGACATTAGTTTTCCAGCAAAAGAACTTCGATACTTCACTCCAAATGTAGCATTTACTGTCTATACTTACTGAAATGGAAATGAACACTTTAGTGAAAAAGGATGTACCTCTGAGCTTCGACAGTTCTTTATTTCGACACGAAATTACTTCGAAAATATATAATTCGACAAGTCATCCTAACGTAATCCAAACATTATTACCAGAAACTAATTACGTAACTACTATTAAAATGTTAAATATCTAACCTAAACTAATCTATGACAATAGCTTATCGAAGTTAATATTTTGAAGTAAGTGTCGCGTCTTTCAACGAACTTTCCAAGTTCAGAGGGACACAGAGTGAATAGTGTGATCAGCCAAGTTAAGCGCCCCAGTAAACATCAATTTAATTCACAGGGAAATTTGCAGAACAATTTTAAGCTTCTTAGCTCATACATCGCTCAATCATATGAGAAGGTATATCAGGATAAGGACACTCGTGATAATAGAGTGACACATATATGGTCAATTTACCTACATTCTAAACAGACTTACCCTAGAATGTGAACTAGATCTTGAGGCGAGTCTAAACAGGAGACATTCGTAAAATGTCTTAACTACATACAAAGCGACTATATTACCTATACAGAAATAATTTAATTTATCTTTTTTACCATGATAGGGATTACGTATGTCGTTGAACTTAATAAACATAAGTGACATCCCATTTACCTCATAATTAATAACGCCTTCGACTTTGAGCATCAATAGAAGCAAGTTGAGAGACAGCATTTAAAAAAAACACTGTTGAAAAGGTGCTGAAGCGATAAACGCTCTCAAGACACTAACTTTTTGCTTTCAATTGTTTTTATTGTCTTGCATAAAGATTATCAACTGCATAAAGTTAAAAGGTTAATAGTAAAGTTTCTCATGCCTCCGAAAACTTTTACTTTCTGTCATTAATTTTTTCACATTCCCCTATTGTCTCTGAGTGACGACAATCTACTTATGTCTTGGTTATCTAATCATGACATAGTTGCCGCTAGTTTTGCACACTCTTCGAACTAAGCTACATAAAGTAATTTTAGACCACTAAGTGAGTTTATTTGTTCTGCACGTTTTTCTGCACTAACAAAATGTTGCGCACACTTTTATAGATAAAAATATACTGGGTGTTGAAAAGTTTTGTCCTAACAAATATTTAAGATTAAAATAAAATTGTTGTTTCGAAATTAATTTTACGTTAGCAAGAAAAGACGAATAACTGAATTTTTCTCAAAAAAATTTTGATTCACTTTAAAATTTAAATGTAAAACACTGAAGACAAAGAATGTAGTAGACATTCGTTGTATTGAAAAAAAAATATTTTTTTGGAACTGTTAAAAAAAAGGTTCGAATTAAACAAAAAAAGCACGCAGATTTCGACTGATAAACAACATCTTTTCGAGCTTATGAGGTGAAAAGGTATCTTGAAAAATTACTGAGATAGAGGTCAAAAGTTAACCTATAAGGCATAAAATGAATTATTATATAGTAATCCTTAAACATTGAATAATCGTGGCCAACATACCCGCGACATGTTTCCTACGAATATTAGAATAAGCGGATGCCTCTATGCTTGTTAGCATTGCTTTCACAACATTACATTGTTATGGTTATATTTATAAACATTGTTCTATTACTCGTTAGACATGTGGAAGTCATAAGTAAAACATTCAGTACTGCTTATTCAATATCTAGACCAAACAAATACGTAACTTACAAATGTGTGTTAGCTAAACACAAGTCATTGTATTGCACAATATCAGGTTCCTTATAAAAATCATTAATGCACGTCATTGCTTCAAACTGAGAGAGCTTCCGAAAGATACGGTTATGCCAAATAATGACATCAATAGATTAACAGACCTTTAAAAAGACGCAGTCATCCTAGCACACGAACAGAAACAGTATGACAAGCTTAGTTCAACAGTTGAGTAACAGTGAAACAACATTATTAGCTAAACGAATGCGGTTTACTAATCATAGGAAATGTATAAGAAATATGAAAGCGGTTGCAGAATAACATCAGCCAACAATGATAGGATTCCTCACAGATTATGCATGTTGTTACCCAAGTTAGTAAGAAGAAGTGTTCCAGTTTTAACAATAATTTAATGTGATAAAGTGAACGCGCGACGGCATAATACGAGATGATCTATATCCATCGCGCATGTTATTTACTATAACGAGCTTTTTCCCGGCGATCTCACTAAAATAAACTATATAATGCCTGTTACTTTACAGAAGAAAGTAAGATTCTCCGTGAGAAATCGTCTTAACAATGACCCACGTACACAATATATGAGATGAAATCACCCGTGCGCCGCGTAATGATGGATTGTATTACTACATTCGTGAGTTAATTACAGCAAATCATTTTGCCAAGATGAAACTACATATGAATAAATATGATGCAGTTTACATATTAATATGTTTCACTTGAGGCGATAAAACGTGATCTATGCAAGGCATGAAAATTGACAACAATAAGTAATGAAGCAAAATTTGAATAGATATGTAAATTATATAGTTTTAGTCGCGTCTTGGTTATAACTCCGAGATGGTGTTATGCAATAGTGGTAATTTGTCAGCCTTTTACTAAATAGTTACGTAACACATAATTTGGCGTACTATTGCTAGAAAACGAAGATCGAGAGAAATGCCTACGCGCAAGTAGGCGTGAAAATGTTAATTCTGTTTGTCACGAAGCGATGATGGTAATGCGGAACCGTGGTTGTGGTTAGTAGAAAACATTCGTTGTTTACTGAAGGAAATGTGTGTGTGCACAAAAAATGTAAATACGGGGAAATGCTCGCTGTTCAAGCAATGACGAACGCTTTTATTAGGTGTAATGGAATCTGAGGAACTTAATTCATACACTTCTAATTGTTGTATCGTTACGAAACTTGGCAGTTGTTTGTCGTTCTGATGTTACTAGACTAATGTGGTACCACTACAAAATTAGAACGAGTGGAAAAATTATAGTCATGTGCGGGATTCGAGCTGCGCTATCCACCCCTGTAGGCAGGGTATGATCTGACGGCTAAGCCAATATGACTCATAGTGACATAGTACAACGTAAGTGGAACTATAATGATGGAATGAGAAGATAAATAAGAGTTATGAGTCATATGTCATGTTGGCTTAGCGGTCAGAGCATACCCCGGCTGTAGGATGGATACCGCGGGTCTTGCCGATGCTCGCATCAACGTTCTGCCGTGGCCTGCTCAATCGCCAGACTTCAACCACATTAAACATGCATCGGATATGCTATACAGAAGAGCTCCGCCAATTATAGATGCCATGCATACCCCAGAACAGCTTTTTGACTTGTTACAAAGAACGTGGGCGACTATTCGTCAAAGTGATTTTGATGAACTGATTTTAAGCATGCCAAATCGCTGTTGTGCTGCTTGTGTGATTTGTACACTGAGAAAAATCTAAAGTCAAAAGCGCCCTAATGACGGCCAATTTATATGGTATAAGGCAAAAAACCGACCAAACGTAAATACGTACAAAAACGCCTTCCAACTAGAAGGCGTTAAACGAGGTCAGTGAAGGCGAATGTTTCTTTTCGTCTTCATTTAAGGTGTATTTTGTGGTCTTTCTTAAATATTGACTTTTCGATGAGGCTGATTAAGTCGTACGTTATAGTGATAATCACCGTATGTAAACCGCCGTAAATGTAAGGTATATTTTATGGTCAATACTGCAATTATTATCGTATAACAAGTTCAATTCTGAAAATACTTTACGGAAGGCGTTTATGACGGTTGTGTTTATTATAAAACATGGTACATTTTTATTGATTGGTGAAAATCATCTTAAGACTTGTGAATTCATATTACGTAGTTACAATTCAACGGTAAAAGGTCAAATTTGATTTAAGCCTTTAAGTCGTTTTTCTCAGTGTATAAATGGTAGAAACACAGATTATTAATTAATATAATTTTACCATAAACATAGCAAAATCTTACTTTTATCGTTTTTCTGCCATTTGATTGTCGACATTAACTTAAGTTACATTTCTTCAAATTACATTTTTTTATTTCTTTTTTCATACATAATATAGGGATTCGCTGTTAACTTAAAAATAGGAATTAAATTAAAAAACCAGTCTGGATAATTAGATTTGGTAAATATTAATTGAATATTTTTTTAGAGTTCATAATATACATGATCCCTAGACACTTTTGATGTATGTGTTTTCAAAGCGTGAAATAAATCAAGAATATTGATGGCAAAACGACTTTAAATAACCGAAGCCAAAAAAAATTGTTTATTCGTATTTTTTGGTGCATTAACAGATGATATGTGCGACTATTATTGTCATTTGCGACATGTAGGAAAATAACACAAACTTACACATTATTAACCATTGAAAAAACTGTTTTTTTTATTGTTACGGGACAAGCTTGAGGCCCACCTGATGTTAAGCGGACTAACCTCTGCCTATAACAGATGTATTTCATGACAAGTAACGAATTGCACTGCGCCCGGTCACCTTGAGACAGCTACAGATATTAAGTCTCATGTGCCTGTAATTTCACTGGATCTCAAGGACTGCTGCCGGAACACACCGTTAGGTGCTTGGCGACAGATTTTCTACTTGAGGGTGGTAGCTAGCCAGGCGTGCAATCGCAAAATGCCCTTCCACCATACGGTAAGGCTCAAGCCAGCAGCGGGATTCGAACCATGGACCTGCTGCACCGCAGGCCATGGCCAATGCCACTGAGCCATCACTGCTTCAAAATTTGTTTATACTGTGTGTGTGTGTGTATTTTATATCTTTTCTGTACTACGCTGTTTTTTGCACTGACTTTGACACTTTAAACACACACTTTCATGGTTCGACTTCAACAAGTCTTATAATATTTTTCAGTTCTTAATAATATTATTATTTTTAGTTGCACATATCACCTGGTAATACACCAAAAAATACGAAAGGACATTTTGTTTGCCTTAGGTTATTAAAAGTCGCTTTGCCATGAATATTATTTATGTAGAACATTCAGACATATATTAACTAAAGCTTAAGAGTAAGCAGCAGAAAGTCTGCCACAACATAACGGCGTAACGTAATCAATATGTTATGCATCATCTCAGTGAAACCGATACTTTTCCTCCCATGCATCGCAAGAGAAATGCTCTAGTTACCTACATTAGCATGTCAATAAACACATCTACTGTCCGACCGACCAATGGAATACAGTCATTAAGATCTGCACAAAATGTGATCAAGTTCACACGAATGCATGAATACGTTTTGGCAAGTGATTCCAAAAAAGTAAAGAACGGACTTTTAATTTGCGATTATAATTCTAGTGAGCTTTTACACTTCGCTTTTGTTTTAACTACTTTATTTACTTACTGTATCAACCGGATTGTCTAGTGCCAAACACAGCCAATTTTTATGGGATACGAGCAGGCAGCTCACCTGGTGGTAAGCGATCACCGTCGCCCACGAACATCCGCACATCAGAGGTATCGGGAATGCGTTGCCGGACTTTGAGGAGAGAATATGCTCTCTTCTTGAAGGCTCCTAAGTCGTATCTGTTCGGGAATACTACGCTTGTCAGCTGGTTCCATATTTTGGCAGTGCGAGGTAGGCCTTTCTAAGTAAAGGGGGTTTTGCCATAGTCCCCACACTTGGCAGGCGTCTTGGCGATCGCATTATCAGATAGCAGTTCCTCGGAAGCCGCTGCTGAGGCGCTGCTGTCCACCTTTCCGTATTTTACACTTAGTCGCACGAAAGGAGATGGGGTGACATTCTAGCCTGGCACACCACGGGCTTACTTACCTATCTAAAATATACCTAAATCAGAATATCAATATCGTAATTATAGATTACGACTATCTAAAAATATACCAACTATATGACCATAGGATTATATTACAAAAACTAAGTTAAGCAAATATTAAACGATTTCTTCAGGTTAAAAATCATACCTGAAAGAAAATCTATGGAACATGAATTTAGTCAAGTAAGTTTACATACATCAGAGCATTCCTAAGAAGGTTAAATAGATTCAAGAAAAGTCGCCGGCCGTAACACTAAATCTCAATATTTTATACAACATGTTGTATTTCGTCCTTTAGCCTATATAAGGAATATAATATTTTAAATTATTGTTATAGTGTTGCCCTTTCAGTTGTAAGAGAAACTTTTTATATTGTTCTGATTACCCATACGTAAAAAATGGGTAGGAACAGGTTAAGACTATATTCTAAAGTGTTAGTTTAGACTCTACATTACACGGGGATACTATAATATATAATCAACGAATAAATATATAAAGAAATGCAAGTCATGTTCAAAAACAGCAGAACGCAAACCTTACCGTGGCGGGTGTGGTTTAAAAGTGTACCGTGCGACGCAACAAAATAATAACAATCTAACTAAATTTGGAAGATTGTGCTTGTTTTGTTCATTGTGAAAATGTTTTTAAACGTCCGAAAAAAAAACGGTAATTATTATGAGAGTTATACTCCTTTACAAATGTATTCGTGGTGTAGTGACAAATAGTAGGTATTTATTATTATTATAGAAAAACAAAAACCTTCGAATCGTTGGCCCCGGTCGCTGTTTTAATATCTATCTAGTGGGTACACAACACAGGTAGATAATTGATTGGTAAATGGTTGTGATTCGAGCGTGTAGCGGTGCATACCGCGGGGCAGGCGACGCGTGCGCAAATTCCGTTTCACAAACAGCAGCCGTCGCGGTAGAAACGACTTTTGAAGAGAATCTAGTAGATATGTCATATAAGGAACTGTTTGGAAGGAATAGGGAGGCCATAGAAATTATATAGAACTGTGTGAAGAATGATACAAGATATGAAAAGTGAAAACTGAGATGAAAGCTAAAATAGCAAAATGGAAAAATAACAGCTACATGTTATTGCAACTCCGTCTAATAGAGGAATACGGGCAGGAAGAGGAAGTAATGTTGAATATAAAGAAAGTAAATGTTCTCGTCCTTATATGAGCCAAACATTTGTTACAATAAATGAGATTTTAAATATGCGATAATACTCTTATCGCCAAAAACCATAACGTTTGGTGTTTATTGCAATAAATACTTTCTTAATTATCAAAATTGGGGGGTGATGACACATTTACACTGATATATCAAAGTTTTTAATGCATTTATAAATGTAGGGATGCAGACATTTTTTTATTGCTGTATACGCCTTTGAATATGTCGTCAGTTGGTAAGTGATTATGTGATCAAATATGTCAAAAAGGATTAAACCTAGAATTGAAACTGGTCCCTTGAACTGCAACGCAAAATTTTGTATCGTAAAAATTTTAAATGACTCTCAAATACATAGCTTTAAAAGTATTGCATATCCTTAAAGAGTATTGGCAAAAAAATAATATGACTCTACTTTCGAGATGCGTTATTTTCACAAGTAACTAAACAATATGCAGATTCGAAATTTTCAGCTTCCATTAAAAATAGACGTTGAAAATCTCGAGTTTCATCATTAATATTATTACTTTTATAATGTCATAAATAGTTTTGTGGAAAAGTCAAAGAAATAAATGTTAGCTAGCTGCATGTTGGCTGTTGCTGTCACCCAGTAGCCCACCACTTAACCGCATAGAGTCGCAGCGGACTAACGTGTGCGCGAATCACTTTCACATTCACAAATCGAGAAAAATCATAACGGGAAAATCGCAGAAACCTTACAATAATAATACAGAGACATCACCAGCCAAACGTTTGGCAATTGTTTACCAACAAACATGATGTGATTTTCAAAGCACGCCTAGTATAAACTTACGAAGAAAGTGCACTTCAATAAATCGATCATTGTCGTGCGCGCAAGTGTCATCAATTTCTTTGTTTCTTTTTCATTCTTAACTTCTACGTCTTTCAACTAGTCTTTTTACTTGCTCACTATTGAGCTTATAACGCGTTAATTTGGTATATAATCTGTGCAGTGAATTTGTGTGTATAGGGTGTTCTCGATAGTCAGTTGATTTGTTATAATATGGGTATAATTTGGAGATACAAAATGGTATTGTTGAGCACGTTAGCTGCGTTGGTGATTATTGCCCATTCTGCGGAAGAGGATTATGAGGCACAGTACATAAGAGAGTTTCGTCCGAGGATGCTGGACACGGGAACGCAACGATCTTATGAACAGGTAATCATTGTTTTTGTTTCCTTTTTGACTTAATTATAAGGTTGAGACTATTTTAAGAAATTAATTAGTATTTCAATCAAGTCAATTAGAAATGTTTGTATCTGAGAAGTTTTTGGTTATGAATATATGCAATTAGACACTGGCTATGGATATTAATCAGAAGCTCAATAAAACATGTTTTCCATGATGACAAAAAAACGGCTTTTTTATATTGATTTTATTCCACCTGAAAAATTATTGAGTTGAATTTATGACTCAATATTTGTTCTTGGGTCAACATGTACAAAGTATGTAAATTTCATTATAATTTTTGTATATTCCGGTTTACGAGCTTGAGACCCGTGATTTACAAACATAGGGACAAAGTAGTATGACATTAGTAAGGCTTCGTTTCGCCTTTTGGGTATGACAAGAAGTATTGCTCGACAATTACCCTATATTTTTATGTAATAATGCTAAATCAATGGTTCAGAAAATATCAGCACCTAAAGTACACTTGTTAGCGATAGGAAATTGTTTAGAATTCACTCGAGTTATACTTTTTTGCGGTTAATTTCATAACAATGGAAGTTTTCCTTTCGTTTGTGGCTTCTATTTGTGCTGTTTTATTTCATGATGCAAAACATGGACTCTTTGTCAATCTTACATAAAATTTGACTCTCTGAGCTACTTTGACTTGGTATTAAACGATATATCATAATATTTCTGCTTTCATTCAGAGAAAAATATTTTTTGGTAACCTTATAATTAATTTATAGAGAAATTATTTTTGGACAAAAAGATAACTTCCAGTGGGAGTTGAATCTACATAATATGGTAGTTTTAAGTCCCACTGGAATATGTTTTAATGAACGTCTTTTTGACGTTGACGACTTCTACCTAAATAGCAGAAGTATATTTACTATAATATTACTAAATACACAACTACGGTATTTTGGGGTTACAGGTTCAAGCCCCGCTGGAAGTTATATTTTTCCATCCAAATATAATTTCTGTGTTTCCTTTAGCATGAGTCAATGATCTTTTATAAACAACAATGCAATTATAAGTAAGTTGCACACTGATTTCGTAGCACGTTTTCTAATATCGCCCTAAGTAGACTTTTCAATACTTTTAAGTAATCGGTAGCATGCCATCAATTTCAAATTATCATACATTAGATCCTGCTATATCTATAAAAAAATTACGTATACAAATATTTTCTATAACTGTAATAAGTTGCATTAATGTTTGCATACATCAACTTGCATAAGTAGTTACAAATGACATATAATGTAGGGCATTTATGTATTAAAAAAGTATATTAGAAATTCACAAGCTATTTCAAAATGAGAAGTGTCGTGTGAATTATATAGCAATATACTATACTACCAATATAATATAAATATAACCTATGAAAGGTAGTTTGAATCTGAGTATTAACGATGGTAGAACGAGAAACCGCTTTTAACCAAGCTGCGATCTCTAAACTGCAAACAATATCGAGACTGTCAACATGACATATGTAAAATACGCATTACCTATTACGCTATTGAGTAAAATATACAGGGAAGAATTGCTACATATATAATGCTTAGTTTTAATATTTCCTATAAAGAAGACCGATTAGGTCAGTGGTAGTAGGTCCCTTTATCAAAAGTACGCCTTGGCGAATATCAGAACAGTGTCAGATATTTTGCTCTTACCTATACGCTGTTTTTTATGCTTTTGTTCATAGATTTGATCATGGAACTCACGACACATTAATAATACTGTCTTCAAAAAGTAACGTACACTCAGGTACATTAAGATTATTTTTAATATATTTTTGATCATTTAGATTTAGAACCTTTATTATTTATCGAGTCTCTCGTAACATTTACTTACCCGTAAATTAATTACTCAGTTGTACGATAATTCAAAATATTCTTTAGTACCGAGTATATTCTCCGAATATCGTATATCGCATTATTTATTACAGTTTAAAGTACCTGATCTCCCTACAAAATCATAAATGTCTTTTAATTTTGAATTTCATGCCCAACAAATCAGTGCTTACCTGATTTTGTAGCGATGTTCGATGAGGTCGTTACTTAGTTGGATGTGTGACCGCCAGTTGCATTTACTCTAACTCTAGCTCGTCCACTGCTGAACACAGCCTCCCTTACTAAAGGGGTATTTGCCATAATCCCCACGCTTGCCAGGCGGCTTGGGGATCACAGTGTAAGATGACAGTTCTTTAGAAAGTGCTGCTGCCCACCTTCCAGTATTTTTCCCTTAGTCGCCTCTTACGACACCCACGGGATGATATGGGGAAGTGCTAACCCCGCATCCCACGGGGGAGTTTGAGTTGCATTTACTAGTGACCAATTCTGTACTTCGGGAGGGAGTCCCCTTCAGTTGTTGTCATTATGGTATGTCGTAGCCATACTGAAGGCGTATTGAAAACTCCGACACTGCATGGTGCTAGGTATTTTGCGGAGGCCCGCCTGGCTATTATAGTTTAGCTAATTCCTTCAAGAAAACATCAAGTCAGTAGGTGTTTGGTCCCAAAGATGAAGTGAAATAAAATGACCAATTTTAAGATAATAAATAGATTCAGAGGTTACTTTGCGGAAATACAAATAAAAAAAAACATAACTTTTAAAATATTTTAAGAAAACATATTATTATTATTTTAATAAAACAACTTAAAAAATATATCTATAGACTATTCAGCCTAATTTTCCTGTTAAGCCGACGTGACGTCACAAACGCCACGCAGCCAACCCGGAAGAATTTTCTACACGTTTCGCTTCTACACGAAGCATCCTCAGGAGGCCTTGACTCCACGAGCGCACGATCGAGAAAGACCAATTTTAAATTTTGTAATTGCTTTTCTGATTAATTATGTAATTTTGTTTGATCGATATTACTAAAGACGAAATGAGACGATGAAATACAATTATTAAAAACAACCACACATTCTAGCGTGACTTAATTTTAACTAATTGACATTAGTATTTTGATATATCAATTCTAATTATTTCAATTTCTTTGTATATAATAATAGCTTTCAATATAGCCTTTGATTCTTATTTTATACAAAATTTACGCCACAGTACGCCACAAGTAGCAAGGGCATCAGTTACGAAATTTAAGTTACTGTACTACCTAGTATGCTATTGTATGATGTATACTCACCGTGTTCTGATAAATAAATTATTTAAATTTGATGTATTCCGTCCGAGAGTCATTTCATTTGTAGGATTTTTTACAGGTTATATACATAGCTTCCAAAAAACAAAAAACAATACGTATTTAAAGATGATTAAAAACGTCGAGGCAAGGTCCAATTCGAGCGCATCAATTAATAGTATTATATCAAAAACCAAACTATGTTTGCGAAAGCAGATTATTGTATTTGATAATTAGTTCTGATTTTAGGTTAGGCTGCATGTCTTACTTTTGAGCATACCATCACTTACAATCAGGTGACATGGTGGTAAAACATCATGGAAGCCACCGCTAGCTTAACCACATAAAAAAGGGGAGTTTGGACTCATGTAAATAAGTCAGATAGATAGAGTATAGTTACGACCACATCAGTCTTCTTTACAATGAGAGGGAGTGCATTAATACCTGTAATCCGTATTTCTAAGGCTATTTTTGCTTATTAAGAGGGCGATTCAAATAGATTAGGGGCTTGTCACAAAAAACTATACATGAATAAAATAAAGTTCAATTCCAATGCGCGCTGCACTTGACAACCAATTGTTTGTCCGAAATGCGCAGAAAATAGAGAAAATAAAACTTTAGACACAATAGTACGATTTAAAAAAATTCGATATGGATTTGTTAAGGATATAATTAGTCACATTTTAGCGAAAGATATATATGAAAATTCACTACCGTTCAGGAGGAGTTACAATATATAATTTTAAAAAACCAGCGCTTAATTTTTTTAACCTAAAACAACTTTAGCACTGTTTTACGGCATAAACGTACGGACGTTGAACGCCTCTTCAGAGAATCATTATTTGGATTCAGAAAAAATATAGGCATATTATGTACGGACATAATATGCCTATATTTTTTCTGAATCCAAATAATGATTCTCTGAAGAGGCGTTCACCTTCAAAGTGATTAAAACAAGGTATCGCGCTTAAAAGCAGATAAGAAATTCAAGAATGTCTTACCGACAAAAGTAGATACTATAACCAGTTAGAGAGATGGCACAGGAAGAAAACATTTAATCTTTCGCTGGCATAGAAACTGGTCTAGAAATCAGGGGTGGTCCGCAGTAAGTGGAGCATGCTAAATGCACTGCAGTGTAACCTACAGTAATTAGACAAATTATATGATGTACTGGTTATAGATTACTCATACTATATTCAGAAAATTATAGATTCAGGCGCTACTTAATAAAATATATAATTATTTCTAATATAAAAAAATATTTTTTATGTTATGAAGCGATGCGACGGACAGGTCGCCCGCCTGATGGTTTCCGTTACGCTTACCGTTACAGTTAGTGTCACCGTATTGTTTCTATTTGACTTTGCACTGAGCTCATCTCTTCAAAACATATTGTTCGTGTCTCGTTTGCTCAGTAATTTCACTTGCTACAGTGCCTTTGACGCCTAAGCACAGCAGTGTGTGCACACTACTGCTTCTGGGCAGATACTTTATCTGATACTGGAGAGGTACCCACCAAGACGGACTCTTGCTGAAGAGATCTACCACCAGGTAAAGTATATTATGTACTCGTTAGATATTTGATACCGACACCAATCCTCTTCTTCAATATAAGTGTAGGTACTGTATTAGCCAGATTGTCCACTGCTGAACACAGCCTCCCTTATTTAGGGGGGGATTTGCAATAATCCAGACCACGGCAGGCGTCTTGGGGATCGCAGTTTAAGATATCAGTTCCTCAGAAGGCGCTGCTGTCCACCTTCCAGTATTTTACCTCTAGTCGCCTCTTAGGACAACCATTTGGGAATGGGAGGGGGAGGGGGGGTTGGGTGAAATTCTAACCTGGGCACCTCTCACGCGGCCATTATGTTTGACTATAAAAGTGTAGTGAAGAAAAATATATATTCGTAGATTAATTTTATTAACATTGACTATATATAAGGCTCCGTTTTCTTTTCTTTACGACGGTATTATAATAGGAACAAAATAACTAATTCGACCGATAACTCATCACTACGGTAGCTCAATTGGTAGAACATGTCCCGGACCGGATGGTCAATGACGCCAGCAGCGTCTATTTTCTATGTGTCTTTTTAGAATTTTAAGCCATTAAGGGAAATGATGGAATACAAAAATGTGTATTTTTGAAAAACGTTTGTTTTGTTTACTCATAATTGGGATCTGATATAAATTATTTCTCGTTCTTCTTTTCTAGGTATATTAAGCTAGAGCAGCAATTTAGCAGCTTACGATATGATAAACCTTTGTAGAGTCTACGCCGCTATATGAGTATGGCCGCCAAAAATTGTACAATAACAGTCGTGAAATCGTAACACACCGTAACATACGTGAATGATAGTAACATACGTGATTTTGTTAAGCCTAGTGTACATTACACTAATAATGCAGGAGATTTTTTTTTCTGTATTATTTATTTTATTGTTAATTAAATTATTTGATGAAATTACTTTAAAACTCAATAAAACAAATTGTACATTACACTAATAATGCAGGAGATTTTTTTTTTTCTGTATTATATATTTTATTTTATTGTTAATTAAATTATTTGATGAAATTACTTTAAAACTCAATAAAACAAATTTAAATGTTAAAGAAAAAGTTTTATAACTGAAATGTCAGTCTTCATTAAATCAATAAAAAACTAAACTCAAAATATAAACGTTTTTGTTACTTATTTCTTACAAAAAATATAAGTTATGAAGCTTTTTAACCGACTTCAAAAAGAGAAGTTCTGTGTTCGACCCGCATGTGTGTATGTAGAAACTAAAAAGCTTGATTTATTATTTTTTTCACAAAAAGGGAACAGACTTCTTAAACCACAAAGTGAAAAATAACTTTAAAATTTGGGAAGTTGGTGGCAAGGCACTACAAAATTACAACACAATCAAAGCACCAACTTCCGAAACATGATAGTTTTTGAAGTGTAAAAAAGTTAATTTATAACTTTAGATTCTCTAGTGAGTACTACCCCTAACAGCCGATCACGAATGTTACGTAACACAATAGTAACACATGGTATCTTTCGTGAATCAAAATATGGTTGGACATAACCTAAAAAGCCTTTATTCGTCAAAGTGTTGTAGTAATAAGACGCCGCATAGTTTGATTTGTTACTAGAATACTAAAGCTACACACATAATTTTAATAATATAGTAAATTTGTATTCTTACCTTGCATAATTCTTACTCTAAATTATTAAAATGTTCCGAGACAAAAATGCCGACTACCTTACCAATCAACTTTGACAGAAACAATATGGCGATTTTTTTTCTAAAGGTTGGCCAACATGGAATTGGTTCTGCCATTACTTAAAAATATTTTTGTGGCTTGGATATCTAGTTATTTAAGGTGTTATTTTATGGTAACTTGCGTGAAGTATCATTCGTGAAAAAAAGTGTGACTATTGTTTAAAGTAAGTTTTATATTTATTTTTTATGTTATTTTTATTAGAACTTGTTAAAAGTATCCACAAGTTTACAGAATAATTTAGAAATACCAAAATTTTACAGGTATCAATAGATTTGTGCATAATTTTGTGACTTCAAAGTGTGAGATGACTAAGTGGGACACATGACTCTTGTATGGAAACGAAAATAAGCATTTACAAAAAAAAAATATTGAGCTTGTTAAATGCACTCAAAATGAATTTAAACTATTAATTTAATAATAAATATAACACAGTGAACCTGAAACTATTTAAAAACGACCATATTTACTATATAAAAAAACCTGGTGTTATATAAAATGACAAGGACATTTTTTTTTTCTTGAATGTACAATTTTTGGCGGCCATACTCATATATAAAGTTTACAATAATTAAAGTTTTATGTTGTTATAAAAGAAATTAAATGGGGAGCATGAGCTTTTTTACTAACGACTACCAAAAATAATCGTCTGAAACACTTAATAATTCTGAAAAAAATAACAATTTGAAAAACAGAAATAATTTTATGCAGATGTGCAATGTTTCACGTTTCGTAGGAATTTAAGCGTTAAGACTGTATTATATTTTAATAAATAATAATTAACGCGGGTACTATGTTCATACAGTACAAGTATAAATACTTGCATCGCGATATTGCATTTTACGAAAGCTCGTCTGTACAGCTACCATCCTCAAATAAAAATCTGTTGACAAGCACCTAACGGTGTGTTCCGCCGATTGTCCTTAAAAGTCAATAATTATAGGTAAGCCTGAAAAACATTTTTGACCTCATCAACACCATCCGTGTCGTATCAGGTAGTAGTCAAAAGATATAAAAGCTATAAAAATATATATAATTCATTTGTTGGAAAATTATAATCAATGACTTACTCATAGGGCATAAATATTGTGTTCTTTGATAGTCATTTACATAAAAATATCATTAGCTGACCCAGAACGTATGGCAACAAATAAAATAAAATACATAGGTTTCAATCCGAAGATTTCGGCAGTCACAAAGAGCGTCCAAAAACTGCGGGATTGAGTAGATCTGACCGAGCATAGAGGTTTAAGGGGCTAACCTGTTGCCCCATACCTTTCACAGTTCTATACTCCTGACAGCCGCTGAACTTTTCTTTATTAGAAAAGTTCAGTAACTATCTAACCCATAAATACTCTAATATAACTGGGTTACTGGGTTATTGGTAAAATGCTAACAACCTCTTAGGGTTGACTTCTGGTAGTCCTAACAAACATTTTGAGAAGATTTGTTTTTGTAGTTTTTTTCTGTGTTTGTTTATGTGTATTTGACGGAATAAGCACGAGGACTACCTGAGTTAAAAGTCTTTTGTACCTGTAATGTAATATTTAATATTGTTTTTACTTGCTCGATATAAATATTCAAAACTAGTCTAACGAGCGCGGCGCGGTCCAGTGTTGCCGCGGCGGCGGGCGCTCTTGGCTTAGACCGTTAGGTGCTTGGCGACAGTTTTTCTACTTGAGGGTGGTCGCTATCCAGGCGGGCATTCGCAAAATGCCCTTCCACCATGCAGTGAAGCTCAAGCCCGCGGCGGGATTCGAACCATGGACCCGCTGCGCGGCAGTACATAGCCAATGCCACTGAGCCACACTACAGAAGAAGGTTGTTAGCATTTTACCAATAAACCTGTATAAAAAATTGTAATGTAATCCGCAGAGCATGCATTATTGCAAAAATATAAAAGGTAAACACAAAAATTGATATCATTACTTCCACAAAAGAGTTATCTATTATTATCGCATACTATTACGTGTTATTACGACCTTCATTTAAATAAAGCGCACTCGTACGGATCGAGTTCGCAAAACCGGTATTGATACGGTACTTTCCACTTTCCTCCAACACGGCGTTATGCGATCGGTAATTCGGTATTGTAACTTTCACGATGAGATAATTTTTAATTATGTACAAATATGCACGGCTTGTTTAACGATATGACGGGATGATTGGTTACAAATTATAGTGGAAAGTTGTTTGTAAATAAATCAAATATGTAACGAATGTTTGCAGTTGTTATATTTTCATCTGATGCAAAGGTAAAGATATTTATAGTTTAATAAATAACATCCTTGCCTTCAAGAAGTCTCTGTCATCCTGATTTTAAGAAAAGGTAAACAATTTCATTTTAATTTTCGTAAATGTTATCGTGGAATTTATAAATTTCTCTAAAACTATTATTATTACTTTAACATGTTTACATTTTTTTATTGCTAATAGGCCTTTGACCACAATCTCACCTGATGGTAAGTGATGATGTGGTCGAAGGTGTTAACAGGCTTAACCTAGAATAACTGGCTCTCAAGGACAGCTGCCGGAATACACCGTTCGGTGCTTGGCGGCAGTTTTTCTGCTTGAGGGAGGTCACTAGCCAGGTGGGAATTCGGAAATGCCCTTCCACCATGCGGTGAAGCTCAAGCTAATAATAAAATATATGTATAGCAATATATATGTTTAGCAATCAATTATGACCATTACATTTTAATTAAAACACATCGGCATGGTGGTAGGGTATTTTGCGAATGCCCGCCTGGCTAGCTACCACCCTCAAGTAGAAAATCTGTCGCCAAGCACCTAACGGTGTGTTCCGGCAGCGTTCCTTGAGAGCCAGTACTTCTAGGTTAGCCTGTACAACATCTTCGACCACATCATCGCTTACCATCAGGTGAGATAGTGGTCAAAGGCTTACTTATCAGGCATAAATAAAAAAATAAAAAAAAACAATTTATTTTTATTTTAGTGGAATATTAATATTAACGTGTATTTTCATATATAAGTAAATTTTAAGATTACTTCCTCACATTTTCTGGTTAAATATTTTGCATGCTTGCCTTCACCTATACTTATTACTTGGGTACATTCTGCAATGTTTGTTATGATTTCAATGTATTCGTGTACACTGAGTTGGTGATCTTTTAAATAAATAACTGCCTTTGACCACAATCTCACATGACGGTAAGTGATGATGTGGTCGAAAATGTTGTTCAGGCTAACCTAGAATTACTGGCTAACAAGTACAATTGCCGGAAAAACTGTACAATATTTACGCCCAAAAAAAATATCTAAACTTCGAAAATTTTCTAAATAGACACTATTTTAATAATAGAAAGTAATAACTTGCTAGTGTAATCAATTTTTGATTTTCTAAGAACTTTTAGTTTGACCCTCGTACATGTTTTTATCGCGATTAAGTCCCGGTAAATACTTATAACTATTTCGAGTTTATATAGAATAAAATATATAGAAAAATTACATACAAGCTTTTGGTAGCCGGCGGTATAAGGTTTAGTCTTTTTACTACAGAGCTTTCTTTAAAAATAGTGATTGAACTTTTATAACATATTATACAATATAAAACCTTTAACAAATGAACCTTTTATACTAGTGTTAGATAATCGAAAATTATAGGTAAAGGTCTGTATTTCCGGTAATTAAATATATTAATCTGTGTAACCTTTAATAACACCTTTGAGTACACTCTTGGTTGGGTAATGGTATAATTACTGTTATGGAATCCACAATCTCTAGGTATTTGGTATTCATATTTTAAATTTGCATTTTTATAATTTATGAGGGGTTTTAGCATTAATATGAATTATTATGACGTTACGGATGATATTATACGACCTATACTCATCATGATATCAATAGATAGTAGAAGAGAGTGAAAGTAAAACACTACTAAATATAGTTCTTTTCAACAAATGACATATTTGAGATTTGTTACTCCTTCCGTTTAAGGGCTAGACACTCATGACATACGGACGGACAGACAGACAGCTGAGTCTCAATAATCCTTTGGCATCCGAGATAACGAGAACAATAGAATTTCATTCATAAATCGACATTCATAATCTTGTTCTTTGATACGGCACCCTAAAAAGGTCCTCCCCCATTATAGAGAGGTTTGTCATAATGCCCACACTTGGCAGGCGTCTTGGGATTACAGTTTGAGATATTTGTTCCTCAGAAAGCGCTGCTGCCCAACTTTTGGTGTGTTACCCTTAGTCGCCTCCTACGACACCCAACGGGTAGATGGGAGGGTCACATTCTAGCCCGGCACCCCACGGGACATATCTTATCTAAATCTACTAAAATATCCATCTAAATCTACTAAATTGAATGAGTTGTCATTTGGTACGTGAATAGAGTTAGGTGACCTTACCTTACGTATTACGGCGTAAGTAATTATAAACAAATCCTAATTTCGGGGAGCGAATTACACAATTTAAAGATTTAATTTAAAATTGTTTATTTTAAAAATGTTGGCACTTATATTAAACTTCATGTGACATATGAACATGAAATTACATCATCATCATCATCATCAGCCGGAAGACGTCCACTGTTGAACAAAGGCCTCCCCCATAGAGCGCCACAAAGAACGGCTATTAGCCGCTTGTAACCATTGGCTACCCGCGACTTTCACGATGTCGTCAGTCCACCTAGTGGGGGGCCTACCAACTCTACGTCTATAAAGACGAAATTACTATAAAGGAGTATTTTAGATTAATTTTAATATGCTGACATTAAAAGTTATTGAACAAAATCTACCATCCACCTACGAAAATGATGAGTCTAAAGCTATTAATAAATGCATCTGACGTTGAGGTCGATCTTAAGATGCTGTTTTTACACGACTGCGCAAAAAAGGAGAGCTATGTATTCAGGGCTCATGTATGTATGTATGTTTATGTGTTTCTGTATTCCACCATAACTTCTAAACGGCTTAACAGATTTTAATGTATGAGATTTGTGATGATAGCCCAATTACATAAAAAATAAAACTGGCAGATTTTGTAAATATTTTTATTACTTTTAGACTTATCGAGTGGCGTTTCAAAATGAACGGCTTTAAAAACGATTAAATTATATATATATAACTTGCAATTTTTATGTCAATGGAACGATTAAACACATAATTTGCAGTCGGGTTCTTTTACTTTTACAGTTTTAGTTAATTTATACTTATTGACGCGGGTTCGATTCCCGCCTTGGGCATAAAATTTTGTACTCCAATAATTTGTTAAATTTATTGACAAATGTACCAAACATTACACGTCAATACTAGGTACATCTAAAGAGCGATCTCAACTTTGAGATGTATTTATTACAAGCCTTAAACATTGAAAAACAAATATCGCATATCATATTGCTTTCTGCTGTGAAAGAAAATCTAAGCGAAACGATTTTAAAAAACAAGAGCTGTTGGCGATTATTCACAGCATGGAACCTTATTTTAATCCGAGTCTAACTTGCGATCACTAAATTTTTTAGTTTTACGAGTAAATTCCTTTATGGTGTGGATTACGACGCCGGTTCTGATAGTTAAAGAACATAGTTAAAGTACACTCATTAAAGGGTGTATACTTCTCTATTTGTTAAAAAATACTGAGCCAAAGTCGATAAATTTTTCATGGAGCCATCTTTTTCTATCGAACCGAAGTCAATTAGCGGAATTCTCGATGTAAGCGAAACGCTACAGAGTCGTAAAGAGAGACGTTGCTGCGAGCGTCCCGAACACATCCTGAAATAGACCACATCCGGTAGTCAGAACCTATAGTGTTATTTATCTGGTTTACCTCCGTAACTCCGTATTTTTTGTTGAAAAATGAGTGAAAACCACGTTAGTTTTTATAACAAAAAGTATAAGTTCAATCAAAATAGTGGCTAAAAATGTCGGGGTTGTCTTACTCATAGATGTTTTGCAATAAGCTAGCCCCTGGTTAAATTGGACATCAAAATCTTGAAACGTTTGTGTGTGTCTTTATCTTTTCGGGAAAACACAGGTATTTTAATTTTTATGAAAAACAAAATTAGAGACATTCTTAAATGTCGTGTTATTATTACGTTTTCATTGATTCAATTCCGTTTTTGTCATGAATTCATTTTTGTGTTAATATCTGAATTTATTCGAGTTTGATAGAAAAGACAGCTCCATGAAATTGTTATCTGGCTTATATACAAGAAAATCCCGTATATTTTGTATCTAAGCATGTATACTTTTACATATTTAGAGACGGTATTGCACGCTAATGAAAAATTATAAATGACGGTAATGAAAAATTTATGAATGGTAAATGTACCAAACCGACCAAATATACGAATAAACGTATCAAACATTCTTTTATTACTGGTTTTGTATACATTTAATGTTAAATAAATAAAAAAACTTTAAGGAAAATATACATGTGAGAAAAAGTAAAAAGATTTACTAAATTGACGCTGTCTATGGATGTACTATGTTTTCTTCTCCAAAACTATGCAATATCTATTTTTACATATTTTTTTTAAGAAAGAGTTTGTATATTTAGATTTCAACAGTTTTCGTTTACGTTGAAAAAATCAGAGATTTGTGATTATCAGGGTCATATTTTCGGAAGTAATAACACGAATACGTAATCATTAGTTGCTAAAAATAAGGAAATGACAGGGGCGTGTCTATAGCTCGCCTCGATTTTATACAAAACAACTACGAATAAATAATTATTTCTTCGTAGCAAAACAATAATGAATCGGCTCAGTTATGGAGGAGAAAACAGGAGAATATGGAAGGTCGATTTCGAGTTTTTACTGTTCATATTGTACACACGCATCTCCTTTTAAAAATAGTAACTATCTGATGAATGAATAACAAAGCCATAGACAATTAGAAATACACACAAGTAAATAAATATCACTTAGTGATAAGCTCTACATTACATTTCCATTCACTTTCTATTGCACAATTTTGACACTGACCTCCATTTATAATAATGAATCTTATTGCACCGCAATTGAGGTTCATATTTTAATAACATGTACTACTAGGAATCGGCCGCACGCAATGAAAACATTGATTCATACAAGCAATCGCAATAATGAGGAGTTAGTTGCTTTGTTAGATCTACTTTTTGTACGATAAAGTCATAACATAAGTACAATGCATTTTTTTACAAATATATTAATAGTCAAATTTAATATATCTTTATAGGCTTAGGTGATGGGTACCACTGTAAGTAGGATTGCGAATGTTTAGCAATTTTTACAGAGACTATAGATGACGCTAGACCCATCTAAAATGGTTTAAGTTGAACTATGAGCTCAGATTGAAGAATCAATTATTTAACTCAGGTTCGAATCTAGCTAGTGATACACAATTTTCATGTCCATGTGATTTTGCAATCTTGTACTCGATAAGCAATGTTCTCTACCACTGTTTATAATATTTTCAATATGTATTAATTATTGAAACATACAAGATAATCACGCACAAATACAACTTGCCATGTATTCACGAAATGTATGTAGTCAAAGAAATAATTAGGTCAACCAGAGGAAACCAGACCAAAATAGCTCGAACACTTTCAAGTGCGAAAATCGCCCACAATTTCCTTAGCAACAGTTTCCCAATTGGAACCGATTATCAAATTAAATTGTGACTGCCAACATTGTTAACTGTTTTAAGAACCGGCTCGATAACTGGCTACGAAACAATAAATCAACTTTAATAAGTGAACATCCAAAGTGAAATTAATGACTTTCGACACTGTGTCATATAGACATATTAGCGATTATGCGGCTATAAACAATTAAACAAATAATAATATAAAATCAACCAAACCTATCAACGTACCGAAGTAGGTATATATAATAGCTAAAACAAGTAACAAGCGTTTATTACCAAATCTTTATTGCGAAGAATTCAACGTTCACACGGGATTTGTCATTCGTATAATTTTCTTATAGCGAATTAACAAACAATAAGCGCAGCATGTAGAGCAGAAACCATCGTCTTAAGAATGCTTATATTTACGTAACCCGTAATTTTCCTTACGAATGATGAACAAGAAAAATGCGTAGATATACGTTCAGCGTCACGGTTACGAAAGTGCCAACTATGTATGTAATTATTGCACAGTTACCGAGATCATTCCACACTTTTTGTGCGGTTGACAGAGTTCATGTTTTTTTTTATTTTATTTGTAATTTTTTTTTTGATTGCTGATAGGTAAGCCTTTGACCATCTCGCGTGTTGGTAAGTGATGATGTGGTCGAAGGTGTTAACAGGCTTAACCTTGAGTTACTGGCTCTCAAGAACAGCTGCCGGAACACACCGTTAGGTGCTCTGTGACAGACTTTCTACTTGAGGGTGGTCGCTAGCAACGCGGGCATTCGCGAAATGGTGAAATTTGCCCTTTCACCATATGGAGAAGCTTAATAAGTTGGCATCGTCAGGACCACTACGTCCTAGTTATGAATGAAATTCTATTGTAATCATTATCGCCGATGCCCATGGGTTAAGCCCGTGGCGGGATTCGAACCACGGACCTGCTGCGTGGCAGTCCAAAGCCATTGCTACTGAGCCAGCAATGCTACATTACTACTACATATTATTAACTGGCTGATCCACCCGCATATTTCTTGTTTTTTATATGTTTGTGACAGAATAAGCAGATGGACCACAAAGTCTCTTGTGCCTGTAATTTATTATTTCATTTTTTTTTTATTACTTTGCTCGATGTCAATATTCAAAACTCTATTCAAAGGTAATCCAGTACGCGGTTCAAAAAACATTAATCTTAAAATGTTTGTTAGGACTACGGAGAAGCTTAATAAGTTGGCATCGTCAGGACCACTACGTCCTAGTTATGAACGAAATTATATTGTTATCAAAGGTAATCCAGTACGCGGTTCAGTGTTGCTAATAAAAAACAATTAATCTTAAAATGTTTGTTAGAACTAACAGAGGTCAACTCTAAGAGGTTGTTAGCATTTTTCCAATAACCCTGGTTTATTGTTATAGGGTAACTCGAATGGATTTGATAAGGTGTTTGTGGTACATATTAAATGGGTACGTGCAATGTGTGGTAAGCCACGTTCTAGTCATGTTAACATCTTTTTAAGAAACTACACAATTCACTTGTACCACGACTGAAGAGAACACTAAACACGCAATTACTTCTTTTTTTATGCTATTGTCATGGAACAATCTCGAGGCCCACCTGGTGTTACGCGATAACCTCTACCGATAACAGATGCATTTCGTCAGTGATAAACTTCACTGCGCCCATTACCCTGAGACATAAAGTGGTTAAGTCATTCAGTCAGTTCAGAATACATCAATGTGAACATTACTACTTGGCGGTAGAAATAAGTATAGCGGTAGCACATCCCCAGGCGACCTCGCACGATGAGCTCAACTGTTACTAAAACTGGCAATACTCACCAAAACAAATCAACGCAGTACTCTACGAGGGCGTTTGAATTCTACCCTACAAATACAAAAATCTAAATAGTATGGCCCTAGATGCAATACCTAAAACAGCGTTGTATCGTAGACAACGGTGGCAATACTCTTGACACCAAACTTAAAGCTAGAGTTCTCATGGCGCTTTCCATACAAACGTAGTTTCGTCATATTTTAAATACTAAATGTTCAAACTCGGTGAAACTTTGCATGTATGTACTTAAGCCCTGTAGTATATCTATGCTCCTGGTTCGCCAGATTTACGTAAAATTAAGTATTTTCAATTTTTTTTTTTGTATGGGAATTGTTATTTTGACATTTAGGGATATAACAAATCGTAAAGTGGCAAATCAGAAGCATAGATATTAAGCTCAGCAATATGCAAACAAAATTGCACCGAGTTTGAACACTTGGTATTTAAAATAGGACATAATAACTTGTTCCTTGACCGAATTTTATAGGACAGTAATACACGATGCTTGCTATATTAGATATAAATAAATATATGACTGTTTTTAATGTATAAATAATAATTTTTGACTTTTAATATTGATAATGACATTTTAATAATATATATATTTTTTAAGTTTTATGTGTATAGCGCCTTGGAAAATTAATTCTGTAATACTGTATATGTATAAGTGTGTAAATAAATAAATAAAAATGACAAAATTACGTTTGTATGGAAAGCGCACCGTACACTCTACTCTTAACTCAAATTTCTTAAAATTAGGTTTAGATATATCAAACGATCAATTCTTAATCAGTTGACGCCATAGTATTATTAATTATCTCTAAATTTACTTCGGTTATTACTTTGGTTTGATTATTCGGAAACGACTGTGTTTTCGTTAATTTTAGAGCTTAATTAGAGACAAACAAACTAATCTTGGCTACTACGAAAGACGTATTTACCAAATTCTATTAGGAAATTTAAACACTAACTTTTCACCAGATGTGATTAGTTCCAAGTAAAATGGAGTGAGCCTATAGCCACCTACAGGGCTTAATTGAAATTCATTGAGCTTTTTTGTAAGTACATAACAAATTAATTATATAATTTACTAGCTTTCCGGCTACTGCTCCTGCGGGTATATCGGTTATCGCGCAAAACCATTAACCTCTTTTTGCGCAGTTGGATAAAAACTATCCTATGTCCTTCCCCGCGCCTCAAGCTTTTTCCATTCCAAATTTCATCCTAATCGGTACAGGAGTTTGAGATCCTATTCAATGCAAACAAACAAACAATCAAATCTTTCCTGTTTATTATATAAGTTTAGATTAAAAATTAAATTTATTTAATTAATTATAAAATTATATCTAACCTACTTTAATATTATTTAGCAGATAAAGTAATTTTATCATTTCACACATAATAATATCACAGAGTACAAAGTTTTATAAAACAACTTCAATAGTGCGCCATCTAGTGTGGAGTAGCAACAAAGTGAATTAAATCTAGGATTGACATTTTGCTGTTTTTAATTTATTTTCGAAGAAACAGCAGAATAACTTTTAGGAATCCTAAACTAATTATAGATATATTTTAATAAGTAAGTTTATTTTGAAGCAGTGATGGCTCAGTGGCATTGGCTATGGACTGCCGCGCAGCAGATCCATGGTTCGAATCCCGCCCAGAGCTTGAGCTTCACCGCATGGTGGAAGGGCATTTTGCGAATGCCCGCCTGGCTAGCGACCACCCTCAAGTAGAAAATCTGTCGTCCAGCACCTAACGGTGTGTTCCGGCAGCAGTCCTTGAGAGCCAGTGAAATAACAGGCAAAATGAGACTTAACAGGTATGTCTCAAGGTGATGGGCGCAGTGCAGTTCGTCACTTGTGATGAAATGCATCTGTTATAGGCAGAAGATACCGCTTAACATCAGGTGGACCTCGAGCTTGTTCCTTCACAATAACATAAAAATAAATTCAGTGTACAACAGAATTGCGACAAACGGTATAAGTATGGTGTGGACCACATTCAATAAATGATTTTAAAAAAGTACATAATATTTTATGTAGGTGAAATAATTTATTGATAATGGCAGCAATTCTGGTGTACGCTCACTAAGTATACTAACTAATTTAAATAAAATATTTTCGTTTTAGGATATCTAAAAGTCACTCTGCTGTTACCTCGAACTAAATTTAAAAACAAATTACCAATACTAAATACATATATTTCACTTTGCCGCTACTCTACGCTAGATGGCGCACGATTCAAGTTGTTTTGTAAAGTTTTTTAGTCTTTGATGAGTGTTTTTTTTTTACTTAAGGAACTTTATTTACATACATCGAGAAACTAATTCTCGAAGTTTACGTACGAATGTTGTGATAAATAATGATTTTGCCACGTTGCTTGGCAGAGCAGCTTTAACAGATCGCTTCGCAATCAAGAAAGCCTAGGTTCAGCATCAGGATATAATGGTGATTTCATATAAAAAAAATAACAAAGCACATAGCTGCCCGAAGTCTATCGAAGGTTACTCTACCTGCTAAATTATATAAATAGATCCTATGCAAATTGTTTTTTTTTTATGCTTGATAGGTTAGCCTTTGACCACTATCTCACCTGATGGTAAGTGATGATGTGGTCGAAGATGTTGTTCAGGCTAACCTAGAAGTACTGGCTCTCAAGGACAGCTGCCGGAACGCACCGTTAGGTTCTTGGCGACAGATTTTCATTGGTATTTAATTAAACACATCTGCCAACCCCCTGGGTATTACACACGGATTTAGGAAGGGAGGGGATTTGCCGAGAAGGCGGAACCCGAGTCGCAGCAACGAGTTCTGGAGAACTTGTTGGTTAAAATCTTAAATATTGGCGCGTCAGTCGCACTTAGTCCACGGTCGTGCAAACATCGTACAATTAACACAAGAACCGCTGCTATCGGCCGGGAGTTAGTGATGTTGTCGTTACATTCTAGAAATATAAAAATCGATACTTTAACGCGTCTGGCAAATACTGTAAATAAACTTTTAAGTAATTGCAAGCGTTCTTGGTTAGAGACTAATCATAAAAAGTTGACTGTTGTATAGTGGAAGGTACGATATTTTCACACCAAAACTTATATCTTCTTTCAGTTTTGCGAAAGATCCAAATATTAAGGAAAAATGGATTGATGCAACAGGCAGGAGATCTACCTGGCTTCCATTTAAAAACTGCAGAATATGCTTAGCGCATTTTAGGGAAGAGATACAGACACAACAAGAATTTTAATGGACAGTAAATAAATAAAAATATACAGTTATATACATACTATGTATTGTTTAGTATCATATATCCAATAAATAATAACCTACAATTCAAACCAAGTGCAAGGTGATATTTTTTTTAATTAAATATATTTTTCTTATTTGTTACTTACTAAGATTTTTATGAATTTTTTGGTGACAAAAATAAATAAAACACGAAATTGCTTATGTACGAAGTTTGTTTAAGGCTTAAGTTAAGGAAATGTTATTTTATAGTCAATTACTTATTCAGGTACACTGCAGTTTTAATTTCGATAACACTTTACCGAGAGTATAAATCCCTAGCGTACGTGAAAATGTATGCATGTAGGAGTTATTTTTATTGTTACTGTGATGTCCGAGCGCTTTGCTTTCATTGAATGATTTGTCAGTGTGCATTGTAATGAGTTAGTGTAAGTAGCTAATTAGAGCGCTGCGTTCAGTGTACTTTAAGAGTTTATTGTTTCATTTGTAGGTGTGAAGTGTAGTGGGGATAAATAATTGAAAAACTGCGACATGCAAATCAGTAGAATAAATGCCGCGCGCCATATCCCCTCCGTTCCTAAATCCGTGGTATTACAGGTGTGCAAAAATTTTAAATCCAAGTTTGCCCACAAGCTTTTTTCTCTAGTTAAGCTTTAGAATTAGGTACCGAAAAATACAATCCTTTCCGGAGAACCCACAAGTCTAGCAAGCACGTAGCTGCAAGCTACATTGTTTATACGACTAAGAAAGACGTGATTCTGATAAAATCCGCTAAAATAAATTAATTGGATAACATTACACCTTTAGTCAACACCAATTTACATGTTGATTAATTTTAGGTAAAATTATCTATGATTCCACATAATCTGATCTCTGTACAACAGAATAGCAAATAATAAGAAAGTCATTAAAAATCTTATTCTAGTCGCACTACTTTTATACTCGTATCTATATATTAAGGTAGGTCTTCGTTTTCTATTAAAACGTAGTTTCGTCATAAATTGCACTACGCACCCTCGACTTACAATTTCATGTCGAAAAATATTCCTCTCAGGAGCAGTAAAAAAAGGTTTCACACTGTTTGTAAAGCGCAAGTCCACAGAGTTTTATCGGAAAGTGATCTTATTTTAGATGACAGAAATATATGCACAACAAAGTATTTTTTGAATAAATAAATATACTTTACCCCACAAAAAAAAAGATTATGCGGTGCGCGCCATTTTTATAGCATAAAAATAAAGTTCTGATTGCAATTTCTACTTATCTGTGGCAGCGCCCGCTTTAGCGCATGCGCGGTAATGTTATGGGTTTTCGCGCCATTTATATGTTATGTTGTACCGAATTTCTTCTATTAGGTAGGTTCAATCCCAATGTAAAAATATGTATAAGACTGCAAATAACTAGGTATTAAAACATTCGAGTGATACGATGACCTAAACGAGTACGTGTTTAAACATGAGGGCATAATGCAAAAGTTTTATAAACAAATATTAACTAACAACACAAACGACAACAAGAACATATTGTAGATAGTTATAGCTTCAGTTTTATTGCTGGCCGCTTTCAACCATTCTTGAGAACGATCTGGTTGGTAATCTAACCTTGTAGTTAATGAGGGCGTTCAGATACTAAAGAGCCATGTTATGCGCCTCAGGTCTATTTGAAATGTGACATTCTGCTTATACTTATCCTAATATAGCCAGTATATAATTTATAATTTCTTAATTTCAGCCATGGAGAACTATGGAAGTAGAACCAGTTGTGAAACAGACGACGCCTGAAGACACGTGGTTCGAGAGCTCTTCTGAAGAACCGAGACGACGCAGACCTGGACGCAAACGCAAACGGCGACCAGACCCATCATCTGCAGATGATTTAGTACCAGTCGAAAGATACGGTTACCCCGATGAACCAATTAGACCGTTAGTTGAGGATGACTTTAATTCCAACCGTCAAATGTCTGACACTCCAAAAAGAAGAAGAAAGAAACTAGAAGCGAGACCTGACGGGTGGGACTCACCAGTGGAAGACAGGCCTTTAAAAAGGCGGGGTCAAAGAAGGAAACGGCCTTCTCAAGAAACTTGGCCTGAATTCAGTGAGTTTGCCGATTTCCGTCCTAAGGAGCCTATCAGAGACAATGACGAGCATATTACTATAGCCCCAATGGATACAGTCAGTGTCGACGACTACAGACATTTTGAACGCGATGACTCTCGTACTCACTTTACGGATCTTGAAAACTTAAGAGATCCTATAGAAGAAAGACCAGATATTAAATCAAACAGAGCTCAAGATGAGGGTTATGTAAGACAAAATACGCATAAAAATAAACATCAAGTGCCTCTTTCTACAGACTTTATTGACGACGAATCTCAAAGAAGACCTCTTATCGTTGATGATAAGTCTTTATCAGAATTTACAAACGAAGAGTTTGGTTCCGAATTGGTCCATAATACTGAAGATGATCTTAAGAACATAAAGAATAAAGTTACAGATAAATCATTTCAATACTTCACAGAAACAGCTAAATCTCAGGTATGTAGACAGTGAAATGCTGCATTTTATGATGTGTTTATACACAAATCAAAGACCTAAGTAGCATCATTATTTGTAACATTATTAAGTATTATTGCATTACACATATATTCAATCAAAATGATCGCCTTTTTGACGTCGTCTACCGAACCACAGATCAAAAGCGTGGTTTTGAAATGAACCACAAAATTATGAATAATACATAGTTTTAGGCTGGCACAATTTCTATTTGTTAAATTGGAGATAATGACAATAATTTCATTTTCTAACTATTACATTGTTTTATAGGAAAAATCATTCGTTTGTAGGAGAAAGCAAAACTATATATTATCAATAGCCCTTACTTTTAATATTATAGACATGGACAACTATCAAAACCTATCAAAGAAATCAAAAGACAAATGCAAAATTGAAATACGACAAGATGAACCCTTGTAAGCAAGTTGTATAGAACGATATTTCGTATTATTTTAACCGTGCCTTTTAATTCGACTAAATGTTCAGTATCATAGGACGTGCTCACAAACTTTAACAACAGTAGAAATTAACATTTGAAACAATTTATAAGCTTTTTTAGATCTTATTAGATCTAGTCTTCAGTACCTATATTTTATAACAATCGGCACTTTTCTATAGATCCCACTTTAACGGACTCAAATTATATGCCGAATACTACGAAATCAACACTAACACTTTTTTTCTGTTACAGAAAGAAGGACCTATTGATCCACTAACGTTAAGAGATATATTGAAGAAATCGAACGGGACCAGTTTAAGTGAAATTTTACAACAACATAATCTATCACTAACAGATTTGCTTCATGGGAAGGAAAAAGTTTTATCAATATTAAAATCAGAGGATACATCACTACCAATAGATAATAAACCGATAGCAGAAAGTGCAGAAAACAAGGATAGTAGTGAAGAAAAAATATTGTTACACTCTGAAACCAAATATTCGTTAGATTCTACCAGTGCCAATCCAGTTCTAATACAGACTACAGAAAATGTAGACGATATCACTACAGAAGTAGAGGTCCTGCCTACAACAACAGAAAAGCCAAAAATAGAAGAAGCTTCTAAGCGTCCAAATATACGCAGGTTTCCCACAGCCATGCGAAGAAAGCAACGCATTAGACCTATGCTGAACACCACATTTAAAAGTCAAGTAAGTCGAGATATGATAGCGTTAAATGCAAGAAAATATTTTAACAATAGGAGAAGAAATTCAACGCATGAATGGAAAGAACTCATACCAATGATGAAAAAGAACATAAACACTGGTAATATAAAAAATAAAACAGAAATCGAAACAACGACAATAACTAATGTGATTGAAGAATCAACGACAGTAGAAGACGAAAATTGTACTAAATCAGATGAAACAGAAAATGAACAAAAAAATACAAGCGAGAGCCTTAATGACATTGAAGTTAAGTCAACTTATGAAAATAAAACAGACATGGACAAAGATTTGAATATCGCGCAGCCAACAATGACTGTTACTGATAAACCAATAGCATTACTTACCACTACGCAAGCAGTCAATGCATCGGCGTTGAGACGGCAAGCATTCAACAACAGATTGAAAAAGAAGCGTCTTAAACAGAAAAACTTAACTACAGAACCGCCAGAAGATGATATAAGAATGAATCTCTTTGGAATGCCTAATTTAGTATCATCCTCAGAATTTATTTCCCGGACACAAGGGCCAAAAATCAGATTAGATGATGTAACTATCTTAGAGGATTTTATGACAACCGAAATGCCACGTAAACCAGAAAATAGAACAAAAACCACAAGACATTTTTCAACCAGAACACCATCAACGCCCCAATTTGTTTTCATACCCAGTTCGACAGAAGAGACCGCCAAAATTGAGATAGAAGAAATCTTCAACGACACACAAAGTGAGTAAATATAAGTGAAACCGGTCAAGTGTGAGTATTACTCGCAAACTGAAGGTTTCATACATAGTATATTCATTGCATGAATTTATCAACTTTGTTTTTTTTTCAATGTATTTGGGATTCTGTTTGGTACTCGCACTTGGCCCATTTTGATTATTTGTTGTTTAACTTTTTTTCTTTATACTATAAACATACCAAAAAGTTTGACGCTTGTATGTCGAGATTTTACTATAAAGCAAAAACAAAAAAACGTTGTAATGTAGGAAACATTATATATATTGGGACCGCCCATAATTTTTAGTACAATTGTTAGGAAATTCGACATTAATAACAAATGTTGTGTGAAAATTCCAACAGGCTGCCCATTATGGTAAAAGATACATAATATAGTACCCGAAGGACAGCTGATACTAGTGTTGATAACCATGAGGTAAAATTTTATTTACTTCAAATCGTTATTTCAGGTATTTGTGACTGTACTAGTGTAATCATGCTGCCTCTAATCAAAACGTGCTCAGTTCGCCTGCCATTATGGATTTCCGCCCTAACCATGATTGCCCATGACCATTGTCCTACAAATGTACCTCTTGTAAATATTGAAGTGGGCTTTCTATGCCGACAAAACGGTCTGCGAAAATGATGATCTATTATTTGGTCAATTACGAACCACTTGTGGTCTAATTAGAGCTTTTGCGCTTGGTGCATAGTCGTTAGACTAGGTTACCTCCTGGCGAAGTTTTTGAGAAGACGATTCTGTCCATGGGTGGTGGCACTATGGTAGCTCTGCTACACTCCAGTAATTATGATAACGTTTCCACAATCAAGAAATAACATTTTGAATCGTGTTGGAATATCGACCACCAACCACCACGTGTTGGATAGCACCTGTCTTATACATGCCACTGCTATTATGATTTCTTCTCTGCTTAAATTCCGATGTTCAACGAAAATTGAATCACAAAATCACTTAAGGTTAATAAAACAATAAAAAGCAAATTATTAATTAAATCAAAATAAATTAATGTTAGGCAATACTATCATTGAGAATTTAAATGTTTTATTCAAAATGATATTTTTTTTTATAATTTAAAATATAACAAAATAGCTCTTAATTACCTATTTTTTTGCAAATACTTTTCTAACCATTTATAAAATAATTAGACAACGTTGATTCGGTATTATGTGGCCTAACATCATTTTATACATTGACGAAAGAATAGATTGACGGAATGGTTAAGCGCATATTTATGTAGCATCGTGTGTGGAGAATGTAATGCAGTCCAGGTCTATATAAATCAAGGGCAAAGGCTATCAGGGTATTGTTTGGCGGGACATCTGCTAGTTACCACATTATATTTTATAACAATTTGAACTTCTCGTACCCGAGTTTGCCTTGTCGTTCCTAAATGATCAAGCAGGATAAGCAACGCGAACGTTGCAGTCATAAGTAGGTTGCATGAGACTGCTGTGGCATTTACTACTGAGCACTTCCGTGCTTCGGAGGGTACGTAAAGCAGTCGGTCCCCGTTGTTGTAAGCACCTAACGGACACACGTCCTTGACGGCTAGAAATTCTAGGTTAACCTGAACAACACTTCAATTACCATCAGATGAGATGGTAGTCAAAGGCTAACCTAGCAACTATAAAAAAATATTAATCAATTATAAACTTTAATTCCAGCAAGTGAAAGGCTCTCGAAGATATTGAAAGAACGAAATATGACACTAAGCGAATTAGTCGAACATAGAGAACGCGGATCCAGCCACGTTCATTTAGCTGACATATTCCACAACACGTCTAAAGAACCCAACCCTCCAGAACCATTTTTGTCTAAATCATTGATAGAGCCCATTTCTAAGGAGACTTATCCGCTGCGAGCTCTATTGGATGCCAATATTCACGATACAACAGCAAAAGCCACAACGACCGATTACGCAACGGCGTCGGGCCAGACAACTGACGTGAACATACCCGTCGTAATGGATTTCGGCAACAATGTCAATGAAAACGCAGAAAACATGGGTATAATGTCATTATTCCATAATATTACGAAGAACGCGACCGGTGTTGACAACAAAACATTGAGGAAGGATTCGCAGGGAACACTTTATGAAACATCTATAACTATAGTAAATACGACTGACGATAGAAACGGAAGCGATACAGTTAGAGAAAGCAGAGTAATACACGTGGTTAATGATAATCCAGATGATGTTGTCAGCTGGAACGAAATATTCTCTCTTATGCGTAAGAACTACGAAAATCAAACTGGAGAAACTACAAGGCCTCCGACAATTGGTAAGTTATCGAAGTATTGTGATTTATTTTTAAGAAAACACAATATTCACATTAGTGCTTGTTTCAGGGTTAATACCAGCAGAAAAAATCAAGAAGCCTTCATTGGATGAGGACTTGGACGGCGATGGCGTAATAGTGTTAGAAGATTTACAGCACCTGAAAGACTTTGATAGCAATATCGAGTCTGTGTCTAATGAAAACTTGGAAATCAACTCATATGAAAAGGCAGAAGTTCCAACAACAAAACCGTCTAGAACTTTAGATAAAGTACCGAGTCAGACGAAATCTGTAACAGTCGCAACGGCCAGTATAGCTGGTCTGGCTATGATATTGTTTTTGTTGACCTATGTAGGCTATAAATGGAAGCAGCAAAGAACAACGGCCCGGAAGAAGAGCTTTTCCGATGAACGTGTTCCTTCACCAGTGTTCGAGAATAGAAAAGGTCACAAAAACAATAGCAGCAGTCGAAGCTTAAGTCCAATGCTTTCATCAAATATTTACACTCTAAATACACTGGATTCAAGAAATGGTAAAGAATCTCCTGATTACATGTGGGATTCTTTACGTAAGCCATTCCAATAGAACATTTGCTGTGGAAGATAGTGACCCGAAAAACTATTTCATAGTGGCAGTTTATTGACAATTCCAATTTATCAGTTAAGTGTAGCTAAGGTAGCTAAGTTTGGATAGACTTTTTTTCTACCTTATTTTATTTATTGGTGATTCCAGTATTATGTGGCAAGTGCAATTTCCATAATTTATAAAGCCTTGTTTAGTTTTAGAAATAAATAGATTACGGGAGGTATTCATTATTGCTATTTCTTACCTGTAATTATCAAATGTGAAAATGTCTTGAAGTTTTTTTAGAACTGGCAAATCCAAGCTGTTGATTTTGCTGTAGAAGTAGGCGTATTGTCGAGCGATACTTCTGAACAGTTTCATGGAAGACTCGAAAACTGGTGATGGCTGAAATCAAGAAAGTTTCTGATCAGTCAATAATTCATTTGTACATGACTGGTGTGTTCAAAATGACTGCTTCTAATGCAAATCTTCTATTCGTCCATCTACCCGTGGAAATCGTAAGTGGCGACAAATGGAAAAATACCTGAAGGTTGGAGATCGAAGTATAAGAAGAAATGCCAACTTATACTTCAATCTCCAAGACGCCTGCCAAGCGATGCGGCTGATACAGAATGCAGATCTTCATTTTCTAATAGGAATTACAACTTGACTAATGTAATCTTTTTTATAACATATTACCCACACGTTTTTTTACGTTTCGATGAAAATTAGGTCATACTTTGCAAACCTTTACGAAGAATGTCCAATGGTACCAGATCTGAATATATTTTTAGTAAGAAAAAAATATTGGCTACCTGAAGTTTGAATGTCTACCAAAACAACCCAATTGCACAAAAGACAATCACGTCTTTTGTGATCATGATAATTAAGTTTGTGGTCATGACAGCCAATGTTAGTAACCGTTAGTCCCGAAGTTTTAGTAACAACCATGATCTTTGTTGTCATGATAGTTTTATATATGGCTGCTGCAAATATGCGGCGCTTTCTTATACCAGTCTCACAGGTTATATTCATGCCGCCATGGAACTAATGTTACTAAGGGTTAGCTGACTCTATTCTTCCAAAACGCTATTTTCTTTTGCGATCATTTATTAGTTCTTCAGAAACACATTTTGGTGAACAGACCAGGTTAAATAATTTTACTTCCTGGTTAATATTAGCAAGCAAATATTAAGTAGTGAAATTTTGGACAGTTTATATCCTAATGTTGAATTATAGTTAGCTGAAACTCTAGGAAATAATATGCAGAATGAGCAGCTTGCCGTTTATGTGTGTATTAAGCTTGATTCACATTCACATGAGTCGCGTGTTATTAAATATAAGTAATAAAAATATGAATTGCAATAATAATACTACTAGGGATGAGTCAACTTACCCTAAGCTCTGAAAATTCTTCAGCAGTAAAATATAAAATTGTTGAATATTTCTCAGGAAGGCTGTCAATGTATGGTTTCCAAAAGGATTCTGAAACACCCAAGAAAAATTTGATTTTTAACTTTTTCCAACAATATTTTCATACGTGACATTTTTCTAATTTATTCTCGGAATTTTATATTATTGTACACTAAAATATAGGATGGGGTTTGGAATAAGGTATCAGATTTATTTAGAGCATACCACAGGGCTAACTATAATATTTTAGGACTCTTATTAGCAGTTTTGTAATTGATTTGCTATTAATGAGGATTTCCAAGGAGAACTTCCTTTAGACAGGCTATAAAAGAAGCCAAAACGTTACAGTAGGTATGTGATGTGTTTTTACGAAAAAACAACGCCTCTTATTTGGAATCTAGACTTAAACTTAAGCTCAATTTATTTCGCAGTCATGCTCATGGCAATAAAGTTATTGTGACACAAAGAGAATGAGACATGTACAAAATTTTCACTAAAATTTATGTCTAGCATTTCCAGATACTGAATAAAACTTGTACCTAAATAAAATTATTCTAACATCATCAAACAATGGAATTGTATGATTAAGCTGCTAATGAATTTAATTGATGAAGTCTAAGTCAATTACCATTGAATACAATGATGCATAAGCAATATTTTTTGTCTAAACTAATTGATACAGCAGAATAATTACAATTATCAGACCTAAAAGCGGGGACTTTACAAGGGGCAGCCGGGAGTGAAGAGGCTGTCTTGACCCACAGCAACAATTGGAAATGCTTCTGAAGGTTCAGGTTAGCTATAACTCGGAACCAAAAGAGACCGCCACAAGGTACCAAATAATTTAGAGTAAGTAATATATCAATAATGCTCAAAGGTTGCAGTTAGTTTTTGAGAGCTAGTACTTCTAGGTTAGCCTGAACAACATCTTCGACCACATCATCACTTACCATCAGGTGAGATAGTGGTCAAAGGCTAACCTACCAGGCGTAAAAAAAAAAAAGTTCTGAAATGTTCAATATGCAGCAAGGAGAAGGAAAAACAATTATCAAGAGATCATGGCAAGTAATATCACTGTTTTGGGCTGCTGCCTTGTTTATTGGCTGGACTGTTCAAGTGAAAATATATTGATTTGATGCAGCCATCCGCATTCTCCAGATGAGTTAACTCAAGAGAATAGAAATTAGAAAAATAAAAACTCGCTTTGATTGACATAAAAATATGATCTAGATGAATTTGACATTGTACATTGCAGTATGAATTATTATATCTTAATGAATTATTTTGTATGAGAAGCTATTGATTTTCAATTAACTTTACCTGGATTATTTTTTTCTAGTAACAGGAACAGAGCTAGTGTAATATTTGGCATGTTCTGTAGCAGTGGGTCTACTGATATAAATGCACCAAGTTCAGACTCTTTGGCATTTTTCTCTGTCATCATTACTTTGGACGGTATGGTGAGGATCAGGTCACCTTCACTGAAGTCTTTGGTAGCTTTTAGACCAAGTTCATAGCCTGGAAATTCTGCTATGTCAATACCTGGAATTGTTAAAAAAAGGAATTTACAAAATTTTGTCACAAAAATTAGGGTCTAAGAAACATTTAACAGAAATTTATAATATAAACACATTAAATTATTCTCACGCACAGTATTTAATGGTTCAATATTTTTTTTTTTAGTCTTTGACCACTATCTCACCTGGTGGTAAGTGATGATGTGGTTGAAGATGTTGTTCAGGCTAACCTAGAATTACTGGCTCTCAAGGACTGCTGCCGGAACACATTGTTGAGTGCTTGGCGACAGATTTTCTACTTGAGGGTGGTAGCAAGCCAGGCGGGCATTTGCAAAATGCCCTACCACCATGCTAAACCGACGGCCATCCTAAGACGACAACCGGGACCGATGGCTTAACGTGCCCTCCAAAGCACGGAAGCGCTCAGTAGTAATGTCACTAGTAGCGGTCACCCATCCAACTCATGACCGCGGCGGACGTTGCTTAACTTTGCTGATCGGCTAAGAACAGTTCAGTAAGTTTGCTTGAAAGGTTCAATATGTATAAGAAATCATATTTATTTAATTATACACCAACAGCATTGGGCTAGTATGGCCATATCTTTGCAGTGTTGGATTTAAGTACATTTTTAGTAGATTTTTTTTTCTGTGGGTAGTCATTTGTCCAGTTTAATTTACTAATATAATTTTAATTATATTTGTGGAAGTGGATGACACAACATGATCTGGCAAATTATTCCATTTGTG
Organism: Plagodis pulveraria; assembly: GCA_963890685.1. Taxonomy (NCBI): domain Eukaryota; kingdom Metazoa; phylum Arthropoda; class Insecta; order Lepidoptera; family Geometridae; genus Plagodis; species Plagodis pulveraria. Next base: position 18,599,141 of record OY982963.1, on the reverse strand, counting down.
CACAACTCTGTTGCTTAAGAAGTGGTGTGCAGGCTTTGCTTTTCAAATGGTCAAATCTCGAAGATAAGGTGGATTTTGTAAACCCAGATAGGTCTTATGCTTTGTCTTATAGTATATAAGTCTAAGTTTGGCCGGTTGTAATATTTTCCTATCCTATGAGAATATAATATATCCTAATTTTAAAAATCTGAATTATATTACAATGAAGGCATCTTTCATCTAAACTAGTGAGGCTAAGTATTTGGAGTGCATCTTCATAAGATTTGTGACCAGAGCCTGATGCAATTTGGTTGTTCTTTTTTTTTACGTTATTGTGAAGGAACAAGCGCGAAGCCCACCTGATGTTAAGCGGTATCCTCTGCCTATAACAGATGCATTTCATCACAAGTGACGAACTGCACTGCGCCCATCACCTTGAGACATAGTTGTTAAGTCTCATTTTGCCTGTTATTTCACTGGCTCTCAAGGACTGCTGCCGGAATACACCGTTAGGTGCTTGGCGACAGATTTTCTACTTGAGGGTGGTCGCTAGCCAGGCAGGCATTCGCAAAATGCCCTTCCACCATGCGGGGAAGCTCAAGCTCTGGGCGGGATTCGAACCATGGACCTGCTGCGCGGCAGTCAATGCAATGCCACTGAGCCATCACTGCTTCTTAATACACTATATAGTAGATTTTTTTTTATTTCTAGTCTTTCTGAATGTTAGTGCTCTAAACATAGAAACCATACACTGATAAGGGTCTAATATATATTTAGAAAGACTTCCACTGTCATGAAATGGAATAATCTCCATAAGACATATATACACCGTGTCCCAAAATTCAACGATAAGCCGGCATCGGTGCATGGACCTACTCATGACTACTCGGGAAAAAATAAAAAAAAAATTATAACTCTTTTTTTTTTTTATTACAGAGACTTTTATAAAGTTGCGCCAACTTTTAATAAAACTTGCCATGGTAGTGTCCATACTTTTTTTTTTAACCCAGACTATAGATAGTGCATAGAATCTTAAAATCTATGAAAATTATAAGAAAAAATTTTTTTTTACTGATTTTTGTAAAATAACTACAGACTTTCTGTAATTTTAAAGGATTGTGGTAGATAGCCGTCCTTCTTAGGTTGCTAATGCACAAAAAATATCAAAAATATGTCAAAAATTGTGGTCATGGTAGTTGAAAATAGCATAATAGGTATCGAATATCGATTAAATTTATAAAAGTCTCTGTTATTAAAAAAAAAATAACAGTTATAATTTTTTTTTTTTTTTCCGAGGAGTCGTGAGTAGTTCCATGCACCGATGCCGGCTTATCGTTGAATTTTGGGACACGGTGTATATATAAATATATATAAATGAATTGGCTCTTTTTACTATAATAGATGTAATGTGATCTTCCCTTTTAAGATATTACCATAACACACATAACCAGTTGGCTGTAACTTTAGGGTTAATTTTTATAAGTAGACTAATGCCCATTTTCACCAACAATTAAAATTTAGGGGACACTTAAGGAAACTTAGGTGATACTTGTCAATGATTTCGTTTCATCATCGTTTAAGGGACACCTAAACACTAAGGGGGTCCCTTAACTTTAGGAGCCCGAATGTCGGCGTCTTAGCGGGTCCCTACCTAGGTGACAGTGTGTTTCGACAATTATTATAGTTTAGCAAATTTTATGAAATGCAGGGTGTATTAAGCGATTTTTTGGAAAATATTGACGCCTTAGAGACAATTGAGTTAATACCAAATCCTAGATTGTTCACGCGAATTCGCCTGTATCGTGAAAGACCAGACTTCTTTGCAAAATATGATGATCACGATTTTGTTACTAGATATAGGTTATCCAAAGAATGTGTATTATTTTTACTTGAAAAAATTGAACGAATATTGGAATTTCCATATAATAAGTGAGTTATCTAATGTATTTAGCTTATATCATAGAACATATAATAATACTACGCACTATATGGACTTATTATTATATTGCTTGACAATGACAACATTAAACCACAGACAACAGATGACAGTTGGAAATTAACTTTCTTTTCAACAGCCTTGCTCGTAAAGTGAGCTATATTATATTCGTTCTTAGGGCCATGAACCGAACTATAACACCCTCGTGCATAATAATATTATACACTAGTGCGTAATCGAATTATACCTACAAAGTTAAGTTAGTACCTAACTGCAAATTATATGCAAGTAAACAGAGCATTTTCAATTTCATCAGGTAATTTATCCCTACAAAGTTAAGTTAGTACCTAACTGTAAATTATTTGCGAGTAAACAGAGCATTTTCAATTTAACCGGGTAATAAAGATTTGTAACATCAAAGAGGTTTATATATGTAATCAAGCATAATACATTTGCCGCGGGCAAAAAAAAACAAACTTGTGCGCTATTTTCCAGAATTTTCGTATGTTGTTTGTATCGCATTTGTGCAATATATTTTTTTACCTTGCAAGGGTGTTGAAAAAGTGCGTATGAAACTCGTGAGCTCATTATACACTCCTCGCCTGCGGCTCGGGCTGCAACACACAGCCTCGTGTGTAATGAGCAACTTAGCTCACTTGTATCATAATATACTAATGTTGTTTTAACATCAGTTTTGAAGCAATGATGGCCGAGCGGTAATAGCTATGGACTGCCGTGCCGCAGTACCCTGGTTCGATCCCCAGCGCCGGCTTGAGCTTCACCGCATGGTGGAAAGGCATTTTGCGATTGCCCGCCTGGCTAGCTACCACCCTCAAGTAGAAAGCCTGTCGCCAAGCACCGAAAGGTGTGTTCCGGCAGTAGTCCTTGAGAGCCAGTGAAATTACAGGCACAATGAGACTTAACAACTATGTCTCAATGTGACGGGCGCAGTGATATTCGTGACTTTGTGATGAATTGCAACTGCTATAGGTAGAGGTTAGTCCACTTAACAGCAGGTGGGCTTCGAGCCTGTTCCATCACAATAACATTAAAAAAAGCGTTGTGGTATTATCTCACACGTTACATAATTTTAAGACTATAAAATATAAATTTAATTGATCAAAATAGCAATCGGAAATTTATCGGTAAAATACCGTTAAAAGAGCCAAAGTGTCAACCACTTCGATTGCCACCTACTAAAGTGTCACTTACCACTAAGAAAATGAATTTAGGTTAAGGGTTGACTTAAGAGAGACCTTACATTAAGGGATTCCTACTTAGGGAGTTGTATAGGTGTCGTTGGTGAAAATGGGCATAATTGATTGAGATATGATGGGTGGTAGAGAATTATGTATTCATTTTGTTCTGTGTTTCTAAAAATTCTTTTCTTTTTCATTTGATATTGGAATTTTTTACACTTTTACCTGTAATGTTGTATCAGGCCATATTTCTAGTCAGCAAATACTTGACAATCAGTTGGTAAGTAAAAGTAAAATTAACTGGGCACTGTGTAGTGTCAGACTGGATTCACACCCTCCATATGATTCATAAGAGATTCGAGTCATAAGAGGCAACAAGGGGACAAATCTAAATCATAAAATATAAAAATCTAATAATCATCTTAAAATACAATCCCCAAACTGCCTGCCAAGCATAGGGTTTATGGCAAATTCCCATTAACGTGTGGAGGCTGTGTTCAGCAGTAGGCATTTTGGTAGTGGTTCTCTGATACAGTAGTAATAAAATTATCGAAAAATTAAATTATAAAAAAAAATATCAGCCGGAATATATATATATACTGTGCATGGCATGACCTAATGAATTAATAAAACTTATCAGACTGTTCCTGTCCACAAATTATTCAGGTGGTTTGGATCAGATTGAATGACTTGAGAGAACTAAACCAAGGCACCCACCTTCCAAGTAGTCATGTCTGCCTTATCCCTAGACTGATTTTTATGAGCTGGAGGGGCGGAGAAGGAGCGGCTCTAGTCTACTTGCAACAAGGTAGAGAGAAAACTAAAACACTGCATACCCACAGTGCTGGAGCTGTCATAGAATTACTTCACTTTTAATAAGATATTTGTTGCTTAAAACTAACCTTGTATTTATTTGTACAATTTGTTATTGTTGGTATACTCTATTCTGAATCTATTACTATGTTCTGATTTAATGTACATATATTTTAAATTTGGACATGCATTATTTAAACGAAACACAAATATTAGAATGGCAGCATTTTGTTGTTGACGTTTACGAGCGTGTGCTGTGCTGTATTGTAAAAAAAAAAAATACATTACAAAATTCCTGAGGATGTTGGTGTTTTGTCATCCAGACCAGATATATTTTTATACTCAAAAAATCTAAAATGCATAGTACTTATAGAACTTACTGTGCCGTGGGAAACAAACATACCTAAAGACCACACAGTAAAAACTAACAAATATTATGACCAACAAATGAATTAATCAAAAACGGTTATGTGGTTAATTTATATGCTGTAGAAGTCGGAGCAAGGGGTATACCTGCAAAATCCCTATACAACCTACTAAAAGACCTTGGTTTGTCAAGAACAACCGTAACTTCCATCCTAGAACGTGTATCCAAGGCGGCATTAGTAGGATCTTACCAAATTTGGTTGGGCAGGGGAGGAGGCTCGAGCGGTGAAAGGGAGCATTGATGCATCATAAAGGGGCCCCTTAACCTTACTCACTGGGTTGCAAGTCTCAGGCACCTCGACTTGGGCCTCTTCCTCTGCAACGCTATCGACCCGGCACCCGCACGGTGAATCCATGGAATGCTAAGTAATTCGTATCTCTTTGTATTTATTTTTTATGAAGAAGTGGAAGGTAATTATGAGAAATTTTACTATTATTACTAAACTATAGGTTTCTGCAACCCTCCAACTCTCAGGGTCGATGCTCTAACCCACATCTCCCCCTCACCCTCTTCCAATATACTTATATTGATTCTTTCCATTTTTCCAAAAAGTCCTTCTCTAGTAATGTAATCCGCACAGCAGGCTTTATTGCAAACCTAACAATATTAAAAAAGTCCTTATCTTCCAATCAATTTAGGTACATTGTAGACAGTAAAACAGACAAAAAATATACTAATTTTCGAACCTTCAAATTGTACATCGTTTTCTTTCAGCCACTTCAAATAGTTATTGAGACTATTTTGACGATATTTCTGCCCACTTTTAACTTGTGTGTATTCTAGGTTAATAATTTCCCCGAGAATGGTATTTATTTCTAAATGGTGCTCCCAGCTCTTGGTCACATTGGTCGTAGCCTGGAAAACACTGGTCAATCTCAATACTTTATCTACGAGAAAGGCAAGTTCTTTTCGTTTATGCAGAACAAACTTATTGTTTTCCTTTCCCGAACTTTTCTTGGCAGTTTGTTTAGTTTGCGATTTACGTCCCATTTTGCACTATAAACTCAAGTTTCACACGATAAATTGAGCAAAGTAATTTAATCTTTAACGTGGGAAAAGTTAAAAATAGGGACAGAATCTACAATTTTGAAATGTTTTTCCTTCGAAACACATTACACATACAAACAATGTTGCCAACTGCAATTCAGAAAATCCTTTGAATAAAATTGTAAATGCACTAGACAATGCTGTTATTTTTAAAAGCTCCAAATCATAATCGATGAAAATAGACTACATGTGGAAAATGTATCAAAGTTTGTTTTGTACTTAAATAATTTACATTAAGAGAAGTAAAACTTTCAGTTGGACTCAATATCAGCATTGCAGTTTGGGTTTGTGGTGTAGGTACTCACAGGAATAGGTTTTGCGTGTTACAGTAGATGCCAGTGGTAGATTGGTCTGGTGTTGTTGATTTATTAGTGATTTATTTTAAATGGACTTACATATCATTCTTGCTTCCCTAAATACCCATGTAGGTATTTTCTTCTTTCGGTCAAAATATCATAACCAACACTTGCCGAAACGAAGTGATCTTAGGCGAGTTTCAAATAGTTGGCATACCAGCATTTAATAAGTATAATGTTGTGTAGAGTGGACCGAACAGAGATAGCTAATATCCATATTATATCAGTGTACCTACACACGAATTCCACGGTGGAAAAGGAAAAGAACTTATTTGTGAAATTGTGGATTTCTCATCAATGAATATGTACGACCCCTAAAAATGTACTAAATTGTGTACTAGGCATCACCTATCAATAAATCAAATTTTTATTTTTTTTGAGACAGAAAATGCGCCAATCTAGTACTAAAAGTAAAAGGGTGGCAACACCGCATCCATATTAATTGACGGGTGACGGCTGCACTTCTTTGACAGTTGTCACTGTCAAAGAAGTCAATTAATATGGATGCGGTGTTGCCACCCTTTTACTTTTAGTACTAGGGGGGAAGGGGAATACTGTTTTTTTGTTCCTATGAATATGACATGACGTGTTTTGTTCAATGTGCCACTTATTTGTGAAATTGTGGATTTCTCATCAATAAATGTGTACGACCCCTAAAAATGTACTAAATTGTGTACTAGGCATCACCTATCAATAAATCAAATATCTATTTTTTTAGAGACAGAAAATGCGCCAATCTAGTACTAAAAGTAAAAGGGTGGCAACACCGCATCCATATTAATTGACGGGTGACGGCTGCACTTCTTTGACAGTGACAATTGACAATCATTGACAACGACAATTGTCATACAGCTGGGATACGTTCAGAACCACGGTTTAGACCTACGCATGGCAATGCACATTCGGAACGCTGCAGCATTATTGTAGGCGATGTAGGAGTATATATACTGCTATATATAGCAGCGCGCTGCTGGAACTATTCACAGTAACTCCGAGAAGTATAGCGATCGTATTCATAATTCAACCGTTCCGAAATCTGAAGGTGCAAGCCTTCGAGCTAGCTAAGACCCAATTTCACATTTTCTTAGATAACTATAATAGACGCTATATACCTACCACTATAAACTATTAAAATGTGATAGGCTTAGGTAAGCTACTATGGAACGTCAAACCTAGTGACAGTATTAGTTTATATCGTGGATAAAATAAAACTTCTTGGTTAGACTTTTATGGCATATACGACAGTAGCGTTGACTCGTATATAAGTACCTAGTCAAATCTGGGGATTAGGGAAAACCCTTTTTAAAAACTAAAATAATTAAAACAAAAATTAAAATATGTTGCCGATTCGGAGGCTAACTATGTAATGAATCAAATGTTCTCACAAAGGAGCTTACCAACTAACTTAACCTACCACGAGACCACCGAGAAGCCTTGGTCAGCATTACAGGGAACTGTAAGACTTTCCGCTGATCAAGCCCCCTCTAGTCTAGAGCGGATGGGCGAGGGGGATCCATAACTCCTCCCTCCCCAAGAGAAAAATTATCGGAACGCTCGAATTTAGAGCTTTTTCGATAATTTTGCATACATGGAACAGTTTCTATAAACTTACTGCGAAACACATATAATAAAAACAATACAAGACTTAAAATTACAAAACCTAAAGCGGTACTAGCTAAAACACTGTTTGTAGAGTCCGTTTCTCTATACGTCGCACTTTCTAACACTTCACTATTTTTTAACGCGTACAACATGTACTTCATATCGTCCAAATTCACTTCATGCATGTTCAGTGCAGGTGCACTTGATAAACTCTCGTTCAGGTGTAGCGGTGGTAAATTGATGACCGGAAGGGGCGTCGCTACTTCCGTGTCTGTAAAAACACTGTGGTGACGAATACGGATTCCGTTTATTTCAAAGTCACAGGGCTTATCTATTGTCATCAGGTATGTCCCAAATACAGGGTATGCAGTAATGTCATCAAGGCATTGTTCTGTAAGTGTTGTCCTCTTATTTGTGTAGAGTATCCAGTTATCAGGGTTTACCTTTTGCACCTTCACATCTTCCAATTCGATAGCATATTGTTTGCAGCAGGTAAGGTTATTGTCATACTTCATTAGTTGTTTTTCACATGTTAGCCCGGTGTACAAGGCTCTGTTGCTATCGGTGCAGAGATAAGAGTCTCCAGCAGCAAGAGCGCGGCAAGGGTGCACAATTGGTAAGTACGTTAGTCCTTTCGCCAAAAGGTAAGGGTATTTAGGTATTATGATAAGGGTTTTATTTTCAGGTTCGTGGAACACAGGTAAGGGGTACATCTTAAAGTAGTTATAAGTGCAATTATCAATAAGTGGAATTTCTAAAACAAACGTTATCTGGTTCTTCTTTATAAATGATTTTACACATATTGTTTCCTCAATTTTTACTAAATTTTCTTCATAGGGTTCATACACCAAATGTCCTAGGTATGAAATAATCCTTAAATGATCTAATAGTTCTGTGGAATTAACAATAGACTGATGTAATCTAGATAGTTTACTTAATGCTAATGCAGTCTCAATTTCACTCAACCTTATATATATGGTTCGGAAGTTACTAATGAAAAGGCTATACAAACCTAATATGTATGAGGATAGAACGAAATTATTATGTTATTATTTTGACTATAGATCCCAATGGATTAAGGATGCCTCTTTTGAAGCGTTGTGGAACTAATTGACGATATTTGTCGATTGTTATATTACGTAGGTGCTCTACGTGCATTAGCATGTTCACAAATTCATGAGGAAATGGTTTGTTTAAGGTTATTAATTTGTTTAACTCAGTAAATTTCCATGTAATGAATTGTAGATCATCGTAGATTCTATCTAAGTTAAGGGTTTTGATAATGGTCCAATTATCTACTTGCAGGTATGCTAGGCCTTCTTTTACCGGCAGGAGTCCCGGGTTTTCCTTAAGTGGCTGCAGATGGAGGGCGACTGCTGACATCGCTAGAGTCAGAATGCACCACCTGCGGAGGGCGTTTTATGTTTTTAATCGGTGCTTTTGTGTTCTTTCGCTCTGATTCTACTTTTATAGGGATAACATTTCTTTCAACTATATCTATCACATTCGCTTTCTTATACCTGGCTTTATCCTTGCTTTTTCTTTTATTAATATCTTTTACGTAAATGGTTTTGCCTTGCGGAAGTTCTATATCGCTTTCACCACCTCTCTTGTCCCTAATTTTCTCCTTATTTGTTGCTATCTTTTCTCTCAATTGCTTGTACAAAAATCTAGTACGCTTTTCGTGGTCTTTCACTAATTGCTGTGTGTACGTTTTTTCAAATTCTACATTAAAAGGTGTGTCTGTGTCTGTGTGTCCGAAAACTACCTCAAATGGAGTGAGACCGGTTGTTGAGTGAATAGTGTGGTTGTAAGCTAAAACTGAGTACATCATGATTGATGCTGCATCGGTACACTTTTCTTCGTATTTTGCTAGTCTGTATATTTCAATTAAAGTCGAATGAAAACGTTCTATTAAACCCATAGAGTTGGGGTTATTGATTGTTCCTACGTGACGTTCTATTTTATGCAAGCTTAGGAATTCTTTCATTAGTTCATTATTGAATTCCATACCTGGGTCTGAGCTAATTTTCTTAGGGATACCGTAAAACGAAAAATATTTCATTAGAGCTCTCACGACTTCGGGCGTTGATTTGTTAGGGATTTCAATGGCTTGGCCAAGTTTACTAAATGCGTCTATAAGTGTTAAATAGTACTTGCTTTCTACAGAAAAGAGGTCAATAAAAATCTCTTGGAAGGGGGCATCTTGCGTCTGTGTTAATTGAAGTACTGGTTTGATGGGTTTTCGGTCATACTTCATTTTACTGCAAGTTTCACAGGCGTTTATTATGGCTGAAACGGTTTCTTCCATTTTAGACCAACAATAGTTTCTACGAAGCCTAACTAGCGTTTCTTTAATACCGCGATGACACGTCTTTCCTTGGTGGTATTTCAAAATTATCGCCTTTTGTTCACTCTCGTCCGCGACATATACTACTCGTTCAGTGCATTCATACAACCTAATCATATCTCTTTTAAACAATGTAGTTACAATGCTGCTAAACTGTTTACGGTGTTCTTCCTCTTCGAAATAGACAAAATATTTAATTTTGGGCCTAACATACTCTTTTAAAAAGTTTTTTATTAGTTCCGGGTTATTTTTAGGAAGGAATACTTCCAGGATTCTATGTTTTGCTCGTGAAATATCTTTGACATGTGTCTCATTTTTAAACCAAGAAAACACTAGAATTTGGTTAGGTTTATTATCGACAGCTTCGTGTAAAATTGGTATGCCTGTAGACTCTAAGTCAGCAGCTGAGTGAATCGTTTGTGATGTACAGTTGCTATCGTGTTCGGAAGGTGATAAGTACACAGGTTTTTCCTTATCTGTTAAGGAAATGGTTTCAGTAGTTTCTGAAGACGATATACTTGCAGGGCTTGGTGTGATTGTCCTGCTTGAGTCTGATACAGTAATTGTGGATGAGTCATGTCGTGACGGCTTGTCACGCGACAACCGAACAATGTTTTTAACTACTTCATTCATTTCTTTCTGTAACTGACGTTCTTTTCTATCTACGTTCACTACCATTGAGTTTCCTTCACTATCTGAATCTAATGCATGGACTTTAATTCTACTGAGCGCATCAGCGTTGGTATTTTGTTTTCCTTTCTTATAGATAATTTCGAAGTCAAAGTCTTGAAGACGTAGCCTCCAGCGGGTAAGCTTGATGTTTGGGTCCTTCAATGAATTGAGCCACGCAAGGGGTCTATGGTCGGTGTATATATAAAATTTTCGACCATACAAGTAAGGTCGAAAATGTTTCGTTGCCCAGATTATTGCAAGTAATTCACGTTCAATAGTACTATAGCGAGACTCAGTATCACTTAATGTACGACTCGCGTACGCAACGGGTTTGTCGGAGCCTACTTGTCCTTGGGACAACACTGCGCCTATCGCTACGTTTGAAGCATCTGTTGTCAAAATGAAGGGCTTGTCGTAGTCAGGGTATTGTAGGAGTGGTGCGTGAATCAGGAGTTCTTTGCATTTGTCAAACGCGTTTATGTAACTGTCGTCTATAACAATTTTGTTTCTCTTCTTCAAGCAGGAAGTGAGTGGTTGTGTGATTTTGGCAAAATCAGGTATAAAGCGTCGGTAATATCCCACAAGTCCAAGGAAACTTTTAATTTCGGTCGTAGTCTTAGGGAGAGGAAAGTTCATCACAGCTTTTATCTTGTCATCGTTGGGTTTTAACCCATCTTTTGTGATAGTATGACCAAGATAGAGTACTTCTCTACGTAAAAAATCAGTTTTGTCTAATTGTACCTTCAAGTTTGTCTGTCTTAGTCTGTCAAATACTAGTCGTAGTTTATGTAGGTGGTCCTGGAGGCTGGAAGAAAAAATGATGACGTCATCAAGGTACACCATGCAGTGTAGCCCCTGCAGCCCTCTTAAAACATTGTCCATAGTACGTTGAAACGTTGCGGGCGCGGTTTTTAATCCAAACGGTAATCTTAAAAAATGAAAATGACCATTTTGTGAACTAAAAGCCGTTTTCTGCCTATCCTCTTTTTCCAATTCAATTTGGTGGTACCCACTAACCAAATCTATTGTACTAAAGTAGACACTTTTACCTAACTTGTCAAACAAGTCGTTGATATTCGGTAGAGGGTACTTGTCATCGATAGTAATGTCGTTGAGTCGTCGGTAGTCAATTACCATGCGGAACTTTTGCTCACCAGAAGCATCCATTTTCTTAGGCACTAAGTGCACTGGAGCATTCCACGGGGAATGTGATTCTTCAATTACATTATCAGTCAGTAACTTATCAACTTGTCTGTTTATTTCTTCCGTCTGAGTTGGTGCTAATCTATAAGGTTTAACGTATATGGGGTCTTAATTTTTGGTACGGATTTTATGTTTTACTTGGTTGGTAAAAGTCAAGGGTAATTGGTCACAGTGAAAAATATCTTTATATTCCATGCAAAGATTATAAATTTGCTTACGTTCTTCGTCATTTGTGTGATCAAGTCTAAGTTTATTCAGATTTTCTTTTAGTAAATTATCAGTCTCAATATCTGTCATGTGTTTAGTAAAATTTAGGTTACATTTAGTTTCTTCAAATGGTACAACTGTAAATGGTTGTCCTATGGTCAATGTCATTGGTCTGTCTAATGTATTTTGTATAATAGTCGATGCATATCCATTTACACAGTTAACTATAGCACTGGGCATTCGCAACCCTTCAGTAAACTCCTTAAAGTCAAGGATGGCGTCGCCTGAACATTGGTCTATAGGTAATTTAACTCTACGTTCTGATCGCGGTGGCAATTGAACGACATAATCCAAATTGTTGTTGATTATAGGAATACGAGTCGTTTGAGTTGTTAACAGCTGATTCTTAAGGTCGATCAGTGCGCCTAGTTGTTGTAACAGGTCATTACCAATCAGTCCGTCATAACGTGAGTCAACGTTAAATATGTAAAATGTGTGCCAATCGTTACTATTGAATGTAGGCATTAAAGGTATCGTAATAACCTCGTCGTGGTTACTCGAGGCATGTGTGCTTACAACTTGAAATGGTTCCTTTTGAACGAACTCACTAAAATATTCGTAGGCCTTTTTGGGACTTACAAACGACCTCATACTTCCGGTGTCGATCATCATCTTAGCATCAATTTCCTTTAAATAAACGTAAGGAAGTTTTAAGTTAGGATCACAATTTATTTTTATGATTTCTTGTCGGTCGAGGCTGTTTCGCAAAAATCCGCATTATTGGGTACGTCGGTATGTTCTGTTTCGTCACTATGTTCATCCGCGTTTATTTCGTCACCGTAGTAGTAATTCATGTCGTCATTATAATTAAAGTCGTCATGATAATAATAGTCGTCATAATACTGCCCTTCATTATTGTCTAAAGTCAGTTCATTTAATTTGAAACCTTGTTGCGGCCTAAGAGGCGCTGTTCTCATGGATACATCACTAACTTGAAGCTGGGGCTTCTGTACCTGTGGTGGAGTATAAACAAACTGTTGTGGGGGTTTGTAACCAAATTGTTGCGGAGGCCTATATCCAAACTGTTGGGGTGGCCTATAACCTAACTGTTGAGGTGGTCTATATCCAAACTGCTGGGGTGGCCTATAACCAAATTGTTGTGGCTGATGACCAAACTGTGGTTTATAACCAAATTGAGGTTGTGGTCGGCCTTGGCCTTGAACTTGCCCGTTTGAGGGAATGCCAAAATTAAACCTAGGCGTGCTACCAGGCATCATAGGTCTGAACCCAATCGGCTGAGGACCACTACCGAACCTGAACCCTGGTGCACTTGGTGCATTAGTCAACAACGGCTTAGACATTTGGCCACTAACCTGAAGCTTGTTACGTGCGTTGTACTGTTCAAGGAAATTAACCTCCTCAAGCACCACACTTAAAGCTGCTTCTAATGTGTCGGGCGATTTTAATCTCACTATCCGAACCATATTTTCCGGGAGGTTGTATAAAAATACATTTAGAGCAGTGTTATTGTAAATGGACATTTTTACGCGTTTCATTTCTTCATCTTGAGATACATTGACCTTTGACCTTTGAACCTTTGGACCTTTGAAAACAAAACGGACCGAACACTTTGAATCCTACTGCAAAAATCCAAGTAAGATTCACCACCTTTGATTTTCAAAGATTCCAACTCTATACTTATGCAAGTTTCGCTACGCGGGTCTCCAAAGTGCTGCTGTAGCAATTCTTTTAACGAAGACCAATTAACAATATCCTCGCGTTCAGATAATAACGCGGCTGCATTATCTGTAAGCCTACTAGTAATCGTGTGGAACACGTATAAATTCTGCTCCTCATTATTTCTTCTACTAAAGCGTTCTATGACGTATTCACATTTTTTAATGTAGAGATTCAATTGCTTTTTATCGCCATCAAAAAGTGGAATTATTCGAATAACTTCGGTTGGTATTGAAATTATATTTACATTTTCGACAGACATGATGCAGCAGATTAAATCACAGAAAACACAACAAAATTCACTTAATCACAATTCTAAGGATAACACACACAAAATTAATACAATATAAAACCATAAAATACACAAAATTAGATCAATTACACAGTTAATACATTTTTTTTGTAAAAGTTATAAAAGAGAAACTTCTTTCTTAGCAAAATATATTGTTTAGCCTATACACAAATTATAACTAGCCAGTAAAGATCAATTAAGAGACTGTTACTTTTATTTAAATCAATTTAAGAACACACATAACTTAATTGATTCAGTTATGTTCTGTATACATTTACATCGCTCTACGCTATCATGTTCTTATCAACTAAGCTGAGGCACTTCGTAGAATTTAATACAAATGAACCAGATACGTTATAGTGAGCAAAGTCTTATCTCAAATATAAGTATGATTTAAATTAGGCTACAGGAGGAATTAGGGAAGGAATTGGCGAAAATTTGACTTACCAGACACCCGCCGCTACTCTCATGGTCACCTTTTATTTTACCCGTTTGACAAATTTATTTGGTTCGTGGATCGATTCACAGCCACTTCGGGCCGCACTCGCAATACTTAGGTGAATTTGGACACCCGAAATACTAACACGAGACGGTACAGCCTTAACGAATCAATCCTACCGGCTGCGCCAGTCAAATCTGGGGATTAGGGAAAACCCTTTTTAAAAACTAAAATAATTAAAACAAAAATTAAAATATGTTGCCGATTCGGAGGCTAACTATGTAATGAATCAAATGTTCTCACAAAGGAGCTTACCAACTAACTTAACCTACCACAAGACCACCGAGAAGCCTTGGTCAGCATTACAGGGAACTGTAAGATTTTCCGCTGATCAAGCCCCCTCTAGTCTAGAGCGGATGGGCGAGGGGGATCCATAACTACCTACGTATTGTCAGCTGTAGCCAAGAAGTTAATAAGTAAATACAACTAGATGGAGCTTGTGGTCAGAAAAGTATGGCAAGCGAGAGGCTCTAACTGATCGCATTGTCTCTGTTCTGACAAGGGTGACAATAAAATGCTTTTGCAGTACCTAAACAATCTAGTGACAGCCCATGCCTGAAAACATTGAATTTGTATGTAATGACATTTATGTCTATTTTTTGTTATGCGTATACACAATCGGTGCCATATTCTTTATTGATGACTTTTGATAACCGCAAGGGTATAAAATAATTTTGTAGAGCACAGTCTAGTTGTATTTCATAATTTGTCCTTGCTGACTTGTCTTTGCGACTTTGAGATCCATTTATTAATACCAGCCTAAGTGGCAGGTACCTTAAAATATGGAGAGATTGCGTTTTAAGACATTATATATACGAATATGCATATTATCCACACAGACGACGCCGAGCCCGCCGCGCCGCAAGCTTCTCGGATTGAGCGCGGTTCGGGCGCGGCGCGGTCAGGCGGCGAGCCACTCTCGAACCGCGTCCTCGTGTCCCGGCGGACCCGCGGCGCGGTTCTTATTCTATCGGATATATGAGGCAATAGAAGCTGGCAGAAAATTAAAACAACTAAAAGCATATTTTTGATACAACAGTAAAACAAAAAAAAAGAAACAAATGATAATAATTTATTTACTATAGTTGTCACCCCTGCATCTCTACCCGTGGGTGTCATAAGAGGTGACTAAGGGTAACGCACCAGAAAGTGGGCAGCAGCGCTTTCTGAGGAACTGATGTCTCACAATGCGATCTCCAAGATGCTTGCCAAGCGTGGGGATTACGGTAAAGTCCCCCATAATGGGGGTTCACCAGTGGATAATCCGGCTGATACAGTACAGTACTATAGTTGATTTATGAAATAAGGGTGATACAATGTTACGATAATAGTAATAATAAGACATGTGCTTTAGTAATAATATAGCTAATAAGAAAAATATTGTTTGATTTCAGAAAGCACCTCATTATTTTGTAACTTATCATGTAAAATATTTTTTTTAACTAAAATGCTTTTTATTGTGCTTAAAATTAACATTTTAATATGCGTTTCAATTCGCCTCAGACGCTGTTTCAACTTACCTCGGTACTAGGAGAGTTGAAACACTGAGAGTTGGCGTGGTTTTAACGAAATATCTCCCAGATTAGTTTCACTCGTGGTAATTTTTTGCTGGGATCAATTAGTTATTGGAACTAGTTAACTAAAAACACAAGTTTCACATGTGTAGGTGTATGTTGAACTGAGATATGCTTGATAACGTAAAAATTGTGTCAACCCACCTAGGTCTCCCCTACAGTAATAAATAGTTATGAACATAACTTTATAACATAAGACAAAATAATAAATGTATCTTTACTAGACACTCGATAGTGTAAGGGCGTGAACCTATCTAGTTCGTGCTTAGCCATAAACATTACACAAAATAAATGTCAAAACTGGTGGCATAATGTATCATAGCTTTAACAGTTGTTTGTGTTATGTTTATGGCAAAACACTAGCTGGAGATACGATTGAATAAAATTTAAAGTAATCTAATATTATTGGCGTTGCCACAAACAACTAGGTAGTGTTAATTGCGTTTAACATTTAAGTAATTTTTATTTACATTTAGTGATGAGGTTAACGTAACAGTCAAAACTTTATAAATTAACACAAAATAAGTACCTAATGTAAGAGTATTTTTTCTACAAATGACTTTTACATTATAGACGATGTTCTAAATATATCGTAACAATAATCTATTAATTGCCCATATTCATTAAATGTGCCATACATCATTGAAATAAAGAAAAATCTGTGATTTTGATGACGTAATCAACATTTTTTTAAGATATCGTGATTTTAAATATACCAATCGATAGAATAAGAAATTTTCAGTCGAACTGTATATATAACTCAATTTCGTCATTTTGGCGGTTACATTAATTTATACCTATTACAGCTGACGATATGTATTCCAAGTTTCACCCAAATCAGTTCAGCCGTTTAAGTGTAGGAGTACCTTACACACAATATATTTTCGCATTGATGTGTATTTTATTTGTAGGCAAACCCTGCACTACAAAATGCCTACGAACAAATCATTTTAGATACCTAGGTATAGTACCTATATATAGGTAGGTAGATAGTTAACTTAACAAATTAGCTTACCTACATCTGAAAATAAGGTTTTAAAATAAGGGCAATCACGATTGTATAATTTAAATGACTGCTGTTCGTATGTAAGATTTCAATATTCATAGTTGGTATAAGAACGAGACTGATTCGTCTATACTAAAATAATAAAATTGTAACAAATTAAATTCAGTAGATATTTGGAAAAAATAAATTTGAGAGCAATATGCACTGATGCCAAAACTGTATTTTTTTTTAATTTTTGTCTGTCTGTATCCCAGCCGCACATCACTCCAAAAGTACTGAATGGAATTCAATGAAACTTAACACGATTTGAGTTCATACTACGAAAAAGGTTATTGTACACTTTTTATCCCGAAATTCAGCATTCGGGAAAGGGGATGAAAGTCAAAATGTATACTTAGTTGTAATTTATTAACGCGTAGTCCAATTTCAATTTTTTTTTTGTTAGTATAGTGACGAGTGAGCCCGGCACCACACGGGCATTCCGGCACACATACCTAGTATGTTTTCCGAAAAAAATTGCAATTTACGAGCTGGGCCGTGCTTTTTTATGGTTCTACAATACAGACTGTAAAAAAATAAAAGAACGACTTTCGGTTTTTGATCACAGCTTCAGGACTAATTACGTTATAAATAAGCGGTTTTCATTTACCATGTCCTCTATCATGTCGAAGTCCAAACTGCGACATGGTAGAGGACATGGTACATTGATATTTTACTACAAGTATAATAATACCATGCCGAAATTTGAGGTTTCTGGCTAGTGAAGTTTTTAAGGTAGACCCCATAGAAATGATGAATGAAGTGATGCTACCCTTCTATGATTTAAAATGAAACCATTCTATATTTGTAAATATGTTTACAAGAAATATCGCGTGTTTTGCGAAAATCACATTTTCAAATGATTGGAGCACAAATTTCTTCTACCGAACGGAAATCCAACCCACGTCCCCCAAATTCGCTCCCAATGTCCTGACCTCTAGGTTATAGGAATATGCTCGTCTGAGCCGCATCTTGTGCTTCAGTTTTATTATATAAAGCGTCATAAGCGATGGTGCAGCCATCTACTAGACTTCGCCTGATCCAAACAAGTGCATTTTTTCGGAATTAATTTGCTAGATAGGTATAGGTCACGGTTCGGCTCGCATCCGGGGGACGCCGTTTCGATTACCACTCGAGGAATTAATTTTGTATTGTTTTAATTTGTAAATGCAAAATAAACATGTTCTTGAGCTCCCAACACCTAGACAATGGCCTTCCGCGATTTTCTTGTCTTATATTGAACTGAAATATCTTGTTGTCTGAAAATGAAGATTGGTATACGCTTTTTGATCTAGTTTCATTATCTTTACCTACCTTTAGAATTATTTGCATCTGGGCACCGTACGGTGAAGAGATCTCGGTCTGACAACTGTGTTTCTCAACACCTAAGTATCATCTCAGTATTCCGGATATCATCTCGAGTATGTTAGTATATTCTAGGACTCTAGTCTAGGTAGTTGTCCTCCTTCGTCACTTCATTAAGTTAATAACAGTCAAACGCAAACCTAATTCAAAGTTAATACATTGACGGTACATATACTCGTAGTATAGTTCACACTTCACCCATAGTTAAAACTACAGATTCCTGTTTTTTACGTACCTACTGATTCATTGCTGAATTTTATTTATTATAGGGCACTAAGCTAGATAACATAATTTTAACGTATAATAATTCCTATATATAGCCTGCAAATATCTCGGTAATTTAATATGAGAGTCAGTATGTTGTTTCCTAATCGATGATCACACCCTTAGAGATAGGAAATATAAAACTGTATGAATCGGGCTTTTTAAAGCTTCTGTACACTTAGTTTTTACAAAATACTACTAAAGAAGTAATATTTTGGAAATAAATAGCGGATTTAATACGTAATCGCCAATTTGTTGCGAGTATGCGCTGTTTTAAACCTAACTTTACGGTAATAAGTCCTTTTTATTCTTTGGTAATAGATAGGCTTGATTTTGGTAGTCGCCGATGAGTTGATTTAGTAACTATTGTTTCTTTAGCCCATAAACACAAATTTTGTTATGTAGGTATACATATATATGTACCTACGTAGTGATTGTCTGGCAATGACAGTGGTGCAGCAAACACTTGGCAGTAGAGCTCTCGATTCCTAGAAAAGTTATTTGAAACGCCCCACTTCTCATACGAAGAAAGAATTGCCCTTTGCATTAATTGCATTGCTCTATGACATGGTTTTAGGAGGAATGTGCTATTTTCTGAATCGTGGATCTACCTCACAATGACATAGGTACATTGCACATGCATGATGCATTTTAGTTAAGATTTTGTTGAATTAATATGCGTATTTAAATACAGTCTGAAGCGAAATTTTGTCTTTACCTCACCCAGGTGCCTAGGCATACCCACTTACTTAGACGTCAAGGTTTAATAGTGCTTTGGAAAAGTCATGTTTTTCAAACAACTGTCATTTTTTGTATCGCAAAATGTTCGCTTTAGGTGGGGGTCAAATCCGCAACTACCTGCAATATACGCCCGGGGCCTAACTCCCACCTTTTCAAAACTATTATGAAACACCAACGTCATTATTTCAAGTTTAAGATATTGATACCTACTACCTAAGACTCAAACCGTGGCCGTCACGAAACAAAAATGTTCATATATCACTATCTGTATCGCACTAATGACTTGATTTAATGCATGCCCGCTTTCACGTTGAAGTTCTAATGTAAGTTTACTAGTGATATGTGGTAGTGCTATTAGACTTATGTGGTAGTGCTATTAGACTATCAATTCAATTAAAATTGAAAATGTAAGCGAATCAATAAAATAAGACTGAAATATGAAATAGGAGTTGGCCCCGTGGCTCCGCTACTCAGACTCATACAGTTTTTCTGCTCTAATTGATCATCTCACTCATGTTCCCATGCGAAGGTGCGGTCATCAGTTAGGCTATAGAAAATTATCAAATTTAAGAAATTTTCGTCGCGTATGACGTAGACACGCGTCATCCACTTTTACGCATCGGATGTCTTAAACGCTGGGCCACCGCGGCTGACGGGTCACATACAAATTTTGTGCTCTAATATTAATCTAATATTAACTAATTAATATTAAATATTAACCAAAGGGGACGGGCGATTATGCTTGTAAATCATTACATTATTAATTATGATGGAAAAGGATAAGGCATGTTTAATTTAAAGCAACCGACCACTCTGTGTACCAAAGAAATAATTTATTTTGGCCCAAAAACCATAAAACATCATATGACTATTGTTTCCACATTTCTACAAAGAATAATCGTAATCTATCATTCCTCTTAAATCATTGTTCAACCTAGGCATGACAATCTGGTTAGACTGACCGCTGAGTAACAACATTAACAAAGTTCACGGTTAATCAGATGGAACGTGTAAAATTTGAAAAATATATTGTTTAATTCGACCTTCACATAATAATTATACAAGTGGGCATTGGGCACGGCAGGTCACGGCACGGGTCATGTAGGGAGAATCAATCAGAATAGATGAATTTCAATTGATTATTGAAATATAGCTATATTTTGTTATGAAATTAGTTTTGTTTTAACATAAACTACGAACTCTAAATAACACTACAGCTAGTACAATAAAAGTTTAAAGACAACCTGCCTGTTAGTCATAGCAGACTCACATGCAGTCCAAATGTTCCAGCCCACTACCTGTTGGCAGCGTGCCCAGCATGCTGGAAGCATTGCCCCTTTGAATTGCAATGCTTATTCGTTGAGCCAAATGGGTGCAAGCATTTTGATCACGCGTTGCATCGACCAAGCGCTCTGATAATTTTGGATAGTACAATGAGCTCCCGGTCCTCACGGACCCAACGTCTTGACACCAAACGGCTCAAATAAGTATGTAACCCATACCGAGGTTAGCATACTTGCGCCTCTTGAGTTGCTCCGCCGAAGTAGCCGCGGCGCCAGCCCTCACTTTGGTTGGGTCTTTCTGAAGAAAGATGTGAGGGTGCTAAAGTGTCAACGCATGTACCAGAAATCTGAACCAGAGTCTTGCCGTCAGGTCTTTTACCATCGTCATCAGACCATTCGGTTTGAGAATCGCTGCAAAATTGGCGCTGGTAAAAGAGCGGCGAATGATATCGTTATGGCTGGCGTGGCGGGAAATTCGAACAGCACTACAAGAGCAGTAGAGGGCATGGTGGTCGAGTTGATCAACGGCAGTACTTTTGAAAATTTGATATTAGTTAAAATAGAGGTTCCTACTTATTATGTAAACATATATGTGATATTACTGGCCGAACGACACATAAGAACAGACGTCTAAGAACGAGGAAGGTGACGATTACCATCAGACCAGGCAACTTGTTCATTTCATCACTTCTTACCACAGAAGAATGCATAGTATGGTTGTAGGGCATTTTGCGAACGCCCGCCTGTCTAGCTACTAGTTCTATCACCCTCAAGTAGATAATCTGTCGCCAAGAACGTATAAAAGTGCAAGTATTCTGGTGGCTAATCTTGCGAGCCAGGGCCAAGTATTTTACTATTATATATTTTTATTATTTTACTAGTACCTACTATAACTTTTACCATCAAGTAAGATTGTAGTCAAAGGATGGCCTAATAGCAATAAAAAAATGTACATAAAAAAAAAATATATAGACAATAAATAAGTAACTATGTTCTTTCAGTGGCTAATAATTGAATACCATCAATATCACTGAGTGTCCAGAGAATTTGTACATGTACTTAAAATAAAATTAAAAGACTGACGAATCTTAAAAAGTTTAGTAGTTAGCCAAGAACTGAATCAGAGCCCTATTTTGGCTTAAAATACTATAATATTTGAGAGGAAATTACCTGAAAATAAGATCAGATGTGCAAACGAATTGACCGAACAATTTTTACTTATACCTACTTGAGGGTGGTAGCTTCTAGATAGTTGGGCAAAAAAAATCAAGACTGTTGCATGTGGACGTTGGACTTACAGTCACAAATGACCAAATATAACCAGTTAAACGCGACACAACAACTAAGGTTGATTAGTAGGTATTCTCCTATACCTACTAATCAACCTTAGTCCAAAAAATAAAAAAAATTATACTCGCCTGGTACTTTTTTAACCGCCTTAAAAAAAAGTAGGACGTTCTCAATGCGACTGTACTTTTTTGACGGGCGCATGCATATGTCCATATAGCTATTACGGCTCGGCTATTATTGCTTCATATTATAACTTCCATACTTTTCTCTAGCTTTTCGCAAATGTGTAGTTGGGCTTCTATACCGTCTCCTAATAAGTGCAAAGAGCTTAAATAAATATCATGGATCTATGACATCTATCCATAATAAATATGTATTATTCGTAGACAAAACGATATTTAAACGCAACAAATCTTTATTATTTACCTTTTTCACAATTATGCATTTTTTTTATTTTTTTTATTTTTTTTTATGTTATTGTGACGGAACAAGCACGAGGCCCACCTGATGTTAAGTGGACTAACCTCTGCCTATAACAGTTGCAATTCATGACTTCAACTCACGAATTGCACTGCGCCCGTCACATTGAGACGTAGTTGTTAAGTCTCATTGTGCTTGTAATTTCACTGGCTCTCAAGGACTACTGCCGGAACACACCTTTCGGTGCTTGGCGACAGACTTTCTACTTGAGGGTGGTCGCTAGCCAGGCGGGCATCTGCAAAATGCCCTTCCACCATGCGGTGAAGCTCAAGCTCTGGGCGGGATTCGAACCATGGACCTGCTGCGCGGCAGTCCATAGCCAATGCCACTGAGCCATCACTGCTTCAAAATGCCTAGTATCTATTATTTCTATAAATGTTCGTTCCATAAATAGCCAAGTAAGTATTTCTAAGTGTATTGAGATCAGTTTAGTACCTAGCTTAGCACTGCGTCGAACGAAGACGATAAAACTATGAATCATTTGAGATTTGGATTTTCGGGATGAAATGAAATAAAAATTTATGCTCTGATTTGTTTGTGGGTTTCCTTGGGTTATTACCCAATTTATGTTGGATAGAGTGTATTCTAAGTTTGTTTCATTTGAAAATCATCAATAAGGGTCGAGTAGTTCTCAAATAATTGTTTTTTTTATATGTATGTACTGTTGTACATACACATATCGGTAGTACTTTTGAAGCAGTGATAGCTCAGTGGCATTGGCTATGGACTGCCGCGGACACATGGTTCGAATCCCGCCGCAGGCTTGAGTTTCACCGCAAGGTGGTTGGCTGAAGGGCATTTCGCGAATGCCCACCTGGCTAGCGACCACCCTCATGTAGAAAATCTGTCCCAAGCACCTCACGGTGTGTTCCGGCAGCTGTCCTTGAGAGCCCGTGAAATTTAATTACAGGCACATGAGACAACAACTATGACTCAAAGTGACGGGCGCAGCAATTCGTGACTTATGATGAAATGCATATGTTATAGGCAGAGGTTTGTTCCACTTAGCATCAGGTGGGCTTCGAGCTTGTCCCGTCACAATGACATAAAAATAAAAATAAAATGCACCTAGACACCTATTGCAGGCGTGTGACGAATGACAATCGACCTTGTAAGTGTATGCATCCTAAAAATAATCCGAATTAAAATAAACGGAATCTCCGTTCAACACTGAAAGTTATGCAATAACTTGCAAAAGATCAGTGCAGACGTCGAACCTAAGGTGCGGAAACTGCGTACCTAATTCATTCCTTTTTCGAGATCTTGAAAAATGACCGGAAACATTGTTTGGTTTGATAAGTTTGTAAGACTATTAATTGTTTTTGACGGTGGCGAGGTTACGTTTCGTTTAAAATTTTAGTATTTGTAATAAACAGTATATTTTTCCATTGCACCATCGACCACCCAAAGACACGGCGTCGTTTCATCCTATATGTAGATAGTTACAATACAATCTATTGAAAAACACGTTTCTACTATCATATGTACCACAGACTACGATAGGACAAAGACAATAAACTTTTTTCACATTTGTTTCAAAATATACAACGTCTAAAGTTTGTTCAGCGACCTTACAACTTTATATACCTTGCTATATCTTAATTTCAGTTCTCATCACTCACTCATCAAATCTTCGATTCTCTCACGTCATGCCTATTTTGGGATCAGGAACAACATAAGAAAACCAGCTCTATCTCAATTTTCAAACCAGTTCCATTATTATTGTCTGACGACTAATAATCCGTTCGTCGATTTAAATTCCGCGACACACCCTTCATTATGAAGTCAGCGCACCTAGCAGCCTAGGTTCGGCTTGAAAGTTTCTCCACGCGACAGAATAGGTGACAGTGTTCTTAATAGGTACCTGTAATAGTCTAAGCTCGCACTAGATGTTAGCCTAGGGTTTACTTACGACTTCTAAATATTACTGACTAGTTTCAAATAAAAACCAAAAAGCAATTTCACTATACATTTTTATATTATGTTATCAAGTTTTTTTTTTATGCTTGATAGGTTAGCCTTTGACCACTATCTCACCTGATAGTAAGTGATGATGTGGTCGAAGATGTAGTTCAGGCTAACCTAGAATTACTGGCTCTCAAGGACAGCTGCCGGAACACACCGTTAGGTGCTTGGCGACAGATTTTCTACTTGAGGGTGGTAGCTAGCCAGGCGGGCATTCGCAAAATGCCCTACCACCATGCTAAAACGACTGCCATCCAAAGACGACCACCAGGACCGATGGCTTTACGCCCTCCGAAGCACGGAAGCGCTCAGTAGTAATGTCACTAGCGGTCACCCATCCAACTCATTACCGCGGGCGACGTTGCTTAACTTTGCTGATCGGTTAAGAACAGCCAAGTAAACTTCGCTACAGGCAATTCAATGTAACAGAATGATCCAGTACTAGTAGCTGATGTCAGGCGGCCATTGATTTCGGGCTGGATTTGAAGCGACCCAAGTCGTGTTGTTTTTCATGAACTGAGGCGTGTAAAACACACTTTAAGTTTGGTAAGTAGTTTGCTTCGGGAAGGAATCTGAAAAACAAAAACACGATCTTATATAAAAAGTGGCGAATGACTGAAATTATTGCAGCCGTAGTTAAACCTTATTTTATAATTGAAATAATAATAGAGATGATATTTATTTTGATCTATGAACTCCAGAACGGACAATCAGAGTCTTCGAAGGAATTGTGTTGAAGTTTAGTGGGATGGGTTTAAGCGAAGATACCCAAACAAATAGAAATGCAAATGTAAAATATTTCATTATGCCTGGTCGACGAAGATTACATTTACAAAGTTTAAATCTCAAATCAAAGTTTATCTCAATTACCATTCTAGCTAAACAATAACACTCCTACTTTATAAATAAAGTCAAAACTTTATAAACAAAGTAAAAAATGTCCACAAAAAGAGGATGAAGAGATTCGTTTGTGTAGCTACTGGGCGAAAATTCTAAGAGCAGTATACTGGAATAAAATGTATGAGCAAAATTTGTAGTAGTATGATATCCAACCTAACGTGTCATGTGTACATATGTAAAATGTATCCATACTTTTATTCCATAACTGAATATCAAGCTTTAAAGCTAGCATGTCTGTAACTACACTCGAGAGCAATGAATCCGGGTCACTTAAAGAATCCTAAAAATCTCGAAAACTAAAAATGCTAGGTTAATGCAATAAATTGTATTTAATAGACAATGTAATACAACTTAAATGAAGGTATTAAAACTTCTTAGTTATTGTAAAGTTATATCATAAAAAAATCAAATTTGAAAAAGGGCCACTTTCGAAGATGGAACTACGAAATTACAGCATTTGGTTTTGCTTTTGTTTGTAATCTGTCATTTATGTGGGTACATAAACCATGTTGATAGTGCTCTATATTCATTATTCAAGCTGAAATTATGTCGCTTACGCCTGAAGAATGCACCAGAATACTTACAATGCTGGAAACCGGCCGGAGTCAGCGCGATACAGCCAGGACTGTCGGTGTGTCGCTGTCAACAGTACAAAGAGTTCTCCGACGTTACGAAGAAACTGGTTCTAACCTACGCAGACCAGGAACGGGCAGAACCAGGTGTACCACAGCACGAGAAGACCGATACTTGGTGAACACCATGCTTCGAAATCGCTTTCTCACAGGAACTGAACTCACCAATCAGTTTCGACGCCTCGGAGGAAGTAACCCAAGTGCATGGACAGTAAGACGTCGGCTTGCTGAATCTAACTTAAAACCCCTTAGACCTGCAAACGGCCCTAAACTGGAGCGTGGGCATCGTATTTCGAGACTAAGATATGCCCAGAGCCACGTAAATTGGAGTATTGAAGATTGGTCAAAAGTTATGTTCTCCGACGAATCAAAATGTATGCTCTACAAGCACGATGGAAGACACAGAGTGTATCGAAGACCAGGGGAAAGATTCAAGCAAGCATGCATATGTCCTATCATTTTTAGTTTCCGAGATTTTTAACATTCTTTAAGTGACCCGGATTCATTGCTCTCGAGTGTATATCTTTAAATAATATCTCCTAGAGATTCACAGTTCGCAACACATACATGTCAAAAATCATTAATACCCTGCTGCGTGAAAACCAAAGATTACCAAGCTCATGTATACAGACAGCAAGACATATTTTTTTTACAATACGCATATCTAATAAAGGCTATGAGCTCACCAAGCGTGGAATACATTATCTACGCGTGAACTTTATTCAAAGCTCTGTAGCTTGGGAGCCAACTGCAACAAATATTTACTTTAAGTTGCCGATAAACAAATTTTTAATATTTTTTCCTTAGCAATTCTATTTGTTAACTTACAGTTCAATTAAATTGTACATGCTAACGCTTATTTTTGACTAAGTGGTACACACGTAGGTAGGCACTAATTTCTGAAAAATATAGATCAATAATACCTCAATTTATGTCAAAATCATTAAGTTTTGTTTTATTTCTGACGTCTGATAACGCTCTTAAAACTAGTTATTTGAATTTAAAAAACATCGTGAATATCTATTATTCTTGTTCTTAAAGGCATACAAAATCTATTTTATACATCTAATCCACCAGACAATCAATGCGATTTCATGCATGAAGCACCTAGTACCTGAACAAGAACGTCGCGTATATACCTAGGTACACAAAAGGCCGAAAAAATTAACGGCTTCGTTACAAAATCCCTTTTATATTTCCCAATTATAATGCATTTTCACAGATATGCCTTACTTAATAGATAAGTCATATGTTTATAAGAAGACGTTAAGTTGGCAGGCCCCCACCAGGTGGACTGACGACATCGTGAAAGTCGCGGGTTGCCAGTGGTACAAGTGGCTAATAGCCGTTCTCTGTGGCATTCTATGGAGGAGGAATTTGTTCAGCAGTGGATTCTCTCTCTTCCGGCTGATGATGATGATGATGAATAGATAAGTGTAGTTTTAGCCGAGATCATTGTAGATAATTATAACAATAGAAATGGACGATATCGTCCAATGCAGATGCAGGTCACTAAGACCCACCTGACTTTACATTATACTTTGTTATCATTGTATACTTGATATAAGTATAGTTATCTTAAACGTTTGGTCTTCCAAAATTGAATCTACATAAATAATCTATCTGTATTTTTATTAACACCCGAGTCTATAAAGAAGGTGGCTCTTCTTCTATACGTACATGAACCGCTTAAGGCAGCAGTGCCGTTCAGAATTTAATTTATTAAACCCTATCCTGTTTTCAATTAAGCTTAATGTACACCTTATCGCACCGTTATTAAACTGATAAATGGTTCGTAATTCAATTAGGAATGTAACCTTAGTTGTCAACTTGATCTAAGTACATGCTAATATGATGGCAGCGTATGACAATGTTTGTTGATGAGAATCCTATATGATTTATTTTTAGCATAATCTTTACAAACCTCAACTACAAATAATTTCCAATTGCTCAGCGGTAGAGCATTTAGAAATTGCCCTCTTGGCTAGCTATCGCCCTCAAGTAGGAAATCTTTCGCCAAGGACCTAGCGAAGAGTTCAGCAGGAACTACAGTCCTTGAGAGCTAGTAATTTTGTTAAGCCAGAACCACATCTTCGACCACATCATCACTTACTATCATATGAGATAGTGGTCAATGGCTAGCCTACAGGCAGCTTTAAATAAATAAATTTAAAACGTTTACCACCTAGAAAATTGTGCGTTAAAGAAAAGATACAGTACCCGGTTACTAAGATCATTTACGAGACAAAATGCAGAAGTCCTAAAAACATATCATATTTTATTATGAAATTAATTTAATGATCGTAGGCGGCCTGCATAACATTCAATTTATGTTCTCACTAATAAACATAAAACTAACTAAATAGGATAAGCGTAATAAAGTGGTTTTGCTTAATCGAAATTACTATCGTGCACGAGCCACAATTTTGCTAAACCAAATTTAACGAAGAAGTTATTACTTGCTTTGTGGAAGATAATCAAATATTTTCCGTTTCGTGTCACATCTTATGTTACTTTCAGTACGTTTTTAGGATTAAAACTTATTGTTTTATTCGTGAAACAAAATTAAAACAACTAATAGGTTGCCATCAAAACCAATCAGGGACCAACCAAGATGAAATTAGTTAAAAAAAAATAAAAGTCAGAGAGTTTCTTCTTTATCGCTTGAAATATTTCTTTGATAAGGACTTTTAAGTACCAACTTATTTTCTTTGGAATACCGCTAAACCGAAACGACGAATTTGATGACTACATTTTATTTACAATGATACGCCTAAATGTATTTTGAAACTAAATAGCAAAACGTAACTAAATTTATTTATCGTGTTAATTGCGATGAGCTAGCTAGTTAGGAACCTTGTGCAAGTCACCCTGAAAAAATGGATTTGTCTCAAGAACATTTTCACGCGACTTTGTGATTATTTTTATTTTTATGCTTAATAGATTAACCTTTGACCATTATATCACCTGATGGTAAGTGATGATGTGGTCGAAGATGTTGTTCAGGCTAACCTAGAAATACTGGTTCTCAAGGACAGCTGCTGGAACCTTCACACTCCGTTAGGTGCTTGGGGATAGATTTTCTACTTGAGGGTGGTAGCTAGCCAGACGGGCATTCGCAAAGTGCCCTACCACCATGCTATAACGACTGCCATCCTAAGACAACAACCGGGACTGACGGCTTAACGTGCCCACCGAAGCACGGAAGCGCTCAGTAGTAATGTCACTAGTGGTCACCCGTCCAAGTCATGACCGCGGCGGACGTTGCTTAACTTTGCTGATCGGTTCAGAACGACAAATCAAAATTCGCTACGAGTGCTTAAAAATTCAAAGGTGGCTAGAATCTTTCAAAATTAAATTTATGGATGCAATTTTAAAAGAGAGCTTCTAAGGCTCAGACTCTCAGTCAGCATGGTCTGTCTTGCTCTCGAAGTGCTGGTCGAATTTTCCACCACGCCATCCTTTACGATATCATCGGAACAGATTCGAACAGATGTGGCACCTATTCTCAAACTGAATTGTCTAATACGTGACTATGGAAAAAGGCCTAAGAGAATTCTCTTTTATTCCGTCAAAGTGAGACTGGCCATTAGTGTGGAACGCAATATGCGTTGACTCTTTAGCCCTTTCACTGAGGGCTGGTGGTCCGCGGCTGCTTCAGAGAAGTATCTCAAGTTGCAAAAGTAGGCTAATCTCGGTAGTGGTTACATATTAATCCGTTTGGTTTTCATTTGGAAATGCATGAGTTCGTGGGGATCGGGAACTCATCATACTTTCCAAATTTATCAGAGTGCTTGATCGGTGAGAGCGACGCATCTTCAAAATGATGCCATCATGCTGATTAACATGCTGAACTGGTGGTGACCTCGAACATTTGGATTGCCTGCGGACCTGCAATGGCCTTTGGGTTGCCTAGTTGCATTGGTGTAGGTAGTAGATGTTATGTTGTATATCGTTTGTAGTGTTTCGTAAATAAATGCATACCCCTAAAGTATTATTTACCGTAATCGATGAACCTTGGACTAATTGAACTCTTTTGAGCTCCATACTGCTATATGCGTTACAACTTTAACTTCCAAGATAGAATACACGTGTTATGACCTTTTTTATATTCAAAATACTTATTCATGCAATGTAGGCACCATTTGACCGGATCAACTATTTTTCAATTTCTGACTTTTGTGTGCCCATTATATCTTTTTTACATATTGAGAATAGAGAATATACTCATAGAATCGAGTCTGACAAACGGAAACAAATGCCTTATGAAGCTTCGAGATGTATCGCACCTCAAAGTCGTTGCGAGTATACTAAAGTCAAGGTCTGACTGACAAGTTTGCCGATATCTGAAGGTGTGACCTCATTATGGAAGATAAATAAATACTTGATTATATTTTATCCATTCATTAATGACACTTGCCGATTCTTGTGTTTATTGGTGGACCTTTATAAAGGAAACAAAAAAATTCAGATGTTGAGCTTCTACCCTTTGTGTTATCCACACGTACATTGTAAGAAACTTAAAACCTATACTTAAATCATATTTTTTCAACCGTCAAAGTCTACATCCTTGCGCATCATCTTCGTTAAAATATACTACCATAGATTTAGGGTCAACTCTCGTGACGGTGCCACAAAAATAAGAGCACAAATAGAAGTGTGGTTTTATTTCAATTTACGTACTAAATTCCTACTAATGTCCAAACACAGCCAATGTCAAGACGTGCTATAAAACCTGAAAGTGTGCCTTAGAGAACTCTAAAAATAGTCATCGTCTTTTTATTCTGTGCTTTCGGTAAGTAAATGTGAAAAAGTGTCAGTTTTATTTTAAAGTCAATATTGACTAGTTAATTGTTAATACATTTAATAATGCAACAAAATTAAAATGAATTAGCTAATCAAATCAAAAATCAAAAATATATTTATTTCCTCCTCACAAAAGGTTTCTTACGTAAAAATACATAAATGGACAGACAAGAGTGCCAAAATTAAACCTATCTTTGTGAGGGGCTGGTGCCTGAAGTAGGTTTCTAAAAACCTTTATCACAGGTCACCAGAACACCTCCCGCGGATAGAAATAAATTATGACATTCCTACCTTGTTACACAATTTTTAAAATCAGTTTTACGCTACTACGAACTACTTGTAGGCAGGAAGTTATATATGGTTCTTAATTATAGGATACTTAGTGTTAATGTTTAAAATATATACAAAATAAACAAGTGAACTAAAGAATTAGAATTAGATCTAAATAAATAGTAAAAAAATTAATAATAATTAAATGGAATGCTAATGCTAATGCTTGTTCAAAGTTTGTGGTTCCGGAAAAATGAATGAATTGTGAAAAAAAACACTGCTTCGAGTGTCGAAAGGCGCCGAAGCGTGCTGAATTGTGTCGATGCGCGAAAAAACAATACAAAACGAGTATATTCCTGCAACCATTACCTTATTATTGAGGCATACGGTTTTTAGCAAAGTGATACATTTATATTTTTCATACATTTTTCTCACAATGCAAAGTAAATATAAGAAGAAGGTAGGTAAGTAAGTAATCGCGGCTACTTTAATGCTGTCATTTAATGTATGATCGTGATTCTATAGTATATTTTTCGATGCGTATCATATATAATAAAATCAATTTAATTTCATTCATAAATGCCCAAATTCGGATGCGTGTGATGCTAACGGGAAGATGGGTTATCCATCTAACTCGCGAGCCCGATGTTTAGTGGGAATTTTCAGTTCTGCCAGTTTTCCAGATCTGTTGATCACTGTGTAAATGGCAGTTGCTCCATCATAGATAATGGCATATGTAGGTCAATGATTTGCTCCGACAAATTTACTAATTAATTAAATTCGTATGAGGATGCAGCTTTTTTTTAATTCTTATAATTTCTTAGCTCTCTCATGGCGTGAGTGTGTTAGGTTAGGTTCCTACCATTTGACCTATGATGAATAAACCGTACCCAACAGGACCTACCTGTGTGCTTTAATAGGTATACAGTCAGCCATTTCAGATAACTAAACATGTCGGTAAGTAACTAAGGTAATTTTTTCCACCATTTTAACTTTTCTAACCGAAAAGGAGGACGTTCTTAAGTCGACGCGTAGGTATATTTTTTATCCCAATAGACCCATATTTGACTGGGATATCAACTTATGAAAAGTAATGAAGTGTGACAAATGACTTTTTACTAGAACATCCGATTATGTTTTTTTTTTTATGCCTGTTAGGTTAGCCTTTGCCCACTATCTCACCTGATGGTAAGTGATGATGTGGTCGAAGATGTTGTTCAGGCTAACCTAGAAGTACTGGCTCTCAAGGACATCTGTCGGAACACACCGTTAGGTGCTTGGTGACGGATTTTCCACTTGAAGGTGGTAGCTAGCCAGGCGGGCATTCGCAAAATGCCCTACCACCATGCTTTAACGACTGCCATCCTAAGACAACAACCGGGACCGACGGCTTAACGTGCCCTCCGAAGCACGGATACGCTCAGTAGTAATGTCACTAGCGGTCACCCATCCAACTCATGACCGCACGCGACGTTGCTTAACTTTGCTGATCGGTTGAGAACAGCTAAGTAAACTTCGCTACGAGCGCTTCAAAAACTGGTTGACGTCCAAAAAGGTTCTCATTGCGATTGTATGTATATATTTTGTATGTTTGTTACGTTTACTCAACCAATTGTGAACTGATTAGGATGTTTTTTTGTTTGGTTAAGTATACCTCAAACTTAGTCCCATTAAAATTTCATCAAAATCGGTTGAGTACTTTTTTAAGTGCTAACCCATTTACTGAACAAAATTATTGCATACCAGTATGATTTAATGGTAACGTTAGGCGAGTGAATGATCTTTTATATATACCTAAGCAGTATAAACACATCAACACTCAAAAGAGTGATATAACTTGTTGAAGTCGGTACCATAATAGTTCAAAAGTACACAATACTGTGCGCATTGTACCGACTTCTTCAAGTTATTTCACTCTTTTGAGTATTGAAGTCGACTTTTAAGGTAACTTTTTTTTACTCATTTTAATGACCCTTGCTACTTACGGGATCGATTGTCATTCACTGTCAATGACTAGGTATATCATCAAGACAGGAAAACACTTTTCATTTATTGGAGTGTAACTCAAAAACGGCTACACCGATTTTGGTTAAATTTAAACGGGACCACACGGGAAGCATCAGCTTTCAAATATACTAAATTAAAAATCATCAAAATAGGTTCACCCAGTCAAAAGTTCTAAGGTAAAAACAAAAAAAACAGTCGAAAATTGAGTACGTTCTCCTTTTTTTTGAAGTCGGTCAAAAAGAATAAAAAATAATTAAAAAAACAACGTCGAATATAAAGTATGCATTAACTTGTGGAAGTCGGACCATGGTTTTGTGAGGTCAGTGTTTCAAATCAGCATCAACAAATTGTTTTATAGTTTTTGGTGTTGGAAATTGTTTAGGTACCTACGTATTTTATTTTTGGTGGACTGAGTACCTCAAACTTGTCCCATTTCAATTGAACAACGTTAGTTAGTTATTGAGTTATAGGTATGTTTTACTCAATACTTGAAAGTGTCTTTTGTTCGGAGAACCTTCGTAACTTGATGATGTCATGTCATTTTAATGTACAGATGTTGAGCGTCTAGAATTAGTATAAGCAGCATTATTACCGCTAAGCGGAAAACTTAATCAACAATAACAGTAGGTACCTACTAAAAAATCCCACAAAATTAAATAAAAACCTTTTTTCGTACCATAAACTATGAAACGAAAGAACTGTGAAAGAGCATGTGAAAGACGCTAGGTTACCTTGAATATGATACGGAGAATTAGTATAATATTATACCGACTTTAATGATTTCACATTTTTCAGTATTTATTTTATTTCGGATGGACTTAGATGCTGTTTGCCGCTGCGCCACAACTCCACCGGACTTTGGGCAAGGATCTACCCTGAATAGCTTTAGCACATTTTTCAGTGTTTGTCTCGCTCTTTTTGTTCTTCGTTCCTATTTATTAGGTGGTGTGCGAACTCGCATGCTAACCATTAGTTATTTTTTTTAGGGCCCGTTTTCAGAACGTTGGAGTAAGTTCCGGTTATACTACCCAGAACATATTTAATAAATAAAACACTATCTTTGCGTTTTACAGTCATCGATTTAGCCTATCCATTTAAAGCTTGAAACGCGCTGCATGTTAACCGTCTATTTTTATCATTCAGTTATTTTATATTCTGGGTAGTGTAACCGGAACTTACTCGAACATTCTGAAACAGGCTCTAAATATGTTCTGGGCAGTATAACCGGAACTCACTCGAACATTCAGAAACAGACCCTTACTCTGCCATCCATGCCTTATACTTCGATTAAAACGTAGGTACATACACGTCATATTGCGTGATGAAGTAAGAATGGGTATAATAAAACGTATGTACTGAAATCCACTTTCGATATCATCCTCATTCGGTAGGTAAGTAGGTAACAGCTGTGATGTCAGTAGTGACGTTGAATGTCGCGCAAGTGACGGTGCGGCGGTAGCGGCGGCTGCGGTTAGCTGTAGTGGTGTTCTGTGAATATACTTAAACATCGATATCGATTATAGATGAATGGTGCTGTTCTTGATAGGATG
Organism: Plagodis pulveraria; assembly: GCA_963890685.1. NCBI lineage: Eukaryota > Metazoa > Arthropoda > Insecta > Lepidoptera > Geometridae > Plagodis > Plagodis pulveraria. Next base: position 18,564,650 of record OY982963.1, on the reverse strand, counting down.
TATTCCATTGAACACCTTATTTACCTTATTTTGTCCTAAGACTCCTAATAAGTATTAACTTAAAAGATATGGCTGCAATTAACCTAAAGGGAAATGATTAGATTCTGAATGGGATGCTACTTTTTTGTTCATTAATAATGAGACGGACAAGTCACCCGCTCGATGATAAGCGCCATGGCTGTCGATCACATTAGCAGTGTTGACGTTCTCTTTACACTGCAGTTTTTTTGTCAGAATCATTTATTATACTTTGGCGTCTACGACGCTCTTATAAACGTCAATTAAAACCTTTTTATATTAAAATATTATATTACCGCTGTCTGTAACAAATTATACAATCAGTTCTAGAAGAACAAGCAAGAAACTCGAGGCAATTATTTTTATATGTCTTTACTCTTTTACAATTTGTAAGTCCATGATTAAAACATTACAATAAGTATTAAATAAGTTACGGGCGGTAGTTCGACAGAGGTGAAATATCCCAAGCATTTTTGTCTTCTAAATAATCACCAATTTTGAAACACGGTTTATAAATATTTTTTTATTCATGCAACTTGATTTTTATCCTGTATATATTTTAGGAGTTTTGGTATAAAATCGCTCACAATTACCTAAGAAAGACTTCTTATTATCCTTGCGGAACTCCCATTTTTGTTAAACACCCGGAAGATATAACTTTATTTATTCCAACCTTCTTAATCGGTCTGACAAATATGTCTTTAGAAGTTTCAGAGCTGTTCCACGAACTCCATAATGTGAAATGTTATTAATCAGGGTGCGGTGGCTCTACACAGTCATATGCCTTGAAAATATCACGAAATACGCAGATGGCATGATATGAACTCTCTCAGGCGTCAAGTGTATATATGTGACATTAATTTTACCCGCGTTGGTCGTTGCACTGAACTCACTTGTTGTTAATACACTGGTCACTCCGAGAAGTTACTTCATATATATCGTTCAACCATTAATTTCACTTGCTACCCTTCACGTCTAGCACAGTAGTCTTTGCACACCACTGCTTGAAGGTAGGATAACTGTCCCTGCAGTGGTACCCACCAAAACAGACCATGATTATACGACACTGATTATGTACTTCGATATTTCTGTGCTGGTGACTTACTCGGTGCATGGTAATAAGAAGGTCATTTTAAATCAAAGAACAATATTTTGAATTCAAGTTTAGATCAATAGAGATCCTGCAAAAAGAGGAAGACTGTGATTTCGAAACCGAAGCACTATGTCTAAGAATAGTTCTCTAGTATATGCAGCCGTTCTCTTTTCGTACAAACTCTACCTTGGTTTTTACCTATACATTTATAAATTCACTCATCTAGGTACAGACCGATCGTTAGTCTCAGGTTTCAAATGATTCAATTTATCTGGCATCTTTATCTGAATGTCCAGCAGGATCAAACAATTTTCTTGTTAGCTCTAAGGCCTTTATAAATTTACGTAATAATTTGTTTATAAACCTAGTCTAATAGTTCTTTTTATGACGGATTTCTTTTGCTAAAAATACTATAAGGTGGCGTCTTTAGCACCAATTTATCGATATTAGAATATCGATAGAATCTTGTCAACATTGGTTTGCAAAGGAATCATCATCACATTAATTGCGCAGGATTACATCATCGATTGAGTCACGGTCACGACCTGAGGCTCTAAGCGTAGTCCTTTTGGAACGTGGGTAGGTATCCTTTTAGTCATACATAATCGTGCAAGTTACTGTGTCGACTCACTACTGACCGGTATTAAGTAGGTATAGTAAACAATCATGATGGCTAGATATACAAGAGTAACATTAAATTTATATTAGAGAGTTGTATAAGAATTACATGAATTTGTTAGTACTGCAATGATTATGTGTTCTCAAATAGGAACTGCGTCGTCGATCGAGTGGGGTGAAGCGTAGCTTTGGCATCTCTAGTTTCGAGGTTCCGTGATCCAACCTCGGGTCGGCCAATTTTTGTTTTTTTCCTGACAAGGAAATGTTCAGTAGTATTCCGGAGTATCGTACTAGGTAATGAAGATAATCAGTGCCGGTATTGTGTTCAGGCCCGACTTCTTTTTCATGGGACGAAAATAAAACCTAATGGCGAGACCGCCCAGTATCAGTAGTTTGGTTATAAGTACAGAACAGTACAGTACTTATTAGTCCTGTTGACCGAACTAATGAAACACTTTTATGTCTCTGTAGTCCGGTTGGACACGTTAACCGGACTTAATAGCAGCCTCTTGGTTAAGCCTGCTTTCCGCATTTTGTCAAAGGTTAGCTGTCAGTATTAAATACTAAATAACTGTAACACAAACCGTTATTTCCGTTACTTTGTGACTGCCGACCGCTCAATCGCCAGTGGATATTCACAATTTATAGTTATCACTTTAACTCCTTCGGATAACTATATCTCTACATTTCGAAATTTTTTTGTTCGAAGAGCATGGACATGGCCATCTTTTAATTGAGTAATTCCCACGGATTGCTATTCCACCAGTACGGGTGACAACGCACTCAGGTCTAGAATCCGTAAAAAGCTTAGGTGTGGTACAATCTAAGTTCTAGGCACCCTTGTCTTCTTACCTGTCTACTTTCAGCAATTGAGTTATATAGAAACGTTTAAAACATTGAAACAAAACATTTCCGGTGAATCGTGAGTAACTGTTTAGTTTCGAACTTTGGAACTCCTTCAGGAAATACGACGTGACATATAGCAAGCGTAAAAAATACACAAACGTCACTATAATGTACACAACACACGTAACTAGCGAAGCGCTCGTAGCGAAGTTGATTTAGCTGTTCTCAACCGATCAGCAAAGTTAAGCAACGTCGCGCGCGGTCATGAGTTGGATGGGTGACCGCTAATGACATTACTACTGAGCGTTTCCGTGCTTCGGAGGGCACGTTAAGCCGACGGTCCCGTTTGTTGTCTTAGGATGGCAGTCGTTATAGCATGGTGGTAGGGCATTTTGCGAATGCCCGCCTGGCTAGCTACCACCCTCAAGTAGAAAATCTGTCGCCAAGCACCTAACGGTGTGTTCCGGCAGCTGTCCTTGAGAGCCAGTACTTCTAGGTTAGCCTGAACAACATCTTCGACCACATCATCACTTACCATCAGGTGAGATAGTGGTGAAAGGCTAACCTATCAAGCAAAAAAAAAAAAAACCTAACAAACGAATAACGATAGTTATTAAAATCACTTGGTGGCCAGGTGCTGAAAGTAGTGCGTATAACGGAAAGACGAAGGTTCGATTCACGTATCAATTGAAAATATTGGGCACAAAAATTTTGTTATGTTACCCTGCTGTTCTTGTATTATTTAGTAAACTCCATTTATCTTTCTAGTAGCGCATTTCAACCAATTGGTGTATTTATAAGAGTAGGTTAGCGCCAGCTGACACTTACGATGATAAATCGTACAATTGTGAGGACGCGATGCACCGCACTTGCACGTGAAGTTGCAATTCGTTCAGCCTCCGCAATTCCGCAGGATCATATATCATTCTGAATCAGGGCAAGTTGTTTATTACGTACCATGGATTATGTCATTGAAGAGTCACGGCGCCTTTTATCATCAATTATACAACATTTATGGATGTAGTAATATAACTAAGTTAAGTGGGTAAGGCAGTAGGCACATAAAATGAGACTGATGCAAAAGCTAAGGCCGGTCTAAGGCCTCGGAAAAGTGATTGGCCTAATACTTTGATCGTTTAGTTGCGCAGACGTGAAATAGACCTCCTTCCTCTTTATATAGGTAGATACGTGCTAAGAAATAGGCTAAGGAAGAATAAATCTCGTGGAGTGCTGGGCTGGAATTGCACCCCCCAATGTCTTCCAGTGTAAGTCGTAAGAGGCTACGAAGGGACAAATACCAGAAAATGTGCTGTAGCGCTTTCTGAAAAACTGCCATCTTACACTACCAAAGCGTGGCGTTTATAGCAGATACTTAAACGGGGAGGCTGTGTTCAGAGGATGATCCGGCTGTTCTATAAGTATAAATCTAAGTCAAATTACAGCCACTCTCATTTATCTAATTTAGTCATCTACGATGCTCTTACGAGTATGAAGGTCAATTATAAAATTTAACATTGAAACATTGTACAATGCGATTAAAATAAGAATAGGATCGGCCTAGCGCCATTTTGTGACGTCAAAACTAGAACTTGGTACAGTGTGCAAAAAAAGAAATGATAAAACATGTATAAATAAAGAAAATAAAAAACCGACTGCAAATAATTTATTTTGTTAAGTGTTTTATCGATCAATGGAAATTAAAACTGCCAGTTAATATATTTATGGAATCTTTTTTTAAAGCCAATCATTTTTATACCCAAAACGATGGCTTGTTTTTTTAATTTTTTATGTACATAGTGTCACTTGAGCTATCAAGATAAATCTAACGATATCTCGTACATTAAAATCGGTTAAACCGTCTAGAAGTTATGGTTTAGTAAAGAAACTCACAAACATACATACATGAAACCTGTAAACTTAACACACGTTTATGTGGGCAGTCGTGTAAAAAAACAAGTAGTCATGGGTAGGTAAACTATGTTGTAGGCGACTAGTAGGTACAGCAAACAGAGAAATAATTTGAGTTGATTGTATTTGTTAGGAATATTTTGTACTTAGGTATCTTAATTTGAATCGCTTAGCTCTTCGATGCCGCATGTCCAGATGGCCCACTGAGTCAGACTCATCGTAACGGGTAACAAAAACAAATATGACCATCACCAAAAACATATAAAACAGTAAAAAAAAAATTAAACGAGAAGATCAATAAACACTCGAAAACGTATCGCGTAGTAGTACACTGTCGGAGAAATAAGACCCTGACGCCCGCGTTTTCATCAAACCAAAATGGCGTCTGTGCTGTCAACCTTCAAAATATGAATTTATTAAAATTAACAATTTCGGGTCACTCATTTAAAATAACCTATAAATATATGGCACTGCTTTATTTTTAAGTTTGTTCTGCTGATCGTTCTTATTTGAGAGAATATGAGTGAAGTTAGCCGAGAGCCCGTCCTATTCTTATTTTAATCGCATTGTACCTACATTCTATTGCCACTGCAAAAAGGGTTAGGTATAGAGTCTGTGCGGTTAGATATACTCGTAATTACGGTTGATTAATATTACTAGAAACTAATGATATGATATCACAAAATGTTTTTAAGTGAAGTTTTCATGAAAAAAAATGTTTTAATGTAATTTGCATATTGTTTTTTTATGTGGAAATCTTCAAGAAAGAATACGTTATAACACAGTAAGATAAAGTTTATTTTACAGTTTTATACTGTGGTGATAGTTTTGGCAGAATTCAAGATATTAGTTTCGTTTTCCCACTAAGTAACATACCTAAGACTAAAATTCACATACGTTTTCTGTCCTATTCACACCCGAACGTGGCAACTTTATATTAAATTTTAAATAACAGAAAGACGAATAGCGCTGTTTTGATTTATTTTATGATCATAACTAATTATTCGTTTATTTTGTAAATTAGTAGTTGGTCAGATATAGGTACGTAAGTGGTAAATTCCGATAAACAATCAGCCTTGGTGCATATTGAGGAGGAAAATTTAAAGCACGTGGTGGGATGTTTTTTCTCATCAGTCAATATTGCTCTGATATAAAAATCATAGTTACAAAGGTTGGTCAATATAGGCAAATCGTACTTCACTTAGTATACTTTGATAGGTAGCCATCAGGCTATCAGAGGTGAAAAACAATATCAGACTAGGCATATATGGTATAGACATAATGTCCTCGAAACCTCCAACAAAGGAATCATCGACATCCAATCAACGCTAACAGCGGCGTCAGAGTCGGCACCAGCAAACTACATCAAAAAATCAACCAAGTCATTACAGATTACTTGTCCATATGTAGTTAAGTTTGGTGGTAGGGCATTTAAATGGTGGTAGGGTATTCTATGAATGCTCACCTACCACCCTACCACCCTCAAATAGAAAATCTGTCCTTAATAGCTGTCCTGGGGGCCAGTTATTCTAGGTTAGCCTGGACAACATCTTCAACCATATCATCACCTTACCATCAGGTGAGATAAAAGTCAAAGGCCATCAATCATAAAAAATGTAACAGGAAGCCTGTGGTATATTAATGAAGCAAATTGAAAAGAAATCTGAGTCAGAGGTTTAGAAAACCCGGATGTTTCCTCACACAACTCTACGAATACAGCTTAGTAATATATACCTACTCTTTCAACATAAAGGCTATTAGTTGAACACTGATGGGTGATATATGTGCTGTATCGGCTGGATTGTCCACTGCTGAACACAGCCTCCTCCATTAAGGGAGGGGTTTGCCATAAACCCCACGCTTGGCAGGCGTCTTGGGGCTCGCAGTGTGAGATATCAGTTTCTCAGAAAGCGCTGCTGCCCACCTTCTCGTGTAGTGTGTCCCTTAGTCGCGTCTTACGACACCTACGGGTAGAGTTGGGGTGACATTCTAGCCCGGCACCCCACGGTTGGCGGATGATATATGTATAAATGTATTGAAAAACATTTATTCTTCACTCAAACTTCACTTCAAACTAAGAACCTAGATACTTTCGAGTACGTACGTAGTAACTATTATCTAATCTGTGCTTCGAGGTTTTATAGTACGTCAACTTTGATTATTAACTTGTCAATAATCTAAGTAAGTTAAGTAAAAGCTGCAAGAAGTAGATAGGTAATGTCCGAAATTGGTAAAAATGGGATTTGTAATATTACTTATACGATTACAAATCTAAAAATTGCAATGAGAGAGCGCGTGCGTAAGACATGAAGACTTTTAGTACCAGTGGATATATAAATTTACTTTTTATGGATTGACTGCATCTACACTGACGAATCTATCCTAAATTGCTACGAAAATCTTATGAAAACATAGCTGTTGCGAATGCACAAATACATAATGTATTAGGTTATTTCTAAATTTACAAATCAAATAACTAGCAATGTGCTCAGTTGAAGGCATTAGCTTTGCTCCCTATCATATAGAAACAAAAGATAACAGATGTTTTATCGTAGGTGTTTTGACATTCCCTACTCATGCCCATTCCTACCCTAAATAGAGCGTGATTTCATTACACATGCTGCCAAAAAGAAGTCTAAAGTTTTTAAGTTCATGTATGAATGTTACTGGAGCTGGCCACTACTTACTAATCTATATCTATATATTATCTATAAAAGAAAGCAGTTATGAAATACTAAAATAGAACTCTCTAGAAACATGTTACTTTTTAATCTCGAAGACTGTCATTTGTTTTCTCTTTGCAGCAACTGTGTCAGAGAAAATATAATATTACACTGTTTGTTGATATCACAATGAATTTAACTCATGGAGATCCATGAAGATGTACGTGAAAGCCGACCGCGGCAGGCGACTGCGTATATAAAATCCAATATTAATACCGTACGACAACTGATTGAAGATGACAAAAAAAAGTTGACCGTACGTTCCACAAGCCATTGAAGAAGTCCCTGTGGAAGACTGGTCCGTCGTAGGTCGTGGCATGCACGTATTCCGTCATACCAACACAGAGTAAAAAGAGAGTTGAAAATATGGCCCTATTCGGGCGTATGCATCACCCAGGGGGAAATGGACATTGTTCGCTGTTACCGTTTCCCTTGCCTGTGCAAGAAGACAGAGTACAGTGGAGTTTAGCAGGTAGAACCAGCGTGCTCTTTGAACCCGTTGAGTCCGGCATTACCAAGTGCAAAGCTCGGTATAGGTAAAAGGATACTCCATGAAAAAAAAAGGTAAGTATAATTAGACCCTCGATCAAATCATCTCTTACTGACATTTGATATTGTGGTCAAAGGCTAGCCTGCCAGCAATAAAAAAAACAGTTATATTTCACGTTACTATAATGTGTAACACGATCCCTCACAAGGCTCTTCTGCACCCACAAGCAAGATATTTTAAAGTTCAATGTTAATGTCCATTGTTAGTTAACTTTAACGGATTAAATCTCACAATGGATGCTTTAAAAATGTGATTACGAACAAATCCTGCTCGTTATATGTACCTAGTTGAAATACAAATATGTCGTATTTTCATTCACTTTGAAATGTCAAGGTCCAAGGTTGGAAAACAGTTTTGCAAGCGTCAGTAATATAGCCTTTAAGTTATCTGTTCTGAAAGTACTTTAAAGGCAATACCTAAATAAAAAAAAATGTTTTATTAGTTGCATCTACTTCACAAATTAAATGTATTTTTTGACTCTAAAATTAAATTATTATTTTTTCTATTTCGTGAACTAGCCGATAAAAAATTGGTTCACACACTTTTCTACTAGATCTCAGAAACCAGTCATTATTTTAAAATGATGATATCATTCCTAGGTCGCTCAGTGGCTAGTTTCCGCGTAGCTATATATACATTTGTATAAATTTTTGATCAGCAGCGCTCACTATCTCAATCTATCTTCTTTTTTTTTAGGTAGGACGTAGATGTTGACCGCCTCTATTGGTTGTTCAAGGGAAGGCCCTCTTATAGCCCTGGAGGGGGAAGTGCGGACCACTTCTCCTGAGACGGGCGTATAAGGCAACAAACGCTTTCTACATCCGTCTCCTGCGGGCACCTAACACGCACTGCTACTAAAGCAGGGTTTGACAACCGGCTCAAGAGCACCACTGTGGTACGGACAAGCCGAGAGACATTGGGAGAGTGGGCACTAATTACCCCGGTACAACTGCAGTGTTGTACCGTTGAGAGCTCGCCGGCGAGCTCGGTTTTTGATTGTGTAACCTCTGAGGTTCTGATTACCGTACACCTGGGGATGTTACCGGGACGACTTGCAGATGACGCTAAGGCTTAAAGCCAACGTAATGACTGCGATGGAGTCATCGGGGTCGTCCAGAACTTGCCTTGGTCAGGAGGTTTGGAAAAGGGATCGGAGGAGAACATCTATCTTCATTTCCACAAGGAATAATATATTCGGAGCACTATAATTTGCCCCATCCTGGCACGAAACAGTTTCACGAGTCTTGATTAATTAACGAAGTTGAGAGTTATTCTAATATGGTGATTAATCATAAACAGAGGTTCATTACATTATTCTAAACCAAAAGGCTAATTATTCATACAAGATAGGGGTACTCGTAGTTATGATATTTTTGAAGATGATGAAAGACAAATAAAACGTCCGTTTTCGTATTTGTGCTATTTTATACTGAAATTCTCACTGAAGGAAGATTCTAACAGCATGTAAAAATATTTTCATTAAAAAATCGTATTATACAATTGGTGATCATTTAGAAGACAAAAATTGTTGGAACTTTCTACCTCTGCCAAGCCACCGTAACTATGTATTGTAAATAAATATTGTAATCATTTTAAAATAGACAAGACAGTTTTCAAGTTTCAATTGTAAATACATTAAAATTTAAGAAGAATGGCACTGATTGTTCGGCCTTTTCTTCTCGAAGGTTCTATACCATTTTTCCTGAACGCGGCAGTAGAATATTTTAATAGTCACATTTTGCAATTGACCTTTAAAAAGGCATCATGGACGCTAACATTTAATAAATTATTGTGACTTTGACTTCGATTATGGACATGTTCTAAATTATGTAGCAGCAGTAGGTCATTTCTGTTACAGATATCTTCTTTTGCTTACTCTACCAAAGGGGTACGTATCAAAATGTATATATGTTTTCTAAGCGCAATTACCTATTTTTTAAAATGTTATGTATATTGAGTATAATAATTCCAAGCATTACTGATGTATTGTGATTTTCTGTCCGTTTAACTTATGACATTTATATATATATATATATATATATATATATATATATATATATATATATATATATATATATGCATTTTAATGTTCAGTGTTTCAACCATTAATAATAACGAAATTCATATTTCATATTTTGAGTTTACGTATTATGAACATGCGGAATTTAGAATTTATGTATTTCGAACTTATTTATTTTAAATTAATATATTTTAACCTTATACATTTTGATACGTACCCCTACCGATGACTCCAGACTCCGGATCATATACGGATACCTGAAATTCATAAGAAATCGATTATTAACATATCTTTACATTGCTTTATTGTATAAGTTTCGAAAATGAACGGAAATTCTACGTACATATTACTTATAACTTACATATAAAACCCTTGTCCAATTTTTACTAAAATGTACTAACACGAAGTGACGGACTTTAATACACCATGTGATTGAATCGGTACTATTCAGGAGCGTCTTTCGACTTTTTGATATTAAATTTATTTATGACTAGCGGCCCGCCCCGGCTTCGCACGGGTATTAAACAAAAAATATAAATTGAAACACATAAAAAGTAGACATAACTATATTAGTTAGACAAATAGTATTCAGAGACTTGAAATAAAAACTTTTAGATAGTGTTGCGTATTTTTATAGATATTGATGTCCTATTGTCAATAATTTCCGCAGCGTACGCGTTATAACGACTTTTTCATATATTTTTCACACTTTTAGTTAGATGATCGTAGTTTTCATATGGATCCCTAAGTTTTTGAAAATGTTCTATAGCCTATGTTTATCAGGGATAATGTAGGATTCTAATGGTAAATTTTTCAAATCGGTCCAGTAGTTATTAAGTTTATTCGTTACATACAAAAATATAAAATACAAATCTTTCTTTATAATATTATAGTGTAAAGATCAGTTAGAATATGCGCTTTCTCAATTTTGTAAATTATGATGTTGTTGAAGGTTGCTGCCGGAAAACACGATAGATGGAAGAAGTTTGACGATAGATTTTTTACATGAAGATATCATATTTCAATTCTGCGGCATCAGGAACTACCCAGCAGGGTACCGCAGGTCCTAGGTAGCAACCTAGGATAGGTAGCGGGAGAGCTTTCACGTATATCCTAAAATATTTACAGCCTTAGCAGTCATTCACTCTGGTATCCTGGCCATCATGGCAGCAGGTCCGCCGAGGGCTTGAGCTTCACCGCATGGTGGAAAGGCATTTTGCGAATGCCCGCCTGGCTAGCTACCACCCTCAAGTAGAAAATCTGTCACCAAGCACCTAACGGTGTGTTCCGGCAGCTGTCCTTCAGAGCCAGTACTTCTAGGTTAGCCTGAACAACATCTTCGACCACATCATCACTTACCATCAGGTGAGATAGTGGTCAAAGGCTAACCTATCAGGAATAAAAAAAAAAAAAAAAATAACATCTAAGCTCTGGCAAACTATCTAACAGCTATGCTTCTAATGTTTCGGTATGCAAATAAGGACTTACCTTATCTATAAACATTCATTTAGAGTCTAGACCTGCTAGTGCATAAGATATATCAATAAAGATTACTAATGCATCTCTGTCTAGGAAAATTAAATAAGTGCTTAATATTAAAGTAATATTAAGCACAGTAAAGATAAATTGGTATCTCCATTGACTAAGTTGTTCAATTTGATACCTGAAAAGAAAAATCTCCCAGAGCAATGGATGTGCTCAGAAATAGTCCTATTGTATAAAAAAGGAGATCCAAAAGTAATAAGTAATTACAGACCGATAAGTTTGATTTCTTGCTTATACAAAGTTTTCACCACAACAATGCTCAGAAGAATAACGAAACTAGTAGATGAGAACCAAGCAACCAGCAGAGCAAGCTGGATTAGAAAAAAATACTCCACTGTCGATCATATTTATACTGTTCGGAACGATGACGCCTGGAACGGCACCTTAGCGAGGGCAGGTTTGGAACGTCCCCTAGCGTAGTCGTCTACTCTCTGGTCTATGTTTTGGCGTCTATGGACAATTTCGATTTGTAAAGAAAAAATGACGATTTGGGTCAGCGGTTAAAAATAGTTTGTTTTGATATCTTGTGATTAAATTGTTAAAAACCCTCGCCTTATTGGACCCTCGCGTGTGTTTTGATTGTGAATATTTGATAATTGCAAACACAAAAAATTGGAGTGTTGTGCTCTTGGAAGAAAGAAGAACGGATTCCTCGCCCAGGCAGTAAGTACCTTCCTGATAGAATCGGCCGATTATATTTGGCAGGGAAGCGCTAGCGTGAGATCGTCGAAGTCGATGTGACTTCATTATATTGTAAATTTGTATGTATTATTACATTATTTTAGCCCCGTGCAATCGCGGGCGAGTTAGGATTCAAAAAACAGGTTGTCCAGGTGGATGACCCTCTGCTTTACACACCCATCTAGGCAATCTGGAATCTTAACACATACTTTGAAACAAATAATAGAAATGTATATGGAGTACGACAAGCCCCTATATATATGCTTTATGGATTATTCCAAAGCTTTCGATTCAATATCACACGACATCATCTGGCAGGCTTTGAGAGAGCAAGGCATCAATAAAGATTACATAGACATCATAAAAGAAATATACAGACAGAGTACAGCGCGAGTACGACTAGAGTCTGCAGGCTCAATTTTTCCTATTGAACGAGGTGTCAAACAAGGAGATCCAATATCACCAAAACTTTTTATTGCTGTTCTAGAAACTATCTTTAGGCAGTTACACTGGGATGAAGTTGGTATATAAATTGATGGCAAATACCTCTCCCTTTTAAGATTCGCAGACGATCTAATGCTATTGTCGGAAAACCCTAACGAACTTAAAACAATGATAAAAACACTCTGTCAAAAAAGCAAAGAAGCAGGTTTAGAAATTACATGAAAAACTAAAAATTTGACAAAGAGGATTAGAGAGAAGCTTTTTAAACATCAAACTAAAAGATCGAATGAAAAATACATGTATAAGAAAAATTACTATAGCTAATGATGTCATAGAAAAAATATTAAAACTGAAATGGAGATGGGCAGGGCATATCCAAAGACTAGATGCTAACAGATGAGCTCAGGTCGTTACGAACTGGACCCCTTTGGATAAAAAACGCAGGCGATGAAGGACATATAAAAGGTGGGCCGAACATATTGCGCATGTTGCAGGGAAACTATGGGCAAGAGTTGCGAGGAAAAAATGTCATGATAAAATTGAAACGCTTCATTACCTTGGCCTTTAAAGATATCGGCTCAAATCAGAACATCACAATCAGAAACATCTACATTAGTAATATTCACCATTGATATGTCTGTAATATTCACTGAAATCCGTTACTACTAGGTTGCGCGGTTCCATACCTTGCCCGGGCGATGCTTGAACCTGAATATCTTAGAAAGTGATAGTTAAAAATCACATTAAATTTGTACTTGCTCGTGAAAAAACAGCATCAAAATTGGTACAGTCAATTTGAAGCTACGGCAAGAGGCAGAAAGACACACAGAAAAACTTCAAACTTTTATCATAGATGAGTGTTAAAATCGGTGATTAAAAATACTACCCTAAATTATGAAATAGACTCCTCATACAAAAATATAGTTTATAAGTAAAGGCGCGGTGGCGCAAGGAATGTAACAATGTCATTTTAAAGCGATACATTACGCTATTTTATCTATTTTACTAAGCTGGCGACAAATTTATAGACGTAGATTAGACGTGGTTAGATGAGAACGTTCTTAATGCAGTAATATGTGAGGTAATTTGCCTTAACCAATTAAATAGGAATAATCTTTCCATTCATTCAATGTTATAACTAATGGACCTTTATGTGAATAATATTAAATAAATACGCATGGATGCCATTTATGTACCTAGTAGCTATAAGTTGAGATAATAATGTTTAGATTTACCAACCTAATTGTATACATTTTAACTATTAACAACCTGTCTACACTACATTTAAATACTATCTCGCGAGAGCCAAATTAGTCCATTAAATACTGGTAGTGGGCTAGAGCATTTGGACTGCCTATGAGTTAAAATGTTTTAATTGTAGTATTGTATATAGTTCGTAGTATTTTGTTAATAAAGGCATACCGCCGGTAAAAAAGTCCATTAAACGTATGAAGATATCTTCATGGAATATAAAAAAAGGTGGATAAGGTTGAAATGGGCATCGTGTTCTGGGCCCTCTTTAGAATTTTACTAACATAAATTGAACCAAGCTCAATTTTAAACCGAGATAAGTGTTTTTAATGACGCCCGATTTCCGTCGTTATTCATAGAGCTTTACAGCTTTCACTGTAATCAACAGATTGCTGTCTATCTCATAGGATATCCTTTACATTGCACCAATCAATATATGTCCATCAAAGCCATGATGCGATTTTTTATTTATTTATGTCTTAAAGTATCATCAGTACCACCATCCTTAAATTTAATTATTAACAAAGCCAGAAAAAAAATCCATGTTTATTTTTATTTTATTTTATTGAGACAGAACAGATGCATTTCATCAAAAGTCACGAATTGCACTGCGCCCGCCACCTTGAGACATAGTTGTCTCATGTGCCTGTAATTTCACTGGCTTTGATGGACTGCTGCCGGAACACACCGTTAGGTGCTTGGCGACAGATTTTATACTTGAGGGTGTAAGTTAGCCAGGCGGCCAATCGCAAAATGTCCTTCGACCATGCGGTGAAGCTCAAGCCGGCGGTGGGGATCGAACCAGGGACCTGCGGCACGGCAGTCCATAGCTATTAACGCTCGGCCATCATTGCTTCAAAATACACATCATAAGGTCACTTGAAACAATTGAAAAGTTGAACAAAAAGTATTCTTAGCCCTGAGGATGAGGAGTCGAATAGTATAAGGTTCATCATGCTTGGTTTTCCAAGCATGGAGTTATTTAAACTACAATTAGGACTGACCGTCTTGGGGATCGCAGTAAAAGTTGTCAGTTCTTCAGAAGGCGCAGCAGCCCACCTTCCGGTATTTTTTCCTTTGTCGCCTCTTACGACACCCATGGAAAGCAATGGGGGGGGGGGGGGGGAGGGGGGTGACATTCTTACCCGGTAGCCCATGGTAAACTGTAACTGTGTCGGGCTATAGAGTTCATAAAAGTACATTAGATATTGTAGATTGGTACTTACATAAGATCAAACATATTTTCAATTTTAAGCAAATATAGGACTTACAACTATAAGCGAACATATAGACATAATATAAGAAAAATTTGATATATAAACATTACTCATATATATCAAATATTTAATATCGTTAACGACAGCAGAGGCTTAATTAAATAATTAATAAAACCATATATTAATATGAGCATACGTATTAATCCTGAGCTGTTATAAAATTAATTAGTCAGTCGTCAAAAATTTCCACCTAAAGTTCGAGAATTGACATTTAATTAATGATCTACCGAAGTAACCGGATACTCCCACTAATTTCGTAACAGCCTTTACAATATAATGTTTAAGTTTATTACAACATAATCAGTTGTTTAAAACGAAAAATATTAACGTATTACAATTTTTTGTAACAATCTGTGTTTACGTATTACTGAAATCTGTACGTCAGTATTAAGCACTTGAATACAGAATAAAACTATTTTTTTTATCTTATTATGTTCACATCGGGATTGAGGCGCTCGGGGCAAGGTGGCAGATGTGGGTTTATTTCCCGCCAGAGATGAACACATTGTGCTCCAAGATTTTTAATTCACTTAGCATGATTGTATTCATATAAAAATTAGTCTTAAGAAATTCCATGCGCATTGTAGAAAATTAATACAGTAGAAATGGTCCACTGCGGATGGCAAGAGGTCAATATTTATTTTCTTGAAGTGTGTGCCTACGTATATCACTATGAGAAATTTAGGATTTCTCGCTTGGCTAAGCCATAAGATAATGTATGTGAAGCACTTCGCCGATATCTCAAAAGAAGATCGAATACTGTCTCAGTAGAAATAATAAAACGTTTATGTGATGCTCTTATTCTTGTTTATCCTGACACTGAGAACGGCTACATCGTAGATATCGATGCAAGTAACACTGGGATATTTTGAGATAAGAATCTCAAAAGACCAGGAGCTTGTGATAGCCAACTTCAGCAAATCTTGATCGATACCAGAAAACACTAGAACTGTCTAGTGTCTAACTACTAGCAGTCGTAAAGACCTTGTAGCATTTTAATAAGTAATTATATAATAAGATTTATTTTATCTTTAATTTAAAGCGCTCGTAGCGAAGTTTGCTTAGCTGTTCTTAAACGATCAGCTTCAGATCAACCCATCCACCGCTAGCATTACTACTGGGTGCTTCTGTGCTTTGGAGGGACTTGAATCCTTGCGTTGTTCCCGGTTATTGTCTTAGGATGGCAGTATGGAGTTATAACACCATGCTCTAACGACTAGGGCATTTAGTGAATGCCCGCCTGGCTAGCTATAACTCTTAAGAATAAAGTCTGTTGCACCTAACGGTGTATTCCGGCAGATATCCTTAGGAGCCAGTAATTCTAGTTTGGCCTGAACAACATCTTCGACTACATCATTACTTACCTTCAGGTGAGAGGTTTTGCGGTCAAAGGCATATCAGCTATAAAAAAAACTGCGACTTGATCATGATGCATTGAAGTGGTTATTATAGTTCAGAAACCGTGGGAAAAGTGGCAAGGTCAATGAACAGTTTCAAAAGTTTGAATTCAAGATCCAGCACCGTAGTCGCAAATCTCATGGAAATGCTATCGCTAAGACCTTGTACTGAAAACTGCAAGTACACTGTTCGGTAAAGAAAGGTAGCAGTACCTATTGTTCCAGACCAAACTTAGTGATTAATGGAAATAGTATATATTATATTGTATATATATACAACGAGCGCAATAATATGAAACAGACATTCTCCCAATCCTGGAGTGCATTGGAAAATCCATGTCGATACAAATGCAGTGAGCACGGTGACGAAAAGTACAATGCGTCAGCTGGTTATTCAGGATGGATTTCTGTGCCGGAAATACGAGTAGGAAAAATGAGACCAAGTCCCACCTCCGAATGGTTGTTCCTTAGGCGAAGATTCCTGAAGTTCTTCAATTCTAGCACGATAGGAGTGACAGAGTTTGGTTTCGGGAGTGAAAAGAGCTTTGTTGAAGATAAGGGAACGTTTTTACAGAACTCTTGTGCTGCTGTGAGTAAAGGACACCAGTCACGAAGGAAAGATACAGACATTTATGCAGTGTAAGCACGTATAGAGCGCTGAGCATTTCATTACAGTAGTCAATTATGCAATATTATTTGTTGTTCAAATAAAATCGTAATACAGCAATAAAAAAAACCTATAAATGGCACCCAACTTCAACACTGAAAATTGTGAAATAACTTGTTGAAATCGGTACCATGATATTACCTAATATTACAATATTGTGTGCATGGTCGCAGAATAAAAAGGAAATGGTACCGACTTCGACAAGTTATTTCACACTTTTGAGTATTGAGTATTGAATAAATGGTTTATATATGTATATTATATTGAAATCGGTTCCATTTTTAGGCAAAAAAATATCTCATTTTTTAGTGACCCTTGCTACGTACGGGACCGATTGTCATTCACTGTCAATGACTATAATATCATCAAGATAGGAAAACACTTTTCAGTTTTTTACTCAAGAGAAGTAAAAAAGAGAAATCAACATCGGTTCTGTTACGCAAAAGTTATGAGGTAACAAAAACAAAAATAATAAAAAAATACAGTCGAATTGAGTACCTTTTTTTTTTTAATTCGGTCAAAAATGTGCATTTACATGCTTCGCCGCCTTCACTCATAGACTAAAAAGAAATCCAGCTTTGATTCTAAGAGCTATGTAGCTTATACAGACGCAAGTTCTAATAGACAGACAACATAAAGCTCTGCAGCAAATACCTGTCTACGGCGCACTCACTCGCGCATGCCCCCGCTGATATCAAGTTGCGATAGTTACATATTTTATTTGAATAGCTTCTCTATAGTACGAAGTCCTCAAATCTCAATGGCATTAGCAACTTATTCACGGTAATTCGATAAACGAAAAACCTTGAATATAACGAAATTAACATCTTAAATCTGTGAAGGCTACAAAAGATTTGTCAAAGATTTGAATAAGCTCATTTATCTTAGCCGTGTTTATTTGTCATGTGCATTAACACATTGGTAAATAGTTTTGTGTTAAACATGTAGTAGTATAGGAAATTAAATTGGTCATGGGTAGATTTTGTCATTGGTTAAAATATAGTATATAAAGAAAAATGTTATACTACTTAAGAATGTTTTCTTACTTATGTTTATTTGATTCGCTTTCCAAGGATAAACACATTCTATGATTATACGAAATTAAGCTTTTTCTTCCTGACCTTTTGCCAAACTAAGTGGGATAATCACATTTTTTTATTGCCCTCAGGTTAGCCTTTAACCAAAATCTCACCTGATGGCAAGGGATGTTTTGGTCGAAGATGTTGTTCACGCTAACCTAGAATTACTGGCTTGGTAGGACAGTTGCTGAAAAAGACCGGTAGGTGTTGGCGACAGATTTTTTACTTCAGCTAGGCAATAAGCAATATGCAAATAATTTTTTTTTCAGTCAGACTTTACTTTATTTAATAATATATTAATACTTCATTTATTTCAAGTAACTTAGACTCATAAAATGGGTACAATAATAATCAGAATAAAAATAGTCATATTTCATAAAATTAATTGGTTCATAATAATAATACGATAACACAACATTAAGAATAGTACATAATCGATTAATTTTGTATGCATAACATGTAGTCTGCAGCATTGATTTACATAAGCACATTAAAGGTAAGCTCCACACGCCATTATTTGTAGCACCTACTTTTATATATTTAATACGGATTTCTATCACATCCTGTAAAAAAATGTTAATCCATTACTTTATAATAACTATAAAGGATCAAAATCAGCGAAGCTTGCCACAAAAGAGTAGATTAGTTCACTAAAAAATACATACAATTCTATGCACTCTCTGACGTTCACTATGTACTGCAAAAACTATGCAAAAGTCTATCTAATATTACATTAAAATAAATCATATATACATTGATACCAGCCATTGAAGCCACACGCTCTGTCATCTTTGCAGATCAATAATAAGGTTTTTAGCTGCTTTCTCAAGTTGACAAAACTGAATAATTTATACTTATAATAAAACTGTAACAGGTCCAATTCTGTACATTGAAGATATTAAGGCAGCCCGGTCTTTCTCAGGCAGCCGGAACTCCACGGGCAGCCCGGCACCCCACGGGCAGCCGGGCACCCCTCGAGCAGCTCAGTACCCCACGGGCAGCCCAGCACCCTACGGGCAGCCCGATACCCTTATTTAGTTTTGCAAGCTTGCTAAGATAAAACTCTAAAATCTGGAACATTCGCCTCAATCAGTTTTTTTAACTATCTTTATTTGCCGGACACATTTCGGAGACTGCGCAACGGAAGTGCACAATCTAATACTACCACCAAACAAATCGTTCTACCGCCAAACAAAGGGAACGTCGGCAAAAAAACGCCATTTTACAATAGAAATTCCAAAGACACGCACAAAATACTTTACACAACATTTATTGTGCGAACCGCAAACCTAACTACTGTCTTCTGGAATATACAACCCGGGAGTTTTCAAAACCAAACTAAAAAGCACCTTTCTGAGCTATGCTTTACTAACGGCCGGTTTCAATAACCTATCTATCGTCTACTATCAGTTAAAAAAGCTACTGCTGGTTAAGGATTGTGCATATTTCTGTTTCCATAAACAAAGATAGATAGGAATATCTATCTTAAGCATTGATCTATCTTTCGGAGGGTCATAGATAATTTGTTCTATAGAAAAAAAACGAGGAGCGTTTCAATAACGTTTCGAAAGCTTTCTGTCGATAGTTCATATTACCAGTAGTTAGAGATTTACCTATCGCCCGATTTCAACGGATACCTTTAAAGTTTTCTTGAGTTTCGAATTAATTTTACAAGAAATGGATTTGTTTAGCGACGAAAGTGATAACAAATTATTTGAGGCAGGTGTAGTATTTGATTCTGTCGACACTGCAGAGTCCAAAGATCGTCAAGCTTACAAACGAATTAATAATATGAGTGAATTTTCAGAATCTAAATTTATTTGTAGGTTCAGATTGAATAAAACCTCTGTAGAAGAGTTGCTAATTAAAATTACGCCGGCCATAAAAGCAAAACAAAACACCAAATGGTTTTGGTCTATGAAAAAAATACCACGGTTAGTTCCAGGTAGTCTCGTCTGATGTGAATAAAAATGAAAGTGACATGACGTGCCTGACTAATATAGAAATGTTTTTTATTTTAGTCATTATTGAAATATATGTATTAAGCAATAAATAGTAATTCAAAATAACAGCTATCAATTAAAACATATCTTTATACAGATAATAACGTAATGTAGTAAAACAAAGCTTTAAATGTGTGTACAACTTAAGATAGCACTAGTTAGAAATGCAAAATTAAAACGTTTCGGAGGGACGCCTTAACCAAAGATAGGAGTTCAATCTATCTCTGATCTTATATAGAGCTGGAACGTTAACGTTATTGAAACGACAGTAACAGATAGATAAAACTTTACTTATTATCTCGGATAGCTATAGATTGTTGAAACCGGCCGCAAGAGTGCTTCACCGCAGACCTCAGCGTTGCATAATATGAGATAAACAGTGGTCAAATGTGAATAATTAGTCTGCAGATACGGCAATCACGAACGAAATCGCAGACGTACAGAATACAGATAGTCTTAAATATTATTTCTCTCGTAGTGCCGTGTAAACTTTTCCCATGTTTCAGCATTTTTTCAAACGAATATCTCACAAAATAACACGCAATTTCAGTAAAAAAAAACAACACGATGATATGACAGCTCTATGATAGCTAAGTTTGACCTTTTTCAACTGACAGAAGCGCATTGCCAAAATTCGCAATCTTCTTTTGTCCACTCTTTTTTTGAAAAGACTAGGCAAACTCCACTACGAGTGTTTCTTTTATTTTTCCTTTCCTACACTGTTTACCGTTGCTCCTTATATTGCTCATACCTTTCGCACACATATTCTTCTGCACACCGTAGATCCGATAAGGAAAAGAGAAATTGATCAACAGGTAGGAAAACAGAAGTTGCACAAAATCGACGATGTCTTTTTTTATATAAACATTCAGCAGCACCTTGTTGGTTCCCTGACCTTAAGTAGAATAACATTTTAGGCACCTACACTTTGGTCCTAGTACTAGACTTTGAAATATAATCTACGAGCACACATCTATATCAAAACTTCAAAATTGCTCCATATACTCGTAGCAAAAGTATTAATTTCTCGAGAATATTTTTTTCTTAATGTATTGATCCAAGGTCAGAATCCTTCAAAATAACATGACCGATTTTTTTTGTCAAAACTGTAAAGTATTTTCATTGTTACATAATTATTTTTTTTATGTTATTGTGATGGAACAAGCGCGAGGCCCACCTGGTGTTAAGCAGTATCCTCTGCCTATAGCAGATGCATTTCATCACAAGTGACGAACTGCACCGCGCCCATCACTTTGAGACATACCTGTTAAGTCTCATTTTGCCTGTTATTTCGCTGGCTCTCAAGGACTGCTGCCGGAACACACCGTTAGGTGCTTGGCGACAGATTTTCTACTTGAGGGTGGTCGTTAGCCCGGCGGGCATTCGCAAAATGCCCCTCCGCCATGCGGTGAAGCTCAAGCTCTGGGCGGGATTCGAACCATGGACCTGCTGCGCGGCAGTCCATAGCCAATGCCACTGAGCCATCACTGCTACACACGGTTTGACATAATCCCCATCTTTGGCAGGCGTCTTGGGGATCGCAGTGTGAGATATCAGTTCCTTAGAAAGCGCTGCTGCCCACCTTCTGGTGTGTTACCCTTAGACGCCTCTTACGATACCCACGCGTAGAGCACACCCCACGGGGTTTTTTTTTGCACCCTAGCGACATTTTTTTCTTAGTGGGCTCTGATAACGGACTATTAGACAAAAAACCAGATGTTGAGTAATACCTTGCATGACGCTTGACTGACGACAATACTTAACAATGTTTGTTTTCCCATCTGGGAAAAGATGCGAATGACTCTATCCTCAGCGGGTAAGCTATGAACGTGCGACGCAGTAATGTATGTTATTAATAAGTTTAGGGAAAATCTTATCGAACAATATATTAAAATGAGTAGTAAATCTAATTCAAATGAGTCAAATACTTTAAACATCACTATGATATTATTACAAATACAAAGAAATAACTCAACACCATACATGGAGTAAATGTCCCTCCAATACCTTTTCTTAGGAATCTTTTTTTTAAGCAGATAGGCTAGTTTTGGACCAGTATCTCACCTGATGTTGATGATGCGGTCGATGATTGCGCTCAAAGGTAGCTGCACTGAGAAAAATATTTCTTTTTATGAGATAATTTAAAAAAATCGTGACGTTATTACGAAAATAAGAGTATTGTCAAATATTGAGGAGATAAGGTCGAAACTATGCGTTTTTATCGAAGCGTATAAAGATATAATCAAATTGTTTGGGTAAATACGACAATAATATTATGATAAAGTCATCATAAAAGCAGTAATTTACGTCAATTTTATTAGATTCGTACATAACAGTATTTAAAAGAAAATATATCACCGTACTATTAATTTCAATGATATAACATAGGGTAATCGTAGTGGGTATTCGCAAAATGTGCTACCACCATGCTGCACTACTTTGCCATCCTAAGACAACAACCGGGACAGACGACAACGTGGGTAAAAAAAAAAAAAATTATAATAGCTTTTCTAAATTAAGTTATTAAACCTTTTTGTAATGATAGCTGTAAGCCCCCCAAATAAATGTAAAATGTAAAATAAAACTTAACGTGCCCTCCGAAGCACAGAAGCACTCAGTAGTAAATGCTAGCAGTCACCCATCCAAGTCACGACCGCGCCGGAGTATAGGTAGCGCTTTCCAGACAAAGTGTGTTAGAATTTAGAACTACTATACGTTTTACGTTTAGTAGTTCTAAATTGTACATGCATGTACTTCAAGTCTAATATCTATATATGATTCTGTTTTGCCAGTTTTCAAAATTATGTAAATTTTAAATTGTTGTGAAAAATCGTTTAGTATAAAGAGAGTTGAAATACATATACAGTAGTTATATCCGAACACCACTGCTCTAAAAACTAACTAGAATTTACCTATCTACATACCTATGCACACGTACAGTCGCCTGCAATAATAAGTAAACACTTCGTAATTTTCAAAATAGTGTGATGGCTCTAAGTTATTAATAATCAAAGTTAATACTAACATGAGTAAAACTATCCAAATTATTCTTTGATATTAAAATACTTTTGAATTACACAGAGAAAAGCAGACCTCTTTGCCAATATTTTGAAACTTCCAATGTGTATACTTCTTATTGCAGGCGACTGTATATGCAGTTTGTAATGACAAGGAAAGAATATTCAAATATTATGGGTCATATCTGTTGTTAGATAGAGATAAATAAGCAATTTGTGTTATCACAACTTCTTGTTCTAGATCGGTTATCACCGCACCGCCACGAGATGTTCCGAATAGTTCCGATCATCATTACGCTGTGATCTCTTTCACTCTCAAACAAAACGATCCACACATCCAGCTTTTTATTGTGATAACCATAGACGTAGGATTTTTTCGCTACGCTAAGCCTATGGTGATAACTGTCGCCTAAGATAAAACAAAATGACGATATTTTTCTATATTAATAATAATAGCAATACATTGGCGAGAAATGAAACAATTTTCTAATATCTCACAGTGCCTGTATAATCAGTACAGTGTCTAAAGACACAGAAATGCATATTGTCCACAACTTTTTCCTAAAAACACGATTAGAAGTAAAGTATTCACCGGACGCTCGGAAGTGCAAGACTGGTAGCGACTACGACAATCACCTTGCATTTGTCTAGTAAATCTGGGGAGTTCACAACTCATCTACTGGTAAAAAAGTCTTAGTATGAATAGGAAATCTATTCTTAATAAAATACGATTAGTGAAAATGAAAAACTGACAAGCCAGAATCACAGCTGCTCAATTTCAACGAGTTGGAATAATTGGCTACGTTGCCCGTTGGGTGCCAGGCTAGAATATCATCCGCATCTCTTTTCGTGGGTGCCGTAAGTGGCTACTACGGGTAAAAACCAGAAAGTGGGCATCTGAGGCACAGCTGTCTCACACTGTGACCCCTAAGACCTATGCCAAGCGTAGAGATTATGGAGAATCCCGCGTCCTCCCCTCTTAATGATAGACACTGTGTTCAGTGGCGGACAATCCAGCTTATACAGTAACTCAGAACAGAAGCTATACGTTTTATGGAAAGTGCTACGTGCATACTAGAGTCGTAACCTAGCTGATCTGTTGAGAACTACGCAAAGCAAGCTCCCCTGCGAACTTCAGAACCCAGAGCGTTTTTTCACTAAATTGATATTGTCAGTCTTTGCTACGTACGGGATGGAGTCAAAACCTCGGAATACGTACTTATTTATCTGAGGCTGAGGAAAAGTTTCTGTACAATTTTAAAGCAGTGATGTCTCAGTGGCATTGGCTAGTGCACGTAGCACTTTCCATAAAACGTATAGCTTCTGTTCTGAGTTACTGTATAAGCTGGATTGTCCGCCACTGAACACAGTGTCTATCATTAAGAGGGGAGGACGCGGGATTCTCCATAATCTCTACGCTTGGCATAGGTCTTAGGGACCTATGCCAAGCGTAGAGATTATGGAGAATCCCGCGTCCTCCCCTCTTAATGATAGACACTGTGTTCAGTGGCGGACAATCCAGCTTATACAGTAACTCAGAACAGAAGCTATACGTTTTATGGAAAGTGCTACGTGCATACTAGAGTCGTAACCTAGCTGATCTGTTGAGAACTACGCAAAGCAAGCTCCCCTGCGAACTTCAGAACCCAGAGCGTTTTTTCACTAAATTGATATTGTCAGTCTTTGCTACGTACGGGATGGAGTCAAAACCTCGGAATACGTACTTATTTATCTGAGGCTGAGGAAAAGTTTCTGTACAATTTTAAAGCAGTGATGTCTCAGTGGCATTGGCTATGGACTGCCGCGCAACAGGTCCATGGTTCGAATCCCGCCGCGGGCTTGAGCTTCACCGTATGGTGGAGGGGCATTTTGCGAATGCCCGCGGGGCTAACGACCACCCTCAAGTAGAAAATCTGTCGCCAAGCACCTATCGGTGTGTTCCGGCAGCTGTCCTTCAGAGCCAGTGAAACTCCAGGCACTTGAGACTTAACAACTGTGTCGCAAAGTGACGGGTGCAGTGCAATTCGTGACTTGTGATGAAATGCATCTGTTATAGGCAGAGGTTAGCTCTCTTAACATTAGGGCGTCGAGCTTGTTCCGTCACAATAACATAAAAAAACTAAACCCCTTACTTATAAAAACATCGCTATGCAGTTGCTAAGTAATGGATAACTAAACAGTGTTTAAGTAATGCTTAAATATTTCTTACTTATAAACGCTACATAGCACCTGTTTAGCTAAGCAATAGATAATGAGGTCGAACGTATTTTAAACAGACAACATTGTACTAAAAAGTATTATGAATGACCTAAATGGCCAAATAGCATGTATCTAGTGCTAAATATCTTGAAATTAAAAAGTAAATATAATACTTTTCTTTGTATAGTACCACCAACTTAACTGTGCAGTTTTCGAGGGCGCTACTGGTCAAGGAAATCAACTACGAACTGTCACAATTTGAAGGAATGTTGTAGTTCTTTTTTCTGCCACCTGAACAGATAAGTTGGTGGGTCTGTAACTAAATCAGCTGATCAGAAATATGGGCGCCATCTTGTTACTTAAAATTTAAACAAGGGTGGGATGGTGTTTAAATTGACAGTTGATTTAAGCAGTACATAGGTACTGGATAAAGTTATGTAGCGTTTATGAGTAAGAAATTTTGCTAATCAGCGGCTAAGTAATGTTTAAAATTTAAGTAGCGTTTATAAGTAAGGCTGTTAATGTATAAGTATATATATATTTATCGCCCATCGTGCCAACATGCGAGGAATGTAAAGCCTGGAACCAAGAAGCCTCTTCAGGATTCGAAACTCCTTTGAGCACGCACTGGTAGTGTTGGCACGCTACAAGATACATTTAAAGACAGTAGTTGTCTTCAAGTTTGTAAAGGGTACAGCTTTATACCAAGTCACGTAGGTATTTTATGAAGTAAATAGATGAAACTTATCGTTTAAAATACCGAAGCCTAATTTAAAATAAAATATAGTTTAGTTCATACTGTATACACTCATTTAAGCTAACAGTTCAACTGTTATCGATTACGGCGGGTTAATCCAAACTTTTCCTAATTTTATCAATT
This sequence comes from Plagodis pulveraria, assembly GCA_963890685.1. Lineage (NCBI taxonomy): Eukaryota > Metazoa > Arthropoda > Insecta > Lepidoptera > Geometridae > Plagodis > Plagodis pulveraria. The sequence continues at coordinate 18,538,434 of OY982963.1, read as the reverse complement.
CTTACGAATAATGATATGTATAGTATATATTTGTAGATTAATTTTCAAATGCCTAACAATAATTTTGTAGCTAATTAAGACTTTACTAGTTGCTGCCTATACATAGTACGTCCTTGGGCAACTGAATATTGCTGTGACAAGTATTGTCTTTGTAATTCCGAAAAGTTAATAATATCATTCGTATTCATAACGCATGACTTTTTGTCTCAATCGTTAGTCAAAGATGGCGTCTCATTCATTACCAAGGAGCTCCAAATAATCTAAATGTCCCCACATTATCGATGGCGCAGCACGTGTAGCAATTCTTTCAGTGTGGGTGACAATAATTTAAAATGTGTGCAGGAAAGTGCTGGGATCAAAATACACTTAGAGTATTTTTCTCAGCTCCTTGTTGTATAGGTATTAGGTAGGCTTTTGACCATCATTTCTTTGTGTTGTTGATCAGACGGAAAATGGCTCTCAAGAATAGCTTCCAGAAGACACCGTCAAGGTTCTGGCAACAGTATTTACTTGAGGGTAGACGGCTACTATTACCTAGCCAGGCGGGCATTCGCAAAATGCCCTGCCACCATGCATATGAAACATATGTACACGGAGTTATATTAATAAGACTAGGCTGTTTGTCTACCCGTTTCTCCATCCGTATGTCACAGGTCTGTAGCTCGATAACGAATAATAAAAAGTGAAGAAATACTGATTTAATTTAGTATGTACGTTGATTTCTGTAATGTGGAACCCTAAAAAAGCGAAGTCCGACTGGCACTTGGCAAGTTTATCATATTATTTATAATACTGTACTTTACCTATCAGCCGGTTTGTCCACTGATGAATACAGCCTCGCTCATTAAGGGGGTGTTTGCCATAATCCCCACGCTTGGCAGGCGTCTTCGTCTGTAAGAATCCAGATGCCAAGTTAATGGACGAAGATAACTCCACGCCCAAAAACTATTTATATTCATTAGGTATTTATTCCAAAACTGATAAAATTCCGTAGTGAATTGTTATAATACCGGCAATCAAAGGTTTTGTTTTTTCATTCTTTTCCACCACGGGTCCTGTATGTTTATCGGATGAATAAGTTATTCTCGCGTTTTGATAATGGTAACGAAAAAGTTATGTAACATTTCTGTGTTTTTTTATATGGCAGATATAAGATTTTTTAAAAATTTAATCCTCATATTTCCGTCATTATGAACAATTTTCAAACTAAACTATGGACTTATCAAGCATGCTGACAAAATTTTACAAGAATCTATCGAGAAATGTGACCTGTAGAGGAGAACAACCCGACATGGAAAGCATTTTTGTTTAAGTTGAAGCAGAGAAATTAATCCAAGTTCATAATTGACTAGAAGACGAAAACTTATTCTACTGCTAATAAATAGCGGATACTCGCCAACTGAACGTTTTGACTTGTACCTACGATTCAAAAGTTAGTTTCCCTAAATAGATAAGTTTGGTCACCCTTCTTCCAGCTAGGGAATCCTGACACATTATTAACGATAGACAGTAAACACCCTGAACAGATTTACAGCTCAGAACAAAGGACATCAATTATTGCACTGACATGTGAACTATGGCCAAAGTTATACTGGGGACTACCGAAAGAATTGTATGAACCAAATTTTTGATTTGTCATGATTCAATTGGGCATAGGAAAGTAGGTACAATAAATTATAAAAACCATAGAATAATTAGACAATTACTTATGAGCTCACATTTCCATGGTCTGATTTCTATTTGTATTTTTTTTAACTAACACTTTTAATATACTCGGTAAATCGAGAACCTTCTTTCTTGTTTTGCCATTTAAATCTTTGTTCAGCAGGTACTAGAGAGCACGAAAGGGATACAAATCGTTTTATTCGTCTATTACAAAATTACAAATATACTATAGGAACAATTTAAGTCATGTGCGGGATCATGTCATCCCGCACATGACTTAAATTTTTCTTATTGTATATTTGTAATTTTGTAATGTAATCCGCATAGGAAGCGTTATTGCAAACATAACAATATTAAAATTCAAGCTTCTATATTTCTCTCCTTTCGAAAACAAAGAAATAGAGCTGAAATAGGTTTTCTACTTGCGACTCTGAAGCTAAAATTGAGAACTTACATTAATAAAAAAAGGGTACTTTTGTTACTGATGCTGATAACTAAACGAGATGTAAGAGCTAAAGTCTCGGAGTGACGAGCGCAATGCAGTCTCAAGAACGATAACGGTGACGCTGGAACTGTAATGACAGGCATGACGCTTAGGTTGGTGCCTAACAGGTGGGCTTTCTGTCCAAATAATATATTACATAATTGCATCCACAATATTATTCGAGAAAAGTTGCAAATTGGTTAAAAGGGAAGGATGGTAAAGGTAGAGAGTGCTGGAATCTCAAGGCAAATAAAATTCGAGTACTTGGACTGAAGATTTGTTTTCATAGCGCTTTTCATACATTGTAGTCATATTTCAAATAATGAGTCTTCCAACTTAGTGTAATTTTGCATTCACGTTTTTAAACCTATCTGTGCTGCTGATTTACCTACCAGATTTCCGTAAAACTAGGTATATTATTTGTTATTTGCTAAGAATTCTCACACAAAATTTAGAGCTAAAATAAATAATAAAAAGGAAAACTGGCAAATCAAAAAATCAAGGAAAAGCAGCGCAAAAATTCACTAAGTTTGAACACTTGGTATTTAAAATACGACGAAACTACGTGTTTATGGAAAGTTCCACGAATACACTTGCCATTAGTTACCTAACAAAATGTATTGATAAACTTTTGCAATATAGGTATAGACATTTATAGCGGATGCTACAACTTTTGCTATAGTCATAAAAGAAGTAACAATAATAATTATTTATAAATAATCTGGATAATTGAAAAATAATCTAACTTTCCACCTTATCTTGTTCGTAACACTAATCTATAAGTGCCAACGCGGTTGGAGGTGTGGCATTCAAGCACATTGGCAAAAATGTTTTGAGCAAAATTGAATCATATGTGTACGTAGAAAAAGATATTAATTCAAATAGCACACTTCTGCCAAATTGCCATCTGTTTTTTGATGCAGTAAATATTACAGTGTTTATCAATGATATGTAAGATATAGGTATTTCTTGTATTATAAGTATCTCTTTAAAATCTGATTAAGGTATAGTGTTTATATATTTTTGGTGATGATGAAATGTTATCCTAATTAGATATCTTTTTAGTACAGCTATGTGAATAAGAAGCACACTTCTACTTAGAAAATTTTGTGTTTCCCTAGTTTTCCCTTGTTTACAATTTTTCTATAAAGGGCCCTATTATCGAACAGTATTTAACTATAAAATAAAGTAAATAAGTCATAGTGCATACAGGCGTATTGGTACCGATATTACTGTATGGCAGGCAGTGCGAGAGTCACATTCAGGCTAACCTAGAATTACTGGCTCTCAAGGACAGCTGCCGGAACACACCGTTAGGTGCTTGGCGACAGATTTTCTACTTGAGGGTGGTAGATAGCCAGCCGGCATTTGCAAAATGCCCTACCACCATGCTATAACGACTGCCGTTCTAAGATAACAACCGGGACCGACGGCTTAACGTGCCCTCCGAAGCACGGAAGCGCTCAGTAGTATAATGTCACTAGCGGACACCCATCAAACTAATGACTGCGACGGACGTTGCTTAACTTTGCTGATCGGTTAAGAACAGTAAAGCAAACTATGCTACGAGTGCTTCAAAAATAACTTTGAATATTACTTACCAAATCTAGTAAAATTTCCTTTAATTTTTATTATCAAATAACATTAATTTGCTGCGTTATTTCAGCTGCTTTTCTTGCACCTATCATTTTCCTCGCTGTAGTGAGTTGAACAATTGTGCGTTTCTTTCGGCAACAAAGTTACATTATTGCGTCTCGTACTATGAAACCCTAGTTTAGTTCAGGAACCATTAGCTTCGCTCTTCGGTTTATAAGCTAGCAATACTAGTACTCGTACCAAATAACAACTTTACAGCCTTGCATAACCAATAACGATTAAATACCTACGGTATATGAATTTATCCAAAGTACAAGTATTGAAGCCCAAAAAAGTTTTACATTTCCTGACGTGATGGATGTATTGGAGGCAGAAAGGTCTTTGTTCTGTCAATCAGTCACGGAGAACCATCAGCGTTAGGCGGTGTTGATATACGCCCAGGTTTACTACCATTTCTTTAACAACACGGAAATTACACAGAACATTTTTGAAGCGCTCGTAGCGAAGTGAGTAAGCTGTTCTTAACCGATCAGCAAAGTTAAGTAGCGTCCGCCGCGGTCATGAGTTGAATGGGTGACCGCTAGTGACATTACTACTGAGCGCTTCCGTGCTTCAGAGGGCACGTTAAGCCGTCGGTTACGGTTGTTATCTTAAGATGGCAGTCGTTATAGCATGGTTGTAGGGAAATTTGCGAATGCATGCTTGGCTAGCTACCACCCTCACGTAGAAAAATCTGTCGCCAAACACCTAACGGAGTGTTCCGGCAGCTGTCCTTGAGAACCAGTAATTCTAGGTTAGTCTGAACAACATCTTCGACCACATCATCAGGTGGAACCACTGTCTCACCTATCAAAATAATAATAAAAAAAGAATAAAAAGTTTAAGAGTTTAAATACCAAATGTTCAAACTCAGTGAAATATTGTATGCGTATTGCTGAGCCTATCTATGCTTCTGGTTTGCCAGTTTTTCGTTTTATTATTTATTTTGTCCATAAATGTCAAAATAACAATTCCCATACAAAACAATATTTCGAGTCATTTTAAAAATACCTAGTTTTACAGAAATCTATCAAACCAGAAGCATAGATATTAGACTCAAGGACATACTTGCAAAGTTTCACCGAGTTTGAACACTTAGTATTTAAAATATGACCGTTGACGAAACTCAGCGAGTTGAAATAAGACGAAACTACGTTTGTATGTATCCTATACAATGTCAAAAATATTGTGTTAATGCTAGAGTGCCTACCTAATACCTATTAGTATTATTACTCTAGCATTAACACAATATTTTAGGAAAATAATGTACGGAATATCGACTGTAGAGACTGTAGAGTCTTTTAGCAAGATATTTTGATATGATGAGTGATAATGTACATTTTTTTTATGTTATTGTGACGGATCAAGCACGAGGCCCACCTGATGTTAAGTGGACTAACCTCTGCCTGTAACAGAAACATTTCGTCATAAGTCACTAATTGCACTGCGCCGTCACCTTGAGACGTAGTTGTTAAGTCTCGTGTGCCAGTAATTTCACTGGCTCTCAAGGACTGCTCCTGGAACACACCGATAGGTGCTTGGCGACAGATTTTCTACTTGATGGTGGTCGCTAGCCAGGCGGGCATTCGCAAAATGCCCTTCCACCAAGCGGTGAAGCTCAAGCCCGGGGTTTCGAACCATGGACCTGCGGCACGGTGGTCCATAGCCAATGCCACTGAGCCAACTTGCTTCATAAGTCTGCTTCACATCTGAAGTTTATTCTGTCCGTCTGTAAAGTCGTCTATTAGTATGTTTAGGAGGCTCATCAGCAACTAAATACACAGTTACCTTTGCTGGTGAACCACCCACATTTATAAATAACACGACGTAAGTATACATTTTAAACAAGTTTACTTTGATTGAAATGTACATGTGAGAATATCTACACTTTTCTAACGCCAACTCGTGTTACGGCGGTAAATATATGGAGGACTGAAAGTTTCTTTGTTCCGTCAATATGTCATGGGTGGCCGTGTTGACATGCGCCATGGTTTCACAACTCTCTTTAAATAACACACCTATCAAAGTTTAGACAAAAGAAATTGTTCCCTAGACTAATTTACATTAGGATGTTGTATAGGTGTCATTGACACCAATCTAAACAATTGTATATTTTGTTTGTCTTTTATTTTCTCTCTTTATTTAAGGTTGAACTGGCCGGTCGCTTCTCCATACAAACGCCGTAGGGTGATCACTCACTTATTTGAGGTTTTAGGTCCAGAATTAAGCATTATACCGATTGATCTCGTCATTATCTAGGCATGTATGATGCCGTAATTTTAAAAGATAATTAATTTGAAAGTTATAAGCCACGAAACATTTTCATACAACATTTTCGAACACATTGTATATGGAGAAGGGGCCGGCCAGTTCACCCTTAAAGAATAAAATGGAAATCATCATCAATTTACTTCTAGAACAAGAAGTAAGTCGACGAGGATTTTTTTTATGCCTGATAAGTTAACCTTTGCCCGCTATCTCACCTGATGGTAAGTCATGATGTGGTTGAAGATATTGTTTAGGCTAACCTAGAAGTACTAGCTCCCAAGGATAGCTTCCGGAACACACCGTTAGATGCTTGTCGACAGATTTTCTTCTTGAGGGTGGTAGCTAGCCAGGCGGGCATTCGCGAAATGCCCTACCACCATGCAAATTTTTCATTTTGTTCAGTATTGTAACCGCAGACTATTGTAACATCATTAAATTTAAGAATTTCGCGACTTGAACACATATTTATAATTCAATTAAAGTATTGGGTTCAATTGGGGCTATCAGAACCTGACCACTGGATTGAGCTCCACGAACTGAAAGTCGTCTCAACAGAACGTCACCACCATTCTAGACTAGTATGAGAAAAATAAGGAAATATCACCATAATTTAAATCCAGAGGGTGGTTTTAAGTTGGTTGCATCCTGATATTCAGTGCTAAGGAAATGCACCATGCGCTTTTACCGTCGTTAAAAGCTGTGGATGTCGTCAGTGTTGTGTGTATGTATGCGGTAATTGGAGAAAATACCCTCCCTTCAAGACTTTGACACCCGCTTCTTCAGTCCACTTGTGACGACGACCAATGCAACTTGATCAAACAACGAGTTAAATAATATACATGTTTTATCTAAATAAACTCCTGTTAAATACTTATAACTACTGTAACATTACCTACATTAATATAACTACTATCGTTATTTCCATTGTCACCTATTGTCCAGCTTAACTCAACATATTGATTGTGTACATGTACCAAGCTATTCCCAAATGAGAGGTTACTCTCACCGTCATAGTGTATAAGACTTTTATCGGTAACATCATGCTTATTAATACAGTCATCATTGTCACATCTTTATCGTTATCCAGCTAACGAAACCAGGGACTACTCATCGTCAGCACCAAATTCACCTCACAACCGGATTGTCCCAATTTTTTAATTTTATTGTGACGGAACAAGCAGGAGTCTCATCTGATTTTAAGCTTACTAACCTCTGCCTATAAACGGTGCATTTCGGCACTTGTGACGAATTACATTGTGCCCGTTACCGTGAGACATACAGTTGTTATCTGTCTCATGTGCCTGTAATTTTACTGGCTCTCAAGGACGGCTGCCGGAAAACACTGTTAGGAGCTAGGCGAGCAGCAAAATGACCTTCCACCATGCGGTGAAGCTCAAGCCGGGGTGGCGGTGGGAATCGAATCATGGACCTGCGGCACAGCAGTCAAAAGCTGTTACCGCTCGGCCATCATTGCTTCAAAAATATATGGATTACTCTAACTTCCAACTAGATGTTAGTATTCTACTGACTAGTATAGTAGTCATTGCCTTATTATCTTTGTCAGCCCAGCTAGCACACAAAAAATACTACTGTAACACCTCAAAGCATGCACTTGATAGTCAGTTTATACCTTTTTTGGTACTGACGGGTCTATTTCAAAAACTAAACCAAGTAACTGCTTAGGTAAGTTCCTAAGTAGAGTGTGGAATTTCTGAAGAATATATAATTACCAAACCAACAATAATAACATAGGTTTTAAGCTGTGACATTTACAGGTTTACGGGAAATGTAGTAAAGAACTCTCGTAAAGTTAGACTGGACTGGCATTCACAATATTTGACATATCGAAGTTTTTATCAAGTTTTTGTAAAGATATATTTCAAGATCATAAAATATTAAATTAAGAGGACATAAAATTTAAATCCGCGAGTAGAATTAATCACACCAGGGATTAACTTTACAACATTATCTTGATAACTGACTGGATATTTCCGTCGTCGCTGTCTACCAAAATGTTTGTTCAAAATAAAGTAGCTAAAAGGTAGGTATGTCCAGTACATCGGTAAATAGTTATTTAATGAAATATGAAGACAAACATGGAAAACAATGTCCTGGCTAACTTTTGTACCTGGAAGGCTTTCAACTCGAATAACACAATCGCTTTAAGTGCTTAGCCAAACGTAATATAGTAGGGATTGATGAAAACTGAGCAAACTTTGGGGTCTCCATTATTTAGGTACTAACATTTCTGAAATAATGATTTTAACTATATAAAACTTTTCTCAATTAAGGTGCCAGGCCTTGTTGAAGTGGAGAATAGCAGACACAGCAAGCTGTTTTTGAGGATTACACGAACTGTATCGCTTGTAGGTTTACCTAGCTACCTCTTACTTAAACTTACACGCTACGCTGGATTGTAAGCCGATGAAAAGTTAAATTGGCCAATGTGGACCAAATAAAAAATTGGCAATGGTGTGCACTGTGTAGAATATTCGATTTTCTCATAATCTGAATACCATTGTAGCGCCTGCAGCGATGCTAATTGTAGCAGTACACTCTAAAATGTTTGTGAGGAAAAACCACCATGTCTTACAGGGAATTACGAAGCCAGTCCAACTGCAAAGAGCAATGACAGAGAGAGTTTATTTCTCAGGAAGTGCTCAAAAATGTGTAAAAAAAAAAAATTCAATTCAAACACTTGGAATAAAACTACATTCCTTACTTTTGCAGATGTCATTCAACATGAAAAAGTTGCTTGAGGCGCTTCATACAATTCAACATTAAAAGAGCTTCTTGGGTTTCTGATAGGCTAGACCTTGACCATTTTCTCACCTGTTGGTAACTGATGATGTGATCGAGAATAGTAATAGGACTCTAGGCCTAGTTCATTTACCGACCACTGACACTACAATTACCGGTTCTCAAGCACTTCTGCGGGAAGAACTTTAGATGACAGGTTTTCTACTAGAGAGTGGTAGCTAGACAGATGAGCATTCAAAAAATTATCTTCCACCATGCGGTGAAGCGCCAACTGGCGGGGGGATTAAACGGCAGTCCATAACTATTGCCGCTCGGCTATCACTGCCTTGATAGTTCAGTATATTTGGATACCTACAATTACTTCAAAATGAGGGCAGTACCACATAGGTATACGCAGTTGTGAACACGGTTAACAAAAGACGTAATATACATAACGCCTTTTTCTTGAAGGAGTAGGCAGTGGCCATGAATTACCACTACGATCTTGACATACCTTCTTACTTCCTTCACTCTCTTCACACATCTACCGTCTACCTCAACCATACTAAACACCTGAGTCATAAAATAAACATGGACAAGAAGAAAATAACGTCATAAGGTCACGTCATACCCTTTTCATCCGTACCAGTAGTTTTATTGAATTGAGAATTCTCAACTAACGAGGATATTCTCCGAAGCACCAAAGTCACCGTCACAAAGTGACCTTGGTTATTAGAATTTACAAGTTGCTGGCCACATTAGTCCATATTTTTTTTTATGGCACTATGTTAATATTTGACCTATCCTCACCTGTTGGTAAGTGATGTTCTGACTGAAGATGGTATTTCAGTGTAGCGTGAAAGAGTGAGAACTGTGTTCAACAGCGGATGTATTCTCTTGAACTATGACCGACAGATGATGATAAAATAAAACAAATATTATTATTGATATGAAAATGCAAAGAAGGTATAACCATAATAACTTACTTTTGAAGTAACTCTTTGTTCCATGTCACTGTATGTTTTCTTTTATGGCCGACTTCACAAAAAGAAGCAGGTATTCAATGCGCCTGTTTTTTTTTGTTGCCTCTGAACTTTTGATCTGGAGAACCGATTTTATGATTTTTTTTTATTTGAAAGCTGATGTTTGCCGTGTAGTCCTATTTAAATTTCATCAAAATCGGCTAAGCCGTTTTTGAGTTACACTCCAATATCTGATTTTTTTTTCTATCTTGATGTAGTAATTGACGTCGAATGACAATCGATCCCATAAGTAGCAAGGGTCACTAAAACGGGTTTTTTTTTCCATAAAATAGAACCGACTTTAACACTCAAATGTGTGAAACAACTCGTCGAAGTCGGTACCACGTGCACAATAATGTGATAATAGGTACTTTTGAACCATCATGGTACCGATTTCAACAAGTTATTTCATACATTTGGGTGTTGAAGTCGGTTCTATTATATGGTAAACATATTTTTTGGTGATAGGAAGGTCTTAACAGTCTTAACCTAGAAATACTGGCTTGCATCGCCAGCTGCTGGAACACACCGTTATTTCTTTGCCGACAGATTTTGTGCTTGATGGTGGTAGCTAGAAAGGCGGACGCAAAGTGCCATTCAACCGTGGCGATGGGATCCGAACCATGCAACTGCGGCAATTAATAGCCATTGCCACTAGCCATCACTGCCTAGTAAGTGTTTCCTTTATTATAATATAATTAGGTAATTAATAGTATGTAACTCAATCGCATATGATTCACTCGAAGGTGGTCATTTTACAAAAAATAGATGAGTTGCTGGGAATTTCTGACATGAATTTGCTAACTGATGAATTGCTGAATGTGGCCATGTAAGGGCTGCCGATCTTAATAAAATTTAGTTGTCAGGTAATTCGTTTAATAGGGAATTTAGAGAGTAGTATTGAAGGTTATCACGATTATGATGTGTAGATTTTATGTGTAATAATAAAAAACTATTAACATCATCAATGGATTCACTCTTTCTTATTTTTTATCCTGATGCCACGTTTCAAATTAATTGCACCTATCGTGGTCACAGGTTTATATATAAACGTGATTTAATCTGTTGAAGTTGTTTTATAATATTCATTACACGAACTGAATTAAATGAATTATAGACTAAATAAAAATCTAGATATATGAAAAAACCTTTATAATGATATTTTTTTTATTGCTGATATCCTTTGACCACTATCTCACCTGTTAGTTATAATTTATTACTAATAAGTGATGATGCGCTCAAAGATAAGCTCTTCAGGCTAACCTAGAATTACTAACTCTCGAAGACAACCGCTGGAACACGCCTAGGCAACCTGTGCGTGAAACTGGGGCATGTGGCTTCTGACTCCGGCTTGAGATGAAAATTGTCTACTAAAATTTGTATATGTGATATTCCCATGTAATAATCCTAATTTTCAGGAAATTTTAAATAACATTATACTGCTTTAAGAAAATTACTTGACCATGGTAATATAAACTTTAGGGACTATTTTATGGAATTATAAAAATATAACAAAACCAAACCCGACGTGTAAGTCGCTAAGGATCGTTATTTTCCATAAACGACTTTTCGGCCAAAAGCACAGAATTGCTTTCTCTTTTCTGTGACAATTCAGCTCGGAAAGGACGTAGCATCTGATATTTATTTTCACCTACAAGGCGTCTCTCTTTCTATCGCATAGCCACGCATAGCTCTGATCCCTTCTGACGCGACACGCACCATTGAATAATCCCGTTCGGACGGATAGGCCGATGTACCTGTAGCTTTGTACCTTAAGTGGCGGAGTGAGGTAGGCCTGCTAAAAGTCATCCTCCAGGACGGTTGACAAATTGATGGTAGGTACTTTCTCTTTAAAAGAATAGAATTTAAATTATGGCGATAATTCAACTGTTCAACCTTCAAGGTGAGTGAGGTTTACAGCCTAATGAATACTGGATCCGTAATGGAATGGTTTCCGTAAGTTAAAGCAAAACGCATAGAGCTGCTTTGTTGGTACCTCTGGACACAGCAGTTGACTTGGTCCCATCGCGGCGATGCTGTTCCGCACTAGTGTCGACTCAATGCTTTATTTTTCTTCTTTTGAACCTTGATAACCTTAGAGATAATGTTATGGCATAATATCTATACTCGTAAGGCTATGTGGGATGTCTTGAAAGAGAGAAAAAATATTTGTACGTTTCGTAACAACTTTTTAGACCCTACGACTAAATATTGTTATTTGTATATTAGACGTCAAGTCTAGTCAAGTCTATTATCTGATATATCAGTAAACTGTAACTTATCGAATTTTAATTTAAAAAAGATAGTGTGTAGGTAGATGAGTATATACAGTATAGTTGAATGGCTTAAAAAGTTTGTGGCAGCAGAAATAAAAATAGTTAAGCTAAAGAAAAATAAATATTGGTTCGAATATTCTTTTCTTTTGTAAAACGTATAGATATGACAGATTTATATACATATATATATAAACATTCAGTAGTAAATAATATTACTAAAATTTTTAAAAAGGTGTGGAAATGTGAGGGAAATGTTTGTCTCTTATTCCTGTATGTTAATTAATTTATCACAGAAGACGATTTATTCATTTTACGTATTAATCGATAACGGTTTGGTTTGGTTTATTTTATTAACTCTGATAACGTATAGTATAAATAGGTTTATTTTTTAAACAGCGGTATGCGTTCATTAGCAAAATACTACGAATTTTGTTAAATTTTCCTTCAGAATGTATACTCAAAGACACCATGTATCAATTTTGAAAGAAGACATGACCTGTAAACTGAGCCCAGTTGCCTACACTGAAACAGCTAGATACGATTTGCGATGATACGACACGTAATTAAGAGGCATTTCACATTTTAATGCGGTATACGAAGATTTTAAGCGCTTAATTTACTATCATAGGAAATATCTACAAGTTGTTTAATAATTGATAAAAATAGAATAATCTGTTCTCTTTTCAGTTAATGTACCAGATTTACAAACATAACATTAATTATTTTGTAGTGACCAATCTCCCGCACCTTGTTTTACGAATTAAAGTGCACATAGCCAACTTCAGAGTTATATCTCTTGTATAAAGATTCATCAAATTAACTAAAAAAAAAAACTGTGCATCAGGCATATAACCTTGTTGACACATAGTGTACTAGAATATCGCTAGATAATCGTCATTGTAGAAAAAAAATAAAGATCTTGCGCCAATTTCCACGAATTATATCAGCAGTTTACCACCATATATTGCGTTTAATAAAGTGTAATTCCAAACAGATATTTTATAAAAAGAAAGTTCATTCTTTAATTAACCTGATCTTTAATAAATTGTGATATTAACTCTGTTTTGTAAGACAATAAAAAATATTTAACATAACTCGAAATGCTCATAAATTGAAATGTACAAGCGCGAGGCGATCAGTACCGCGCGAGCGCCCATCGAGGTAGGACCTGTGTTCGTTTTCCTTGCTCTGACGTCTCGTACGCGGAACGCTTAGATGCAAGTTTATAGTGCGACCACAGAGTTTTGATCATGTCGATATTTTTTTTAAGTAACAAACTATACTTTATTTTTGTTGTCCATAATATAAGTATTTTTGTCTTGTTAAGTAACTACATCTTTAGTTTCTGTTCATCCATTGTGTTAAAAAAAGGAAACGTCACAATTATGCAGCCTTATACAGCTTTATTGGAAAAATGCTAACAACCTCACAGGGTTGACTTCTTCTTTTTGGTCTGCTAGTTTTTATATTATTCTAGTTTAAATTAGTAACTCACTATAACTTTTGTTTTAGGAGGATTAGATGACAGGCGAATAATTGATTTCCAATATTTTTGGATTCAGTTAATGTCTATAAGTGAACACAGCGATAACTTCAGCTGGAAATTAAACTACCTTCTATTGAAAATTTGTACAAACCGGGATACCAGTTAGCGGTCGATAGTCGTATTTACAAATTTACCATAAATCTGCGTAAGTCCGACTTTGATAATCCAAATGGTTTTCAAAAGGATGCATCCTTGCCCATACAAGAAAAAATCCATATTTTTCTGAGATAACGTATGAAGTAAGAAGTATTTTGAATATTTTGATGAAATCTGAAACCAGCACAAATTACATTTCGGCCCCAAAATATTACGTCATTTCATATAAATATCGTAACTACTTCAACAGTTATAAATCTAGAAAACCGCAATTTTGCATATGTATAAGTCAATTTTCACTCGATATATTTTGCAACGCAAACACTTACCGATGCAAATTTGCGTATTAAATAATCTCGTAACTAATTTTAAACTTCTAAACTAAAAAATCTGAAATAATACAGGTGTATAAATTACATGTAAATAATAATATCAAAGAAGGACCAAAGCCGTAGGTGGTATAGTTTTTCAGAAAAAATAATTGCTCTCCAATACAGTTTTCCCGCCAAAGTTCTTAAAACAATTGGGTTGTTTTAATTTTGTTACTTTAAAATATTTGGCGTAAAAATCTGTAACAATTCATGGCTAAAGAACAATAGTAAATTATCATATTAAAAGAAGATCGAAGTTCTAGGTGAGTTAGTTACGAAAAAATAATAATAGCAATTAAATTACTATTTTCCACCATTTTTGTCGTATGTTCAAACCCCATTTCCAGTATTTTTTTTGTATAAAAAGGTGTATTATCATTTATTTTCCATAGAGGAAATAGTGAGCATAAGAGTATATAGTGAGGATTGTATTGGTACCAAGAAGTATATATATGTTGATTATAGATTGCATCAAAGATATTCGATTTAAAAACAAAAAAAACTCAAAATCTGTAAATATTTACATTTCGCTGTTTGGTCTACTCAAACTCCTCCTGCTTGCTTCGTTCTCCTCATTACTGAGGGTCGTGATTACCCCGCTTCTGGAGTACTTTCGTCTTGACGGTGTCCCGCCACTTATGCCTATCCTTGGCGTCATGGAGAGCGACGTGTAGATTGGAATCCAAAGCTGTGCGGATTTGGTCTGACCATCTCAACGGACTACGACCCTTTGGGCGCTTGCCATCCACCTTGCCAGTAACCATGAGCTGCTCTAGGTTATGCCCCTCCTTTCTGGCGATATGGCCGAAGAATTCGAGCTGCCTACGTAGGCAAATATTGGAAAGGCGGGTCTTTATGTTAAGCTCACGAAGAATAGAGACGTTCGTGCGGAATGCTGTCCAAGGAATCTGCAGCATCTTCCTCCAGCACCACATCTCAAATGCATCGATACGGTCTCTATCCGCCTTCTTCAGGGTCCATGTCTCTACACCATAGCTAAATATGGAAAAGACCAGCGAGTTGACAAGCTACACCTTGGTTTTTCGTGATACGTTGCGGTCTCTCCATATTTTGTGTAACTGAGACATGGCCCGTTTGGCCATACCGATACGCCTTCTGACCTCTTTCTCGCAAGACCCCGTGTTGCTTATGTTAGCGCCTAGGTAAATGAAGTCATTCACCAGTTCCAGTCCTAACATACCAGTGAGATGCAGCTTGTTGGCACGGTCCACCACCATCAGCTTGGTTTTGGCGTGGTTGATCTTAAGTCCTAGTTCCAAGCTGATTCTTTCCATTCTGTGTAGAAGCGCTGCCATCTCCGATTCAGTGGTGGCAAGGAGAGTCGTGTCGTCTGCATATCGGAGATTGGTGATCTTTGTGCCTCCTACAAACTCAAACTAAATGGATGAAAATGTTATTTTTTTAATGGTGTAGGTGATATATTATGGTATGGGAATATGAGAGTGACATGTTAAAGTAATGGAAAACCAAAAACGTCATGGGACGTTTGTGGTTGGTACTAAGTTGTTTTCCGGATGCACAGAAAGATAATATTATGACAGACAGTGTTAACGACTGGATATAGATACTGAAGAGTGTGAACGAGGAAAACAGCAATTTTTGGAAAATTTAAAAGAAAGAGCTTTTAGTCCGCAGCTTTTAATCAATGCCGTTACATCAAATATTTATATAATTTAAAGCCGTATAATTTTTTAATTATTTAAGTTTTTTGATACAATAAATGATTCAAACATATCTATTTTATTCATCAAGGATGAAATTTAAATAAAAGATTCACGATGCAGGTTGACTATTTAATGTACATGCCTACTTCTTTTCTATAACATTAGCAAGTAATCGACAAGAAATTGATTATTTACTCATGCCAATCACACATTTTTAAATTCGAAACTTAGATTTCTTTAGTAATGTGTGCTAGTATCAAAATATGTTACTCACAGTCACGCTATTCTGTCGTCACTTCTTTCGCTTGTGTAAGCGATGCGCTGGCATTTACCTAAACTTCAGTAGCGTGATTTTGTGAAATGGCTCTTAACAGCTATGCTTTTGTTTAATCAAGAAGTTTTCAGCTTTTCTTTCTCTAACGTGTGGTGTCATCATTTCTAGCTAATTAAAGTTCGAGTAGAGTTAAAACACATTTTGGTATATTTTTATCTACATACAAAAAATGTAGCGCCGTCAAAGTTGTAAATAGGTGTTCGGCCATTTTTGTTACGAGGTATATCTCAAAAATTGAACCAAGGAATCAAAAAATTCTGTATGTTATATATAAGTTATACACCGTATCTACTTTATGGTATATAAGTAGATATGGTGTATAACTAATGAAAACGCCGATTCATAATGTACTCTTGAAGATGTGGTTAAAATCATTTTTATTTATTTTAACGATCGTCGCAATGTTGGCCCTATTCGCATGAACGGCCCGACTCGCGCTTAGCCATTCTTTTTATTTATTTATTTTTATTTAAGCGATATGAGCTTGGTGAATTATTTCAAATTAACATTTATCAATACGCTGTATTTAAAATCATGTACCTACCTAATAATCTCATGTAACATTTTTCTCTTACCTATTTTGGTTAATGATTATATTTTTCCTACATGATGCTACACGCTTTAATTCAAATATTTATCATGTTGACGTATGTAATTATATCCACAAATACCTATTAATCTCTTTCAGCCCATCATTAATAAATACATAAAGACCCAAAGCTACAGTCAACTATAATTTTAATACAAACAACGCT
The DNA here is from genome assembly GCA_963890685.1 of Plagodis pulveraria. NCBI lineage: Eukaryota > Metazoa > Arthropoda > Insecta > Lepidoptera > Geometridae > Plagodis > Plagodis pulveraria. The sequence goes on along the minus strand of OY982963.1, from coordinate 18,521,558 downwards.
TATCTATGTTTCAAAATAAATTTGAATGTCATTGCATGTAACATAATAACATCTGCACGCTTTTTCAGCAAAAAGAAAACAATAAAGCGGTGCAGTTTATTTAAACGTTTATTTTTCGGTCACGTTCTATACACTCGATTTTTTACAATATTTAAAAGTCTTTATTCTACTTTAATATAATGTGAGCTTACTTAATGTGTCACGATTAATTATGGATTATGTTTTTCATATTTATATATAAGTAATAAAAAGTTACATATATTTTGAAGAGAAACCTTTCCGATCGAGTACCCACTCCATAAGTAGCGCCATCGCCGTTTTTTTTTTCTGGGCCGTCGGGTTCATATAGTTATACAATTTACATTTTCAAACAGAAGGAGGATTTTATTACTTTTTCCTTCTGTAGCTTGCTAAGTTGTTTTCAACCGATTCTCTATGGTCATGACTTGGATGAGTAACCGATAGCTGAATTACTACTGAGCACTTCCGTGCTTTGAAGGCCACGTAAAGCCCTCGGTACCGTTATAAGTCTTGAATGGCAGTCGTATTTACTGGTGGAAGTCGTACTGGTGGCAGTCGTACTGGTGGAAGGACATTTTGCGATTGCCCACCTGGCAAGCTACCACTCTCAAGTAGAAAACTGTCACTAAGCACCTAAAGGTGCGCTTCGGCAGCTATATTTGAGAGACAATGATTCTTGCTTAGCCTGAACAACTTGTACGACCACACCATCACTTACCATCAGGTGAGATAGTGGTCAAAGGCTAGCGTTTCAGCTATGTATTATAAAAACCTTGGGTGGACCAGCTGGTACTTAATATAACTTAGGGACTATGCCACGTGGCCCACCAAGCTAAAAAAAGCAAAAATATGATTGAACAATATTTTAATGCCAGTTTTTACAGAGCATTGGATTTTACCATGTCAATTTCTCGTACATTGATTGATTTCAAGTGAATAAGTGGTTGGAAGACTACAATATTCATATATTACTTGTCATGTGTAATAATATCGAAGGTACAATTTTCTGGGCCTAGTGGATTTACTAAGAATTTCGATAAGCACGAATTACACATCGACATATCACCTCTGAACTGGTGTAATCGGTAACGAGTATTGATTCCGATAGGATTCTAGGAAACTGATTTTATATATTTTAAGCTATACGTTATAATTAGGTCCGTACGAAGATTTAATTAACTAAGCCTTGGAGTTCAAGTATACACAAATGTTATTGCCATAAAAAATAACAAAAGCTGTAGGTTACTATTGAAATCTGTTCTTACCACAAATGTGGTCAGTAGTAAGTACAAATTTTCACAGAATTTATAAATTCATCATAATATTCTACAAAACCGTCGAGTATCTACTCGTGTCTATCAAAGAGAAACTGTCAGCCACAGAGCTGAGGTAGTTCTCATCGTATGTCAAACCTGTTAATGCTGTCTTCTACGAGTCTGTCTTCTGTTATCATAATATTATGACCACTTGCCAACATCAGAGATATTGGTCAAAGATATAAGCCCATCAGAACTACAAAGCCTTGTCATCAAGCACTGCAGGGCAAGTGCCCCCAAATGATGTACCTACCTTTATTTTATTTTTTCTGTATCAGCCTTACCGTCCACAGACTACCCCGTTAAGGCTGCGTACCTTTAAAAAATTATAATTATATTTTATAAATATTAGTATGTACAGTCGCCTGCAATAAGAAGTATACACTTCGTAATTTTCAAAATAGTGTGATGTCGCCTAGTTATTAATAATCGAAGTTAACATTAACATGATTAAAAATATTCAACTTGTTCTTTAATTTCTGATTATATAGAGAAACACAGAACTCTTTGCCACTATTTTGAAAATTACAATGTGTATACTTCTTATTGCAGGCGACTGTACATTCTTCATATACCATAAGCAATTTATAAGTATTGCTAAATTCTTAAACAATTCAGTCATGTTTATAATTATACAAATGATTAGCATGCGTAAAAAATGCAAACAAAAAAGCGGAACTAATACAAAATATAATTCACACTACATAATTCGTAATAGGTTTTTACTACATTATTCTATTTATTACTTAATAATACGCACTCTAGCAGAGTAATGATGAATTATGCTGTCAAACATGACATAGAAAAAAATATATAATAGGCGTTTAGAAGCTTTTTAGCAAATTTACTCTGAAGTGATTACGGTGGTTAGTAAACGATTAAACAAACTCAATCTGCAATCAGTTTAACTACCTCAATTGGTTATTTAAAAAAAAATTGTAGAAAAAACACGAGCTAGAGGGCTGCCCGATTTCTCAACAATGTTTGCACTGAAAATATATAAGTTAACATTATTTACGTAAATGTAAGTGGAACCTACTGATTTTTTCTGTATTTGTGGCCAGTACACTACTTACAATTAACCGACACCTGATTGAAACTGACAAAAATTACTTGTCATCAAATTCAGCATACTTAATTGGCATTGGAATGAACTATGTGAAAAACATTTAGTGTTTGAATTGCAATTTTCATTTGAAGGTTCGGAAGCTTTGAAGTCGTGCCGAAAAATGATAAAATCGTTCAGACAGACTTTGGCAGACGTGACAGGTGACGAAATCTGGGTGTACTGCTTTGAACTGGAGACAGTCAGCAGAATGGGTCTTTCATTTTGAAGATTTACCGATGACAGTTAAAAAATAATAAGCATTGGCATGGCGTTATTTGCCTCTATACGAGTATGTATATGTATATGCAATGACGTAATGTGAAATTACAGTCTTACATGGTTTTACTTATTTTTGGGATTCTGTACTTAAAAGGTAAAACGAAACCTCAACTTCATTTCATTTCAAACATTTTGTTATCATCATCATTATCTCTGTTCATCTGTCAGAGGCAGTTCCAGCCGAATGATTGATGAATAAGGTCTGGAACTGCCTCTTTTTAGAAGCCATCTCTGCTTCAGTCACCTCTAAGTCCTCAATTAGATAAATTAGAGAATACAATCTAAGTCGGACAAATAAAATAAATTGTATGTTAAAGTGCACTAGGTAAGGTGGATGGCGCGGGTTAGAGTCCCGCACATGACTATAATTTTTCCTTGCGTAAATTGATATTTAATCACATGACTCTTTTACATCTCGTCTACATCATCATCAACCGCGAGACATCCACTGTTGAACAAATGCCTCCTTCATAGAACACACTCACACACAATCATCGGTAATATACAAGCCTATATAACTTGTATCCATCGGATCCACGCGCTTCTGACGATGTCGTCCGTCAGTCCATCTAGTTGGTAAGAAACTCAACATCATCCGATGTAAAGTGGTAACCCTCTAGAGCCTCTTCTTTCCAACGGTTATTGATTTGTCAAGCAATGTATGCAATGTATTTGCATGGTGGTAGGGCATTTTGGGAAGCACACCCGGCTCGCTACCACCCTCAAGTATAAAATCTGTCGCCAAGCACCTAACGGGTAGGTATGTGAATTTCATGGATATCATACATGTTGTGTTTTGTTAATTTATTTACAAATTACAACATGTATAATATCCATGACAACAAACGAGATCCAACACTACAGCTACTGCAACGAAACCATTTAGGCCACCTAAAGGCCATTACAGGCCCCAGGCCTCCAACCCACTACCAGTTGGCAGCGAGCCTAGCATACGGGCAGCAGGCAGTTGGATATAGCAATGCTTATCCGTTCAGCCAAAGAAGTGTCTTATTATATGTATATTTCAATCTCACTGGTGGCTGTTTTTTATTTGTTTGCACACCGATAATAATAGGTACTGTAATAATATTACCTGTGAGTAGTAAAATATAATTAAAAATGTTTTAAAATAAAGCTTATATCACAGCAATAATATAACATCGTCATAAGCTTTTTATAAATATTTACATCATATTATAAGCTTGTAGCCAAATCCACAGATAAATGACAGTCCCTGTCCAAAACGCTTTAGCATCCACACATATAAATCTTATACGCACACATTGTGACAAAAATACAAAAAATCTATTAGCAACAATATTACATAAGCGTTTTTTTTTAATTATAAGCTCTGCGTTGTCTTAAAACTATGTCTTGACGTGTTGTATATAGAGTTCTGAATGGCTTTGATCTAATCTGTGACCCCCTGATGCCAATATACAGGCAAATAACTTTTATACGTGTGCGTTGCCGCTAAAACTTGAATCTTCGAGCTGAAACTCAAAGGCTTCAATCGTAATGGATAGTAGGTACCTCCACTTCAGTAAAGATAGTAATAATAATATGTTGGATCCTTCAACGCGACTACTTTATGGTCTAGGTACTGGCTATAATTCTGGGTAGAGCCACTCCATAACGCTACGGAAATGTAGAGTCGACAAGATTTCTTCGAGGAATATATCGCCAGCAATAATGAAGAAACTATATAGATGCCTAACCCATTTGAAACCGTAAAACGTAATAGACAATAAAACATGTAAAGTAATCCACTCCAATCATTAATCAAGCACTTAATCGGCGACAAGACCCTTAACGGCCATTCTGATTAGATACCTACCTAGTCACACCAAACCTTCTTGCGCTGAATCTTTCTGTAGGTACATTGTCACTAATCCTAGTTATCTATGAATTTTTATCCATGTTATTCCATTTAACGATTTAAAGGACGATTTATCTACGTAACCATCTGTTAAGATTTCATATCAGTTAAGTTTTATCAAAAACTTTCAGTTAATCGCGAATTGAAACGCCTTGTGGTAGCCAATCTATCAATGGAGTCTCCACCGATCACGAGCGAGTATAGCGTGATGTAACAGACCCCTGATTGGAGGAAAATAACGCGATATCTATTTTAGTCTGAAGTCAGAATGCGCGCGCCTTGCCGGCTGCGCGTGTGTGCGCGCGATACGTGACGTTTCGATGTGAGCGTGTGTTGTTGAGTTGAGGCGCGTTTTGTGTTTACAGCGCGGCTGTTGCCGGCGAGCGCACGCATTCGAGAGCAAATCGCGCGAATCCGAGTTTTCCGGCGGCTCTGAAGTGCAAGCTTCCACTTCCACGTTGCTTTTCCAACAGTTTAATGGTGCTAATACGTTTAGGTAATACTGAAAACACCGGGTGACCGACGCGGTCGCTGTTGCCGGGCATACTTTCAGTGCGGATCATAAAATTTTAGGTGTTTTCGGCGGATGCGATGAATAAATTTTGCAAATCGAGTCTGTGTGTCGAAAAGGTTCGTGAGAGCGATGTTTTGATCGGTCGGCGTTTAGTGGATGTGCCGGGTGCGGATGCGATCCGTGTCGCTGTGTTGATCCTGATCTGTGTGACACTGAGGCTCTGCTGCGAGTTGTGCGCCTCAGAGGCTCTAGTGCGGAGACATCTGGCGAAGGATATCTCACTGGACGCCGCCGCCGGGCAGCGCGCGCCGGGCACGTGCTGAGGTAAAACACGTTCCTGTGACCTTGGCTTCCTTGCATTGCTTACCTCCTGCCTGGTACATCTTGCTAACAATTCTGACATTTTGCTTTAATTTTCATATATTCTTCCAACATTAATTATCACTTGTTACGGTTGGCCAATAATTTTGGTCATGCATTTACCGAGCGTGACAAGTTTATCAATTTTAAAATCTTCATGTGTAGAAATTCTTTCAGTTTTGATTCTCTCTAATGCGATTTTTATTTGACAACCGTTACATAACTTGTTCCATCCATTTGCATTACAGAAGATCAAACCGCTTTTTGCTTCATTCGTCACGATTAGATGAAAAACTTGTTCAAATCAATACAATCGTGATATGGACAGGATTTTCGTACATATCGCTTCCGTATTCTTATTGTCAGTAGATGATCAAAGATAACTAGAAAAGAATATTATGTGTAATTTCTTTACCTCACTTGTGATAAAGAAAGTGATACCGAACACGCCTTTACTGAAATTAATGACATATCGCTTAGCTTAGGTAGTAAGTAGGTATATGTATTATGTATATCCACTACCTACCTTCTGTTTAGTCTACGGCCTTTCGTAGCATATCAATAATAAACACAGCTTATTAACAACACTACTTTTTTATTGTAGTTAGCAACTTTACCTTTTTCAGCTCTACAAGTTAAATATTTTATAGAGGATAAGCAAATTAACCTACTGTTAAATCTATTGTCAAATTGTAGTTAGTTTCTATTCTTACTTTTCTTTAACTTTTTATAGTCACAACTATTACATAACATGTGCACAGAATCATGTTATTTTATTCAAGAAGATACTCAATAAATAAAACGGAACAAAAATAAAAACAGTCGAACAGGCTGACTATTTAGTCTAGTATGTTTATGCGTCCATTCATTGTAACTTCCTTTTGGTACTTAGGTACTTTAAATCTTGGCGAATAACTTAGGTATATCTTGGTAGGTGCAAAAGTATAAATTTAAATAGAAATACCTCTGGGTTATAGTTCTCGTTTTCAATTTCAACAGTACCTAAGAATCTCCATTAAACAATATTGGTACTTACGAGTACCTACTACCTAGACACATAATTGAACCTAAGAAACAATAATGGCCCAGTGTAAATGGCTATGGACTGCCACCACGCCGGCCAAGGGTCCATGGTTGCCGCGGGCCTTAGTCTCACGCTCACCACATGTTGGAGGAGCGGAGGATTTACCTTAACTACCAATGTTTCAAACATTCGTAATGAGTAAAGACCATGTTTAAAACAGTTGATGTATTCCTAAACAGGTCAAAAATTCAATGCACTGTGCCACAGTAATGAAGCTGAAGAAGTGTTGGGTTTCAAAACTATCTTTCAATGCAAAATTAATTTCATAGGCACGCTCAACGAATATTACATTTAAGTACAAACGTTTGACAAGAATCTACGTGGAAATATTGCGCTCTGAAGATGTATTTTGGTCATAGCCCCAAAAAGACATTTTAGATGCATCTAGTCCAAAACAGTTTACTAAGTAGGACATAAGACGATACCGTCCATTTATAAATTAATTTCTATTGTTATACATCTATGTTGTGCATGGATTAAGGTTTATTAACACTTACGTTTTTATTAACACTCAAGTTTGTGGCGGATAATTAAAAATTTTATTAAGTTTTTTGACGCTTTTAGCTAGGTTTTGCACCCTCTCTTCATGATTACGTCCCTTTACCTGCCTGTGATACCGCCGAAAACATTATATACTTTATTTACATGTGATAAATGATAATAAATTCAATCAGTGTGCCAGAAATGTATGATACATTGTAAAAACTCTTCTCCGAATCTCGCGTTTTACGCAATCAAGTACAATGGATCAACGATTTAACAAAAAAACAAACCAATACCAAATTTTCGGCATTACTAAGCCAATTTAATTTGTTACTATACGACGCTATAAAGCTTAGACCATATTGTACATATAGCATAAACTACATGTAAATTTAATATAACAATTGCATGATAAATGAACATGTGCGAGCTGTTACAAAACTGTCGGCTCATGAATGGGTCCTCGCCCACGCCCGCAACAAAAATGTTTTTTGTACTCTCAGTATTGAAACTGACAACAAAATCAGGTTTGTAGTATGTAATAAGCTTAAATGAGTGTGTAGTGACCAAAATAAATGAATGGGGTCAGCTTGAACTGGATACAGTGCAGTAAAAATATCAACGCAAGTAAATTTAAAGAGATGAATCAATCTTGTTTGCACCTAGCTTCGACCGCGGCTTTAGACTTATATAAGAAAAACTCCGCTTGCTCATATCTATTTTATTCAGAGGAGAGAAATAGAAAGACACAGAAAATCTTGAATTATTTTATTTCATAGCATGGACTACAATAATCATAGTATTATTGACGTAGAGAAAAGGAACACTCTTAAAATATTATTTTATTTTATAAAAAAGGTAAAGAGGTAAAGAACAAAACCTCACATTTCCACTTTTAAAAAAAAACCCTTTTTTTTTTGCTATGTGTAAATAATGATAAATTGATCGAAGCAAATAAGTCAAATCTTATCAAAAACATCACATTTCTCATGAAAATTTTCATTTCAAATCGAGAGTTTCGATCAAAACCACACATTACCGTCTAAAAAATTAGTAAGTCATTTACATTTTACTGTTTTCTCCAAAATAAAAAAAAGTGGAAAAGTGAGGTTTTGTTCTTCACCTCCTATGGCTTATTTCGGAAGGTAAATATCAGTGAAATGACATTATACAAACATCGCATACAACATACTTTCAGCAACTTGCTCGGGATTCAAGGTGAATGCGTTTTGAGGCATACATTTTTCATACTTTGTAGTGAGCTAATGTTAACAAACTAAATATAACAATGTTAGAATTAGTTTCAGTTTACGATAAGAAATTGTAAAACGTCGTCACGTCGTATGTTTGACAGTAAAATTTCGGTACTAATAATACAATGTATTTCAAGCAGTTTATTTTGACCGTAATTTAAAATAAAATATTAAAAACTAAGTATATACAACACTACAGCTACTACAATTAAAGCATTCAGTCAATACAAGTCATGGCAGTCCAAATGCTCTAGCTCCAGCTAGTTAGTGGGCAAGGTAGTTAGCAGCGTGCCCAGCATGCTGGCAGCAATGCCTCGTTGAATTACAATGATCATGCGTCGCATCGACGCTCGAAGCGTTCTGGTAAGTTTTGGAAATTAGTATGAGCGCCCATTCCTTAAAATTAAATGAAAACAATGAATAACTGTAAAATTGTATTCAAAGAGAAAAAATAGCTAGGACCTGCGTACTCCTACAAAAAATTACGTATATCGATTGAATTGTCACATAAAGAAAAAGTTTTGAAAAATAACTTGTATCAACAACATTTCAGTGTATGTAGTAGAAAATTCTGTCACATCATGTGTTAGATTCTTCGTAATTAAATATTTAGACCAAAACTCAATTTCAGCAATCTTATTTCCTAGCTAGGGACTATCTAGACTAAAATGCTTCGACGGAACTCAGAGGATGCTAATACTAGATCCAAATCTTCATGAGGTCTTTCGTAATGGTAAGGTTCCTTCAGCGGTCAGGAATAGCCGCTATACCTGATAGAGTAACTGAAACTTTCTCACGTTATTATACGAAATAGATATCTAAACTATTCATTCACATTGCAAATAAATATAGAAGTAAACGTACCCACTCACTGTTTTTGTAATTTTAGGAAACAGAATTCAAGAACCTTTGCCACATTTATAAAATTGACTGTCTCTTTGTACGAAACCGACAATATTAATGGCTTTACCAACTCAGTTCGTTCTATAGAGGTCAACAAGGGCACAGCTGGGTTTTTAGGACGCGAGTGTCAAGTTTATTTAGAGTTGAATATCTACCTAGTTGAATACCTATATATTATATATATATATCTATTTATATAAAAGAAGAGAAAAACGGTTTGTTGTAGAATCCCAGATAGAACATGATTTTGGACATTTCATTTATGTGGTTTTCATAATGGATTCATTCAGTGTTAAATTTAAATCTGATATACTTTTTGTATTTACTCTTTAATCTACTCTTTAGTTAATCAATTAACTAGAGAGTAGATTTTTAAGCTCGTGTGGTGCCAGGCTAGATTGTCATGCCCCCATCTCTTCCCGTGAGTGTCGAAAGAGGTAACTAAGGGTAAAATACCGGAAGGGGGGCACTTAATTAGGAACTGCTTTCATACTACACAGCGATCCCCAAGACGCCTGCCAAGGGTGGGGATTGTAGCAAATCGCCCCTTAATAGGGAAGGCTGTGCTCAGCAGTAGAAAATCCGGCTAAAATAGTGCAAATTTTTAAGCACCGGTTTGTTTCTGTGTTAGATGGACATGGGTGAAATCAGAGAATTCTTAGTACTTATAAATCAAGATAAATATAATACGATTGTAATTTTTACATAATATATATCACGAAAGATCAAAATTAAAGTCCCTGTTTAGTAGTGCATTTCTTTAAGGAAATTTTAGTAAGTTCATAAATACATATTTGATTTGCTACAAATAACAAGGTAGTTGTAACTAGGACGATTGTGATTCGTTCTTATTAGATTTCTACTTTTTCAGTCCTTCATGTGGTTTTTACATTCAATCAGGATTTTGAATCGTTTGACAAAGGATTAAATATAATTTATAAAATAATAAATGGTATGTATTTAGTTAAAACGTAGACAAGACTTTAATAAGTTACACATTTTTACGACCATCCACAGTAACCATAATTAAAATTTTATTGTTGATACTTCGAGATAATCTAATCTAATCTAATCCTCAATTTAATGCTTTGTCGTTCGATAGATATAAATAAAAATACATGCATAATCCTTCATATATTTTACTTTACGAATGAATAGACCAAAGGAACGATCAGCTAACTACGATGAATGAATAGAAGCATATTGTTAACATTGAATGATCAATTGAATTAAATCAAACTGGACCTTGTCCACAACATTAAACGGTTCAAATTGAATAAATGTAGAGAAGAACCCGAATTGAAATGAAGAATCCCGAAACTAGTCTATTGATTTTCTCAAGAAAAACAACGTCTTTTAGTGTCGCAAGCGGTGGTGGAAATATAGTTAGCAATGTACCTAAGCTTCTACAATAATAGGAAATTTGGATTAAATTCAGTATCTAATCTCTTCATGAGTTATTAAACCACTCAAAAAATATCAGATAAATTGATAAGATTACGAGGAAATCAATCAAAACTTCATAATAAATAAGTACATTATTGAGAATTTACCTATTAATTTTATGTGATTTGTTTTATTTAATACAGTATGGAAAATATGAGTGATTTATCTTTGAGCAGTGTAAATTACCTAGGACAGGCAAGTTACTTTATTGTATAGGTACCTACATACTTGAGGCTACTAACTTATCGTATGTACTGATTTTTGATATATCTTCATCATTACTTTGAGCAGCATATATCAGAGTAGAAAAAGTCGAAGTGCAATACACATTTCTGTGTATCATCATTAATTCATTACTGTATTTATTAATTAAACAATGTTTTTATATGTATAAAAAACATTGAAAACATCTATTTTTTTCAAATGTTCGGTGTTTCTTGGTGGTTCTTTTCAGTACCATTGCTATTACGGGTGGTAGAGTCTTTGGCGCTTCAATTAAACATATAAGAGAGTAAAATTAATGCCAATAAACAATTTTGTGTCTGGATATTTTAAACTTTTTTTTTATTACGTCTGACAATTGGATATACACCGTTAAAAGTTATAGATACTATTAAATTTCTAAACTATATCATTTACGATAACGACCAACATAAATTATTATTAGGTCGCAAAATTACCAGCCTATCCGTTTATCAGCTGGAAATATATATACAATTAAAAAAAATAGTTTTCCACAAAGACAGTAACCTAGAAACAAACAAATAAAATCATCATTACCTACTCGTTAATCATCTTCACTGAATATGAATACGTAAGTGCTATATAACTACGTAAATAAGGAATACGCAGGAAAGAGCATAATCACTTAAGCGTTTAAGTAGCTTAAAACGTTTTTAAAGTATTCACATCAGTCGTTCGTTAAACACCATTCCTTAGTTAACGCAAGTTACAGATTAATATAATAGTTACTAGTTGTTAAGAGTGCACACACCCGCGATAAGAATATACAGCTACACATATATGAATCAACTTGGCCTCCACACATCTGAATGAATGTTAATTAGTACGTTTGTTTTAACACTTAAACGCACACATGTGTGGCCAACGTACACAAACGTATATGTATGTGCAATGTAGGTATATGAACCTTCACATTTATTCTGTTGCTGATTGGAAATACATAAACAACAGGACAAATTGGACAATCAAAATTTTAGTACCAACGCTCAACGTCTATGTTCGTGCCCACACGTTTATTGTTCTCAGTAGGCGATATTGATACAAATCGAGAAACATTCCAGCAAAACTGCAATATTACCAACACCTTCACACATACAAAAACGGTAAGTGCTAGTTGTTCGTGAGAATCAAAATAAAATTATGCTCAACGATTGTTATTTTTTATCGAGTCTTGCTTCCTACATTCGACCAAAGGGCGGAAGGCTTATGAATTAACACTTTGATTCATTTGATATTGTGTTTTAGGACTTCTATCGCCCTTGAATTAAGGTCAATTTGGCATCTCAGCGTATCAGAATTTACGACACACGCATTACTAATAACGTTAACAAACCTGTGTTTGTTTTTATAATGTGTATTCGGTAATTTTTCGAGTGCTGGTCGATCATCTCAAGTAGGTAAGGAAGGACAACACTCGACTCCTACGCTTGAGTTGATATTGGTACATATTGAAGCAATATTTTTAAAGCTACGGTTATAACTTAGTCAACATTATAACAGCAGCTTAGTTAATGATTTACTTAAGGTTTTCTTTATTTGTACAAATACAGGAAGCACAAAAATATTAAGGTTTTAAACTGCCATATTTCTTGCCAAAATAATCGAGAGATAAAAATAAATTAATCAAACACGGAAGCGCAGACGTAAACGGTTTTTTTTATTGGCAAATAGGTATGTAAGATGAAAACGATTGAGATTGTTGAGATTGTTGCCTACCAATTTAGAGTATTTTGTTGATGCGGATAGGAGCAATCACCGTGGACCGGTACCTATAGGAAATTTGAGAATCCGCTTCAAGGATGCAAACATTAGTTCACAAAATAAAATATTTGTTTTCTTGTCTCTCCACTTCGTCAATATTACTTGAAATATTTTACAATAATTTGTTTTTTTTAGTAGAAGTTTTTCGATTGACACTTAGGGAAAATACGATGCTGAACGCACTAAATAGATATTACCTAAATTTAATTATATTTACGTATTAAACATGTTTTCCATAAAATTTACATACAAAGAAAAAGTGTAAAAAATTTTTTAAGTATAAAATATAATAATATAGGTTAATGATTCGTTATTATTATTATATTACGTCTATTACAATGTACTTGTATTAGAACAAAAAAAACACTAATTACGTCTGTAGAAGGAAACAACATCTTTTTCAATGGAATACTGACTACATGAGTCATTTATAATGTCAATCGTATTTAATATTAATCTTTTATTTATTTTCATAATAGGCGATACGATTGGAATTCAATAGCCATAGGCATAAATTAAACATAACAATTTGAATTCATTAAGTCGTCTTGAATCAACAAAGGATTTACATTTTCACATTTCTATTGGGTATGCTATGAGGTCGTGGATTAAACTTGTTATTTATTTAGTATATCTCTTATATATAAAATTCTCGTGTCACAGGTTTCGTTGCCATACTCCTCCGAAACGGCTTGACCGATTTTGATGAAATTTTTTGTGCTTATCCGGTATCTATGAGAATCGGCCAACATCTATTTTTCATCCCCCTAAATGTTAGGCCCCTAAATTAATTTTTTATTTTTTAGACAAAATTTTTAATTTCTTATTTTTTATGATACAACATACATACAATCCTCAATTTTCACCCTTCTACGATCAACCCTTATTTTTTAATAGCCATTTAATTATTTATATGGCAAAACAACGTTTGCCGGGTCAGCTAGTTTAATATAATATACACTATCTTGACTATGGTCTTATTAACAATACTTCTGTTTGTCTTTAATATTTAAAAACCAAAGTAAGGCCTAGTTCGATTGAACTAGGCCTTACTTTGGTTTTTAATATAGTTTTAAGATATGATTATTATTTCATTTAAAACAGTTAGCGTGCATAAATTGAAATCTGCAGCTACCTAGGTATATTAGTTTTCGACGCCGACTCAATCATCGCGTATTCTTTTTATCTTTTCAATCCCAAATTCTCTAGTCCGGTCTCAGTAAGCCCTCGACTGATTAAATTCTTATATGAATATAAAATAAGAATTGAAGAAAGTTATCGTCTGAAAACAACAATATCTACGTACATATAAATAGGTCTTCCAAGTCAAATACTTATATAGCTACTGCAGAAAAAATAGAACAAATGAACCCTACTTATTATTTAGAGCATTCATTCTAATTGAAATTTCCTATTAAAAAGGGATTTTAACGAAAGATTAGACTAACAAAAATTTAAACAGCGAAAATGGATCTTACTGACTCTAATAGATTGTAACATTAAAATAATATGTATAAAACTGCGTCGTAATTTCCAAAGAGCGATGCGCAAATGTTTCCCCATTTCTCATCTACGCATTTCTAAAGTAAGTGCTTCGATTGACCCCATTTCCAATACGTGTACCCCTAGCTGTGCTTGTATTATAGCTACCCCTACGTGCGAAGTAAACGGATAAGATTGTTGGTCGACAAATATTTGCGCACGCAAACAGGTCAGGGGACTTGGGCGGCCATTTGCAACTGCAAATATTCTCAGATAAAAATAATCTTACCTACAGCTTTATCGAGATTATGATAATGCTTGTAACAAACTGTAGTATATTATAAACTGCTGACTTATGACGATCATTAATAAGTATTAGAAAAAGAACTTGTTTCTGCAGAACATATTTATGTTAAATTAGACGTATTAATTATTCGATCAAAAACGACGCAGTTATCAAAGCAGTGACATGTTGGCTTCATTGTTAAAAAATCTGTAGTGGGAAATTGTAAATGTTTTGCTTAGAACTGCTAGCGGGAGAGCGCAACAAGTTACCTACCCAGAAAAGTCCTAAGGAAGTTAAGACAAATCTTAGAAGATTAACGAGTCTGAACTCTGAACTATTGCATACATGTAAAAGCATGAGCGATTATGATTTTTACAAAGCACTTTTTTAAAGAATCTTCTGGAAAATTGGGTAATTGATTCAACATTAAGTTACTTTGGTACTTCTAGTAGTTACATTGACCCTCAGAAAACAACAAGAATTCGTTTACAACTTGTAGATAAGATTATCTCACTCACTTATATCAAATTTAGAAATTGTAGAATTAGATTATTCATTTAATGCATACCACGCTTCATATTTAATATTCTCATTTATTCCGAAGATACCTCTATCGCCATAGTCGCAGAAAAACGTTTCACATTATGCTAAAATAACGCGGATTTCCTCGGCGACCGGCAGCCAGCCGAGCGTGATTGACGAATGAAAACAAACAACGAAACCCAGCCACCGACTATAACTCACGCAACAAGCTTTTTATTTACTCAAAGTGTTATAACTTCTGTAATGGTATTTATTCAAATGTTGCTTTATTTGAGTACTATTGCGTAGAGCAATTTTCGGTAAACAGACATTAAAAAATTGGTTAAGACTAGGCGTTAGTACAGCACTTTTCGCGTGGGCAGAAAAACTCTTGCAGCCAATTCATCAAAGTCGACTGACTTGTTTACATTGCCGAAATGCATAGGTATACAAACAAAATCTGGCCTTGTAATCATACTCCATACATTTTAAAGTTACATAATTCAAGATAATAACCGAAAAAAATGCTTGGAGGCTCGGGCGATAACATTCATCATCGTTCATGAAACAAAAGCAAATCTAGAGCAATCGTTTCCATCGAATTTAATCTGGCCGGTATTCGAATTTCGAAGATCCAAAGAATGTTTTCAATTCAATCTCTGGAGATTTAAAACCACCTCATATAAAATGAATCTCGCCAGCCAGTGTGTAATAAGGTCGGAGGTCGCACCGGGAATGCGAACTCCTTATTGCTGCGACTGTTCACTGTTATACTACCTACTTGGAATCCATTAGCCTTGCGTGCTATTTAGGCGTTTAGGCCGTAATGGCTTATCTTTATAGATTTCGTCTAGCTAGATTGTCTAGTTAAATGAATATCAAGGCTGAATTCACCTTACGTTTCGCAGTTATAATTTTTAAAGCACTTCCTAAAATTTTAGCGTTGACCCCGCTAGTCAATTTGGTTCTCGCTAAAACCGACTCTGATGGTCTCTCAAGGCCGGGAACTTGTGAATTAGCGCAGAGGCTGGCAGGCGGCAGGATGGCAAGTAGGTCGGTCGATAGCGCACTCATAATTGCGATGAAAACAACTTCTCTGTATCGCTGCTGTATCGTTAATAGCGTAATTATCGCACCGGCTCTATGTACATCAAAGCTTGCCGACGTTATGGCGACATAAGAATACACACTGATATGGAATATCGGTAATCATATATCTTATAAATTTATAGCAGTGTCTGTTTACTTGTACGATGTAGGTAACAACGATTAGCTTCATGTAACATTGCATCTTAAGATGTATAATGGCATGTACAAGAAGCATTGTTCTTCTTTTCAGTAATTCCTTTACATAAGGTATTGTGAAATATTTAATGAGGATAAAGCTTAAGGGAAAATGTATAAGACCTTTAAAAAACCTGTTTTGCTCAGTGGACCTATCTAAATGTTGACAAAAGAGACATGAATGAGAGCGCTATGCTTATATACAAGTAACATTTTTACAATACAATATGTGACTAAATAATAGTCACAAACTCTCGCATTTGAATAATGCGTTTAAAATAGTACTAATATTAGAATGTTGAATTGCAAAAACCTTCGTTCTTGATCGAGAGTATACTTCTACATTCCGTCCACAACCATTTTACAGTGCAGTAGATATTCCAATTGAGATAATACTTACTTAAGGTCTTTAAAGTAAATATAAAGACCTAAGTACATATAATGGTAATGCTACTTACTTTTTATCGATGTGTAAATCTCTATCTTATTATTTGACATAGGATGTTTCAAAGGTGGAAAATATCGAGTCTTCAGTTTATAGGTGCTATAAATCTTATTGCTTTAGATGGAATGGTATTCATTCCACTTTTTTATTCACCTTACTATTTTTAAGGGTAAAAATGTTGTTGTTACAAGCTTTACTCATAATCACAATGCATATGCTTTGTATTATAAGTGCATGAGAGATAATGGTCCTCATTTGACCGCGGGGTCTTGATATCAACTGAGAGCCTACAATAACAATTTGTCTACAGTAGTGGTATCTGATAATGGCCAATATGGGTCTTAAACTTATCATTTTCAATGTTGACCTCATTGTTTGATACTTTTGTAAAGTTTTATTTAGTTACGTAGGTGCCAACGTGTCCATTTTTTAAAGCTTGGGTCATATTAAATTTTTAAACATGTTATTTCTATATTCATGATTTAATATCTTGAGCTGCCAACACATAAAAGAAGATATTTAAATTGAATAATCAGCTCTGCTATACCACTGGTAATAAAATATGTTGAGAACTAAATACATCCAGAGAGCCGTTCAAATTTAACGCATCAATAAAATCCAATCTAATCGTTTGAGGTCAATAATATCAATAAACAATTTTAAAGTTAAATATATACGGTCATAAATTAGGAAATTCAAACTTGATTGTCCTCAGTATAAGCAGGTGTGGCCAGTCACGACATACCATTTGCTTCTTCCGTTAAAAAATATAGGTTCATAGGTGCTTGTCATCTTTGTAATAACTGAGACAAGCGTTTAATCGATAATTTTAACGTGAAGGCTTTATACAACACGCTCTGAGCTTTTGAAAGTAGCTAAGTGACTTAAGCTTAGGTCTTGATAACATGAAGGTTGTGGAGTTATGAGTGGGTAGTCTTTTCTAATCGTGTGAGAAAATCTGTGTATGAGTATAATGTTGTTGTTGACATGCTATGGCATTTTATATACAATGCAATTCCTTAGTACTTTTACTGTAGACACCATTTGTTCCAGTGCTACAGCAGAATGAGGATCAAAATTCTGAATCGAGAGGTTCTAATTTTGAAATCCTTCCTAGAGTATTTAATTATTTTGTTCAGGCCTGAACTGTAATGTACTATTCACTTTTTGTATCTACATCTACCCATAATGTATTTAATTCCACCGTCATATTTCGTAACGTAGTGAAGGTAGTAGGTAATAGTAAATATCTATTATTATAATAATTGAGATTTTTACAAAACTCGTGTATCATTAAGATAATTTTGCCATACAATAGATTATTAAGTCGAGAATAATAGCCATAATAAAGGGCTTTTGAGATAAACTTATTTCTATTCACATAATAAGTTATCAGTATTATGGAAATACATTCACATACTTGTGCCTACTCAACATATTATAGTGTTTTAAGGTGAATGGGAAGGCGTCTAGTCGTCATGTAAATTATCTGTATGATAATTTAATTTCTGATTATGTAAATTTGATATATTTATGTCATTTTATAGTCTTCAAGGGGCAACTTAAAGTGTGTGGTCTCTATGAGTTGCTATTGTGGAGTTTTAAATTTAAATTAATTACAGAAATCTTCCATAATATATACCATTTTGCATGGTGGAAGAGCATTTTGCGAATGCCCGCCCTGCTAGCAACCACCCTCAAGTATAAAATCAGTGTGATCTGCCTCGTTACCCATGGTTTGATATATTGCCTATGAACCGGAAATATGTAGTGGCTCTGTTGAGACTTCGTTCCGGACACATTCCATCAAACAAGTTTAAATTTTTAATGGGCATATCAGATTCACCAAATTGCATAGAATGTGGTACTGAAGAAGATGTACAGCATGTACTGATGGAATGTGTACGTAACGATGAGATACGACGGAGCTCACAACTAATTAATGCCAATGTTGGTAATTGTAATAGTCTTCTGGCTTCGCCCTCTTCAGACGAAGCTAGGGTGCTACTAAAATTATACATGTTTCTCTACGGAGGAACAAGTCCTTGTTAAATTAAAATTAATTAGCTATGAATATGATGTGAGACTTACGGGGGTGACATGGTCAATTATTGACAAAACCTCCACGAAATGAAATAAAGAATTAAAAAAAAAAAAAAAAAAAAAAGTATAAAATCTGTCGCCAAGCACCTGACGGTGTGTTCCGGCAGCAGTCCTTGAGAGCCAGTGAAATTAGAGGCACATGAGAATTAACAACTATGTTTCAAGGTGACAGGCGCAGTGATGAGCAGGGCGCAGCACTTGGAAATGAATCTGTTACAGGCAGAGGTTAGTCCGCTTAACATCAGGTGGGCCTCGAGCTTGTTCCATCACAATAACATAAAACAAACTTGTAATGTTAACTAAACGCGATTTAATACGTTAAAGTATGTAGTTCAATTGATATCAAATGCCTAAATCGCATCGACAGACATCTACTAGGTGCAAACGCCACCCTGCTAATTAATTATTACCAGTCACAATTGTACTATAGTGACATTGAGGTCAATTCAATTATTTATTTCGAGTCTCGTTATGACAGTGTAATTACTAATTTATTAAAATTATGTGGCTCTAGGGGGCGCGTCCGTAACTAAGCGCTCAGGGGCACGCTATTCGACATAGAACCTTATTCATTTTAATTTGTGTTGGAAGATTAATAATATTAGTTTTAAGGTCTTCTTGGTCCGTAGAATGAGCATAGAACCTCGAGGCTAGGATGTTTGGACACAGATTACGTATGACGTTAGGGTTGAATTTCGTGCCGGCCGAACGCTATTGGTTTGCCATACGAAAAACGTTACAGTACCCGACCAGAGCCTCGTAGGTACTCTGAAATGGGCGGCAATGATTCTTGAAAAAAATATGGCAAAATGCGGGTGTTTTGCACCATATCTGCCCCTGCTAAGACATGCCACAATTATAGTTACATTGTTTGCTTGGGTTTTCATATCTTGATGTTTTAATTCTTAATAAATATCTGAAAAATTATAAGCCATAGCTATGTACGTATATCCTTCAACATCTAGCCATTATTCCTTGGGGTACCTAGGCACCCACTTTATACAAAACATGGTTTGGTCCCATGACAGTACCTAAAAGTTTTGATTAACGTTTATGATGTATTTTATGGTGTTAGTTATATGATTAGGTAAATATATATACCTATTTTCGGTTACCTCTCTGCTTGGTTATATTTTTCCGACGGAACAATTGCCTTAAATACCATGTTGCAGCGCACACTAATATAAACCTTATTTCATATCGGTTAGTTTCATTCTCAAACTTGCTGATTACGAGCTGCCATTTTGAGGGCCCTAAAGCCTTAACTATTACAAACAATTACTCATTACTATTTCGAATTCTTCACTTGGGGGCTATAACTAAAAATTAGCTTAAGAAACATGGTCTCGCTTAAATGCAAATAATTTTTAAACTACCTCCTAAATAGCCATATGAATATTTATTTCAAACCGCCATGGTCGTCTGTTTATCAACGTTGAATACACACAAGCGTATTTAATATGCTTTTATTTCCTCAATCGAAATAATTCAATTAAAATAAATCGTGTTCAAAGCATACGAATGTCATAACATGTCGCTATTTTCTTTTGGCAAGGAAATTATGTCGCAGTTAAAATTTTCTCCTGAAAATACTGGATTAGCTGTGATGTAGTTTAGGTAATAAATAAGAGTACTTATGTATGAGAATTTAGTGTGGATTTGGAATCTATGAATATAAATGTTTACTTTCTATATCTCACTATCATAATTTAAACATTATATAACATGACTTTTGTAGGTCGTCATATCATCTTTCAACCCATATTCCACCCATGTGAGGTAGGTATGTACAATTGTCTTCAAATCTCAAAAGATACTTAAAATATCTATTTAGTATTTTCACTAACGACACAAATTACGATACAAGAACATTTTTTTTAAAGTTTTGGCTTTAGACTTAGCGCCAGCCTGACTGACATCAACCCTCCACATAAATTCTTTCGTATAACCAGGGAGTAGGTACAGAATAATTATATTCCTGTCGACTGTTTTAACTTTCTTGGATTCATCATCAATCCATACAAAAGATTTTATAACAATTTCTGTAGTTATTGTATTGCGTATATCAAAACAGCAGTTCTTAAGTTTAGAACAAAAAATATATGTATTTTAAGCATCCATACTGGATAAATACCAAATAAATCTATTACACAAGAGATATATAAAGTTTATTATTACTTACCAGTAGATCTAATGGATATAATATATATATATATAATAATATATATATATATATATATATAATAATATATATATATATATATAATAATATATATATATATATATAATAATAATATATATATATATATATAATAATATATATATATATATATAATAATATATATATAATATATATATAATACCTTGTCTTCACAATGTGACACGCTTTGCCACAAGGCGGGAAGTTGGTATTAAAACAAAAATAACAAAGCCAGGCCTTGAGCCATTATTTAATTTTAATGTGTATATCGGGTGTGAACTGTGACGTGCATATGTGTAATGTGTTTCTAACACAAACATGTGGAACGTTAACGTGCTAAGATTTTTATAGGAACTTATAGCTCTTAGTGATAAGACCACCCATAGTTACACTTACTGTTGAACTTATTTTCTAGTTAATAATAACAAATATTTTAAAAATATTTTATGAAAACGTCAAATTAATATTTTAATAAAACATTTAAAAAATACAAAAATATATCTAGTGACAATTCCGCCTAATTTTCCTGTTAAGCCGACGTGACGTCACAAACGCCACGCAGCCAAACCGGAAGAATTTTCGACGCGTTTCGATTCTACACGAAGCATCCTCAGGAGGTCTTGACTCTACGAGCGCACGATCGAGAAAGATTTTTGTTTTATTAAAATATTAATTTGATGTTTTTATAAAATATTTTAAAAATATTTGTTAATATTAAATATGGATTTCCGCAAAGTAACGCCTGAATCTATTTATTATCTTATTTTCTAGTTACCCTTAACTTTTCATATTGTGCAGTTATGGTTTTTTATATATTATAATTTTAGTATCATAATTATAGGTAATGATTCTGTGTAATTTTTTTCATTTGTTTTCTTCGATCGTTTATTCAAAAATCACATATGTATTATCTTTCATCCTTATCAAGTTTGGTTTTATTAACTGGTGGGCAGACGTCTCTAAACATCTATGATTTTCCAGTTGGGTTTTGGTCCCATATAACACGAGGGCGTACCTAATGTAATGAACGGGTTTTAGGTTCTAGACTACTGTACATTTTTCGATTGAATCCAGAAACTAAAGATTAAGCCAAAGCCATTCAATATGAATAAACCCCAATTTAACCAAATGCGTCAGTACCATAATTATGGTATATCATTAGCACGTGTGAACAAAATTCATAAAAATTTTGGAATAATCATAAACTACTTTAGTTAATGAAAAACCAACTGTTAAGGTCTAACTTCTTTCCAGAAGTAATAAAAACATATTTAAATATTAGTATTAATTTTACAAGTATTGCATGATTTTTCTTTTTAATTATACAATGATCTGTCGCTATATAACCTACATAAAGTTGAAATTATTAATAAGTACTGCTTTTAGAATTTCTGGAACGATTTTATTATAATCGTTCATTGTTTATATTCATCACCTGTTGGAGCTTTGTCCTGGATTAATAAGTTGGCTCATTGCCACAAAAAAACTACATACCTACCAGTATACGTTACATAGGTGATATGTTTTTTAAATATTCAGGTACAAATTAACTTCAAAAAGAAAATCGTACATTAAAAAAGAGAAAACCGAATTCATTATCAGCAGTTTCATAACTATAAGCAATCAGGTAGGTGGTCTAGTTTCTGGCACGGTCCCAAATAGTAAAGGTGCGAATGAAGAAACTTCATGTTGCCTCGTGAGGAATCGTCAGACATCGCTCCAGACAGATAGATTTAATCATTTCGTGATTTCTACTAGCGATGATAAATGGGCCATGTCTAACTTGTGAAATGACAGGAATTATAAACGCCCTACTTCGGCTGACTTTGATAACTGGTATGCAAAGGTCTGTTACTATTTTTAATAGCTACGATGCAGAACACAGCAAACAAATAACAGATTCAAATGATTCCATCATCTCAAAGTGGTTTTTGGGTACAATAAAAATAGCATAAATAATATCTTTGACGTCTCCGTTGCAATGCAAGAATAGAATCTGTGTGTCACATTTTGGCAGCCAAAGGAAAGTCGTTCCGATTTTATGGAGAACGAAAGGACAAAACCGTAGTAAAACTATTGACATCTCGATAAATTTTAATCCCAAATCCATTCTTAAAGAAATCTGTTCATCAAATCAGGTTACGGGGACGCTAGAAGCAGCTATTATGAGAACAGTAGTCTTGTTAACTGTTAAATATAAACTTCTAAGGGTTTCAAGCAATAACAATAGATTCATATTAAACGTTGAAAATGTAGACCAGGGAACATTAAAACGTTAGAAATAACAAATTGGCTGACATTAATGAGGTTCGTGATGTATATCAATATGTTACATATTATAATAAAATGTGCTTCCGATGTCCTGAGTAATGGGCGATTTGCCAAAAGAGGCAGGCAGTGATTTTTGGAATAAAACCTCCATGTTTAATTGTTTTATTAGTATAATACACATGTTTAAAAGAAACACATATTTAGTGTTCAATCAGGGTCACAAATACATTATTATATCATAAAGTCAGTCTAAGAGTCTAAGACTGGATGTTGTTAACTTTATTAATACGACAACCGCAGTATTACAATATATTAATACTTAGATTTCTACCAAATATCTTATAAATTTTAAGCAATCGAAGCGCTCGTAGCGATGTTTACTTAGCTGTACTCAACCGATCAGCAAAGTTAAGCAACGTCGCGCGCGGTCATGAGTTGGATGGGTGACCGCTAGTGACATTACTACTGAGCGTTTCCGTGCTTCGGAGGGCACGTTAAGCCGTCGGTCCCGGTTGTTGTCTTAGGATGGCAGTCGTTATAGCATGGTGGTAGGGCATTTTGCGAATGCCCGCCTGGCTAGCTACCACCCTCAAGTATAAAATTTGTCGCCAAGCACCTAACGGTGTGTTCCGGCAGCTGTCCTTTTAGTAGAGTAAGAGTAAAATCAGATGGTAAAGAACTATATTTGTAGCGGTAATGTTTTAAAATATAATGTAAATTCAATCCCTGATGGATGTAGTGTTATTTTAGGTACCTATCTAAATTGATTTTTTTTGTAAATCAAAGAGAAATAGCCTCTGTTTTCTTATGGAAACATAATAGTGACACGGGCGTGGTGCCAAGCATGAAAATTACAAATACATTGTAAAATATCGTGCGTTACTCTGTCGGATTTATTTATTTCTTTATTTATGCTTTTTATTTGTTGCTTCATCAATGAATCGTTAGCGTTCTTGAATTTGTTTTTGATCTTAAACACGGATAATTGCTTCAAAACTTGATTTTGTTTTATTATTTGAATTTCTGCATAATTATAGAACTATTTATAGGTATACTTTGTAAGAACCTATATAAAATCCTCATACTAATCCTTATATATATGCTTCCTTATTACCGATTTGATTGCAATAAGCTGTCATATAACTTCTATTTTATTATTTGTTGCGTATCCAATCATAATCAAATGATTCTTCACCACTTACCAGATGTTGAAGTAGTTGCATGAAATATATCAATTCATAGAAGCACTTTTACATATGCCAAACATAAGTTATTCGTACCAACTTGAAAATTTCCCAGAACTAGCGACTATAGTAAAACAATCTAAAGGGGAATGCCCTGTAGAATCATCACAATGTCATAATAAGGCTATCGTCATCAAATTCACGAACCACTTGTGGTCTGGAAACCATGCAGCTGCATTTTTTGTTTACATATAAATTCCTTTCGCTCAAGTTACTCAAACAATGCAATGTTCATATGAAATAATGTCCTGCATTAACAAATTCAACAGTATAAAAATTTTACATACACTCACGTGAAACGAAGTTAGAGTTACTGCTCACGTGCAGGTCTTTTGTAGAAGTCATCGAAATGTAATTAGGGAATCGGGCGATTTTAATCCAATTATCGTTTTGAGGGTCAATTTTGATTTAATATCGGTCCGCCTTGAAAGCTTGTAGTTACAACAACGAATTTACAATTTGCTTCACTTTTGCAGTTGTTAACATGATTTTGATTGTTTTTGTTCTAATGTTAAAATTCAAGGTCTTGTAGTTACAACAACGAGTTTACAATTTGCTTCACTTTTGCAGTTGTTAACAAGATTTTGATTGTTTTTGTTCTAATGTTAAAATTCAAGGTCTTCCTTATATTTCTGACACTATATTATTCAGCAAAAAATAATCCTTATGATGATATATTTCGATCGGTATGATAAAACTAAAGGGTGATTTTTTTCTCGTGTAACGAGTTCGATTACCGGTTCAACTACGTAATTATTTAAATATATATGAATGCAGTTTAAATCGTCTATTAAATTCTAATAATGACTTCTTTCAGTAAAATGTTCCATCTAAAATATTCAAGGTACTTTCCCTCGATGTGGCATCGCTGTTGGATGACCTGTATATATATATCTAATCTCATCTATATAATCTGTTTATAAATACTTTACTGTTAAATGTTATGGCACTCTGTCTGATGGGAAATGTTGTCAAATGCTGTGAAAACTAATTTTGATGGACGGGATTTATTGAAGGTATTGAAAATTTTTTTTTGTCTATTATTCTCTTATTTCTTCGTCTTTTCTTTTTGTTTTATGTACAAAGGGTATTTCGTATTCGTAAAATAGAATTTTATATTGTATATGTTTAGAATCAAGTAAATAATTAGTTATTTTAAGGCTCCTATCATACTAGGCAAGGTATTTAGTCCACGTCCTTCCAGCCTGAACTACTTATGTTTAGAAACATGAAAATATTCATAGAGCGTGTTTGTTTTGATTTGTTCTATTATCTATTGAAACCCTTTGTTAGGATCGTTTGTCTGTGTGTCATTGTCACAGAAAACATTCCTCTTGTATTTTCGACGCTTGTTCGAAGAAGTACTTGGCTTGTTTTGGCTATCATCTCTAAATACGCTAGAATAGCCTTGAATTATTTATGTCATAGTTGTCTTACAACTGCGCTTTTTTTACTAAACGAAAAACCTTTGCTATCATTATAAATTATTAGACTGCACGTATATATAATATACATTGTATGTTACTAGGTTAGCGGAAAATGTTATTGGAGTACCTATACAATACTCATTCTTTTTTTTCTGAGCACGGGTATAAATACGTAGAGGAACAAAATAAGAAAATCTTAAGCATTTGAGGATAAAAACTTTTTTTTTTTTAATATTGTTAGGTTTGCAATAACGCCTGCTATGCGGATTTCATAACAAAATCACAAATATACGATAGGAAAAATTTCATCCCGCACATGACTTAAATTTTTCCTATCGTATATTTGTGATTTTGTAACAATATTTTTTCTTTCATGCCTTGAGAGTCCAGTGATGACAAACTACAGTTTATTTTAAATGAAGTACTATGTAGTGATAATTCGCATTGATTATGTATTTTACACTTCAATACTTACCTTTTCGGCCGGCAGAGCAGAAAAAAATTAATTGAAGTGTGAAAAAATCAACAGCCAAAATGGAATAGACAATGCATATAATACCTTTCTATATAATGTTTTCCGGATCTGAGTCTACTAGAGTAAAGCCAGTGCGACTTTGGTGTTGATAGTACAGACATACTATTAACACCGGCTATTGTAGGCTTGATTTCCCCTCAGTGGCTGTAACCACTGGCGTTATCGACACGATTTTCACACGAAAATTATGGTGATTACAATATGGCAAAAACGAGTCCGCGCGTAATAGGATACAGGCGTTCCGTCCTATTGTGAAACCAAGGACTAACCTACTTTGCAAAAATTATCCTCACAATTAGCATTCTCATCAAGCAGGTGAAATGCAACTGCCTTCTCAGCTCGGCCAATCAGCGAGCTACCTCGACACCGAGGGCACGCCCACACTTTATATGCAATGGCTGAAGTAACTCTACATCAAACTGTGTACTGACAACTCTATAAAATAAGTAAAATAGATATGTTTTATCTATGCTACTATTATGTTTAGGAATGTCTATTCCGAACTGTGTAATTTAATTATTATCTTGAATACTTGACACGAAAAATATAAATTTAGTCTTTGTTATAAAATATATATAAAATGAATACTACTAGGGTATGGTGTTTTCCGATGACCTAAATACTATATGTGCTCTATTTATATATGTATAAAAGGGTATTATAAAAATTTAAGTAAACATTTACTACATATATAATGTTGGAAGCCCGTTGGGTGCCAGGCTAAAAACTGTCACCCCCTCCCCCATAGAGGAGAGGGTCTTTCCTTAGGTTGTAACCGATCTAAAAATATCGGTTAACTTAATAATTAAAAATTTCACTAAATATTAATTTAAATCAGCGCGCCATCTGTAGGCAAACGACCAAACGTCTATCTAAATTCTATATGAAGTTAGAAAAGACCTATCAAGCGATAAGCTTAAATACCTTTGCCGAGCGCTGAGGTAGTACAGCGACTCACCAATAGAGGTCGCGCATAACAATCACAACGTTAAGTCTGGTAGTAACATTCTTCTTCTTCTTCCTTTCCTCCATTCAATTAGACTATTGACAGTTAAAATAAATGTCAATCCAGTCTGTCAGAAAATACCATGATGGTGGTTTTTGAGTTCCGCTAGAGGAACGTTGCATTTTAAATATTTTCAAATCAAGTGCAGTCATTGGCTTTGCGACGACAACGGTTTTGGAGGCTTTTTTCGTTACCATATATGGTAATGAAATTCGCCCCCGACATCCGCCCAACATGATGCCTTTCCTCAACGAGGAATAGCGATCACTTTGACCCCAGCCATCCTCTGTGCAACTACTACTAAAGACTCAGTTTAACTACATCTACAATTCTAATCTTCTTACAAGCCCCAAAATCTGGGTAAGTTTGTGTTTTAAAGTGAAAGTGTACTTGACCACCCCATTAAAATCTAACCTAAAAACCTATGGTATGTAATCTTATTTTAATTGCTGTACTTTATTGTGTGTCTTACCTGCTAACTCTCTTGTTGAATTTATGTGTTTTTCTGTTCCTTCTCAACATTCAACTGTTTTCTAATTTACGCCCTTCTGGCAAACTTTAAAGGATGTTGCTGGTAGCTCGCAATTCACGAGGTACCTAGGCTAGTCCCTTTTTTGCTCGGTAGTGAACGGACCTCGTGGATTGTGAGCATCATTACCGGCAACATACCTACTTGCGCCCTTCTGGCATTCTGAGCGGCTGGTGGTTCGCCTTCGCTTAGGGCCTAGCTAGTCCCTTTTGCTCGGTAGCGGAAGCCTTAGCGGAGGCGAATTCTTCACCAGCAGCATCTACCTCTTTAAAAAAAAAAAAAAAAAAAAAAAAAAAAAAAAAAAAAAAAAAAAAAAAAAAAAAAAATGTCACCTACCTACCTACTCAGGGTAGAAGGGAGCATGAAAGAAAGAAGAGAGAGTTCAGTATAGAGTATAATCAAGAGAAAGGGTCGTGGATTTCAGACAGGTTTATCAATTTGGCAAGCTTCCTTGTTTAAGGACTTAGCTCCGGTCCGCTAGTATCCGAGTTGATGCTCAGCAGCAGGTCTGCCGTGCAGGGCTCGGCTCCACACCGCCGCGCCGGTAGAATGTCCCAGCTAGATGCTGTAGAGACGTTTGGCCGCGGTCGGTGCTGGAGGTCAGAGGACGGCCGGAGTTCAGAAGTAGTGTGTAGTACGGAAAGTTCTCCGTCTCGTACTGGCAGTTCAGCCTCGTACTTGAACCCCAGATTTTGGGGCTTGTAAGAAGTTCAGAATTGTAGATGTAGTTAAACTGAGTCTTTAGTAGTAGTTGCACAGAGGATGGCTGGGGTCAAAGTGATCGCTATTCCTCGTTGAGGAAAGGCATCATGTTGGGCGGATGTCGGGGGCGAATTTCATTACCATATATGGTAACGAAAAAAGCCTCCAAAACCGTTGTCGTCGCAAAGCCAATGACTGCACTTGATTTGAAAATATTTAAAATGCAACGTTCCTCTAGCGGAACTCAAAAACCACCATCATGGTATTTTCTGACAGACTGGATTGACATTTATTTTAACTGTCAATAGTCTAATTGAATGGAGGAAAGGAAGAAGAAGAAGAATGTTACTACCAGACTTAACGTTGTGATTGTTATGCGCGACCTCTATTGGTGAGTCGCTGTACTACCTCAGCGCTCGGCAAAGGTATTTAAGCTTATCGCTTGATAGGTCTTTTCTAACTTCATATAGAATTTAGATAGACGTTTGGTCGTTTGCCTACAGATGGCGCGCTGATTTAAATTAATATTTAGTGAAATTTTTAATTATTAAGTTAACCGATATTTTTAGATCGGTTACATATCTCCCCAACCAAGAAAGAATTTTTTTACTAGAAAAAAAATTCACTAGCCTTGAGCAGTTCTAAGAAAAAAATACTTGACCTAAGACCTGACTTTGAGTATCTTATATAAGCTACAGAAACTCCAGTATATGATCTTAAGTTATTAACTATGTCTATGTGCAGATACACACCTAAGTATCTCCTAGAATTCCCCTCCATCGTTTGGATTAGATATCCCAAGAAACGATTATTGACAGCAATATATTGAGAGGAATGGAATTTGTATGCTGCAGAAGTTAACTTCTATGAACAGCTAGCTACATTATAGGTATGAATAACACACTAGAACATAGTCAAGTTAAGTACTTATAGTAGACATTTATGGATTATTTTTTTAAATATAAGTTCCATAATTGCCTAAGTTAAATTAAATTTTAAGACAGAGAAGTTAAACAAAAGGAAATTTTACATTAGGCTTCTTTTAAGAGTCTGTAACCCGCTCTAGATAATGGCTTGTTTAGTGAGTTATCCACCGCTCAGTACAATAGGCTTGTTTTTAAAGTGTTTGTACAACCGCACTCTATTTGAAGAATTACCATCTGGCACGTAAAAGGATGATTTTAGCAATTTTTTTTATAACACTATTCCATTGAAAGTGGACAGTGACAAAGAGTATTTAAGGAAGTTAAATTAATTCAGTATATAAGTTAAGATGTATAGTTTGTAGTACAATGTATGTATTGTAGTTAAGTTATAATATATCTTATGCCATCATTTTATATAAGATATAAATAATGATCAATATAAGCAAGGATCACAAGTTATTAGAATACAAGAAGTATATAAGATACTGTTACCTATAAGATTAGTTGTATATAAGGATTTATTTTTCCTATACAGATAAGAATATTATAAGAGATTATTAAAAAGTTGCACTCTATGAGTTTGGTTTTATTTACCAATATATTTTAGTTATTTAAGATACATAGAATATGCGTTTTAGTTGTAAGATTGTATATTTAAAGCTTTAATAAATTAATTCATAGTATGAATTTGGTTTTATTTGAGAATTTCTATATATTTTAAGTCGACAACAAGTTATTCAGTACAAAGATTTGCAATTGTTAAGAAAGTGAAATAATTACTAGGATATGTATTTAATTATTTTAAAATCTTAGATATGCCAAGAGCAGTATATTATGCAGGCAAAAACTAAGGATCAAAAAAAAAAATTTTTCAGTTAAGTCATATACAAGAAAAGTCAATTAAGTATAAATGTGACATTTTAAGTTTTTAGTGATAAGTTTTTCAGAAAACGTATTATTTATATTATTGTGATAGTAAGTCATAGTATTAATGTAGATTTCTATAATATATTTAATTCAATTTAGTTGAATTTTAGATATTCAGTTGAACATTTTTCATATAGTCAGTCGTTAAAAATAAAAGAAGTTAATACTGAGATAAGTATTAACTAAAAGAACTTTGATATGTCATAAGTGTAGCCTATGCATATCAATAAGTTCATAGAATAGCAGTAAAAGATAAGATTTAAAACGACATTTGAAAAATTTAGAGTTCAGTTGAACTTTGGAGAATGGTATTCTCCGTTGCAAGTTTATAGAAAATAATAAGTTATTATGTAGTGCCACTTCATATGCAAATCCAGCTATTTGCATAGATAAAAAGTTAAGTTGTAGACTCATGTTTGAAGTAGTGAAAGTATACTTGACCTATATACCCAATGACAACAGTGTCATACAAGGTCAATTAAAAAAATATTTTAGAGGGTACAATTTTTTCCAGAAAAAAAAACACGTGGGTAGATATACAAATGAGGTGTGTGCTATTTATAAGTTGAATAGAGGTTATGAAATAGAATATTAGATATTAAGTTAAGAAAATTTATTAAATTGTCAAAGTTTGTAAAAAAAAAACTAAAATTTAATTTTAGAAAAAAAAACAAGTTCGTTGAAGACGATAATGGGCGGATTTCCTACCACCTGGGTATAACCCTGTCTATTAGTCGCCTCTTACGACATGCAGAGCTGCAGCCGGCTTATTCTCAGGCCCCGGGCCAGCACAGGGCTAATCACAACTTATAAATACCACACACAAAAGGAACACAAAAAACACAGTATAGAAAGTACAAAACAAGTATGGCAGAGCCACACCCAAGAAAGATTGCCAAACCGACCCGTCTGATCCTAATTGTATGGGCGCCAATGTCACCTACCTACCTACTCAGGGTAGAAGGGAGCATGAAAGAAAGAAGAGAGAGTTCAGTATAGAGTATAATCAAGAGAAAGGGTCGTGGATTTCAGACAGGTTTATCAATTTGGCAAGCTTCCTTGTTTAAGGACTTAGCTCCGGTCCGCTAGTATCCGAGTTGATGCTCAGCAGCAGGTCTGCCGTGCAGGGCTCGGCTCCACACCGCCGCGCCGGTAGAATGTCCCAGCTAGATGCTGTAGAGACGTTTGGCCGCGGTCGGTGCTGGAGGTCAGAGGACGGCCGGAGTTCAGAAGTAGTGTGTAGTACGGAAAGTTCTCCGTCTCGTACTGGCAGTTCAGCCTCGTACTTGAACCCCAGATTTTGGGGCTTGTAAGAAGTTTAGAATTGTAGATGTAGTTAAACTGAGTCTTTAGTAGTAGTTGCACAGAGGATGGCTGGGGTCAAAGTGATCGCTATTCCTCGTTGAGGAAAGGCATCATGTTGGGCGGATGTCGGGGGCGAATTTCATTACCATATATGGTAACGAAAAAAGCCTCCAAAACCGTTGTCGTCGCAAAGCCAATGACTGCACTTGATTTAAAATATTTAAAATGCAACGTTCCTCTAGCGGAACTCAAAAACCACCATCATGGTATTTTCTGACAGACTGGATTGACATTTATTTTAACTGTCAATAGTCTAATTGAATGGAGGAAAGGAAGAAGAAGAAGAATGTTACTACCAGACTTAACGTTGTGATTGTTATGCGCGACCTCTATTGGTGAGTCGCTGTACTACCTCAGCGCTCGGCAAAGGTATTTAAGCTTATCGCTTGATAGGTCTTTTCTAACTTCATATAGAATTTAGATAGACGTTTGGTCGTTTGCCTACAGATGGCGCGCTGATTTAAATTAATATTTAGTGAAATTTTTAATTATTAAGTTAACCGATATTTTTAGATCGGTTACAAGGTGTTGAAAGAGGCGGCTAAGGGTAAAATACGGGAAGGTGGGCAGCAGCGCCTTCTGCAAACTGCCATCCCTAAGACGCCTGCTAAGCGTGGGGATTATGGCAAACCCTCTTGAATTTGGCAGACTGGGTTCAGCAGTGGACAATCGGGCTGAAACAGTAACAGTATAGTCAAATAAATTGCTTCTTACATTCCATGGTGCAAAAGTTTACATAATCGTGGCAGCATTACCATGCTAGGTAATTTACCAAGCCTATGCACTAAGAACAAACTTTTCGCGCAGAATCGTGGCTCTCTTGCATTTGAAAGAAAGAAAGAAAGAAGAAAGAAAAGTATTTTATTGCCACAAAAAATAATACAGTAATTACAATTATCATAAACCTAAATTTAAACATGATTGGCAATAGGGGGTATGCTCAGCACTGGGCTGCATAGACACTAAAGTCTATACAAGGCTGATTTTCAGCATACTCCTTTTCTCGAATTAAGGTGTTTTTCGAGTAATATTAGAGTAGCGGGCTACTTATTTACATTTGGTCTTAATTATAGCTGTTGTGTTGTACATACGTATACCATAGTTTACAAATATTATAAAAAAAAAAAAAAAAATTTTTTAACCATTTCCGATTTGATGCGTACCTATCTAGTCTAGTTCTAGTTTAGCTTTTTGAAGCAGTGATGGCTCAGTGGCATTGGCTATGGACTGCCGCGCAGCAGGTCCATGGTTCGAATCCCCCCGCGGGTTTCACCGCATGATGGAAGAGCATTTTGCGAATGCCCGCCTGGCTAGTGACCACCCTCAAGTAAATAATCTATCGCCAAGCACATAACGGTGTAACCCGGTAGCTGTCCTTGAGAGCCAGTAATTCCAGGTTAAGCCTGCTAACACCTTTGACCACATCATTTCTAACCATCTAGTGAGAGGGTGGTCAAAGGCTTAACTAGCAGCATTAAAATAAGCTTCAACAGAAACTATTAACTACTATTGAATGTTAAGCCGCGTCACATAATGACCTATTTACGAACATCATTTCCTAAACTGAATGTCTTAAAGGCGGAATGCTAGATTCAAAATGCCCCTATAGTATTGTGGGGTGTCCTGACTTTTTTTTTATGTGTGACGTAACAAGCTTGAGGCCCACCTGATGTTAATCGGACTAACCTCTGCCTATAACAGATTCATTTCATCCCAAGTCACGAATAGCAATGTGCGCCCGTCACCTTGAGACAGTTGTTAAGTCTCATGTGGCTGTAATTTCACTTTCTCTCAAGGACTATTGCCAGAACACACCGTTAGGTGCTTGGTGACAGATTTTTAAAATCTCTACGAAACAACATAAATTAATATTAAACGCTAAATGGCGGATGTATAATAAAAAAATTAGCTGCGCCTACACGAATCTTCAAAGCGGAATCAGTTTCCACATGCGCTTGCGATTTCCGAGTAAACAAAGTTACACAATCTACGCTATGAGCTGAGGCTGAATGAATCTCGGTGCCAATGTCACTACAATTATTTATGAATTTATGTCTTCAACACTGAACATAATTTACGAGATTTTTTTTATTATTTTTCGTTATTGGAGCGAAAATTAGCGGTTGTGTTTTTAGATTTGTAACTACGGAAATAAACAATGAAATTAATAAAACTTGTAACTGGTATCATTTTCATAATGTTCGGCTTCCGCGATTTTGTCTTGATAGTGAGTCACTTCTTTTAAACAGACTTCAAAAAAGGATGAGAAATCGACTATGTGTATTTTTACCGACTTTTAGAAAATAATCTATTTGGCTGCATGTTTTTTTTTTCATGTTTGTTACGCGATTACTGTGCCAATTATGAATTGACTTTGTACTTTTAGTATATTATAACATCAGAGTAGTCCCATATTTTTTTATCACTATCGGCCAGTACTTTGCTTTTTTAAATCAAAAGAACTAGAAAAAATACCAATGTCACCCAAGAAAATAAAACGAATTTCATACTTTTCAGGTATGGACGTTGAATTTTTTTTTAAATTATTTTTAGGGTCCGTTTCCCCGCCCAAAGGAAACGTACACTAAGCAAAGTGGAGCACCATTAATGTCACTGTCTGCAGTCTGTCTAAAAGCTAGTCATGAATTTAGATTTCTGTACATTGTACACCATTTATTATGATCTATATTTAAACAACATGTAATAAAAACCAGCCAAGCGTCAGTTTGGAACCGCGCCGAGGACCCTCAACTCAAGTAATGCTCAAAAAGACAATTATTTCCCTTTGGTGTAATCACATTTCTTAAAATAAGTAAGCACTAGATTTGAAAATACAATGATTAGTGGCAGAGTGAAAGCAAGAAAATCGTGTATATTTGTTTAGCTTCACAATTTTAGTTTTTTGTTCTTATCCAGCCATTATTTTTATCATTATCGTGATAATCATTTAAAGTATCAAGTCACAACTAAATTTATAGTTGCCTTGTATTTTTTTATTGCAGATAGGTTTGTCTTTGACCACAATCTCACCCGATGGTTAGTGATGAGGTGGTCGAAGGTGTTAACAGGCTTAACCTAGAATTACTGGCTCTCAAAAACAGCTGCCGGAACGCACTGTTAGGTGCTTGGCGACAGATTTTCTACTTGTGGTTGGTCGCTAGCCAGGCGGACATTCCCAAAATGCCCTACCACCATGCGATGAAGCTCAAACCCGCGGCAGGATTCGAACCACGGACCTGCTGCGCGGCAGTCCATAGCCAACACCACTGAGCAATCACTGCTTCAAAATTATTTAATACCTATGTAAACTTAATACGTTATTTCGTAAATTTATGCGACATTTCATAACGCTGATACGACTTATCAATGAAGTAATTAATTCATGTCAGCCTTCTGTGCCGTAGGTATAAGTTCAAAGCAATAATATAGATTTTTCTCACGCGAGTACGATTAGGATTCTTCCATTAATCAATAGAAGCAAGGTGACTGCAACCTTGATTATTTATTTAATATAATATTGTATACGTGGTCGTGCTCGGATGAAATGAATCGTAAAGCAATTATGGCTGGTCTTAGGAGATAATAAATTATTTTGATGTTTCCTTTACGTATCTATATGTTTGTATGTTATATAAGTGGGTAAGTATATTACTAGATACGAAGAACTTCAAATAAGCTTGAAACTGGTTGGAGAAGTATCCGGTAAATATTACGCGAGTCCTAGCCGGTTGCTAAATAATAATTAAGTATATATTAGTATAAGTATATCTCAAGTTTCTGGATTCGATCCTCGGGTCAGGCCAGTAATTAGGTTTTTCTTTATAGAAATGTTTAATAGGATTGGAAATCGGCCCGATATGGCAATATGCTCGCCCCTTATTATTTGAGTTCAAGGTATGTCTGGTAAATGTGGGTGCTTAAACACCATTGCTTTGCCTTTCTAAGAATACAGGTGTGATATGATGGTAATATTAATAATGTAAAGGAGGACAGACGAAGAAATAGCGATATCCATTTTAAACTTAAGAAATTCTAGCCAAGAGCTAAAATGTTGCCAATAAAAGATGTGTTAGTATCATTATACCTACTAGAATGCAATGTTCTTATTTCGAGTGATGTTGTATTGCTATGTAGCGTTTAGCTTTAGAACATAATATGGTGTTCTGTTTCGCCAGCTAAATTTATTTTGAGTTTTCTACATCTTCAACATTTTGTGTTCCGTTTTCTACCCACAAAATTTGACGACGGTATAGTTATGTTTTCTCAAATCGCATAAGGGACACAATACTACATTGTAAAATATTATGCATCCTCTAACAACACTTAGGACACACAAGGAGATTTAAATTGTACGTAAAAAAAATTAACTTCAATATTAAAATCTCCGCCTGCCATAGTTGTATACTAGCAACGATTTGTTTTGATATTAAGGGTAGGTACGTATGTTGGCAGAGGACTGCCGTGCCTCTATATGCAACCTTCCTCCTTCTATGTTATTTTTATAAATATTATTTTAAATCTACATGGATATTTTCTGAGATTAATGAGTAGTTATTACGGCATATACTTACTCAGAGCAAGTGACCATTTCTTATTCATATAGAGAACATTTTGAGTAATATTATATATACTATTGAAATTAACATACCTACTGAATGCTAACTTAATACTAAGCGAGACGCCAACGCGGGTGTCCCGAGTTCTCCTTGGAAAGACCACCGAATATGATTGAAACTATAGTCGGAGCTATCAGACTTATTCACGTGAGTTATCCCGTATTATTTACTAAAATATTAACATATTTTATAACCATATAAATTATAAAAATAAGTAACTGTAAGTAGTTCTGTACAATTTAAGCTAAACTAGTAGGTATGTAACATTCAGTTCACCTTGTGTTCATTATGTAAATATTGTATGTTTTTAATAATTAGTCTATTTGTTAATTCTGTTGATAATATTATGTAGATAAAGACTTTTTCCTTTTGTTTGAGATACAAAATTCATAATTTCTTCGATTTATTTTGTTTATAATAAATCTCTTTTGACATGAAGCTGGCAATAATGTTCTAAACAATTGCCATAAAAAAATGAGTGAAGCATGTCAAACGTGTGTCAAACTTCGTTCGCGAATCGTACTAATATCGTTGAAATAATATGGTTTGAAAAAAAATTATGATGTATAAAATTTCGTCATTATAATGTAAAACCCATAATAAAATAATAAGGTGTTGTTTTTACTTGATTATTTGAGTTAATACGAGTACAATGCTAATGTATTGATTAATTATAAATATTATTTTGAGCAGGTACATTTTTAAGAGATAAATTTAATGGAAAAACCGTTTTAGTTATTTGTTTCCAGTACACGTGCATATAATAGGAGTTATAGGATTTTCCCACATAGGATGATCTTGTTCATAACTACTTTACCAATTCTACCTATCGACCCTATACTAATATTCTGTTATTGTTACATAAATTATATTTACCTTATATATCCTACCTTATCCACACAGTAGTGGATGTGTAAACAAACTTTACACAGGAAAATTCGTATCAAACTTGTCTAAAAGTTAAAGTTAAAGGATAAACGAGTCCTCTTTGAATACAATAGAAATACCTCCAAACCGCAGCAATAAACAATGTGTCCAATATTATAATATCCCTGTATTCAAGTATCACAATAAAAGTATGATATAATTTCAGAACAACAATGATTTTTGATTGTTTTTTACTGACTTACGCAAATCGTTGAATTAATATTTATTTGTAATATTAATATTGATATAAATATGTGAAATAATATTTCGGTACGTTAGTACCTATATAAAACTCTCAACATAAACAATAAGGTAATAAATAGGTATCAAGTATATATTTATATAATTGAATAAATTATTACACGACTGCCCAACATTTATTATCGTGAAGGAGGATTTTAAAAAATAACTTAAAAACAGCTGCTCTACAGATAATATTTTTACCTAATAATCCAGCTATTAAGAAAAAAACTCACCACGGATTTGTTGTCTAATTATCCGTACATAACATATATTTTTTCTGAACCCATACAATAATCGCATGAAGAGAAGTTCACCTTCAAAATGACCAAACCAAGTAATCGCCGCCCTAATCTTAAACCTTAAAGAAACAATTGTAACAAACGCAAATATGGGAAGGATAGTCCCCTTGAAGAGAGTCAGTGTCTAACTTCCAGTTCCATCACTAGACTATTCCAATGTTATACAATTGTAATATCGTCATTAGATCTAGACACAATTGCTATGTTTGTCAATGATACAACAATTAGAACGGGGTGCGATAAAGTTCCTTTTATTCCGATATCTACCTGCTAGCTATTCTATTTTGCATGGTGGTACATCATTTTGCGAATGCCCACCTGGATTTACATTCAAGTAGAAAATCTGTCGTCAAGCAGCTGAGCGTGTGTTACGGCCTTGAGCGGTAGTAGTTCTAGAATAGCTT
Source organism: Plagodis pulveraria (assembly GCA_963890685.1). NCBI lineage: Eukaryota > Metazoa > Arthropoda > Insecta > Lepidoptera > Geometridae > Plagodis > Plagodis pulveraria. Next base: position 18,483,165 of record OY982963.1, on the reverse strand, counting down.
GAATACAATTTTTGACCACATTATCGCTTACTATATAAGCAATGGTTGAAGTCTAATAAGCTTTATATATTATATATATTTAAAGTTATATATATATATATATTGATATAAATATTTAACTAGCTACCACCCGATAATAGTTATCTGTCTTTATATTTACCCCGAATCTTTGAATTTTTGTATCAAGGTGAACATCATTCGTCTAGGTATGTATGTGAAATGTTCTACCTTTTTCTTTAACCATCGAGTTCACTGCTCTACATTATGTAGGTACTTTTGCGCACACTTGCTCATAAAGTGGCTCGTATTGCAACAATTATAACTTCGTAGTGCAGCTTATAAATCGCCTTTAACTTTAGTTTAAACCACAGTAGTGCTTTAAACTATCAATTTTGTTTAAAATATCAGAAAAAAACCGTTTTTTTTCATTGTAAAGCAATAAAATGCAATGCACACGCTTTCCATAAATTTTATGGAAAGCGTGTGCATTGTTCAGAACTCAGAACCATTACGCTCTCGCTTTTGGCTCTAGTTTTAATTCATCTTCGTGTGTCAAGATTTCTCAAGGAAGCTATCATTACATTATAATAGGAAAATAGTACTTTATGTTACAAGTATATACTTTACTATTTACTGATTACGAGTATTATACAAAGACAAAACGTGCAAGTAGTCTGTCTGTTATTTAGCAAGTATACCCGCCCATTTGCCTTTGTGGGGAAAGTACATTAAAAACTTTTTTTAGAGCAATGATGGCGTATAGCTTAATGGTTTGATTCCTGCCGCGAGTTCATTGCTTTAAAATAATTCTTTTCGCAGCTTCACCATATGGTAGTACGACATTTGAAAAATTATCTACAACCTGTTTTACGGACATATTAACACTGGCAACTCTAAATGGTTTAATTTTAAAAGAAACTGTTCTGACTTCCTGAATAGTGCACGTGGAAAATCTATTTGGTAGATTGGGGATTCTGTTGCTAGCTGTTGAGTGAGGGAGTCTTGAGAGTTTAATCAAAGTGTACTAGTTAAAGCACTAGCCTATAATTACCCTTAAGATATTTTATAATATACCGTGGATTAAAACAGTGAGTTTTATTGGGTACTGTCCTTTCCTTACAGATAAGAGCCGAAGTCGGTCATCAATATAATAACATTTTAACAATACTGCATTGATTTTAGCACCCAAGATATTACTCCTTATCTCACGAGCGAGGAAAAACATTACTAGTGCAGAAAAGCTCACAGTCATAATCTGCGACGCAGTTTCCCTTATAACATAGAACGTAACGATTCGCCTTGCTCTGACCCAGTTCCCGTAGCGTAACGTGCGTAGCGCGTAGGCGGCGTAGCTAATGGATTTCCATTACTATCAACAAATACGTTCTCTGGATTGGCGTTTTTCTTATAGCCCAGGAAGTGATGGACGTTCATTTCATTACGCTGTTGGTAGGTACACAGTCGTTTAGTTATTATATCTATACTAATATTATAATGATGAAAGATTTGTGTTTATGTATGTAACGAATAAACTGCACTACTGCAGCGATTTGAAAAAATCTGATGAACAAGGCTCTAGAATATGTTCAGATCTTAGGGAGTCGTTTAAAAACTTCGATAATGTAACCCAACGTGTGAAAAGAAACCCAAAAAAATCGTTAAATCGCGTACGTTGCGGAAATTGTTGACAATCGAGCAAAGTTATGTAATACAAATTTAGAGAGGCCGTCAACATCTACAAAAAATCTGCAATATCATACGATACCATATGTCCAACTATTAACAGTTATGTCACAATAACTACTTTTTATGAGTTTAAATTTATAATGTTTATTAAATGCCCGTGCAAAGCCGGGGCGGGCCGCTAGTTAATTATAATATTGTTTCTGCATACTGAATAAGTACGAATTGAAAGTCAAGCTACGTAGAAAAAAAATCAAGAGATGTACATACCGGATATTATTTGAAAACTAGTGTCAGGTGTCCTCAACAAATATATACCGAGAAACTAGTATATCTGAACATCAGACATAATTTTCAAGCGCTTTTATATGCTTAATGCATATCAAATCCAAACTTTTCAGTTATACGTGCCCAGACGAGGCTCAATGTCCACTCAAACAAGGCCGAAACTTGTTTAAACTAGTAGTCTACCGCGTACTGAGATCTAGTACTGTATAGCATTATTTTAATTTTGGGTTACCAAAAAGTCATGAGGTTTTAAAACAGACAGGAACAATTGTAATATATAAAGTTAAATCTCTACTTATATGATTCTCTATGACCATTTTATATCACATTGAAAATGTAGTAACCCTTTAATTATATGTCAAAAACTACCGATTAATTTAGCTCACTTGTAAACTATAATTATATACATAAGTTACTTACCATTTTTTATGAATACTGGATTAGGAGTTCGACAGTTATAAGCAAATGATCAGGCCCTAAATTCACCAAGAGGTATCTTTTAGCAAGAGTTGGTCTCAATATGGTACCAATGAAGTGTGAGATATTCTGCCTCGAAACAGTAGTGCGCAAACACTATTGATTTTAGTCTTGAAGGGCGGTATAGCAAGTTAAATTACTTGGCAAACGTCACATAAGAACTAAAGCCTTGTGTGACGAGCGCAGTACAGTGTCGAGCAAAACGCAAAAGGTGACACTGCAACTGTAATGGATGGGCGTGATGCTTACCATCAGCTACTTCTTATCGTCTACTTAAAACATACGAAAACATCACATAAAAAATTAAAATTTTATTGATATTTTAGGCCAACATTTTAAACCACAAGTACGCTTTTAACTCAAATCTATAATCGTCAAGTGAAGTTCATAACTATTTTTTGTATTGAATTTTCTGGATATAGGTTCTTAATCCAAGATTAAGATCTCACTCTTCGTGATGCCCTAAGATTGCGTATTTTAATATCATATTAAATGGAATATGTACTTAGTTCTGTTTATTGTAATTGTAGTATGATTGCGTGGTTAAATAATAACTACTACAAAATTAATGCTTGGTTTACGAGCCAAGTACATTAATTTATACTTCTACGTAATCTTGCAGAGCCATTATAATACATACTCGTAACTACTCATAAATTTATTTATCGTTTCTCATTGACATATTTTTCTTATTAAACACTAGCGGCCCGCCCCGGCTTTGCACGGGTATTTAATAAAAAATATAAATTGAAACACATAAAAAGTATTTATTGTGATATAACTGTAAAGGTGGGACATATGATATTGCGGACATTTTTGGAAATATTGATGTCTTACATAAAATTGTAATACATCACTTTGCTCTATTGTCAACAATTTCCGCAGCGTTCGCGATGTAACGATTTTGGTATTTTTTTCATACGTTGTGTTACACTATCGAAGTTTTCATACGGATCCCTAAGTTTTTGAAAATATTCTATAACCCTATTTTCATCAAGTATAGTGTATTCGAATGGTGAAACATTTTTCAAGTCGGCCCAGTAGTTTTTAATTTAACATATACATAAACTTATTTATCGTATACCATTGACATATTTGTCTTATTTAACCTTGTTTGACCGCTCATATAAACACGAGTAAAAATTAGAAGAATAATTTTGACATCAATTTCAGCTAAGAAATGCTTTCATCCGTACTGAGCTGAAATTTAATATTGAGGTTAAGATTTTCACGAAAAAACACGCACATGATGACTGACAATTACAATTTTATAACAGTTAAACATAACTACTAATGATAATGAAGTAAGTACTTTTATTTTTAACCCCCGACTCCTAAAGCGGAGTGTTATATTTCAATTTTAATACTCCTTTTTTGGCGTCAGTACCTTTGTTTATAGATCAAAAATTGCTAAGCTAATACAGATACTGTTTGCCTTACTCAAAAGTAGTACTAAATGCGATGGTATTAAATATGTTTGACGGAAATAGGAAAGCCTTTTCCAATGGCTACAGCAACGCACAGCGTGCCGTGCACTCTGGAGCACAGTGTTGCTGTTTTATAGGATACTGGGGATATGATATATAACATCTAACTAGATGTTTTAGATTTGAACCAAAATGTTTGTTAGGCCCGTTATGCTAAGGCAATAAAGGTTTTAAGTTTTATGATGAAGGATTTGTTAATTTTTTGTTAGTGGTAGAGCAACCATGTTTTCCAATAGCAGCAGGTTCACATTCCGCTAAAACATTTTTACTCACTTATTACGTCTCATTGAATAACTGAGTACTTACATCAAACGTGAAAATGCGATTATGCACATGTATTAATATGATTCCATTTATATGAGCTAAGTGGGTGATAGTAACATTGTACACTGGAAAATTCCATATAATGTAATCTCAAGCAAAAGCTTTTACTTCTACAATACGTTGATACAATTCTACTAACAATGTTGCTCGCATTTTATGGCTCGGTTTCCTATTACAGCCATAAATAACTCTGCCAATAATATCACTTTAATCAAATAGGCATTGTGTAGATCAATACATTTGTTATTTATGTCCCACAAAGGATATAATAATAGAAAATTTATAACACTATACTTTATATCTAATGTTGATAGTTAAACCACAAAACCAAAAATCATTACGCCTTGAATTAGACAGAATTGTTTATACACTCACTTTCGCTAGAATATGTTTAGATTGTGTTTCATAGGGCGCGAACCTAATACAATTTACTTGTATTGCACAGTTAAATTATGGATACATAGATATACTTTGATTTTATATTCCAGATTGCAATATATTAAGATAATAATGTCATAGAAACAAAAAGTCAAAAAAGAACACTAAACTAAAATTTTATACTACATACTATATGTTTATAAATGTGATTATAGCTAAGTACTTATATTCTCAATTGAGGTACCTAATCAAACCTCGTAATTTTTTTGATGTAAGTAATTAACAAAAGTGGTTTTAAAATTAATATAAATAGCTCTTAAATATGTAAACAGATTAAAAGTTCATTCAACTTTGTTTTTATCACCCAAACTAGATTAAGGATTGGTCACCGATCATGCGTTTGAGGCAAAGTACAGGAAATTGAATAACTTCGTGGGAAGATGAATAATTAATTACATGTAATGTAATGACAGAGATAAGAAATTATTTTAAAGAATCCTAAAAAATGTTCAAAGAAGTTATTGTTTTAAGTAATATAGAATTTTAGTCAGGGCAAAGGTGAAACCAAACTGGCGTATGGTTTTTACACAGTTAGGAACGCACGCTCTAAAAATATGGTTATGCTAAATTATGAACATGATAAATAGGTATTGCTGTTAAGGTTATATAGCCAGATAACCTTTGAACACTACTCGCAACTGTTAGCAAGAGATTAGTGAATGATGTTAAACAGTACTAAGCCCAGTACTGGGAGTAAGCTCAGCTCAAGGTCAGCTACAACTAACTGGTTCTTGGCACAAAAAAAACTGTTTTCGGATGTTGCTGCCAGGCGAGTATTCGCAAGTCCTTTACAGCCATGCTGTGAAGCTCTAACCGCGGCAGCATTAGTACAATACGAGTTATTGGTAAAATGCTAACAACCTCTTAGGGTTGACTTCTGCTAGTCCTAACAAACATTTGGAGATGAAAAAAAAATTATGAAGAATTTTTTAAATGTTTTTTTCATGTTTTTTATTACTTTGCTTCATGTAAATATTAGAAACTCTATTCAAAGGGAGCCCGGCGAAGAACAGTGTAGCTGCGGCTGGCGCTCTTAGCTCGGAGTATGCATTGCCTTTTACTACGAGACACAGAACTTAAAAAAGTTTTGTGTCTCTTCGAGCCAATAGCGAGTTTTGAATATTTACATCGAGCAAAGTAATAAAAAATATAAAATAATAAATTACAGGCACAAGAGATTTATAACATCAGGTGCTCCTCGTGCTTATTCTGTCATATACACATAAACAAACACAAACAAAAAAAAAGAAAAATGTTTGTTAGGACTAGCAGGTGCCCCTTTCCCCGTGGGGTGCCGGGCTAGAACAGAAGAACTACCATCTTACACTGCGTTGCGTTCTCCAGGACGCTTTCCAAGCGTTGGTTTATAGCAGTTCATAAATAATATTAGTTACGTTTATGGCAGTACATAAATAACCACTGGACGTCATTGTTTCAAAAGGTAGCCACGACATTCGTCAAATTAGTTTTTAGACTAACTTGTATCTTCAAATTATATAGCTCTGAAGACACCAGTAGATAAATATACCAGATGATGATTTTAACAGGTGGTAGGCCTCTTCAGCTAGTGTCTGTCTTCGTGAGTACTACCGCAGTGTCAGAATTTCTACCTCGATGCGGTACTGTACTGTAACAGCCGATTCGTCCACTGCTGAACACAGCCTCCCCTATTAAGGGGGTATTTGCCATAATCCCCACGCTTGGCAGGTGGCTTGGGGATCGCATTGTAAGACGGCAGTTCTTTAGAAGGAGCTGCTGCCCACCTTCCAGTATTTTTCCCTTAGTCGCCTCTTACGACACCCACGGGATGATATGGGGAGGTGCAATTCTAGCCCGGCACCCCTCGATGCGGTAGTGTGCAAATACTACAGTGTTTATACGTGAAGGGCGCTGTAATAAGTGATGATGGTCATGCAGAATAAAGATGGTGACTCTACAACTGTAATGGATAGCTGTGACGCTTACCCTCAGTGAGACTACTTTCTCATGTCACTTCATACTAAAAAAATATGCCAATAATATTCCCTTCACAAATGAGGCCGTAGAATAGCTCGGATTGCAAATGTCTCTCTTACAAAATATACCGAGTTCAGGCACGTAAAAGCCATCGTCGGCCATCACATAACATTCAGTTGCCTTCGTAAGGCGTTATGTACGAGAATTAATTCTCCATAGTGGCTATAAATAGTTATGGGTTGGTAGTATAGCCTTCGCCGGTTATCGTAATCGTTAAGGTTTAATCAAAGTTGCAAATATATAGTCGCAAGGTTATAGTAGATTTTTAGACAACGATGACCAGAGGCAGTAACTATAGATTGCCGCGCTAGGGTCCATCAATCGAAGGCTAACCTATTATCCTATCAACTTAAATGACATACATATTTTGTTGTTGAAGCGCTCATAGCGACGTTTGCACCGCTGTTCTTATTCGATCAACAAAGTTAAGCAACGCCCGCCGCGGTCATGGTATGGGTGACTGCTAGTGACATTACTACTGGGCGCTTCCGTGCTTCGTAGGGCACGTTAAGCCGTCGGGCCCGATTGCTGTCTTAAGATGGCAGTCATTACAGCATGGTGTTAGGGTATTTTGCGAATGCCCGCCTGGCTAGCTACCACCCTCAAGAAGAAAGTCTGTCGCCAAGCACCTAACGGTGTGTTCCAGTAGCTGTCCTTGAGAGCCAGTATTTCTAGGTTAAGCCTGTTAACACTTTTGACGACATCATAACTTACTATCAGGTGAGATAGTGGTCAAGTCCACCATGCGGTGAACTCCAGCCTGCGGCGGGATTCGAACCACGGACCTGCTGTGCGGCAGTCTATAGCCAATGCCACTGAGCCTTTGACGCCTCTTACTAGATAAGGGAGTACAATTTTATATATAATAGATTAAACCTATTGACAGTAGGCACCTACCAGTATGATAATATAATATTAACTCGGTTCATAAAACATACGTTCTTGACTTCTTTACGTAACTCCTTAATTTTAGGGCAAAGGTTAAGACATGTTACACTTATTCTTGTTCTTCCATTTTATAAGAAACCAAACTATTGTCATAGAATAAAAAGGCTATTGTGTAATAAACCGAGCAGTGGCGACCTCTAAATCATGTGAGTGTAAACACACGTCTCGCTAGAACAACTGATTTGTTGTTCCACGGTTGTAGTGGGACTTTGCGTCAATGCCGAATATACGTTGTAGTGGGTGCATTGTTTTCATAAAAGAATTCATTTTCCTTTAGGTAATCCATGTCAATGTAACATCGTTTATTTAAAACATTCATATTAGGTACTTTATTATTATAAGTCGTAAGGCACATTGAAGTAGGTACAATCAATAATATTTTTACATGAGTAACCTACTTATATTAAAAGTTTTTTTTTGTTATTGTGTCGGAACCAGCTCGAGGCTCACCTAATGTTAAGTGGACTAACCTCGGCCTATAACAGATGCATCATCACAAGTCACGAATTGCACTGCGCCCGACACCTTGAGACATATGTGTTAAGTCTCATGTGCCTGTAATTTCACTGGCTCTCAAGGACTGCAACCGCAACACACCGTTAGGTGCTTGGCGACAAATTTTCTACTTGAAGGTGGTCGCTAGCCAGGCGGGCAATCGCAAAATGCCATTCCACCATGCGGTGAAGCTCAAGCCGCCGCGGTTGGGATCGAACCTTAGACCTGCGGCACGGCAGTTCATAACTATTACCGCGCGGCCATCATTGCTTCTTTTAAATGGTTTTGATGGGTCCAAAAAACTTAGGTGAGCAACTATTAGCAAGTGCTTCTGAATGCTAACTCAAAACAGCCAGCCATAAACCAAAGAAGGGCAGAAAGAGGACGGTCGCTTTTGCCAATTCGTAGATAAACAAATTTTAATAGAAATGTATTATTATAAAAACGCATAACTAAGAAACCTTTATGCCGTAAGTAGAGATAAGAAAAAAGCTGATATTTCTGTATTCTGAATTCTTCTGTATATATATATTCTGTACATTTTTTCGTAGAATTGAAGCAAGTGAAGCACGTCCCAGTGTGGGTAGGATAGATTAGGACATAACCGCAATATAGGTCGCAGTTTTAGTGCCCCTACGTGCATGAATACAGAATTAAATATCTTATTCTATTGTATTCGTTCAGATGGACGTTCCATCACGTTTTTGAATTAATTTTGCTGATACTCTGAATTATTTCAGATTATTCAAGACATTTCGTCTAAAGCATTTATTCAGTTTTTTGTAATCAGACAAAAATTGTATACCTAACTGTGTACCCCCAGCGGAGAAAAGACGAATTTCAGTTTTTTTCTCATCCAACATCAATTATCTGATTTGCTTGTGAGTTGGCACCTATATTAATATAGATATATATCTAATTTATAAGAAGCTATGTTTATCATATATTTAAGTTAAAATCACTGAATTTGTCGAAGTATAGAAAGGTATGTTTATAGCTAATAAAAACAAAAGCTAATAAAATTTCATTTCATTAGCATTGGGACGATTGGCGCAAAAAGAAAATCGTTTGATGATTTACTGCTAACGCGTGGATTAAAATTAATTTAAAAGAAATAAAAAACGTAAATTAATATCTACCTTAAAACTGACCTTCTTTTCGCAAGATTACCAATACATCGAAGCCCTATACTAAAATCATAACTAGATAATGAAACAGATTTTATAAGTTTTCTTTGGGCTAATGTTGTGCAACATTCAACCGCCAATATTTATAGTATTACATTCAGAACTCTTCGTTTATTAGCCGAATGTAGGTTAATAAAAAAAACTGTACACTTCTGTGTCGAAACTGAATCCGAAGTAAACAGACATGTTAAATAATACATAAATCATGTCTAAAGCACTATATACTATATACTATGCACCGATCGCAGGCACGGAGCCCGAAACATTGAACAAAATATTATATATATATTATATACATGTTTATCGTATTGTGAATAACTTTTGCGTTCACGGGACATCAAAACCAGTTTCTCGTCACACCCACAACAATCAGAATGCTCAAAAGGTGGGTCGCCTTATGAATGTCAAGAAACTTTTTCAACTCGCAAGCTCGAAAAGGTAGGTATTGTTGAGAGGTTAGAGGTATTGAAAAGTGTTTTTATCCGCTAACGTGAAAAATGTTTTTGAAATTCGAACATCTATATCCAGAAAAATGAGTTTAATACAAATACGCTCCGGCTTCGCACGCGGGTATTTACCAAAAATTATAAATTGAAACACATAAAAAGTAGTTAGAACATAATTGTACTAGCTAGAAATATGGAATTAAGGACTATTTTACGTCCTCTTTAAAATTGTAATAGGTCACACACATCACTTTGCTCTATTGTCAACAATTGGCGCAGCGTACGCGATATAACGTTATTTGGTATTTTTATCACACGTTCGATAATGTAACCCCATTATCGAAGTTTTCAAATGGATCCCTAAGTTATTAAAAATATTATATACCCTATCTATGTTCATCAGAGATAGTGCAGGATTGCATTGGTAAAAGATTTTTTCAAATCGGGCCTGTAGTTTTTAAGTTTATTCGTTACGTACAAGAATACAAATCTTTCCTCTTTATAATATTAGTATTGATTTTTTTACTTAAACTGTTTTTTATAAAGTACTTTTATTACATTATGTAAGCTCTTTTTCTTGTACTTGCAGCATTTTCCTAGCTGGAATAAGGTGAAAAATTGTGTGTTGCGCTCGGGTTGCAAGGTTATTTTGTGTCTCGTACCTATGAACCCTTCGGTATGGTCAGGACTTTATAAGTTGAACGATTCGCTTTGCTCGTGGTTCAATCCTACAAACCCTCGCTTCCCCAGGTTTCAATAAAAGTACTATACTGTGTCAGCCAGATTGTCCACTGCTTAACACAACCTCCTCCAGGGGGAATTGCCATAGTCCCCACGCTTAGCAGGCATTTTGGGGATCGCAGTGTAAGGTACCCCACGGGCAATAAAAGTATTCGCGCCAAATAACAACTTTGCAATCTTGCATAACAAATAACTATTGTTTAGTATTCTTTCATCTGTGCTACTGGAAACTTCTTAATAGGTAACTATTATGAAGTTTCCAATAGCAAGTTAAAACTATGTTTAAACTGCCTTTTTAGAGGAAATATGGGTTAAGTGCAGATAAAAGCGAACTGTAGGTCACTTATCGCACGTCTCTCAGAATATTCTTAATGTAATTTTATCTTAATGTATACAATTAAGCAGGCAGTTATGATTTAATTTGCTGTAATACATACATAAAATCACACCTCTTTCCCGTAGGGGTAGGCAGCGACCACGGATGTTCAACGTAAATCATGTAATTACTTAAATATATATAAATACTATGTTACTGCTTAGTTACGGTTAAAAGACAATATAATAGAGTACCTACCAGTGATCAGTAGTTATATATAGAGTAAGTAGGGCATTATGCAAATCCCGCTTGGCTATCTACCACCCTCAAGTATAAAATTTGTCGCCAAGCACCTAAAAGTGCGTTCCGGCAGCAGTCCTTGAAACCAGAAAAATTACAGGCATGAGACTTAACAACTGTATGTCTCAGTGTGACGGGCGCAGTGCAATTCGTCACATGTGACGCAATGTATGTCCGTTACAGGCAGAGTTTAGTCAGCTTAACATCAGGTAGGCCACATGCTTGTTGTATCACAATAAAAAAAATACGTGTCGGAGCAGTGCAGTATCAAGCAGAACAAATATGGTGACACTGGGTATGTTTAAGGACAGGCGTGACCGCTTTCCATTAGGCGGGCGACTGGACCGTCTGACCACTTCAAAACATTATAAAAATACACCTACTATATTAATACATATCTAACCTGAAAAATAAATGTAAAAATCTAAGTCATAATTTTACAATGTTATTCATTTCCAATAACCCGAAAATGTCCAAATACATAATTTAGCGTCGTAAAGTGGACAAAATAACGACTCCCGCGCAGCCTACTTCAAAGCCGTACAAGTCCGTCCCGTTAGAGGTTTCGAGAGACATCGTTTGCGAATCCATGTTGAGAAAACTTTTTGTATTGTATACCCATGTAGGTAAACGACACTTAATCTTTCTAAAATCTTTAGGTAGGTAGTTCAATTGAATGTGTTCTAACCAAACTCTCTTCAGAAATCATGAACATATTAAAGGGAATAAATTGAATACCTACTGAGCCGACTTCTGACACTGAAAAATATGAAATAACTTGTTGAAGTCGGTACAACACTCATTCAAAAGAGTAGAGTTCACGGAGCGCTTTCCATACAAACGTAGTTTCGTCATATTTTGTCCAAGTGTTCAAATTTGGTGAAATGTTGTAGGTACGCATATTGTTTGAAGCAATGATGGTCGAGCGGTAATAGCTATGGACTGCCGTGCCGCAGTACCCTGGTTCGATCCCCACCGCCGGCTTGAGCTTCACCGCATGGTGGAAGTGCATTTTGTGATTGCCCGCCTGTCTAGCTACCACCCTCAAGTAGAAAGTCTGTCGCCAAGCACCGAAAGGTGTGTTCCGGCAGTAGGCCTTGAGAGCCAGTGAAATTACAGGCACAATGAGACTTAACAACTATGTCTCAATATGACGGGCGCAGTGCAATTCGTGACTTATGATGAATTGCAACTGTTATAAGCAGAGGTTAGTCCACTTAACATCAGGTCGGCCTCGAGCTTGTTCCATCACAATGACAAAAAAAATAAATAAAATTGACCCTAATATCTATGGTTCTGGTTTGCCAGTTTTTCGATTTACCATTTAATATATCCCTAAATCTCAAAATAACAATTCCCATACAAAACGATTTATCGAATTATTTTTGAAAATACTTAATTCTATGAAAATCTAGCAAACCAAAAGCTATATATTAGGCTCAAGGATAACATGCAAATTTCACCAAGTTTGAACACTTAGTATTTAAAATATGACGAAACAGCGATTGTATGGACAGCGCTCCGTGAACTCTACTCTTATGGTTCGAATTCCACAAGCCATTTGATATTACGTTAAAAGTAGATTCGGTATTTTTTATACTTCACTCTTTTTATTGATGCATGTTCCGTAGAAGATCGCCTGTGTTTCCCGCTCAGGGTTATGTTCACAATCGGCAGCAGATGAAGTTATTCAGCCATCTAGTCTAGGTATAGGCATATAGCTAAATACATATTTCAGCTAACTGAAAAGCTACTTGATGAAGTTGCTGCAATTTAAATGGTACCTTAGAAATATAGCTATTACCAACAAAAAACTTTGCCCAATAAAAAATAAACACTAAGATAATACTGGATGATCCAGATAAATGATGTGTGATACATATAAATCCCGTGATTATTTACAAATAAATCCCAGATTAAATTATGTAAAAATAAAACATACCACGGGCTTTATGATTTATTTGTATCAACATATAAATCATAAAGCCCGTGGTATGCCGGGATAGAATGTTACTAATTAGGCGAAATTGTCACTAAATATATTTATTTACATTTTTAAGTATGAAATTAATGTTTTCTGAATATATTTTTAAAATATTTGTTATAATTAAATGTGAATTTTCGGTAAGTAACGCCTGAATCTTTCATTATTCATTAATTAATAACTAGTTAAATATATCTATATAAAACTTTAATATTGCTATACTGAATGATAACGTATATATTTGCATCCAGTATAATCTCAATGTTTTCCTCTAACACCCATTCGATAAAGAAATGCATACCTAAATATTAATACTAATGCAATTTCATGGATATTGCCACCATTTACAACAACGGTTTATAATAAATTTCCTCATAGTTACGAGAATATTGATAAAATATTATCTTTTCCTTTATTTTAATTATTAAATATAATCCTGTGCTGTGCATAATGGGAAGCAATAGTTTGATAAAAATGTATTAATTAGCAATTTTGATTAATTATTTATTATTTTGATGTACTCTTTACATTTGAAGCAGTTATGGCTCAGTGGCCTTGGCTATGGCAGCAAATAATGGACGCAGCAGGTCCATGGTTTGAATCCAGCCGCGGGCTTATGCTTCACTGCATTGTGGAAGGGCATTTTGCGGATACCCGCCTGGCTAACGACCACCCTCAAGTAGAAAATCTGTCACAAGCACCTAACGGTCGAAGATGTTGTTCAGGCCAACCTAAAATTACTAGCTGTCGAAGACTGCTGCCGGAACACACCATTAGGTGTTTTTGCGACAGGTTTTCTACTTGAGGGTGGTAGCTAGCCAGGCGGGCAATCGCAAAATGCCTTTGATCCCTATCTCACCTGATGGGAAATAATGGTGTGGTCGAAGATGTTATTCAGGCTAACCTATAAGTACTGGCTCTAAAGGACAGCTGCCGGAACACACCGTTAGGTGCTTGGCGACAGATTTTCTATTTGAGGATGGTAGCTAGCCAGGTGGGCATTCGCAAAATGACCTACCGCCATGCTCTAACGACTGCCATCCTAAGGCAACAACCGGGACCGACGGCTTAACGTGCCCTCCAAAGCACGGAAGCGCTCAGTAGTAATGTCACTAGTGGTCACCCATCCAAATCATGACCGCGGCAGACGTTGCTTAACTTTTCTGATCGGTTCAGAACGGCTAAGCAAATTTCGCTACGAGCGCTTCGAAAGTAAAAGCGCTGGTAGGATATTTTGCGAATTATCGCCTGGCTCACCGCTATCCGCCACTTTCATTCAAATAGAAATTCTGTCCCCAAGCACCTATTGGCGTGTTTGGCAAGCGGGCATTCGCAAAATGCCCTACCAACATGCTATAACTATCATCCTTAGTAGTTATATAGGTAATATAACAATGATTATTCTTGACGTTACTAGTAGTAAGTAGGTACTTTCAGAGGTAATTATTATTGCAAGCTCATCATACCGCATATTCATCGTAAGTATTTTCTTAACAACTCACTTCCAACAGATTAGCTCATGATTAGTTGCAGTGCGACCTTGACTTGATGATGATTGACTTCAGTAGGACATAAAGCACGACAATAAATACTTATCTATACATACAGGTGCATCAGTACGTGAGTATGTATGTATATAATTAACTAAGCTCTTTGTAGTGGCCAGATATTATCTTTTTATTGGTTTCCTGTCGTAAAATATGCGAGGTCGCGCGACAAAGTGCACGTTGCATGTTGTGTCGATGGTTATTTAGTTTGTGGTTGTGTTGTGATCAATAAATGCAGTTTAACGTGCTAAGGACAATAGCGGGAGCTCCCTTCGAAGACGATTTGGTGACGGTAAAGTTAAATGTTGCCTAAGATTTCAATCGGTTAGTTTTTGATTCGTCTTTCGAAAATCAAGTTCTGAGTTATCTACGACTTAAGATATAAGTAAATCGGGATAAAACACTGTTAAGTATGTCAATTTAAAAAAATACAGTTGGTGCAAGGAAAGACCGTATGTACCTTATTTATTCATTCTAATTTCTCTATGAGAAGAGCAATTATTAATAATAATTATTTTTGTATTGATTTTGAACAGGTTTAATTGCATTTTAATGGGTTTATTTCTGAAATCCCATCAAGGTCCTGGTGGCGATAACACAATTTTTTCAAAAATATCTACTGTGCTTGTTGGCTTATGAGGGAGCATTTCAGGCACACCGTGAAAAAGTAAAGTATTTTTGGGTTACCTACCCACAAATGCTTTAGTTTTTCATATAATTTACAAAAAGTTTATACATAACTATACGATTCGTGTTACGTTATAAATATAATATGAGGTAGGTACATATGCAATTCGAATTTTCTGTAATTCATACACTTACAATTATCTCTGATAAGGATAACTTTATAATTGAGTAATGCTGTATAGATTCAAAACCCATTATGACTTGGATGGATACGCATATAATATATTAAAGAATTTTCAATTAAGAGGAGACAATCATGAGAGTTCGATCCGGTATTATTACAAAACATGAAAACAAGTGTTGTTTCTTTACAATAAACCTATTTGCTTATTGATATATTACAAGTGAAGAGTATATGAGGTTAGTAACAAGTGCAGCCCGCATTCTTTGTGTAATATCGAGATTATATAGGTAGATAAGACACAATGTTGTTATATTTATAAGTACTCGTAGAACTTGCCGCAATTTACCACACAATGTAGCTAGTATCTATCTACCGAACGTTTTATTTTTTCAAGCAGTATTTTGTTGTTGGTTGTAAATTATGCAGATGTTAGGAACAATTTAAATGTAAATAGGGTTTTAATTTACAAACTAGTTGTTAAAAATACAATAAATAGAATATTTATGATAGGCTATTCATACAATATGACAAAAACATATTTAAGTCTTAATTTTACATCTTTATTAACCCAAAAAAATAATCCAAAACCGTTTATATGTCGCTGAATATGGTAGCTACGTACGTAAACTAATATTAAGCATCTACTCACAGTTAATTAAACATTACAAATGAATACACTGTTAACTTTTAACATTAAAGAATCGTTTTATCGTACCTTTGTAATTAAATTAACATTCAGTAGACAAAGATCACGGAGAGTAGAATATAAAATGCTTATTTAAAGAGCTTTATCGTGTTTATTTTCGAATCAGATGCGTTGGTCGTGCGGTGTATAAATGCTAATTCATCAAGATTAATAATCCATGGAAAATCGGTGAAGGTTAGGAATGTATCACTTACAATAGATCTATGTTAATCGAGAGAGACAACATTGCTTTATTCATAAAGACATAAATATCTAAGATAGAGGCCATTAATAATAACATGGGTACCTACTTAAGTAATGTATAGTAAGAAAGTGCATGTTTTGACATACCTACGATTGTAGTTTCTTAATGCCCAATCAACGAAGCAATTATATACAACTGAAATAATCATAATATCAAAAACTATTACAACTTAAGCAAGTCAGCCAATAATTTCATTGGTACTAGGAAGGTACTAATATAATAAACTAAAACATGTTCTATGCTTAAGTATATTTTGTCTTTCTCCGGGATGGCTGCGTGCTATTTATTCTCCATAAAAATTGAAAAATAATATTCACCTATTTTCTTTCTGGATAATGTCTCTAGCAATAAAATCTAGTTTTGCTTTAGAGACGCCCGTGTCATTTTCTTTTTTTAGACAGGAGTAACTTATATATTATTGTAGAATGTACGTCCCTGAAAATAATTAAAATATGTCGCATTTTACCGATATGATTATATAGAGGGCCACCAGACACATTTTAAAAGTGTGCAACATAAAAGAAAATTGTAGGAGCCTAGAAATACTCTTCCTTAAAATTTATATGCCAAAAAGTAATTGAATCTGCTCAGTTTCGCAGGAGAAAACGTTGTAGTACGAAACGTCTATTTCGTGAATTGTTTTCCTATTCATGTTCTCTCAAAAAAACTAACATATGATGTGATTTGGTGTGTTGTAGTGTGGTGTGGTGTGGAGGGGTATGATGTGATGTGATATACATTCATAGTACTAAAGCGGCAGGCTATACTTAAAGAGACTCTAAAGACTGTTCAAGGACATTAACTCCACAACTCAAAAGAAAAGAAAAAACTATGTGTATCTCAGTACGTAAATACTTACGGACGATAATTATTAACCTTAAACTTGATACTCATACATGTAACCGCAACAAAGACTCCGTATAGCACGTGGGCGACGATTTGTAACTTTGAATTGCAAATTCGTCTACAATTCGGCAGACTTCGTTCCATACGAATACATTGCCTTGCTTTGCCATACTTCCTTTGTTCCTTACACACATACAAATAAACATATACATATACAGATTATGTTAGTACTTATGCGGTATTTGTATATGTTGTGGCGCCGCACTGAATACGTCCATAACATCTATCGTGCGTATGGTATAGAATTCTTATGGATTCAGAAAGGACACTGTAGAATAAATATTTTAATAACACCTATTGATTATTTGACCTTTGTACCTTTTATCTGCTTTTCACATTCGAGGTTATCAATGATTTATCTACTTCTTTCGGAGAACATATAAATTATACTTGTCACAATTTTATTACTAGCTTACCTGTTTTTTGAAGCAGTGATGGCTCAGTGGCATTGGCTATGGACTGCCACGCAGCAGGTCCATGGTTCGAATCCCGCCGCGGGCTCGAACTTCACTGCATGGTGGAAGGGCATTTTGCAAATACCCACCTGGCTAGCGACCTCAAGTAGACAATTTGTCGCCAAGCACCTAACGGTGTGTTCCGGCAGCTGTCCTTGAGAGCCAGTACTTCTAGGTTAGCCCTTTAAAACTTTCGACCACATCATCACTTACCATCAGGTGAGATTGTGGTCAAAGGCTTACTTATCAGCAATAAAAAAAACCTGTAAGAAATTAGTAAGACAAAGTTATAGTTACAATACAGAAGATTCTAAAGAGTACGTAGTTTAATGTAATTCTGAACGAAAATATTTAAAGAAACATAAACATCTTAGACAGCCCTAACCCGCTTATCAAGAAATACAATACTGCAATTATTTTATCGAGCGATGTCTGCCTTTAGTCATACAAAATCATTCATTCATAAATTGTGCAAATTAGTACTTATCAGTTGTACTTGTGTAAGTAACTTTATATTTTAAAAGCTTGTGAATGTTTTATTCAAGGTCTACGACAGAGGTGCAGAATATAAAAGGTACTTCAATATATACCTATATATTCAAGTACCATTTCGAGTCGAGTGGCTTCTTAAACGAATTTCTAAAATATTGCAAGATTTAATGGGCATATTAATAAAATTTGATACAAAGATGGCGCAGCGTCCCGTCGTAAAATAAGACACGAAGTTTTTGCATCACAACAGCGCGAGGAATAAATGTTTTAACAATTTAAGGCAGAAGACCCTCTGGGTTTCTTCAAGCAATATAGTGTAATATAGATATTAAAGTCTTAAAAGTTGTCTGTTAGTGTGGGTGCAGGTCGTTCAATTGATCAAACCCATTAATCAAATTAAATGCCTTATTTTTCGGCATGGAATGTAAATGTGTGCAAGTACTATTTGTTCGATAAGTCTAGCCATTTAGGTCTTCTTAAATGTTACTTATTAATAATCACTCATGTTACTATAATTACAATTAATCCAAAAACTATGACTATATAGAATAAATCGGTGTTAGGTACTTATTTTTCTATATATCTGTAAAAATCTAAAATCTAGAATAGGTAGGTACTAAATACTCTCCGTATTGTAGATTTACCATTGTAGATTTGGAATTTGTTTAATTCAACGTCTATCTTGTTAGGTGAGGGTCTTCAAACAAATATAATTCGGCATGTGTTGGTTTAATTTTAGACTTTGAACTATGTGGGCGTCCTCAACTCACATTTCGTTGTCGAAACTAGTACAAATTGGACCATATGTAGGTTCATTTGCTGACCTCCAATTTTATACCATAACGCATTATGCCACACACCACAGACACGTCATTATTGTAGATGTGTGCTTTTTTGAAAAGACGTAAAATTTTATCGTACACAACAAAATGAAAACTATTTTTCTATTGCAATTAAATAGCTGTTTGAAAATAAGCTTGTTGAAACCAAACCTTGACGAGTTTTCTATTAAAGATTTAGGGGACCACAGGCCCATCTAATCTTGTTGTTCATAGCATGTTCATATTTACCTACAAAAGCCATAAAAACGCAGAATACCCTTATACAAAAGTTGTAAGAGGCACTGAAACGAATGCATTAGATAAATACTTTTTTATATCTAACCACCACCTGATGGTATTAGATGATTCGGTCGAAAATATTGTTTAGGCAAACGTAGAATTACTGTCTCTGAAGGAGCTCTCCTGCCGGAACATAACGTCAGGTGCTTGGCGTAAAATTTTCTACTAGAAGGCGGGCATCCGCAAAATACCCTACCACCATCCAAAACAACTGCCGTCCCAAGACAACAAGCACGGAAGCATTCAGTGGTAAAAGCCATTTAGCGGTCACCCATCCTAGTTATGACCGCAGCGGATGTTTCTTAAACTGACCTGCCTGTTATATCCAATGAACATTTCAATTATTAACAAAGTTAAACTGTAATTTCGGCCATATATCGTACTACTGTCAGTGACGATTTCTTCAACACATCTGTACTTCGCGGCTTTTATTCTATGCCATGGGATATCATGAGCTTGTGTGCGTGCGTATATGAACATAACACACCCACCGGTCGAGACGCGCCGAAATTGCGTCCGATAGCTACTACCAAATATACTGTACATAGTTTTTGCCCGCTGTCGAGTGTCAAGGACGGCCGAAGCTGTTGCCACGCTAAATGAAGCACACGTTTTCTTTTTTCTTTTTGATGTGATTTAAAAAAGTTGCCATTATAAGTTTTTGTCGAAGGCTATCAGCGCTTGAAAGCAATTTCGCTACACACGAAGTAAAGTTAGGTACAGTTGGTAGAGCAGCCAATAGTGTTGGTAGATTAAAAATAACTTAGTAAAAATCAGACGCGACCAGTCAGAGGTAATACTGAAAACAAGGCCTGTATAAATTGTACATGTTTTGGTGAAAGAAAGACATAATGTCCCGTCTGACCTTACTTAAGAGTAGAGCAGAGAGTTAGAGTTTGCATGGTGGCAGGGCATTTTGCGCCTGGCTAGCTACCACCCTCAAGTAGAAAATCTGTGGCCAAGCACCTAACGATGTGTTCCGGTAGCTGTCCTTAAGAGCCAGTAATTCTAGGTTAGCCTGAACAACATCTTCGACCACATCATCATTTACCATCAGATGAAATAGTGGACAAAGGCATATAAAAAAAAATATTCTAGAAGATGATTGTTAGAGACAATAATATTCGACTAAAACAATATCTATAGATTTCTTCCACACTTTTTTGTTTTAGCTGAAGTTCTTTCAAATGTTTTTGTTGCATGGTGGTTAGGGCATTTGCAACCACCCTTAAGTAGAAAATCGGTCGCCAAGCACTTAACTATCGGTATGTCCTGGCAGCTGTTCTTGAGTGCCACCAATTCTATTTTAAGCCTCAGTCAGGTGTTAAAGGCTAACATATCAGATTTTTTTTAATTTTTCGTTGTAATTTATCGTACTTAGGTGAGGTTTCTTGTATAACAATAACGCTAAAACTGATATTTTTCATACAGAACTTAGACTAATTACTAAAAATTTACTGATTTGTTACGTAATGAGTCCCTAGCCATATGGATATATGTATAAGTAGGTATCTATGTATATACGTATATAATTAAAAAAATGCAAATACAGTTAGTTACCCACAAAAAAAGAAATGTATTTATTGCGATTATTAAACAACTAATGCATATCAATTAAATGTTTATCTTACAGTTACGTCTTACTTAAACCGATATCCAACTAATAATAGATAAATTGGCATTGACCTTAATGGTAGAGCAATCATAAAAAATGAGTCGAATTATCTAATCGCCCGAAGATATTATATTTAATTAAAAACCTTAAAAAGCAGTGGTTGATTAAAACGCCTTTTTGATTTGCCGCATCGAATTCTTAATTACTGGTATACTTTCGAGTTGTTTCTTGATCAATATAAGGTAAGTACGAGTATTTAAAATTGTCCTGAAGTATCTCTCTTATTATAAAAGTCACTGAAATTCTTGCTTTTTAGTTTCGACCCACTTCATACGAGTCGAGTTATTTTGAAATTTTCCAAACTTTCAAAAATCACTTACATTTATTAACGTCTGCTGTTGAATCAACACTTGGCAGGCGTCTTGGGGATCACAGTCTATGATGACTGGTCTTCAGAAGGTCACACTGCTGCACACTTTCTAGTATTTTCTCTACTCTTGAGAGCCAGTGAAATTGCAAAATGAGGCTGAACAAGTATGTCTCAAGCTGATGGGCGCAGTGCAGTTCGTCACTTGTGATGAAATGCATCTGTTATAGGCAGAGGATACCTCTTACCATCAGGTGGGCCTCGTGCTTGTTTCGTCACAATAACATTAAAAAAAAACTCTCCTTCGAATTCCACAGGAAGACACGGGGGAAGGAAGGGGGTACAATTGTAACACCCCACGGGATACAGATTGACAGATGAGGGATTGCAATCTGATGAATATACAATCAGAAGCAAAAATCAAAATCATTTATTACATCTTGTTTTGTTACATTCATTCTATATAATAAAATATCAACATCACAAAGATATCTGCCATGCTTGAATAGACACTCGCTAGAGTTCCTATTTATATTTTCTTGCATAAAACATCTTTATTCGTTCGGCAGACAATAGTTGAAATACTTAAACAAATGATTCGGTTGATATATGATATATCATAATTTGTTTAGATAAATTTGTCTAGGAGAGTCTAGGAGAATCACGATTTTCGTGTAGAGAAGCTTCTTGGAAAATCTTTTAGTTTTTCCGGTTCTACACTTTACTCCCATAAAGATAACATTATCACGAACTAAGATGATAATATGTTATGAACATAAAAAGAGTATTACCTACTTACCCCAATTTTACAATCGTTCAAGACCAACAATAACGCGGCTATATAATAGTGTTATCTAATCTGTACAAAAATGTACGTATCTTATATAATAATTTTATATTCGTATCGGAAAAAAAAGAAGCCAGATTCTGGATACAAGGCAACACAATTTTGTCGAATTATGTTAATTATAAATAATTCGACAAAATTTTGGTAATATGTAACGATTGCATTGTATCCAGAATCTGGCTACGTTTTTTTAACAACAAAAAGACTTATTATAATAATATTTTTTAATACGATACTTTGTACACTTATAAATATAAAATACTTTTTTGAAGTTGACCCTGTGCTGATTCATAATACTAACCTCACATTTATCATGGACCGACTTCCACAAGTTATATCACGCAAGTTTAAGTAAATATTCGCAGTGCAGTTCATCGCATCATACAAAATGCATCTGTTATAGGCAGAGGTTAGTCCGCTTAACATCAGGTGAGCCTCGAGCTTGTTCCTTCATAATAAAATTAAAAAAAGTTATCGGGTTGTGCGTTAGGTCGAACGGAAAACATTCACCATTTTGCCGGCCACATAAACTATAAATAAATGGCGTTTTTCCTCATAAAAGCTATTGGAAAGCAGAATATTATCTTTAAAATGAAACTGTACTAATTTTGAGAAGATGTTGTCGTCTGCTATTTTGAAATCGGACTGGCATTGCCTTGTTGGCGGAGTGGTGAAAGCGTTGTTATAGGTCCGAGGTTCTGAGTTCCCCCATGGCTCGGAGAAATATTGGGGTTTTCTGTCAGAGAAACAATCGATTGTAAAGTAGTAGCCCAGAAGTTTTAAACTGTGCCCGGTATAAGACAATCGTCTTGCGACCTATTACATCGAACCAGAAATCTCTGCTTACCCTTTCGGGTATCAGAGATACGAGTATCCCCATACATATTGAATATAAAGACTAGACTATCGCGTATATATTACTCTACTTTGTATCTCTACCTAAGTCATTACTCAAAGTAGCCCATTCGATAAGGCGAGTCAATACTGCAGCCGTGATCAATAGATGCAATCAGACTGAGTCAGTCTCCCGTATCGTGTACAGCTTGACAGTTTTATTGATGATCGCGCCATTTGACAGCTTTATTGATGGTCGCCCTGCTATGGCATTATTGAATTAATCGTGTGATCGTACTGCTATTGCTGAACAATGGCGCCGGGGATTCTATTTCGAGGTTTGATTGGGTATATCGTGTCTACAAAACTTGTTATACCTATCCAACTGTAGTGCCGGAAAAATTATAAATAAACATATCCTATATTTGAGGCGATTTTCCTGGTAAACCTAGAATGAGCTAGCATTTGAGAGCAAGATGTATTTTCAAATATTTTTATGAGATTAGATTGACGAATAGATCATTTAGTAACTCTGTGTCTATTCTTCTCTTATGGCAAATACAATGATAGGTATATTACTTAAATGTTTTTTTAAGCATTGATGGCTCAGTGGGATTGGCTATGGATTGCCGCGCAGCAGGTCCATGGTTGTAATCCCGACGCGGTCTTGAGCTTCATCGCATGGTGGACGGGCATTTTGCTAATGTCCGCCTGGCTAGCGACCACCCTCAAGTAGAAATCTGTCGCTAAGCACCTAACGGTGAATCTAAGAGCCAGTAAATCTAGGTTAAGCCTGTTAACACCTTCGACTACATCATCACTTACCATCAGGTGAGATTGTGGTCAAAGGCTTACCTATCAGCAATAAAAAAAGTTAGAAAATATTAAACACCCGTCGGCTTTAGATGTGTACTGTAAGTAGGTATTTAAAATTCAGCCAGTACTTAATTTGGTGACAAATTCTCGATATACGGCATTTTTATCATTCGTGATAAAAATGACTCTTGAGAAATTTAATTAAAATATTCTGAATGTGTAACATTATAATAATACATATTAGATATACCTACTTTACTTGAAAGTAGCTAAATAGAGTAAGAAAATTAGGAATTAAGGAATGGATAAAGAAACAGTTAAATATAAAAATACAACGTTCTGAATCGGGGATAGAAATAATTTATTTTTTGATTTCTCGATTCGAGCTCGGTTGTCTGAGTTTATGACTGCCCAAGATGGTATCAACTCTAAAACTACCCCCATTGAAGGAATCATATATAGGTATTATATATCTGTTGTTACATAACCCCGGGGCCGTCTGAATATCTTTTGAAACTTTCGTAGCGAAGTTTGCTTTGCCGTTCTTACCCGATCAGGAAAGCTAGGCAACGT
This sequence comes from Plagodis pulveraria, assembly GCA_963890685.1. Classification (NCBI taxonomy): domain Eukaryota; kingdom Metazoa; phylum Arthropoda; class Insecta; order Lepidoptera; family Geometridae; genus Plagodis; species Plagodis pulveraria. The sequence continues at coordinate 18,458,701 of OY982963.1, read as the reverse complement.
CTGCTGCGGTCATGAGTTGGATGGGTAACCACTATAGTGACATTACTACTGAGCGCTTCCGTGCTTCGGACAAATTAAGCCGACGCTCCCGGTTGTTGTTTTAGGACTGCAGTCGTTATAGCATCGTGGTAGGGCATTTTGTGAATGCCCGCCTACCACCCTCAAATAGAAAATCAGTTGCCAAACACCTAACGATATGTTCCGACAGCTGTCCTTGAGAACTGGTAATTCTAGGTTAGCCTGAACAACATCGTCGACCGCTAGATTAACAGAATCCAATGAGTCTAATATCTGACGCCAAGCAACTCAGCATGTATTCTGCGGCAGTTGTCATAGAGAGCGAGTACTCCTTATAGGTTGAGCCTATCTATCTCACCTGAAGGTTAGTGACGTGGTGTGGTAGTCAGATGTTTATGATCCAAAGGCTATACTATCGACAAAAAATACTCGCCTTCCTCACTAATCCATTTTTTCCGTCTAATTCAGATAAGCTCTTTAATTTGTAGTTTCCGCTCCGTAACAAAATGGTAGTTGTATTGTTTCGTTAATGCTAATGCCCTAATGCCAGACACGGCGGAGTAAAAAATTACGTCCTCTACACCTGAATAACAATGAGTTTGAACATGCATTCAGATAATATATTTTATTGCTTATTGTGTACAACAACATTTGTTTTGTCGGCCATCGTAATTGCTTGGTAGATAATTTATACTTTGTTTTTTTATGTGATGGAAAATTATGCGATGCTAAAGTTGCAAAGCGAAAAGAGGCCTTAGTTATTTTTAACCTTCTTACTTATTTGACTATATAAAGAGTGCCTGACATTTACAGCATAGTATAATTTCAGTGTGGCACAGTCAAAATTATTAATTTATTTGGTATAACGATCTACGCTACGTTACGATGAAAGAAATCAGAGTTAAAGCAAAAGTCATATCACTGCATTTAAACTATTATATTTTACGTATAAAACAACACAGACTGAAAATACACAGACTGAAAACTCTTTAAAAACTCTTTGAAAAATTTGCAATGCAATGAGTTGAGCTTTAAAGTATTTAGATGTACATAAAGAACTGAAAACAGTAACACAACACTACTTAATTAAATATCCACTCATAAAAATGCAATTAAGTTGACTGGTATTCACCATACCTACCCTACTACGCAGCGGGCGCGGTCCAAACTAGGTCACCCATTTCTCGCCACACCAACAAAGAGAAACAACGCATTTGCTTCAACGTTATAGCACTTTTATGTCCTTTTAAAACTATGAAACTCGACCCCTTTCCTTGAAACTCAAGGCGATACATTCGTCTGTTAAATTTATATCCATAAATGTATATTGGGGCCCTTATATACAAAATATCTAAAAAGTCATTACGAATGGAGAATATAAGCAGCATTTAAATCTCCGCGAAACTCATAGGGTGATAACTTCACAATGCGCGGGTGGAAAGAAAGTTTTGTATGATTCAAAAGCAACCGATTTGCAGTGAAACCTGAGAGGAAAATTTATAAACTGCATTTATGCATTCATAAAATGCATATCAAGTTACTTAACCCTCAATAGGTAGTACTTACATGGCTACAAAGAAACATAAAGAAAATTTCTTCGACTGGAAAAATTACATTTAATGCAAGTGGTTAACAATGTTCATATAGCTCTTAGTTTTAATTACATTCGGTTTTTGTAATGATTTTTAAATTGTAAGTAGCTAATATAATTTTTGAAATCAAGTACTGTCTGAATATAAAGACAATTATAAAGATATCATGGCACACATTTATAGGTATGGTTTTTAAAGGTGTCTAAACACCCACGATATTATACTCCCACGTAACAGAACGCTTGACCAAATACTGAGTCGTTTCCAGACTCCACGGGAAATTTCTTTGTTAGAAAGTATTCTCCGACTCGAATAATCGAATCCAGGACTTCAAGACTCCACACCGACACTACAAACGAGACAACCCGAGGCAGGTTTAATATAATAGTTTGTGTGTAATAAAGAACTAATCCAAAGCCCACGCGACTCGGAGCGGATACATTAGCGTTATTTCTTTCCCCCTTTTCGGGCACGGACGTCCTACCTAATGTTATTTGCATATCCGCTATAAGGCAGTTATTGGCGCCCACACTGTAGTCCGGTTTATTCACTTTAACACGACGTGAACGTTCGCACATTTTCTTTAAATATATTTTTTATCGTGGATTGTAAGCGACGACGCGGCTGACGATGGAACATGCATGTCTAAAAAATACCTGTTTCTTCTGAATGTGAAGACTCTATCATTGTCTCGCGATATAGTAGTGCAAACACTACTGTGTTGAGGCGTGAAGGAGAATGTGGCTTGTGAAACTACTGGGCGAATGCAGTATAACAACTAAAGTGTGGAAGTGACGAGCTCAGTGCAGTGTCAAGCAGAATGAGAAATATCATGGTGACACTGAAATTGTAATGGACAGTTTTGACGCTTATCACCATGCAAGCGAATTGTCAGTATTATCACTATACATAGAAAAAAAATGGCAAATAGGGACCGTGGTAGGGTGTTCCAGACTTCAGCTGCACGCATTATGAAGCTGGAGTGAAAGCGGTTCGTGGGTATTTTTGGAATATCAACCATACGTATGCCGCGTTCCTTGTGCGTCTTGTCCGAGGAAAGAATGGGGATAATGAAGTACGTTTGTAAGGTTATGAAGACTGCAAAATATCGATACGTAAGCATAAAATAACTTATAGTAGGTACTAACGTAGGCTATTAACTATGCGTCTGTTTCAAGGGTTTGGAGTCCAGCCTCCACTAGCGCAACATCGCTTGTGAGCATTCAATGAATATTCTATACATTTGATAATTACAATAAATTTATGTCGCTAGTAACGAGCCTGTCTCTTTGAAGACCTTCACAAACGGTGACAAGAGCTCACGCCTAATATACGTTTCTCTAATTTTCCACATTGTCGCTTTCGCCATTAGACACAGATGTTTATCGTAAAATCTTTGGCTCATGTGTGCATTTTCTTATTTAAACAGATGTTCTTCATTTACTCATCAAATAAACCGAACGATTTTAAGTTGCGCAAAACGTTCTAGGCTCGCGGCTTTTTGCATGATTGCATTAGAACCAGGCGTGTTACTGTGAATAGGTGACATCGAGACACTTGTCTGCATATGTGAGCAGGTGTTTTAAAGATAAATAGGCTGCTGCCTTGTTCGACTTCACTAATAAGTATATACTTACATTGTATACCAACACAACGTCCTTAAGTAAAAAAACCTAACCCCGATTGCATTGTAAATATCACGTAGATTAGGTTCTCACTGGTAATATACAGGTACCATACCTTGCTTCAAGTATGGTTTGACTGAAATATCTAGTCGATTAATAGACATAAGGAAATTGTCTTGAATTTTCTTCCACTGTACTGTGATGTAGAGATATACAATTACTTATACAGGCCAACTAGCAGAACTGTTTGTATTTTGACAAAATGACTTGGGTCCAGCTATTTCAGCCAATATGACGTGGGATACCGAAGCAAAGATTAGTCTCCAGCTCAGAAATTTTCCCATCTCTACCAACCCGTTGAGAGTCGTATGAGGCGAAGGGGAAAAAGCGCCGTTTCAGCAGCATGCAACTTTCACATCGACGTGTCGTGTTGCTGCAGATTGGGCGCAGAAACGGGCTCGTTACGTTAGATTTAACATCTGGTTGCCTTATGTCATCATTCAAGGAATGTTACTGACGGACCACGAAACTGATGGTCCTGTGCGTTATTAGCGAAACATATAATATGTTCTAGTGTTACCCTTTCTAACAAAACAAGGGAAGACAATTTATACCTACCGAACACACATGAATATGGCTAGGAAGAAGATTATGATCTTATTTAAAAATTATATCGTACAAAGTCGGTATATGTACCAAGGTACTGAAATTTAGATTTGGGGACATAACTTACCTCTTCAATTTAGATTTCAAGTACAATTAAGTAGGTATTTGCATATATACCAGAATTACCTATAGGTAAACTATATTGTATAAGGAGTAGGTAGGTCCTCTATCATTGCAGTTTCATGCATAAAATGAATCATCCTAACAATAAAGGATAATTAAATTAATATTTGACGACCAAAACAACTGCCTTCATTAGCTAAGTCATGTTTTGTTTGTAGGTAAGTTTAGTTACCCAGAATGAAACAATGAGCTTAACCTTGAAATTGTAGTTGTCCATATCAAGTCTGGTATTCCTGCCGCTGAGGTTTATTTTCCTCTCGTTCGCGAGTAGAATAAGCAAACATTGCAACTAGGTTACTCTGACTCGGTGCTTTATTGTGTTTACGTGCGACAGATATGAGATACACAGATATAAGTACGCCAGGTCAAGGCGCTCGACAGCTTTCGAGCGGACCTGCCATATATGGAACTGGTAGACTTAGCTCCCGTGTGATGAATGGCTCTATCACGATCGTGTCCTAATTTTCACGTCTTAATTTCGACATAATGTTGTCTACGGGTAACATCAATATCGTGTGCTCGTTAATTGCTTAATCCATGCGTGTCCTTGCAGCGTCGTCGCCTGCTAATCCCGCGATACCGCGCCTGCGTCGAACAATGGAGGCGACACGGTACACGGAAGAACGTTAAAATGCGTCGTAAAAAGCGCGTAGTTTAAATTTTATGGCTCGCGTTCAATTGGGGCCTGTAAAAAAGCGTTTATTGGAGTAGCATCCTGGCGGCGAGGTCACGACGTTCGGCTTTGGATAGGTCTAATTAAAACCAGCCACATGCACTCTTGCGAAAGCAGGGCCCCGCCGAAATGGCCAATTGCGAAACAGCGTGCCCTTCGTTCTTGTTTACTGTACAGATTTTGGGTCATGCACAGATTCCAGTTTTCTCAGAATTCTTACAACTTTGTAGACATATTCGTCTAATTAAGCTCTTATAATAATAACTGAAGAGAATGTTTGGACACATTATGAACTTATATAAATCATATTTCTGAAACAAACTTCTTAAAACTGATAAACACTCATTATGAACACGCATTTCATCTCAGTCTTTGTCGAACCTACATGAAGATATAAGTATATAAAACGATTATTGCACAATGTATTGATTATTGTTTCTGTTCTTTCCAGATAAAGAACACTGTGAACGAACGCTACCCGTGAAGACTTCTCATTCAGAAGACGTTAAGTGCCATTCGAAACAAGTTTACCACAAGCAGTGATATTTAGATAAGATAGTGATAGTGCAACCGTGATCTTAGGCTAAGGTGCTATAGTTTTTATTGTGAACCGTTACCAAAAAGAAGCGAAACTGGCTCCTTATAAGGATATAATGAACTCTTCGAGCATGAGCTCAACAGTGCCGACGATAAAGTGTGAGGATACATCTCCATCGCCGTCTGCGGCGGTGGGAAACGAAGGAGAAGGGGGGACCTACAACTTGAGTGTTAACGTGAACTTCTCAAGTTCCACCATGATCAACCTCTTGTCAGCAGAGTCAGTGGGGACCACGACCCTGAGGACGCCAGAGATCGTCAACGATGTCATCACAATGACAAACCCGCTTGACCAGCTGGATCAATACAATCAAAATTCCACTTTCAAGGTAAGAAATTATACACTACCTAGTATATTTGCAAATGTGTAATGATAACAATACAACGTTAATGAAATATCCTGCATTCAACATCGCGTGATTCATTTATACACGAGAACTAAGAAAACTAATTATAAAGTAAACATGTGATAATGGAAACTAACTTCCCTGAAATGTCTTCCACTATGACTAAACATGCTAGAACTTATACGGTTTGAATAATATATGACCGTTAAAAAGGCCCGATGGGCCTCTTGCTGCTAAAAATAGCATTCCCCGACTGCCAATTATCGTACTGATATTTGCAATGCTTATTCCTAGACGCTTTCACAGTGGAACAATGAACTGGCAATGCACGTAGGATCCTTGCAGCACTTAGGTCGCATCGGGGAACGTCGCGTCGACTGGCATATAAAATAAGTGTTACAAGTATTTTGGAGAGTAGCCAAGTGGTCACGGCTTGGACGCCACGCAACACCGTCACGTGACCAACTCCTTTATAAACATTGGATAACATAACAGCCGCCAGCTTGCATGAGGTCATGCACCTTATGAAGAATCCATACTCATTGAGAAGTAGACTTCATGGCGCCACGGTTCTACTTGATATACCTATCTAGTTATCTGTATTAGTTATCGCACGATACATAGATACAGTTATGTAACTTCCTATGTATACTCAGTTATATACCTACATTTTATGTGTTCTAGATTATCTGATTGTCAATGCGAGAATGAGTTTAATGCTCTACGAATATTATGAATGGCAGGGAATTTAGAGCGTGAAGAGACAATGGGACATTGGTTAATTACCCATCTGATATGGAATGTTGTTAATGATGGGGATCGTCACTAGACCGTTACGATTAATTTTTGTCAACTACCTTCATGCTAGTAAGGATCTTTAAGCATAATCCAAGATTAACATTTGAAACTAGGTGTGTAGGATTCATAAATAGTATTCATATATTGAAAAGAAAGTAAGCGCTATAATTTTGAATATTTATTTCTAGCCAAACAAATCTTTGATTTGCATACGTATCGTTTTATAATTTTTAACCTCTCGTGTTACCACAATGTATTTTTCATATTACCATAATTAAATGATTAGCTAGGATGTCTATGTGTCCTCCAGCTTCCTTCTTAAATACCAGTTCAATCAGATTTTTATTAAAAATATCAATATAATGGAAACATACTCTTCAATCTTTGACCTACACTTGTCACTAAACTTATCCACATATTAATGAATACATTGAGTAATAATTTACATTAGTCAAGTTCTTGAAACAAAACTTTGATGACTCCCCTCGTCAAAGCATATAACTGCCCTATTGACACAGCATGGTACTTGGCCAGGTGTAAGACTAAAGAGCCATTAGTTCCGGTGAATGAGCGTCAACTCATTTCCCTCTCGTCCACCGAACAGGAAATGACTTTTAGTCTCGATGTCCAACAATTCCGCCAAACATTGTCCGTTTTAAAACGCCTTTTCAAGTATTCCTCTAGAGATAAAAATAAATAGAATTGTAACAATATAAGAACAGGATGCTACCGACGTTTATGCTTATCTATATTAAATAGAGTTAATAGTAGGCTTAATGTATTTCGATTTATTTGCCTTGAATGGTGAATATTTAAACTTTGTTATACTAGAAACAGATTTTCAAAAATTTATATTTTTGGTGAAAGATATGATATTCAAAAGTAATATTTGGAATTGGTAGGTCAGATACGCAATTTAAAGATAGATAGAAGTACAATTTGTCCCAGCTAACCTTCAACAAAAATACCATAGATACAAGGTTCGCATGGTATTTTGCGAATGCCCGCCTGGCTAGCTACCACCCTCAAGTAGAAAATCTGTCGCCAAGCACCTAACGGTGTGTTCCGGCAGCTGTCCTTGAGAGCCAGTACATCTAGGTTAGCCTGAACAACATCTTCGACCACATCATCACTTACCATCAGGTGAGATAGTAGGTAGTCAAAGGCTAACCAATAAGGCATAAAAAAAAAAAGTCAAAACTAATCAACAGACCTTACTAAAACAACATGTGAGACAGTGGTCAAAGGCTTACCTCAAAGAAGAAAAAAGTATAATCAGTTAAGTTTGTGGCATTTTCGGACTAGTTTTATAGTTTGAATAAGGTCTTGTGTTACAATGTCTGTGACCTCATCTTTTTGACCAAACTGGGAGCCTGGGAACTTATCTATTACATTATCAGACAACTATAAGTATACTAAGTGATAATCGTTTCTTCTGGCGATTTATCCAGAATAGACAGTATTTGGTCAGGATCTCACCTGATGGCAAGTGAAGATGTTGTAGAGAGACTTCCTCCTAGCTCTTGATAGTTGTGGAGGTCCTTAAATTCACTGATCTTTATTGCACCAAATAAAAAGAAATTGTTTTTTTTTTATCTTTGTATTTATCGTGTGACCTAGTGTTGTTAATAGAAGGTAGATCTATTAAATTTCAAGAAACCGATTTGAAATCAAATTCGTTACTTAATTTGCCCGACACTTAAGAAAATCGACTCGATTTGAGCCACAATTCTAAAACCGATTTAAATTTTAAAATTGCTTATTGTTGACCAATTTAGACCGCAAACGAGTGTCTTTTTCGTTAGATAGAAAATAGATAGATAGATAGTCGCCAATCACTTTCTTTATTTGCTACGCAAGCAAGTGACAGTTTAGTTTCTTTTTTGGTACCATGGTGTTTCTAAAACATTATTTTCTGTAATTTCAGCCGGGATTTGGACAAGACTCCAATTCGTCGATTTCTAACGGCTCATCGGCCACGTCGCCAGCGTCCAGCACCACGCCTAGCATACAAAAGGTATTATACTTCTTCATACAAACATAACATTATCAACTCAGTTACTTTAATTTTGAAACGTTGTAGACTTCGATACGAGATAGCGGAGATTACAATTTTTATTTCATTACAGTACGTTTTCTTGTACGCGTCTAAGTACCTATGAATATATTAATGAGTAAAACTATAAAGCATGAAATTTTATAATTGAGGTATTCTTCGTTCGTAGAAAAAAGTCTACTTCAGGCAGGAGAGAATAAAGGAGATCCGAAAGATGTATCATGTTTTCCTAGTAAGAAATCTTAGTCGTGGCCTGTTTCCTTATGATAGGTACCTAACACAGTGTTGAAATTTATTATGCGTTCTAATAGAATTATCCTTACAAGCACTTTGAAAGATTTTAGGCATTTAGGATGGAAGAATGGCACTACTACCAAAATAAAGCTTTAGTACTTTGGAGTGACATTTATGGTTCTGTCGTAACTTACTATACTCGTACTCAACAATAATTTCAGGTTTCGCTAAATTGAAACAGAAAAAAATGATTGAAGGTCTTATATAGAATATACAATTATTAACTCTAATGAATGAGCGATTGGATTAATAGATGTTTATTATCTGTACCTACCTATTTGAATACAAAATTAAAAAATGATTGTTCTTAAATAAGAATAGTGCGGAACACGTGTTTGTTATAAAGGATAAGTCTAAAGCGAATCTTGATATACGAGAACAAAATTAAAATACGAAATCCGGTATTTGGAAACGAACAAAAACATCGACAAATGCGCAAAATGCATAAGTAAGTTTCCTTTGGCCTCGTATTCAAATTATCGTTATTACTATTGAATAAAACAACCACTTTTTGTCTCGGTTGTTATGTTAGCACAGATGTAAACTTGCCTAGACAATAGGCGGACGTATAAAAATGTGAGAAAAACATAACGCATTATCAATGAAGTGGTTAGTTTTGCTACTATGCATTGAAATCACTTATATGGCTGTACTACCATTCAATACATACTTATGTCTTGAATACGACCTTGATAGGATCATCAAAGTCTAATCAAGGTGAAGTGGCCATGAATCATGAAAAAATAATGCACGACTGAGAAAATGTTAATTCTGTATGATCTTCAATATACGCCTATTGCCTTCGGTAAACATCCGTGTACAACCCACAGTCGTGTTAATAGGTGTTTGCAGGTTCAATAATACCACTCGTAAATATATTTGTAATGAATGAATGATCGATTATCGTTTAAAGCTTATTATAAACGAAGCGTTGAAGAAAGTATGTAATTTCAATGTATTAGCTTCTGTTGTCGTTGAAGTAATTGATATGTCTTTAGTTATTTTCTTATCTTACTTTTACTATAGGATGCGTATTTCTTTAAAAACTGCTAATCAAATTGCACGTATTAAGCTTAGAAATAACACTTACATACTTACTATTGATAGGTATGTACTCGTATCTTAGGTAGACACCTAAATGAAACGATATCTTGCACATCTTTATTTTTTCCCTACAAGGAGATTCTGCTCCACGACACCTCTTTTCTTACTTTCAGCAAACATGTAAGTACTTAAACTATGAGAAGATGTCAACCGGAAGATATCCCAAGAAATTCAGCTAACTCGGCACTTCCGAACCATTCAACGCAGAATTAGCAGTCAGAAATAACAGTTTTCAATGCAATGAAAAGAAAGATACGCAATAAGACTGTAATGATATAGGTATATAGCAACTCAATACCAATTGCGATTCTAATGTTACAAGGCTAGTCAAATAAAATTAGTAATAAAACCCAAAACATCTAATCTAAATTACAGACAATTAATTCTACGTGAGATAAAGTTATCGCAAGAATGAAATGTGCAAAAAAATAAAACAAAAGTACCTCCTGCCTCAAATCTGGGTAAAGGTAGGTTTTCTATAGGAACTTTATAATAACAGTGTTATATATCTTCTTCCAGACGTGTTCAGAACTGATCAAAGCTGGTTTAAAGCTATCCATCGAGTCAAAGCGCAAGATGTCCGGGAGCGACACCGACGCAAGCGTCAAAAGAATGAAAAAGGAAGAGAGTGATGATGAATATGACAGCAGCAACACGTTGATGCCCAAGTCCGAAGGGGTGAGTTAAATGATTGTCCTAAAACAACCACTTCATGTCCAATAACAAGTAGGTAAGCAGTTAAGATTGTAGACAAAGAAGAGGTGATATAATATAAATTGCCCGGGGGCAGGGAACAACTGCATCTTTTCTGGGGTAACTAGTAATTTTTGGATATAGTTTTGTCATAATTTATAGTTAAGTAACTATGACTTGCACAGGTAATAATCATGAAAAACCCGTTATCACATACATTATATATAATTGCACGATGTAGATAGCAGTATTAAATCCATGGGACCAATCTCGCATGTAACAAGTAGAAAATTATTTTACACTTATAATTTTAATAAGACCAAAACCTGTAATTATTATAGTTTCTCAATTTACCTCAGTAGGCCTGAATAACTAATAAATATTATCGTCTTAAAAGACATCGTGTCGTGAAGGCACCTATCAAAAGAATTTGAATAACGTGCTGAATCTTGTTACGAGCGGCAAGATAAAAGTTAATCATGCAAGGCGCGTCTGAGCTGGAATGTTGTATCAACATAGCACCTAGAAAATAAAAACAATGCACCTGTAGATGATAAACACTACCTATTAAATGTACGTGTTTATAACCGTTAGATTGACAATATATACAAGTGCTAGCCGAGCAAAGGGTTGACAGTGAGAATACTGCAGTGAATGGATTCTTTTTAATTTTTTTTTTTATCGAGTTATTACTTATTAACCTTTTAATGATTGAAAATGCACTTATATGCTATCTCTTTGCTCGGTTTGCCTTACGGCAAAGGCATTTTTCATCTCTCTCCATTGTTTTCTGATTGCCGCTACTCTCATCCAAAGTGGGCCTAGGGTCATTTTTAGGTCTGGCTTATATATCTTATTGGTTTACAACCTCGGCTCCTTGTGTTGCCCCTTGTACCCACACTGTCACTAGTTTACTCCATTTTTCCTTCTTGCAGCGGATCACATGACCAGTCCACCGCCATTTAAGTTGGTCCATGCGTGACAGTATGTCTGTTAATTAATTTTGTGCCTGAAGTCTTTACTTGTAACTTTGTCTATTAGTTTTAAACCAAGCATACTTCTCTAGCTGCTTGCTAGTATGTCTTTCTGGCATTTCGTCAGTGCCCAGGTTTCACAGCCGTATGTAATGCAGGGTAGAATACAAGTATTAAACGTACGCATTATTACTTAGGTACTGTTAAATGTAAATAAACCTACAAGCGCGTATATGGAAAAAGTCGTGATATGCTTCAAGAGGTATTAGAAAATTGAAATGTTGTCCCTGATATGTATACCTATCTCGGGAAAACACGTAACGTTAAGTGAATAATGTGAAAATTTGAAAAATAATCTTATTATTCCACTCCTCCTTGTCTTTTCTTCGTATTAAACACACGAAATAAAAGTATTTTACGAATAAAAACGCGGAAAATAGTTGAAAACAAAAAAATTACACTAAAAGTGATAGATATTTTCTGAAAAGACATAAATCACGTGCAGAAGTCGTATTGAAATCACGTTTTTTTATGACACATGAAAAGAAAACCACAAAGATATGGATGCTGTGACACGACCATGTTCACATTTTCAGTAAAGCCTAGTGCACATTGGAGGAGTAAACGGCATTCTTGCAATCTTAGCAGTTCTCTTACTAAATCTTTGGAGTAAAACTACAATAAAATAATTGTTTCCCAGTAAATGTGTTATAAGCATAGCGAGTGCATACGAGTATTTATCCGCACTTCCTAGTAGCTAAGCCATGAACGGCACAAATGAGGATATAACTATCGATGTTTATCAGGAATGGGAAGGGAAGTGGTGTGGTCTAGCGTTCATGTTTCATCATTTTCCATAGCCCAAAAGCGTCTACATCAGTCAGTAGCATTGTAAGTACTGTACCGCATACTCTACCAGTTTACTCTACCAGGCTGCCTTTTCTTATTACGACCAAGTTAAAGCATTGTAAGTACTGTACCGCATACTCTACCAGTGTAGACTAGGCTGTCTCTTATTATTATGACCAAGTTAAAGCGTTGTAAGTACCTACTGTACCGCATAATGTACCAGTGTAGACCAGGCTGCCTTTTCTTATTACGACCAAGTTATAGGGTTGTAGGTACTGTACCACATACTCTACCAGTGTAGACCAGACTCTTTTTTATTATAACCATGTTAAAAGGATCTATGAATGACACCTTTTTCCTGTTAGTAATGTTCTTGACACACTCATATTGACCGCAATATTCTAGCTAAATTGATACACAGAATTAAGTTAATAACAGCAAGTCACGTCTTCTTTTAATAGGCATAACAAAGCAAGCCGCACATGTTGTTTTAAAAAACATTTATTTTTATCCAATGCACGTGTTTAGGTTTGAAATTAATGATACTTTTTATGTGCGACAACTTCTCTGAAATGATTAATTGTCAAGGGTTAGGTCGCTATATTCTTTTTACGGTATTGTAATGCTTATAGGAAAATGTTTTGTAAATTTTAAGCCAGAGTATATGCTGCTGAACAGGCTTAATACCTGTATTTCAGGACACATCCCTCCTCCCCTTACATCAGACTGATACTAACCTCTACTTTGATATTTTAAATTAATATAACTAAAAAAATATGTCATACGACTGATTTCTTATAAATATTTTGTGAGACCGTTCTATCTTTCTTTAAATCAATTTATGAGGGTGTAAGTGTGAGAGGGTGTGTGTTCATATCTGTGTTATGTATGGAGACGATATAACATTTGCTGTTGTAGGTATTTGTGGTAGGTACTTAAATTAACATGTTTAGAAGTTCTTCTGACTTAAGATAATGAGTAGATTCAGGCGTTACTTTTCGGAAATCCATATTTAATAATAACAAATATTTTCAAAATATTTTACGAAAACATCTAGTTAATATTTTAATAAAACACTTATCGTAAAATATTTTGAAAATATTTGTTATTATTGTTCTTCTGACTCTTCATATACTTAATTTATTTTTGAACAAGAGGGTAAATATATATTTTTTTATTTAAGGACCTGTAGTAAAAGTGTAGAATTATTAATAAAGAACTATAATATGTATTAGAACGTTGAGTTGATATAGAGAGATATGAGACAATATCCAAAGGAACATCTACAAAATGAAAAAAGGATGTTTGACTTCAAACCTGCGTCTGCCCAGCCATAAGCAGCGGGCGCGTTTACATGTCGAACCGACGACAGCAGTAGCGAAAAAAAAAAGATGTGATATCCGCGTTGTAGCGACAGTACTTAAAAATATTTATATACACTGAGTTTACTTGAATATTTACTAAAGATTACTTCGACAGAAAATAAACATAGGAGTTTAATATTACATACTTAATTGTTTAATTTATACCATTCCCGTGGGTAGTCTCTACTTTGCAAGTAACTTAAATGCCCATTGGGATTCCTACGCATATCCTGAAATGTTGGGCAATAGATATCAAACTGCGCTATTTACATTAGTATGAAAAACATGGCCGCATGTCATTAAATTCAGTTCTGCATGCCACCCAAGCAAGTGTTCACGGAACGAAATAAAGATAGCTACGGAAGATTGCAAATAGTATCAACCAGCTTTTATAGAGACGCGTCTATGCATTATAATTCAACGGTATCATTGATGATTTTATGAGCTTACGAAGAAGGCATTGCAAATGAGACCGCGGTCGTGACTCCACTTCCTTATATTATAAAAGCGACGATATGGCAATGAGAAATGATTGGCGTGAAGAGTGGGAATGGATTCGAGGTTAAGTTTTAAGTCTACTTAATGTCTGGCTTGCTTTGAAGATTGAAAAGTTAGTTAGTGAAATTTTAGCTAATATATTACTACTGTCATACCCTTATAGTCTGTTCAAGTTAGGTATGTTCTCTTACAACACAATGGTCGACACATCACCTTACTGTAGAAAGTGTTAAGTGCAGTTTTGTGCCCGACCTTCCCTTCCTATCTTTGAAATGCTTGTTTTGGGTAGTCGTAACAGGATTCTTTACTCTTGTTTTGCGCCATTTCTGCAATTCACGCCTTTTTTATTTGGTAGTCACTGATTACAATATCTGACATAAGGATATGCATTTATAGGGAGCACGAGCATTTCAAGGAAAGCAATGGAGTACAACTTATATATTGTATAGAGCGCGATATAACCAATTTCCAAGTGAGCGAAGCCAAGGAGGGAAATTAGTAAGCTATATAAAATTGTCATGTATTCTTCAGCTCACCCCGGAAGATGAAGAACGCAGGCGGCGCAGAAGAGAACGCAACAAGATAGCAGCAACCAAGTGCAGAATGAAGAAACGCGAGAGGACTTGCAATCTCGTCCAGGAGAGCGAAGTGTTGGAAAGCCAGAACGTCGACTTGAAGGCACAACTTAAGGTATGAAACTGTCATCTGCATTCGTTTGGAAATCCAGGATCCTACTATTTCGATATTGTCAATCATAAGTAAGCATAAGAGTAACTAATAAGAGGGTTTTAAACGGTGCGTGCCGCCTCGTCAGATGATATCAGAGCTATGCTACAGAAAGAGAGACTTGTAGGTACATAAAATAGGCATTCCGTGCTTTGCGAGCTGAAGTGCGCTTACTGCATCGTAGTAGGTGATTTGACTTTAAATGGCGACGGTAGAACCATACTGATCCAAGTATCGTTTTCATTATATTGAGAAAAAGAAGCAAACGCGTTTGAACTTGTTTTAAAAAAATACGTGATTTGTTATGCTTTAATCTTTATCGAAATGAGGGCTAATATGTCAGACAAAATAAAAATAAAATCTATAATAAAATATTTTGATTAAGAGTAGTCAAAATGTTGGTTTCTGCAGAAAAAACCAGATAAAAAATAAAAATTGGATCAGGATAGCAGGATATATTTTTGAAGTAAGTATAATGCTAAAGTGAAAAATTGAGGTCCTCTAGCAATATAAGGCGCTTTTTGTACTTGGATCAATGTGGCATCAATTGAATATCCTTGTAGGTACATAATATCCTTGTAGGTACACAACGTCCTTGCATTTGTTGTAGGTATATAACTCCAATATAGAAAAAATGTCACTTGGATCAGTATGGTTCTACCTTCGCCAAATATAGAATAATTAGGTCTCAGAATAACATATAAAACAATTTAGTAGAAGAGTAGTTCCCCAAAACGGCAGCTAGTCTAAAACAAACAAGATATTAAGCTAGTAAACATGCCAAAAGGACATGTTTACGAAGTGCTTATACAATATACATATATGTAGATATATATCTACTTAATCGGACAAATATTTGAGTTCATAAGGTTTTATCTCGTTGACACTAGCACCGTACCGGTCATTATGTGTCGTCGTGTCAGATGTGCAGTAAACTTTCTCAAACATTTCTCTAGAGCAATTTCACTATCAGTCTCGACGTTGGCATGCTGTGATAATAATTGAAGCAAACGGTCGTTAGTCCTCATTATACCAACTGCGATAAGAGCTTCACTAGACATGTTTTGGGAGACAATGTAGAGTCCAACTTTTGTTTTAAACAAGTAATATTTTAAATTGAATCTACACTAATATTATAAAGAGCAAAGATTTGTATTTATGTATGTAACGAATAAACTTAAAAACTTCTGGACCGATTTGAAAAATGTTTTCACCATTAGATCCTACACTATCCCTGATGAACACAGGCTATTGTTGCGTCTTATATCTATGCTTCTGGTTTGCCAGTTTTTCGATGTATTATTTATTATATCCCTAAATGTCAAATTATCAATGCAAATAGAATTATTTTTGTAAATACTTCATTATACGGAAATCTGGCAAACCAGAAGCATAGATATTAGGATCTTATTTAAAATATGACGAAACTACGTTTGCATGGAAAGCGCTCCGTGAACTCTACTCTTAACGTGCCTTTCGAAGCACGGAAGCGCACAGTAGTAATGTCACTGGCGGTTTCCCATCCAAGTCATAATTCGCGGCGGACGACGCTTAACTGAGCTTTTTTTTTCTTATGATGTTGTGACGGAACAAGCTCGAGGCCCACCTGATGTTAAGCGGACTAACCTCTGCCTATAACAGATGCATTTCGTCACAAGACACGAATTGCACTGCGCCCGTCACCTTGAGACATAGTTGTTAAGTCACGTGTGCCTGTTATTTCACTGGCTCTCAAGGACTGCTGCAGGAACACACCATTAGGTGCTTGGCGACAGATTTTCTACTTGAGGGTGATTGCTAGCCAGGCGGGTATTCGCAAAATGCCCTTCCACCATGCGGTGAAGCTCAAGCCCGCGGCGGGTTTCGAACCATGGACCTGCTGCGCGGCAGACCATAGCCAATGCCACTGAGCCATCACTGCTTCAAAAATGATCGATAATTTGCTACGATATTTTTAAAATTATATTTTGATGTTAAAGTCGTAGCATATGAGTTCTCTCTAATTACCATTACTGTTTCAGGACCTTGAAGTTCAGAAGAGGCAATTAATGGACATGCTAGCCGTCCACGCATCTTCCTGCGTCAAAAACAACTCAAACACGCGGAGCTCCCCGACGTGCCCGTACCCGATTCGGTCTTTCGAATCGCCGACAACATTCCCAAACTCATATGAAGCACACTCTCCTTACATCCGGCCGGAGTCTGCGAACATTCTCACCTCCAGTTACACCTGCACACCGATCAATGGAGACACTATGGACACGATCACCTCCATCGATACTCTATACGTCCCCCCATTGCTTGACAATGACTACACCAGACCTGACAGCGTCCTTAGTCTTCCAGCTAACTCTGACGCAAACTACGTCACAACTGACGGGTACCTCCCCAAAACTATGTTGGTGCCGATCGATGCAGAACACGAATATTACGACACGGAGAACTACAACTTAGCTCCGAACCAGCAGTGCCACACATACCCTGGGACGATCCCCGAGACACAATCGAAACATAACGGCCTCAACGATCGATGCCTCGTTTAGCTGTCACTACATCTATTACGAATAACCACTTTTGTCGGGTCCAAAATTTTATTTTCGACATTGTATACGTATAATTTAAGCGTTTAAAAATTGAGAAATTCGAAATAGTATCACCGTTATTTAAAGTACCATAAAGTTTACAATAGATTAAACGTTTTTGTCACTTGTTCGAGTTCGATAAACCTTGCAACTTTTCCAAAATCATGTGCTGAATTAATTTTGTGATAACTGATTTGTTAGAGTACTGATGCATCTCATTAAAACGTGCCAGAGAGTCATAAGGGCGGGGAAATTTATTTCGAAACGAAATCGTATGTCTACTGTGTAGAACACCAACGTATAACAAGTATGGTGCATGTATAACATTAATCTATGTATAGTACGTATACAGATGAATATATTGAAAACATAAAATATAAATAGGTACCGAGAAGTATCCCCTATAAAAACAATAAAAATATAGATCAGAAAGTTTCTGTCAATTTTATTTTCATGAGTTGTTAAATAATTTAATCGAGTCACCATATTTGTTTGTAGGAATAACATTCAACGAAAACTGTATGACAGTTTTATAGATAGGTAGGTATTTCACATTATTTTATTTTATCTAGATGTCTAACAATTAATACATTCGTTTTAATTACGTTTTTTGTTTTAAGTTCTCTAATTTTGCTTTGATCTGTTTTTTAATATTTATTTCAAGGATTGAGATCTGATATATTATTTTCGGTGCGATGTTTGACAACTTAAAAATACTTAAAGGTTACAAATGTATCACCATAGCTAGTCTTAAACTTAAATTCCCAAATATAAACATCACATAGTAATATATCATCCAGTACAATTCATAATACCTCCTGTTAAATTCCAAATCATATTTTTATTTTATTACAGAATATTACATAGATACTTATATTGACAGATTTATATGAAGATATTCCAATATATACATGTGTTAAATATGCGTAAGTTCTTAGTATTAAGGTGCTTTAACTCAGATTAATTCGTGATATGATAAATGTCAGTGCAAAAGCACGATTTTTAAAGTTATTTGTAAAATAAGTATATCTTGTCATGTGTCTTTATGCCCACGGGAAGTCATTTGGTGCATTCACGCATTGCAATAACATGATATTTTTTATAAACTTTTAAAAAACACATTTTACAATGAAATATGGATGCCCGGAAAAAATGCTATTTCTTTTATGTAAGTGAAAGCTTTAAGTGCCTGTATAAAAATGCGTTAATAAAAAAAATATAATCCAAGTGTATAATAATATACAAAATAATCTGGACTAAATGTTATTTTGATATAATCTTATGAAATCTATCGAAAGTGCCTGAACTTTTTGATTACCACAACGAATGTACACAATATGCATATAGGACGAGCTGTGATATCGTAGTAAATGGACCTAGTACTGTAGTAGTACTAGTACTGCTACGATATCATTCTGTATATTATTTATTATACCATCCCAGCAATTGTTTATTACTGGCTGTATTAACTTTTTACAAAGCCATCGCTGTTTCGTAATGTGTAGGTCGGCGAAATCAATGTATTTGATTATGAAGTAAAATCGTTTAAGGTACTTTTATAAACAATGCTTACTTGACTGCAATAAGTGCTTTAGAATATTAAGTGTAAACCAAGCAGATTTGTCCTAAAACAGTGCCTTCTGCAGACCAGTGATCCTAGTCTTTTGACTGTCTCTATTAAAGAGCAGTCAGTCGTGTAAGCATTTATTTTTATATTGTTGGTACTATTGTGATAAACATTATTTATTGACATAAAGCACAATGTTTGTTATGTCTTGTGTGACAAGAAACTGAGTCTCCATGTGTTGTCCAAGTTAGTTGTTAGATTGACTTTAAAATACAATGGACTTCCATATATGAAAGTTAAGTATATTAATAGAGGGAAAAAACATCATCTATACTTACGCTTCGCTGGTTGGTCGGCCACAGATTGGTTAATAGGTTCTATGTAAAGATAAATTTGTTTTGAAGCATCTACTATTTAATCTGTGGTAAGAATCCGATATATCACAGACCGTTGGAGCCAGTTTAAGAATTCAACTAAACGCCTTCATCTAGACTATTTTATAAGTAAATGACATTCTATACTTTGTCTACATTTCTTGATCTTATTATTTCCTACGCAATAAGTTTTTTTGATCTATTTAATACTGTCTATGACCCATATGAATTTACTATTGAGAATGAAGTTCATCGTATTTATAGTCGCTTTGTAGTGTGATTGTACCGTCGTAGTAATCTTGCGAATAAGATTAACTTTAGAAGGTATAGCTTCGGGGATTGTGTTGTGAATTTTGCCGCAGTTTGATACATACTCGAAGAAGGCAATTACAAATATATTTCGAGAATTTGTTTATTTTGTACCATTTCACTATATTTCAATGTTATATTTGAAAGTTCAGGTAAGAAATGGTCTTATTTTTTAACGTAGTGCACATATATTATGTGGAGTGGGATTATAGGTGTATTGTCTCGAACACTCTTGTGTAATTTGTTATTCTTATTCCTTTGAGTTACAAAATCAAAATATTGTACTTATGTGTTTCAATGTATGTAGACTTTTGGGGATTCAACAACAAGCACATTTTTATTTCCACTGTCTTTTGTTTCCTGGAACTAATACGAAAGCGGTTCTTTTGTTTCATAATTGTCATTATGAGAATTCTTTGAGTATGCAAACATCGAATTGGGGCAGAATATTGTTTACTTAATATTCTTGTAATTTTGCTTCCCAGATCATTGGAAGTTGTGATAGTACATTACTATTGCACAAATTATAAAATCGTTTATAAATGCTAGTATTACTCTCTTGTTTAATTATTGTTGTTGTTACTATATAAGATTAACTATTGTAATTTATCTATCTTTTAAAAACATTTAAACATTTTAAAATAATGCAATGGTTTGAAATTATTTCATTGCCAGAGCATTATTTTTAAATGAACAACAATATAATATATAATACCACAAATAGATTTTTGTAACACGTTATTATATTTTTAATTGTAAGTATGTGCTACGTTAAGTACTAATGCTTTGATATTTGAAAGTTTATTCAAGTTTTCTACTTTTGGATTTACTTATCTTAGTCTACATATTTTTTTTAATATTTTATTCCAAGACAAAAGGTCACAAAGTGATTCGTAGTTTCATACTTATGGCTTTTTTTCTTTGTAATATGATTTAAAGAAAATTAACAGTAAATTAGGAATTAGGTTTTAAGTGTTGTGAACATCACTTGTACCTGCTTGAGTATAAATATTATTACAATCAAAGCAAAATTATTGCGCTTATATATCGAAAAATAAATCATTATATTGCATATGTTTAATTTTTTACTTTTCCCGTCACGTCACAAGACAATGATAGGTACTATAAGTGGCACATAACGAACGAAATGCAAGTTCATTAAAGGTTCTCAGTATGAACCCTTGAATACAATAGTAATGTACTGTTTTAAAATACATTGCTATCATGTATATTTTTACTAAAACTCCATAGTTATAACGTGAGCAGCCAAACTGCAGCCACCAAACGGGAGTATCTGGAAAAAATACTCTTAGTCTGAATTAACTACCGTAGCAATGTTCCAGCAATGTGATCTAATCGTATCAAAAGCAGAACCACTTATATGGTAAAAGTATACGGTTAAACAGTCATTTTGATATTGTTACCACCTACCATTCATTCTCCTGTCCTGACTGTTAAAATAAAGATCTCTAATAGTTTTTATCGATATTCGTGTATCATCTGTTTCTTTAATGATTAATGGAAATTCCACAAAAGATAAATTTACTTAAAAAGTTATTTTCTATGATTTATTTATATTTTTTTCAACACCCTTGCTCGTAAAGTGAGCTTTATTATATCGTTCTTTGGGCCATAAACCGAACTATAACACTCTCGTGCATAATAATATTATACACTAGTGCGTAATAGAATTATTATGGATAATTCTATTCAAAGTTAAGTTAGTACCTAACTGCAAATTATATGCTAGTAGACAGAGCATTTTCAATTTAATCGGGTAATTTATCCCTACAAAGTTATTATTATTTTTTTTATTTTTTTATGTTATTGTGACGGAACAAGCTCGAGGCCCACCTGATGTTAAGTAGATTAACCTCTACCTATAACAGTTGCAATTCATGACAACTCACGAATTGCACTGCGCCCGTCACATTGAGACATAGTTGTAAGTTAGCACCTAACTGCAAATTATATGCCAGTAAACAGAGCATTTTCAATTTAACCAGGTAATACAGATTTGTAACATCAAAGAGGTTTATATGTTGTGATCAACCATTATATATTTGCCGCAAGCAAAAAAAAATACTTGCGCGATATCGCGATATTTTCCATAATTTTCGTATGTTGTTTGTATCGCATTTGTGCAATATATATTTTTTCCTCGCAAGGGTGTTGAAAGTGCGTATGAAACTCGTGAGCAACTTGCTCATTATACAATCGGCTGATTTACGCCGTCACCTACGGTTCGGGGTGCAACACACAGCCTCGTGTATAATGAGCAACTTAGCTCACTTGTATCATAATCTACTATTATCATTCTAAAAACAAGATCAGTACCTTTTTAGTACTTTTGGTAATGACGTACCACATTTGAACACCGTGAGACGTTGGTAAGCTTTATTCGTTATCAGAATTGTCCATTCGTGAAGTACGTCCTTCAACAGTGGTAACTGAGGAAAATATGACAGGGGATTCAGTGGTAATTGAACTATGAGAAAATGCGAGGAACAATGAGTATTGATGAGCCAAAGAAAACGAGATGGTATTGAGCATTAACATTAAAACCTTTAGCTGGCGTAAACTTGTTCTGGAAAAGGTTTTATTGTAAAATGTTCATGCCAATCGAAAGTTAAATCCACCAGCTGGATACCTCTACCAACTAATGTCAGTCTAGAAATAAGCAGTATGATGTCGATTGGTGCTCAGATATTATCTTAAAAGAGATTTGTAACAAGAGATAAAACATGGATTTATTGTTATGATTCGGGAAAAAAGCGAAGTTCCTGTGAATGGGTCATCGAAGCTAAGTAAGGTGACAGCAGGCCAACAAAGCTGCAACAAGCGGAAGTGTCAATAAGGTCAGATAAATAAAGAAGTTCTGTTGCAACAGAGCGCAATATGCATACGTACAGCGCACTGATGGCTCAGTGGCATTGGCTATGGACTGCCGCGCAGCAGGTCCATGGTTCGAATCCCGCCCAGAGCTTGAGCTTCACCGCATGGTAGAAGGGCATTTTGCGAATGCCCGCCTGGCTAGCGACCACCCTCAAGTAGAAAGTCTGTCGCCAAGCACCGAAAGGTGTGTTCCGGCAGTAGTCCTTATTCATAGCGCCAAACAAACAATACTCATATCATACTATCCTTTTCTACAGCATGGCGAGTGGGGCATGAAAGAGACACCCATCATACGATAGGAGCTTTTTTTGGCTTTATTAAAGATGTATTGCTTCAAATTCCTGAGAAACTTGAAAAAACGACTGATAAATCACATTCTCTAGCTAGGCAAAGCTTCTCCTCCTCATTAAAATCAAAGACCAGCCTTTTGAAAAGGTTGCGCATAACAGACAACCCACGAATCAGCCATAAGCTCGCTTCACCTATGATCCATTGCATGGTTTCATTGATAGATACACTATTGTACCGGCCTATTACAAGTAAAGATCATTATTTGCATCCGCAATGATGATTCTACTGCTACTAATAATGAAATTTCGCTACATGTTACCAACGATAGCAACCCCAGGCATTTGTTCTTGGTTTCTAATTTCATTGTCTTTATACAGTATCGTTACAAAGTAAACTATTTACTGAATTCCGAAGTAAAATAAAAGAAGCATAGTTAAAACAATGATATTATTTAATATCACAATAAAGAGTTACAATTAATGTATGAGATATCTTACAAGTCTACAAATAGCGGGCGATACGTAATTGATCTAATATGGAAAGACCCGTTTTGCACTCCCGTTTTATCAATTAATGACAAGGAATATGTTCTCGAAGGTTTTTTAATTAAGGATTTTATACATCTATATTATATCCAATGTAAATATTAATAAAGAATAAAGATCAAAAATACGTCTCAACAAGTACAAGGAAGGAAATACATTTGAATTATTGAAGTCACTAGAATTATATTCAAATAAAGCAGGGACAATGAAGATATACCGAAACTAAATATTGTACCAAAACTACACCTAACATAGGTGGGCTATAACATATATGTATAAAATCCTATAAGATTGTCTTTATAGACAGTAAATTTAATCCTAATTTGAACACAATTATTTAATTAAACAGTTATACCTAATGACTTTATAGGTGTCTGCTGGATTTCCCCCGACGTAGGTACAGTCTACAGACTATCTTGGCTGGTTCTTTTGTTTCTCTACCTAGAACATAGGTATTAAATTAAAGCAAGAATGAAATGTAGTTAGGGCATTATTAACTGAGTCAGTTCCTAAGGTTATTTAGAGATGAGATTATATTTTTCGTGTCAGCACACTCTTACCGATCCTCACTGATCTACTTCAGAACCGGCTCAGTTAACAATACCATAATTTACACTAGAAATGTTCTGCAATGTAGACGTCAACGGATTAAAATCATGTTAGTATATGTAACACGTCGAGAAGGATAAACATTACTATTCTATAATATTAGGTCCTTACATATGAAATTGGCGTTTTGTATGGGAGGAACAAAAAGTCGAATATTTTTTAATATAATATATTTAATTAATCAAAGTATGAACCATTATTTTCTATGCACTTTTGCCATCTCATAGGTAGTTCATTGATCCCTTTACTAAAAAAACCAGTCGGACGGGAATCAATAAAATCTTTGAAGGCGATTTGGACTGCCCCATCGGAGTTGAATTTTTTCCCTTGCAAGAAGTTATCCAAATTTCGAAAAAAATGGTAATCTGTTGGAGCAAGGTCCGGGGAGTACGGAGGATGTCTTAGACTTTCCAATTGAAGCTCTTCTAATTTAGTAGCCGTCTGTAGCGCAGTGTGTGGTCTAGCGTTGTCGTGAAGCAGCAGTGGCGTCAGGCCTCTTTCACTCCATGTACTTGCGCGCGATAAGTACCTACCGGCCGCCGGGCAGTCGACTGCTTATTTCTCAGTGGGTTGCCGACAGCCGCGCGGAGCGTTCGTACGCGAGGAAATATTTTGTGTTACCGGACTTGTAGCCCGACGTTCGTTGTTTGTTTTGTTACTTACTAATTTAACATGGAAACTAATAATAAAAATAGTGGTACACTATGTGCAGTTGAAGGATGTAAATCCAGCAGGAGAAGAGATAAAAACTTATCTTTTTTCCATTTACCTGCTGATGAAGAAACGTGAGTACCTACCTACCTTTTTAATTCATTATTTGTTCCAGCGTATGAAAATACGTAGTGCAGGAGGTTTAGATATTTAGGTAATACATTTTCGTACCTACAAAGAATTTTATTTTTCTTGTCGTATAATTTCGTACCTCAGTACCTACCTACGTAAGTACCTACCTAAGTATGTACCTACATAAATCGTCTCTAGTAAATTATGCTTGATGTAAATGAATACATTCGCTTGTTTGAGCTCCGCCCCCTCCCTATATAGGGTTCCGTACCCAAACGATCAAAATCGGACCCTGTTAATCAGACTTCGCCGTCTGTCTTTACGTCCGTCTGTCACCTCAAACAATTGAACTTTTTAAATTTTGTAGGTATCTATGTCGCTGCTACAATAAAAAAATCTAAATTTAATAAATATTAAAGGGGTTTTCCATACAACAAACGTGATATTTTTGCCATTATTTGAATAATCGTGTGGTACTCTTTGTGTCAAATTTATATCTACCTACATATAATTTTTTTTATTGGCTATTTGTTTGGGATGAAGGTATTTTAAATGTAAAAAAATATTTTATTTCAGGCGCAAAACTTGGACAGAACTGATAAGGAGACCAGATCTAGCAAGACCGGAAACGAAAATAAGATGGCATTTCGTATGTTCGCTGCATTTTGACCCATCTGTAATTAAATATACACCTAAATTATTACCTAAGGCATTACCTACATTATCCCTCCCGTCGTCGTCTCAGCCTACAACATCTAACTACAGCAATGAACCTAAAACAAAGGAAACCACTACACAAACCAAGTATTCAACTGTCAACATCATATCCGCTGTCACCGTTAAAAATGCTGATACCAAATCTGAATCAGTACAGACCACCGAAGCTCTGTCATCCAACACGCCGAGAAAAAGAAAATTAATTAAAGAATTAAAAGAGTCCAACCTCAAAAAAAGAAGACTTCAAAATGAATTGGATAAAATCAAAAATGAAGTTCAATCCAAGGACTCAGAAAAATTTGAGCGGTTTTCTTTCCAAACTGAGGATGAAGTAACAAAACGATTTTGCAAGCTAGTAAAGTGGCAAAGCAGTTTAAAAAGTAGATGCAAAGGGAACCGTTACACCCCAGAGTTTAAGTTATTTGCACTGAATTTTCATTTTTCCAGTCCGCAGACATACAGAAGTTTAAAGTCTTTTTTATCGCTGCCTAGTGAAAGTACGCTTCACAGATTTCAAATGGTTATTCCACCTGTGATTGAGGACCGTACCTTGGATTTTTTGTCTGCGAAGATGAAATCTTTGCCCAAAAAAGCCAGATATTGCACTCTGTGTATAGATGAAATGGTCATCAAACGACATTTACATTATGACACTAGAAGAGACGAAATGATTGGTCTCCATAACATTAATGGTGAAGTAACGCCTGAAATAGCTTCTCATGCTTGTGTGGTTATGCTCCGAGGCATTATAGTCAACTGGAAGCAACCTATAGCATATTCATTCCTAGGATCGCCAAAGCATTACGAAAGATTGGAACTCTGGCTGGATGAAATCATTTTGAAACTTTCAAATATAGGGATTGACGTTAAGGCGATTGTGTCCGATCAAGGATCAAACTTTGACAAGTATGCCAAACAGGTCAAAAATATAACGAAGGAAAAGCCTTACTTTTTCTTAAATGGTAAAAAAATTTACTACATTTTTGACGCCCCGCATTTGTTAAAATGTATTCGAAACAATCTGTTGACAAACGATTTTGTATACGATGATAAGAAAATATCTTGGAAACATATTGAAGAACTATTTTCACAACAGCAAGAAAAAAATTTAAAGCTCATTCCAAGAACCACTGAAGCTCACATTAAACCCAACAATTTTCAAAAGATGAGGGTCAAATATGCCGCACAGGTATTCAGTCACTCCGTTTATTCCGCATTGAACGCCCTTATACGTCTCAAAAGTCTACATGAAGAAGCAAGACCAACGGCAGAATTTGTAGAGAAAATGAACAATTTGTTCGATGTTTTAAATTCAAGTTCAGTCAATGCCACATGTAAATTTCAAAGAGCTTTTTCGTTCAAAAATACCAACTCGATGTGTTAGAAGAAGCTATAACAACATTCACACATTTAAGAGCCATCGATTCAAAAAAAGGTGCTGATAATACAAACAGGATAAAAACATTTAAAAATTTACAAATAACTATCCAATCCATAAAAATGCTATGCAATGATATGAAAAAAGAAGGATTTAATTACGTTTTTACAAGACGTCTTAATCAGGATAGTCTTGAAAACTTTTTTGGCACCGTGAGACAGCAGGGGGGAAACTGCCGCGATCCTACGGCAATTCAGTTTCAGAGAGCTTTTTCAAAACTGTTTCTGTCAAATATGTTGAAGAACTCCCCAAACACAAACTGTGAAGAAGACGTTTGCGAACTACTTCAAAAACAAAATGATTTTTTTGATAGGTCTACACCCAGAGAACCTACCCGCCGTCGTACTGCACCTTCAGCAGTCGCTTTAAATGGTGAAACAGACTATCATTTCGACTTGCCTACTGAAAATGCTTTGGTATACATATCCGGATACTTACTTTATAAATGCAGTAAGAAGCATACCTGCCCAGAGTTCACCTCAGAATTAAATAATATTCCTAATGTCGATGAATCCAGAATGTTCATTCATTTTAAAGCTTTCAACAAAACATCGTCTTTTTATGGAAGTTTAAAAGTACCTTCAGATTCCTTTTACGATTATGTAAAAAATCTAGAAATCACATTTGTTAAAAATTTTGAAATTAACATGAGACAAGAACCAGGTCGCAAGCTCCTTGATCTTTTAAAAAATATTCCTTTTAACTCCCCTTGCCCTTGTTTCCCACAAGAATACCTACTTAAGTTATTTATACGATTCAGAATATTTTCCACAATTAAGTTTAATAACCGAGAATTTCGCCAAGGCAAAAAATTTATTAAACATTACATCAAAATAAAACATTTGTAAGTTATGTATAATTTCTTGATAATTAAAAAATAAAACATGTTAAAACAGAAGAAATTCTTTTTCTTTCAATTATAAAGTTTACTGCAAATACCTACTGACATATATATCGAAAGAGGCAGCCCTGACAATCTACGCTGAGCACGTGGCGGCTCGCACCTACAGAGCAAAGTCAACTTTATGTTCGTAAGCTTTGGTTCATTTTGGCTTGCAACGTCTAGCTACTAGAGGGAGTAGGTTATTATAGCAGTAGGTATTGTCATTTTTCCTTGGAGTGATTTATCTGTTACGTAGTAACTATTAAGTAATCTGTGGTGGCGTGGAGCGATTGACCAGCCTAGGTTGTTTAGCCGCTAGCTTTTCCATCATGGTTTGCAATTCCTGACAATAGACATCAGCCGTAATAGTCTGGCCAGATTTGAAAAAACTGTAATGAACAATACCGGCACTAGTCCACCAAACGCTTACAAGTAACTTTTTTGGGGTTAATTTTCGCTTGGGGCAGGATTTGGCTGGCTGGCCAGGATCTAACCATTGCGCTGAGCGCTTCCGATTATCGTAAAGAACCCATTTTTCATCACAGGTAATGATTCGGTTTAAAATACCTTCATTATTGTGCCGGTTTAGTAATGTAACGCAGCAGTCGACGCGCGTTTGCCGGTTTGTTTCAGTCAATTCGTGAGGTACCCACCTTTCAAGCTTTTTAATCTTCCCAATTTGCTTCAAGTGAATTAAAACAGTTTTATCACTAACATCGCAGCCTGCAGCTAACTCGGACGTGGTTTGCGATGGATCCGCTTCCACAATAGCCTTCAACTCTTCATTATCAACTTGAGTCTCAGGCCGTCCACGGGGCTTGTTCTGCAGGTCGAAATTTCCAGAACGAAAACGTTGGAACCAAAAACGAACTGTGTTTTCTTTTGCAACACGACCGCCATACACATCATTCACCCTTCGAGTTGTTTCCGCAGCACTAGTGCCACGGCGGAACTCGTACTCGTAAATAATGCGATATTTAAGGTTTTCCATTTTGTAAAATGAGTGACGCAAACAGAAAAAAACAGAAGAAAAAAAACAAATGAATGACGATCATCGAAGCACAAATACATGAGTCTATAGCTGTACAAATTTGAATTTGGAATTCCTTACCAAAGAGGAGAAATTCGTGATTAAAGTGGCCAGTACGAAAAACGCCAATTTCATATGTAAGGACCTAATATATATCACATTTGAAATTTCTCTTCAGTCCTTTTATTAAGAACGCAACGATGTATTTGTCAGAAAGAGACTCAAGGCACGTATATTTCAAAGTTGAGATCTTAAGATACAGTTTTGACGTGTAATGTATGAAACATCTGTCAAAACAGCATCTTAAGATCGACCTTTAGTGATACATTTATTAATAAAAGCCTAAGTCCCCTTTAGCCTAAGTCAATAGAGCCCCAAAATTAAGGTGTTGACAAGTGTTTAATAGCTTTACTTGCAGAGATTTTTATCACAGTATGTATAGTATATAGCAGAAAAATAATTATATGTTTAATTTTCATCACATTCTATAAAGGCCAATTAATTCCTAAACACGTAATTTTTTTGTCTATATAATGAAATTGCTAATTTCAATCTAAATTGCATTCGTAACGAAAATTATTTTATGAAATCAATACAATTATTTATGTATGTATGTGTATATATATACCAATAAAACTTATCAGGAGGGACAATTTAAGATTATTATGATTTACACACACACATTATGATTACAGTTACAAGTTTTATGTGAATAAGCTTTCTTTCAATTTTCATCCAAATTGATCGCGATTTCACCATCGCTGCCTCTTTCACTCGCACGCAGTCCGATAGTATTGGAATGCCAGCATTGGTCAGCGTCTCAAGTAAAATCTGGCCCATTTTTTTTGTAGTAGCAGCGTGCGCTCTCGATGTGAGCGGTTGCTCTAGAACTGACTACGATGTATACGTAAACATGTTTTTAAACTTTTGAAAAGTCTACACAACGTGTTTAAGTTAAAGTGAAATTGTATATAAATATAGTGTGATAATATAAACTAATACTAAGTAGTAATAATAGTAATTATGGAGACTTTTACTACTAATATGGATGAGGTGACCAATGAATATTATTATATTCATCTGGCGGAGGTGTCAAGCGATTCGATTGACTAATATAGTGCGCGCGGAACTAGTTGGCCGCGCCTTAGGCACTTAGCATAAGGCGCCCCTGTCGCCACCTAAGGCACGGCCAACTAGTTCCGCGCGCACTATAGTTGGCCGCGCCTTAGGTGGCGACAGGGGCGGTGAGGGGGCGGAGTGCCTACTGCTCGCAACGCACATGAGATAGACAGTGATGACCAATGCACCCCCGCCTCTCCGTCCCACCGCTCACATGCCTAAGGCGCGGTCAACTAGTTCCGCGCGCACTACGTAATTTACATGGATACGCTGAACAGAAAAGAGGCTTTTATTCTCACTGCAACCATCCAACAGTCAACACCTCCTGTAACCGCTCTGTAACCCGGTGTTTGACTGATTCCTTAGTCTCCTGTCAGCGCCTGTAGCCACTGTGATCATCCCTGTGACCTCTCATACATACGCTCGACCATACAGAACAGTTCGGGACTACCATACGACCACATACCTCCAGTCCCGACAGTTTCCGATCAGTCCCGATTAAATTACGTAACTATTACGTAATTTAATCAGAAAACCAAAGTACAGACATTTCCAGTCACATAAGTGCGCCCCTCTTTATTTTTTCAGTGTAGTTGTAACTTCTGCTTATCTTATTTTATTGTTTTACTGTATGTACGTGCTATTAGCATTTACACCTACACTAGGTGTAGTGTACAAACGAGGGTTACCCGTAAAATACGCTTCATACATAGCTGTGGAGGGGCATGCTTTTGTGAGTGAACAGCAGACAAATTATTTAATTTGTTACAAACAAAATCGGATTGATATCATGAATAATTTTGCTACGTATTCACATATTATCCTTATTAAAACTGTACAATGATTTTACAATGCTCATAAGTCAATAACAGCTTTTATTACTAATAATTGTATAAACGTAATCGTGAAACTGCCATTGTTTACGATTTCAATTAGATTTTGTTCATAACAAATTACAAAATTGAGCCAGGGGTCTATCCCCGCGGTTCAAGTCACGCAAATATGCGCTATTTGAACTGTTTGCACGCAAACGTTCGGTTCATAACGTGCTCAACACAAATACACCACGATAGCAATATGATCTCATTGATGACATAACCTCCGGCTGCATATAACACTCACAGAAAACAGGCAGAGCAATGTGTGCACAAATATCAAACTCAAATTTTGACAGATAAATGAGGAGATTTTTGATAGAATTTTATACGCAAAACAATCTTTTTCACATAAACACGCCTTGAATTTAAATACTTCTAATGTCGATTATAGAAGTGAAGGTTGTTTTGGGTTAACAGCAAAGAAGCAAATTGACAGTTAGCAGATGTTATAAGCGCGGCTGCTAATCGGTTCACATTGTTAGCGCGCAAACAGTGCATGTTCTCGTATTGTATGAACCGAGCGTTTGCAATGTATTCAGAGACAGCAGTGTTTGCGTGATTTAAACCGTAGTTTATGCCTCAATTTACATGTGTTAAATGATAGCTTAAAAGACGCATTGTAATGGAGTTGGGGTAACACAATAAAATGAAATACGCATTCTCAAAAATCTATCACTAGCTAAGTAATAGAAGAAAAACTATAGATATGAATCAACGATGACTTGGATTTGGATTTAAAGTTTTACGTACTACACATAAATAGCATTTTAGTGCTTGGTATGTTAGAGCATAATATTTCTTATACTTAGCTACAAACATTTTTTTATATGATGTGATGAATAAACATATCGCATGCCACATTGCGGTAAGGCCTTTGGCGGATTCGCCATTTTTTAAACGCTTGTAGCGTAGCTTATTCAGCCGTTATTTACGATCAACAAAGTTAAGCAACGCCCATTGTAGTCATTACTTGGATGGGTGACCGCGAGTGGCATTACTAACGAGCGCTTCCGTGCTTCACAGGGCATGTTAAGCCGGTTGTTATCTAAGGATGGCAGTCGTTATAGCATGGTGGTAGGCAATTTTGCGCATTCCTGCCTGACTAGTTTGCGACCTTATGTATCTGCCGCAAAGCACCTAACGGTGTGTTCCGGCAGATGTCCTCGAGATCCAGTAATTCAAGATAAGCCCGAACAACATCTTTGACCACATCATCACTTACCACCAGGTGAGAAGTGTTATTTCAGATCTATGTATAAATTGATCTGATATACGTCAATCAATGTATACCGTTACGGAATCCTCACAGTAGGTTTCCGGGTCAGCGGGCAATTGGACAACAGGTCGTATTACCGCTCGACCATCATTGCTCCAACAGGTACTATAGAATTTGTAATAGTAAGTATGTGCTTACAGTTTTATCATATAACCTTAAGGATCAATGATATATAAGAAAGTAAACTGCTACTACCTAGTAGTAACCTATTCCCTGGAGACCTCCTTTAATCTAAACACACTAGCAATTACTCGAGGGTTTTTGTTTGTCGAAAGCTCCATGCCGGTCACCGATTTGTGGCTCTATCACACTGAGAAAAATCTAAAGTCAAAAGCGCCTTAATGACGGCCAATTTATATGGTATAAGGCGAAAAACCGACCAAACGTAAATACGTACAAAAACGCCTTCCAACTAGAAGGCGTTAAACGAGGTCAGTGAAGGCGTATGTTTCTTTCCGTCTATATTTAAGGTGTATTTTGTGGTCTTTCTTTAATATTGACTTTTCGATGAGGCTGATTAAGTCGTACTGTAAAGTGATAATCACCGTATATAAACCGCCGTAAAAGTAAGGTATATTTTATGGTCAATACTGCAATTATTATCGTATAACAAGTTCAATTCTGAAAATACTTTACGGAAGGCGTTTTTGACGGTTGTGTTTATTATAAAACATGGTAAATTTTTATTGATTAGTGAAAATCATCTTAAGAGTTGTGAATTCATCTTACGTATTTACAATTCAACGGTAAAAGGTCAAATTTGATTTAAGCCTTTAAGTCGTTTTTCTCAGTGCACTTATATATTTACCATCATATCACTGTTCAACACAAATTTGCGGCCCTACCGTCTCCCTTCGAGCTGTAAGCGCACACTCTTCATCTTAATTTACTATTATATACAAAGACACCGATCTAGCCGTCAAATTCAAAACGCACACACTTCCACTTTCTTATTATTATAACAAAGTCGCGGTACAGACCATCAATAACGGCGAGTGCGGTCCTTCAGATGACGTCATGTACAATAGTCACTGAATGGCAAAAGCGCGGCGCATTCCTTATCTTTTCGAAACAGCTATCCGAAGACGACAACCAGGACCACAGAAGCACGGAAGCGCTCAGTAGTGTATGCCACTAGCGTTCGCCCATGCAATTCATAACAGCTAACGTTATTTAACCTAGTTGACCAGTAAAGAACAAGCTCCGCTACGCGCGCTTCTAAACCTAATGAACTTTGTTATATAATGTAGAGAATTTATTCCACCGCTGTTAAACCATTTGATCCTTTAGTTGGATCATTGGTCATGAACGCTACGATTCGAATTCAATCATAAACCAGCATGCTACAAATTTATTTTCATCAATACAATTTTAAATGAGAGTGTTATAATGATAGATGACAAGCCCAAAGCCTTTGTTAGCGATGAAAGATGTGAATGAATGATTAGTATTATATAATATTAGGTACAATATGTGTTTGCGTACTTTTCTGAAGCCTGTTAGGTCGCATCTCCTTTACACTATCACTTCAAACGCTGGTGACAAAAATAAATAATTGTTTACTGGATATAAAGAATTTTTTTTCTTTTTCTTACAAATGTAATAATAGTAGTTTTTGTATATTGTTTTTCCTTGTCTTTCGTCACTAGAAACCAATATCAAAAAAGGTTAGTCACGTGGCATTGTTGTAGCACATCAAATCTTCCAGTAATGGATCATACATATTCATTTTTATCTGTACATAGATAACAAACAATTATATACAATAAAAACACCTTGAAGGGATATTAGGTCTTTTTTATTTGGTTGAGAACAAAGCAACAAAAATGTGACAACGATGAAACCATGTGGATGGACCATGAAGTCATGTGGGAGTTGTAAAAGGCAACGAAGGGAGCATACTACAAGGGGCGTCTTTTGAATAAGTGCCTAAGATGGCACTGAGATCCCCAAGCCACCTGCCGAGCGTGGAGATTATGCCAAACCCAATTAAGACGAAGTGTCAATGACATGTTCAATGATGCTGTAGGCTTGAACCAAAGGTCAGCTTTAAGCCTTTATTTATACTAATTTATTATGGAAGCACTGGCAATCACTCATACAGGCGGAGGCACCGTGGTAAATGCAGTCGCCAACGACATCGTTACCGTCGAAGATAAACAGAACAGACGGGAAACATCACGGACAAAATTGTATTGTCTTGAGACTCAACATCAACGGAGCGGAAACTGAGTACAAGTGCTGTGTAACTTCTGTGGTAGGTACATAATTTTTCCCACATAGCCTTTAATGACTTGAAGACAGGATATATGTACGAGGGTTGAAATGATGACAGGTCTCCGAGACCACATGTAACTCACGAATCTCCATGAAGCTTTAGGAAAACATTACGAGACCATTATAAAACCGGTTCTAATTTATGGATCGTAATGTTGGACAACGAAAGAGATGAATGAGAATGAATATAAATATATAGCTTAACTAGAATGGTCAAGATTGGGAATGAGTATATGACAGGAAACGTGAAAAGTGGGCAAGTCGACAGGAGGGATGAAATAAATAATAACTTAAACCGTGTAGAATATAAATGTGAATGCATAGAAGAGGACTGAAGACGATATGGATGGAAGACTTATGTTATTTGTTTGAAATGTGTTAGTACGGAGAAGACAAGAGCGTCAAAGAGAATATACGACCCAACTAGCGAGGAGTAAGGACAGGGAAAAAACTGTTGAATGATTCGAAATTTAATAAATATATAGTTCAATGTGAACGAAGCTTCTAAGATGTATTTTGAGATGCTGTCATTATCTGAGGTGCTGTTGATATAGACGTTATCAAAATGCTCGCCAGATTTTGAAAGCTGATGAGATCTTATGAGACCACGACTAGGTAACAGACAAAAAAATATAAATAATTGTTACAACTAGGATGTATTATAATTTTATCAACATATTATATCTACATGTATTTATATTATTTACCATTTCAGATAGTTAATTATTTTGTTCTCAATCAAATATTAATAAAAAAAATTGAATCTTTTGCAAATTTCATAATTGTTTTATTAAGTTAACTTGTCAGTAGCAAAAAAGAAATTTAATAACCGACTGGAAATAAACTTTTGTGTCTAA
Organism: Plagodis pulveraria; assembly: GCA_963890685.1. Lineage (NCBI taxonomy): Eukaryota > Metazoa > Arthropoda > Insecta > Lepidoptera > Geometridae > Plagodis > Plagodis pulveraria. Next base: position 18,423,274 of record OY982963.1, on the reverse strand, counting down.
AAACTTGTAAAATGTAAGAAAATAATGTTTTGAAATCGTTTTCTTTTTTGCACAAAGCTATACTGGATTATTTAATAGTGTTATTTTACGTCTGGTAGGCCTTGATCAACACCTCCCTGTTGGTAAATGATGATGAGGTCGAGGACGGTAAACAGGCTTTACCTATTAGGTATAGGCACTCGTAACGTGTCCTTCAACCTTGTTAAGGGATCGTGATCAATAACCAGCAACAGATAATATTATATCAACAGATAACAAGCAAGTATTTTTTTAATGATATTACATTAACATTACTATGTCAAGTTTGGAAACGTATCAGATATAATATTGTTACTCAGCATGACTGGTTAAAATAACTGCTGCGTAAACGATAAGCAAACGCCTAGGTATGCAGAGTAAGAAAGAGAACATGACGAATGACAAGGAACAAAAACTTCAATAAATTGTAAGTTAATAAACAGCGATGATTATAAAATCATTAGATAAACATAATAGAAAACAATGCTACAAATACCGTACATACCATTTGGAACGTTTCGACCAATCCTTTGGAGTCCAGTGCAGACATTTGGGGTCGATCTTTAGTGTTCTCTTCTCCATCGTTTTCTCGTGTTGCTGAAATATTTCCATTTCACAGTTAAGAAATATCAGTATATGGAAGTAAAACATATCAGATCAGAAGCGAGAAAAGTTGAACGTTTAAAGGTCGATTCTAACGAGAAGGACTTAAATGATGTAATACCACGGGTATTAAAGCGTTAAAAGCTTACTTCACCAGTATGAAACGAAAGTGACCGCGGCGGACGTATCACACTCATGAAGCGCTCGTAGCAAAGTTTGCTTAGCCGTTCTGAACTGATCAGCAAAGTTAAGCAACGTCCGCCACGGTCATGAATTGGATGGGTGACTGCTGGTGACAATACCACTGAGCGTTTCCGTGCTTCGGAGGGCACGTTAAGCCGTCGGTCCCGGTTGTTGTCTTAGGATGGCAGTCGTTATAGCATGGTGGTAGGGCATTTTTCGAATGCCCGCCAGGCTAGCTACCACCCTCAAGTAGAAAATCTGTCGCCAAGCACCTAACGATGTGTTCCGACAGCTGTCCTTGAGAGCCAGTAATTCTAGGTTAGCCTGAACAATATCTTCGACCACATCACTTACCATCAGGTGAAATAGTGGTCAAAGGCTAACCTATAAGGAATTAAAAAAAAAAGTTGTTTACGCTAAAATACCCCTTTTTACGACTATTAAATATAAATAATGATCGTAAGTTAAAATAATATGAGAAGTTATTTGCACATATGAAGTGGGTCCTATAAACTTGGTGCTTTTTTGTAAATTAACTAATATGTAATTGAGAGGTATATTGAAGAGTAATCTGGCAAATCTTACTACACTCTAAGTCATGCAAAGATGGTCATGTACTTTGAGCAAGTACAAGAGCAATTATTATGTAAGTAAGAAAACGGAAGGTTGAGGTCAATAAACGAAATTCCTCCTGGGTTTGACACTGAAACACAGATTAGGTTATAGCCACTGCGTAATTTTATTACAGGGCATAAAATACAGGTATGAAATCAACGAGGGTATTAATAAAAATAAATGTGTGTTTGTGAATATTTTTGAAGCAGTGATGGCTCAGGTGCATTGGCTATGGACTGCCGTGCAGCAGGTCCATGGTTCGAATCACGCCGCGGGCTTGAGCTTCACCGCATGGTGGAAGGGCATTTTGCGAATGGCCGCCTGGCTACCGACCACCCTCAAGTAGGAAATCTGTCGCCAAGCACCTAACGGTGTATTCCGGCAGTTGTCCAATTCTAGGTTAAGCCTGTTAACACCATCGACCACATCATCACTTACCATCAGATGAGATTGTGGTTAAAGTCTTACCTATCAGCAGTAAAAAAAAATGTTTTAAACATGCTACTAAACTTTCTAGCATGTATTACGAAAAACATTCCAAAATTCATCGCTTCCGTTTAATTAGTGATTGATATGTATACTTCACCTGATTGACTGATATTATGTACTGTCCCTTGTAGTAATTTATCAGGTTCAAGTTCTGCAGTGTACTTATCACGTCTTCTTTCTTTATACTGGTCAGCTCGCATATTTCACTGAAAGGATTACAAATCTGTTTTTAACTTCAAGATCACTTTAAACCCTTCAATACAGCATGACTATTTAAGAAACCTGCCTGAGCCAAAAAAAGAGTTATCATGCCCACAGTATCTGAAAGCACCTTCTACTGAACTAAATAACTCGCAAGGATTCAAAATCATAGAACATAAGAAAAGCATTAGTAGAAATTTCAGTTTTCATTAGTACAAAATATGTAAATACAATACAAATAATAATTCAACACTCACATTACAATACAATCATGGAAACATTATGTTTTGAAAACCCCCTTGCCTCCAGACACGAAAATTCGTCAAATCTAATGAGACCAAACTCAACCCACCCAGAAAAGGATCCTGACCATCTGTATCCTGAGTCTCATCAAAATACGAAAACAAGGCTAAATCAGTCTTGCCTTCGAATTAGTTTTTTTTTTATGCTTTATACGTTAGCCTTTGACCACTATCTCACCTGATAAGTGATGATGTGGTCGAAGGTGTTGTTCAGGCTAACCTAGAAGTACTGGCTCTCAAGGACAGCTGCCGGAACACACCGTTAGATGCTTGGCGACAGATTTTCTACTTGAGGGTGGTAGCTAGCCAGGCGGGCATTCGCAAAATGCCCTACCACCATGCAAAACTAAGACCATGGATGTCCACTTACTGTAGATTTAGCTGACTTGATATTGATGATAGGTTTCTTATCAACTATCCTTCACGGCTTTACTCTAATGTATCTGATATGATCCAGACCCACTAATTCATGTGGCCTGGGTCACACAAGGACTTTTTAGGAAACTTGTATCCCAGAGAAGTCCTTTTCGTGCCTTCAAATAAGCGTGGTGGTTAACTTACTTGATAGTGATAATAGGTTTCTCGTTATCCCCCACAGGTTTGGCGTGCACCAATATGTCTAGTATGGTCTGAGCCCAATAACTCCTATACGATAAAAGACCCAGATCTGATAACGGCTTCTCTGGTGAACCTGTCTTGCCTTCGAATTTTGATAATTCGTAACCTGAAACATAGCATTTTTTTTTTATAACGGACATAATTTATATTTCTTATAGAGTGATGAGTTATTTGCATCTTATAGAACTCAGTCACTAGCTATATTCTAGATTTTGTTCTAAAATAGCTTGTGATTTAATTATAGAATCATTTGCTTACTTTAGATTCAAAATTTATCACAAAACCGACATCACTATCTTGTTGAAAATAATCTACATTGGGACCCATAGACAATAAAATATATGTCAATAAATAGCTCGGAGGTTCTTATTAACAAATCTTTGTAGTTCATATAGCTGGAAATAATGTTATATTGTACATAAGATGCATGTTACTTGAAAATAAAATCTTCTAAAATGGAATTAGCAGATATTTTTGTGCGACTAAGTTGAGAGTGGAGCTTATTCATTGTAGTTTTGAATCGATCAGCTAGATCTTAGAAATTCTCTGAAGTCACAGCATTGACTGCTAGTATTATTTACTACTTAGCGCTTCCGTGCTTTGAAGAGCATGTTAAGGTAGCCCATTTGTAATCTTAAGATGGTAATCGTTACGACAATTTTATCAGCCGTCATTGCGACTTTATTATTCAGTGTAGTCAGTGAACCCTAAAAAGACTCGAGCTGAGAAGTCATCACAGGCAAGACACGCGCAGACATAAGAACCAAAGTTGTGATGCATGCAGTGCAATGTCATGCAGGACGAGGGCTTTGTCACTGCAACTACATATTCAGCCAATAGTTTTTATTTCATTATATTCAACATGGTATGTTATATGTATGTTGAATGTTTCTTAAACTTTTCTTCGTGACTGTACCATGTACATAGAAAAACTTAGAGGCTTACGACATAAAACGTAATAGTAGTCTTTTTTTCAAAAATACTTGTTGTTGAAGTGTCATTTTTGGCACCTATGAGGTCTTACCGAGTACTAACTCTGATATGAATTTCAAAGTAGATGTAGCACTTTTCTACAATCAGGTGGTACCTGTGGTGAAGTCACCACAGCGGTACCCCTTTTCTTTTGCAAAACGAGCAAGAACTACTCGGCCTAGACTGGTGATTTTTGGCACAAATAGCACAAACTGAGGCACAAAAGACCTGGTAAATTTGAGGAAGATTGGTCCACTTGGTTTAGACGCGTTTTGGCGTTATAGATTCCACATGCTGAAACCAATAGTCCAGGCAACGAAGATAAAAAAGTACCAAATAGGGGAAATAATTCATGTATAAGCCAAATTTGGTACAGTTGTAGTGGAAGGTTCCATAAACAACATACTAAAAGTATTGACCAGTGGGGGTGGGGGGCTCTAAAGGTCCCTTTTTTAGGTTTTTTGTTAATAACTATTACTATATTGACATGCAGTTGTAATTAATATTTGGACTGATCGTAGGTTATTAATCATTAACATTGTTAGTAATGAAAATAGATTTACAATACCCCCCCCCCCCTCCATATCTCCACTAGCATTAATCCTAGCAAGAAAGTGCATAAGACCTTTTTTGTAGACCATTTTACGCAGTTTGATGTACTCCTGAACACGTTTTTGCTGGAGGCCATAGTTTTTGAGTTATTTACAAAAAACCTAAAAAAGGGACCTTTTTTAGGTTTTTTGTAAAGGAAGGTTTTTTGTGAAGGTTTGGGGGGCTCTAAGCCCCCCAAACCCCTCTTAGCTCCACCCCCACCGGACAGTACTTTTAGTATGTTGTTTACCTTCCCCTACAACTGTACCAAATTTGGCTTATACATGAATTATTTCCGCTATTTTGTCTTCGTTGCCTGGACTACAAACGCCAACACAGCGGGCAACAGTTACTGATGATTGGTTTGTTTCATTCGAGTAATTTTTGAGCACTTAAGTTTTACTAAGTTTCGTGTAATTCTGATGGCTGGATTCGGCTGTATTGTCCATGCTGAACGTAACGTCACCGTGGCGGTGCCCCCCTTTTTTTAAATATGTCGTAATCTATGGACGCATAAATTAGCACAAATGGAGCACAAACTTTTTGGAAATTTTTAGCCAAATCGGAGATGGTGGTCCCGCCCTGGTGACGGACATGTCAGCGCTGCTGGTCCGAGTGAGAGTAAGACAAACCTAGGCGTTACGTTAAAATCGCATGATTATGAGTTCGATTCCAGCGTGGGTCAATGGTATTATATTATACACATGATAATATACTTACTAAACTCTATGAGTAGTTTTCCATAACCCTTTCTTTGATACGGAGGTAAGGTCAGTATACACGCTACATTGTAGTCTTCCGTACTTTCTTTCTCTTTAGAAAAGTATCCAACTATGTGAAAACCTGAAATAAATCATTAGGCAAATGTTTAATGTACTTCTCAAACTTGATTATATCTGATAGGCTAGTCTTTAGAGTATTCGTCACCAATATGATAGAGAAAACATTCAACGTGACTTATAATATGACTAATATAGACTAACAAATTCATGTCATCAAACACATGCACATCAAAATTAGTCATATCATTTGTGTATCACAAAACAGAGTTATCTACGTCCAATACTTTAAATCTAATTCAAACAAAACGCGGAAGAGGATGGAACGCATATCGTATGGGCCTTTTTTATTAAACTTAATATAAAGAGTTTTGCGTGTGGACTAAGTTCTAGTCCACTCAAAACTCGTAAAGCGTTTCAATGTGTAAAGCGTCCCTACATAGATGTCTGTTAGTTGCTTGTCCATACTATATTAGGTAAGTACGTAACGTACATATCTATAATTCAAAACCTAATATATCAGTCTTGTAACGATAGGTAAAAAAGATAAATTCTTACTCTTATCTCACTGTATTTTTTGAAGCTTGCTTAGAGCCTTGCCTTTGTAAGAGAGCATCTTGGACAGTTTATATAAAAAGTTAGCACGCGCCCACGTAAAACTCGCAACAAAATTGAAATATTCTCATATTATGAAAAGTCAAGGACAGTACATTTTTAAAAAAGCGTGTACTTCATGGCTCCTAAACTTTATGATAAGGTACCAGTTTAAAAGACTATAAGCTGAACGTTTTAAAAAAAAAATTAGTAGATTTGTTGAGTGAAAAATTTTATTTTAACTTTGACATTAACTAGAATTTAATATTACCTTAATTGCGAATCCATGTGAAAATTAATGAGTTACTATTAATTAAATCCTATTGCAAATAATAAATTTTATGATTATTGTAAAATATTGTACACCAGTTATGGTATATTACAGAGACACTTAATATATTATGATAATATCTTTTTTTATTGCTAATATGTAAGCCTTTGGCTACAATCTCACCTGATGGTAAGTGATGATGTGGTCGAAGGTGTTAACAGGCTTAACCTAGAATTACTGGCCCTCAAGGACAGCTGCCGGAACAAACCGTTTGGCGCGTGTAACATATATCTATAACATCTATATTGTAAGCCACAAATATGATGTGATTTGAAAGGATTCTATGCGAAATATTTGTTTTAAATCCCCCAACTTTATCTCTTGAATGGAAACTTGGCTATATAATAACAATGTATAAGTGATAAAAAAAAAAAACAGAAGGTGGGCGGCAGCAGCGCCTTCTGAGGAACTGATATCTAAAACTGCGATACCCAAGACACCTGCCAAGCGTGGGGATTATGGCAATCCCCTCACCCCTTAATACAGTGGACAATTCGGCTGCTACATTACAGTACAGTATAAGGGATAAGTCGTTCTCTCGCCTGAGAGAAATCGAAAAATTTTGTACGACGCCCATCTCGAATCCGGCATTTTTTGATTTTTGAAAGGTTTCATTCGACTCCTCTCCCGATTTTTATCAAAAGCCCATCATAATAATTCGATAGAAGGTTGGCCCACGGAGGAAGCTTAACTTTTTGTGCCATAAACTGATTGGGGTGCATAATACGTTCCAAAATCACAAGTCCTAGGCAAAAAAATAAACAGGTAGATTCGTGTCTTACCTCTTGAATCAAACTCGGTCATAACATAGAATAGAAAGGGATCCGTGTCGTAATATAAAGTCTTGTGGTCGAGGAAAAGTTTGGCGAGTAGACATAAGTTCTGTGCGTAACATTTGTTCTTACGTCCGTCTATCTCAAAGAAAGAAATGCTACCTTTGCGATAGATTTCGTTTCCCGGCGGATGTTTTAGTTTGCATTTTATCTGAAATGAAAATTAAATGTACTTTTATGGAATATTCCTTCAATAGTACTAAATATCGAATAAAACTATTTCCTAAGCGATTAGGGAGAATTTCCTTAAAATCCCATTTCACTCAATTAAAGCTAATCGACGCCTAAATAACTCACAATTCAAAGAAATTCCTGAGCCACTAATCTTGTTTCAACGACCGAATTATTATTCACGCTAACAACAGACCAACAAACATTTTTTTAATAAACATATGGACATTTGTCTATGGTTTTATTTGTATTATGGTCAGGCCATAATGATTGATAAAAAAAATTATTAATTAGGCCTTATTAAGAAGTTGTATCAAATTATAGAGAATTTGTTATCTTACTATGATAGAAACAAAATATTTCAAAATAGGATATTCAGGTGGCAAGACATCTCCTGCAGGGCTAAGTATAAAGTTTGTAATGTGATCGACAAGTTTTATTTGTATACTTGTATTTATATTTAATCTTTGTAATTTGTAAACAATGTGTACAAGGAATATTTTTTTTCCATCGGCGGTATGCCTTAATTAACAAAATACTACGAACTATATACAATACCAGAGTTACTACAATAAAAGCATTTAGACAACCTATATAGTCTATATAGTCATTGCAGACTCACAGGCAGTCCAAATGCTCCACCCCACTACTAGTTGGCAGCGTGCCCAGCATGCTGGCAGCATTGCTTATTCGTTGAGCCAAATAGGTGCCAGCATTTTGATCACGCGTCGTATCGACCAAGCGCGAACCAAAACTTATCAGAATAAGTTTTGATAAATACGATGAGTTCCCGGTCCCCACGGACCCAACGTCTCTACACCAAACGGCTCAAATATGTAACCCATACCGGGGTTAGCATACTTGCGCCGCTTGAGTTTCTCCGCAAGAGAATGTATTGTATTTATATATATATAAAAGCTTACCAGATGTCTTTCTAAGCACTTTTTACTCTTTCTATATTTCAAACAAAATTCACAGATGTAGATGCAGGGAAGGTTCACCATTTCCTAAAAAAAAAGAAAAATAACGTACAGATAAGATGAAAAGTTGAGAAACAAGAATATAAATATTAGGTACTCCGTGCATTGCGAGCTGAATTGCCCTTTATTGCTTCGTAGCTAGAGTTGATTATTTATTGGAATAGCTTTTCGGAGTGATCCTTCTGGTCCTTTTTATTTTATGACTATACAGTATATATTGAATTGAGAACCTTTAACTAATTTTTATTCTTTGTGGAAGTCGTTTAAAAATACACTATATTCACCTGCGGATAAGGTGCAAAGTACCACGGCCGTATCCGATGCCTGCCCAGCTCGATCATTTCGATGTTCTTCATCCTAGTGACAAGGTCATCGTGCCCGTGTGCGACCATACTGCCCGATGTCCTGGGTCTGGGTGCAGTTGGGGTGGCTGCCCCACTAGGTAGACTGTCGCCCTCAGGAGGTTCTAGCATTGATATCTCTGACTGAAATTAAAACATGATATTGCAGCAGTTTAATCCCATTCATAACTTAAGATAGTTTTTCTATTTAAAATATCATTTATCTTATTTCTATCTGATACTTGAAACTTTGGCTGCGTGAAATACTATAATGTTCGCTTAACAAATCGGGATATAGATATCCTATGAGTTATTTCAGGACTAGAAAAAAATATGTATCACATTTTATCAATTTCTATTCAACCATTACGGAAGGGAGTTTAGTAGGAAATAAACATAAGGACATGTTTCTTTTACGATTCCTATTTATTTTATTATTACGATAAAAGAAGTAGGCGTAAAATATACTGTTTTAAATCAACAGAAAGAACTGTTTGAAGAATTAATCCTTGCTCTTTGGATTTAATGCATTGTCATTCAGACTTATTCAAGGCGGTTTGTTTGTTATAGGAAGCGGTAAAAATGAAAGACGTGCAAATCACCTGCAAAGCTTCAGAAAAAAGAACATCAGTCTACTAAATAAAAAAAGTATTTGAAAGAAAATAAATAGGTCACCCTCAGAATAATCTTAATTACATCATACAAGTTTCCCTAACATACGATTTAGTAAACATTTTATCGTGTACCTTCATAACATGTGACTGTTCTGCCTTGACATTCTTCCTATTACTAATAATTGTTGCTTAACGTTGATAAACGTTATGCAGTACTACATAACTTTATGCAGTAATACATACAAAAGTTTTGCTTTGAACAGTACCTACCTACTTCTGTTCATAGCAATACTTTTGTACGCAGAACTAAGTAACGTTTATACAATTCATTTATCAAAGTTCGGACTTTGAATTCAAGTTTCACTATCGGACTGCTTAGGTCCTTGACACATCTCAACGGCACGGCGCCCGCCGCACCGTATAATGGCACGGCACTGCACGGAGATTTCCACCGTCCAACGATACGACGCCATACCGGGAAGGTATACGTATCATCGGATTTAAATAAAAAACAGCGCCAACTTCCGACACTGATAAGTATGAAATAACTTGTGGAAGTCGAGCCATGATGATATGCGGTCAGTTTTTGGAATCAGCATGGTACCGACTTCAACTTTATGTAATACTTATCAATGTTGGAAGTCAGTGCCGTATTTTTAATATTTGTTTTTCATTCTTTTAAGTTATCAATACTGCTTACAAGATCATTCACTTGCCTAGGATAATGTTCACCATTGACATCGGTTGCAATTACCATTAAATCATAGTTAATTGAGTATAACATGAAAACTACTCAACCGATTTTGATGAATTTTAAATGGGTCAACATGGTTTACTCTATCCAAGTGTGTATATAAAAATACTTACAGAATTAATTAAGATATTTTCGTTACAAGCGTAATTTTGAGGCAACTTTACAATTTTATACTACAGAGAACATTTTAAAGATACATGTTTTGGAATTCCCAAGTACTTATAGAATATGATCAAGTTTAACGTGTAATTTGTTTGAGGCTACAAAGTAAAAATGGTTTTGCTAAAACCTGTAGGTACTAGAAAAGCACTCGAAGAGGTAAAGAACAAAACCTCACTTTTCCAGTGTTTCTAATTTATGAGAATAGAGAAAAATGTAAATAACTAACCAACTACAACATATGCATTTTTGTTTAGTCGTGTCATAAATACTGGTGTTACAGTCAATCTGATGTACCATATAGCTGATAAAGATGATAAGAATCTTACCTAATATTTTGGAATGAAATTTGGAAATGTGAGGGTTTGATTAAACATATTTGGAAAAGTGTGGTTTTGGCAAGGACTTCCGGAAAAGCTAGGTTTTGATATACCTTACCTGTACACATGTCTTGTGAACGCCATATGCAACTATTATATTATAATTAAGAGTATGAATTCTTAGATCTGGGTAAGTCCAGTCTCAGATAATGATTACCTCACTCTCCAATGAGTTGGCCTTCCGCTTCCTGTTCATTTTCTTTTGCAGCGCGGCGGCGAGTACAGCGCCGCCGTTGACGAGCGATGGCGGTTCGATGCTGAGTGTAGGACTCGCTGGCCGTGATATGAGCTGACGAGGTTCGCCCGGCAAGCTGCCGACTTTACATACACAAAGATCATTTTATCATAGACACACTTGTTGTATGAGACCGGTGTTAGCCTTGTCGTTATTAATCTATCAACAGTGTGAAGCAATGTTAACTGTAGTCATTACTTGGATTGGTAACCATTAGTGGCGTTTACTGTTGACCCATACCCGCGCTTCAGACCGCACGTTTAGTCATGCCGGTCCCGGTGTGTAGTAGTAGTAGATGTAATTCGCTAAGGCATGGTGTATGGCATTCTGTTAATGCCCAGGTAGCTACCACCCTCAAGTAGAACTTTGTCGTCAAGCACCTAATGGTTTGTTTCGGCAGCTGCCTTGAGAGCCAGTCCCCGTTCTAGGTTATTCCTGATTACCAGCATAGACGACATCGTCATTTACCATCAGATAGAGATGATCATCAAATAAATAGATGCAATGCAATACGGCTGCACCTTAAATTGAAGTTAATTAATGTCTACTAATATAATCAACTTCTTATCTCTCTAACACTATCTCTCTTTCTTCTCTAACAGTTAGATTATCCAGCACAAATGAAAAAATAGACATGAATTTCCCGCCATAGACATCAGGGTTAACCTTAAGAAGGCAGGTATCATTTTATAATCAGATCTATAATAGTTAGAGCAGATAACATTATTCAAACCAAAAACAATAAACTACTAAAACATGCGTCACCATCAGCAAAATATAAATTTGCTGCTAAAGCAAGACTGTTGTAGTTATTGTACAAGACATTATTGAATAATTGTTCTCATATTCAATAAGAATCTGTTTCATAATCCACATCGGCTTACTTTAGTTTGCAAAATTATAAGCTTAATCTAAAAACTAACACAACACAAAATAAAATAAAAACAGTAACATACCAAGTGAATTTCTATGTGCGGAACCATTATGTGCTGAAGAACTATATGAGACTTTCTCAGTTTTTTGATTGAATGGTTGGGATGGTGGGTTCACAATAGGAGGTCTACTACTCGGTGGTAAACTAGACTTGGTTTCGTTGCAGATATTTTCATCTGCAGACAAAATTTTAATTTTAGTTGCCAATTCATACTTAATGAGGAAAGATTGTTAGAGCTCTATATGAAGTCCAAAAATCCAGAGTTTTAAGAAGCACACATTTTTAAAGCGCAATATTTTCATAACAGTCTATGATCAAATGTGCATTCTTCATGCGACGTACACGCCGGATGCGTTTCCATTTTCGCTTGTATTGATTTTTAACCATCATTCATAGGGGACATTAATAGGCTTGCTCCACAATCTTTACATCAAAATAAAAAGTACTGGTGAGAAATGATATTTAGCGTTTTCAGGTTTTAAAACATGAATATTTAATATAGATAAAATTTAGAACAGGTAGCAAACAGTGGTCCACTACATAACTTTTTAATTTTTCTTATTATAATTTCTATTTAAAGCCCACTCTTAAAACAACAGAAAAATAAAACACAAACTTAAATGAAGGTAGCCAATTACTAGCGTAGTTCAACATCACATGGCCTTTTATACAGGCTGTATACGATAGGGTGGATCATCAGTACCCAGGTGATACAGGACCTCAATGCTGATCAATGTAACCGCATGTAAGTGAAATGCAATAGTTTAAAATTCATTTACTATATTGAACATTTGGTCATTGTCAAGTTTCAGACTATATATTTGCAGTGCAGACAAACATCAGGTTTATCACACATATGTTCAAGTTTGGATCTTCATAAAAATAAGTTTGAATCATTAATTTTTCTGCCACCCATCTTGCATACTATTAGTGCTTGTGGAGAAATAAAACAATTTTATTCAATCATTCAGTCCTTTAGGACTTAAGTAGTAACTAGAATAACAAGTATGAGAAAATTAGAAGTTCATATATATGTAACCATTTTATTTTTAAGAATAAATTCTTAAAATTACCTCTTTAAAATGTAAACATGGAGCTTGCAAGGTAGATGCGGTATTAGAAGCATGTCCAACAGGTGTGTAAATTCACACAGTAAATCTTAAGTTGTTCAATGGATATGATTAACCTAAAACATACTGCATCTTTTTAAGTATGTAAATCTTTTCCACTTATCTTAATTCAGGCATTTTTTTAGATTTAGCTGTAATTATTCGATTTAATCATGCTTACTGTTACAATATGAAGTAATTCTTAATATTTAACTCCTAATAAACTTTCAATACGCACAGCTACCACTCATGAAAATATTATGAAATTCGCAATTGTTTTTAATAGCTCCACATAAACAATAAATTATCATGCTTTTGTATTCTTGAAGCAGTGAACAAAGGTGTCTAAATACCCAAGTTTAGCCAAATTTAAGTAAACTGCTTAGGCATCGGTGCTGATAACACCCTGCCTGTAAAATAAGATCCTCTATCACCTGACCCCCGATGATCCACTAATTAATTTACAACCTGTATATAAACAACCAGATGTATATTCCATTGGGGTACCATTCATTTTACAAGAGCAGCAAAAATAATTCACAATATTTCTGATATAGGTAAATGCATGCAAAAATTACACATTAATGTAGTTTACATACTTCAGTTTTTTAGTACCATACATAGCATCTTGAATTGTGATATAATTACATAGCATCTTGAATTTTGGTAAAATGAATTGTGAGTATTTGCATCATATAATATAAAATTAATCTAATATTATACAATTAATATAATATAAAATTCATCAAATATAATATAATATAAAATGAAGTCAAAATTTAGAAATCTTGATTTTATCATATTTCATAGAAATTTAATTGAGTGTTTATGTATAGGTAGCCTAAATGCTTTTTTTGTAGCTGTAGAAGGTATTGTATATAGCGCTTTATGAATATGGGCATAACTTATGTGTGTGTGTGACATTTGTATATTTTTTGTTTCAAAATGATGTACACTCAAAATAGTGTGTGGGATAATTTAAGTTTGTCATCAATGATTTAGGATATATTTATTTGCCTGCAAACCAGGAATTATTTAGATTTATGCAAATTCAGTAAATAATGCTCATAAAGTTTTAATTGATAACAATCATTCATGATAATATTTCACTGAAGGTAATTGCTAAGGTATAAATAGATTTATGTATTAACAGATAGAAAATAAAACACAAAGTTGAGTCTATACTTTTCGTCAAGGTTGTAGTTTATTTATATACTAATAATTTGGTTTTGAAGTATATTATGAGTCAATATTAAATCTGAAAAATCTCTCTATTATGTCATAATTTCAGAACGCTGTGAGTTATATTTTTTTATATCCCATTATTATGTTATCTAGTCATATTGCTTGCTGCATCAACAACATTGCAATATCCTACTATTATATTAGGTCCTTACATATGAAATTGGCGTTTTTCGTACTGGCCACTTTAATCACGAATTTCTCCTCTTTGGTAAGGAATTCCAAATTCAAATTTGTACAGCTATAGACTCATGTATTTGTGCTTCGATGATCGTCATTCATTTGTTTTTTTCTTCTGTTTTTTTCTGTTTGCGTCACTCATTTTACAAAATGGAAAACCTTAAATATCGCATTATTTACGAGTACGAGTTCCGCCGTGGCACTAGTGCTGCGGAAAAGACTCGAAGGGTGAATGATGTGTATGGCGGTCGTGTTGCAAAAGAAAACACAGTTCGTTTTTGGTTCCAACGTTTTCGTTCTGGAAATTTCGACCTGCAGAACAAGCCCCGTGGACGGCCTGAGACTCAAGTTGATAATGAAGAGTTGAAGGCTATTGTGGAAGCGGATCCATCGCAAACCACGTCCGAGTTAGCTGCAGGCTGCGATGTTAGTGATAAAACTGTTTTAATTCACTTGAAGCAAATTGGGAAGATTAAAAAGCTTGAAAGGTGGGTACCTCACGAATTGACTGAAACAAACCGGCAAACGCGCGTCGACTGCTGCGTTACATTACTAAACCGGCACAATAATGAAGGTATTTTAAACCGAATCATTACCTGTGATGAAAAATGGGTTCTTTACGATAATCGGAAGCGCTCAGCGCAATGGTTAGATCCTGGCCAGCCAGCCAAATCCTGCCCCAAGCGAAAATTAACCCCAAAAAAGTTACTTGTAAGCGTTTGGTGGACTAGTGCCGGTATTGTTCATTACAGTTTTTTCAAATCTGGCCAGACTATTACGGCTGATGTCTATTGTCAGGAATTGCAAACCATGATGGAAAAGCTAGCGGCTAAACAACCTAGGCTGGTCAATCGCTCCACGCCACTGCTGCTTCACGACAACGCTAGACCACACACTGCGCTACAGACGGCTACTAAATTAGAAGAGCTTCAATTGGAAAGTCTAAGACATCCTCCGTACTCCCCGGACCTTGCTCCAACAGATTACCATTTTTTTCGAAATTTGGATAACTTCTTGCAAGGGAAAAAATTCAACTCCGATGGGGCAGTCCAAATCGCCTTCAAAGATTTTATTGATTCCCGTCCGACTGGTTTTTTTAGTAAAGGGATCAATGAACTACCTATGAGATGGCAAAAGTGCATAGAAAATAATGGTTCATACTTTGATTAATTAAATATATTATATTAAAAAATATTCGACTTTTTGTTCCTCCCATACAAAACGCCAATTTCATATGTAAGGACCTAATATTTATTTTGATGCATTTGCATTTCAAATGAGATGGTAAATTTTACTATTGAACCATTACAAAATCTCCCTGAAACTCACATAATGTTGCCAGTTAAGCTAGTATGACCTACCAACTCTTATGTTCTTCGCATCTCCTGTATTACAGTCCCTGACTACTATAGAGGCTAGGAATAGTGAAGCTGCTAAGAATTAGCAGTACTATTTGTATGATTAATTTGGAGAACAAGCAATAATTTGTAACACATTGTAAGTGACCTGCAAGGGCTTTGTATGGCAGATTCACAAAAAACACTTCTGCGCAAATCCTGTTTTGTTTAATCTTTGAAATTAGTATACAAGATGGACTTTAACTATAGCAGATGTCAAATCAAAATTTTGCATATCAAAAAGCATATTATAAAAAGCAAATGAAATCAACAACACATACTAATAAAAGTAGGCATCACGCCACCTCCTGATCCAATGTGTGTTTTTTTAGGTGTTGTTGTGCCTCCAGTGGCACCACCATCCCGTCGAGGAAATTGGACCTTTCTTGTATCCAACCATGACTCACCCACCCACTCATCGAGTCGTTTATTGACTGAAATTTACAAACAAGACTCATAAAATTAGCAACTGAGTAATTAAAATCAATACCTATAGATGTAAATATTAACTTTGTTTTATAATAATTGATTCCAATAACACCCATTTTGTTCAATCATATGTAAATTGTACATTTTAGGGGAATACACTTTACTTTGTACTTTAAGTTAGGGTTTGGAAGTCAGGGATCTTAGCAGGTCAGGAGAGTAGGTAAGGTCATGAAATAACTTACAATCAACATAGTGTACATAGTATCCCCGCTGTCCTCGAATTTCTTTAATGCTAATAATCTCTGCTAAGGGCCAGTCATCACCTCCTTGCATACGAACAGGCAACCGACATCCTTCTACCAGAGAAGCCTGAAATAAGCCGCTTGTAAACAGTTTTTTTTTTGGTAAAATATTACTGATCTGCTTAGTATTATAGTTAATTAATTACCGCTGAATCACAAAACGTTGTAAGTTCATCGTCATTTTCGTTCATTTTATCATAAAAATATAAATAAAATGGAAAATAAATTCCTTTGCGTGTTGTCACTTGCTTGTCTGACAGCAAAATTTTTGATAGTTGACGTGACAGATAACAAACTAATCAAACGCCTGCCTTCCAATTCACGCCAATAGCGATTTTAGCCTTATAATTTCCATTTCGTTTCTACGGAATAGCGCCTACGATTATCTACTTAAGATAGATAAATATGACGGATTTGTCATTGCAACAGTAATACTTCGTATTATATATCACGTCGGAGTTCGCGAAAGGAGTGAACAATTATTTGTGACGTCATCAAAACGACGACCGATTCTATAACCGTTTGTAAGCTTGCTTAATTGACGTGGAGGTATAAAATTAAGCAGTAAGATTAAGTTATTATTACTATATGAAGCGAGTGTTGGCCCTTGTGAAACAATCATAAAAATAGGAGCGTTTTTTTTTCATGCTTAAAGTATGCATTCGAAGACACAGCTATCACTGACCCACAATCGCGTCAAGCAATATTGATTTGATCCTACATAAAGAACGAATAAAATATGTATCACCGATGTACAAGTGATATACAAGATGTTTATACTATTGTGTTATCCCGCTCAAACTGCTCCGAATTAAAGAAGGTACGCCAAAAGAAAAGATACATTGACAGTGGTCGCAATTCTGTTGGGAAAAAACGAACTAAAATTTAGTAAAATTAGATTTAGAAATGTCAAATGAACATTCCTTATTCTCTTGGCGCCATAGTCTAGTTAGTTCGATATAAAATTATCAAAGTTACTAAACTTAGAAAGTTTGCACATTTTGTTGCTATTTTGTTGTACCATACTTTAGTCAGTTTAGGTGGAATCATAGATAATTTTACCTAAAATTAATCAACATGTAATTTAGTGTTGACTAAAGCTGTAATGTTCTCCAATTAATTTATTTTGGTAGATTTTATCACAATCACGGCTTTCAGTCGGATAAACAATAGAGCATGCAGCCATGCGGTTGCTAGACTTGTGGGTTCTCCGGAAAGGATTGTGTTTTTCGGTAATTCCAAAGTATGCCTGGAGAAAAAAGCTTGTTGGCAAACATGGATTTATAAAATCTTTGCACACCTGTTATACTCAGAGGGGTGGCAGAATTGTTACAATACCCACTTTTCATCGAATCTATATGTATCATTTAGCCTGTAGAGTAACCTTCGATCGACTTCGGACAGCTGTGTGCTCTGTTATTTTTTATATGAAATCACCATTAATATGTCCTGATACTGAACCTAGGCTTTCGAGATTGCGAAGCGACCTGTTGAAGCTGCTCTGCCAAGCAACATGGCAAGGTCATTATTTTAGGGCTTATCACAGGATGCCAATGTAAACAAAGTTCCAAAGTTCAAAAAACAAATAACAAAGGCTAAAAAGAATTACGAAACAACTTGAATCGTGCGCCATCTAGCGTAGAGTAGCGGCAAAATGAATTATATTTAGTATTGATAATTTGATGTTCTAAATTTGGTAGTAGCCGAGGTAACAGCAGATTGACTTTTAGAAATCCTAAAATTAAAATTAGAATTATTTATTAGTTAGTATAGTTAGTGAGCGTACAATAGAATTGCTGCCAGTGAAATGATAACTTGTTAGTTAAAAATTGGATTTGTAGGTTTTATTCAATGAGATTATTTTTCGCAGCAGTTAGTCTTTTCAAAAACAGGGGAGAGCCAAAAGGAGAACTACCTTTATGTACCATTACTTATTTATTCATGTTCTAACCATAGGCTTAGGATGTACAAGACCAACAGTGATGGATGAATGGTGTAACAAAAAATGAAATGTAAATGTGTGAGTGACATAGTGTTGTCATGACGCGAGCGCAATACTATCGACAGTTTTACTGGTTGAATCTTAGGACGCATTCGTTTGAAATTATGTCCTTTATAGTTCATTGAGACTATTGTAATGATCGTAAACAGCCCTGAAATCACAGAAATGCAAAATATGCAATTTCATTAACTTGAACAACTTATTTTTCAAGTTTTTATGATTTGAAAACCAAACTACTTAACTGATTATGATGAAATTTCAATGGGATGAATCTTAAAGTATATCCTTTCAAACAAAATACGATGTTTTCAAATGAAAATCAAACCAAATATCATAACATGAATACAACCTTATTGAGAACCTGCTCCCTTTTTTGATCTGTTAAAAATAAAACTCAAATGTATTTATTGTAGGTCTAAAATAGTACAGCACTTTTAAAAGTCAAACTACTATAACTTCATCGTAACAAGATGAAATAAAACTTACCATTACTAAGTCTTATGATTAAAATCATTAAGCTGCAAATATACATATGCTGTAAATTATTAAATTACATTTGCGGAAAGCATTCACATGTGGTAAGCAAAGGTCGAATTTGTCCCTTGTGTAAACATAGCTCCTTGGGCTGTAGAAATGACAATGTGTACATAATTTCGATGATCTTTACTAACTGGCCTACTAAATATATAATTCATTAAAGTCTGCTTTTAAGTCTATAAGCCATTTTATCATTACTTTTGTCTCAGCTTTTCTTCTAGCTTCTTAAAAGCAAATTTTTTTCTGTAATTTTTGTCACAAATTGGAACATTAGTTAATAAGTTTTTTTCCTTGGAGACAGTACTTGATTTAAAGGAACAGGTAATGGCTAACGGTGGTGATATATCTCCATTTAAGTAAGGACAGGGCCGCCTTATTTTCAATTTGATCTGAAAGGAAAAATAAAAATTATTTTGTGTCAGGATAGCCATAGCTATCCAGCGCTGCAATGAAGCGAGAATTGTAGATTTTATTGCACCAGGAACGCTAAGGCAAGGGTTATTAGATTGAATCACATACAGTCTTTACATTAAAAAAAATGATTTGACCATGTATTTTACTACAAATAAAACTGTTACTTGTGTCATTATTTCCTAAAGCTAACGACTACCATTTCCACAGCATCATGCATTCAGGGACATTAAAAGTTGGTATTGAGTCTTTCATTAGTATACATCAATGTTTTCTTTTTAAAGTTTACTACAAACTGTAGAGTTTTTATTTACAGTCCGTCAATAATCCGAACCCTTATATCACATACTGAAAATTTGTTGGCAATCTGTAAGAACACAAACATTATTATATGCGTGCATATAGTTATTTCAAATTCTGTTAACTAGCCATTTGTATAAAAATACTAATATTTTAATCCGAACCCTTATATCACATACTGAAAATTTGTTGGCAATCTGTAAGAACACAAGTAAACATTAATATATGCGTGCATATCGTTATTTCAAATTCTGTTAACTAGCCATTTGTATAAAAATACTAATATTTTATGACAGAAGAAAGAGATATTTCCAATTATTTATTGAGTGTGAGGGGAACTTTTCACAGAAAACATCTTATTAAATTTTGAATAATATATCTTGTGATAATATTTACTCCCTTATTCGTAAATACTCAATGAGCTATAAACTGATCTGTCAACTTCTCGCTAATTATTATGTAATTATATTATTTTTTAAACTAATTTATGATTAAACTAACTACCGGTTATTTCTGAGGTTCAAATATGTACCCGAGCAGTCACGTCGAACCTACAGGTCAGACACAAACTATCGACTTTATCGATACTTGTGACGTCAGGACTTTGTCAAGCCCTATCGTAAACAAATGTTTTTATAGTTTTTCATAAAATACCAACCAATTCTTCATTTAGCAATGTAATTTGATGATAAGTTTGAAGAGAAACCTATTATCTAATATTTCCTTATTACTAATTTTAAAACAAAATGACGAAATAACGATTATCAAAAAAGCAGTACAAATAAACATAAATTACCTGTGAAACGTGTATATATTCGGGTTACTGTGTCTTGTAACCTCACATTCACTCACTGAACAAGACACCATGCTTGCATAATACATATTTTATATTATAATCGTAAGATATTTGAGCAAATACACAAAATTCGCGCCGACTTGGAAGAGACCGGGACGCTATGGCCTCTTAATCGCGTAAAAAATTACATACCGTCTTCTGTTTCCCTATCTCTTTTTCTCTCGCGACGGTTTGTAGCAGCTTAGGACCTTTCACTTCCACACTTCGTAGGTCTCTTGAGCGTAGCAAAAATCCTAGGTCTATGGTTCTAACCACATGAATAAATAATTACGAAATCGTAGTGTCCGTCTGACCTTTAAAGGGCTGTTTCTTTGGAAACACAATAGATGGCTGGTTGCACCTGTAGACAATTACAAGGTATGGTATCGGTGTATTACTATTCTCTATGGTATAGTAGTTCAAAAAGTTCGCTATTTATTATTTATTATTATTTATAATATATAAAGCTCGATTACCACTGACTGACTCACTGACTGACTGACTGACATAAATGTTCTCCTAGAAGGAGTAGAGTAGGGTTAAAATGATGTAGGACAAAAATGTTCGGGGGGTTTTGGTGAGTATGAGAAAAATCGAAAATCATTAAAAAGACGCCTGCCAAGTAAAGATGGATGACATATCTCAAAAACGGTAAGAGATAGGTAGGGGGTGTTTGAACAAATGTCATAGGGAATCTGGAGAGCAGTCGAATGACACCTGTCAAAAATCCAAAATGGCGGATTTCAAGATGGCCGCCATACAAATTGATCCGAGCCTGCTGAAGCGAGGCCGTTAGGCCGAGGTTCAGTAGCGGCGGAGCAGTTTGTATGATGGCCTTCTTGAAATCCGCCATTTTGGATTTGTCCCAGGTGCTCCTATCATTCTTTATACTGCATTTGGAGTGTATTACCTTATATTTTCGACTGTATTAGGAGTTTTTGTGGGATTTTTGACTGAATTTGGAGTTACTGTCCTACATAAGTGTAGTAGCGAGCCCGAAGGGCGAGCTCCTGGTGAGGCCGAAGGCCGAACTTTCAGTCCGCGAGGCCGAAGGCCGAGCGTATGACGCGCGAGCCCGAAGGGCGAGCTCTTGGCGAGGCCGTAGGCCGAGCCATGTTGGTAACTTGCGAGGCCGAAGGCCGAGCTCCGACTTGAGAGTTTTTTCCACGTCTCCGACTGGTCTCCATGGCAACTGCCCGCGGTAAGCGAAGCACCTACGAGTGGGGTTCCTTAACAAAAGTGACTCAGAACCTTGGTACCTTTCTGCCCGTATCACCTTTTTATGGCAGTAGGGTGAATCTGTTTTAGTGGCTACAGTATTGTTCTTTATTGTATTGAGTATTAATATGGGATTTCATACTTCTAATGGAGTTTTGAACATACTTTTTTTAATGTATAAGGTGTTTTGATATTGTTCAAACTTGCACAACGATAAATGCGGGCCGCATGCGGCCCGCACACTGCCCGAAAAACTAGTTATTTATTATTTATTTAT
The DNA here is from genome assembly GCA_963890685.1 of Plagodis pulveraria. NCBI lineage: Eukaryota > Metazoa > Arthropoda > Insecta > Lepidoptera > Geometridae > Plagodis > Plagodis pulveraria. The sequence goes on along the minus strand of OY982963.1, from coordinate 18,401,338 downwards.
AATATATAAAGCTCGATTACCACTGACTGACTGACTGACTCACTGACATAAATGTTCTCCTAGAAGGAGCAGAGTAGGGTAAAAATGAAGTATGGCAAAAATGTTCGGAGGGTTTTGGTGAGTATGAGAAAAATCGAAAATCATAAAAAAGACGCCTGCCAAGTGAAGATGGATGACGTATCTAGAAAACGGTAAGAGTTAGGTAGGGGGTGTTTGAACAAATGTCATAGGGAATCGGGAGAGCAGTCGAATGACATATGTCAAAAATCCAAAATGGCGGATTTCAAGATGGCCGCCATACAAAGTGATCCGAGCCTGCTGAAGCGAGGCCGTTAGGCCGAGCTTCAGTAGGGGCGGAGCAGTTTGTATGGTGGCTGTCTTGAAATCCGATATTTTGGATCTGACCCACGTGCTCCTATCATTCTTTATACTGGATTTGGAGTGTTTTACCTTATATTTTCGACTGTATTAAGAGTTTTTGTGGGATTTTTGACTGAATTTGGAGTTACTGACCTACGATAATGTATAGCGAGCCCGAAGGGCGAGCTTCTGGTGAGGCCGAAGGCCGAACTTTCGGCTCGCGAGGCCGAAGGCCGAGCGTATGGTGCGTGAGCCCGAAGGGCGAGCGCTTGGCGAGGCCGCAGGCCGAGCCGTGTTAGTAACTTGCGAGGCCGAAGGCCGAGCTCCGACTTGAGAGTATTTTCCACGTCACCGACTGGTCTCCATGGCAACTGCCCGCGGTAACCGAAGCACCTACGAGTGGGGTTCCTTAACAAAAGTGACTCTGAATCTTGGTACGATTCTGCCCGTACCACCTTTTTATGGCAGTAGGGTGAATCTGCTTTAGTGGCTACAGTATGGTTCATTATTGTATTGAGAGTTTATATGGGATTTCATACTTCTATTAGAGATTTGAACTTATTTTTTTTTAATGTATTAGGTTTTTTTTTGACAGTTCCTACTGACTCAAGATAGATGCGGGCCGCATGCGGCCCGCACACTGCCCGAAATACTAGTTATTATAATATATAAAGCTCGATTACCATTGACTCACTGACTGACATAAATGTTCTCCTAGAAGGAGACGAGTAGGAGCAACGTGATGTATAGCAAAAATGTTCGGGGGGTTTTGGTGAGTATGAGAAAAATCGAAAATCATTAAAAAGACGCCTGCCAACTGAAGATGGATGACGTATCTCAAAAACGGTAAGAGATAGGTAGGGGGTGTCTGAACAAATGTCATAGGGAATTGGGAAAGCAGTCGAATGACACCTGTCAAAAATCCAAAATGGCGGATTTCAAGATGGCCGCCATACAAATTGATCCGAGCCTGCTGAAGCGAGGCCTTTAGGCCGAGCTTCAGTAGGGGCGGAGCAGTTTGTATGGTGGCCGTCTTGAAATCCGACATTTTGGATTTGTCTTACGTGCTCCTATCATTCTTTATACTGCATTTGGAGTGTTTTACCTTATATTTGCGACTGTATTAGGAGTTTTTGTGGGATTTTGGACTGAATTTGGAGTAACTGTCCTATATTAGTGTATAGCGAGCCCAAAGGGCAACCACCTGGTGAGGCCGAAGGCCGAACTTTCGGTCCGCGAGGCCGTAGGCCGAGCGAAAGGTTCGCGAGCCCGAAGGGCGAGCGCTTGGCGAGGCCGCAGGCCGAGCCGTGTTAGTAACTTGCGAGGCCGAAGGCCGAGCTCTTATTCGAGAGTATTTTCCACATCTCCGACTGGTCTCCATGGCAACTGCCCGCGGTAACCGAAGCACCTACAAGTGGGGTTCCATAACAAAAGTGACTCGGAACCCTGGTCCTATTCTGCCCGTATTACCTTTTTATGGCAGTAGGGTGAATTTGCTTTAGTGGCTACAGTATGGTTCTTTATTGTATTGAGAGTTTATATGGGATTTCATACTTCTATTGGAGTTTTGAACACACTTTTTTTTTAATGTATCAGGTGTTTTTTTGACAGTTCCTACTGACTCAAGATAGATGCGGGCCGCATGCGGCCCGCACTTTGCCCGAAAAACTAGTTTATAATATATAAAGCTCGATTACCACTGACTGACTGACTGACTCACTGACATAAATGTTCTCCTAGAAGGAGCAGAGTAGGGTAAAAATGAAGTATGGCAAAAATGTTCGGGTGGTTTTGGTGAGTATGAGAAAAATCGAAAATCATTAAAAAGACGCCTGCCAAGTGATGATGGATGACGTATCTCGAAAACGGTAAGAGATAGGTAGGGGGTGTTTGAACAAATGTCATAGGGAATCGGGAGAGCAGTCGAATGACATCTGTCAAAAATCCAAAATGGCGGATTTCAAGATGGCCGCCATACAAAATGCTCCGAGCCTGCTGAAGCGAGGCCTTTAGGCCGAGCTTCAGTAGGGGCGGAGCAGTTTGTATGGTGGCCTTCTTGAAATCCGCCATTTTGGATTTGTCCCAGGTGCTCCTCTCATTCTTCATACTGCATTTGGAGTGTTTTACCTTATATTTTCGACTGTATTAGGAGTTTTTGTGGGTTTTTTGACTGAATTTGGAGTAACTGTTCTACATTAGTGTATAGCGAGCCCAAAGGGCAACCACCTGGTGAGGCCGAAGGCCGAACTTTCGGTCCGCGAGGCCGAAGGCCGAGCGAATGGTGCGCGAGCCCGAAGGGCGAGCGCTTGGCGAGGCCGCAGGCCGAGCCGTATTAGTAACTTGCGAGGCCGAAGGCCGAGCTCCGACTTGAGAGTATTTTCCACGTCACCGACTGGTCTCCATGGCAACTGCCTGCGGTAACCGAAGCACCTACGAGTGGGGTTCCTTAACAAAAGTGATTCAGAACCTTGGTACCATTCTGCCCGTACCACCTTTTTATGGCAGTAGGGTGAATTTGGTTTGGTGATAACAGTACGGTTCTCTATTGTATTAAGGGTTTGTATGGGAAATCGTACATCTTTAGGTGTTTTGAAATAATTTTTTTTAATGTATAAGGTGTTTTGATATTGTTCAAACTTGCACAACGATAAATGCGGGCCGCATGCGGCCCGCACACTGCCCGAAATACTAGTTTATAATATATAAAGCTCGATTACCACTCACTGACTGACTCACTGACTGACATAAATGTTCTCCTAGAAGGAGACGAGTAGGAGCAAAGTGATGTATGGCAAAAATGTTCGGGGGGTTTTGGTGAGTATGAGAAAAATCGAAAATCATAAAAATGACGCCTGCCAAGTAAAGATGGATGACATATCTCAAAAACGGTACAAGATAGGTAGGAGGTGTTTGAGCAAATGTCATAGGGAATCGGGAGAGCAGTCGAATGACACCTGTCAAAAATCCAAAATGGCGGATTTCAAGATGGCCGCCATACAAAATGCTCCGAGCCGGCTGAAGCGAGGCCTTTAGGCCGAGCTTCAGTAGGGGCGGAGCAGTTTGTATGGTGGCCTTCTTGAAATCCGCCATTTTGGATTTGTCCCAGGTGCTCCTCTCATTCTTCATACTGCATTTGGAGTGTATTACCACATATTTTCGACTGTATTAGGAGTTTTTGTGGGTTTTTTGACTGAATTTGGAGTAACTGTCCTACATTAGTGTATAGCGAGCCCAAAGGGCAACCACCTGGTGAGGCCGAAGGCCGAACTTTCGGTCCGCGAGGCCGAAGGCCGAGCGAATGGTGCGCGAGCCCGAAGGGCGAGCGCTTGGCGAGGCCGCAGGCCGAGCCGTATTAGTAACTTGCGAGGCCGAAGGCCGAGCTCCGACTTGAGAGTATTTTCCACGTCACCGACTGGTCTCCATGGCAACTGCCTGCGGTAACCGAAGCACCTACGAGTGGGGTTCCTTAACAAAAGTGATTCAGAACCTTGGTACCATTCTGCCCGTAACACCTTTCTATGGCAGTAGGGTGAATCTGCTTTATTAGCTACAGTATGGTTCTTTAATGTATTGAGAGTTTATATGGGATTTCATACTTCTATAGGAGTTTAGAACATATATTTTTTTTGTATGAGGTGTTTTCGTGACAGTTCCTACTGACTCAAAATAGATGCGGGCCGCATGCGGCCCGCACACTGCCCGAAAAACTAGTTTATAATATATAAAGCTCGATTACCACTGACTGACTCACTGACTGACTGACTGACATAAATGTTCTCCTAGAAGGAGTAGAGTAGGGTTAAAATGATGTAGGACAAAAATGTTCGGGGGGTTTTGGTGAGTATGAGAAAAATCGAAAATCATTAAAAAGACGCCTGCCAAGTAAAGATGGATGACATATCTCAAAAACGGTAAGAGATAGGTAGGGGGTGTTTGAACAAATGTCATAGGGAATCTGGAGAGCAGTCGAATGACACCTGTCAAAAATCCAAAATGGCGGATTTCAAGATGGCCGCCATACAAATTGATCCGAGCCTGCTGAAGCGAGGCCGTTAGGCCGAGGTTCAGTAGGGGCGGAGCAGTTTGTATGATGGCCTTCTTGAAATCCGCCATTTTGGATTTGTCCCAGGTGCTCCTATCATTCTTTATACTGCATTTGGAGTGTATTACCTTATATTTTCGACTGTATTAGGAGTTTTTGTGGGATTTTTGACTGAATTTGGAGTTACTGTCCTACATAAGTGTAGTAGCGAGCCCGAAGGGCGAGCTCCTGGTGAGGCCGAAGGCCGAACTTTCAGTCCGCGAGGCCGAAGGCCGAGCGTATGACGCGCGAGCCCGAAGGGCGAGCTCTTGGCGAGGCCGCAGGCCGAGCCATGTTGGTAACTTGCGAGGCCGAAGGCCGAGCTCCGACTTGAGAGTTTTTTCCACGTCTCCGACTGGTCTCCATGGCAACTGCCCGCGGTAAGCGAAGCACCTACGAGTGGGGTTCCTTAACAAAAGTGACTCAGAACCTTGGTACCTTTCTGCCCGTACCACCTTTTTATGGCAGTAGGGTGAATCTGTTTTAGTGGCTACAGTATTGTTCTTTATTGTATTGAGTATTAATATGGGATTTCATACTTCTAATGGAGTTTTGAACATACTTTTTTTAATGTATAAGGTGTTTTGATATTGTTCAAACTTGCACAACGATAAATGCGGGCCGCATGCGGCCCGCACACTGCCCGAAAAACTAGTTATAATATATAAAGCTCGATTACCACTGACTCACTGACTGACTCACTCATTGACATAAATGTTCTCCTAGAAGGAGACGAGTAGGAGCACAGTGATGTATGGCAAAAATGTTCGGGGGGCTTAGGTGAGTATGAGAAAAATCGAAAATCATTAAAAAGACGCCTGCCAAGTGAAGATGGATGACGTATCTCGAAAACGGTAAGAGATAGGTAGGGGGTGTTTGAACAAATGTCATAGGGAATCGGGAGAGCAGTCGAATGACATATGTCAAAAATCCAAAATGGCGGATTTTAAAATGGCCGCCATACAAAATCCTTCGATCCCTCAAAAAAGTAGCTGTTTCTACCAGAAAGAGTTGAGTACGGTTATAGTTATGTATTACGAAAATGACAAAGGGGCTTAGCTGAGTAGGGAAAAAAATAAAAACCCTAGAAATGACGCCTGCCAAGTAAAGCTGGACTACGTATCTCGAAAACGGTAAGAGATAGGTTGGGGGTGTTTGAACAAATGGCATAGGGAATCGGGAGAGCAGTCGAATGAGACCTGTCCCACGTGCTCCTCTCATTCTTTATACTGCATTTGGAGTGTTTTACCTCATATTTTCGACTGTATTAGGAGTTTTTGTAGGTTTTTTGACTGAATTTGGAGTTACTATTCTACGTTGTTGTAGTAGCGAGCCCGAAGGGCGAGCTCCTGGTGAGGCCGAAGGCCGAACTTTCGGCACGCGAGGCCGAAGGCCGAGCGTATAGTGCGCGAGCCCGAAGGGCGAGCGCTTGGCGAGGCCGCAGGCCGAGCCATGTTAGTAGCTTGCGAGGCCGAAGGCCGAGCTCCGACTCGAGAGTATTTTCCACGTCTCCGACTGGTCTCCATGGCAACTGCCCGCGGAAACCAAAGCACCTACGAGTGGGGTTCCTTAACAAAAGTGACTCAGAACCTTGGTCCCATTCTGCCCGTACCACCTTTTTATTGCAGTAGGGTTAATTTGATTTAGTGGCTACAGTATGGTTCTTTATTGTATTGAGAGTTTATATGGGATTTCATACTGTTATGGAATTTTGTTTTTTTTTTTTTTAATGTATATGGTGTTAAGGTATTGGTAAGTACTGCATAACGATAAATGCGGGCCGCATGCGGCCCGCACACTGCCCGAAATACTAGTTATTATATTATATAAAGCTCGATTACCACTGACTGATTGACATAAATGTTCTCCTAGAAGGAGACGAGTAGGAACAACGTGATGTATGGCAAAAGTGTTCGGGTGGTTTCGGTGAGTATGAGAAAAATCGAAAATCATAAAAATGACGCCTGCCAAGTAAAGATGGATGACGTATCTCGAAAACGGTGCAAGATGGGTAGGGGGTGTTTGAACAAATGTCATAGGGAATTGGGAGAGCAGTCGAATGACACCTGTCAAAAATCCAAAATGGCGGATTTCAAGATGGCCGCCATACAAAGTGATCCGAGCCTGCTGAAGCGAGGCCTTTAGGCCGAGCTTCAGTAGGGGCGGAGCAGTTTGTATGGTGGCTGTCTTGAAATCCGACATTTTGGATGTGACCCACATGCTCCTATCATTCTTTATACTGCATTTGGAGTGTTTTACCTTATATTTTCGACTGTATTAGGAGTTTTTGTGGGATTTTTGACTGAATTTGGAGTAACTGTCCTACATAAGTGTAGTAGCGAGCCCGAAGGGCGAGCTCCTGGTGAGGCCGGAGGCCGAACTTTCGGTCCGCGAGGCCGAAGGCCGAGCGTATGATGCGCGAGCCCGTAGGGCGAGCGCTTGGCGAGGCCGCAGGCCGAGCCGTGTTGGTAACTTGCGAGGCCGAAGGCCGAGCTCCGACTTGAGAGTTTTTTCCAAGTCTCCGACTGGTCTCCATGGCAACTGCCCGCGGTAAGCAAAGCACCTACGAGTGGGGTTCCTTAACAAAAGTGACTCAGAACCTTGGTCCCATTCTGCCCGTACTACCTTTTTATGCCAGTAGGGTGAATTTGCTTTAGTGGCTACAGTATGGTTCTTTATTGTATGGAGACTTTATTTGGGATTTCATACTTCTATTGGAGTTTTGAACTTTTTTTTTTTAAATGTATAAGCGGTTAAGGTAAAGTTTACTACTGCATAACGATAAATGCGGGCCGCATGCGGCCCGCACACTGCCCGAAAAACTAGTTAATAATATATAAAGCTCGATTACCACTGACTGACTCACTGACTCATTGACATAAATGTTCTCCTAGAAGGAGTAGAGTAGGGTAAAAATGAAGTATGGCAAAAATGTTCGGGGGGTTTTGGTGAGTATGGGAAAAATCGAAAATCATAAAAAAGACGCCTGCCAAGTGAAGATGGATAACGTATCTCGAAAACGGTAAGAGATAGGTAGGGAGTGTTTGAACAAATGTCATAGGGAATCGGGAGAGCAGTCGAATGACTTCTGTCAAAAATCCAAAATGGCGGATTTCAAGATGGCCGCCATACAAATTGATCCGAGCCTGCTGAAGCGAGGCCGTTAGGCCGAGGTTCAGTAGGGGCGGAGCAGTTTGTATGGGGCCCGTCTTGAAATCCGCCATTTTGGATTTGTCCCAGGTGCTCCTATCATTCTTTATACTGCATTTGGAGTGTATTACCTTATATTTTCGACTGTATTAGGAGTTTTTGTGGGATTTTTGACTGAATATGGAGTTACTGTCCTACATAAGTGTAGTAGCGAGCCCGAAGGGCGAGCTCCTGGTGAGGCCGAAGGCCGAACTTTCGGTCCGCGAGGCCGAAGGCCGAGCGTATGATGCGCGAGCCCGAAGGGCGAGCGCTTGGCGAGGCCGCAGGCCGAGCCGTGTTGGTAACTTGCGAGGCCGAAGGCCGAGCTCCGACTTGAGAGTTTTTTCCACGTCTCCGACTGGTCTCCATGGCAACTGCCCGCGGTAAGCGAAGCACCTACGAGTGGGGTTCCTTAACATAAGTGACTCAGAACCTTGGCACCATTCTGCCCGTACCACCTTTTTATGGCAGTAGGGTGAATCTGCTTTAGTGGCTACAGTATGGTTCTTTATTGTATTGAGAGTTTATATGGGATTTCATACTTCTATTGGAGTTTTGAAAACATTTTTTTCTAAAGTATTAGGTGTTTCTGTGGAATTTTCAAATGACTTAAGATAGATGCGGGCCGCATGCGGCCCGCACACTGCCCGAAATACTAGTTATTATAATATATAAAGCTCGATTACCATTGACTCACTGACTGACATAAATGTTCTCCTAGAAGGAGACGAGTAGGAACAACGTGATGTATGACAAAAATGTTCGGGGGGTTTTGGTGAGTATGAGAAAAATCGAAAATCATTAAAAAGACGCCTGCCAAGTGATGATGGATGACGTATCTCGAAAACGGTAAGAGATAGGTAGGGGGTGTTTGAACAAATGTCATAGGGAATTGGGAGAGCAGTCGAATGACATCTGTCAAAAATCCAAAATGGCGGATTTCAAGATGGCCGCCATACAAAATGCTCCGAGCCTGCTGAAGCGAGGCCTTTAGGCCGAGCTTCAGTAGGGGCGGAGCAGTTTGTATGGTGGCCGTCTTGAAATCCGTTATTTTGGATGTGCCCCACGTGCTCCTATCATTCTTTATAATGCATTTGGAGTGTTTTACCTTATATTTTCGACTGTCTTAGGAGTTTTTGTGGGATTTTCGACTGAATTTGGAGTAACTGTCCTACATTGGTGTATAGCGAGCCCGAAGGGCGAGCTCCTGGTGAGGCCGAAGGCCGAACTTTCGGCTCGCGAGGCCGAAGACCGAGCGTATGGTCCGTGAGCCCGAAGGGCGAGCGCTTGGCGAGGCCGCAGGCCGAGCCGTGTTAGTAACTTGCGAGGCCGAAGGCCAAGCTCCGACTTGAGAGTTTTTTCCACGTCTCCGACTGGTCTCCATGGCAACTGCCCTAGGTAACCCAAGCACCTACGAGTGGGGTTCCTTAACAAAAGTGATTAAGAACCTTGGTACCATTCTGCCCGTACCACCTTTTTAAGGCTGTAGGGTGAATCTGCTATAGTGGCTTGAGTATGGTTCATTATTGTATTAAGAGTTTATATGGGATATCATACTTCTATTGGAGTTTTGAACACACTTTTTTTCACGAATTAGGTGTTTCTGTGAAATTTTCAAATGACTAAAGATAGATGCGGGCCGCATGCGGCCCGCACACTGCCCGAAAAACTAGTTTATAATATATAAGGCTCGATTACCACTGACTGACTCACTGACTCACTGACATAAATGTTCTCCTAGAAGGAGCAGAGTAGGGTAAAAATGAAGTATGGCAAAAATGTTCGGGTGGTTTTGGTGAGTATGAGAAAAATCGAAAATCATTAAAAAGACGCCTGCCAAGTGATGATGGATGACGTATCTCGAAAACGGTAAGAGATAGGTAGGGGGTGTTTGAACAAATGTCATAGAGAATCGGGAGAGCAGTCGAATGACACCTGTCAAAAATCCAAAATGGCGGATTTCAAGATGGCCGCCATACAAAATGCTCCGAGCCTGCTGAAGCGAGGCCTTTAGGCCGAGCTTCAGTAGGGGCGGAGCAGTTTGTATGGTGGCCTTCTTGAAATCCGCCATTTTGGATTTGTCCCAGGTGCTCCTCTCATTCTTCATACTGCATTTGGAGTGTTTTACCTTATATTTTCGACTGTATTAGGAGTTTTTGTGGGTTTTTTGACTGAATTTGGAGTAACTGTTCTACATTAGTGTATAGCGAGCCCAAAGGGCAACCACCTGGTGAGGCCGAAGGCCGAACTTTCGGTCCGCGAGGCCGAAGGCCGAGCGAATGGTGCGCGAGCCCGAAGGGCGAGCGCTTGGCGAGGCCGCAGGCCGAGCCGTATTAGTAACTTGCGAGGCCGAAGGCCGAGCTCCGACTTGAGAGTATTTTCCACGTCACCGACTGGTCTCCATGGCAACTGCCTGCGGTAACCGAAGCACCTACGAGTGGGGTTCCTTAACAAAAGTGATTCAGAACCTTGGTACCATTCTGCCCGTACCACCTTTTTATGGCAGTAGGGTGAATTTGGTTTGGTGATAACAGTACGGTTCTCTATTGTATTAAGGGTTTGTATGGGAAATCGTACATCTTTAGGTGTTTTGAAATAATTTTTTTTAATGTATAAGGTGTTTTGATATTGTTCAAACTTGCACAACGATAAATGCGGGCCGCATGCGGCCCGCACACTGCCCGAATAACTAGTTTATAATATATAAAGCTCGATTACCACTGACTGACTGACTGACTCACTGACATAAATGTTCTCCTAGAAGGAGCAGAGTAGGGTAAAAATGAAGTATGGCAAAAATGTTCGGGTGGTTTTGGTGAGTATGAGAAAAATCGAAAATCATTAAAAAGACGCCTGCCAAGTGATGATGGATGACGTATCTCGAAAACGGTAAGAGATAGGTAGGGGGTGTTTGAACAAATGTCATAGGGAATCGGGAGAGCAGTCGAATGACATCTGTCAAAAATCCAAAATGGCGGATTTCAAGATGGCCGCCATACAAAATGATCCGAGCCTGATGAAGCGAGGCCTTTAGGCCGAGCTTCAGTAGGGGCGGAGCAGTTTGTATGGTGGCCGTCTTGAAATCCGACATTTTGGATGTGACCCACGTGCTCCTATCATTCTTTATACTGCATTTGGAGTGTTTTACCTTATATTTTCGACTGTATTAGGAGTTTTTGTGGGATTTTTGACTGAATTTGGAGTTACTGTCCTACATTAGTGAAGTTGCGAGCCCGAAGGGCGAGCTCCTGGTGAGGCCGAAGGCCGAACTCTCGGTCCGCGAGGCCGAAGGCCGGGCGTATGATGCGCGAGCCCGAAGGGCGAGCGCTTGGCGAGGCCGCAGGCCGAGCCGTGTTAGTAACTTGCGAGGCTGAAGGCCGAGCTCCGACTTTAGAATATTTTCTACATCTTCGACTGGTCTCCATGGCAACTGACCGCGGTAACCGAAGCACCTACGAGTGGGGTTCCTTAACAAAAGTGACTCAGAACCTTGGTACCATTCTGCCCGTACCACCTTTTTATGGCAGTAGGGTGAATTTGGTTTGGTGGCTACAGTTTGTTTCTTTATTGTATTGAGAGTTTATATGGGATTTCATACTTCTATTGGAGTTTTGAACACACTTTTTTTTACGTATTAGGTGTCTTGATATAAGTTAAAATTGCACAACGATAAATGCGGGCCGCATGCGGCCCGCACACTGCCCGAAATACTAGTTTTTATTATAATATATAAAGCTCGATTACCACTGACTGACTCACTGACTGACTGACTGACATAAATGTTCTCCTAGAAGGAGTAGAGTAGGGTTAAAATGATGTATGGAAAAAATGTTCAGGAGGTTTTGGTGAGTATGAGAAAAATCGAAAATCAAAAAAATGACGCCTGCCAAGTAAAGATGGATAACACATCTCGAAAACGGTAAGAGATAGGTAGGGGGTGTTTGAACAAATGTCATAGGGAATCGGGAGAGCAGTAGAATGACACCTGTCAAAAATCCAAAATGGCGGATTTCAAGATGGCCGCCATACAAAGTGATCCGAGTCTGCTGAAGCGAGGCTGCTAGGCCGAGGTTCAGTAGCGGCGGAGCACTTTGTATGGCGGCCATTTTGAAATCCGCCATTTTGGATGTGTCTGACGTGCTCCTATCATTCTTTATACTGCATTTGGAGTGTTTTACCTTATATTTTCGACTGTATTAGGAGTTTTTGTGGGATTTTCGACTGAATTTGGAGTTACTGTCCTACGTTAGTGTAGTAGCGAGCCCGAAGGGCGAGCTCCTGGTGAGGCCGAAGGCCGAACTTTCGGCTCGCGAGGCCGAAGGCCGAGCGTATGGTGCGTGAGCCCGAAGGGCGAGCGCTTGGCGAGGCCGCAGGCCGAGCCGTGTTAGTAACTTGCGAGGCCAAAGGCCGAGCTCCGACTTGAGAGTATTTTCCACATCTCCGACTGGTCTCCATGGCAACTGCCCGCGGTAACCGAAGCACCTACGAGTGGGGTTCCTTAACAAAAGTGACTCAGAACCTTGGTCCCATTCTGCCCGTACCACCTTTTTATGGCAGTAGGGTGAATTTGCTTTAGTGGCTACAGTATGGTTCTTTATTGTATTGAGAGTTTATATGGGATTTCATACTTCTATTGGAATTTTGAAATATTTTTTTTTTATGTAAAAGGAGTTTTGATATTGTTAAGTACTGCATAACGATAAATGCGGGCCGCATGCGGCCCGCACACTGCCCGAAAAACTAGTTAATAATATATAAAGCTCGATTACCACTCACTGACTGACTGACTGACTGATTGACATAAATGTTCTCCTAGAAGGAGACGAGTAGGGCTAAAATGATGTATGGCAAAAATGTTCGGGGGGTTTTGGTGAGTATGAGAAAAATCGAAAATCATAAAAAAGACGCCTGCCAAGTAAAGATGGATAACGTATCTCGAAAACGGTAAGAGATGGGTTAGAGGTGTTTGAACAAATGTCATAGGGAATCGGGAGAGCAGTCGAATGACACCTGTCAAAAATCCAAAATGGCGGATTTCAAGATGGCCGCCATACAAAGTGATCCGAGCCTGCTGAAGCGAGGCCGTTAGGCCGAGCTTCAGTAGGGGCGGAGCAGTTTGTATGGTGGCCGTCTTGAAATCCGACATTTTGGATGTGTCTTACGTGCTCCTATCATTCTTTATACTGCATTTGGAGTTTTTTATCTTTATTTTCGACTGTATTAGGAGTTTTTGTGGGATTTTTGACTGAATTTGGAGTAACTGTCCTACATTAGTGTAGTAGCGAGCCCGAAGGGCGAGCTCCTGGTGAGGCCGAAGGCCGAACTTTCGGTTCGCGAGGCCGAAGGCCGAGCGTATGGTGCGTGAGCCCGAAGGGCGAGCGCTTGGCGAGGCCGCAGGCCGAGCCATGTTAGTAACTTGCGAGGCCGAAGGCCGAGCTCCGACTCGAGAGTATTTTCCACGTCACTGACTGGTCTCCATGGCAACTGCCCGCGGTAACCGAAGCACCTACGAGTGGGGTTCCTTAACAAAAGTGACCCAGAACCTTGGTCCGATTCTGCTCGTACCACCTTTTTATGTCAGTAGGGTGAATCTGGTTTGGTGGCTACAGTTTTGTTCTTTATTGTTTTAAAGTTTGTATGGAATTTCACACTTCTATTGGAGTTTTGAACACTCTTTTTTTTACGTATTAGGTGTTTCTGTGAAATTTTCAAATGACTAAAGATAGATGCGGGCCGCATGCGGCCCGCACACTGCCCGAAATACTAGTTAATAATATATAAAGCTCGATTACCACTCACTGACTGACTGACTGACTGATTGACATAAATGTTCTCCTAGAAGGAGACGAGTAGGGCTAAAATGATGTATGGCAAAAATGTTCGGGGGGTTTTGGTGAGTATGAGAAAAATCGAAAATCATAAAAAAGACGCCTGCCAAGTAAAGATGGATAACGTATCTCGAAAACGGTAAGAGATGGGTTAGAGGTGTTTGAACAAATGTCATAGGGAATCGGGAGAGCAGTCGAATGACACCTGTCAAAAATCCAAAATGGCGGATTTCAAGATGGCCGCCATACAAAGTGTTCCGAGCCTGCTGAAGCGAGGCCGTTAGGCCGAGCTTCAGTAGGGGCGGAGCAGTTTGTATGGTGGCCGTCTTGAAATCCGACATTTTGGATGTGACCCACGTGCTCCTATCATTCTTTATACTGCATTTGGATTGTTTTGCCTTATATTTTCGACTGTATTAGGAGTTTTTGTGGGATTTTCGACTGAATTTGGAGTTACTGTCCTACATTGGTGTATAGCGAGCCCGAAGGGCGAGCTCCTGGTGAGGCCGAAGGCCGAACATTCGGCCCGCGAGGCCGAAGGCCGAGCGTATAGTGCGTGAGCCCGAAGGGCGAGCGCCTGGCGAGGCCGTAGGCCGAGCCGTATTAGTAACTTGCGAGGCCGAAGGCCGAGCTCCGACTTGAGAGTATATTCCACGTCTCCGACTGGTCTCCATGGCAACTGCCCGCGATAACCAAAGCACCTACGAGTGGGGTTCCTTAACAAAAGTGACTCAGAACCTTGGTATCATTCTGCCCGTACCACCTTTTCATGGCAGTAGGGTGAATTTGCTTTAGAAGTGACTGTATGGTTCTTTATTGTATTGAGAGTTTATATGGGATTTCATACTTCTATTGGAGATTTGAACTTATTTTTTTTATATGTATTAGGGGTTAAGGCAAAGTTTAGTACTGCATAACGATAAATGCGGGCCGCATGCGGCCCGCACACTGCCCGAAATACTAGTTATTATTATATTATTATTATATTTATAATATATAAAGCTCGATTACCACTCACTGACTGACTCACTGACTGACATAAATGTTCTCCTAGAAGGAGCAGAGTAGGGTAAAAATGAAGTATGGCAAAAATGTTCGGGGGGTTTTGGTGAGTATGAGAAAAATCGAAAATCATAAAAATGACGCCTGCCAAGTGAAGATGGATGACGTACCTCGAAAACGGTAAGAGATAGGTAAGGGGTGTTTGAAAAAATGTCATAGGGAATCGAGAGAGCAGTCGAATGACACCTGTCAAAAATCCAAAATGGCGGATTTCAAGATGGCCGCCATACAAAATGCTCCGAGCCTGCTGAAGCGAGGCCTTTAGGCCGAGCTTCAGTAGGGGCGGAGCAGTTTGAATGGTGGGCTTCTTGAAATCCGCCATTTTGGATTTGTCCCAGGTGCTCCTCTCATTCTTCATACTGCATTTGGAGTGTTTTACCATATATTTTCGACTGTATTAGGAGTTTTTGTGGGTTTTTTGACTGAATTTGGAGTAACTGTCCTACATTAGTGTATAGCGAGCCCAAAGGGCAACCACCTGGTGAGGCCGAAGGCCGAACTTTCGGTCCGCGAGGCCGAAGGCCGAGCGAATGAAGCGCGAGCCCGAAGGGCGAGCGCTTGGCGAGGCCGCAGGCCGAGCCGTGTTAGTAACTTGCGAGGCCGAAGGCCGAGCTCCGACTCGAGAGTATTTTCCACATCTCCGACTGGTCTCCATGGCAACTGCTCGCGGTAACCGAAGCACCTGCGAGTGGGGTTCCTTAAGAAAAGTGACTTAGAACCTTGGTACCATTCTGCCCGTACCACCTTTTTATAGCAGTAGGGTGAATTTGCTTTATTGGCTACAGTATGGTTCTTTATTGTATTGAGAGTTTATATGGGATTTCATGCTTCTATTGGAGTTTTGAACACACTATTTTTTTAATGTATCAGGTGTTTTTTTGACAGTTCCTACTGACTCAAGATAGATGCGGGCCGCATGCGGCCCGCACACTGCCCGAAATACTAGTTATAATATATAAAGCTGGATTACCGTACACTGACTGACTCACTGACTCACTGACTGACATCATTGTTCTCCCAGAAGGAGTCGAGTAGGAAGAAAGTGATGTATGGGAAAAGTGTAGAGGGAGTTTAGGTGAGTATGGGAAAAATCGAAAATCATTAAAAAGACGCCTGCCAAGTAAAGATGCATGACATATCTCTGAAACGGTAAGAGATAGGTAGGGGGTGCTTGACCAAATGTCATAGGGAATCGGGAGAGCAGTCGGATGACATTTGTCAAAAATCCAAAATGGCGGATTTCAAAATGGCCGCCATACAAAATCCTTCGATCCCTCAAAAAAGTAGCTGGTTCTACCAGAAAGAGTAGAGTACGGTTATAGTAATGTATTACGAAAATGACTAACGGGTTTAGCTGAGTAGGGAATAAATTAAAAATCCTAGAAATGACGCCTGCCAAGTAAAGCTGGACTACGTATCTCGAAAACGGTAAGAGATAGGTTGGGGGTGTTTGAACAAATGTCATAGGCAATCGGGAGAGCAGTCGAATGACACCTGTCAAATGTGCTACTCTCATTCTTCATACATTATTTGGAGTATTTAACCTTACAATGTCGACTGTATTAGGAGTGTTTGTGGGAATTTCAACTCAATTTAGAGTAATTGTCCTACTGTCAGTGTAGCGAGCCCGAAGGGCGAGCTTTTGGTGAGGCCGAAGGCCGAACTTCCGGGCCGCGAGGCCGTAGGCCGAGTGGACGGTGCGTGAGCCCGCAGGGCGAGCGCTAGGCGAGGCCGCAGGTCGAGCCGTGTTAGTAACTTGCGAGGCCGAAGGCCGAGCTCAGACTTGCACCGATTTAGCTGAAAATCGATATATAGGTTGTTCTCGTCATCCATATTCCAAATATGAAATTTTTATTTCGATGACGTCTGCCAAGTTAAAAAAGTTACTCCGATTTGGCTGAAACTCGATATTTATGTGGTTCTGGATGTCCTTATTCCAAATCAAAAAAAAATATTTCGATGACGTCTGCCAAGTAAAAAAAATTACTCCGATTTGGCTGAAACTCGATATTTAGGTGGTTCTGGGTGTCCTTATTCCAAATCTAAAAATTTTTTTTCGATGACGTCTGCCAAGTAAAAAAAGTTACTCCGATTTGGCTGAAACTCGATATTTAGGTGGTTCTGGGTGTCCTTATTCCAAATCTAAAAATTTTTTTTCGATGACGTCTGCCAAGTTAAAAAAAGTACTCCGATTTGGTTTAAATTTTAAATCTAGGTTGTTCTGGACGTCCTTATTCCAAATATGAATTTTTTTTTTCGATGACGTCTGCCAAGTGAAGATAAATCACGTATCTCGATAACGGTAATAGATAGGTAGGGGGAATTTGAAAATATGTCATAGGGAATAAGAAAAACAGTCAAATGACATTTTGGATGTGTCACACGTGCTCCTCTCATTCTTTATACTGCATTTGGAGTGTTTTACCTCATATTTTCGACTGTATTAGGAGTTTTTGTAGGTTTTTTGACTGAATTTGGAGTAACTGTTCTATGTTATTGCAGTAGCGAGCCCGAAGGGCGAGCTCCTGGTGAGGCCGAAGGCCGAACTTTCGGCTCGCGAGGCCGAAGGCCGAGCGTTCGCTGCGTGAGCCCGAAGGGCGAGCGCTTGGCGAGGCCGCAGGCCGAGCCGTGTTAGTAACTTGCGAGGCCGAAGGCCGAGCTCCGACTTGAGAGTATTTTCCACGTCTCCGACTGGTCTCAATGGCAACTGCCCACGGTAACCAAAGCACCTACGAGTGGGGTTCCATAACAAAAGTGACTCGGAACCCTGGTCCCATTCTGCCCGTACCACCTTTTAATGGCAGTAGGGTGAATTTGGTTTGGTGGCTACAGGATGTTTCTTTATTGTATTGAGAGTTTATATGAGATTTCATACTTCTATTGGAGTTTTGAACACACTTTTTTTAACGTATTAGGCGTTTTGATTTAAGTTGAAATTGCATAACGATAAATGCGGGCCGCATGCGGCCCGCACACTGCCCGAAAAACTAGTTTATAATATATAAGGCTCGATTACCACTCACTGACTGACTGACTGATTGACATAAATGTTCTCCTAGAAGGAGCAGAGTAGGGTTAAAATGAAGTATGGCAAAAATGTTTGGGGGGTTTAGGTGAGTACAAGAAAAATCGAAAATCATAAAAATGACGCCTGCCAAGTAAAGATGAATGACATATCTCAAAAACGGTACAAGATAGGTAGGGGGTGTTTGAACAAATGTCATAGGGAATCGGGAGAGCAGCCGGATGACATCTGTTAAAAATCCAAAATGGCGGATTTCAAGATGGCCGCCATACAAATTGATCCGAGCCTGCTGAAGCGAGGCCGTTAGGCCGAGGTTCAGTAGGGGCGGAGCAGTTTGTATGGGGGCCTTCTTGAAATCCGCCATTTTGGATTTGTCCCAGGTGCTCCTATCATTCTTTATACTGCATTTGGAGTGTATTACCTTATATTATCGACTGTATTAGGAGTTTTTGTGGGATTTTTGACTGAATTTGGAGTAACTGTCCTACATAAGTGTAGTAGCGAGCCCGAAGGGCGAGCTCCTGGTGAGGCCGAAGGCCGAACTTTCGGTCCGCGAGGCCGAAGGCCGAGCGTATGATGCGCGAGCCCGAAGGGCGAGCGCTTTGCGAGGCCGCAGGCCGAGCCGTGTTGGTAACTTGCGAGGCCGAAGGCCGAGCTCCGACTTGAGAGTTTTTTTCCACGTCTCCGACTGGTCTCCATGGCAACTGCCCGCGGTAAGCGAAGCACCTACGAGTGGGGTTCCTTAACAAAAGTGACTCAGAACCTAGGTCCCATTCTGCCCGTACCACCTTTTTATGGCAGTAGGGTGAATCTGTTTTAGTGGCTACAGTATTGTTCTTTATTGTATTGAGAGTTAATATGGGATTTCATACTTCTAATGGAGTTTTGAACATACTTTTTTTAATGTATAAGGTGTTTTGGTATTGTTCAAACTTGCATTACGATAAATGCGGGCCGCATGCGGCCCGCACACTGCCCGAAAAACTAGTTTATAATATATAAAGCTCGATTACCATTGACTCACTGACTGACATAAATGTTCTCCTAGAAGGAGACGAGTAGGAACAACGTGATGTATGACAAAAATGTTCGGGGGGTTTTGGTGAGTACGAGAAAAATCGAAAATCATTAAAAAGACGCCTGCCAAGTGAAGATGGATGACGTATCTCGAAAACGGTAAGAGATAGGTAGGGGGTGTTTGAACAAATGTCATAGGGAATAGGAAGAGCAGTCGAATGACATCTGTCAAAAATCCAAAATGGCGGATTTCAAGATGGCCGCCATACAAAATGATCCTGCCCTGCTGAAGCGAGGCCTTTAGGCCGAGCTTCAGTAGGGGCGGAGCAGTTTGTATGGTGGCCGTCTTGAAATCCGACATTTTGGATATGACCCACGTGCTCCTATCATTCTTTATACTGCATTTGGAGTGTTTTACCTTCATTTTCGACTGAATTAGGAGTTTTTGTGGGATTTTTGACTGAATTTGGAGTTACTGTCCTACATTAGTGTAGTAGCGAGCCCGAAGGGCGAGCTCCTGGTGAGGCCGAAGGCCGAACTTTCGGTCCGCGAGGCCGAAGGCCGAGCGTATGATGCGCGAGCCCGAAGGGCGAGCGCTTGGCGAGGCCGCAGGCCGAGCCGTGTTGGTAACTTGCGAGGCCGAAGGCCGAGCTCCGACTTGAGAGTTTTTTCCACGTCTCTGACTGGTCTCCATGGCAACTGCCCGCGGTAAGCGAAGCACCTACGAGTGGGGTTCCTTAACAAAAGTGACTCAGAACCTTGGTACCATTCTGCCCGTACCACCTTTTTATGGCAGTAGGGTGAATCTGCTTTAGTAGCTACAGTATGGTTCTCTACTGTATTACAAGTTTATTTGGGATTTCATATTTCTATTGGAGTTTTGAACATTATTTTTTTATGTATTAGGTGTTTTGATATAGTTTAAAATTGCATATCGATAAATGCGGGCCGCATGCGGCCCGCACACTGCCCGAAAAACTAGTTTATAATATATAAAGCTGGATTACCGTACACTGACTGACTCACTGACTCACTGACTGACATCATTGTTCTCCCAGAAGGAGTCGAGTAGGAAGAAAGTGATGTATGGGAAAAGTGTAGAGGGGGTTTATGTGAGTATGGGAAAAATCCGAAAACTCAAAGATGACGTCTGCCAAGTAAAATTGGATGGCGTATCTCTGAAACGGTAAGAGATAGGTAGGGGGTGCTTGACCAAATGTCATAGGGAATCAGGAGAGCAGTCGGATGACGTTTGTCAAAAATCCAAAATGGCGGATTTCAAAATGGCCGCCATACAAAATCCTTCGATCCCTCAAAAAAGTAGCTGGTTCTACCAGAAAGAGTTGAGTACGGTTATAGTAATGTATAACGCAAATGACTAAGGGGTTTAGCTGAGTAGGGGAAAAATTAAAAACCCTAGAAATGACGCCTGCCAAGTAAAGCTGGACTACGTATCTCGAAAACGGTAAGAGATAGGTTGGGGGTGTTTGAACAAATGTCATAGGGAATCGGGAAAGCAGTCAAATGACACCTGTCAAATGTGCTACTCTCATTCTTCATACATTATTTGGAGTATTTAATCTAACAATGTCGACTGTATTAGGAGTGTTTGTGGGAATTTCAACTCAATTTAGAGTAATTGTCCTACTGTCAGTGTAGCGAGCCCGAAGGGCGAGCTTTTGGTGAGGCCGAAGGCCGAACTTTCGGGCCACGAGGCCGTAGGCCGAGTGGACGGTGCGCGAGGCCGCAGGTCGAGCCGTGTTAGTAACTTGCGAGGCCGAAGGCCGAGCTCAGACTTGCACCGATTTGGCTGAAAATCGATATATACGTTGTTCTCGTCATCCTTATTCCAAATATGAAATTTTTAATTCGATGACGTCGGCCAAGTAAAAAAAGTTACTCCGATTTGGCTGAAACTCGATATTTAGGTGGTTCTGGGTGTCCTTATTCCAAATCTAAAAAAATTTCTTCGATGACGTCTGCCAAGTAAAAAAAGTTACTCCGATTTGGCTGAAACTCGATATTTAGGTGGTTCTGGGTGTCCTTATTCCAAATCTAAAAATTTTTTTTCGATGACGTCTGCCAAGTATAAAAACGTACTCCGATTTGGCTTATATTTTATATCTAGGTTGTTCTGGACGTCCTTATTCCAAATATGAAATTATTTTTCGATGACGTCTGCCAAGTGCAGATAAATCACGTACCTCGAAAACGGTAATAGATAGGTAGGGGGTTTTTGAAAAATGTCATAGGGAATAAGGAGAGCAATCGAATGACATTTTGGATGTGTCACACGTGCTCCTCTCATTCTTTATACTGCATTTGGAGTGTTTAACCTCATATTTTCGACTGTATTAGGAGTTTTTGTAGGATTTTGACTGAATTTGGAGTTACTGTTCTACGTTATTGTAGTAGCGAGCCCGAAGGGCGAGCTCCTGGTGAGGCCGAAGGCCGAACTTTCGATTCGCGAGGCCGAAGGCCGAGCCGTATTAGCAACTTGCGAGGCCGAAGGCCGAGATCCCAACTGAGAGTATTTTCCACGACTCCTACTGGTCTCCAAGGCAACTGCCCGCGATAACCGAAGCACCTACGAGTGGGGTTCCTTAACAAAAGTGACTCAGAACCTTGGTCCGATTCTGCCCGTACCACCTTTTTATGGCAGTAGGGTGAATATGCTTTAGTGGCTACAGTATGGTTCGTTATTGTATGGAGAGTTTATTTGGGATTTCATATTTTAATTGGAGGTTTGAATTTTTTTTTTTTTAATGTATAAGGGGTTCAGGTAAAGTTTAGTACTGCATAACGATAAATGCGGGCCGCATGCGGCCCGCACACTGCCCGAAAAACTAGTTATTTATAATATATAAAGCTCGATTACCACTGACTGACTGACTGACTCACTGACATAAATGTTCTCCTAGAAGGAGCAGAGTAGGGTAAAAATGAAGAATAGCAAAAATGTTCGGAGGGTTTTGGTGAGTATGAGAAAAATCGAAAATCATTAAAAAGACGCCTGCCAAGTAAAGATGGATGACGTATCTCAAAAACGGTACGAGATAGGTAGGGGGTGTTTGAACAAATGTCATAGGGAATCGGGAGAGCAGTCGAATGACACCTGTCAAAAATCCAAAATGGCGGATTTCAAGATGGCCGCCATACAAAGTGATCCGAGCCTGCTGAAGCGAGGCCTTTAGGCCGAGCTTCAGTAGGGGCGGAGCAGTTTGTATGGTGGCCGTCTTGAAATCCGACAATTTGGATGTGACCCACGTGCTCCTATCATTCTTTATACTGCATTTGGAGTGATTTACCCTATATTTTCGACTGTATTAGGAGTTTTTGTGGGATTTTCGACTGAATTTGGAGTAACTGTCCTACATTAGTGAAGTTGCGAGCCCGAAGGGCGAGCTTCTGGTGAGGCCGAAGGCCGAACTTTCGGTCCGCGAGGCCGAAGGCCGAGCGTATGATGCGCGAGCCCGAAGGGCGAGTGCTTTGCGAGGCCGCAGGCCGAGCCGTGTTAGTAACTTGCGAGGCCGAAGGCCGAGCTCCGACTTGAGAGTATTTTCCACATCTCCGACTGGTCTCCATAGCAAATGCCCGCGGTAACCGAAGCACCTACGAGTGGGGTTCCTTCACAAAAGTGACTCAGAACCTTGGTCCCATTCTGCCCGTACCACCTTTTTGTGGCAGTAGGGTGAATTTGCTTTAGTGGCTGCAGTATGGTTCTTTATTGTATTGAGAGTTTTTATGGGATTTCATACTTCCATTGGAGTTTTGAACATTCTTTTTCTTAAAGTATTAGGGGTTTATGTGAAATTTCCAAATGACTCAAGATAGATGCGGGCCGCATGCGGCCCGCACACTGCCCGAAAAACTAGTTATTTATAATATATAAAGCTCGATTACCACTGACTGACTGACTGACTCACTGACATAAATGTTCTCCTAGAAGGAGCAGAGTAGGGTAAAAATGAAGTATAGCAAAAATGTTCGGGGGGTTTTGGTGAGTATGAGAAAAATCGAAAATCATAAAAATGACGTCTGCCAAGTGAAGATGGATGACGTATCTCAAAAACGGTGCAAGATAGGTAGGGGGTGTTTGAACAAATGTCATAGGGAATTGGGAGAGCAGTCGAATGACACCTGTCAAAAATCCAAAATGGCGGATTTCAAGATGGCCGCCATACAAAGTGATCCGAGCCTGCTGAAGCGAGGCCGTTAGGCCGAGCTTCAGTAGGGGCGGAGCAGTTTGTATGGTGGCCGTCTTGAAATCCGACATTTTGGATGTGTCTCACGTGCTCCTATCATTCTTTATACTGTATTTGGAGTCTTCTATCATAATTTGCGACTGTATTAGGAGTTTTTGTGGGATTTTTGACAGAATTTGGAGTAACTGTCCTATATTAGTGTAGTAGCGAGCCCGAAGGGCGAGCTCCTGGTGAGGCCGAAGGCCGAACTTTCGGCTCGCGAGGCCGAAGGCCGAGCGTATTGTGCGTGAGCCCGAAGGGCGAGCGCTTGGCGAGGCCGCAGGCCAAGCCGTGTTAGTAACTTGCGAGGCCGAAGGCCGAGCTCCGACTTGAGAGTATTTTCCACGTCACCGACTGGTCTCCATGGCAACTGCCCGCGGTAACCGAAGCACCTACGAATGGGGTTCCTTAACAAAAGTGACTCAGAACCTTGGTTCCATTCTGCCCGTACCACCTTTTTATGGCAGTAGGGTGAATCTGCTTTAGTGGCTACAGTATGGTTCATTATTGTATTGAGAGTTTATATGGGATTTCATACTTCTATTGGAGTTTTGGACACTTTTTTTTTATGTATAACGTTTTTTTATGACAGTTCCTACTGACTTAAGATAGATGCGGGCCGCATGCGGCCCGCACACTGCCCGAAAAACTAGTTTATAATATATAAAGCTGGATTACCGTACACTGACTGATTCACTGACTCACTGACTGACTGACATCATTGTTCTCCCAGAAGGAGTCGAGTAGGAAGAATGTGATGTATGAAAAAAGTGTAGAAGGGGTTTGTGTGAGTATGGGAAAAATCCGAAAACTCAAAGATGACGTCTGCCAAGTAAAATTGGATGGCGTATCTCTGAAACGGTAAGAGATAGGTAGGGGGTGCTTGACCAAATGTCATAGGGAATCAGGAGAGCAGTCGGATGACATTTGTCAAAAATCCAAAATGGCGGATTTCAAAATGGCCGCCATACAAAATCCTTCGATCCCTCAAAAAAGTAGCTGGTTCTACCAGAATGAAGTTGAAGTTGAGTACGGTTATAGTAATGTATTACGAAAATGACTAAGGGGTTTAGCTGAGTAGGGGAAAAATTAAAAACCCTAGAAATGACGCCTGCCAAGTAAAGCTGGACTACGTATCTCGAAAACAGTAAGAGATAGGTTGGGGGTGTTTGAACAAATGTCATAGGGAATCGGGAGAGCAGTCGAATGACACCTGTCAAATGTGCTACTCTCATTCTGCATACATTATTTGGAGTATTTAACCTTACAATTAAAACTGTATTAGGAGTGTTTGTGGGAATTTCAACTCAATTTAGAGTAATTGTCCTACTGTCAGTGTAGCGAGCCCGAAGGGCGAGCTTTTGGTGAGGCCGAAGGCCGAACTTTCGGGCCGCGAGGCCGTAGGCCGAGTGGACGGTGCGCGAGCCCGCAGGGCGAGCGCTAGGCGAGGCCGCAGGTCGAGCCGTCTTAGTAACTTGCGAGGCCGAAGGCCGAGCTTAGACTTGCACCGATTTGGCTGAAAATCGATATATAGGTTGTTCTCGTCATCCTTATTCCAAATATGAAATTTTTATTTTGATGACGTCTGCCAAGTAAAAAAAGTTACTCCGATTTGGCTGAAACTCGATATTTATGTGGTTCTGGACGTCCTTATTCTAAATCAAAAATTTTTGTTTCGATGACGTCTGCCAAGTAAAAAAAGTTACTCCGATTTGGCTGAAACTCGATATTTAGGGGGTTCTGGGTGTCCTTATTCCAAATCTAAAATTTTTTTTTCGATGACGTCTGCCAAGTAAAACAAGTTACTCCGATTTGGCTGAAACTCGATATTTAGGTGGTTCTGGGTGTCCTTATTCCAAATCAAAATTTTTTTTTTCGATGACGTCTGCCAAGTAAAAAAAAGTACTCCGATTTGGCTTAAATTTTATATCTAGGTTGTTCTGGACGTCCTTATTCCAAATATGAAATTTTTTTTTCGATGTCGTCTGCCAAGTGCAGATAAATCACGTATCTCGAAAACGGTAATAGATAGGTAGGGGGTTTTTGAAAATATGTCATAGGGAATAAGGAGAGCAGTCGAATGACATTTTGGATGTGTCTTACGTGCTCCTATCATTCTTTATACTGCATTTGGAACGTTTTTCCTTAATTTTCGACTGTATTAGGAGTTTTTGTCGGATTTTTGACTGAATTTGGAGTTACTGTCCATCTTTTGTGTATAGCGAGCCCGAAGGGCGAGCTCCCGGTGAGGCCGAAGGCCGAACTTTCGGCTCGCGAGGCCGAAGGCCGAGCGTAGGGTGCGTGAGCCCGAAGGGCGAGCGCTTGGCGAGGCCGCAGGCCGAGCCGTGTTAGTAACTTGCGAGGCCGAAGGCCGAGCTCCGACTTGAGAGTATTTTCCACGTCACAGACTGGTCTCCATGGCAACTGCCTGCGGTAACCGAAGCACCTACGAGTGGGGTTCCTTAACAAAAGTGACTCAGAACCTTGGTACCATTCTGCCCGTACCACCTTTTTATGGCGGTAGGGTGAATTTGTTATAGTGGCTACAGTATGGTTCTTTATTATATTGAGTTTATATGGGATTTCATACTTCTATTGGAGTTTTGAACACACTTTTTTTCACGTATTAGGTGTTTCTGTGAAATTTTCAAATGACTAAAGATAGATGCGGGCCGCATGCGGCCCGCACACTGCCCGAAAAACTAGTTATTATTTATAATATATAAAGCTCGATTACCACTGACTGACTGACTGACTCACTCATTGACATAAATGTTCTCCTAGAAGGAGACGAGTAGGAGCACAGTGATGTATGGCAAAAATGTTCGGGGGACTTAGGTGAGTATGAGAAAAATCGAAAATCATTTAAAAGACGCCTGCCAAGTAAAGATGTATGTCATATCTCAAAAACGGTAAGAGATAGGTAGGGGGAGTTTGAACAAATGTCATAGGAAATCGGGAGAGCAGTTGAATGACACCTGTCAAAAATCCAAAATGGCGGATTTCAAGATGGCCGCCATACAAAATGATCCGAGCCTGCTGAAGCGAGGCCGTTAGGCCGAGCTTCAGAAGGGGCGGAGCAGTTTGTATGGTGGCCGTCTTGAAATCCGACATTTTGGATGTGACCCACGTGCTCCTATCATTCTTTATACTGCATTTGGAGTGTTTTACCTTTATTTTCGACTGTATTAGGAGTTTTTGTGGGATTTTTGACTGAATTTGGAGTTACTGTCCTACATTAGTGTAGTAGCGAGCCCGAAGGGCGAGCTCCTGGTGAGGCCGAAGGCCGAACTTTCGGTCCGCGAGGCCGAAGGCCGAGCGTATGATGCGTGAGCCCGAAGGGCGAGCGCTTGGCGAGGCCGTAGGCCGAGCCGTATTAGTAACTTGCGAGGCCGAAGGCCGAGCTCCGACTCGAGAGTATTTTCCACGTCACCGACTGGTCTCCATGGCAACTGCCTGCGGTAACCGAAGCACCTACGAGTGGGGTTCCTTATTAAAAGTGACTTAGAACCTTGGTACCATTCTGCCCGTACCACCTTTTTATGGCAGTAGGGTGAATCTGCTTTAGTGGCTACAGTATGGTTCTTTATTGTATTGAGAGTTTATATGGGATTTCATACTTCTATTGGAGTTTTGAACATACTTTTTTCCAACGTATCAGGAGTTTTGATATAGTTTAGTACTGCATAACGATAAATGCGGGCCGCATGCGGCCCGCACACTGCCCGAAATACTAGTTATTATAATATATAAAGCTGGATTACCGTACACTGACTGACTCACTGACTGACTCACTGACATCATTGTTCTCCCAGAAGGAGTCGAGAAGGAAGAAAGTGATGTATGGAAAAAGTGTAGAGGGGGTTTGTGTGAGTATGGGAAAAATCCGAAATCTCAAAGAAGTCGTCTGCCAAGTAAAATTGGATAGCGTATCTCTGAAACGGTAAGAGATAGGTAGGGGGTGCTTGACCAAATGTCATAGGGAATCGGGAGAGCAGTCGGATGAAATTTGTCAAAAATCCAAAATGGCGGATTTCAAAATGGCCGCCATACAAAATCCTTCGATCCCTCAAAAAAGAAGCTGGTTCTACCAGAAAGAGTTGAGTTCGGTTATAGTAATGTATCACTTAAATGACTAAGGGGTTTAGCTGAGTAGGGAAAAAATTAAAAACCCTAGAAATGACGCCTGCCAAGTAAAGCTGGACTACGTATCTCAAAAACGGTAAGAGATAGGTTGGGGGTGTTTGAACAAATGTCATAGAGAATCGTGAGAGCAGTCGAATGACACATGTCAAATGTGCTACTCTCATTCTTCATACATTATTTGGAGTATTTGACCTTACAATGTCGACTGTATTAGGAGATTTAGTGGGATTTTCAACTGAATTTGGAGTAAATGTCCTACTGGCCGTGTAGCGAGCCCGAAGGGCGAGCTTCTGGTGAGGCCGAAGGCCGAACTTTCGGGCCGCGAGGCCGTAGGCCGAGTGGACGGTGCGCGAGGCCGCAGGTCGAGCCGTGTTAGTAACTTGCGAGGCCGAAGGCCGAGCTCAGACTTGCACCGATTTGGCTGAAAATCGATATATAGGTTGTTCTCGTCATCCTTATTCCAAATATGAAATTTTTATTTCGATGACGTCTGCCAAGTAAAAAAAGTTACTCCGATTTGGCTGAAACTCGATATTTATGTGCTTCTGGACGTCCTTATTCTAAATCAAAAATTTTTTTTCGATGACGTCTGCCAAGTAAAACAAGTTACTCCGATTTGGCTGAAACTCGATATTTAGGTGGTTCTGGGTGTCCTTATTCCAAATCTAAAATTTTTTTTTCGATGACGTCTGCCAAGTAAAACAAGTTACTCCGATTTGGCTGAAACTCGATATTTAGGTGGTTCTGGGTGTCCTCATTCCAAATCAAAATTTTTTTTTTCGATGACGTCTGCCAAGTAAAAAAAAGTACTCCGATTTGGCTTAAATTTTATATCTAGGTTGTTCTGGACGTCCATATTCCAAATATGATTTTTTTTTTTCGATGACGTCTGCCAAGTGCAGATAATTCACGTATCTCGAAAACGGTAATAGATAGGTAGGGGGTTTTTGAAAATATGTCATAGGGAATAAGGAGAGCAGTCGAATGACATTTTGGATGTGTCTCACGTGCTCCTATCATTCTTTATACTGCATTTGGAGTGTTTTTCCTTAATTTTCGACTGTATTAGGAGTTTTTGTGGGATTTTTGACTGAATTTGGAGTTACTGTCCAAATTTAGTGTATAGCGAGCCCGAAGGGCGAGCTCCCGGTGAGGCCGAAGGCCGAACTTTCGGCCCGCGAGGCCGAAGGCCGAGCGTAGGGTGCGTGAGCCCGAAGGGCGAGCGCTTGGCGAGGCCGTAGGCCGAGCCGTATTACTAACTTGCGAGGCCGAAGGCCGAGCTCCGACTTGAGAGTTTTTTCCACGTCTCCGACTGGTCTCCATGGCAACTGCCCGCGATAACCGAAGCACCTACGAGTGGGGTTCCTTAACAAAAGTGACCCAGAACCTTGGTACCATTCTGCCCGTACCACCTTTTTATGGCAGTAGGGTGAATCTGCTTTAGTAGCTACAGTATGTTTCTCTACTGTATTACAAGTTTATTTGGGATTTCATGCTTCTATTGGAGTTTTGAACACACTATTTTTTTAATGTATCAGGTGTTTTTTTGACAGTTCCTACTGACTCAAGATAGATGCGGGCCGCATGCGGCCCGCACACTGCCCGAAAAACTAGTTATAATATATAAAGCTGGATTACCGTACACTGACTGATTCACTGACTCACTGACTGACTGACATCATTGTTCTCCCAGAAGGAGTCGAGAAGGAAGAATATGATGTATGGGAAAAGTGTAGAGGGGGTTTGTGTGAGTATGGGAAAAATCCGAAAACTCAAAGATGACGTCTGCCAAGTAAAATTGGATGGCGTATCTCGGAAACGGTAAGAGATAGGTAGGGGGTGCTTGACCAAATGTCATAGGGAATCGGGAGAGCAGTCGGATGACATCTGTCAAAAATCCAAAATGGCGGATTTCAAAATGGCCGCCATACAAAATCCTTCGATCCCTCAAAAAAGTAGCTGGTTCTACCAGAAAGAGTTGAGTACGGTTAAAGTAATGTATTACGAAAATGACTAAGGGGTTCAGATTAGTAGGGAAAAATTAAAAACCCTAAAAATGACGCCTGCCAAGTAAAGGTGGACTACGTATCTCGAAAACGGTAAGAGATAGGTTGGGGGTGTTTGAACAAATGTCATAGGGAATCGGGAGAGCAGTCGAATGACACCTGTCAAATGTGCTACTCTCATTCTTCATACATTATTTGGAGTATTTGACCTTACAATGTCGACTGTATTAGGAGTTTTTGTGGGATTTTCAACTGAATTTGGAGTAATTGGCCTACTGGCCGTGTAGCGAGCCCGAAGGGCGAGCTTCTGGTGAGGCCGAAGGCCGAACTTTAAGGCCGCGAGGCCGTAGGCCGAGCGGATGGTGCGCGAGCCCGTAGGGCGAGCGCTAGGCGAGGCCGCAGGCCGAGCCATGTTAGTAACTTGCGAGGCCGAAGGCCGAGCTCAGACTTGCACCGATTCGGCTGAAAATCGATATATAGGTTGTTCTCGTCATCCTTATTCTATATATGAAATTTTGATTTTGATGACGTCTGCCAAGTAAAAATAGTTACTTCGATTTGGCTGAAACTCGATATTTATGTGGTTCTGGACGTCCTTATTCTAAATCAAAAATTTTTGTTTCGATGACGTCTGCCAAGTAAAAAAAGTTACTCCGATTTGGTTGAAACTCGATATTTAGGTGGTTCTGGGTGTCCTTATTCCAAATCTTAAAATTTTTTTTCGATGACGTCTGCCAAGTAAAACAAGTTACTCCGATTTGGCTGAAACTCGATATTTAGGTGGTTCTGGGTGTCCTTATTCCAAATCAAAATTTTTTTTTTCGATGACGTCTGCCAAGTAAAAAAAAGTACTCCGATTTGGCTTAAATTTTATATCTAGGTTGTTCTGGACGTCCTTATTCCAAATATGAAATTTTTTTTTCGATGACGTCTGCCAAGTGCAGGTAAATCACGTATCTCGAAAACGGTAATAGATAGGTAGGGGGTTTTTGAAAATATGTCATAGGGAATAAGGAGAGCAGTCGAATGACATTTTGGATGTATCTTACGTGCTCCTATCATTCTTTATACTGCATTTGGAGTGTTTTTCCTTAATTTTCGACTGTATTAGGAGTTTTTGTGGGATTTTTGACTGAATTTGGAGTTACTGTCCAACTTTAGTGTATAGCGAGCCCGAAGGGCGAGCTCCCGGTGAGGCCGAAGGCCGAACCTTCGGCTCGCGAGGCCGAAGGCCGAGCGTAGGGTGAGTGAGCCCGAAGGGCGAGCGCATGGCGAGGCCGCAGGCCGAGCCGTGTTAGTAACTTGATGAGGCCGAAGGCCGAGCTCCGATTTGAGAGTATTTTCCACGTCTCCGACTGATCTCCATGGCACTGCCCGCGATAACAGAAGCACCTACGAGTGGGGTTCCTTAACAAAAGAGACTGAGAACCTTGGTACCATTCTGCCCGTACAACCTTTTTATGGCAGTAGGGTGAATCTGGTTTGGTGGCTACAGTATGGTTCTCTACTCTATTACAAGTTTATATGGGATTTCATACTTCTAATGGAGTTTTGAACACACTTTTTTTTAATGTTTCAGGTGTTTTCATATAGTTTAGTACTGCATAACGATAAATGCGGGCCGCATGCGGCCCGCACACTGCCCGCAATACTAGTTTATTTATAATATATAAAGCTCGATTACCACTGACTGACTGACTGACTCACTCATTGACATAAATGTTCTCCTAGAAGGAGACGAGTAGGAGCACAGTGATGTATGGCAAAAATGTTCGGGGGACTTAGGTGAGTATGAGAAAAATCGAAAATCATTTAAAAGACGCCTGCCAAGTAAAGATGTATGTCATATCTCAAAAACGGTAAGAGATAGGTAGGGGGAGTTTGAACAAATGTCATAGGAAATCGGGAGAGCAGTTGAATGACACCTGTCAAAAATGCAAAATGGCGGATTTCAAGATGGCCGCCATACAAAATGATCCGAGCCTGCTGAAGCGAGGCCGTTAGGCCGAGCTTCAGAAGGGGCGGAGCAGTTTGTATGGTGGCCGTCTTGAAATCCGACATTTTGGATGTGACCCACGTGCTCCTATCATTCTTTATACTGCATTTGGAGTGTTTTACCTTTATTTTCGACTGTATTAGGAGTTTTTGTGGGATTTTTGACTGAATTTGGAGTTACTGTCCTACATTAGTGTAGTAGCGAGCCCGAAGGGCGAGCTCCTGGTGAGGCCGAAGGCCGAACTTTCGGTCCGCGAGGCCGAAGGCCGAGCGTATGATGCGTGAGCCCGAAGGGCGAGCGCTTGGCGAGGCCGTAGGCCGAGCCGTATTAGTAACTTGCGAGGCCGAAGGCCGAGCTCCGACTCGAGAGTATTTTCCACGTCACCGACTGGTCTCCATGGCAACTGCCTGCGGTAACCGAAGCACCTACGAGTGGGGTTCCTTATTAAAAGTGACTTAGAACCTTGGTACCATTCTGCCCGTACCACCTTTTTATGGCAGTAGGGTGAATCTGCTTTAGTGGCTACAGTATGGTTCTTTATTGTATTGAGAGTTTATATGGGATTTCATACTTCTATTGGAGTTTTGAACATACTTTTTTCCAACGTATCAGGAGTTTTGATATAGTTTAGTACTGCATAACGATAAATGCGGGCCGCATGCGGCCCGCACACTGCCCGAAAAACTAGTTTATAATATATAAAGCTCGATTACCACTCACTGACTGACTGACTGATTGACATAAATGTTCTCCTAGAAGGAGCAGAGTAGGGCTAAAATGATGTATGGCAAAAATGTTTGGGGGGTTTTGGTGAGTATGAGAAAAATCGAAAATCATTAAAAAGACGCCTGCCAAGTGATGATGGATGACGTATCTCGAAAACGGTAAGAGATAGGTAGGGGGTGTTTGAACAAATGTCATAGAGAATCGGGAGAGCAGTCGAATGAGACCTGTCAAAAATCCAAAATGGCGGATTTCAAGATGGCCGCCATACAAAATGCTCCGAGCCTGCTGAAGCGAGGCCTTTAGGCCGAGCTTCAGTAGGGGCGGAGCAGTTTGTATGGTGGCCTTCTTGAAATCCGCCATTTTGGATTTGTCCCAGGTGCTCCTCTCATTCTTCATACTGCATTTGGAGTGTTTTACCTTATATTTTCGACTGTATTAGGAGTTTTTGTGGGTTTTTTGACTGAATTTGGAGTAACTGTTCTACATTAGTGTATAGCGAGCCCAAAGGGCAACCACCTGGTGAGGCCGAAGGCCGAACTTTCGGTCCGCGAGGCCGAAGGCCGAGCGAATGGTGCGCGAGCCCGAAGGGCGAGCGCTTGGCGAGGCCGCAGGCCGAGCCGTATAAGTAACTTGCGAGGCCGAAGGCCGAGCTCCGACTTGAGAGTATTTTCCACGTCACCGACTGGTCTCCATGGCAACTGCCTGCGGTAACCGAAGCACCTACGAGTGGGGTTCCTTAACAAAAGTGATTCAGAACCTTGGTACCATTCTGCCCGTACCACCTTTTTATGGCAGTAGGGTGAATTTGGTTTGGTGATAACAGTACGGTTCTCTATTGTATTAAGGGTTTGTATGGGAAATCGTACATCTTTAGGTGTTTTGAAATAATTTTTTTTAATGTATAAGGTGTTTTGATATTGTTCAAACTTGCACAACGATAAATGCGGGCCGCATGCGGCCCGCACACTGCCCGAAATACTAGTTTATAATATATAAGGCTCGATTACCACTGACTGACTCACTGACTCACTGACATAAATGTTCTCCTAGAAGGAGCAGAGTAGGGTAAAAATGAAGTATGGCAAAAATGTTCGGCGGGTTTAGGTGAGTATGAGAAAAATCGAAAATCATTAAAAAGACGCCTGCCAAGTAAAGATGAATGACATATCTCAAAAACGGTACAAGATAGGTAGAGGGTGTTTGAACAAATGTCATAGGGAATTGGGAGAGCAGTCGGATGACATCTGTCAAAAATCCAAAATGGTGGATTTCAAGATGGCCGCCATACAAAGTGATCCGAGCCTGCTGAAGCGAGGCCGTTATGCCGAGCTTCAGTAGGGGCGGAGCAGTTTGTATGGTGGCTGTCTTGAAATCCGACATTTTGGATGTGACCCACATGCTCCTATCATTCTTTATACTGCATTTGGAGTGTTTTACCTTATATTTTCGACTGTATTAGGAGTTTTTGTGGGATTTTTGACTGAATTTGGAGTAACTGTCCTACATAAGTGTAGTAGCGAGCCCGAAGGGCGAGCTTCTGGTGAGGCCGCAGGCCGAACTTTCGGCCCGCGAGGCCGAAGGCCGAGCGTATGGGGCGTGAGCCCGAAGGGCGAGCGCATGGCGAGGCCGGAGGCCGAGCCGTGTTAGTAACTTGCGAGGCCGAAGGCCGAGCTCCGACTTGAGAGTATTTTCCACGTCTCCGAATGGTCTCCATGGCAACTGCCCGTGGTAAGCGAAGCACCTACGAGTGGGGTTCTTTAACAAAAGTGACTCAGAATCTTGGTACCATTCTGCCCGTACCACTTTTTTATGGCAGTAGGGTGAATCTGGTTTGGTGGCTACAGTTTGGTTCTCTACTGTATAAGGAGTTTATATGGGATTTCATACTTCTATTGGAGTTTTGAACATACTTTTTTCCAACGTATCAGGAGTTTTGATATAGTTTAGTACTGCATAACGATAAATGCGGGCCGCATGCGGCCCGCACACTGCCCAAAATACTAGTTTATTTATAATATATAAAGCTCGATTACCACTGACTGACTGACTGACTCACTGACATAAATGTTCTCCTAGAAGGAGTAGAGTAGGGTAAAAATGATGTATGGCAAAAATGTTCGCGGGGTTTTGGTGAGTATGAGAAAAATCGAAAATCATTAAAAAGACGCCTGCCAAGTGAAGATGGATGACATATCTCAAAAACGGTACAAGATAGGTAGGGGTTGTTTGAACAAATGTCATAGGGAATCAGGAGAGCAGTCTAATGACACCTGTCAAAAATCCAAAATGGCGGATTTCAAGATGGCCGCCATACAAAATGATCCGAGCCTGCTGAAGCGAGGCCGTTAGGCCGAGCTTCAGTAGGGGCGGAGCAGTTTGTATGGTGGCTGTCTTGAAATCCGACATTTTGGATCTGACCCACGTGCTCCTATCATTCTTTATACTGGATTTGGAGTGTTTTACCTTATATTTTCGACTGTATTAAGAGTTTTTGTGGGATTTTTGACTGAATTTGGAGTTACTGACCTACAATAATGTATAGCGAGCCCGAAGGGCGAGCTTCTGGTGAGGCCGAAGGCCGAACTTTCGGCTCGCGAGGCCGAAGGCCGAGCGTATGGTGCGTGAGCCCGAAGGGCGAGCGCTTGGCGAGGCCGCAGGCCGAGCCGTGTTAGTAGCTTGCGAGGCCGAAGGCCGAGCTCCGACTTGAGAGTATTTTCCACGTCACCGACTGGTCTCCATGGCAACTGCCCGCGGTAACCGAAGCACCTACGAGTGGGGTCCCTTAACAAAAGTGACTCAGAACCTTGGTACCATTCTGCCCGTACCACTTTTTTATGGCAGTAGGGTGAATCTGGTTTGGTGGCTACAGTTTGGTTCCTTATTGCTTTAAGAATTTTTATGGGATTTCATACTTTTATTAGAGTTTTGGACCTTACTTTTTTTAATGTATAACGTGCTTTTATGACAGTTTTTACTGACTCAAGATAGATGCGGGCCGCATGCGGCCCGCACACTGCCCGAAAAACTAGTTTATAATATATAAAGCTCGATTACCACTCACTGACTGACTCACTGACTGACATAAATGTTCTCCTAGAAGGAGACGAGTAGGAACAACGTGATGTATGGCAAAAGTGTTCGGGTGGTTTCGGTGAGTATGAGAAAAATCGAAAATCATTAAAAAGACGCCTGCCAAGTGATGATGGATGACGTATCTCGAAAACGGTAAGAGATAGGTAGGGGGTGTTTGAACAAATGTCATAGGGAATCGGGAGAGCAGTCGAATGACACCTGTCAAAAATCCAAAATGGCGGATTTCAAGATGGCCGCCATACAAAATGCTCCGAGCCTGCTGAAGCGAGGCCTTTAGGCCGAGCTTCAGTAAGGGCGGAGCAGTTTGTATGGTGGCCGTCTTGAAATCCGTTATTTTGGGTGTGCCCCACGTGCTCCTATCATTCTTTATACTGCATTTGGAGTGTTTTACCTTATATTTTCGACTGTATTAGGAGTTTTTGTGGGATTTTTGACTAAATTTGGAGTTACTGTCATACATAAGTGAAGTTGCGAGCCCGAAGGGCGAGCTCCTGGTGAGGCCGAAGGCCGAACTTTCGGTCCGCGAGGCCGAAGGCCGAGCGTATGATGCGCGAGCCCGAAGGGCGAGCGCCTGGCGAGGCCGTAGGCCGAGCCGTATTAGTAACTTGCGAGGCCGAAGGCCGAGCTCCGACTTGAGAGTATTTTCCACATCTCCGACTGGTCTCCATGGCAACTGCCTGCGGTAACCGCAGCACCTACGAGTGGGGTTCCTTAACAAAAGTGACTCAGAACCTTGGTACCATTCTGCCCGTACCACCTTTTTATGGCAGTAGGGTGAATCTGCTTTAGTGGCTACATTATGGTTCTTTATTGTATTGAGAGTTTATATGGGATTTCATACTTCTATTGGAGTTTTGAAATATTTTTATTTTAATGTATAAGATGTTTTGATATTGTTCAAACTTGCACAACGATAAATGCGGGCCGCATGCGGCCCGCACACTGCCCGAAATACTAGTTTATAATATATAAAGCTGGATTACCGTACACTGACTCACTGACTGACTGACATCATTGTTCTCCCAGAAGGAGTCAAGTAGGAAGAATGTGATGTATGGGAAAAGTGTAGAGGGAGTTTGTGTGAGTATGGGAAAAATCCGAAAACTCAAAGATGACGTCTGCCAAGTAAAATTGGATGGCGTATCTCTGAAACGGTAAGAGATAGGTAGGGGGTGCTTGACCAAATGTCATAGGGAATCAGGAGAGCAGTCGGATGACATTTGTCAAAAATCCAAAATGGCAAATTTCAAAATGGCCGCCATACAAAATCCTTCGATCCCTCAAAAAAGTAGCTGGTTCTACCAGAAAGAATTGAGTACGGTTATAGTAATGTATTACGAAAATGACTCAGGGGTTTAGCTGAGTAGGGGAAAAATTAAAAACCCTAGAAATGACGCCTGCCAAGTAAAGCTGGACTACGTATCTCGAAAACGGTAAGAGATAGGTTGGGGGTGTTTGAACAAATGTCATAGGGAATCGGGAGAGCAGTCGAATGACACCTGTCAAATGTGCTACTCTCATTCTTCATACATTATTTGGAGTATTTAACCTTACAATGTCAACTGTATTAGGAGTGTTTGTGGGAATTTCAACTCAATTTAGAGTAATTGTCCTACTGTCAGTGTAGCGAGCCCGAAGGGCGAGCTTTTGGTGAGGCCGAAGGCCGAACTTTCGGGCCGCGAGGCCGTAGGCCGAGTGGACGGTGCGCGAGCCCGCAGGGCGAGCGCTAGGCGAGGCCGCAGGTCGAGCCGTCTTAGTAACTTGCGAGGCCGAAGGCCGAGCTTAGACTTGCACCGATTTGGCTGAAAATCGATATATAGGTTGTTCTCGTCATCCTTATTCCAAATATGAAATTTTTATTTTGATGACGTCTGCCAAGTAAAAAAAGTTACTCCGATTTGGCTGAAACTCGATATTTATGTGGTTCTGGACGTCCTTATTCTAAATCAAAAATTTTTGTTTCGATGACGTCTGCCAAGTAAAAAAAGTTACTCCGATTTGGCTGAAACTCGATATTTAGGAGGTTCTGGGTGTCCTTATTCTAAATCTAAAATTTTTTTTTCGATGACGTCTGCCAAGTAAAACAAGTTACTCCGATTTGGCTGAAACTCGATATTTAGGTGGTTCTGGGTGTCCTTATTCCAAATCAAATTTTTTTTTTTCGATGACGTCTGCCAAGTAAAAAAAAGTACTCCGATTTGGCTTAAATTTTATATCTAGGTTGTTGTGGACGTCCTTATTCCAAATATGAAATTTTTTTTTCGATGACGTCTGCCAAGTGCAGATAAATCACGTATCTCGAAAACGGTAATAGATAGGTAGGGGGTTTTTGAAAATATGTCATAGGGAATAAGGAGAGCAGTCGAATGACATTTTGGATGTGTCTTACGTGCTCCTATCATTCTTTATACTGCATTTGGAACGTTTTTCCTTAATTTTCGACTGTATTAGGAGTTTTTGTCGGATTTTTGACTGAATTTGGAGTTACTGTCCATCTTTAGTGTATAGCGAGCCCGAAGGGCGAGCTCCCGGTGAGGCCGAAGGCCGAACTTTCGGCTCGCGAGGCCGAAGGCCGAGCGTAGGGTGCGTGAGCCCGAAGGGCGAGCGCTTGGCGAGGCCGCAGGCCGAGCCGTGTTAGTAACTTGCGAGGCCGAAGGCCGAGCTCCGACTTGAGAGTATTTTCCACGTCACAGACTGGTCTCCATGGCAACTGCCTGCGGTAACCGAAGCACCTACGAGTGGGGTTCCTTAACAAAAGTGACTCAGAACCTTGGTACCATTCTGCCCGTACCACCTTTTTATGGCGGTAGGGTGAATTTGTTATAGTGGCTACAGTATGGTTCTTTATTATATTGAGAGTTTATATGGGATTTCATACTTTTATTGGAGTTTTGAAATAATTTTTTTTAAATGTATAATGGTTAAGGTAAAGTTTAGTACTGCATAACGATAAATGCGGGCCGCATGCGGCCCGCACACTGCCCGAAAAACTAGTTTATATTATATAAAGCTCGATTACCACTGACTGATTGACATAAATGTTCTCCTAGAAGGAGCAGAGTAGGGTAAAAATGAAGTATGGCAAAAATGTTCGGGTGGTTTTGGTGAGTATGAGAAAAATCGAAAATCATTAAAAAGACGCCTGCCAAGTGATGATGGATGACGTATCTCAAAAACGGTAAGAGATAGGTAGGGGGTGTTTGAACAAATGTCATAGGGAATCGGGAGAGCAGTCGAATGACATCTGTCAAAAATCCAAAATGGCGGATTTCAAGATGGCCGCCATACAAAATGCTCCGAGCCTGCTGAAGCGAGGCCTTAAGGCCGAGCTTCAGTAGGGGCGGAGCAGTTTGTATGGTGGCCGTCTTGAAATCCGACATTTTGGATGTGACCCACGTGCTCCTATCATTCTTTATACTGCATTTGGAGTGTTTTGCCTTCATTTTCGACTGAATTGGGAGTTTTTGTGGGATTTTTTACTGAATTTGGAGTAACTGTTCTACGTTAATGTAGTAGCGAGCCCGAAGGGCGAGCTCCTGGTGAGGCCGAAGGCCGAACTTTCGGCTCGCGAGGCCGAAGGCCGAGCGTATGGTGCGTGAGCCCGAAGGGCGAGCGCTTGGCGAGGCCGCAGGCCGAGCCGTATTAGTAACTTGCGAGGCCGAAGGCCGAGCTCCGACTTGAGAGTTTTTTCCACGTCTCCGACTGGTCTCCATGGCAACTGCCCGCGGTAACCGAAGCACCTACGAGTGGGGTTCCTTAACAAAAGTGATTAAGAACCTGGGTACCATTGTGCCCGTACCTCCTTTTTAAGGCAGTAGGGTGAATCTGCTATAGTAGCTACAGTATGGTTCTCTACTGTATTACAAGTTTATATGGGATTTCATACTTCTATTGAAGTTTTGAACATATTTTTATTATGTATGAGGTGTTTTTGTGACAGTTCCTACTGACTCAAGATAGATGCGGGCCGCATGCGGCCCGCACACTGCCCGAAATACTAGTTTATAATATATAAAGCTCGATTACCACTCACTGACTGACTGACTGATTGACATAAATGTTCTCCTAGAAGGAGCAGAGTAGGGTAAAAATGAAGTATGGCAAAAATGTTCGGGGGGTTTTAGTGAGTATGAGAAAAATCGAAAATCATTAAAAAGACGCCTGCCAAGTAAAGATGAATGACGTATCTCGAAAACGATGCAAGATAGGTTGGGGGTGTTTGAACAAATGTCATAGGGAATCGGGAGAGCAGTCGAGTGACACCTGTCAAAAATCCAAAATGGCGGATTTCAAGATGGCCGCCATACAAAGTGATCCGAGCCTGCTGAAGCGAGGCCGTGAGGCCGAGCTTCAGTAGGGGCGGAGCAGTTTGTATGGTGGCCGTCTTGAAATCCGACATTTTGGATGTGACCCACATGCTCCTATCATTCTTTATACTGCATTTGGATTGTTTTGCCTTATATTTTCGACTGTATTAGGAGTTTTTGTGGGATTTTCGACTGAATTTGGAGTTACTGTCCTACATTGGTGTATAGCGAGCCCGAAGGGCGAGCTCCTGGTGAGGCCGTAGGCCGAACATTCGGCCCGCGAGGCCGAAGGCCGAGCGTATGGTGCGTGAGCCCGAAGGGCGAGCGCTCGGCGAGGCCGTAGGCCGAGCCGTATTAGTAACTTGCGAGGCCAAAGGCCGAGCTCCGACTTAAGAGTATTTTCCACGTCTCCGACTGGTCTCCATGGCAACTGCCCGCGGTAACCGAAGCACCTACGAGTGGGGTTCTTTAGCAAAAGTGACTCAGAACCTTGGTATCATTCTGCCCGTACCACCTTTTTATGGCAGTAGGGTGAATTTGCTTTAGTGGCTACAGTATGGTTCTTTATTGTATTGAGAGTTTATATGGGATTTCATACTTCTATTGGAGTTTTGAACATACTTTTTTCCAACGTATCAGGAGTTTTGATATAGTTTAGTACTGCATAACGATAAATGCGGGCCGCATGCGGCCCGCACACTGCCCGAAAAACTAGTTTATTTATAATATATAAAGCTCGATTACCACTGACTGACTCACTGACTGACTGACTGACATAAATGTTCTCCTAGAAGGAGTAGAGTAGGGTTAAAATGATGTATGGCAAAAATGTTTGGGGGGTTTAGGTGAGTATGAGAAAAATCGAAAATCATAAAAATGACGCCTGCCAAGTAAAGATGGATGACATATCTCAAAAACGGTACAAGATAGGTAGGGGGTGTTTGAACAAATGTCATAGGGAATCGGGAGAGCAGTCGAATGACATCTGTCAAAAATCCAAAATGGCGGATTTCAAGATGGCCGCCATACAAAATGCTCCGAGCCTGCTGAAGCGAGGCCTTTAGGCCGAGCTTCAGTAGGGGCGGAGCAGTTTGTATGGTGGCCTTCTTGAAATCCGCCATTTTGGATTTGTCCCAGGTGCTCCTCTCATTCTTCATACTGCATTTGGAGTGTTTTACCATACATTTTCGACTGTATTAGGAGTTTTTGTGGGTTTTTTGACTGAATTTGGAGTAACTGTCCTACATTAGTGTATAGCGAGCCCAAAGGGCAACCACCTGGTGAGGCCGAAGGCCGAACTTTCGGTCCGCGAGGCCGAAGGCCGAGCGAATGGTGCGCGAGCCCGAAGGGCGAGCGCTTGGCGAGGCCGCAGGCCGAGCCGTGTTAGTAACTTGCGAGGCCGAAGGCCGAGCTCCGACTTGAGAGTATTTTCCACGTCTCCGACTGATCTCCATGGCAACTGCCCGCGGTAACCGAAGCACCTACGAGTGGGGTTCCTTAACAAAAGTGACTCAGAACCTTGGTACCATTCTGCCCGTACCACATTTTTATGGCAGTAGGGTGAATCTGCTTTAGTGGCTTCAGTATGGTTCTTTATTGTATGGAGAGTTTATTTGGGATTTCATACTTCTATTGGAGTTTTGAACTTATTTTTTTTTTATGTATAAGGGGTTAAGGTAAAGTTTAGTACTGCATAACGATAAATGCGGGCCGCATGCGGCCCGCACACTGCCCGAAAAACTAGTTTATTTATTTATAATATATAAGGCTCGATTACCACTGACTCACTGACTGACTGATTGACATAAATGTTCTCCTAGAAGGAGCATAGTAAAATGATGTATGGCAGAAATGTTCGAGGGGTTTTGATGAGTATGAGAAAAATCGAAAATCATTAAAAAGACGCCTGCCAAGTGAAGATGGATGACGTATCTCAAAAACGGTAAGAGATAGGTAGGGGGTGTTTGAACAAATGTCATAGGGAATAAGGAGAGCAGTCGAATGACATCTGTCAAAAATCCAAAATGGCGGATTTCAAGATGGCCGCCATACAAATTGATCCGAGCCTGCTGAAGCGAGGCCGTTAGGCCGAGCTTCAGTAGGGGCGGAGCAGTTTGTATGGTGGCCGTCTTGAAATCCGACATTTTGGATGTGTCTTACATGCTCCTATCATTCTTTATACTGCATATGGAGTGTTTTACCTTTATTTTCAACTGTATTAGGAGTTTTTGTGGGAGTTTTGACTGAATTTGGAGTTACTGTCCTACGTTAGTGTAGTAGCGAGCCCGAAGGGCGAGCTCCTGGTAAGGCCGAAGGCCGAACTTTCGGTCCGCGAGGCCGAAGGCCAAGCGTATGATGCGTGAGCCCGAAGGGCGAGCGCTTGGCGAGGCCGTAGGCAAAGCCGTATTAGTAACTTGCGAGGCCGAAGGCCGAGCTCCGACTTGAGAGTATTTTCCACGTCACTGACTGGTCTCCATGGCAACTGCCTGCGGTAACCGAAGCACCTACGAGTGGGTATCCTTAACAAAAGTGACTCAGAACCTTGGTACTATTCTGCCCGTACCACCTTTTTATGGCAGTAGGGTGAATCTGGTTTGGTGGCTACAGTTTGGTTCCTTATTGCATTAAGAGTTTGTATGGGAAATCGTACATCTTTTGGTGTTTTGAAATATTTTTTTTTAATGTACAAGGTGTTTTGATATTGTTCAAACTTGCACAACGATAAATGCGGGCCGCATGCGGCCCGCACACTGCCCGAAAAACTAGTTATTTATAATATATAAAGCTGGATTACCGTACACTGACTGACTGACTGACTGACTGACTGACTGACTGACTGACATCATTGTTCTCCCAGAAGGAGTCGAATAGGAAGAATGTGATGTATGGGAAAAGTGTAGAGGGGGTTTGTGTGAGTATGGGAAAAATCCGAAAACTCAAAGATGACGTCTGCCAAGTAAAATTGGATGGCGTATCTCTGAAACGGTAAGAGATAGGTAGGGGGTGCTTGACCAAATGTCATAGGGATTCGGGAGAATAGTCGGATGAAATTGGTCAAAAATCCAAAATGGCGGATTTCAAAATGGCCGCCATACAAAATCCTTCGATCCCTCAAAAAAGTAGCTGGTTCTACCAGAAAGAGTTGAGTACGGTTATAGTAATGTATTT
This sequence comes from Plagodis pulveraria, assembly GCA_963890685.1. NCBI lineage: Eukaryota > Metazoa > Arthropoda > Insecta > Lepidoptera > Geometridae > Plagodis > Plagodis pulveraria. Next base: position 18,359,090 of record OY982963.1, on the reverse strand, counting down.
CGAAAATGATAAAGGGGCTTAGGTGAGTAGGGAAAAAATTAAAAACCCTAGAAATGACGCCTGCCAAGTAAAGCTGGACTACGTATCTCGAAAACGGTAAGAGATAGGTTGGGGGTGTTTGAACAAATGTCATAGGCAATCGGGAGAGCAGTCGAATGACACCTGTCAAATGTGCTACTCTCATTCTTCATACATTATTTGGAGTATTTAACCTTACAATGTCGACTGTATTAGGAGTGTTTGTGGGAATTTCAACTCAATTTAGAGTAATTGTCCTACTGTCAGTGTAGCGAGCCCGAAGGGCGAGCTTTTGGTGAGGCCGAAGGCCGAACTTCCGGGCCGCGAGGCCGTAGGCCGAGTGGACGGTGCGTGAGCCCGCAGGGCGAGCGCTAGGCGAGGCCGCAGGTCGAGCCGTGTTAGTAACTTGCGAGGCCGAAGGCCGAGCTCAGACTTGCACCGATTTAGCTGAAAATCGATATATAGGTTGTTCTCGTCATCCTTATTCCAAATATGAAGTTTTTATTTCGATGACGTCTGCCAAGTTAAAAAAGTTACTCCGATTTGGCTGAAACTCGATATTTATGTGGTTCTGGATGTCCTTATTCCAAATCAAAAAAAAATATTTCGATGACGTCTGCCAAGTAAAAAAAGTTACTCCGATTTGGCTGAAACTCGATATTTAGGAGGTTCTGGGTGTCCTTATTCCAAATCTAAAAATTTTTTTTCGATGACGTCTGCCAAGTAAAAAAAGTTACTCCGATTTGGCTGAAACTCGATATTTAGGTGGTTCTGGGTGTCCTTATTCCAAATCTAAAATTTTTTTTTCGATGACGTCTGCCAAGTTAAAAAAAGTACTCCGATTTGGTTTAAATTTTAAATCTAGGTTGTTCTGGACGTCCTTATTCCAAATATGAATTATTTTTTTCGATGACGTCTGCCAAGTGAAGATAAATCACGTATCTCGATAACGGTAATAGATAGGTAGGGGGAATTTGAAAATATGTCATAGGGAATAAGAAAAACAGTCAAATGACATTTTGGATGTGTCACACGTGCTCCTCTCATTCTTTATACTGCATTTGGAGTGTTTTACCTCATATTTTCGACTGTATTAGGAGTTTTTGTAGGTTTTTTGACTGAATTTGGAGTAACTGTTCTATGTTATTGCAGTAGCGAGCCCGAGGGCGAGCTCCTGGTGAGGCCGAAGGCCGAACTTTCGGCTCGCGAGGCCGAAGGCCGAGCGTTCGCTGCGTGAGCCCGAAGGGCGAGCGCTTGGCGAGGCCGCAGGCCGAGCCGTGTTAGTAACTTGCGAGGCCGAAGGCCGAGCTCCGACTTGAGAGTATTTTCCACGTCTCCGACTGGTCTCAATGGCAACTGCCCACGGTAACCAAAGCACCTACGAGTGGGGTTCCATAACAAAAGTGACTCGGAACCCTGGTCCCATTCTGCCCGTACCACCTTTTAATGGCAGTAGGGTGAATCTACTTTAGTGGCTACAGTATGGTTCTTTAGTGTATGAAGAGTTTGTATAAGATTTCATTTTTCTAATGGAGTTTTGAACACACTTTTTTTTAACGTATTAGGTGTTTCTGTGAAATTTCCAAATGAGTAAAGATAGATGCGGGCCGCATGCGGCCCGCACACTGCCCGAAAAACTAGTTATATTATATAAAGCTCGATTACCACTGACTGATTGACATAAATGTTCTCCTAGAAGGAGACGAGTAGGAACAACGTGATGTATGGCAAAAATGTTCGGGGGGTTTTGTTGAGTATGAGAAAAATCGAAAATCATTAAAAAGACGCCTGCCAAGTAAAGATGGATGACATATCTCGAAAACGGTAAGACATAGGTAGGGGGTGTTTCAACAAATGTCATAGGGAATCGGAAGAGCAGTCGAATGACACCTGTCAAAAATCCAAAATGGCGGATTTCAAGATGGCCGCCATACAAAGTGGTCCGAGCCTGCTGAAGCGAGGCCGTTAGGCCGAGCTTCAGTAGGGGCGGAGCAGTTTGTATGGTTGCCGTCTTGAAATCCGACATTTTGGATGTGTCTTACGTGCTCCTATCATTCTTTATACTGTATTTGGAGTGTTTTACCTTTATTTTCGACTGTATTAGGAGTTTTTGTGGGATTTTTGACTGAATTTGGAGTTACTGTCCTACATTAGTGAAGTTGCGAGCCCGAAGGGCGAGCTCCTGGTGAGGCCGAAGGCCGAACTTTCGGCTCGCGAGGCCGAAGGCCGAGCGTATGGTGCGTGAGCCCGAAGGGCGAGCACTTGGCGAGGCCGTAGGCCGAGCCGTGTTAGTAACTTGCGAGGCCGAAGGCCGAGCTCCGACTTAAGAGTATTTTCCACGTTACCGACTGGTCTCCATGGCAACTGTCCGCGGTAACCGAAGCACCTACGAGTGGGGTTCCATAACAAAAGTGACTTAGAACCTTGGTACCATTCTGCCCGTACCACCTTTTTATGGCAGTAGGGTGAATTTGCTTTAGTGGCTACAGTATGGTTCTTTATTGTATTGAGAGTTTATATGGGATTTCATACTTCTATTGGAGTTTTGAACACACCTTTTTTTTTAATGTATCAGGTGTTTTTTTGACAGTTCCTACTGACTCAAGATAGATGCGGGCCGCATGCGGCCCGCACACTGCCCGAAAAACTAGTTTATTTTTATTTATATTTATATTATAATATATAAAGCTGGATTACCGTACACTGACTCATTCACTGACTCACTGACATAATTGTTCTCCCAGAAGGAGTCGAGTAGGAAGAAAGTAATGTATGGCAAAAATGTTCTGGGGGTTTGTGTGAGTATGGGAAAAATCCGAAAACTCAAAGATGACGTCTGCCAAGTAAAATTGGATGGCGTATCTCGGAAACGGTAAGAGATAGGTAGGGGGTGCTTGACCAAATGTCATAGGGAATCGGGAGAGCAGTTGGATGACATCTGTCAAAAATCCAAAATGGCGGATTTCAAAATGGCCGCCATACAAAATCCTTCGATCCCTCAAAAAAGTAGCTGGTTCTACCAGAAAGAGTTGAGTACGGTTATAGAAATGTATTACGAAAATGACTAAGGGGTTTAGCTGAGTAGGGAAAAAATTAAAAACCCTAGAAATGACGCCTGCCAAGTAAAGCTGGACTACGTATCTCAAAAACGGTAAGAGATAGGTTGGGGGTGTTTGAACAAATGTCATAGGGAATCGGGAGAGCAGTCGAATGACACCTATCAAATGTGCTACTCTCATTCTTCATACATTATTTGGAGTATTTGACTTTACAATGTCGACTGTATTAGGAGTTTTTGTGGGATTTTCAACTGAATTTGGAGTAATTGTCCTACTGGCCGTGTAGCGAGCCCGAAGGGCGAGCTTCTGGTGAGGCCGAAGGCCGAACTTTAAGGCCGCGAGGCCGTAGGCCGAGCGGATGGTGCGCGAGCCCGTAGGGCGAGCGCTAGGCGAGGCCGCAGGCTGAGCCATGTTAGTAACTTGCGAGGCCGAAGGCCGAGCTCAGACTTGCACCGATTCGGCTGAAAATCGATATATAGATTGTTCTCGTCATCCTTATTCCAAATATGAAATTTTTATTTCGATGACGTCTGCCAAGTAAAAAAAGTTACTCCGATTTGGCTGAAACTCGATATTTAGGTGGTTCTGGGTGTACTTATTCCAAATCTAAAATTTTTTTTTTGATGACGTCTGCCAAGTAAATAAAGTTACTCCGATTTGGCTGAAACAGACTTGCACCGATTCGGCTGAAAATCGATATATAGATTGTTCTCGTCATCCTTATTCCAAATATGAAATTTTTATTTCGATGACGTCTGCCAAGTAAAAAAAGTTACTCCGATTTGGCTGAAACTCGATATTTAGGTGGTTCTGGGTGTACTTATTCCAAATCTAAAATTTTTTTTTTGATGACGTCTGCCAAGTAAATAAAGTTACTCCGATTTGGCTGAAACTCGATATTTAGGTGGTTCTGGGTGTCCTTATTCCAAATCTAAAAATTTTTTTTCGATGACGTCTGCCAAGTAAAAAAAGTTACTCCGATTTGGCTGAAATTCGATATCTAGGTTATTCTGGACGTCCTTATTCCAAATATGAATTTTTTTTTTCGATGACGTCTGCCAAGTGCAGATAAATCACGTATCTCGAAAACGGTAATAGATAGGTAGAGGGTTTTTAAAAAAAAGGTCATAGGGAATAAAAAGAGCAGTCGAATGACATTTTGGATGTGTCACACGTGCTCCTCTCATTCTTTATACTGCATTTGGAGTGTTTTACCTCATATTTTCGACTGTATTAGGAGTTTTTGTAGGTTTTTTGACTGAATTTGGAGTAATTGTCCTACTGTCAGTGTAGCGGGCCCGAAGGTCGAGCTCCTGGTGAGGCCGAAGGCCGAACTTTCGGCTCGCGAGGCCGAAGGCCGAGCGATTGGTGCGCGAGCCCGAAGGGCGAGCGCTTGGCGAGGCCGCAGTCCAAGCCGTATTAGTAACTTGCGAGGCCAAAGGCCGAGCTCCGACTTGAGAGTATTTTCCACGTCTCCAACTGGTCTCCATGGCAACTGCCCGCGGTAACCGAAGCACCTACGAGTGGGGTTCTTTAACAAAAGTGATTAAGAACCTTGGTACCATTCTGCCCGTACCACCTTTTTATGGCAGTAGGGTGAATCTGCTTTAATGGCTACAGTATGGTTCTTTATTGTATTGAGAGTTTATATGGGATTTCATACTTCTATTGGAGATTTGAAATATTTTTATTTTAATGTAAAAGGTGTTTTGATAAAGTTTAAAATTGCACAACGATAAATGCGGGCCGCATGCGGCCCGCACACTGCCCGAAAAACTAGTATAATATATAAAGCTCGATTACCACTGACTGACTCACTGACTGACTGACTGACATAAATGTTCGCCTAGAAGGAGTAGAGTAGGGTTAAAATGATGTATGGCAAAAATGTTCGGGGGGTTTTGGTGAGTATGAGAAAAATCGAAAATCATAAAAAGACGCCTGCCAAGTAAAGATGGATGACATATCTCAAAAACGGTAAGAGATAGGTAGGGGGTGTTTGAACAAATGTCATAGGGAATCGGGAGAGCAGTCGAATGACACCTGTCAAAAATCCAAAATGGCGGATTTCAAGATGGCCGCCATACAAAGTGATCCGAGCCTGCTGAAGCGAGGCCGTTAGGCCGAGCTTCAGTAGGGGCGGAGCAGTTTGTATGGTGGCCGTCTTGAAATCCGACATTTTGGATGTGTCTTACGTGCTCCTATCATTCTTTATACTGCATTTGGAGTTTTTTATCTTTATTTTCGACTGTATTAGGAGTTTTTGTGGGATTTTTGACTGAATTTGGAGTAACTGTCCTACATTAGTGTAGTAGCGAGCCCGAAGGGCGAGCTTCTGGTGAGGCCGAAGGCCGAACTTTCGGCCCGCGAGGCCGAAGGCCGAGCGTATGGGGCGTGAGCCCGAAGGGCGAGCGCATGGCGAGGCCAGAGGCCGAGCCGTGTTAGTAACTTGCGAGGCCGAAGGCCGAGCTCCGACTTGAGAGTATTTTCCACGTCTCCGAATGGTCTCCATGGCAACTGCCCGTGGTAAGCGAAGCTCCTACGAGTGGGGTTCTTTAACAAAAGTTACTCAGAATCTTGGTACCATTCTGCCCGTACCACTTTTTTTATGGCAGTAGGGTGAATCTGGTTTGGTGGCTATAGTTTGGTTCTCTACTGTATAAGGAGTTTATATGGGATTTCATACTGTTATAGAATATTGTTTTTTTTTTTAAATGTATAAGGTGTTTTGATATTGTTTCAAATTGCATAACGATAAATGCGGGCCGCATGCGGCCCGCACACTGCCCGAAAAACTAGTTATTTATAATATATAAAGCTGGATTACCGTACACTGACTGACTGACTGATTCACTGACTGACTGACACAATTGTTCTCCCAGAAGGAGTCGAGTAGGAAGAAAGTGATGTATGGGAAAAGTGTTCTGGGGGTTTGTGTGAGTATGGGAAAAATCCGAAAACTCAAAGATGACGTCTGCCAAGGAAAATTGGATGGCGTATCTCTGAAACGGTAAGAGATAGGTAGGGGGTGCTTGACCAAATGTCATAGGGAATCGGGAGAGCAGTCGGATGACATTTGTCAAAAATCCAAAATGGCGGATTTCAAAATGGCCGCCATACAAAATCCTTCGATCCCTCAAAAAAGTAGCTGGTTCTACCAGAAAGAGTTGAGTTCGGTTATAGTAATGTATTACGAAAATGACTAAGGGGTTTAGTTGAGTAGGGAAAAAATTAAAAACCCTAGAAGTGACGCCTGCCAAGTAAAGCTGGACTACGTATCTCGAAAACGGTAAGAGATAGGTTTGGGGTGTTTGAACAAATGTCATAGGGAATCGGGAGAGCAGTCGAATGACACCTGTCAAATGTGCTACTCTCATTCTTCATACATTATTTGGAGTATTTGACCTTACAATGTCGACTGTATTAGGAGTTTTTGTGGGATTTTCAACTGAATTTGGAGTAATTGTCCTACTGGAGGTGTAGCGAGCCCGAAGGGCGAGCTTCTGGTGAGGCCGAAGGCCGAACTTTCGGGCCGCGAGGCCGTAGGCCGAGTGGACGCTAGGCGAGGCCGCAGGCCGAGCCATGTTAGTAACTTGCGAGGCCGAAGGCCGAGCTCAGACTTGCACCGATTTGGCTGAAAATCGATATATAGGTTGTTCTCGTCATTCTCATTTCAAATATGAAATTTTTATTTCGATGACGTCTGCCAAGTAAAAAAAGTTAGTCCGATTTGGCTGAAACTCGAAATTTATGTGGTTCTGGACGTCCTTATTCAAATTAAAAAAAAAATTTTCGATGACGTCTGCCAAGTAAAAAAAGTTACTCGGATTTGGCTGAAACTCGATATTTAGGTGGTTCTGGGTGTTCTTATTCTAAAACTAAATTTTTTTTTCGATGACGTCTGCCAAGTAAAAAAATGTACTCCGATTTGGCTGGAACTCGATATTTAGGTGGTTCTGGGTGTCCTTAATCCAAATCTTAAATTTTTTTTTCGATGACGTCTGCTAAGTTAAAAAAGTTACTCCGATTTGGCTGAAACTCGATATTTAGGTGGTTCTGGACGTCCTTATTCTAAATCAAAAATTTTTGTTTCGATGACGTCTGCCAAGTAAAAAAAGTTACTCCGATTTGGCTTAAACTGGATATTTAGGTAGTTCTGGGTGTCCTTATTCCAAATCTAAAATTTTTTTTTCGATGACGTCTGCCAAGTAAAAAAAGTTACTCCGATTTGGCTGAAACTCGATATTTATGTTGTTCTGGACGTCCTTATTCCAAATCTAAAATTTTTTTTTCGATGACGTCTGCCAAGTAAAAAAAGTTACTCCGATTTGGCTGAAACTCGATATTTATGTGGTTCTGGGTGTTCTTATTCTAAAACTAAATTTTTTTTTCGATGACGTCTGCCAAGTAAAAAAATGTACTCCGATTTGGCTGGAACTCGATATTTAGGTGGTTCTGGGTGTCCTTAATCCAAATCTTAAATTTTTTTTTCGATGACGTCTGCTAAGTTAAAAAAGTTACTCCGATTTGGCTGAAACTCGATATTTAGGTGGTTCTGGACGTCCTTATTCTAAATCAAAAATTTTTGTTTCGATGACGTCTGCCAAGTAAAAAAAGTTACTCCGATTTGGCTTAAACTGGATATTTAGGTGGTTCTGGGTGTCCTTATTCCAAATCTAAAATTTTTTTTTCGATGACGTCTGCCAAGTAAAAAAAGTTACTCCGATTTGGCTGAAACTCGATATTTATGTTGTTCTGGACGTCCTTATTCCAAATCTAAAATTTTTTTTTCGATGACGTCTGCCAAGTAAAAAAAGTTACTCCGATTTGGCTGAAACTCGATATTTATGTGGTTCTGGACGTCCTTATTCTAAATCAAAAATTTTTGTTTCGATGACGTCTGCCAAGTAAAAAAAGTTACTCCGATTTGGCTTAAACTGGATATTTAGGTGGTTCTGGGTGTCCTTATTCCAAATCTAAAAATTTTTTTTCGATGACGTCTGCCAAGTAAAAAAAGTTACTCCGATTTGGCTGAAACTCGATATTTATGTTGTTCTGGACGTCCTTATTCCAAATCTAAAATTTTTTTTTCGATGACGTCTGCCAAGTAAAAAAAGTTACTCCGATTTGGCTGAAACTCTATATTTATGTTGTTCTGGACGTCCTTATTCTAAATCAAAAATTTTTGTTTCGATGACGTCTGCCAAGTAAAAAAAGTTACTCCGATTTGGCTGAAACTCGATATTTAGGTGGTTCTGGGTGTCCTTATTCCAAATCTGAAATTTTTTTTTCGATGACGTCTGCCAAGTAAAACAAGTTACTCCGATTTGGCTGAAACTCGATATTAAGGTGGTTCTGGGTGTCCTTATTCCAAATCAAAAATTTTTTTTTCGATGACGTCTGCCAAGTAAAAAAAAGTACTCCGATTTGGCTTAAATTATATATCTAGGTTGTTCTGGACGTCCTTATTCCATATATGAAATTTTTTTTTCGATGACGTCTGCCAAGTGCTGATAAATTACGTATCTCGAAAACGGTAATAGATAGGTAGGGGGTTTTTGAAAATATGTCATAGGGAATAAGGAGAGCAGTCGAATAATATTTTGGATGTGTCTTACGTGCTCCTATCATTCTTTATACTGCATTTGGAGTGTTTTTCCTTAATTTTCGACTGTATTAGGAGTTTTTGTGGGATTTTTGACTGAATTTGGAGTTACTGTCCAACTTTAGTGTATAGCGAGTCCGAAGGGCGAGCTTCCGGTGAGGCCGAAGGCCGAACTTTCGGCTCGCGAGGCCGAAGGCCGAGCGTAGGGTGCGTGAGCCCGAAGGGCGAGCGCTTGGCGAGGCCGCAGGCCGAGCCGTGTTAGTAACTTGCGAGGCCGAAGGCCGAGCTCCGACTTGAGTATATTTTCCACGTCACCGACTGGTCCCCATGGCAACTGCCCGCGGTAACCGAAGCACCTACGAGTGGGGTTCCTAAACAAAAATGACTCAGAACCTTGGTACCATTCTGCCCGTACCACCTTTTTATGGCAGTAGGGTGAATCTGCTTTAGTGGCTTCAGTATGGTTCTTTATTGTATGGAGAGTTTATTTGGGATTTCATACTTCTATTGGAGTTTTGAACTTATTTTTTTTTTATGTATAAGGGGTTAAGGTAAAGTTTAGTACTGCATAACGATAAATGCGGGCCGCATGCGGCCCGCACACTGCCCGAAATACTAGTTATTTATAATATATAAAGCTGGATTACCGTACACTGACTCACTGACTGATTCACTGACTGACATCATTGTTCTCCCAGAAGGAGTCGAGAAGGAAGAAAGTGATGTATGGGAAAAGTGTAGAGAGGGTTTGGGGGAGTATGGGAAAAATCCGAAAACTCAAAGATGTCGTCTGCCAAGTAAAGTTGGTTAGCGTATCTCGGAAACGGTAAGAGATAGGTAGGGGGTGCTTGACCAAATGTCATAGGGAATTGGGAGAGCAGTCGAATGACATCTGTCAAAAATCCAAAATGGCGGATTTCAAAATGGCCGCCATACAAAATCCTTCGATCCCTCAAAAAAGTAGCTGGTTCTACCAGAAAGAGTTGAGTACGGTTATAGTAATGTATTACGAAAATGACTAAGGGGTTTAGCTGAGTAGGGGAAAAATTAAAAACCCTAGAAATGACGCCTGCCAAGTAAAGCTGGACTACGTATCTCGAAAACGGTAAGAGATAGGTTGGGGGTGTTTGAACAAATGTCATAGGGAATCGGGAGAGCAGTCAAATGACACCTGTCAAATGTGCTACTCTCATTCTTCATACATTATTTGGAGTATTTAACCTAACAATGTCGACTGTATTAGGAGTGTTTGTGGGAATTTCAACTCAATTTAGAGTAATTGTCCTACTGTCAGTGTGGCGAGCCCGAAGGGCGAGCTTTTGGTGAGGCCGAAGGCCGAACTTTCGGGCCGCGAGGCCGTAGGCCGAGCGGATGGTGCGCGAGGCCGCAGGCCAAGCCGTGTTAGTAACTTGCGAGGCCGAAGGCCGAGCTCAGACTTGCACCGATTTGGCTGAAAATCGATATATAGGTTGTTCTTGTCATCCTTATTCCAAATATGAAATTTTTATTTCGATGACGTCTGCCAATTAAAAAAAGTTACTCCGATTTGGCTGAAACTCGATATTTAGGTGGTTCTGGGTGTCCTTATTCCAAATCTAAAATTTTTTTTTCGATGACGTCTGCCAAGTAAAACAAGTTACTCCGATTTGGCTGAAACTCGATATTTAGGTGGTTCTGGGTGTCCTTATTCCAAATCAAAAATTATTTTTTCGATGACGTCTGCCAAGTAAAAAAAAATTCTCCGATTTGGCTTAAATTTTATATCTAGGTTGTTCTGGACGTCCTTATTCCAAATATGATTTTTTTTTTTCGATGACGTCTGCCAAGTGCAGATAAATCACGTATCTCGAAAACGGTAATAGATAGGTAGAGGGTTTTTGAAAAAATGTCATAGGGAATAAGGAGAGCAGTCGAATGACATTTTGGATGTGTCTTACGTGTTCCTATCATTCTTTATACTGCATTTGGAGTGTTTTTCCTTAATTTTCAAATGTATTAGGAGTTTTTGTGGGATTTTTGACTGAATTTGGAGTTACTGTCCAACTTTTGTGTATAGCGAGCCCGAAGGGCGAGCTCCTGGTGAGGCCGAAGGCCGAACTTTCAGTCCGCGAGGCCGAAGGCCGAGCGTGTGATGCGCGAGCCCGAAGGGCGAGCGCCTGGCGAGGCCGTAGGCCGAGCCGTATTAGTAACTTGCGAGGCCGAAGGCCGAGCTCCGACTTGAGAGTATTTTCCACATATCCGACTTGTCTCCATGGCAACTGCCTGCGGTAACCGCAGCACCTACGAGTGGGGTTCCTTAACAAAAGTGACTCAGAACCTTGGTCCCATTCTGCCCGTACCACCTTTTTATGGCAGTAGGGTGAATCTGTTTTAGTGGCTACAGTATTGTTCTTTATTGTATTGAGAGTTAATATGGGATTTCATACTGTTATGGAGTTTTGTTTTTTTTTTTAAATGTATAAGGAGTTACGGTATTATTTAGTACTGCATAACGATAAATGCGGGCCGCATGCGGCCCGCACACTGCCCGAAATACTAGTTTATAATATATAAAGCTCGATTACCACTGACTCACTGACTCACTGACATAAATGTTCTCCTAGAAGGAGCAGAGTAGGGTAAAAATGAAGTATAGCAAAAATGTTCGGGATGTTTTGGTTAGTATGAGAAAAATCGAAAATCATTAAAAAGACGCCTGCCAAGTGAAGTTGGATGACGTATCTCGAAAACGGTAAGAGATAGGTAGGGGGTGTTTGAACAAATGTCATAGGGAATCGGGAGAGCAGTCGAATGACACCTGTCAAAAATCCAAAATGGCGGATTTCAAGATGGCCGCCATACAAAATGCTCCGAGCCTGCTGAAGCGAGGCCTTTAGGCCGAGCTTCAGTAGGGGCGGAGCAGTTTGTATGGTGGCCTTCTTGAAATCCGCCATTTTGGATTTGTCCCAGGTGCTCCTCTCATTCTTCATACTGCATTTGGAGTGTTTTACCTTATATTTTCGACTGTATTAGGAGTTTTTGTGGGTTTTTTGACTGAATTTGGAGTAACTGTTCTACATTAGTGTATAGCGAGCCCAAAGGGCAACCACCTGGTGAGGCCGAAGGCCGAACTTTCGGTCCGCGAGGCCGAAGGCCGAGCGAATGGTGCGCGAGCCCGAAGGGCGAGCGCTTGGCGAGGCCGCAGGCCGAGCCGTATTAGTAACTTGCGAGGCCGAAGGCCGAGCTCCGACTTGAGAGTATTTTCCACGTCACCGACTGGTCTCCATGGCAACTGCCTGCGGTAACCGAAGCACCTACGAGTGGGGTTCCTTTACAAAAGTGACTCAGAACCCTGGTCTCATTTTGCCCGTACCACCTTTTTATGGCAGTAGGGTGAATTTGGTTTGGTGGCTACAGTTTGGTTCTTTATTGTATTGAGAGTTTATATGGGATTTCATACTTTTATTGGAGTTTTGAACACATTTTTTTTAAAGTATTAGGTGTTTCTGTGGAATTTTCAAATGACTAAAGATAGATGCGGGCCGCATGCGGCCCGCACACTGCCCGAAAAACTAGTTATTTATTTATAATATATAAAGCTGGATTACCGTACACTGACTGACTCACTGACTGACATAATTGTTCTCCCAGAAGGAGTCGAGTAGGAAGAAAGTAATGTAAAGCAAAAATGTTCTGGGGGTTTGTGTGAGTATGGGAAAAATCCGAAAACTCAAAGATGACGTCTGCCAAGTAAAATTGGATGGCGTATCTCTGAAACGGTAAGAGATAGGTAGGGGGTGCTTGACCAAATGTCATAGGGAATCAGGAGAGCAGTCGGATGACATTTGTCAAAAATCCAAAATGGCGGATTTCAAAATGGCCGCCATACAAAATCCTTCGATCCCTCAAAAAAGTAGCTGGTTCTACCAGAAAGAGTTGAGTACGGTTATAGTAATGTATTACGAACATGACTAAGGGGTTTAGCTGAGTAGGGAAAAAATTAAAAACCCTAGAAATGACGCCTGACAAGTAAAGCTGGACTACGTATCTCGAAAACGGTAAGAGATAGGTTGGGGGTGTTTGAACAAATGTCATAGGGAATCGGGAGAGCAGTCGAATGACACCTGTCAAATGTGCTACTCTCATTCTTCATACATTATTTGGAGTATTTGACCTTACAATGTCGACTGTATTAGGAGTTTTTGTGGGATTTTCAACTGAATTTGGAGTAATTGTCATACTGGCCGTGTAGCGAGCCCGAAGGGCAAGCTTCTGGTGAGGCCGAAGGCCGAACTTTCGGGCCGCGAGGCCATAGGCCGAGTGGACGGTTCGCGAGCCCGCAGGGCGAGCGCTAGGCGAGGCCGCAGGCCGAGCCGTGTTAGTAACTTGCGAGGCCGAAGGCCGAGCTCAGACTTGCACCGATTTGGCTGAAAATCGATATATAGGTTGTTCTCGTCATCCTTATTTCAAATATGAAATTTTTATTTCGATGACGTCTGCCAAGTTAAAAAAGTTACTCCGATTTGGCTGAAACTCGATATTTATGTGGTTCTGGATGTCCTTATTCCAAATCAAAAAAAAATATTTCGATGACGTCTGCCAAGTAAAAAAAGTTACTCCGATTTGGCTGAAACTCGATGTTTAGGTGGTTCTGGGTGTCCTTATTCCAAATCTAAAAATTTTTTTTCGATGACGTCTGCCAAGTAAAAAAAGTTACTCCGATTTGGCTGAAACTCGATATTTAGGTGGTTCTGGGTGTCCTTATTCCAAATCTAAAATTTTTTTTTCGATGACGTCTGCCAAGTTAAAAAAAGTACTCCGATTTGGTTTAAATTTTAAATCTAGGTTGTTCTGGACGTCCTTATTCCAAATATGAATTTTTTTTTTCGATGACGTCTGCCAAGTGAAGATAAATCACGTATCTCGATAACGGTAATAGATAGGTAGAGGGAATTTGAAAATATGTCATAGGGAATAAGAAAAACAGTCAAATGACATTTTGGATGTGTCACACGTGCTCCTCTCATTCTTTATACTGCATTTGGAGTGTTTTACCTCATATTTTCGACTGTATTAGGAGTTTTTGTAGGTTTTTTGACTGAATTTGGAGTAACTGTTCTATGTTATTGCAGTAGCGAGCCCGAAGGGCGAGCTCCTGGTGAGGCCGAAGGCCGAACTTTCGGCTCGCGAGGCCGAAGGCCGAGCGTTCGCTGCGTGAGCCCGAAGGGCGAGCGCTTGGCGAGGCCGCAGGCCGAGCCGTGTTAGTAACTTGCGAGGCCGAAGGCCGAGCTCCGACTTGAGAGTATTTTCCACGTCTCCGACTGGTCTCAATGGCAACTGCCCACGGTAACCAAAGCACCTACGAGTGGGGTTCCATAACAAAAGTGACTCGGAACCCTGGTCCCATTCTGCCCGTATTACCTTTTAATGGCAGTAGGGTGAATTTGGTTTGGTGGCTACAGGATGTTTCTTTATTGTATTGAGAGTTTATATGAGATTTCATACTTCTATTGGAGTTTTGAACACACTTTTTTTAACGTATTAGGCGTTTTGATATAAGTTGAAATTGCATAACGATAAATGCGGGCCGCATGCGGCCCGCACACTGCCCGAAAAACTAGTTATATTATATAAAGCTCGATTACCACTGACTGATTGACATAAATGTTCTCCTAGAAGGAGACGAGTAGGAACAACGTGATGTATGGCAAAAATGTTCGGGTAGTTTCGGTGAGTATGAGAAAAATCGAAAATCATTAAAAAGACGCCTGCCAAGTGAAGATGTATGGCGTATCTCAAAAACGGTACAAGATAGGTAGGGGGTGTTTGAACAAATGTCATAGGGAATCGAGAGAGCAGCCGGATGACATCTGTCAAAAATCCAAAATGGCGGATTTCAAGATGGCCGCCATACAAATTGATCCGAGCCTGCTGAAGCGAGGCCGTCAGGCCGAGCTTCAGTAGGGGCGGAGCAGTTTGTATGGGGGCCGTCTTGAAATCCGCCATTTTGGATTTGTCCCAGGTGCTCCTATCATTCTTTATACTGCATTTGGAGTGTATTACCTTATATTTTCGACTGTATTAGGAGTTTTTGTGGGATTTTGGACTGAATTTGGAGTAACTGTCCTACATTAGTGTATAGCGAGCCCAAAGGGCAATTACCTGGTGAGGCCGAAGGCCGAGCGTATGTTGCGCGAGCCCGAAGGGCGAGCGCTTGGCGAGGCCGCAGGCCGAGCCGTGTTGGTAACTTGCGAGGCCGAAGGCCGAGCTCCGACTTGAGAGTTTTTTCCACGTCTCCGACTGGTCTCCATGGCAACTGCCCGCGGTAAGCGAAGCACCTATGAGTGGGGTTCCTTAACAAAAGTGACTCAGAACCTTGGTACCATTCTGCCCGTACCACCTTTTATGACAGTAGGGTGAATCTGCTTTAGTGGCTACAGTATGGTTCTTTATTGTATTGAGAGTTTATATGGGATTTCATACTTCTATTGGAGTTTTGAACATACTTTTTTTAATGTATAAGGTGTTTTGATATTGTTCAAACTTGCACAACGATAAATGCGGGCCGCATGCGGCCCGCACACTGCCCGAAAAACTAGTTTATAATATATAAAGCTCGATTACCACTCACTGACTGACTGACTGATTGACATAAATGTTCTCCTAGAAGGAGCAGAGTAGGGCTAAAATGATGTATGGCAAAAATGTTTGGGGGGTTTTGGTGAGTATGAGAAAAATCGAAAATCATTAAAAAGACGCCTGCCAAGTGATGATGGATGACGTATCTCGAAAACGGTAAGAGATAGGTAGGGGGTGTTTGAACAAATGTCATAGAGAATCGGGAGAGCAGTCGAATGACACCTGTCAAAAATCCAAAATGGCGGATTTCAAGATGGCCGCCATACAAAATGCTCCGAGCCTGCTGAAGCGAGGCCTTTAGGCCGAGCTTCAGTAGGGGCGGAGCAGTTTGTATGGTGGCCTTCTTGAAATCCGCCATTTTGGATTTGTCCCAGGTGCTCCTCTCATTCTTCATACTGCATTTGGAGTGTTTTACCTTATATTTTCGACTGTATTAGGAGTTTTTGTGGGTTTTTTGACTGAATTTGGAGTAACTGTTCTACATTAGTGTATAGCGAGCCCAAAGGGCAACCACCTGGTGAGGCCGAAGGCCGAACTTTCGGTCCGCGAGGCCGAAGGCCGAGCGAATGGTGCGCGAGCCCGAAGGGCGAGCGCTTGGCGAGGCCGCAGGCCGAGCCGTATTAGTAACTTGCGAGGCCGAAGGCCGAGCTCCGACTTGAGAGTATTTTCCACGTCACCGACTGGTCTCCATGGCAACTGCCTGCGGTAACCGAAGCACCTACGAGTGGGGTTCCTTAACAAAAGTGATTCAGAACCTTGGTACCATTCTGCCCGTACCACCTTTTTATGGCAGTAGGGTGAATTTGGTTTGGTGATAACAGTACGGTTCTCTATTGTATTAAGGGTTTGTATGGGAAATCGTACATCTTTAGGTGTTTTGAAATAATTTTTTTTAATGTATAAGGTGTTTTGATATTGTTCAAACTTGCACAACGATAAATGCGGGCCGCATGCGGCCCGCACACTGCCCGAAATACTAGTTAATAATATATAAAGCTCGATTACCACTCACTGACTGACTGACTGACTGATTGACATAAATGTTCTCCTAGAAGGAGACGAGTAGGGCTAAAATGATGTATGGCAAAAATGTTCGGGGGGTTTTGGTGAGTATGAGAAAAATCGAAAATCATTAAAAAGACGCCTGCCAAGTAAAGATGAATGACGTATCTCGAAAACGGTACAAGATAGGTAGGGGGTGTTTGAACAAATGTCATAGGGAATTGGAAGAGCAGTCGAATGACACCTGTCAAAAATCCAAAATGGCGGATTTCAAGATGGCCGCCATACAAAGTGATCCGAGCCTGCTGAAGCGAGGCCGTTAGGCCGAGCTTCAGTAGGGGCGGAGCAGTTTGTATGGTGGCCGTCTTGAAATCCGACATTTTGGATGTGTTTTACGTGCTCCTATCATTCTTTATACTGCATTTGGAGTGTTTTACCTTATATTTTCGACTGTATTAGGAGTTTTTGTGGGATTTTCGACTGAATTTGGAGTTACTGTCCTACATTGGTGTATAGCGAGCCCGAAGGGCGAGCTTCTGGTGAGGCCGAAGGCCGAACTTTCGGCTCGCGAGGCCGAAGGCCGAGCGCATGGTGCGTGAGCCCGAAGGGCGAGCGCTTGGCGAGGCCGGAGGCCGAGCCGTGTTAGTAACTTGCGAGGCCGAAGGCCGAGCTCCGACTTGAGAGTATTTTCCACATCTCCGACTGGTCTCCATGGCAACTGCCCGCGGTAACCGAAGCACCTACGAGTGGGGTTCCTTAACAAAAGTGACTCAGAACCTTGGTACCATTCTGCCCGTACCACCTTTTTATGGCAGTAGGGTGAATCTGCTTTAGTGGCTACAGTATGGTTCTTTATTGTATGGAGAGTTTATTTGGGATTTCATACTTCTATTGGTGTTTTGAACATACTTTTTTTTAATGTCTCTGGTGTTTATTTGACAATTCCTACTGACTCAAGATAGATGCGGGCCGCATGCGGCCCGCACACTGCCCGAAATACTAGTTAATAATATATAAAGCTCGATTACCACTCACTGACTGACTGACTGACTGATTGACATAAATGTTCTCCTAGAAGGAGACGAGTAGGGCTAAAATGATGTATGGCAAAAATGTTCGGGGGGTTTTGGTGAGTATGAGAAAAATCGAAAATCATAAAAAAGACGCCTGCCAAGTGAAGATGGATGACATATCTCAAAAACGGTACAAGTTAGGTAGGGGGTGTTTGAACAAATGTCATAGGGAATCGGGAGAGCAGTCGAATGACACCTGTCAAAAATCCAAAATGGCGGATTTCAAGATGGCCGCCATACAAAGTGATCCGAGCCTGCTGAAGCGAGGCCGTTAGGCCGAGCTTCAGTAGGGGCGGAGCAGTTTGTATGGCGGCCGTCTTGAAATCCGACATTTTGGATGTGTCACACGTGCTCCTATCATTCTTTATACTGCATTTGGAGTGTTTTACCTACATTTTCGACTGTATTAGGAGTTTTTGTGGGATTTTTGACTGAATTTGGAGTTACTGTCCAACATTAGTGTATAGCGAGCCCGAAGGGCGAGCTCCTGGTGAGGCCGAAGGCCGAACTTTCGGTCCGCGAGGCCGAAGGCCGAGCGTATGGTGCGTGAGCCCGAAGGGCGAACGCTTGGCGAGGCCGTAGGCCGAGCCGTATTAGTAACTTGCGAGGCCGAAGGCCGAGCTCCGACTTGAGAGTTTTTTTCACGTCTCCGACTGGTCTCCATGGCAACTGCCCGCGGTAACCGAAGCACCTACGAGTGGGGTTTCTTAACAAAAGTGACTCAGAACCTTGGTACCATTCTGCCCGTACCACCTTTTTATGGCAGTAGGGTGAATTTGCTTTAGTGGCTACAGTATGGATCTTTATTGTATGGAGAGTTTATTTGGGATTTCATACTTCTATTGGAATTTTGAACTTATTTTTTTTAAATGTATAATGGGTTAAGGTATAGTTTAGTACTGCATAACGATAAATGCGGGCCGCATGCGGCCCGCACACTGCCCGAAAAACTAGTTTACTTCTAAATGTGGTCAGCTTTATTATATATTTTCTCATTACACCGCCGGATATGCAAATTAAGTAGCATATAACCACATGCAATGCGATTAAAATAAGAATAGGAGGGCTCTCGGCTAACTTCAGTCATATAAGTACGATCAGCAGAACAAACTTAAAAATTGAGCAGCACCATTTATATATACGTAATTTTAAACAAGTGACCCGAAATTGATAATTTTAATAAATGAATATTTTTAAGGTTGACAGTACAGATACCATCCTGATTTGATGACATCGCGGGAGTCACGGTCATATTTCTCCGTCAGTGTACTACGCGATACGTGTCCGAGTGCTTGTTGATCTTCTCGTTTAATTTGTTTGTTTTTAGTGTTTAATTTGTTCTTGTTAACTGTTTAAATTGTTTTTGGTGATGGTTATATTTGTTTTTGTTACCCATTACGATGAGTCCATTTTGCCATCAGGACATGAGCGACATCGAAGAACTAATCGATTCAAATTAAGATACCTAAGTACAAAATATTGCTAACAAATAAAATGAGTTCAAATTATTTCTGTATTTGCTGTACAGTCACTTAAAACTTCGTTTACCTACCTATGATTATTTGTTTTTTTTACACGACTGCCCACAAAATGAGTGTTATGTTTTCAGGGTTCATGTATGTATGTCGCATGTTTGTGAGTTTCTTTATTCCACCGTAAATTCTAAACGGCTTAATTGAATTTAATGTATGATATATCGTTAGATTTTTCTTGATAGTTCAAGTAGTGTTACATAAAAAAAATTGTGGGTTTTAGCCACCATATAGTGAGAAAAACAATTTAATTTTTTCCCAAAGCCATCGTGTTGGCTTTCAATATGGAGGGCTTTAAAATACGATTCCAAGTATATAAATTGCAGTTTTAATTTCAGTTGAACGATAAAACGCTTAACGAAAATAAATACTTGGCAGTCGGGTTTTTTATTTTCAATATTAATTTTTACCTCTTTTAAATATTTTTTTGCACACTGTATCAAGTTCTAGTTTTGACGTCACAACATGGCACAAGGCCGATCCTCTTCTTATTTTACTCGCATTGTATAACTACCAACTTTAGGTATCTATTGATTCTTTTATCAGATATTTTGTATTTTTCTGACGTCAAAAGACTAGTTATTATTAGATTAAATCAATGTTTTTACAGTGCGCCATCTGTCGCCGAGTGACTATTCTATATAATCAAAAGTGGGGCCGTATTAATCACGGTTGAGGGTAGATTAACTATTATCGAGATTTTGCTATTCACCGTCAGATGATTTTAGGAATAAGATGGGGCCAGACCAGCTTTCCACTCCACTCTCCCTCACCCCGCAAACTGGCGACACGTTTTGTCAAGGGATAATTTGTAATCGGTCCCTACTCTCCCCTTTCATACTAAATGATGCAAATGCTCTTAGACAGGATGGTGCTGTCAAAATGAGGAAAGTTAAACTACCAAAAGTAATAAAAATAAATGCTAACAACCTCTTAGGGTTGACTTCTGCTAGTCCTAACAAACATTTTCAGATGTAAAAATGTGTTTGTTTATGTGTATATGACGAAATAAGCACGAGGATCACCTGATGTTATAAGTCTATTGTGCCTGTAATTTAATATTTCATAGATTTTATTACCTAGCTCGATGTAAATATTCAAAACTCTATTCAAAGGGAGCGAAATATTTACATCGATACAAAAAAAAAAAAATTACAGGCACAATAGACTTTTAACATCAGGTGATCCTCGTGCTTATTTCGTCTTATACACATAAACCAACTCAAAACAAAACTTAAAAACAAATTAAAAAAATAAACTTTAGATAAAAACAAATTTCACATCAAAATGTTTGTTAGTACTAGCAGAAGTCAACCCTAAGAGGTTGTTAGCATTTTACCAATAACCCTGTATATAGTTTTTCTCTATAGAGAATGGTTGGCGCTGAATAAAATCCGGAAAAATTACGAGATCTTAGTCTTAAAAGCCGACAGAGGAAACGCCTTTGTCATGATGCCCTCAACTGATTACGACAGTAAAAACCTTCAGAAGGAATTTTCGCTCCAATTGAAAGGTCTATTAAATATTGTTTAAGCACAATCACGGACGCTGAAATGCGGTTTGAAACTGTGAAACGAGATGAAACATGGATATATTGTTGCATGCTTGATATATCACTCGCTGTTTCTCTATAGAGAAACAGCCTTCTGTATGGGTGTTTGAAGGCGACCGGCAAACCTACAAAGTTGAGGCAGGCGAGAGCGTAGGCAAATATATAAGCGTTTCTTTCTCTTATACGGTTCTGCACGATCCCAAACTTGAAACACAAATGACAGTTAATGTTAAGTTTAAAGAACTTTATTTCTTATATTCACTTACAATGTTGAGAGGGACACCACACTTTGTTTGCCTAGAATCTTTGAAAAGGTTAGGCAAAAAACGACCAAGAGCGCTTAAGCATTGTCATGGTGCAACAGGATGCGCCTGTTGCACCATGACAATGCTTAGGCGCATCCCGCGAACAAGACAAGTCATATTTGGCTTCTGAAAAGGTACAGCTCGTGGTTCATCTATTCCGCATATACTTGCAGTCCACCGTGCAAATTCATATTTTCATAAAAATCAAAGATTTGGTGAGAGGTTTACGGGGTCAAAAGAAGTTGTGCTGGCTCTGAAACCAGCACGTGAAAAACATGCACTTACACCAATGTGTTTATGTTTTCAAAAATGGTTTGTACAAATGAAGTTTTAAAGATGTCATTATCAACAAAAGCAATACCTGTACATAACATGTAAATCGTTTTATTGATGAGTTACGTAAAACTTTCAGTGTACCCCCCCTCGTTTTATCAATATTTGGATCTAATAACTTTTGAAATGTGTACAAGATTTATAGATTAATATGTATTTTGCCCAGAAGTGAAAAATTGTAGGGCTGAAAAAGTGTATAGAAAAGTGTCAGATCCAAGATCAGCAGAGAAAACTTAAAGTTATAGTGCACGTAGCGCTTTATAGACAAAAGTAGTTTCGTCATATTTTAAAAACGAAGCATTCATACTCTGTGAATTTTTCATGCTATATCCCTGACCCTAATATCTATGCTTCTGGTATGGCTAGTTTATCCTTTATTTTATACCTAAATATGAAAATAAGAATTCCCATACAAAACGATTTTCCGAATATATATGAAAATATTTTTTTTTTAGAAAACTTGCAAACCAGACGCATATTTATTAGGCTCAGATATATGCAAGCTAAACCTTCACAGAGTTTGAACTTGGTATTTAAAATATCACGAAACTGTATGAAACGCGCTACTTGCACACTTCCCTTAAGTGACTTCGGCGGTATATCGAGTTTACCCATAAGTAATTAAATAACTTTAAACGGTTTAAATCGCGTATATTTATCATTATTTTTGTCCCGACGTTTCAAACACTTTGCAGTGATCGTGGTCACGGGGTGACTAATTGGTATTATTTGTCACATGAGTTATTAAGAAAATTATTTGGTCTACCGTCTGAATTTTTTTATATTACTTAATCATAACGTTCCCTATTCACGCAGTATTCGCTCACAGTGTCCAGAGGTCTTGCAGATTTGTGTCGGCCTTGAGATTTAATTAATTTGATGACAGGATCCCAAGCAGGTGGTACTTGCCAACCATCATCTCTATTGAAATTTGGGTATTTTTTGATTTCAATAGCCTCGCGTAACATTCTTGGCATAAACCGGGTCTCTCTGGCGAGGATTTGTGGGTTGTCGAACCGAATGTAGTGGTTGGGTTTGTCCTGGGCATGTTCACAAACCGCAGACTTGGTCGAGCGTCTGTTTTTCATATCAGCAATGTGTTCTTTTCCCCGGATACCAATGCTCCTCTTTGTTTGCCCAATGTATGACAGCCCACATTCACAATCAAGTTTGTAAACACCTGCATCTTGTAGGGGAATATTGCACTTAACAGGTCTTAAGAATTGGTTGATCTTCTTGTGCGGCTTATAGTAAGTTTTTATTGAAGCTCGTCTTAAGATATTACCAATTTTGTCCGTGACACCCTTGATGTAAGGTAAGATGGCAGGTTGTCTCTCAACTGTGGAAGGCTTGGGCCGGCTACTGTGACGCATTCTTGGGAGCTTTGTGATTATTGCTTCGCAGTACTTGTTTTACATACTGAAGCTCCTCCTTGAGATGGTCAGTGTCGCAGATGCCATGTGCCCCCTGTAACAAAGATTTGCCTACGGTAGCCAACTGACATGGATGGTGATGGGAGTTACCATTGAGATATTTATCTGTATGGGTGGGTTTCCTATGATCATTCAATTAAAGATATATTGATCAAATCAGGTATTTAAGTCGCTCGAACTACAGAAAAGTTGAATAGTAATAGACTAGCGTGTATGTGTTCTTGATGGGCTAGTCAGGGGGCACAGGAATTACCAAAGAGAAAAGTATTGAATTTGAATGTGGATGAACATAGGGACATGGACCACCAAGGGAGTTACATGAACTGCGTGAATAAATGCTATGTGTATGAAAAGTGTGGCTACCGAGATGACAAATTACAGATATAAACTGGACGGTAAATGAATGTATACTGACCTTACTTTGCGTGGGATTAGGATAAGAAGAGGAAATAGAAGTAGGTACCTAGATACTACGACATATTATGTTTAGAGATAAATAGCAACTTATCACTTCGAAATACTGATAAATAATAATTGAGTAGAATTTAAATACGTACCTATACAATAATTAATCAGATGTGTTACATTGGTAATTGTTGTTTTTCTTTTAAAATGAAGTTTTTGGTAGTTTTTGCCTTGACCCTGACTTGCGTCACTGGTTTTGAACAGTACTCAAATACTCCTTATGGGCACATCCAAAATGTAGCAATTCCATTGGGTGAAGAGATTCGTAAATTCGAAGAGGCTAATGCTGGCCTGCGAATCGTCGGTGGCTCTCCTTCGCAAATAGGACAGTTTCCTTACCAGGTAAGTAAAGTGTCTTAGTACCTATGCAGTTTTACGTAGACATTGTATAAAATAAGTATTTTTATTGGAAATTAAAAACGTCATTTATACTAAAAACTAGTATAATTATTTCCTTGGCCTAACCGATATCTATTTTAGATCAAATTTGAAAAAGTTATACAATCATTGGGATCCAATGCTATACGATGAGCAGTGGGTTTTGCCTGCTTTCAAATAAACAGTTTCAAAAGTGGTTTGGTCATCGAGAACAGAAAATGTATTTTTGCATCGAATTTAGCACTAACAGACAAGCTCCAAGGCACTGCTAGCGTTAATTACTCAAAATGTTTGTTTTTAAAATAATCTCATTGATTTGATCCCCAAAAAAAGCGTCTAACTGTTATACGGCTGCAAATACACCAAGAAATTAATGGTAATTACTAATATATTATAATTGCGATATTGATTTAACTCTTTACTGTTTCTCCTTAGGCTGGTCTTCTCACCCTTTATCAAGGCGTCATTGGAACTGGTGTCTGCGGCGGCTCCCTCGTCAGCTTAAACCGTGTCATCTCCGCAGCTCACTGCTGGTTCGATGGCGTCAACCAGGCGTATACCACCACCGTTGTCCTTGGATCGGTCACCTTGTTCACTGGTGGCATCAGACAACATACTAACAGCTTCATCATGCACCCTAGCTGGTCTCCGATTCAAGCCCAAAATGACGTTGCTGTCATATACTTACCAGTTCCCGTCTCCTTGTCGAGTAAGCTATTTTCTTCCAACATAATTATGGCCCTTATAAAGGGCATTTACTAACTATGTTTATCAAAAGCGTTTAGTTACTTCTTGGTAACGTTTTGTATATTTTTCGCTTTATTATTAAATTAACGCTTATTAATATATTTTTAAATTAATTTATTTATTGCTGACTTTATTTTATGTAATTGTGACGGAACAAGCCCGAGGCCCACCCGATGTTAAGTGGACTAGCCTCTGCCCATAACAGACGCATTTCGACAACGACGAATTAAACTGTGCCCGTTACACTGAGACGTACAGTTGTTAGGTCTCATGTGCCTGTAACTTTACTGGCTCTCAAAGACTGCTGCCGGAACACACTGTTAGGTGCTTGGCGACAGATTTTCTACTTGAGGGTGGTCGCTAGCCAGGCGTGCATTCGCAAAATGCCCTTCCTCCATGGGGTAAAGCTCAAGCCCGCGGCGGGATTCGAACCATGGACCTGCTGCGCGGCCGTCCATAGCCAATGCCACTGAGCCATCACTGCTTCAAAAGACTGGTTCTGTATTTCTTGACGAGGAAAGTTTCTAATAGCTTTTTTTTTATTACAGACGTCATCGCTCCCATTGCTCTGCCTTCTGGATCTGAAGTAAATGAGAACTTCACTGGAGCGTCCGCTATTGCTTCTGGATTCGGTTTGACTAGTGACGGTAAGTAGATGTCACATACAAAGCTGGGTTCAATTAGACAGGAGAATCAGCCAAATAAAGAAGCTTGCTATTTTTCTATTCTCTAAGTTTGATATTTCTCTGAGTCCGAAGGGTGAAGATATATGAGGTAACTGGATTAATTTATCAATTTCAGATGGTGCCATCTCTGCTAGCCAAGTCCTTAACCACGTACAGCTAAATGTGATAGCAAACAGTGTGTGTCTTCTTGCGTTCCCATATCATTTGACAGACTCGAATATTTGCACCAGTGGTATTGGCGGTAATAGCGTATGTCGTGGCGATTCTGGAGGACCTTTGGTTGTGACTAGGAACAACAGGCAAATTATGGTATGTACTTATAGTTACCCCGTGGGGTGCCGGGTTAGAATTGCACCTCCCCATATCATCCCGTGGGTGTCGTAAGAGGCGACTAAGGGAAAAAAAATGCTGGAAAGTGGGCAGCAAAGTATAAAATGCTGGAAAGTGGGCGCAGTATAAAACGGCAGTTCTAAAGAACTGCCGTTTTATACTGCGATCCCCAAGCCGCCTGCCAAACGTGGGGATTATGGCAAATACCCCCTTAATAGGGAAGGCTGGTTTCAGCAGTGGACGATCCGGCTGATACAGGTACAGGTACTTATAGTTTTCAAAATAATAAAAGAGTTTATGTTGATATCTTATTCTGATTTAGCATCTACCATACTGATTTACAAGTACCTGTATCATATATTTTTGAACATTTATACTGACGGTGATACGATATCTATTGATGGTACTGGTACTTTTTTGATAGTGACGAGGAACAGCGGTGAAACAGTGTCTTTTAGGATTCGAAGGCAAGTATCGGGAACACTGTGGCACTGCGTCAGTGTTATGGGTATACGGTTATAATAATACTAAAGACGTACTAACCTGATATTTTGGCCTTACACCGTAGTACCTATCGTTAGATCTTCTATCTTCTTAGAGTATGTACATCCTGTAACATCGAGTAGTTCTCTTGAGCTGGCCGATGTCCCCTCGTGGGACGTGCGTCGTAACCTTTTGCCTGTTAAATCGACTCGGGCGGGACCTATACATTCAATCTATTATTGGTGGATTTGTAATGTATATAAGTTGTTAATAGTTAATAAGGTAGTAAATACTTTATTAGGGCTAGAGTACTCGTGGAACTTTCCATACAATCGTAGTTTCGACATATTTTAAATACTGTGTTCAGAATCATAATATCTATACTTGAATTAAGTGTTAATCGACATTTTATTCTCGATTAAAAAAAACAGTGGAGTGCTTCAAAAATGGTCTTACTCCACTTCTTTATTTATATAGATAGAAATATTCAAATAAACCTAATTTTGTACTCTTGTTTAAGATCTCTAGACTATTAAACCCTTTGGGGTTTAATCGGGTGTAGCCTGTGAGCTACTTTAGGAAAAAAGAAATAGAATTTCTGCTACTTTTGATGTCCTTACTAGCTGCGCCCTGCGGTTACGACCTTGTAATTAGGTCTCATATAAATTGGTTCAGTCGTTTCAGTGAAAATGAGTGCCCACACATTCTCACTCACAAAAAATAGCATTTGTAATATTAGTGTGATTAATTTACAAAACATATAGTTTAAGTACTTTACATTATGTTTTTTTTGTATGGCCATCTATGCAAATCATTGAAATTTCGGGTTCGTTGTTTGTTGCATAGGGCATTTGTGAAATTTGAGAATGCTAGCCTGGTTAGCTAATACCCTCGAGTATAAACTTAAATGAGATTCGTTAGTTAATTACATTCAATTGTCAATTGTACTTCCATTAAATTTTAATGTAAGTACTATTTAGAATAGCATGTACCTAGCGACAGTGCTTTGTACATGTAGTTACTTGTTTTTTATGAGCACTGGGCGCTTTAACCACTTCTTTTTTTCATTTATTTACATAGCTTTTTCACTCATACCACTAGGCTTCGTTTAACCGCAGGAAGTGCTTTTCAAACACTTAAATTACGTCACGATATCGCTACCTTTCTTAAACAAAACAATAATTAATTTAAAATTTGATAGAGGAAGATTAAGATTCGAGAAGCCTATTTCAATTCCTTATTGAGCTTAGAGTTGATTTTGTCTCAAAAGTCCAAAACCAGTGAGAAGGTTTTACTACGCTATATTTTTGCATCGTTGTTACATTTAGCTAATGTTATGTTTTTTATTTATTTTTTTATAGCTGATAGGCTAGCCTTTGACCACTATCTCACCTGATGGTAAGTGATGATGTGGTTGAAGATGTTGTTAAGCCTAGAATTTTAATAAATTTTCTCGTTTCAGATTGGCATCACATCTTTTGGGTCACCGCAAGGGTGCGAAATTGGCATGCCAGCTGTCTTCGCCCGAGTTACATCTTTCCTGAACTTCTTTAGCCAGCATAATATAAATTAAGAAATAACTGTTCACGTTTCCTTGTTTTAAAATATATTCATTGCAAATCTTTGCTAACATGAATGATTTGACTGTTCCTTAGATTGAAGTTTAGGATATTTATAATCTTCCTTCATTTTTTCACGTAATCAGTACACTATGAGATCTCTAACAACATAATGTCAAATACGACACAAGAACATATTAAATCAAATATTATGTTGTTGTTTTTCAATACATTTTTACTTTCAGTATACATCCCAATCTATTAATAAATAAACGTTGTAGTTAACTCGAACAAAACCTGATTTAGAATTGTAAAAGTGAGTTAGTCTGTCGATTTGTGACTGCTTATAAACCACTGAGTTTGTTAGGTGAAAATGGCATGGAGGTAATTATAGTAGTAGAATTATACTATTACTTACTATAAAGGCATGTTTTTTTTAATGCTATTAAATTATTAGCCCTTGACCACAATCTCACCTTATTATAAGTGATAATGTAGTCGAAGATGGTAATCAAAGTCGAAGTCAAGCGGAGCTTTCGTTCTTCAACAATCAACTACTGTTGAGCTAAATTTTGTTATGACTTAAATGGGTGACCGCTAGTGGTATTGGGTTATAATACAGGGTGGTGGGCGCTATGGCAGTCGTTATAGCATGGTGGTAGAGCATGCTCTCTCACGTGGGTTTCCGTCTGATCATGGCGAGGGGATGCGACAATAGAGAACTCTCTCTAATATAATGAATAGAATTCGTTTCAACAATTTTAAATCGTATTAGTCGTAGTTGATGAGTGCTACAATTACTTCAAGCCACTAAAACAAATATTGTTTAGGATTTTTCTCTATCTTCTCCTTATTAAGAGTTCGGATATTTGTAAATGAAAATTTCTTTTGACTGACATTTATAGCGGCCCATTTATGTTACCACTTCTAGAGTTGTCACCAAATTAATTTTGCAATAAATTGATGGTTATGCGCGCTGAATGGCAAGTCGCGCTGTCTTGTTGGAACCAAATGTCTACGATGTTTAGCTGCTTAACTTTTGGAAATAAAAACTCAGTCAGCATGACTTGATTGCGCTCGCCATTCACCGTAACGGCAGCTCTGTCCTCATTTCGAAATATTTAAGGACCGATGATGCCGCCGGCTTATAAGCCGCACCAAGCAGTCAATTTTATTAATGAAATGGTGATTTGTTAATGGCTCGGATTGTCTTCGCTGCATATACGGCAATTTTGCTTATTAACGAAGCCATTTGACCAGTAATGAGTTTTTTTTCCTCTAAATTGTGAGGAATTGGCGTCGCACATTGTGCATTTGCCAGAGTCATGTTTTTTGTCTTCTAGTTTTCAGATCTTCCATGTGTATTTAGGATATATTAGGTTTGGGAGCATGTTTACTTTTATTTTTTAATAATTTAAAACGGGGAAACTGATAGGTTTTTTTCGCTGCACAGAAGTGCAGCAATTCTTCAACCTCTGGAAGTGGTGCTTCTGCCTCGATATCCATGTACACCGAGGCCACTACGATAGTGCTTTGTGGCCCTTGCCGTCCCGTCTCCAGCTTTACTACAGTAAAGTCATCGTTGCATAAATGTGTTATCATTGATGCTTTGTATAAATTAGGTACGTAGACAAATGTCCGCGTTTTGACATACACAGGGGGAGTGAACAATTTGCCCCGTAGAGCGTTGAACCTTTCCACGACTTAGGTGTGGTTCCTGGACCAGTGCTATGGTGTTTGGCTGTTCTTCTAGGGTTCTTCGCAGAGCGGCGAAACCTGAGACGCTGTGTTGGAGGTTAGCTTGGATAATATTAATTTTAGTGTTAGAATCCCGACTATTATAAATGCCAGCCGCATTTGCGGTTGAGTTATGAGAATTACAGCTTTGGTTATATACTTTTTGCGAATCCATTTTTAATCTAAATAAGAAAACCTACATGCTACGCAATTTTTTTTTTATTATTTGTTTTTGCCATCGAGAAGCGATTCGGTCACTTTAAATTTTATTTGGGTTAGTCGACGGAGTCCGAGCAGGTTCCACTTCCATAGTAGACGACGCCGGCGAGATGATGTTGAGGCCCATTATGTCCCCCAAGATTCCGTCGTCGTCGTCGTCCCCCACTTCCAGCAGACGGTCCACCTCCTCCTTCGACCCAACCCACCAACCCTTCTCCTTGGTGAGCTCCACGTCCGCGCCGACGATGGCGGGCGATGACGGTCCCGGCTCGCCATTGACGGCCGCGTCAACAGCGTCGCCAGCACCAACCCTACACGACACCACCGGCGCCGCCACGGAGCCCCAAGTCTGTATCTTCTAACTTTGACGAAGACTGTCGCCGACATATAATGCAGACGACAGCCCTCGTCTTGTAGAATTTTTTAATCCTCGGGAGGAACCCCCATCACAAGTATGTGATTGAAGGTATCGCCCATAGGGCGTGCTTCGTGGGTAAAGAGTTGCCACCTCTCCACACCAACTCCCGGATTTTGAGCGATAAGGGTATTAATGATCATGTCTGGTCTATTGACAAGCTCCTTTCGTCCCCGCCCAAAGTCCGGGATAAAAATGACGCCCGTGTGGTACTTAGGCACCTTGCTTTCCGGGACGACTATGCAAACAGAAGTGGCAGCTGCTCCACTGTAGAGGTCAGCCAGGCGAGTGCATAATCGTCCCGGGCTGTGTATCTAACGCCACCGCGAAACGGTCTCGACAGCGACGTGAATCGGGGCAGTGTTGTGTCTCGGCTAAATCCGCTTTCTAGTAGTTTGCCGAGAATCGCCTCATCAACGGCCTTCCTAACGTGGACAACATGAAGGTCGCTCATTTTTACTTGGTTGCGGTCTAAGACCACAACACTAAAATCAGATTTGGCCGCTTCTGAATAGGTTGGCCTAACGTCTATTGAGGAAGGGTTGGTGGCTTGGGGCGCGAGAGCGACAGCGGCGGTTCCACCCTCCAAGCACAGCTTTTTGTCCACCACGGCTTGGGTAGGGGACGCAAGGTCTGTGCTACGCTGCCTCTTCGCGCCCCGAGTCACGTCCTGAGGTACCCACATAAGAAATATAATTATTTAATTGCTACTTTGGTTGATTGCTCTATTATTGACGCCACAGAATTTAGTACATGTACTAATGCAAATGTTCAGTTAAACTATTTAAACTTTTAAGTTAGACAACAGGGAAGTGTTGTTGTGTGTAGTTTCTCTGGCAAAATACTTGAAATTAATATGTTCGTAGACAAATATGCTTGTGATATATTATTATGTTTTACTAAAACATGTTTATGAAATGGATCCTAGGGAATTTCAGAAGGATCTTTTTAAAGAAGTGGATATTTTAACTTTACTTAGTCGGTTTATATTTGAAAATATTATGTATGATCGTAAAAAAAAATTATTAAATAAAAATAAAACAGTGAACATCACGATTACAATACTAGGAATAAAGATCAAATAGCGGTGCAGGTTTTCAATTAGCAAAGACAAATAAAAGGTCCTTCTGAGGTAACTGTGTGCGGTTTTATAATAAAGTTCCCAAACATATTACAACGCTGACAGAAGGAAAATTCAAGTTGCATCAATATGTAGGCTTAATAGTTTTTCAGTAAAAGGGGCCACAAAATTTACAAGTTGTGGGATAGTGATAGTAGATAATATTATAATGAGGTACTAAGTGTATCATTAGAAAAAAACATGCAGCCGTCCCTGATACTTGGTGGTGAACAATAAAAATATCTCAATGAGATATTAATCATTCGAAATTATTTCATATTGGACACGTTATGTGTGCAAAAAAAGATAATTACCTTGCTTAGTGCCCTAAATTACGAGAGCACCAAAAATCTTTTAAGAATGTATGTATGACAACGAGGGGCTTGATCTTAAGCCTGTCGTCGCACTTCCCCCTACCGGAAAACCTATATATATATATAATATCTATTATCTAATCAAAGACCTAACAATCGCAATGCTTAGTGAATATTATTGGCTTTCAAGTGATACCACCACTACCTTAATCAGGTCAATGTGGCAGATGCTGGACTAGGCCCCTTTTTCTATTCATACTGCATACCACATCCAGAACTGTGACAGTATTTTACCTTATATTTAATAAAATTCTTTAAAGTTTAAAGTAAACACATAATAAAAAAAAAGTACCTAATTTTTTTTATGTTATTGTGTTGGAACAAGCGCGAGGCCCACCTGATGTTAAGCGGTATCCTCTGCCTATAACAGATACACTTCATCACAAGTGACTAACTGCACTGCGCCCGTCACCTTGATACATACCTGTTAAGTTTCATTTTGCCTGTTATTTCACTGGCTCTCAAGGACTGCTGCCGGAACACACCGTTAGGTCTTTACATACTATAACTAACCTTGTGAGATATCTTTCTTCTAATATATAAAATTCTCGTGTCACAGTTTTCGTTGCCATACTCCTCCGAAACGGCTTGACCGATTTTGATGAAATTTTTTGTGCTTATCCGGTATCTATGAGAATCGGCCAATATCTATTTTTCATCCCCCTAAATGTTAGGTAGTCCACCCCTAAATTTATTTTTTATTTTTTAGACAAAATTTTTAATTTCTATTTTTTTATGATACAACATACAAAAATACATACAATCCTCAATTTTCACCCTTCTACGATCAACCCTTATTTTTTAATAGCCAAAATTATTTATATGGCAAAGCAACGTTTGCCGGGTCAGCTAGTATATATATATAATAATACTAACAAGATAATATAACTGAAATTGTTAGAGAAAGTATAGTTATATACCTACTCTCACACTCATTATTTACACAATACACCACCTGAGATATTTTTATTAAAAATATTCTAAGTATATTATTTCATAAGTTATTTAATTACTATGAATAAAGGTAGGTATTTATTTACATTTGCCGGCGCCCCGGTATCGTGCCAAAATGCGCAGGTGGTGCGGCGCGGCGTGCGGCGCTCTGCAGTGCCCTGCAGCTCGTAGAGGCAGCTGCGCTATTATAGTAATATTTCTCAGTGTACTCACCCGGATGATGAGCATCTGACTTGCTTGAAATCCGGTTTGACGTATTCGATCCCCAACGTGAGAATTTTTGTCGGTCAGTGTATAATATTTAAATTTATTTACATCTTTGAATTTCGTGATGGATGCGAATATTGATCCTAATTAAATCGACATACTATTTTTCCCTTTTTGTAGTTTTTAAATTTTGAATACTTAGTATTTACTCAAGATGATTGCATACTGCAAATAAGAAATAAAAAGCCTTCAACTATCTGGTTGTCATTTTATTAAACTTGGCTTGCCCGGGCTTTCTCCTACTGATGATAATAAGAGATACGCCTATTTTCTCTGAATTTATTAAACGAAATGCAATTAGTTCATAATATTGAGTTAAGAGGTCGTATCATCATCAATTTATAAATATTTTGAGAACAGTTTTGGCATACCTATTAATCATCGCTATAATTTCTTGGAATGATCTTAATAACGGCTCCCTAATTACATCGAATGAACGGAATTCTAAAAAATAATTAACGAGTAGGTATAATAAACAAGAATGAATTATAAGTTTGAACAAGTGCAACCGTGTCATTGTCTGCGTCATGCTTCATCTGATGGTTAAAAAGTATAAAAGAGATGTTGAATTATTAAAACTCCAGTTACATTGAACAAGTTGCATTTATATCTTACGATGAAGTTTACACTAGCGATCCTGTTCGCCCTTCTGGCTACGCCCACCGCCGTACTTATTAAATTTGATCTTGAAGACATCACTGCATACAACTACTTGGAGAAAATCGGCATTCCTTTAGCTGAAGAGATCCGGAAAGCTGAACAAAGTAATTTCGCCGGTGGTTCAGCATTAGAACCGATTCCTTACCAGGTAAAATACCTATTACCATATTTGTTTCAAGCCCGAAAGAGGTGATGTAGGTTCCAATTACATAAACAAAAAATGTGTAACGAAACTGCAATGAATTGCAAATATTATTATATAATTTTGAAGTGCTCTTAGTAAATTTTGATTAGCCGTTCTTAAACGATCAGCTAGGTTAAAAATCAAATCAAATCAAAAACTTTTTATTTCAGGCACGTAGGCCCATAAAATGTTAGTAAGTTTTTACACATAATATATAGTAATAATAAATTAGTAGCATAATATATTAGTAATAAAACAAAATACAAAACTTAGAACTAATCACATATAATAAATAAAATAAAAATCCCGGGTAAAATCTGGTTATTGTATTGGTTACAAGCTGAGCCACTGGTTTGTGAGCTGTGATCCAGTGCCTCAAAAAACCCCCACTGTAGTCCCCTGAGACGACAGACACCAAGCTGTTATTTGTGTCCCTAGTTCAGCGTAACATGGACGCTGCACGTTTTCGCATAATAGCATAAAAATCATCTATGCGCGCATCGCAGAACATCCCAGACGCACTACAAAACCGGGGTAGACCCAAAAGCACCCTGAAGCCATTGTTATACTGGATACGTAGAGCATTATAGGCTTTCTGCGTAAATTTGATCCACAAGCTGCACGTGTAAAACGATTGGCAAAAGGCCTTAAACAAGGTTACCTTTACATCCGCCGTACAACGTGCGAACCTGCGAGCCAGCATGTTACATCTAACCGATAACGCTCTACGCTCCCTCTCGATGTCCATGTCATCAGACATATCATCTGTAACCCAGTGGCCCAAGTACTTGAACCGCGTAACCCAAGTGAGGGGAGCTTCATTGAGCAATACTTCCATGACAGGACTTATTACCTGCCTTAAACTGCAATACCTCACTCTTTTTCGAGTTATACTTGAGCCCATGGGATGCAGCATAATCTTCACATATTTATCAGCTTTCTCAAACCATTGATCGACAGACTCAGCAAGACCATATCGTCTGCGTAACTTATATTAATAATAATATTACCATTAATTGAGCATCCAACATGTGTCTTACTGAGCTCGGCGATCAAGCCATTAATGTATAAATTAAGCAACGTCTGCCGCGGTTATGACTTGAATGAACCGGTAGTTTCATTACTACTGAGCGCATTATTACTTCCATGCCGTCGGTCCCGGTTGTTGTCTTAGGAAGGCAGTCGTTACAGCATGGTGGTAGTGTATTTTGCGAATGCAGCCTCGCTAGCTATCACCCTAAGGTAGAAAATCTGTCGCCAAGCGCCTAACGGTGTGATTTGGCAGCTGTCCTTGAGAGCCAGTAATTCTAGGTTAGTCTGAGCAACATCTTTGAGCACATTATCTTTTACCAACAGGTGAGACAGTGGTCAAAGGCTAGACTATCAGCAAAAATGAAGTGTAAACGGTTTAGGTGTTTATTATTATTATAGAAGAATAATAAATAAAAAGTGTTGAACTAAAACATATTGTATTATAAAGGGACAAAAACATTTGCTGGAGTGAATAGGTACATAATATAAACATTATATTGTCTAACATAATGAATGTTCAACACGTTTTTTTAACTCCTTAACTTTGAGTGTTGATACAGTCAAATAAAAATATTGTTATTTAAACTCAACATACCCGTACCTACCTACACCTATATAGAATTGATTTTAGACATTCAACTGTTTTAATCATTTGTTGATTATCTGAAATTCGTAAGTTTTTTTAAGTATGAGGGTTTGAAGTTGTAACGAACATAAGGGGGGTTGAAAGATAATACGGACGGACAGACAAAGAGACAGCGGAGTTTCAATAGTGCACCTACGAGTATTATCCCTCTGGGTATCCCTCTGGTTGTGCCTATCAGCATCCCAAAACTCGTGTTAATTATGTGAGGATGTGCTGTGTATTAAGTGAAAAAAAGTTTTTTAAAATGTGATTTTGACGTAACAAGCTCGACGCCCACCTGATGTTATGCGGTATCCTCTGCCCATAACATATGCGTTTCGTCACAAGTCACGAACTGCACATCACCCTGAGACATATACGTTGTTAAGTCTCATGTGGCTATAATTTTACTGGCTCTCACGGTTTGCTGCCGGAACACACTGTTGGGTGTTTGGCGACCGATTTTCTACTTGGGTGGAGCATTGGCAATTCCACTAATCCAATGCTGAAGCTCAAGCTGGCGGTGGGAATGACCATGGCCTTACGGCACGGCAGTCCATAGCTGTAACCGCTCGACTATCATGACTTTAATTGTTCTTCATAATTTTTACGTCCTGATTGTCCAAAAGATAGGTAGCGGGTATACTTCGAAGAGCATGCCCAGGGAGAATTAGCGTATAGAAGGCAACCGCCCATGAAATTGGGCTATAACATTTTACACGATTGCCCAAAAAAAGGAGTATTATGTTTTTAGGGTTCACGTACTCGCATGAATGTTTGTGAGTTTCTTTATTCCATAACTTCTAAACGGCTTAACCGATTTTGATGTATGCTATATCATTAGATTCTTCTAGCGCAGGTGACACTAGGTACATAAAAATGTAAAATAAAACAATATGGCTGATTTTAGACCCCATATGGTGGAAAAAAAATTTAAGTCTCCCAAACCCATCGCGTGGGGTATTAAAATGAAGGGCATTTAGAAGCGATTCTATTATTATATGTAACTTGCAGTTTTATTTTTAATGGAACTATGAAACGCGTAAAGAAAATCAATATTTTTCAGTCAAATTGAGTTTGTATCTTCCTTGTTTAGAGTAGTAGAAAAAAATGTACAGACGATAAGTGATAAGGTGAAGAAGTTGATGATGACCATAAGTAAAATTTTCGTTTTATAACAGGCTGGACTCCTCATTCAGTTGGGTCGAGAACAAGCTGTATGCGGGGGATCACTCATTAAAGATAACCGTGTGCTTACCGCTGCTCGCTGCTGGTGGGATGGTGTGAACCAAGCTGCTGCTATAACCGTTGTTCTTGGCTCCAAAAAGCTATTCTCTGGCGGCACCAGGATCAACACCAGCCAAGTAGTGACGCACCCCAACTATAATCCCACTCTCATTCGCGCTGATATTGCTATTATTCATTTTCCTACCGGTGTGGATCTGTCAAGTAAGTTATTGGACAGATAATTACATATCACACCAATACTGAATCTGAAGCAGTGATGGCTCCACTGAACTAGCCAATGCCACTGCATTGCCTATGGATTGCCGCCCAGCAAGTCTATGGTTCGAATCCCGCCGTGGACTTGAGCTTCACCGCATGGTGGAAGGGCATTATGCGAATGCCCGCCTGGCTAGCGACCATTCTCAAGTAGAAAATCTGTTGCCAAGCACCTAACGGTGTGTTCAGGCAGCTGTCCTTGAGAGCCTAAGTTAAGCCTGTTAACAACTTCGACCACGTAATCACTTAGCATCAGGTGAGATTGTGGTCAAAGGCTTAACTATCAATAATAAGAAAAAAAATGTTAGTATGTGAGTGTGTATGTTTGTTACTCCTTCAAGCTGAAATAGCTTCACCGATTTGGATGAAATTTGGAATATAGTCCTGCTAGTGATAGTGCTACTATTTCAAGGTCCTGGATTGTCTAATTGAATAATTTTTATCATTATTTTCTACCGGTGATTTTTTTAAAACCGGTGGGAGCAGTTAGTTATATAGATAATCGTAAAATAGCTCTAGAATAGTGTTACAGACATAGCCCTTGTAAAGAATAAACAGTTTTTTTTATTAACAAGCGACACACCGGTTCGGCCTCTGGGCCGGTTCGAGGTCAATGAACATTAAATATAGATGACCCTACATTATCCATTACTATTGAAGCAATGATAGCCGAGCGGTTATAGCTATGAACTGCGGTGCCGCAGGTCCATGGTTCGATTCACACCGCCAGCTTGAGCTTCACCGCATGATGGAAGAGCATTTTGCGAATGCTCGCCTGGCTAGCTACCACCCTCAAATAGAAAATCTGACGACAGATCAAAACATAGTTTATTTTTTTAAATGTAGTCCGAATTGAATTATGTAAAGTTCATTATATTAATAAACATTTTTATTAAACCTGCCGTGCATAGGTTTTAAAAATAAGATAATATATCGTCACGGCTGTATTCCCCAAAATGGTAAGGATAGGGGTCTATACACCCGCATTTCGCTAGATTTGGTGAGGTCTCATGTAAGAGACGGCAAAACTATACTTTACCGATCTAGTCCAGACTCCGACCCGATACTCAGAACTTGATGAATGAAGCAACGATGAGCGGTAATAGCCATTAACTGCCCCGTGCCGCAGGTTTAAGGTTTGATCCCCCCGCCGGCTTGAGCTTCACCGCATGGTGTACCTTCAAGTAGAAAATATGTCGCCAATCACCCAACAGTGTGTTCTGGCAGCAGTCTCGAGAGCAAGAAAAATTACAGGCACATGAGCCTTAACAATTGTATGTCTCAGGGAGACAGGCGCAGTACAATTTGACACGTGTGAACCCGAATCGGACAATAAATTGTCCGATTCGGGGATGGAACCTATGAGCTCGAGAATACAACGCGGAGTTTTACTTGTCGTTTGTCTTGTTGTGTACACACACAACAAGACAAACGACTAGATTTATTCGGTTTTAAGGTCAAATCCAAAATCTAATTCGGGGAGACTTACCTACTCCCAGTTTCTGGAACGTTTGTCAAAGCCTTAATCAGTTAACTAAATATCGAACGCTCATTGGTCACATATCGCGTCATAGAGTACCATTGACCAATCTGTCAACTAATCAAAGCTATGAAAAACGTTTCAGACACTGGGGGTTAGGGCCTTATAAAACAAATCCTTGTTAGTTTTTTAAAACTATACAGGTATTCATTATTATTTTTAGGCACCATTGCTATTATTGCCCTGCCAACTGGAAACCAACTGAACGAGAATTACGCTGAAGAAACTGCCGTCGCGTTTGGTTACGGCCGCACAAGTGACGGTAACATATTTGAATATATTCACATTCATTAAGTGACATCAAAAATAGATATTTATAATAGAACACCGAAAATTATTAAACAAGAAGAAGATAGGTACTTACATGTTTCATAACAAATTAATATCATTCTTAAAAGAAAAGACGTACTATTCTGTAAAAGAATTTGAAAAAGACGTCATAAATATTTAATGTACAATTTTATACACATAGTTAATTACCTTGACATATACATTTTAATACCAATTTTGAATGAATTGTAATTAAAAACACGTATTAATGAATAATGGAATATTAATTTGTTTATGAAATAATTTATTAATTTTGAGATTTGATCGTTTAAAATGAATAATGGATTGTAAATTTGAAGATATTTTTTTTATGTTTATGAAATTGTATATATATATATTACTTTAGTTATCTACCTGTTAGTTAGTATGTAATTAATTTGTGACACCCTTACAGGGTAAATATACTTACCTTATGCTATCTATAAGACCTTTACATTTTGATGAAATGTACATTTGGACAAAATAAATGAATACTGAATACAAATGACACAGGTAAATAGCTAAGTACACTATAGAACACTTCACACAATATAAAAACTATTATCAATTTAATTAACACTATTGTCTTGGTAACGCATTTTGCGAAAAGCTATTGACAAGCACCGAACAGTGTGTTCCAGCAGCTATTCTTGAGAGCCAGTTCCTGTTGTAGGCTTAGCTCTTTTCGACCAAATTATCAATTTACCACAGCTAAGATAGTGGTGAAAAAGCTACTTAACAGCCATAAAAAAGCTAATAGAAAAGCTGCACTTAATTGAACTAACTTATTTTTGTCTGTTTTGTAATATAAAAGGTTATATGTTGTAAAATTCTATGTTCCAGATGGCCAAAACTCTGATAATGGATCATTAAAGCGTGTGGTTCTCTCAGTGATCTCGAATGTCATTTGCACTTTGGCCTACCCCTTGCTTATTCAGTCCTCTGATTTGTGCACCAGTGGCGTTACGGGCATAGGCACCTGCAGCGGCGTTGCTGGCGTTCCCTTGGTTGTCCAGAGGAATGACAATCCTCTCCTGGTTAGAATCTTTTTTTGATATTTATAATATCTTAATTTATAGTTCTATGAAGTCAATAGAGGAAACTAAGCGCGTAGCTGAAGCTAACGCTCGCTCACCGCTTATCGCAATTAGGGCTACCATATAAAAACCTGAAATTAGAACCAGAATCTGCTTGAATGAATAACAAATGAAGTTTGAGTTCATATAAATAAGATTTCTAGGATTAAAAATACTAATAACTTTTATTTGGTTCTACTACTTATTTAGATAGATAGTAAACTCTTTATTTGCACATTATAATAAAAACTTAAAAAATAATCTTAAGCTAAATAGAGCTACATGGTGTATAAATGGCGGCCTAATCGTTTAAAGCGATTTCTTCCTGACAACCATTTAGTTGAAAGGATTTTTATTTGTATGGGACGGCAGTGAGTAGCAACGTATACATATAGTAGTATACAAAATAAGGCGAGGGTCATTTATTTATCAAACATATAGTGATAAAGAAATAAATAGGTAGTTATATCACCACTATCATAATCTCGTCCCATACTTTTGTCACCCTAAGCATTTTTACTGTTTATCTAGCCAGGCGTTCTCAGCTAGACCACACACTAGGAGTAGACGTTTTGATGATGGTGCATTTGTGCTCTAGTTCTCTTAAGGGCAGGTTGCAGTGAATCAGTAGGCAAATATAGCGTGCT
Organism: Plagodis pulveraria; assembly: GCA_963890685.1. Lineage (NCBI taxonomy): Eukaryota > Metazoa > Arthropoda > Insecta > Lepidoptera > Geometridae > Plagodis > Plagodis pulveraria. The sequence goes on along the minus strand of OY982963.1, from coordinate 18,319,250 downwards.
AGAGTTTCGGTCTATGGAAAGTACGCGGCGCGGCGCTCTAGTCAATTTCAACACAACTCGCGTCAAGACGCTCACTCGTGTCGATGTCCCGAGCCGCACGCCAATAGCGTCACAGTGTGACTAAAACAGTTGATCTTCTTTAGGTATCTGCTACTAAATCCAGTACTCAATTATTATATTCTTGTGACTATTCCCTTATAGTGCAACTAACACAGTTGATAAATTTTAACTATTACTATTAAAATACATACCTTTAAGTGCTTGGCGACAGATTTTCTACTTGAGGGTAGTAGCTAGCCAGGCGGGTATTTGCTAAATTCCCTACCACCATGCCAAATTGCTGGTTCTAGAGGACACATAGCGGCACATACCGTCAAGTGCTTGGTGACAGATTTTCTACTTGACACATAGTGGTAGCAAGCCAGGCGGGTATTTACAAAATGCCCTACCATCATGCAAAATTATTGGTTCTAGAGGACTCATAGCGGCACATACCGTTAAGTGCTTGGCGACAGATTTTCTACTTGAGAGTAGTAGCTAGCCAGGCAGGTATTCACAAAATGCCCTACCACCATGCCAAATAACTGGTTCTAGAGGACACATAGCGGGCATAGCGGCACATACCGTTAAGTGCTTGGCGACAGATTTTTTACTTGAGGGAGGTAGCTAGCCAGGCGGATATTTGCAAAATGCCCTACCACCATGCACAACTACTAGTTCTCAAGGATACATAGCGGCACATAGCGTTAAGTGCTTGGCGATAGATTTTCTACTTGAAAGTGGTAGCTAGCCAGGCGGGTAATCGCAAATTGCCCTACCACCATGCAAAATTACTGGTTCTGGAGGACTCATAGCGGCACATACCGTTAAGTGCTTGGCGACAGATTTTCTATTTGACACACAGTGGTAGCTAGCCAGGCGGATATTCGCAAAATGCCCTACCACCATGCCAAATTACTAGTTCAAGAGGACACATAGCGGCACATACCGTTAAGTGCTTGGCGACAGATTTTCTACTTGACACATAGTGGTAGCAAGCCAGGCGGGTATTTACAAAATGCCCTACCACCATGCAAAGTTACTGGTTCTGAAGGACTCATAGCGGCACATACCGTTAAGTGCTTGGCGACAGATTGTTTAATAAATATCTTAGTTAACTTGAAAAATGGCACTGACCCCCTAAAATGATTTATTCATAAATAAAAAAACAGCGGTTGCTACTGACCTATTAGACTTTTACATCAGCCCCTGGAACACCTCTTGAAGATTCCCAGCCAGGGAGTCCACCTGTGCCTCATTGTCGACCCCATGAGTATATGAGGCGGGCACCAGTAGCCACTGTCCTCATTTTAAAAGTAGCATACCGAGGGCCTTGAAGTCTATCCTGCTTTATACCTCTCGAGAGCCTTTGCATAGGTGATTTCTTTTTCCGCCGCCCCTGATTGCAGCATGATCACCACGACTGCATTACGTGGGGTGAGTTGGCGGGCCCAGCTATGGCGCTGGCAAATTGCGATGCCAGTTTTGCAGAATGAGCCCACCTTCGGAGTAGGCCTCAACTCAGGAGCTTGTACTAGGGTGGACCTAGAGGCCACAGAAGTCACATCGGCCTCAAAAGTCTATCGAGTTGCTTTTTGATCAAACACCTACCAATTCTAACCACACTTCGAATTCATGCCAAATTATTCTAAATCCAAACCCTGTCGATATACAAAATTAATATTGTTGCAATTGCGAGCAACCGATTTTGTCGTCAAACAACAATGCTATAAGGACAAAGCTTCATAACATACCTGCATAACATCTTATCCTTTCATTATCTGATAAAACTCTCACGAAGAACCTTTACCGTTTCAGATGGGAGTCAGTTCCTTCGGTTCACTTTTTGGTTGCCAGAGTGCATTGCCAGCTGTCTTTACCAGGATCAGTTCCTATGTCGATTTCATCAATCAGAACTTGTAGATAAATACTATTTATTATTCCAGATAAAAAGCTATCATCATATTTATTCTAAGTGTAAACAAAAAGAATATTATAATAGTTCTTAAATAATCGATATACATGAGTTACACACACATATATATATAATTGGGTGAGCTATGACTTCAATATAAGATCTTAATTGAACAGTGAGTATGTCGTCGGCTTACTATGAAAACCAATTAACTGCATCTATCGTCGTTTCGAGTAAATCGCGTTTGAAAGTTTAAGCTATCAGACTTTAATAAAACATAAGAAGAAGAGCTCGAAAATTACTTATGCAAAATCATGCAATATTTATAAGTTCTTAAGAATGCCTTATTATGGTGTATTTCGTTTATATAAAAACTCAATAAAATTTACTTTATATTATTTGCAGTTAATTGTTGTTGTTAATTAACTACCTGTAATTAGAAAATATTATACTGATTATGATGATTTTAGTAATGCGACATTTGTTAAATGACTATGAAGCTAAATCTTAATAGAAACTTGAAAATTTCGGAGTATTTACTTCAAAAATCCCTATTGTGTTTAGTTTAACTGGTTTTACCTCAAGAATATTTCATCAGTTAATGTAATTTATTACAATAATTACATATAAAATTAAGAATTAATTGAAAATACTGTTAACTTTTGTTCTGAAAATGTTTCATCGGATTCTATTAGTCTTATTACATGCTAAACCAGATCATGATACTTATATTTATTTACTAGTACCACCTTAATAAAGTCGGACAATAAGTGTGACTTATGCGGTTTTACCAGTTTTATTTTGATGTTGAATTTATATAAACTTAATATGTCGGCAACCGTGGATCGGAGCATTTATTGTGGTTTTACCAGACGATAGAGTGGAAAAAAATACATAGAACTGCATTTCAATTTTGATGAAAAGTGGAGATAATTGGCTTTACCAGTAAGGCAACGATGTAAACACTAGGTTTTAGTAATTTTATTGAATTTAAAGTGGACGTAGACTGGCAGAGAAAAACATAATGTGGACTGTATTGACTTTCACTAACTAGCCTGGCGGGATGATGAAGTACTAAGTAAGTGATGAATACTTTCATTGAAAAGAGCTCCCTTTGATACTTATCACTGTTTCACACACATGTTATATACTTATGACTTTTTTCTTATTAGATGTTACTTCAATGAGAGCTAAGAACACACTGAACCATAACTGAGGTAAAATCACATAATATTAGTAGATAAGTGAATTCAGTTCCTAGATGTTTATTCTGTTTTCTAAAAAGAGTGATTGGCCAATAGTGGCTATCTAACATAGCTATGTCATTTACCGATGTGAAGTTAGCGGCCTAAAGTTAGCGGCCTATTATAACCCGACCAACTAAAACAGTCCCTAAAATTGGACTGCTGTATTTATAAAGTTAACGTATAATACCTATGCAGCAGCTTACCTAGCAATAGATATAGCGGGTGAGGGTAAAAAGGAAACAACTATAGCGATTCGCACAACGTTAAAGTCAAACTAGAAAAAATAATTTTCGTTTTATAATGATAATATAGACGAGGTATCACAATGTTTTCTACACCGGAAGATAGCACTAAAATAGACCTTTCTAACGTAGTAACTCAAAATTTCTTCGACCCCTTAGAAGTGGCCGAAAATCTGAAAAATCTTAGGCCGCTAACAGGTTAAAGCAAATTTCACTATGTTATCGACGAGGTATCAAAATGTGTTTTACACCATAAAATAGCACTAAAATAGACCTTTCAATAGTAGTAACTCAAAATTTCTTCGACCCCTTAGAAGTGGCCGAAAATCTGAAAAATCTTAAGCCGCTAACAGGCTAAAGCAATTTTCACTATGTTATCGACGAGGTATCAAAATGTGTTTTACACCATAAAATAGCACTAAAATAGACCTTTCAATAGTAGTAACTCAAAATTTCTTCGACCCCTTAGAAGTGGCCGAAAATCTGAAAAATCTTAAGCCGCTAACAGGCTAAAGCAATTTTCACTATGTTATCGACGAGGTATCAAATTGTGTTTTACAGCAGATGATAGCACTAAAATAGACCTTTCTATAGTAGTAACTCAAAATTTCTTCGACCCCTTAGAAGTAGCCAAAAATCTAAAAAAATCTTAGGCCGCTAACAGGCTAAAGCAAATTTCACTATGTTATCGACGAGGTATCAAATTGTGTTTTACACCAGATGATAGCACTAAAATAGACCTTTCTATAGTAGTAACTCAAAATTTCTTCGACCCCTTAGAAGTGGCCGAAAATCTGAAAAATCTTAGGCCGCTAACAGGCTAAAGCAAATTTCACTATGCTATCGACGAGGTATCAAAATGTGTTTTACACCATAAAGTAGCACTAGAATAGACCTTTCTACAGTAGCAACTCAAAATTTCTTCGACCCCTTAGAAGTGGCCGAAAATCTGAAAAATCTTAGGCCGCTAACAGGCTAAAGCAATTTTCATTATGTTATCAACGAGGTATCAAATTGTGTTTTACACCAGATGATAGCACTAAAATAGACCTTTCTATAGCAGTAACTCAAAATTTCTTCGACCCCTTAGAAGTGGCCGAAAATCTGAAAAATCTTAGGCTGCTAACAGGCTAAAGCAATTTTAACTATGTTATCGACGAATTATCAAATTGTGTTTTACACCAGATGATAGCACTAAAATAGACCTTTCTATAGTAATAACTCAAAATTTCTTCGACCCCTTAGAAGTGGCCGAAAATCTGAAAAATCTTAGGCCGCTAACAGGCTAAAGCAATTTTCATTATGTTATCAACGAGGTATCAAATTGTGTTTTACACCAGATGATAGCACTAGAATAGACCTTTCTATAATAGTAACTCAAAATTTCTTCGACCCCTTAGAAGTGGCCGAAAATCTGAAAAATCTTAGGCCGCTAACAGGCTAAAGCAATTTTCACTATGTTATCGACGAGGTATCAAATTGTGTTTTACACCAGATGATAGTACTAAAATAGACCTTTCTATAGTAGTAACTCAAAATTTCTTCGACCCCTTAGAAATGGCCGAAAATCTGAAAAATCTTAGGCCGCTAACAGGCTAAAGCAATTTTAACTTTGTTATCGACGAGGTATCAAATTGTGTTTTACACCAGATGATAGCACTAAAATAGACCTTTCTATAGTAGTAACTCAAAATTTCTTCGACCCCTTAGAAGTGGCCGAAAATCTGAAAAATCTTAGGCCGCATACAGGTTAAAGCAAATTTCACTATGTTATCGACGAGGTATCAAATTGTGTTTACACCAGATGATAGCACTAAAATAGACCTTTCTATAGCAGTAACTCAAAATTTCTTCGACCCCTTAGAAGTGGCCGAAAATCTGAAAAATCTTAGGCCGCTAACAGGCTCAAGCAATTTTCACTATGTTATCGACGAGGTATCAAATTGTGTTTTACACCAGATGATAGCACTAAAATAGACCTTTCTATAGTAGTAACTCAAAATTTCTTCGACCCCTTAGAAGTGGCCGAAAATCTGAAAAATCTTAGGCCGCTAACAGGCTAAAGCAATTTTCACTATGTTATCGACGAGGTATCAAATTGTGTATTACACCAGATGATAGCACTAAAATAGACCTTTCTACAGTAGCAACTCAAAATTTCTTCGACCCCTTAGAAGTGGCCGAAAATCTGAAAAATCTTAGGCCGCTAACAGGCTAAAGCAATTTTCACTATGTTATCGACGAGGTATCAAATTGTGTTTTACACCAGATGATAGCACTAAAATAGACCTTTCTAAAGTAGTAACTCAAAATTTCTTCGACCCCTTAGAAGTGGCCGAAAATCTGAAAAATCTTAGGCCGCTAACAGGTTAAAGCAAATTTCACTATGTTATCGACGAGGTATCGAATTATGTTTTACAACAGATAATAGCACTAAAATAGACCTTTCTATAGTAGTAATTCAAAATTTCTTCGACCCCTTAGAAGTGGCCGAAAATCTGAAAAATCTTAGGCCGCTAACAGGCTAAAGCAATTTTCACTATGTTATCGACGAGGTATCAAATTGTGTTTTACACCAGATGATAGCACTAAAATAGACCTTTCTATAGTAGTAACTCAAAATTTCTTCGACCCCTTAGAAGTGGCCGAAAATCTGAAAAATCTTAGGCCGCTAACAGGCTAAAGCAATTTTCACTATGTTATCGACGAGGTATCAAATTGTGTTTTACACCAGATGATAGCACTTAAATAGACCTTTCTATAGTAGTAACTCAAAATTTCTTCGACCCCTTAGAAGTGGCCGAAAATCTGAAAAATCTTAGGCCGCTAACAGGCTAAAGCAATTTTCACTATGTTATCGACGAGGTATCAAATTGTGTATTACACCAGATGATAGCACTAAAATAGACCTTTCTACAGTAGCAACTCAAAATTTCTTCGACCCCTTAGAAGTGGCCGAAAATCTGAAAAATCTTAGGCCGCTAACAGGCTAAAGCAATTTTAACTTTGTTATCGACGAGGTATCAAATTGTGTTTTACACCAGATGATAGCACTAAAATAGACCTTTCTATAGTAGTAACTCAAAATTTCTTCGACCCCTTAGAAGTGGCCGAAAATCTGAAAAATCTTAGGCCGCATACAGGTTAAAGCAAATTTCACTATGTTATCGACGAGGTATCAAATTGTGTTTTACACCAGATGATAGCACTAAAATAGACCTTTCTATAGCAGTAACTCAAAATTTCTTCGACCCCTTAGAAGGGCCGAAAATCTGAAAAATCTTAGGCCGCTAACAGGCTCAAGCAATTTTCACTATGTTATCGACGAGGTATCAAATTGTGTTTTACACCAGATGATAGCACTAAAATAGACCTTTCTATAGTAGTAACTCAAAATTTCTTCGACCCCTTAGAAGTGGCCGAAAATCTGAAAAATCTTAGGCCGCTAACAGGCTAAAGCAATTTTCACTATGTTATCGACGAGGTATCAAATTGTGTATTACACCAGATGATAGCACTAAAATAGACCTTTCTACAGTAGCAACTCAAAATTTCTTCGACCCCTTAGAAGTGGCCGAAAATCTGAAAAATCTTAGGCCGCTAACAGGCTAAAGCAATTTTCACTATGTTATCGACGAGGTATCAAATTGTGTTTTACACCAGATGATAGCACTAAAATAGACCTTTCTATAGTAGTAACTCAAAATTTCTTCGACCCCTTAGAAGTGGCCGAAAATCTGAAAAATCTTAGGCCGCTAACAGGCTAAAGCAATTTTAACTATGTTATCGACGAGGTATCGAATTATGTTTTACACCAGATAATAGCACTAAAATAGACCTTTCTATAGTAGTAATTCAAAATTTCTTCGACCCCTTAGAAGTGGCCGAAAATCTGAAAAATCTTAGGCCGCTAACAGGCTAAAGCAATTTTCACTATGTTATCGACGAGTTATCAAATTGTGTTTTACACCAGATGATAGCACTAAAATAGACCTTTCTATAGTAGTAACTCAAAATTTCTTCGACCCCTTAGAAGTGGCCGAAAATCTGAAAAATCTTAGGCCGCTAACAGGCTAAAGCAATTTTCACTATGTTATCGACGAGGTATCAAATTGTGTTTTACACCAGATGATAGCACTAAAATAGACCTTTCTATAGTAGTAACTCAAAATTTCTTCGACCCCTTAGAAGTGGCCGAAAATCTGAAAAATCTTAGGCCGCTAACAGGCTAAAGCAATTTTCACTATGTTATCGACGAGGTATCAATTTGTGTTTTACACCAGAAGATAGCACTAAAATAGACCTTTCTATAATAGTAACTCAAAATTTCTTCGACCCCTTAGAAGTGGCCGAAAATCTGAAAAATCTTAGGCCGCTAACAGGCTTAAGCAAATTTCACTATGTTTATTGTAGTTAATTTTAGTTCTATCTTCTGGTGTAAAACAAATATTGATACCTCGTCGATAACATAGTGACATATGCTTTAGCCTGTTAGCGGCCTAAGATTTTTCAGATTTTCGGCCACTTCTAAGGGGTCGAAGAAATTTTGAGTTACTACTATAGAAAGATCTATTTAAGTGCTATAATCTGGTGTAAGACACATTTTGATACCTCGTCGATAACATAGTGAAATTTGCTTTAGCCTGTTAGCGGCCTAAGATTTTTCAGATTTTCAACCACTTCTAAGGGGTCGAAGAAATTTTGAGTTACTACTATAGAAAGGTCTATTTTAGTACTATCATCTGGTGTAAAACACAATTTGATACCTCGTCGATAACATAGTGAAATTTGCTTTAGCCTGTTAGCGGCCTAAGATTTTTCAGATTTTCGGCCACTTCTAAGGGGTCGAAGAAATTTTGAGTTACTACTATAGAAAGGTCAAAAATCTGAAGATGTTATCGACGAGGTATCAAATTGTGTTTTACACCAGATGATAGCACTAAAATAGACCTTTCTATAGTAGTAACTCAAAATTTCTTCGACCCCTTAGAAGTGGCCGAAAATCTGAAAAATCTTAGGCCGCTAACAGGCTAAAGCAATTTTCACTATGTTATCGACGAGGTATCAATATGTGTTTTACACCAGAAGATAGCACTAAAATAGACCTTTCTATAATAGTAACTCAAAATTTCTTCGACCCCTTAGAAGTGGCCGAAAATCTGAAAAATCTTAGGCCGCTAACAGGCTTAAGCAAATTTCACTATGTTTATTGTAGTTAATTTTAGTTCTATCTTCTGGTGTAAAACAAATATTGATACCTCGTCGATAACATAGTGACATATGCTTTAGCCTGTTAGCGGCCTAAGATTTTTCAGATTTTCGGCCACTTCTAAGGGGTCGAAGAAATTTTGAGTTACTACTATAGAAAGATCTATTTAAGTGCTATAATCTGGTGTAAGACACATTTTGATACCTCGTCGATAACATAGTGAAATTTGCTTTAGCCTGTTAGCGGCCTAAGATTTTTCAGATTTTCGACCACTTCTAAGGGGTCGAAGAAATTTTGAGTTACTACTATAGAAAGGTCTATTTTAGTACTATCATCTGGTGTAAAACACAATTTGATACCTCGTCGATAACATAGTGAAATTTGCTTTAGCCTGTTAGTGGCCTAAGATTTTTCAGATTTTCGGCCACTTCTAAGGGGTCGAAGAAATTTTGAGTTACTACTATAGAAAGGTCTATTTTAGTGCTATTTTATGGTGTAAAACACGTTTTGATACCTCGTCGATAACATAGTGAAATTTGCTTTAGCCTGTTAGCGGCCTAAGATTTTTCAGATTTTCGGCCACTTCTAAGGGGTCGAAGAAATTTTGAGTTACTACTATAGAAAGGTTTATTTTAGTGCTATCATCTGGTTTAAAACACAATTTGATACCTCGTCGATAACATAGTGAAAATTGCTTTAGCCTGTTAGCGGCCTAAGATTTTTCAGATTTTCGGCCACTTCTAAGGGGTCGAAGAAATTTTGAGTTACTGCTATAGAAAGGTCTATTTTAGTGCTATCATCTGGTGTAAAACACAAATTGATACCTCGTCGATAACATAGTGAAATTTGCTTTAACCTGTTAGCGGCCTAAGATTTTTCAGATTTTCGGCCACTTCTAAGGGGTCGAAGAAATTTTGATTACTACGTTAGAAAGGTCTATTTTAGTGCTTTCTTCCTTTGTAGAAAACATTATGATACCTCGTCTATATTATCATAATAAAACGAATACTTATTTTTTCTAGTTTGACTTTAACGTTGTGCGAATCGCTATAGTTGTTTCCTTTTTACCCTCACCCGCTATATCTATTGCTAGGTAAGCTGCTGCATAGGTATTATACGTTAACTTTATGAATTCAGCAGTCCAATTTTAGGGACTCTTTTAGTTGGTCGGGTTATAATAGGCCGCTAACTTTAGGCCGCTAACTTCACATCGGTATGTCATTTACGATCTCTGTTATATTGTTCGAGAAGTTTCACGATATCTGTTCCTTTCATAAAATGAGATCCTTTTCGAAAATGTCTAGGCGTTCCAATTACTCTATACATACTATTTTAGCCTTTAATGCTTTAACTTTCAGTTTTAAAAACCTTTTTAAGATGTTATAGATTTTTCCCGACAGGGGCGGGACTAATACGTGCCTACTTTTTATAGTTTCCAGAAAATTCCAAGTAAGTATTATGTGATTTTACTGTTACAAATATTCGTAGTAGGTATATATATGTTACCGGCAATCTGTATAATTCAGGTATTCTATACAATACCTAGGCTAATGTAATATGTAAAATAAATAGATCTTGGTCTATATTTATCAATGTTAACCAGTCGACAAAATGACGGACAAATGAAACATGTACTTACTATTAAATAAAACCAACTTTATTAGAATTAATAATTAGGGTGCTCCTTAAAAAATATCTTTATTGAAAGGGTACCTAAATGTATATTTCTATTACTACAGTAAAATCACAATAAAATTAAGGGATTAAATATAATCACCACCATAAAATGGTTTGATACTCTTGGTTGTTTTACCAAAAATTGTAATCGAACACCAAATGTTGTAAATGATCACCAAATGTATTAAATTATCACTAAATCTCAGTAATATTTAGGTGCGACGACAAGCGAAGCGAGGAGGAGCGTTAAACCTAACGCTCCTTCATAGTAATGTTAGAATTATTATTTATTTTATTCTGTTTTAGGTATTCTACACATATTAGGTATTCTATACATAACCTAGGTATTGTATAGAATACCGGACTATACAGATTGACGGTAACATATATCGATGCAAGAAAACGTATTTGCTATAAGTAGCCAAAACTCAACTTTTCACCAGAGCCAAAAACTAAAATAAAGTTAGAAAAAAATTCATATCTTTTTAAGTATCAGTGACAGAAAGATGATTTTTGGATAACAGTTTTGTTACAATAATACTTATGAACAGTAATTAAAATATTTTTGTTAAAGTTATTAGCAATAGGCTTTTCACTACTTACAGCAACTGACTTTTCATTTTAAAGACCTTAAGAACGTCATAAGTTGTTTGTGACTGTATGGAGAAAGGTAAGTTCCGTATATTTTCAGACATTTAAAATGCTGTACTTGAAATATGTAATAAATTACGTACTGTTGAAGAGATGTAATATTAACTCGAAAAAAATACTGATACCACTTCATTGGTATAAATAAAGAATTGTTCGTTCGTGTGGTACAAATAAAATGCTGTAAGTTTATTATTTTGTTTCTTACTGTTACCTACATACATATATAGCCTCCTCTCTAAGAAGATACATAATAATATTTCAATTATTATTCTAAGAATGAAGATTGAAAATTACGCAAATAATATAACATAGGTAAGTATATATGGGTGTACCCAAATTAAACAAAATTAAATAGTTCACAAGTAAAAATACGCAAAACCCTTGAGACAAAAATTAGTTTTTGTACTTTGTCAATTAAACTTTTGATTCTCGTAATATTATCTATGAATGTTCGTGTTTTTTTCTTTACATCTATTAGGTACCATCATAGGAATAAAAATCTAAACAACAATCAGTACAACATCAGACTAAACAACAATCAGTAACATAGGATGCAAACTTTTTAGTAACCAATTTATTAAAGTATGCAAATACGAGTAGATACTTTCCGCAATAAGTGAAATGTTAATTGATTTTAATTCTAACGGATTAGTCACTGATTAAATACACTTTCAATCTAAATATTCTTTAGCACAATGACTAGGTATCACTTTATCATGCATTTTTGAAGTCATTGTACTTGCTAATAAAGTGTATTTATTACCAGGCGTGTCTATACACCGCCAAGCGGAGTTCCATCTGACTCACACCTTTTGAAATGTATCTTTAACCCCGATGAGCCAACTCGTACATTTTTTTGAGTCCAAGCCTAAATTAGCTACAAAACATTTGGGATTTCTAGGGTTAGGCGGTATTTCACTCCAAGGCAGCTTCTTAAGCTGTACCAAGCATAAGTCCAGTCATATGAAAAATACTGCGGCCATTTCTGGGACGGCTCAGCAAAGTACCAGCTCGGAGCCTCGGTCACCATTGAAAGAAGCACAAGAAACCCCAAAGCCTTTGAACATCGTCGCAAAGTTTCCGGTATAGTGTTCTACACGATACATTTCGGAGAGTGTCCAATGGAGTTGCATAACTTAATTCCTGCATTTCCTTTCCACTACCGGACTACAAGACTTATACGGAAACACGGCATCCGTATATGGTTGACATTCCTCCTGTCCGCATAAAGCGATTTTCCTCCACTTTAATAATACGAACCCATGTATGAAATGGATCATGTGGAATCTATAAGGGATCTTTTTAAAGAAATTGATATTATAACCAAGTATATATATGAAAATATTATGTGTGTTCAATAAAAAGTTAGTAAATTTAAATTAAAAAGTGACAATCACGATTACAACATTATTACAGCTTGGTCGAGTCCACCTCTGCCAAGCTATCGCCTGTCACCTTCTAATAATTTTATTATATAGTATGTATACGAGTTTATCTATGTATATGGAGAAATATAGGACTCTTTTCTGTGAGTATGTAACATATTGTTAAAAGAAGTTTAAAATAATGGCTCCAAGTTTCTTACCCGTACTTCTCGCAGTGGCTCAATACAATTTTTGTTTTCTGCATGAACGTAGCAGTACAATGTAGAATATTTCAATATTTAAATTTCTAATTAAACTTCATAAGGGCGTCGTAGACGCCTAAATTGGATAAATGATTTTGACTTTGAACAGCGAAGAAAATGAACATCCTCCCAGCATCTTTGTTCCCCAAGAGCTACAATCTGGAAGTAGTTTAGAGTGAATACGTATCTTCTAGGCAAGCATGCTCCGCCGACGGCCGCGTCGTCACTTACCATCAGGTGAGACTAAAAAAAATTGTCTATACGAAATTAAAATTAAAAAACACTTCTAAATCGCAACTTAGCTGGGTATAAATTAAGTTTAGGTTCTGTGCCGTCTCATAAAAGGAAGCGCCGCGCCGGCTAAAATTCGACGGCGTAAACAATTTTGAAGCGCTCGCAGCGAAGTTTGCTTAGCCATTCTTAACCGATCAGCAAAGTTAAGCAACGTCCGCCGCGGTCATGAGTTGGTTGGGTAACCGCTAGTTACATTACTAGTGAGCACTTCCGTGCTTCAGAGGACACGATAAGCCGTTGGTCCCGGTTGTCGTCTTATGATAGCAGTCGTTATAGCATGGTGGTAGGGCATTTTGCGAATTGCCGCCTGGCTAGCTACCACCCTCAAGAAGAAAATCTGAGCCAGTAATTCTAGGTTAGCCTGAACAACATCTTCGCGACCACATTATCACTTACCATCAGGTGAGATAGTGATGAAAGGCTAAGCTATCAAGCAAAAAAAAAACAAAGGTACTAGTAAGTAAAATGTTACAAAACAATGCCATAAATATGCAATAATTAAATGCATAACTTAAAAAATTTGTTTTTTTTCTTATTTGTCTAAGTATTTATAACTCGCTAAAATGTAGTAATAAGGACAATATGTTTAAAAGCCTCAATAGAAAAGTGCCGTAACCTTATGGCAAATTTACATTACAGACTGAAAGCATGTTGTAAGTAACCTTGTATTTAATTCGCACCCCAAAATAATGCTGTTAGTATTATTTCCACATGTTATTTTCACTTCATAAGTATGCTGTAAGTTATATCACATGTTTCATAATAAACCGCACTTTTGCTGTAAGTAAAAGTGTGTTAAAATACCGTTATTTTAGTGACTTACAGCAAATTAAACACGTCATATTTTCAAAATTATACCCTATTTTCAAAACTTTGTCGTTGTAGCTATATGAGACCCAGACCATTAGAAGCAGTTTTTTTTTCAGAATCTATCTATGCATTCAGTCTACTTACGCCTTTTTGCTTCTTACAGCACATATGTTTTCATACGTCGTTATATCGACGTTTCCAAAAAAAAACTCGGTAATGTGCTATTACGGGCTTTATGCTGTTATGTCAAATTCGCCATCTGTGGACTAGACCCTTAGCAATTTTTTTCAGTTTTTTCCTTACGTTATTTACAAAGATATCATTACATACAGTGTTATTGATAGGAACTTAAAAACGAAAATATCTCAGCAACAACCCTGTTGTAGGTCTGTACAAAAAGTAATTTATAATTTATTATAATGTAGGTTGCATTTACTGGGTTATAGGCGTAAATAATTTACATGAAATTTTTGGTACACGTCTGCATGGGGTTTTGCTGAACTAATTTAAAAATACGTATTTCGTAATATATGTATATATATATACATATATTACGAAATACGTATTTTAATACATATTAAAATTAGAACCTATCGGTAGATAAACTTATTAGTAATTTTTCATTATCCACAACGCATTCAACTCCGAATTTTCTTCCGGGCGAATCAGAATAGGTTTTATTAATAAATTATAATTAATAAAGAAGAAGTTTAATACGTACATTTTAATATTATTTTGCGTTAATTTGTTATAATATGCTTTTTGACGACCCGTTCAAAGCAGTAGAAAAGTACTTAGGTTGAGACGTAAGGGTTAATTTAAGCGGAGACTGCATGAATTAATAAATTATTAACGGCAATTATTAGCAGTCCACCAACAATATCAAATCTATCATTGTATTTAACCCACGCTGATTTCGTTACTGGTTTCGAAAACCAGTTGAAACTTCAGAAATTGATCATAAAGAAATATTGGTTCACACTTCCAGAAAAATTAAAAGATTGAAATGAAATATAAAGAATATAATAATAGTTATTATATAGAGGTCATCTCAATAATGTCTCCGGCACTTAACATTCGCCCGCCATGTTGAAGTCACCTCAAAGAAAGTGAAAGGAGTACGCGCTGTCCTAAATCCGATTCTGGGGTCGTCGCTACCACATCGGATTAAGACCTATGCACGTTCCCGTCCTACGCAGCACCGGCGTGGTACGCTTTCGCATCCAAAACAAGTAAGAAAGGCTACAACTACATCGACATCCTCAGCACCGTGAAAAGGTGCAAATACCCCTAGTTAGAGGCAGAGATGAGCCTGGGCTAGAGTGCATAGCACTGGTGCCCATTCCCCACATCAATAACACTGCTGTGAGACGAAAGAGTTAATTCCCAATAGACTGTAACCGTTCTAAAAAACGGTTATCTTAGTAATTAAAATAATATAATAAAATTAACGCCATCTATTCGGTTACCGCACAATGGAGCTATCCATTGAGTCGCCGAGAGCTTGCTACCTTTGCTACGCGCTGAGGTAGTTCATCGATACACCGATAGAGGTCTCATATCACTATCTAAAGCTTTAGTTCCCTTCAGATTGAAAGAAAACTTTCTATCCGAGATAATAGATGTCGCCGTGGTACTTATAACTTTTTAGAATATATCAGCATTACTAAATAATTATTTAAACCTTAAAATAAATAACAATAATTATTTGGACTATATAATAAGAAAAATATAGTTTCAAAAATCTAAAATATCTTGTAGTACTTACTCATCAGTCTGAAGCTCAAAAGTTTGACAATTCTGCACTGTCAAACTATCTGATGTCAGAAAAAATACCACGATTGATTTTGAACTTCCTATTAGACGAACGTTTTAATTTGAAAACTATTTAAATTAAGTGGAGTGATTGGAGAAATGACTCCAACGGTTTTGAGGCTTTATGCATTTCCTTATAAGGTAATGAAATGCACCTAGGACTTCCGGCAAAAAATAATGTCTTTCCCCGAAGAGGATCGGCATCACTTTGCTACCAGCCACCCACCGTGCAACTACAATTAAATCACTAAGTTTGAAAGTTGTTACAAAAACTTAATTAAACTATAACCTTCTATAACCATCTTCTGAAAAACCCCAGACACTGGGTAAGTTTGTGTTTTGTAGTGAAAGTGTACTTGACCACCAAAACTATAACCTCCATTTTTTTAATATCTTTTGAAAACATGTAACCTTTGGTATGTACTCTCAACTTATTTACTGTATTCTATTATGTGTCTTACTCGCTAACTCTCTTGTGTAACCTTTATATATTTTTCTGTGATTTTCTGTGCTTTTCTACTTGATTTCTATTTACGCCCTTCTAGCAAACTTTAAAGGGTGTTGCTGGTAGCTCGCAATTCACGAGGTACCTAGGCTAGTCCCTTTATGCTCGGTAGCGAACGGACCTCGTGGATTGTGCGCATCTTTACCAGCAACATACCTACTTGGCCCTTCTGGCATTCTAAGTGGCTGGTGGTTCGCATCCGCGAAGTGCCTTGCTAGTCCCTTTATGCTCGGTAGCGGAAGCCTTAGCGGATGCGAATTCTTCACCAGCAGCATTACTTCTTTGGCCCTTATGGCATCTCTTGTTTGCTGGCGGGCCACATCCCTAAGGCTCTCTGCGAGTCCCTATATGCTCAGTAGCAGAGGGACAGTGGACCTACCAGCTCAACACTTTACTGGACCCATCCTGATCGGAGCACATGTGCTTTCCAGGGTTCCAGTATCCGGGTAGCAATACCAGGCTTCAAATACGAGGCCATCAGTATCAGACTTCCGGTACCTGACCTCCTCCTGAACTCCAGCCGTCCTCTGACCTCCGGCACCGACCGCGGCCAAACATCTCTACAGCGTCTTCTGGGACATTTTACCGGCGCGGCAGTGTGGAGCTGAGCCACTGCACGGCAGACCTGCTGCTGAGCATCGACTCATACTAGCGGACCGGAGATAAGTCCTACAACAAGGAAGCTTGCCAAATTGCCATACCTGTCTGAAATCCACGACCCTTCTCTCTAATATACTTGTACTAAATTCTCTTCTCTTGTTTCTTTTCTATGCTCCCTACTACCAACCTTAGGTAGGCAGGAGACAGGACATCTAAAGAAGAATCACTTTCGATGTTGATTTTATACGCACTTCTAAGTCTGCATAAAACTGGTTACAATAACCACGGCACACGAAGTCACCATCTTTGTAAGATGTATGAGACTTCATGCACCAAACGCACGGCAATTTGATATTTTTCCATAATTTGATGATATAATATAACTCTATTTATTCCTGGGTAACTTTATTTGGCTTACTTGGTTCATGCCTTTGCAACAAATAACATCAATTATAACAGTTTTAACAACTATTTTTATTCATTTTTCTTATATTCGTTGCGAAAAACAGAATTAAACTTTGTTTATTCGTCTGTAAGTGTTTGCCGGGGACACCATGGAGTCCAGGTTTAGAAGGTCACCCCCATTAATCCCCGTGGGTGTCGTAAGAGGTGACTAAGGGAATAATACCGGGAGGTGGAAAGAAGCCCTTCTGAGGAACTGTCAACGATCCCCAAGAAGCCTGCCAAGTTTGGGGATTATGATAAACCCACCCGATGGGGGAGACCTTGTTCAACGGTGGATATTTCGGTTGATGTGATGATGTCTGTCTTGAATAAAAAAGTTTCCTAAAACCCCAAATTAATTTAAAATTTATTTATAATTACCCGTGGGGTGCCAAGTTAGAATGTCACCTCCCCATGTTTTCCCGTGTGGGTATCGTAAGAGACGACTAAGGTAAATGTGCGCCAAATGAGCCGCATGCCACTTCTCACATGGTTGTGAGTAGGGTGCTGTGTGTATTAGAAGCACATGAGGACTGTATAGCATCTTTGTGCCCTGCCAGGGTTTCAAAATGTTCTTGTGTTCGTGTCTTATAACATTTTGTATAACCCTGAAACTGTGCCGGGTAAATGCCAATAGGCTCGCCCCCTATTACATGGGACCAAAACCCAATTGGCGAAACGTGGGTGTTTCCACACCTCTGCCTTCCCCTAATACAGGCGTGATTATATGTATGTATGTATTTCAGACGTCGTTGCCCCTCTTGCTATGCCTTAATTTGAATGAATCCCCGCTGTTGCTTCTGGTTGAAACACTTTTTCAAGGGCTCATAGAAGATTTAAGGTAGTGAAAGAAATAAAACTTACAAAAGCTATATTACCCAATATTTTATTGGGTAACATGGGTCGTGGGTTTACGTTCACTTGGGTGTTATTACGCGTGTTATCGTAACCACCACTCTCCTGCGCTTTATCGTTCGAGCAGCAGAAGCCGCAGTGCAGACGGGCAGTGCAGTGCAGACGGGCAGAGCAGTGCAGACAGGGCAGCTCGACGTAGCGGGGCAGTATCGTAGCTGACGGTCGCGTTGTGGTCAGTGGATGTAGGTTCCCCGTTGAATAGCGTGGTGGAAGGCAATTGTGCCTGGACGGTGTTCCCTGGAATTCATCACAACCAGACAAATTAGGAAATGACTATTAATCTTGTTGACTGTGACATTACTGGCACTGATCGAACGACATTCCAGCAAGAAGCAATGGTAGGCGATGAGTGCAAAATTACTAGTCAATGATGTGGCAGTCATACAAGGAGTACCGTAAAACGGGGTGACATTGATTAATTTTAAACTTCAAATGGATATCACGCTTGCAATTTCAACTATAAAAATGTGAAAAATATACTGTATTGAAGACTCATTACGTAAATTAATTATTACTACAAAAAAATAATTATTTTTTTATACTTTTAATAAAAATAAATAAAAACCTGCTTATCAAAGTTTTATTGATAATGGGGCTAATTTGATAAGACGCTTTTTTTTCATTTCATCGTAAAGTCACCCCGAAACATAACAATAATCAAAAAGAAAAAATAATGTAGTAATTAAGGTTTAGATTTTATTGCGTTTTGAATAATTTTGGGGCTACTTTGAGTCAAGGGGTGAATTTGATAGCGGGTATTACAACGTAAACAATCGAGATGAGAATAGTAAGCTTTAATCAGTCTAAAAAAACACATATCATATTAATCATTTATTGCCACTTAAAACTATTACAAGAGTCTCATAATAATTAAAATATGTATAAACCTGAAATAAATACGCCAACGCAATCAGAAAACAACTGATAAGGTAACAGTAACTGAACATTATGTCGAGATCAATAATTTTTATCACTTAAAACTACTCGTTATATAATAATATAACAGTCTCATAATTATATAAATCTGTTTTATGAAATAAAAACCTCAAAAATCAACATATTGAATATAGAAAAAATAATCTACATTTCTTTGATCGTCACGTCTTTGGGGAATGAGTAGCCAAATTTAATATTGAAGTGAAGCAGCATTAATGGATAATACGTTGTTTGTGATTTTCTCTATTGCTTCTTCCATTACCGCCTCTGTGTAATTTTATAATTGCGGGCTGTATTTTTGTAGGTGCGAACCATGAGGCAGCTAGAACAAAACAAGCAATAGGGGTTAAATTGACAACATATACTTTACACAATATAATGTTAGACCCAACCGTCATTGGGGTGAAATTGATAGCAATCAAAGTCACCTCGTATACCTTATCAATGTAGCCCCGTTAAACTAAAGTGTTCATGAGAAATAAAATGGCGGCCGTAAAAAAAAAATGCTGACAAGCTCTGAATTTTAAAGAAACCTATAATTAAAATAGTGAAAAATTACAAACCAAACAAAAATACTTACGGTTGTACCACTGAAGTTAGTCAAACAATTTTTTTAATGCTATTTTACACTAAAGTTTAAGAATTTTTTTACTGGGTTCTTACAATAGTTACTAGTCAACGCTTCGGCAAAATATGGCAGACATGTCAGTCTGGCCAACAGAACCAACAAAATTTTAGTTGCATTCAGTATCACGCATTATATACGAAAAAACTTACCAAGTTTAGCTATCATCAAAGTTACCCCAGTTCGCAAAGTAACCCCGTTTTACGGTATTAAAAACAATGCGTTGTAAATTACTTGATATTATAATTAAAGGATAATTCTGTTCTAATAGTAGTATAGTTTATCGATGGAAGAAATATTTTTATAATTAACAAAATGGTACATCAGAACTATTCTTTAATAGTCAATGGTTTAACATCCTAAGTATGTAAGGTTTCTTTGAAATGTTTCAGTTATGATGAAATGAAAGATAGCGGTCAAGGTTACACGAAGTTGGCCGTTATGTTATATGAAGTAAAGATGTTTACTACGAATAAATAGATACTTTTACGGATGAGGTAGATACAGCATTATCAACTAGGTAGATTGTGTTTACCAGATTAGGTATCGCAAAATAATAGCCGTTAAGATACACAATAGCAACACCTTTTAACATTGAGTCACAACTAGGTACCTACATCTAGTCAAATAACATCACAACACTCACCCGAGAGGGGAAAACACGGCACTAATGTTAAATACTAATTAGAAACACTTCGTTATAGAATTTTATTAAGTACAGGATATTATATTTGTGGATTAGGACACAAAAATTAAACGACGCGTAGGTAGCAGAGAAAAAATGCAACCGCTATGATGCGAGCTAAACGTTCTGCAATCGCCTCCGTTCGCACTCCCCCCGCTTGCTTCACCCCAGTTTATTCGTCATGAAGTTGTTTGTACGATGAGTCAGTGCGCTGCGCCGCCATCGTCAGACTTGGATTCTTGGACATTTAAATATGACATACAAATGATGGTGGCGCGAGAATTTAAAATTATGTAACTCTTTACTGAAATTATTTTCCTATTAGATATTTATATAGAACTAAATGTAACGAAGTCGTTACATACGCCCCTTCTTAGGTTAGGATTTTCCTAAGATAAATCCACTACTTATGTAATACTGTTGACATTGTCTTAGCTTCACTTAAAGTCCTTGATATGCCAAGTTCCTAGCTTTTGACCAGCCATATCTTCCAGTTCGTATACGAGATTAGATTTTTTTCCTACTATACGACATTTTATGTATTTGGGGGCTAATTTCTTGGAAAATCTAGCATTTTTATCACTTTGATAAAAGGTGCGCTTCCAAACCGTGTCTATTTATATATATATATTGAAATCAACCTTTTTACGTCGGAGATTGTAATGAGTGCTGTTTCGGGAATGTGCTTTTAGTAATTAAATTTGCACAGCATCGAAAGCTTTTCTCAATACACCTCTATTTTCTGCGTAAAAATCACGAGGAGTAAATATTATAACTTCTTCAATGTCTGCATCGACATAGTGAGAACCGCAACTAATCAATTCACGGCCGAAGACAAGGAATGATGGTGTGAAATTAGTTACTTCGTTAACTGCAGTGATAATAGCAAATTGTATTTTTGGAATATTATGATCCCATGTTCTGTGATCATCTTAAATAAACGTAGATACTGCAGTCATAATTGTTTTATTATATCGTTCCACTGAATTCACTTGTGGTGTGTATAACGGAGTATAATAAACATTAGGAATTTTATAGTGCAAGAACAAATTTTTCATAATATTGCTAGTAAATTATTTCCCGTTGTCCATTAAGATGGTGCTAGGTATTGCGTGAACAAGAAAGATGTTATCTTCCAAGATTTTGGAGATAATTTCTGATGTAGCTCGCCGGATGGGAAAGAGTAGGCAGTATTTAGAAAAGCAGCAATTTACTACTAATAAAAATGTGTTCTGTTTTCTACTAGCAGGTAAGGGACCAACTAGATCAATGCTCAGGATTTGAAATGGGCGAGAACATTCTTTAGGTTTGCCCATATTACCGAGTGTTGAATGGTTGGCATGTTTATAAGAATGGCATACATCACAACTGGATACGAAAGTGGTAACATCATGGTGCATACTCGGCCAAAAGTACTTCAGCGTTAGGCGCTTATGTGTTTTAAAGATGCCAAAGTGACCAGAAGTGGGCTCGCTATGATTCTGAGCAATAATCTCGTGACGTGTTTCTGATGGAATAACCTCTTTCCATGCAAATTCCCTAGTCAGAGGGTTGAGAGACTTCATGTACCGGTATAGTTTACCATCAGTAATGCGATAGTTAAGGAAAGATGTCGGTGAATTCTGGCATCCTTGATAGATATTGAGGTACCAAGCATCGTTAGTATTAGGAGATGAAATATCTTGTTCAGCGTTAGAGTCGTTAATAGCCGATATTGTAACTGAACGAGATAAACTATCTGGTACAACATTTTCGGAGCCTTTACGATGCTTAATCTCGAAATTGTTCGCCGATAGCCGAACACTCCAGCGAGCTAATCTTCCTGTGGGGTTGTTTGGATTTAAAAACCACTTCAAGGATGAGTGGTCTGAAAACACTGTGAAGATCAACCCGTTCTCCAAATAGCATCGCCAGTGTTCAATAGCAGTCAGCACAGCCAATGCCTCTCTTTCTGTTGCACTATAGTTTCGTTCCTGCTTAGACAGTGACTTGCTCATATAGGCAATGACTTTTACCTCGCCCTTCAAAGTTTGGGTAAGCACCGCTCCCAGACCGTAGTCACTTGCATCTGTGTGAACTTCGAAAGGCTTAGAGTAGTCTGGGCAAGAGAATATTGAGGCGGAGACTAAATGAGTTTTTAGTTTTTTGAAAGCCTTGTCAGCTTCATCTGACCATGAAAAAGGAGTTGCATTTTTACTTTGCGAAGTCAGTTTATTTAATGGAGCTGCTAAGTTACTGAAATTGGGTATAAACCTTCGATACCAAGAGGCGGTACCTACAAAACGACGAACCTCTTTACGATTAGATGGAGTAGGGTAGTTTGTAATTGACTCAACCTTTTCAGGATCAGCATGGAGACCTTTGGCATCTACAATGTATCCCAAGTATTTTAGTTGCGTTCTGAAAAATTGGCTCTTAGTAAAGTTGATGGTAAGGTTGGCAGTTTTAAACTTTTCAGGTCGCGTTTCAGCAAGGATATGTGATGTTCTAAAGATTGCGACACAATTATGACGTCATCGACAAAGACAAATACTTTATGTTCGAACTCAGGGCCGTAGAACAAGATATCGACAAGTTTTTGTTGTGTAGCTGGCGCATTGGTTAACCCAAAAGCCATAGATTTAAATTGGAACGTACCACGTTACGGAACGTAAAATGCCGTTTTGCATCTGTCCTGCTCACGGATTAATACCTGCCAAAAACTTTTAGAGAGGTCTAAACTAGTAAGATATCTAGCGTCACGAAGGTTATCGAGAATCTCAGCAATGTAAGCTAGACTATACGCATCCTTTTTAGTTACAGCATTTAGTTTTCTGCTGTCGAGACAGAACCTTAATTCACCGTTTTTCTTTGGAGTGAGATGAACGGGTGACGACCAAGGGCTCTCACATGGCTCAACAACATCTTCCCTAAGCATGTCGTCGAGTTGTTCAACAAGGACACGTTGTTTTTCAGGTGACGTCCTGTAGTAGCGTTGACGCATGGGGGCAGCATCTCCAGTGTCAATCGGGTGTGTAATTAGTGAAGTACGACCTAAACCGCGTTCTTCATAGGAGATAGTAAGAAATTCCGAAATTAAGTTATCCGCCGTCAGTTTTTGTTCCTCAGTAAGATTGTCGTAAGAAAGTATGGAGTTGCTTGGTTCATCAAGCAAATTGGTAATCAATTGTTTCTCAGAGTCTTTGCAGTATATTATGGAGTCAAGATACTTTGGAAATAGACCAAAAGTTCGCCAAAAGTCTATGCCCAATATCAGGAAGTTCGTGATACTTGGCATAACGTGAATGTTTAGATTGTGAGTCTGATTTTGAAATTCAACCGGAAGGTTGATTACACATATTGAATCAAGCTTTTCACCACCCGCTGTTATGAATTGGGTTAGTTCGCTGTCTTTTTTTTCGGAAACTGAGGCTAATAAACTCAAATGAGACATGTTACCAATAATAGTAACTCTAGAACCAGTATCAAGTAATCTGGTTAACTTTTTGCCATTAATATTAACCGTAACATATGGACGAGACCTATTAGTATTATTTGTGTCATTGCGGATTGAACAAACAGTATTGTAAGTGAAAAATTTTGAGATGAATTTTAACCAGTTCCCCCATTCGGTGGGATTGCAATTATTTTTATCCGATGACTTACAATAATTGTCTGTCCAATCCTGATACTCTAGTTTTTTGAAGTAAAACGGTTTTGAGTAGGGTTACAGTCCGGGCAATCAGTAACGCACATTTTTCTTCCCGCGCTTAAAACAGATTAGGAACGATCCTGCTTGCAGGTATTCAGTGAGTGACTATTAGTTCTGCATCTTGGACAGAAGACTGGCCTCGGCGAGGCAAAAGACAAAGCGTTAACGGCTGCCCCATCTTCATGTTCTAAAACATCATGTGGTTCAATTGCATTTATAGTGTTAGGTTTATTTATTGTATTGTGATTATAATTATTACAAGTGGGGTTTGTGTTTCTAACTTGATAATTATAGTTATGATCTTTTTTGTTATTTAGATATCGGTTTGAAAAGGGCGCGGCGGCATAGTAGCTATTAGACCTATATGCAAACTCAGGTGCTAAGGTGCTACCAGTAGCTTTTGGAGTTTCACGAAATTGTGTAAACTTGGCCTGTACATTTTCATAGTTACGGCATACACATTTCAGTGCATCTATCGTTTTTATAGGCAGAGAAGCAGCCAAAGTATTTGCGTAACATGGACGAATATTATGCATGAATATATCTAGTTTCTCCTCCTCTGAGAAGGGTTTAGTCAAACTTGAAAACATGCCGTGCATTATTGATAGGTATATCGTAATATTTTCATTGTCACCTTGAGTACGTGAGCGTATTTCTGCGGCAAATTTATAATCAAAATCAGGACTACTGAAGTCTTCTTTTAAAAGTTCACATAGTTCTTTCCACAAAGTAACGTTATTTTTATTGTATCGATACCAGTGCAAAGCATCATCAACAAATAGATCATAAGCTAGTAAGAGTATTTTTTAATAGGAGATACCTCTTGCTTCAACAAATTCTTCTTATTTCAATATAAATGAGCGAACACATGACTTGCCTGAAAATTTTAGTTTGCTTATATCCGTCGTGAGATTGCAATCACATGAAACGGTAGCGGTTCCCACTGAAGTTTCGGGTGCAGCACTAGGAGATAATTTGCTTTGAGGGCTATTAGGCCTCAATGAGTTTAATTCTTTGTACTGGGAGTGAAAGTTTGAGACGCAAGTTTTATAACTTTCAGCAACTTTAGGGCCATTAACTATCCGGTTCATTCTGTGATAAATGTGGTTTAATAGGGTTTCAGTTCTACTAAACAGGTTTTAATCGAATTTATTTCTCAGTTGACTAAGATTGTTGTAAGATTTCGAAAGATATTCTCTAACTGTTTTTATGTCATCAACTGGGTCTAAATGAGACTCTAAAATGTCTTCTGATTGCAATTGAAGCGAGAACTTAACGATTTGCTTGCGCAATGATTGGACGGAGTCACTCGTGCCACCGCGAAGTTCGACTTTATACTCAAGTTCACTTCTCTGTAGTGAAAGAAATTTGACATTGTACGACATGTTTTTGAACCTCTAGGCGTGTGTTGCAATATTATAACTAATGCAATATCCAACAACAATGAATTTGTAAGAGTAAAGATCTGCTCTCCAATCGACAGTAAAAAAAATAGTAAAAAGGTTGTAGTTATATGGTTGCAATTAAATACTCTTCTTAGTTCTAATAAGGAATATAACAATAATGAACCAGTCAGTTTTGTTTTATCCTAACAACCATATCACAACTATTGCATGCAAACATATAACTAAAGTATGCTAAATATACTTCTATAATATAGTAATATATACTTATAATTAGCTTAGAAGTAAAGTGTCATAGCCAGCACCAAGAATAACTAGAAAATTGCTCATTAACGCAAATAATAACAAAAGTGAACGTTACCTGTAGCCGGGCGCCAATGAAACACTCTTTCGAGGGCTCATAGAAGGTTTAAGGTAGTGGAAGAAATAAAATTTACAAAAGCTATATTACCCAATATTTTATTGGGTAACATGGGTCGTGGGTTTACGTTCACTTGGGTGTTATTACGCGGGTTATCGTAACCACCACTCTCCTGCGCTTTATCGTTCGAGCAGCAGAGAGCGCAGTGCAGACGGGCAGTGCAGTGTAGACGGGCAGAGCAGTGCAGACGGGGCCGCTCGACGTAGCGGGGCAGTATCGTAGCTGACGGTCGCGTTGTGGTCAGTGGATGTAGGTTCCCCGTTGAATCGCGAGGTGGAAGGCAATTGTGCCAGGACGGTGATCCCTGGAATCCATCACAACCAAGCAATTTAGGAAATGCCTATTATTCTTGTTGACTGTGACATCTCTGGCACTGATCGAACGACATTCCAGCAAGAAGCAATGGTAGGCGATGAGTGCAAAATTACTAGTCAATGATGTGGCAGTCATACAAGGAGTATTAAAAACAATGCGTTGTAAATTACTTGATATTATAATTAAAGGATAATTCTGTTCTAATAGTAGTATAGTTTATCGATGGAAGAAATATTTTTATAATTAACAAAATGGTACATCAGAACTATCCTTTAATAGTCAATGGTTTAACATCCTAAGTATGTAAGGTTTCTTTGAAAAGTTACAGTTATGATGAAATGAAAGATAGCGGTCAAGGTTACACGAAGGTGGCCGTTATGTTATATGAAGTAAAGATGTTTACTACGAATAAATAGATACTTTTACAGATGAGGTAGATAGCAGCATTATCAACTAGGTAGATTGTGTTTACCAGATTAGGTATCGCAAAATAATAGCCGTTAAGATACACAATAGCAACACCTTTTAACAATGAGTCACAACTGAAAAGAAACTCCTGATTCTTCTCGATTATCTTACTTTATTTCACAACTATTACGACTTATATCGATATATTACTTTTCACAACTATATCTCTAACAGACTATACAATAATTCCTACACGTCCGGAGCCAACGAGTCGTCTACCCAGAATGCCTTGGCATCGCTCGCTACCACCCCTTCCCCAGTAACTCAGTGGTGGGGCGAGTACGGAATGGGAGGGGAGCACGATACCTGTGTTGCCACTTTATTAAAATCAGTGGGAGTTTTTAAATCATGACATTCGGCCATCCGGCATCGTGCTGCCCCCTGGCGCACGTACCTGTTTACATACTGTTTACAATTTTGCATTTTACACTATTACAACTTACACTATTATCAATTAAACTAGCTTAATTTGATTATTTCATTTAAACTTGGTTATACAGGATTGATAATCATATATCTCAGTAGTAGCTACGAATAGGCATTAATTTTTAAAGTATACTTATCAATTTGTTAATCATACATTGCAAACTAATTAAATTTTACTGATGTTAGTTGTAGTTTTAAATCATGACATTCGGTGATTACAGCTTTATATATATTTTGACTATAGGTATGCATATAATTTCTTATTAAATAACACTAAGAATACTTAACACTAAAAAAAAAAGTTATTTTATTACCATTTGTGTATAATAATAGATTATGTAAGTAAGTTGATTGTTCAATATATACAATTTATAAGTAGTTAATTTACATTTCACTTATGGGGCTATACTTACTATACTTCTAAAATTAATAATACAATATAAAATGAACAATAGTCATATATAAAATGGGACCCGTGATGAATTATAATGGTTTAATGCGTCAACATAGCGCATGTTTAACTTTAACCCAGCTCCATATTAAATCTCTAAGTCGAGTTCGCAAATTTGTAGCCAGCACCTAGCTATTCTTGGAATAGGGTCCCGTGTGGTCAATGTGGTTCGGAGCGTAGTGGCTCTAACTTGCAAGAGTCGATGTCATGCCCGACTCTTGCATATTTTGCATGTAACCAAAGGCTTTGGGCATTTGAAGAACGAGTGTCCCCTATTATGACAGTTATAACAAAGAACGGAACTGTTAGGTGAATTTGAATATGATCCAGCACTATCAAGTGTATTTAATTTATAGGCGCATTCACGTGTTTTGTTATAATTTTGTGAACAAATAAAGTAAAGTAGATCCTCAGGCTCTGGACAACAGCTACAGAGTAAACAATATATAGAAAATAACAAAAATAAATGTAAAGCAGTATGGACATAATTAATGACAAAATTGGTGACATAAAAATAAAAAAAGAGATTGAACGCAAAGAATATGATAATAAAATGTATACTAATCCTGTTGACATTAACGAAATATTTAATGATTTTTATATAAATTTTACTAATCACAACTTTGTATTTAAAACAGACAAGATTAATGAAACTATGAAAACTAAAATATAAGATACAATATTTTTACAACCTACTGACCCAATAGAAATATGGAAAATAATTACTAATCTAAATAACACAAATTCGTTAGGTATTGATGAATTAAGTCCCAAAATGCTCAAGAAATAAGCTAACTACATAAGTGAACCTATGAGTTTCTTAGTGAATCTGTCACTTGAGGAAGGCACTTTTCCAGACGTTCTAAAAAATCCATAGTCAAACCTCTATTTAAGAAAGGTGATATTACAGATATGGACAACTACCAGCCAGTTACTTTGATACCAGTTATGTCAAAAATACTCGAAAAAGTAATCTTAAACCGAATCTACGCCTATGTAACAAGTCAAGATTTATTAAAAGAAGAACAGTTTGGATTTCGTAGTAATAGTAGCACTTCAATGGCATGTTTTAATCTGATTAAAATGATAGTAGATTGCATAAACGAAGGAAAACCTGTCACAGCTATCTTTCTCGACATGACTAAGGTGTTTTATTATGTAGACCATATTTTACTAATTAATAAGCTTGAAAAATAAAGTAAATACATTTGGAGTCCCACAAGGAAGTGTGCTGGGACCTTTTTTGTTTTTATTATACATAATAACATATACCGTATATGAATGCAAATATATTGTACGTAATTGGCTCTCGACTTTGGATTATGCTGAAGTAGAATCTATGCTGCAATTTTATTGATTTACATGACTCACAAACACCTACTTATCACCTACATCATTTAATATAATATATCTATATAAATATTTGCATATCTATTTATAATAAAGTCTTTTTATAGACTCAAACATAAGATATCATAAATAAAATAAAACAATGATATAATAAATTAATTCATAATAAAATTAAATGGATGAACGTTTGTCACTTGTACCACACATCACTCCGCCAACCTATTCTGTAGGTACCTGATTTTTAAATTTACGTATATTTTGTACTCTGAATTTTTGTAAGTAATCGTCGCCTACCTGCCTTTGTTTATTATATCCACCCTAGACTTTATAAACAGAATATTATTTATCCCCTCGGTTGTATTTGTTCTAAAATAGTTACATATGAAGATAAAATATTTGGCTTGTAAACAAATAACTACCTTCTTTTACACAGTTTAATTTGTTAGAAACCATTTGAGTAATACTGTATTTAAATTTAGTTAGACGTTATACCTAAGTATACCTCATGTTTATTTGTTATATATTAAGTTGGTATATACTAGATTGTTTTATATAAATTGTAACCTAAATATTAAATTAAATATATATGTATAAATCTTAATGTTAAGATAAGGAAGAGCGGGTCTACCTGGCACAGGTATTCTATGCTTAAGAGGTAGTCCCTATCTCAAATTTGTAAAATGTTCAGATAAAATAAAAGATTTATTATATTATATAAGTGATCTTCCAAACGTCACATCAAAAAACAGTACTATTTGCGGATGATACAACGTTAATTGTTAAGCGTACAAATTCACATACTCATGAAAATGAAATAAATATTCCTCTTGGTGAAATAATTAGCTGGTTAAAGAATAATGGTTTAAAAATTAACGTAAAGAAAACGAACATGATACAATTACGAAGCTACACGAGTCCACGCATAGAATTAAACATAACCCAGGAAAATAATAAAATAAATTATGTTAATTCAACCAATTTTCTAGGAATAATGATTGATAAGCATTGTGATTGGAAAACACACGTAAACTACGTATGTGACAAACTAGATAGGTTCATTATTTGCTATAAAAAAAAGTTAAGGTTAACCGTATCCACTGAAGATGCTCTCAGTGCATACCACGGATATGTATCTTCTGTGCTCTCATACGGTCTCTTACTTTGGGGCAAGAGAGCGATCTGTGGAGCCTGTAGTATAGATAGTTGCAAACCAATTTTTAAACATTTTCGCATCTTGCCATTGGTTTGCATGTATATTAGAGATATTTGTGTTTTTGTAAAGCAACATCCAAAGTAATTTACTTTGAGTTATACTATATTAAGTATAAATGTGAGAGATAAATTTAAACTCTACCAACCTAAATGCCAGTTAGCTATGTGTAAAAGTAATGTGTTTATTAATGCAATTAAAGTTTACAATAAATTGTCTAATTCATTTAAAGACTTGACATTCAATATTTTCAAAAAAAGATTACATTATGGTTACTTGACAAGTTTTTACACCATAAATGATTTTATGACATTCACAGTTTCTTAGGTACTTGTTAATGTTAATGGAATTGTATTTTAGTCTGACTTTGATTTTATTTTAATATTTGACGTATTGTATTTGATAGCGAATGACATAATATTATTTTTTTAATCATCATTTGTACTTTCATAATAAATGTGTGTATTGACTTATTTTGTATAAATAAACTTTTGCACACCATTGTCATGGTAGAATGTTATGGACATTTTTGTAAAGCTGTACATCTGCTGTATCTGTACAACATTCTTGTGAATAAATGATTTGATTTGATTTGAACAATTCACTGCCTTCCACTTCTAATTGTCATATCTGTAATGCCATACACAAAACATTCGACTGCTTTCCTACCTTCGATCTCACACTTAGTCAGTAAAGTTAATTTTTAATATATAAAAATAATCACGCAGATGTTCATCACTTCGGGAGGTGCGGCTCAACATTTCTTCCAAAAGGCGGCCGTAACTCTGTCCACTTGGAAAGGCCTTTTTTAATTTTATTTGCTACTCCTCCCAATTAAAAACTACTGTCGGAAGAGCCTCAAACCATTTCTTTGCCAGACCAACTAGTTTTTGTTATCAAAAGTGAATTTTTTGTTTGTCATTCCACCCATAAACAGTAGAGCTCTCGTTTACTTTACGCAAACAGCACTCAATGGTTTGAGACCCTTTTGTTGGGTCAAATTCAGGAATAATATTATTATAGTTATTATTATTTAATCAAGTTTCCTGGTCCTTATCTTTATTTGACTCTGCTTTCCATGATAACAATAATCTTAAAACATCCTTGGCCTTAACTGACTCACGACTCTTACGCTTCCTTCATGGTGGGGCTTCATCACTCGAGGTCGATGAAGAAGATGAACTGCGACGTCGGGACTTCCTTTTCTGTCGCTTTTGTTTGGGTGGCTTACCAGGTGGAGTGCCTCCTCTTTAAAAAGGATTCATAATGTTTAGGATTGAATCTGAAATCATTAGATATAATCAGCGTAATAATCTGGTGCTACCCCATTTCAATAGAAAACTTAAATAAAACCTTTTAAATAAAATATTTGGTTAGCTGGTAAATTTAAAATAGTTGATATTTTATAATATAACTTCATTGTTGAATGTACTATTTGTATAAAAGCAACTTAAATTTCATTAGAGATAGCTTGCGTACATCTACTATACTTTGAACAAACCAAATAACTCAGTAAGCACGACTATATGGCAGGCGCACATAACCTGCAGCTCAATACAACAGGCACACTTAACCTGCAAATCACTTAACAGGCGCACATAACCTGTTTCATGGTGTAATAGGCACACTTAACCTATTAATATCTTACAGGCGCACTTAACCTGTTCCATGGTGTAATAGGCACACTTAACCTATTAATATCTTACAGGCGCACTTAACCTGTTCCATGGTGTAATAGGCACACTTAACCTATTAATATCTTACAGGCGCACTTAACCTGTTCCATGGTGTAATAGGCACACTTAACCTATTAATATCTTACAGGCGCACTTAACCTGTCCCATGGTGTAATAGGCACACTTAACCTATTAATATCTTACAGGCGCACTTAACCTGTTCCATGGTGTAATAGGCACACTTAACCTATTAATATCTTACAGGCGCACTTAACCTGTTTCATGGTGTAATAGGCACACTTAACCTATTAATATCTTACAGGCGCACTTAACCTGTTTCATGGTGTATTAGGCGCACTTAACCTATTAAAATCTTACAGGAGCACTTACCCTGTTTCATGGTGTAATAGGCATAATTAACCTATGATTCTATCCACAGGCGCACTTGTATCATATCATGGTCCAATAGGCACACGTAACCTATGATTTTACCTAACAAGCACACTGAACCATTTTGTTAAAACTACTACACATCCGATTTCCCTTATTGGTAATATTTGTTGTGATATTTTTATTAATATTATTTTATTAGTCAGAATAACGTAGCATGTCCACAAAACTCAAGCAACCACATTGTTGACGAGGGATGTTATCGGAGAGTTGCCCCAATCAAACATCCGACGACTATAGAGTTTTGTATCGTTATAATTATTTTGCATCATTAAGCACTACCGGGGAGTTGCCCCGGCCAAATGCCGTTTACAAACATAAATACATAACGTTACTGTCGATAATAACTGACGTGGGATGTTATCGGAGAGTTGCCCCGATCATAAACATCCGACGACTACAGAGAATTGTAACGTTATAATTATATTGCAACATTAACACTACCGGGGAGTTGCCCCGGCCAAATGCTGGTTACAAACAATACTAACATTACTGTTGATAATTACTTACGTGGGATGTTATCGGAGAGTTGCCCCGATCAGAAACATCCGACGACTACAGAGATTTGTAACGTTATAATTATATTGCAACATTAACACTACCGGGGAGTTGCCCCGGCCAAATGCTGGTTACAAACAATACTAACATTACTGTCGAAAATTACTTACGTGGGATGTTATCGGAGAGTTGCCCCGATCAGAAACATCCGACGACTAAAACCTTTGCATCATTATGTAGTGTACCACCGACAATACCAAGGAGTAGCCCCGGCCAAATGCCCTGATACATCTACACATCATGCATAAAACGTTATCAGAGGGTAGCCCTGACCAAACGTTTTAATTCGAAATCATTGTGGTTGCGTAAACATGGAATAATGCAAGTAAAGAAAAAAATACTGTTCAAATATGTAGGTAGTTTTGAAAAGGGAGATCGATTTATTTTAAAGGAAAATCATTCCAAAATATATATGTTACTGTACCTTTGTGAGTATATCCCACTTCTGAAATGAAAAGAAACTCCTGATTCTTCTCGATTATCTTACTTTATTTCACAACTATTACGACTTATATCGATATATTACTTTTCACAACTATATCTCTAACAGACTATACAATAATTCCTACACGTCCGGAGCCAACGAGTCGTCTACCCAGAATGCCTTGGCATCGCTCGCTACCACCCCTTCCCCAGTAACTCAGTGGTGGGGCGAGTACGGAATGGGAGGGGAGCACGATACCTGTGTTGCCACTTTATTAAAATCAGTGGGAGTTTTTAAATCATGACACAACTAGGTACCTACATCTAGTCAAATAACATCACAACACTCACCCGAGAGGGGAAAACACGGCACTAATGTTAAATACTAATTAGAAACACTTCGTTATAGAATTTTATTAAGTACAGGATATTATATTTGTGGATTAGGACACAAAAATTAAACGACGCGTAGGTAGCAGAGAAAAAATGCAACCGCTATGATGCGAGCTAAACGTTCTGCAATCGCCACCGTTCGCACTCCCCCCGCTTGCTTCACCCCAGTTTATTCGTCATGAAGTTGTTTGTACGATGAGTCAGTGCGCTGCGCCGCCATCGTCAGACTTGGATTCTTGGACATTTAAATATGACATACAAATGATGGTGGCGCGAGAATTTAAAATTATGTAACTCTTTACTGAAATTATTTTCCTATTAGATATTGATATTGAATTAAATGTAACGAAGTCGTTACATGGTATTGACGATGAGTCCATGGGATGTTATATTATATATAAATATTTATTCTTAGAGCTGTAATAGAATAATTACAGAAGCCAACTATCCATGTTCTCTTAATATTGACCAACCTTGCGGCCCCGAACTCTCGCTTTAAACACAAGATGGATCTCGACTCAGGTGTTGCTCAGATCAATGAAGTAGACTGGTCTACTGTCACCAAAGATTATATTGTAAATACGGCGGCTCTCTCTCTAAACCAGATACATGCAAGCGTTATAGATAGGCACACAAAGAGGGTTAACATTGGGCGTAAGTGGGTCACAATGAAGCCATGGATTACCCCGGGTTTAATCAGATGCATGCGTCATCGTGAAAAACTACACTTGGAGTCAAGATCACATCCTGATGATGTTGTGCGTCGTAAAATATATACTCGATATCGAAATTTTCGTAACAAATTATTAAAAAATCTTAAAATAGAATATAATCAACGCCAGTTAGAAGAAAATAAACATGATACTAAAAAACTTTGGAAAACCATCAAAACTATTTGTCAGACGTCAGTTTATACTAATCACTCTACTGAGCTGTTAAACTGTATAAATAATAATCCGTTCTTGTCAATTCGACACTGCAACAATCATTTTGCTTCAATGGGCTCAAGCTTAGCAGAGAATATTCTACGTAAGCTCAATATTATCCAAGAATCACCAATCTCAGAATATAGACCTGCCACTTCTGTTTCTCAGTCATTTTTTCTTGGTCCCACTGATACTTGTGAAATTACCAAGTTTGTTTTGCAACTAAAAGTCGACACTGCTCCTGGTGCTGATAAGGTTCCGGTTTCACTGCTTCGGAAGTCGCTAAATTCCTTACTTATGCCACTCACTCATATAGTTAACCTTAGTTTGATGTCAGGTGTAATGCTGGAAAACCGCTGCAGTGTGTCCAATATACAAAAAGGGACCCAAAAACATTCCTGACAACTACAGGCCCATTGCTTTGCTAAGTACCATTACAAAACTTATTGAAAAAGTTGTAAATAATCGACTAGTCTCATACTTAGAAAAGTATAATCTGCTGTCGGAGAGACCACTTGGTTTTCGGCGAGGTAGGTCAACCAAAGACGCTACATTACTTCTTGCTAATCTTATTTCATCGCACATTGAAGCTGGAGAAAGCTGCATTGCGGTGTTTCTCGATCTGGCAAAGGCTTTTGACTCCGTCTCGGTTGGTCTACTTAAGAAAATGGAGTAGTTGGTATAAGAGGAACTTCGCTTGACTGGTTCTAGAGTTACTTAAAAGGTCGTAGTCAGTTTGTTAAGATAGGTTCCCATCATAGTGATAATCTGCCGGTTGATTTCGGCGTTCCGCAGGGAAGCATTCTTAGACCAACCCTTTTCACGCTCTATATAAATGACATCGTAAAGTGCTCACTGAAAAATGGACAGATTGTCACCTATGCAGATGATACCGCGATACTTTTTTATGGGAAGGACTGGGAACGAGCCTATAACTTTGCAGAGGAAGGCCTTGCGCATATTGCAAAACTGTTAAACAATAATCTTTTAACATTAAACGTACATAAAACTAAATATATTGCTTTTTCGAAAACCTCTGTCTCTAGTCCTCATCAGACATGACTTTAAAAATACACTCATGTTCAAATTATAATTCAATATGCACGTGTAGTTTTATCCAACGCACTAAATCAATCAAATATTTAGGCGTTGTGATGGATGAGAATATGTCTTATAAGGACCACATCATTGAGCTATCAGGACGAGTACGTAAACTTATTTATATAATGAAAAAACTAAGAGACTTCACTCCATTAGATATTTTGCAACAAGTTTACCTGGCTTTATGCCAATCTGTCTTACAATATTGTATCTCAGTTTGGGGTAGTGCTGGTAAAACGAATTTCATTACCATTGAGAGAGCTCAGCGAGCACTCATCAAAGTCACTCTCAAAAAGCCCTTTTGGTACCCGACAGATAGTCCTTATGAAGAATTTCAAGTACTACGAGTTCGCCAACTGTTTATTTTGAGTGCCACAACAAAATCACATAAGATATTTCTCAATCATGATGATTAGGATTCCCTGATTTCTAGACGCGTATTTAGACTTCCTGTTCCGCAAGCTACATCCTTACTCACTAAAAGAGGTCCAGCATTCTTTCATCCTCATATTTATAATAATGTATGCAAACTCTATGACATTAAAAATTGTAAGGCTTACCAATGTAAAAAGCTAGTAAAAGAATTATTGTTAAGACTATCCGATGAAGAAACAGAGGATCTGGTATGAGTCCATAATTGGTATGCATACCAAAAATACACAAATCACACACACACACACAAACACACACACACACACACACACACACACGCACTAACTTATTAACTTTACAGCGCTCCTCACAAACTAAATATACAGCTGATGTTTTACATTAGGTAATATCTGATTTAAGCTCTATTTACACCATAATGTTTTTACCCATTATAATTATAGTTTTTGGTCTCAGAGTTCCAAGATACAGGCCCATGCCTAGTTTGGAACTCGCTGGATAATGTCTTTTTAGTTCAAATTTGTCAACAATTGTGCTCTTTAATAAGTGTATGTTATAGTTATGTCACTCTTTCTGAAAATAAAACATTATTATTATATATATATTTTGCAACACCAGAGGTATCGAGGATGCGTTGCCGGCCTTTGAGGAGGGAATATGCTCTCTTCTTGAAGGCCCCTAAGTCGTATCCGTTCGGAAATACTGCACCTAGCAGCTGGTTCCATATTGTGGCAGTGCGAGGTAGAAAGTGCCGTGAAAATTGCAAATTTGTGGACTTCCAGACGTCGACATGAAATTGATGAAACATCATGCTTTGTCGGGACCGCGCATCGATGCGTAAGGTATACTAAAAGATCACCAGCTGAGCGGCCGCGATGAAAACCGTAATGTCGATCGCTAATCAGCTGGTGCTCCTCCAGATACTGCAAGAGCTGGTTGTTGATAATGGATTCCATTATCTTGGATAACAGAGACGTTATGGCTATCGGGCGTTAGTTGGACGGATCTGAGCGGTCACCTTTTTTAGGGATCGGGTGCACCAAAGCCGTCTTCCATGATTTTGGGACAACGCCTGATGTGTAGCAGAGCCGTAAAAGACGCGTTAGAATCAGAGCGTCAACTCTGGAGCACAAGTCCGCAGCACTATCGGAGGAATGCCATCAGGCCCACTCGACTTATGAATGTCGAAGGAGAAAAGAGCTTTACGTACTGCACTTTGCCGGAAAATTATATCCGGCATCGAGGTATCACACCGTGGTATGGACGGTGATGAGTCCCCTTGGTCATCCAAAGTCGAGTTGGATGCCAATAGAGAGCCCAGAAGATCGGCCTTCTCCTTTGCGGTGTGGGCCAGTGTATCATTCGCTCTGTGCAGGGACGGTAGAGCTGACTGGCAAAAATTCCCCTGGACAGCCCTGGCAAGAGACCAGAACGCATGTGTTCCCGAAGGAAGGCGGGCTAATCTCTCGCCAATTCTGCCGATATGCTCCGATTTCGCTTTTGCGATTAATCTTTTGAAGGACCTGGAGGCAAAGTTATATTCCTTTTTGAGATCGCTGGTATTTAAATCTTTAGATGCCACTGAATCAGCCCAAGCTTGGTAACGCTCTCGTTTATGGCCAGAGGCCATTTAACAAAAGCGACCAAACCAGGGCTGGGACCTGCCACCGATGAGAACTGCAGAGTATGGAATAAATAATTCCATACCTTGAAGCACTATATCAGCAACAAGGTCGGCAGTGACATCTGGATCATCCAGCAAGAAGCAAACTTGCCCCCATGGGTAGGATGCAAAAAAGGACCGCAACCCGTCCCAATCTGCAGACCTATAGTGCCACACGCGACGACAACCTACAAAACGGGGTCGAGTTGGGCGTGTTACCGGCACTGAACTCCGGATCAGGCAGTGGTCCGACGATCCGAGAGGAGCGTTAACGGATACTGAGTAGTTGTCCGGGTGAGAGGTCAGCAGAAGGTCCAACAGGGAAGGTGTATGGTCATCCACATCTGGGATACGCGTAGGCGAGGTGACCAGTTGTGTTAGATCATACGCTAAAGCAAAATCGTGAACAGATCTCCCCGCATGATCGGTCTTGCGTGAACCAAGCCATTCGGCATGGTGGGCGTTGAAATCGCCAAGTATGACGATCTCTGCGGTGGGGATCTGCTCAAGCACGGAGTCTGTAGCCATCTGTAGGTGCTTCATGAATTGATCTATTTCGGCATTACCGTTGCTATGGGACCTATAAAAGCAAAGTCAAAGTCCTTTTATTAGTAAAGGACTTTGACTCGACTTGAAGACGAGCACAGATATCCTCCCTAACGTAAACACACACCCCCGCCCGCAGCAAGAAGGAATGCTCCAGTTTGTACCCTGGATATGAGAGGAATGAGGTGGCTGTCGGAGAGCATATCTGTGTTTCGGTTAAAAAGAGCAAGGCCGGCTTAGCAGTCTCCAGGTGGTAGTGGACATCGTTCAGGTTAGAACGGAGACCCCGAATGTTGCAAAAGTCCACAGCTAGCGTGGTGTGGGGTGACTTAAGCCTCCTGCTTCGTTTGCCTCGAGTATGACAATGTAACTAACGTTATTATGGCTGTTTGCATAAATCGATTATGACTAACGTTTTTATCAAAATTCCGAAGAATTAAAAGATAATGATATTATTTCTTGGAAAATAGATTTTCCATTTTCCAAGAAATAAGATATGTAAGTATGTATATGCAGATAACTTTATAATGTATTTGATATTGCATGACAAGTTGGTAGATAATTTTTCTATATAGTAGGTACCTTGTACTTCTGTTCTTAAGCCAATCTAGGATATAACCTAGATCAGACTCACGTGAAGTTAGATTTGTTTTTATTAGTCTTTATAGCTAAAGCTGAGAAGTTGTTAGGTAATTTATCTATATAGTAGGTACCTTGTATTACTGTCCTAAAGCTAATCTAGGTTATAACCTAGGTTAGCTTGACGTAAGTTTGATCTAACGTTAATAAATCCTTCCACTCGTAAAGATTAAAATGCCAATGGACAAGACTATAATTATGTACAGGGAGAAGAACGAGATATGGACAAATGTAATATCAAAATGATACCCCAGATATCATAAAAGGAGTAAAGAGTGACAAAAACAATTGCTGGTCCTGAACGAATGAGAGTTACAAGAGATAGAGAGAATGGGAAATCTTTAGAAATTTTTTTATCAAAAAAGAAGCTAGGGGACAATATCCATTAGCCAGTAACTTTGAAAAATCGAAATATTGTATTCATAGCGGTTTAGGCTAACTTTATTAATCATTTAATAGTAATTGTATACAGTATTCGCGTTATCTTACGGTCAAACATCCCGCAAAGCCTCAAGACCAAAGTTTTCAACAAGTGTGTGTTGCCATAGTGATGCCTTATGGAACTAAGATCACTGTGTGTGGCCCTTATGGAAGCAAGCTCAGAGTCGCTCACCGAGCTGTAGAGAAAGTTATGCTAGGAGTTTCTTTTGTAATAAAATGCTGAACCTACCAGCCTCAAGTAGAAAATCTGTCACCAAGCACCTAACGGTGTGTTCCTGCAGCTGTCCTTGAGAGCCAGTAATTCTAGGTTAGCCTGAACAACATCTTTGACCACATCATTACTTACCATCAGGTGAGACAGTGTTAAAAGGCTAACCTAACATAATATAGCATAAAAAAAAATAACAACACAATTATTTAATTTGTGAGTGAGTACCTATTAAACAGTTTTTAGTATAAGATAGCGGTTCCTCAGAAGGCGCTGCTCCCTACCTTCCGGTATTTTATTCTTATTCATCTCTTACGACACCCACGGGAAAAGGTAGGGGTTGACATTATAGATCGGCACCCACGGACATGAATAGGTATCAGAACATCGAGCGGTGGAAAATTTGGAAAATGCCGCGTACAAATGCCCCTGACCTTTCTTTTTGTAAAGACTTCTTTGTTGCCACGATAGTGAATATGCCATACATATTTTCTTACCTCATATCAGTTGGTTTCGCTTATAAAAAACAAACTTGAAGCAATGATGATCGAGCAGAAATAGCTATGGACTGCCGTGCCGCAGGTCCATGGTACGATCCCCGACCCAGCTTGAGCTTCACCGCATTGTGGAAGCGTATTTTGCGAATGCAAGCCTGGCTAGCTACCATCCTCAGTTAGAAAATCTCTCGCCGACCACCTAACTGTGTATTACGGCAGCAGTCTTCAAGAGCCAGTAAAACTACAGGCACATGAGACTTAACAACTGTCTCAGGGTGACGGGCGTAGTCCAATTCGTCTTGTAACGTAATGCATCTGTCATAGGCAGAGGTTAGTCCGCTTAACCTCAGGTGGGTGTCGTGGTTATTCCGTCACAATACCATTAATAAAAACTATATAGTTACGTAGCCAAATCAATACAATCAATGCATAAGAGGGATCCTAATGAAGGCTCTGTTATTTCATCGAATGAACGGAATCCTATAAACGTAATTATCTAAAACGAGAAAGGATGATTAGTTTGAACAAATCCAATCGTTACGATATCAGATACTTTATCTGATGTTAAAAGGTATAAAAGGATAAAGGATGCACTGAAATTTGAGTTACTACAATATCTTACGATGAAGTTTGCTGTAGTGTCCCTGTTCGCCTTTCTGGCTGTAGCCAATGCTGGAGTAATTCAAATTGATCTTGAAGACATCACTTCATATAACTACTTGGAGAAGATCGGCCTTCCTCTAGCAGAGAAGATCCGTAAAGCCGAAGAAAGCAACTCGAGGATCGTCGGTGGTACACCTGCAGCATTCGGAGCGTTTCCTTACCAGGTAAAATAGCTATTTCGTTATTTTGTTTAAGCCTTAAAATAATTAAAAATGAATTTGAGCCCA
The DNA here is from genome assembly GCA_963890685.1 of Plagodis pulveraria. NCBI lineage: Eukaryota > Metazoa > Arthropoda > Insecta > Lepidoptera > Geometridae > Plagodis > Plagodis pulveraria. The sequence goes on along the minus strand of OY982963.1, from coordinate 18,278,478 downwards.
CTGTAACGAAACTTGGTATATACGAGTACATTGTTAATGATAAATAAAGAAACAATCATTTGTTAATTTTCTGAAACTCTTAAAATTTGTTTCATTGTAAGTACCGAGTTGTAAGGAACTTAGGGTGGCCGAAACATCATAATACTACTAATAAAAGCATGTCCTTAGAGGGTTGATGTAAGGAAAGAGACCGGCCTTAAACCGAGGTCAAATACTTTTTACAAATTGTGTCCTGGAATTTTCGTGTGTATAGATACAGAAAACATATAGTACTGATCCCATTTAGGGGAATAGAGGTAGAACATGATGATAACAATTAGTAATATTGTTGTTTTTATGACAGGCTGGACTCCTTGCTCAGTTTGGTCAAGATCAAGGTGTCTGCGGGGCTTCACTCCTTAGTAACAACCGTTTGGTTACCGCTGCTCACTGCTGGTTTGATGGCCGGAACCAAGCTAGTTCTTTCATTGTTGTACTTGGCTCCATCACACTCTTCTCTGGAGGCAACAGGCAGAACACAAACCAAGTAGTGGTGCACCCCAACTGGTCACCATCTCTCGCCCGCAACGATGTAGCTGTGATTAGAATTAACTGGGTGGCTTACACAAGTAAGTTAAACATTATAAGATATTATAACTTATAAGTGGTGTATCTGGACTGATGTACAATAAGAAAATTACCCTTGTAATGTTATTTTTTGTTTGGAAATCACATCGCATCAGGTTTTTTACATGACTGTTCAAAAAAATATTTTCGGGGTTCATGTATGTTCTAGAGTGCCTACATATAGTAGCCTACATATATTGTTTGTGAGTTTCTTTATTCTACCATAACTTCTTAACTGCTTAACCGATTTTAATGTATGAGAAATTATTAGATTCGCCTTGATAGCGCTAGTAATAAAAGGTATATAAAAGAAATAAAAAACGAACAGGTGCCATATATTATATATAAAATAAACAATTTGCAGTCGGGTTTTTTACTTTTCTAATTAATTAATTTAACTTATAATAATCGTAATTATTGATAAAATTTTTGGTACTTGCTTATATTTGAGTTTAGGGATTAAAATAAGAAAACAAAAAATATAAATTTTCTTTAAAGGCGCTTCTCCTTTATATGTTTTCCCAAAACGATACACAAAACCACGAACTTTAGTGTGTTTTGCGAAACAAAAATTTGGTTCTTGCTCTCTGTGGATTACGGATAGCATCTACACATATCCCCGCGGGGGTAGAGGGGCAGGGCACTGGAACTAATAATTATCATCAACAGCCGGAAGACGCCTACCGTTGAACAAAGACCTCCCCCATTGAACGCCACAAAGAACGGCTATTAGCCACTTGCATCCATCAGCTCCTCGCGACTTTCACTATGTCGTCAGTCCATGTACTGGGGGCTTACCTACTTCTTGTCTTTAGGTACAGTATGGTGACTATTGTAGAACCTTTCTTCCCCATCGGTTATAGGTTTGTCGAGCAAATTTACAAGTGTGTGTGACTTAAGTTCGTCGTTTTTTTCGTTCCGGATTGTAGCGCAAAGACATTCTAAGTATAGCACTCTCCATGTCACGTTGTGCGTCCTTGAGCTTGTTCTAAAAGGCCGCAGTAAGGACTATGTCTCACTACCGTATGTTATCACTGGCAACATATACTGATTGGAGACTTTAAGTCTTCAGGCTCTGGCTTTACGATGTGCGGGATATTTAATGAGAAACTGTAACTTAATTTCCCGAACGCTGCCATTCCGAGTTGGATTCTTCTCTGTATAGAAGTTGGACCGGGGTTGGGGTTCAAAGATGAATACGGAATAATCATGATCATTCCGTATTCATCTTTGCGCTGAAGTCCCTCCATACATAGCCTTCATCATCTGGGCCTGTCGAGGTCAGTGCGTAAACCATTATGACCTTCAGCGAATACCGTTTGGAGATTATGAGTTATGGTGAGCTACCCTGCTCGACACACTTTTGACTACAACATTATTAATAAGGGACATGAGGACGAGAATCCCAACACCAGCTTGGGATTTCTGATGTCTCTCCCAGTAGTAGAGCAAATTCGAGGAGGGTAATCGATCATCAACGTGACAATCTTATAGTCTTCCTGCATCGTTCACATGTTGTATGTTGCTAGGTGCAATAATCATGGTTTTGTCGGGGATAGCAGGGCATATGTCGTAGATTCTTTGCAACCCTGCTCCATCGTTACCTGACCTGCTAACAGGGCCTGGAATAGAAGTGCTAATGGGGACGGGGGCCGTGTAATTTTTGTTTGAGTCTGAAGGCGGCTTTGCCATAATCCTCACGTTTGGCAGGTATCTTGGGGACTGCAGTGTAATTTGAAAGATTTTTAGGAGGCACTGCTGCCCACCATCTTGTAGGTTCCCCCTTGTGGCCTCTGGCAATTCCCTCAGGATGATAAGGCGGGGTGCAGTTTTATCCTGGTACCCCACGAGAGTCACCGAATGAACTAATTATCGAGCAATACCTGCGTGAACGAATGAAATGTAAAATGCGTGTTTCTAAGACCAAGTTTTCTGGATAGGCCGTCTCTTGCGCGGGCGACTTAAAACATGAAACATAATATTTTGAAACACACGTTGCAGGAAACTCGCCTTAAGGATAACATTAACATAATTTGTATTAACGATGAACACTAACTTAATTTGATTGCAAACAGTGAGAGTGCAAAAATATTCATATTTATTGTCATTCGTCAAAGCCTATCAGCAGAATCATATAAAAAACAAAAATGAATGCATCACATATTTTTTTGATTAAATTGTCTTTAACGATCATCTGACCTATCTATCTATGGCTACAACTGTAAGTTATAGCCATCGATAATCTAACCTCGAAAGAAGAACTGACGTAACAGTCAATCTGGCAACTAATATGTGATTTCGCACCCATTTTAATCTTAAAATATTATTTTTCCTAGTGTTGTGCTTACAGTGCTTATGGTACCCTTTGACAATATTACCTCATGGTATGTGATGTTGCGACCGAAAGTTTAAACACGCTTAACCTATAATAACTGGCACTCTTGACAGCTGCTGGAACACGGCAGTTAGGTATTGGGCGATAGATTTTCAACTTATGGGTATTAGTTAGCTAGGATGCATGTTTATATGCCTTATCACCATTTGATTGAGCTCTAGCCCGCAGCGGGATTCCAACCATGGAGATCCTACTAATGCCGCCTTGGATACACGTTCTAGGATGAAAGTTACGGTTGTTCTTGACAAGCCAATTTCTTTTAGTAGGTGGTATAGGGATTTTGCTGGTATACCCCTTGCTCCGATTTCTACAGCATATAAATTAACCACATAACCGTTTATGAATAATTCATTTGTTAGGTCATAGTATTTGTTAGTTTTTATTGTGTGGTCTTTAGGTATGTTTGTTTCCCACGACACAGTAAGTTCTATAAGTACTATGCGTTTTAGATTTTTTGAGTATAAAAATATATCTGGTCTGGATGACGAAACACCAACATCCTCAGGAATTTTGTAATGTTTTTCATATGTGTCCATCAAAAGAGTCCAATTGGGAGCTGCGCCTAAGATGGAGTAAGGCTTGGATTTCGATTTTGTAGATGACCCTTCTTTTACAAAAGCAACCTGTCGTTTGTTCGTGGTCAAACCTTTTTTTGCTCTAGCTACCGAGAGAGAGATTTCGAGGACTCTATCATGACGGCGTGAATAATGACCCCTATCAAGGAGCACCTTGCATCCTACCAATAGGTGCCTTGCTGTACCTGTGTTAAATGGCTACCTATTTAAATTAAATGGGACAGGTTGTTAAATGGGATGATTTGTTGGTTGAATCCAGATTTGACAAACCATACGAGAAATCGGAGGCATAGGTGCCATGCCTCTGTGATGGTTGAATATTGAAACGATAGGAGGATTTTAACTATGACTCCTAGCCACGATAGCTCAAATTGGAAGAGTATATCTGTTTAAGAGATGATAGATCAGTTTGAAGAATTGATGACCGGTTCAAATTAATTTATCCGATTTTTTTTACTATTTTTAAGAAGACTTATATTTTTAGCCTTAACATAATCTAGTTTTTATACCTTATTGATATTATTGTTATTTTTAGACAACATTCAGCGCATTATACTGCCATCTGGAAACCAGCTGGGCCAGAGCTATGCTGGAACAACTGCAGTTGCTTCTGGCTTCGGAATCACACGTGATGGTAAGATTTTTTTTAATTGATTGATTTTCTTTTAGACCGTTAGAATTTTAATCATTATAAAGAATTCGTCGGTGGGTGGATTATGTCTTTAGTTTCGTTTCGTTCTACACCAAAACTGCTGAAATATGTAACCACTATTAGCATACTTGCGCCGCTTGAGTTGCTCCGGCGAAGTAGCCGCGGCGCCAGCCCTCACGTTGATTTCAGTAAGATGTAACGGCGCTAAAGTGTCTACTTATGTAGCTTCGCCACATTTAGGGCCGCCCTAACTTCCACGGAACCAGAGTCATGCTGTCAGGTATTTTTCCATCGTCATGCATCAGACCATTCGGTTCGAGAATAGCTGCAATTAATAGCTGATTGGCGCTGGTAAAAGTCCGGCAAATGATATCATTAAGGCTGGCGTGGCGGGAAATTCGACTAACACTTCGAGAGCAGAAGAAGCCATAGTGAGGTCACTATGGCTCAACTCGGTAGTTGATCAACTGCAATACCATACTGGAAGTGATGTGCAACATAACACTTAACCTGCACCTACGCGTAAGCTATTAGCGAGACGAAAAGCGAATGGATGTATTAGGCTACCAGCTTTGTAAGAAGGAATGACCTGTAACCAAAGACCAGATTCCCACACAGAAACAACGAAAATATGAGCACGATTTGCGCTTCTAGGATACGTGTTTACTTTTAAAGATCTTTATCTTTTAAAGATTTTTAGAAGCAGTGATAGCTCAGTGGCATTGGCTATGGGCTGCCTTGGGGCAGATCCATAGACTCCCGCCGCGGGCTTGAGCTTCACCGCATGGTGAAAGGGTATTTTGCGAATGCCCGCCTGGCTAGCGACGGGTGGTCGCTAGACAGGCGGGCAAGTAGAAAACCTGTCACCAAGCACCTAACGGTATGTTCCGGCAGCAGTCCTTGAGAGCCAGTGAAATTACAGGCACAATAAGACTTAACATCTATGTCTCAAGGTGACGGGCGCAGTGCAATTCATGACATGTGACGTAATGCATCTGTTATAGACAGAGGTAAGTCCGCTTAACATCAGGTGGGCCTCGTGCTGATCCGTCACAATAACATAAAAAAAAGCTTTCCGTGCTAAATCGCACAGGGGCCGATCCCCGTGTTTCTGAGATGACTACATTTTTGATAATTCAGTAATTGGACAAGCCAGTCTCCATGTATTTTTGGCCTCAGCCAGATATGCAAAATCAAAAGAGCCTAAGATGATGCAAGATTTTTTTTGTACATTTTGTGAAAAATGGCTGAATCGAGTTCTGAATTGAAGTCGCGTTGGTCGAATGATCATGTGAGCCAAAGTCCACATTTTAGTTGTCTGATTTCTGCCATTCTTTGTATTTTATCTATTTAATGGTCTTTTCGTCTAATGATAACAATAAGACTGACCAAGTGCGATACGGATTGGAGTAACATATCAAACAAATATATTCCATTCGTTATCATTGCCCAGAGTAGTCTAGGAAAAGAGTAAAAAATACATATTCTATCTAAAAAATAAATAATTTTAGAGCCGTTTAAGTCCTAAATTTTAGACCATTTTTCTTAAGAGTTCTGTAGCAAAAACACTAGTTGTGTTCTGTCATAGAGTGAGGTCACATTTGCTCAATTTAATATGATTTAATTTTGAGATTGATATTTCCAAAAACTGAATCGACTAAAAGTCCATAAAATTATTAAACCTAATCACAAAATTTCACGAAAATAAGAAACGTGACTCGTAGAGGAAATCAACCGGAAATCCGGACAGTATACGAAAGCATTTTTGCCCAAGCTAAAACGGATACACTACGCTCGTGTTCTCTCGGTCAAAGAATGGACGAGACGTCACATAAATGCCAATCGATGATAGTTATGCAACGCAACGCATATTTATTTTAATGTATGCTAGGTAACGCATTTTCCAAAAAATCCCATTGACTACTGTATAACAGTGTACTATGACAGTATACTGTAGTAACAGTGTGTTATAAAGTTGAGATTATAGGTGTACAATTCTATGTTGCAGGTGCTGTAATCTCTTCTAACCAGTTCTTAAGCCATGTAAATCTGCCAGTGATCACAAATACGGTGTGCTCTGTATCCTTCCCCACCATTCTTCAGGGTTCTAATATCTGTACCAGTGGCGCTAACGGCAGAAGCACCTGCAGTGGGGATTCTGGCGGTCCTCTGACTATCCAAAGTCTTGGCAATCCAGTCTTGGTTAGAATATCATCTTTTTAAGAATCTTTTGTTTCATATATGTTTAAGTAAGTAAGTTAAAAGAGGAAACTTATCGCGTTCGGATATAGTTACTGGCTTAAGCTATAACTTATTGCGGTGACTTCAACTACGCAATTGATGCTGATGAGAAATCCCAGACAAACTGATTGGAGTATATACGTATTTAAATGAAATTTAAATACGTATATGCTCGTATATTTAAATAGACACACGAGTTCCAACAGCTTTTTGATACTACAAATATACTAATTACCTTCTTAATCAAATTAATACATAACTCAATGATGTTGTGGAGATCATTGTGTAAAGCAGATGAAACCGGATATCGCCGATTTAAAGGTTTCTATTGAATTCGTGCAGCAATCAATGGACGTTTTGACCGGTAGGGTTACAGATATCGACAAGCAAGTCCAAGGGCTGCTTAAAACAAAAGATGACGTGATAAATCTTCAGCAACAGCTGGAGCAGATGCGTGGTGCCATACGAGATCAAGATCAGAGGTCGCGGCTGAACAACATTGAGATTAAAGGAGTCCCCATATCTAATAGCGAGAACCTCTTTTCATTGGTATCAAAGATTGGCGACCTTATCATGTGTCCAATTTCTAAGCAGCAGATAAATTATATAGCCCGAGTGCCTATGCGCAACGATAAAGTAAACAAATCTATCGTGTTGTCTGTTAATAACCGGTATCTAAAAGATGACTTTGTAGCGGCCGCTAAGAAACGCACAATCATTCCCGCTGATTTGGGTCTGCAGGGAGAAATGCGAATATTTGTTAATGACCACCTTACCCTCGAAAATAAAATTTTACTCAATAAGGCCAAAGCACTAGCCAAAGAGCGCAATTACGCATTTACGTGGGTAAGAGGATGCAAAATTTTTATGCGAAAAAATCCGACTTCCCCGGTTCTTATCATAAAATCAGAAGCAGATTTAAAGAGACTGTCAAGTTGAAGTATTGTGTTATGTTGTTTTTTTAGGAATGTTTTTAATAGTTACGGTAACACCTGCTTGCTTGTAATGAGTGTGGTTATTTATACAGGACACGCGCTGTTTTATATTTTAAAACACCAATGCAGTTGCTATGCGTCGATCTATAGTTTTCTTATCGCTTTAAATCAGCTGGTCGCCGGTCATTTTCTGTTTTTTTACTGCTGTCATATTTCATTTCCAACCAATAATTTTTATGCTCTTTTGCACAATGCACATTATTATTTTATATTAGAAAAAGCTATATTGCGTATTACTGAATACCGAAAAGTGTATTTAACGCATTATAATAAGCGTATACCCTTATATTTCATACCCATTCCGATTCTAATAATCTGGTATTTTAAATGGATCCAATAACAATTTACTACCAAAATGTTAGGGGCTTACGCACTAAAACTGCTGAATTTTATAGAAATGTGTGCATCAATAATTATGACGTTATATGCCTTACTGAGACTTGGCTCCTTGATAGTATAAGTGATAGCGAGTTATTTGATGATCGATACATTATTTGGAGGCGTGATAGGGATTTTCAAAAAACTTCTCAATCTCGCGGTGGTGGAATTTTGATAGCTTTGCTCCGGGACCTTGCCGCCGAAGGTCGCAGTGACTGGTGCTCCGCTGCTGAGGACTTTTGGGTGACCATATCGCTACAGCATGCTCGACCAAAAGTAGCTTATAAAATGCACATTTGTGTGGTATATATATGTGAACAAAACTTAGGTAATTCAATGGTAGTACAAACGAATATTTTTTCTGATACTCTTAATGACATTGTATTGAATTGCCCACTGGATAAGTTTATTGTTTTAGGTGATTTTAATATTCCAAATTTAACATGGATCCTTTCAGAAGACGGTTGCTCATATCAGCCGCATAATATCCAAGGTACTTATCAGTTTGAGTTTTTTGATAAATTAGCTTTGTGTAACTTATTGCAATACAACTCCATAGTTAACAGCAACGATAGAATTTTAGACCTAGTACTATCTAATAACCATGTATCGGTCTCTCACTCTGGCAGCCCTTTAGTTAAAGAAGATCCCCATCACAAATCACTTTGTATTACTGCCGAGTTTGTAGAACTCCACTCGTTGAAGTGTGAACCCTATTTAAAATATTTTTATAATTCTGGAGATTATGATGCCATTTCTTTGAGTTTAAACAATATTAATTGGGAAATGGAGTTATCTCACATACCTCTTAATGATGCTATTGCTTATTTATATAATATTTTGTATAATTTACGTAATGAGTTTATTCCTTCTAAATTGTTCTCTCCAAATCGCAAATATCCTCTATGGTACAAACCCCCACTTTTGAAATTATTAAAAGAAAAAAATAAGTATCGTCATAAGTATAAGATATATGGTAACAAGGGCGACCTTAATTCTTTTTATACATTAAGAGACCGCGCTAGAGACATGGAGAAAGATATGTTTACCAATTATATAACTGGTATTGAAACCAATATTTTGAAAAATCCTAAAGCCTTTTGGTCGTATGTAAAGACCAAAAAGCAGTCCAATGCTTACCCCTCCTTACTCAGGCTAGGCCAGCGCTCTTCGGATCAAGGTGCAGATATATGTAATATGTTCGGTGATTACTTTTTTTCTACCTTTCTTCAACCCTCGTCTTCTTCTGTAGGTATGTGTCTTCCACATAGCTTACACGCTGAAACCGTTACAGAGATAGCATCTATTGAGGTACTGCAGCTGGAAGTATTGAAACTTTTTAAATCACTAGACCGAAACAAATCTGCCGGTCCAGACCACATACCTCCGATTTTTATTATTAGGTGCGCGGAAAGTCTGGCGGTCCCACTTACCCTGTTATTTAGACGATCTTTAAATGAAGGCGAAGTTCCTCATCTATGGAAAACTGCATTTATATCTCCAATCCATAAGAAAGGGCCAAAGGACGACATTGAAAATTATAGACCCATATCTATGCTATGTGTGTTTGCCAAAGTGCTAGAAAAAATTATTTACAAACAGTTATACTCTACACTTAAGCATACACTTAGCGAAGAGCAACATGGTTTTCTTAAGGGAAGGTCTACAACATCTAACCTTTTATTATGCAGTGATTTTTTATCAAAAATAATGTCGGAACCATCTCAAGTAGACGTCATTTACACTGATTATAGCAAATGCTTCGACAGAATAGATCACGTAATTTTGTTGCATAAACTTGGCCATGTCGGCATTCGCGGTAATTTATTTAGGTGGTTTTCATCTTATGTACAAAATAGGTGTCAAACGGTAGTGCTTAATGGTTATACATCTTCTTCTATGTGTATTCCTTCGGGAATCCCCCAAGGATCGTTGTTGGGACCTCTCATTTTTATATTATTTATATATGATATATCACACTGCTTTCGTTTTTCTAAAATTCTTCTTTATGCCGATGATATGAAAATTTTGTGTCCTATTACAACCATGGAAGACGCCTCACGCCTTCAGGACGATTTAGATAGATTTCAAGATTACTGTCATTTTCATAAGTTAGATTTAAATGTCTCGAAATGTTATGTTTGCTCATTTACGCGTAAACCGTCGTCTCTTATACACAGTTACCTCTTGAAAAACTCCCCCATTGCCAGAATATCTTCTATTAATGACTTAGGAGTCATCTATGACTCAAAATTACTATATGATGCACATATTAGCAATATTATCAACAAAGCCTCGAAAGCCTTGGGATTTGTTTTAAGGATGTCTTCGGAGTTTACAGAAATCAAAACTTTAAAAATTTTATACTGTGCCTATGTACGAAGCCACCTCGAATACGCCTCCCAAGTTTGGAATCCAAGTTACAACATCTACATAACCCGTATCGAAGCCATACAAAAACGATTCCTCCGTTACCTTCAATTCCGCGCAAAAGTGTATATGCCAGATTATACCTCTCGTTGTAAAAAATTTCATTTACTCCCACTGCAGGAGAGGAGACGTATCGCAGACATCGCCTACCTCCTAAACATAGCAAACGGCACGGTAGACTGTCCGGAGTTACTCGGTCAATTGGGGTTACGTACCCCAGCGGTTACTCTTAGATATCCGGAACTCTTACACATTCCTAGTGCATCGTGCAAGTACAGGAAAAATACTTACCTCATTAGGGCATGCAGGTGTTATAACAGTACAGCTATAGATATAGATCTGGATCTATTTAATACTTCTGCATTGCAATTGAAACGGCTGCTGAATGAGAAATACTTCTCTTAATGTGATGTATTTAACTTTAGTTAATATTCGCAACACTGTATTCTCGTTTGTGTCTACTGACTACATATACTATTTAAGGCCGGGATTACATTGTCATATGTATATATTTTTATATTGGTATGATAGTGTATTCCGCGCCTAACGTAATTTTATATATCTGTGAAAACTTATAATTGGCTTTCTGTTTTTATATTTCATAAATATTATTGTAACTAGCTGTTAGTTTTCCTAGCATAATAAAATAAAATAAAATAAAATAAACCAGGCAGTTACCCAAATTGTTCTCATCTCAGCGTGTAAGTATGAACAGCCTGTACGAGTTGAGAAATATATATCCACCGCATTGAAACGCGGACGTTGTATCAAGAGCCTGCAACGGAGCCAGCAGGCGTCAGTTAGGTGGCGTGGCTTATTGAAAGATATAATGTATACCTCTATTGGAAATGCTCCAAATTTATTACTTTAATCTCTCCATTATCTGTTCAAATTCAAAAGAAAACCTTTGTAACGTTTCAGATTGGAATAACTTCATTTGGATCAGCCAGAGGTTGCCAGCTCGGGTACCCAGCTGTCTTTGCCAGGGTCACTTCCTTTGTCAACTTCATCAATCAGAACCTGTGATTGGACTTGGAATTCCGCTATTGAATAAAGTTCATTTATAAAGAATATATTTCAAGCATTTTTTTTATTCCGACCGTTAAGCGGCTTTGAAAAATGACGTACCGAACGAATGTATCTAGTACGACGCTATTTGTTTTAAAATTTTGTCAGTATGCTTTCAACAATTTTAGTACAAAACAGTGATACAAATAGATAGTCATACATATAGCACATTATGTACGCGTATATCTACTGAACTATCAAGCCTTCGTTCTTAAATACATATTTCTTTATAAAACGCAAGTCTCTGGGACCTCATGAGACCCACTATAAAGCTATAAGATTTTTTTAAGACCATCATATTTCCTGTCATGAGCATAAAAATGTTATGCAACGCAAAAGTCAGATTAAAGAAGAGTTTATGTTGTGTACCGAAATGCGAATGGTCAGATTGATGTGACATCTAACTATAATGAGCATAATTAGGAATAACAATATAGAGCTAAATAAGCTTGAAATAATTTTCAGTAACAGAATTACAGGCAAGTTTTAGGCTAGTGTACAATAAATATGTCATGATTTTGGATTACTTCTATCACTGTATCCGTTCGGACTGAAAACCTTAATTTAGATAGATATAGTGCTAGAAGTAATCCAAAAAAGGTATGGATGGACTGCAATATGTATGCATTCCCCTCGTCTTTCTCAATTATATAATCTAATTTGGAACGTGTTAACCAATTTTAATATTGTTATGTTGGTAATAACGCCTGATCGGCGAATGAAATTAAAAAAATATAAATTTACGAGACAACAAATTATAGTCATGTGCGGGATTTGAACCCGCGTCTCCTATAGCCCCGGCTATGACTATATTTTTTTCTCTCGTAAATTTGTAATTTTGTAATTTTAACCAATACCTGACACAATCGTGATCTAGTTTTGCGCGCCTAAATCTTACACTTACCTATTTTTTATTGTAGCTCATGTACATGTTCCATTAAAAAATGGGTATCCACTAAACTGAGACACTATAATATATCTATGATAAAATCAATACTTAGCTACAGATATGATTTATTTATTGTTTATAATAAAATTCTCTTTCAATAAATCAATATTGGCAGCGGGTACTTGTCTACGACCCAGTAAAAGTGTTGAACTCTACCTACACTAAAAAAACCTACTAACTAGGTAATAAATTAAATAAACACTATAGTTAGACATAAGTATGACTTCATTTTCAATAGATTATACACTTCAGACTTTATACCAACATGGGACCATTATTGGACATATAATGCCTATCCCATGCAGACTTTGACAATTATGTTGCCCAAAGAATCCAACTCGTTCACACGTTCGTGAAATTACGCGAATCTTTTCGTAGAGCCTTAAGAGAAGAAATTCTTCAACTACTGTGTGTTGCTAGCAGTGATGACTTATGGCACTGAGACGTGTTCCTTAACTATGGCCCTTTTGGAGAAGCTCAGAGTCGCTCTTCGAGCTATGTAGAGAGCTATGCTCGGAATTTCTTTGCGTGACAAAATCACGCAAGAATGAAGAGAAGTCACGCCCCATTGCTCGACGAACCGATAACCGATGGAGAAAGATTCTCGAGTCGTTATCAAATTACACCGGAATACATAGAGTTGGTAGGCCCTCCACTAGATGGACTGTTAAAATTGTAAAAGTCGCGGGTAGTACAATGGTTACAAAGGCCTAATAGTCGTCCATTGTGGCGTTTAATGAGGGGAGTTAAGTTTTTATTTACAGTGGACGTCTTCCGACTGGTGATGATGATTATCGTAGGACCATTATGTTTTAACAGACCTGCTACTAGACAAGAGTATAATGACGTTCTGACATCTAAGGTAAGTTTTGCAACTTGTATTAGATCAGTGACCATGATTATTATTGACTGTTAAGACATATTATGTTGATGTCACAGGTTGGGTCGTGCATTGATTGCCGGTAAACCTCGGCCAATTTTATGCAAATTTAGGGATATTACTATGCGCGATAAGTTATAGTCCGCTAAAGCTGGCTTGAAGGGATCTGGCGTCAAATTATCAGAGTTCCTAACAAAGGTGCCACACGACGTCTTCATGGCGGCCCGACAGCGCTTTGGTATTTCAAAGTTTTGGACGCGGCAGGGCTTTGTTTTTGTCATCGGACCGAACGGGGATCGCCACCGTGTGAGCAGCATTGGAGATCATGACGCGCTTCAGCCAAAGGAGGCTTTAAAACCCCCTGTTGTGCTCAAGGAACCAGCCACTTCGAACCATGGCGAGCAGCAGCTTTCAAAAAGTAGTTTGATTTACTGGTGTTTATTTCTAGTGTATGTAAGTTGTTAACATTGAAAATACCTGCTTTTATTGCAATCGATGCAATGAATGCCGGTCGGATCGAATGTATTACCTTCTCTATGAATGAATCATAATAAAAATAAAATAAAATAAATAAAAAGCTTTTATTTCTTCCTTACAAAATATGACTAAAAATTACAATATACTAATCTATCCATTTTTTAAACTAATACTTACTACTAATATAATACATTTACAACTTATAACTTAACACTTAGGTACATTATTTACTCAATTATTCTAACTATCCTTTGAATTAATGTAAGGACCCCCTGTTGCGGTAAAAGCCTCCTCCAAACTTTTCCATTCTTCCCTTTTTCTCGCAACTCTTGCCCATAGTTTCCCAGCAACATGCGCAATATCATCGTCCCACCTTTTATATGGCCTTCCTCGTCTGCGTTTTTTATCCAAAGGGGTCCAGTTCGTAACGACCTGAGCCCATCTGTTAGCATCTAGTCTTTGGATATGCCCTGCCCATCTCCATTTCAGTTTTAATATTTTTTCTATGACATCATTAGCTCTAGTAATTTTTCTTATACATGTATTTTTCACTCGATCTTTTAATTTGATATTTAAAAAGCTTCTCTCTAATCCTCTTTGACAAATTTTTAGTTTTTCATGTTGTTTTTTTGTTAAGGGCCATGTTTGGCAGGCGTATGTAAGGCATGGAGTAAGGGATATATTCATAGCTTTGGTCTTCAGTCTGATTGGTATTGATCCCTTAAATATTTCCTTCATAGCCCAATACTTGTTCCATGTATTTGTTATTCTTCTTTTAATTTCTTTTTCGGTGGAAGTTTTGAATGATATAAGTTGGCCCAGGTAGATATAATCTTCAACATAATCAAGGGGTTGTGAGTTGAGCGATATTGTAATTTTGGATTTATTTGTCATTACTTTCGTTTTGTCTCTGTTAATTTCTAAACCGGCTTCTTTGCTTTTTTGACAGAGTGTTTTTATCATTGTTTCAAGTTCGTTAGGGTTTTCTGATAATAGCACTAGATCGTCTGCGAATCTTAAATGGGAGTGGTATTTGCCATTAATTTTTATACCAACTTCATCCCAGTGTAACTGCCTAAAGATAGTTTCTAGAACGGCAATAAAAAGTTTTGGTGATATCGGATCTCCTTGTTTGACACCTCTTTCAATAGGAAAAATTGAGCCTGCAGACTCTAGTCGTACTCGCGCTGTACTCTGTCTGTATATCTCTTTTATGATGTCTATGTAATCTTTATTGATGCCTTGCTCTCTCAAAGCCTGCCAGATGATGTCGTGTGATATTGAATCGAAAGCTTTGGAATAATCTATAAAGCATATATATAGGGGCTTATCGTACTCCATATACTTTTCTATTATTTGTTTCAGAGTATGAATATGATCGACAGTGGAGTATTTTTTTCTAAAGCCAGCTTGCTCTACTGGTTGGTTCTCATCTACTAGTTTCGATTATTCTTCTGAGCAATGTTGTGGTGAAAACTTTGTATAAGCAAGAAATCAAACTTATCGGTCTGTAATTACTTATTACTTTTGGATCTCCTTTTTTATACAATAGGACTATTTCTGAGCACATCCATTGCTCTGGGAGATTTTTCTTTTCAAGTATCAAATTGAACAACTTAGTCAACGGAGACACCAATTTATCTTTACCTGCTAAAATCATTTCATTTGTAATGCCATCTGGGCCGGGCTTTTTTCACTCTTCATATTTTTTATGGACATTTCTATCTCAACTTCCATGAAAGGGAGAGCGGGGTCTGTATTGAATATCCGGTCGCATCTACTTAGTTCTGTGTCTAAACAGGTTTTGCTGTATAGATTTTTGTAGAACTGTGTGGCGATTTCCAGCATGTTGTTTCTATTAGTAATTATGTTGCCAGAGAAATTAAATAATTGTGTCATTCGTTGTTTTGTACTATTTATTTTTTTATATGCTTTTTTGACTCCGCCTGTTTTCTCCAAATAATGTTTTATTTTGCCTATTCCGTAGTTTTTAATATTTTTTTCAATTTTTTTATATATTACTCTGTACAATTTACTAAGCAGAATTTTCTCTTCCCTCGTTTTATGAGTTTTTTTTTTAAGATCATATTTTTGTATTTTAAGCTTTAATATATCTTTTGTGATAATAGTTTGTTTTATCTTTGAATTCTTTGTTCTTGAGTTTTGCGAACATTTTAATAATGTTTTTTGTAATTTATTATAGAATGATTGCACAGTTTCATTTCTTAAATGTGTGATTTCTTCAAATTCTTTTTCGAAACTACTGTAATCTATGTATCGCTTGTAACTATTTGTATAATTGGCACGAGATTGTCTTTTTTTCTCAGTTTTCAGGGTTAATCTAACCATTCTGTGGTCGCTAGGATGTAGCAAACGGCTGAGCACCGAAAGGTTCTCTACGTTTTCGGGTATATTAGTGGTTATAAAATCTATTTCATTTTTTACTTCTCCATTTGGCGATACCCATGTCCATCTTAGTTTATTTGGCTTATTGAATATGGTATTTATTATTTTTAATCTGTGCTGTAGGCAGAACTCTACAAACATTTGGCCTCTCTGGTTTCTTTTACCAAACCCGTGCTTGCCCATTACTAGGTGCTCGTTCAATTCAGGTTTTCCTATTTTTGCGTTCATGTCTCCCATTACAATCATGTTTTTATTGCATTTTTCTATTGCCTTTTCCAAGTCATCGTAAAAATGTTGTATTTCAGGCATTTTCGCCGTTTCCGTGGGGGCATATACTTGTATTATGGAATATAACTTTTCTTGTATTTTAGTTTTCAGTATAACGACCCGTTCAGATATTGCAATAAAATCCTGCACAATTATAGTTTTTTGCTTCTTAACAAGAAAACCGACGCCTTTTTCACCCTTTGTTTGTCCGAAATAGTACAGAATGTAATATCCTCTGTCCTCTATTTTATATCCCAGTCTTCTTACTTCTGAGATACCAATAATGTCCCATTTTATATCCGATATAGCATTTTCCAAGTCTGTTATTCTTATTTCATTAGCTAGTGATCGCACGTTAAAGGTTGCTAAGTAATATTTTGTGATGTTTGGGGGGTGGTAGTCTACTGCCCCCGCGGTGACCAACCGTTCTGGGGGAGGTTTGATGAGGTTTTCCATTTTACTTTTTGTTGTTATGTTAGGGGCGGTATTAAAAGTTGGGTATTGGAGGGGCTGCGTTCGTTGCTAATCTGAGTCTGGTCCACCTGACGAATGAGCTGTATCATATTTTGGTGTGTCTTTATGTTTATGAAAGTACTTTGTAATTATTGCATGCCCTTCGCTATTATTCTTCACTTTAGTCTTCTTTGCTACATGTCGTTGCCCATGTGAATCATTTTTTTGCGCGTCAATGTAACCTGATTGATAAGGAGGAGTAGTTTCCAACTCCCTTTTTTTGAAGTTTGTTTTATTTGAGTTTTCTATTAATTGTAGTTTACTCATATGTTTTGGTTCTTTGACCACAAGTTGATCGTATCTCAAATAAGCAATATTTCCTTCCTTTCTCTCTTTTTGTAATTGGTCTTGCAATTTTTTTCTGTTTTCTAATATTTGTTGTGGAAAATCTTCTTTTATATACATGGTTTTGCCCTTTAGGTGGTATTTGTTTTTAAGCACATTAATTTTTTTGCCATAAGTGGTAAATGTTACAATGATGGGTCTTATTTTATTTTCGTCTTTTCTCCCCATCCTTCGAACCATCTCTATTTCATTTTTGCGACACTCTACTTTAATATCTACATTAATAATGCTTAAAATTTTTGCTTCTAATGTTTCGTAAGAACTTTCTGTCTCTTCCACAGCAAAAAAAATTATATTTCTAATTCGGATCTGTTTTTCTAGTTGTAGAAGTCTTTTATCTCGCTCAGACCCAACTTTTTCGAGGTTATCAATCTCTTCATAGATGGTGTTAAATTTATGGTCTATGTGTTCATTTATATTTTTTGTTATTCGAATTTCTAAATAACTTTAACTTTTTAAGCGATTCTTCAGAGTCTCTACAAATATCTAATCGAAGCTCTCTTATCAGGTGCTCTATATTTTCCATTGTGCTGCCCTCTGTATTGAACTAACGGAACTACTAACGGATATCTTATGTGAGGAAGAAGTTGTTGAAGGTGGTACTACAACTCTTCGATAGATGTCACTATTTTACTGTGCTATTCCTGTGGTACAAGATTTTTCCTGTAGAGGTCGCTATTATTAGTATTTTAATCGACAATGATATGGCAAAATTTAAGATTAGAATGGAAATTTCTTCTATCTGATATCACCTTTTTACAAGTTCCTCGTTTAGTAGTTTTAATAAGTAATGCTTATATTACCTTACTATACAGCTGATATTGGTTCTTCTTCACAATTCTGTGTCTATTTATGCACTGATTAAGCCGAATTTTATTGTAATATTTCATGCACCTATTTTTCACCTTTTTCGTAGTTTATTCACTGATTTAGCCAATGATTTGGGTAACTAACACTTTTTGACTTCTGTTTTTACACTTTTACTTTTAAAACCTTCGTAAATAATTAGAATTAAAATTCGCAGAGCAACTCGTAAGCAATGTTGACTGTACCGCGCCCTCTAGCGGATTTTGAATCTAAATTTGAATGAATCATAGAAAAAAGTAATACACCGAAAGAATTAATGCATTGCCATGACCGTAGATTATAGTACAACCAACTTAACTGTGCATTTGGCGAAGGCGCTGCTGATCAAGGAAATCAACCACAAACTGTCACAATTTGAAGGAATGTTGAAGTTCTTTTTTCTGCCACCTGAACAGATAAGTTGGTGGGACTGTAATACATTTTTTGTGTTGATTGCGTTGTGTTCCGTTTCTAATACTTTTAGCCATGTTGTATTTTACTTTTCGCGTTACTGAATTCGTCGGATTTATCCATTTTTAAAACAGATAACGTCGTGTGTTACATTCGATTCACGGATGGTTCATGTTTGGGATATGTTTCGGCCAGGGGCTTGTCACCAGGCTACTGTACTACAATGACAATTCAAAGTGAACAAACTAAACCTCACTGACCTTTTACTCCCAGAGTCCCGTATGCGAAGAGTTGCTTGCTTCGGGGAGGGCTTCAGCTTTTCGAACCACAACCACGAGATTACTGCGTAGAGCGGTAGGTACGTCTAGATGTGAACACTAACAGCCTTACTTATAAACGCTACTTAAATTTTAAACATTACTGAGCCGCTGATTAGCAAACTTTCTTACTCATAAACGCTACATAACTTTATCCAGTACCTAAGTACTGCTTAAATCAGCAGTCAATTTAAACACCGTCCCACCCTTGTTTAAATTTTAAGTAACAAGATGGCGCCCATATTTCTGATCAGCTGATTTAGTTACAGACCCACCAACTTATCTGTTCAGGTGGCAGAAAAAAGAACTACAACATTCCTTCAAATTGTGACAGTTCGTAGTTGATTTCCTTGACCAGTAGCGCCCTCGAAAACTGCACAGTTAAGTTGGTGGTACTATACAAAGAAAAGTATTATATTTACTTTTTAATTTCAAGATATTTAGCACTAGATACATGCTATTTGGCCATTTAGGTCATTCATAATACTTTTTAGTACAATGTTGTCAGTTTAAAATACGTTCGACCTCATTATCCATTGCTTAGCTAAACAGGTGCTATGTAGCGTTTATAAGTAAGAAATATTTAAGCAGTACTTAAACACTTTTTAGTTATCCATTACTTAGCAACTACATAGCGATGTTTTTATAAGTAAGGGGGTTAATGTTTCCTTTGTGCAGTAAACACAATACACACGCAAATTAACAGTTCCGTAATAGCACCGACTGCAGAGCGAGGTAGAGCAAACTATACGCGAATTCGTCCGTATCACAGTAGTGCGTAAGCGTCACTGGCGCGAATGGCCTCACTCGTGGCAGCGTTAGCGCACTTATGGCGGCAGTCATATGACCGCGCGTCCTCTTCACCTCCCCTGCTTCACCCGCACCTTGCGCGGTTTTGTATAACCATATTTGGGTGGTTACACGTAGTCAGAGTTAGGTTTGAGAGGCTAGCCGCATTTAAATTATCATTTTAAAACCGTAATCTGGCTCAAGCAGGATAGAACTGATTAATCTGTTTTTTTTATTGTTTTTTTTTGTTTATTGTTTCATTATGTTTATTCTGTTGTAGAGATTTACATTTTCGCTGGATACTGCTGTTATTTATAACACAACTGGCAGGTGGATGATTCACTTGGTAGTTTAATTGTTTTGTTTTATTTAACTTTTATTTAACCGTATTTATTTAATAAAAATTATTTGTTTATTTTCATAAATATATTACGTATTTTTATTTTAACAGATAATGTCTAATGTCAGTAGTGACACTGAATATGTATCACTGTCTTCTTCCTCAGACGACAGTTTCAGCAGTATTCCCAATCTTTCAACCACATTAGAGTCACTTTTCTGCACATTACCTAAAAATTTTAATGTTTTACACATAAATGCACAAAGTGTTCCAGTTCATTACTCCGATATGTTAGCGTCATTTGAGCATAAAAATATACATGCCATTCTAGTGTCAGAATGGCATGTATATCAGATGTCAGCGGAACCACCTGCTGCTGATGCTGGTGAGCATATGTTCATAGAAGTTTCCCTCTCCCATACTAAATTACTCCTCGGAGTTTACTATAGTCACTCTTCTGGTGTTGATTTTTTTTTTACTTATTTTGAGACGCTTCTTGAAGTTCACTGTCCGTCTTATGAACACACTATAATCATGGGTGGCTTTAATACATGTCTCCTTAAGAAAGACTCCCGTACTTCTAAATTATTAGGGCTGGCAATCTGACCATCCTTCCCACAAATGCCACGCATTACTTTCCAAATTCAACACCGTCATTTCTTGACTTAATGATTGTTTCTACTTCAGATTACGTTGGCAGGCACGGTCAATGTGCGGCGGATGCTTTCTCTTTCCATGATCTGTTATATCTCTCTTATAAAATCCGTCCACCTAAAGCTAAGCCCAAAATTCTTCTACAACGTAGTTTTGGTGGTATTCATCTTAATTGCTTACACGACGCCCTTCAAATCGACTGGTCTGATGTAGTCAACTCAATCAGTATTAACGACAAAATTAAAAGCTTCAATAATACTATGCTAAATTTGTTTGATAAGCACGCTCCTCTCAGACCAGTCAAAATAAAACATCTACCTGCGCCTTGGCTCACTAATGATATAAGATCATTGATGCATAAAAAAGTTTTAGCCAAGGCACGGTACAAAATGAACTCAAGTGATACGAACAAAATGAAATATCTAGAAAACCGTAATCTCTGCAATAGGTCATGTAGGAATGCATTACGCCAGCACATTCATAAATCAGTAGAAAATGAAGATCCATCGAAGGTATGGAAGTTTCTTAAAACTTTGGGAGTCGGAAAGCAACGTCATGATACGTTGCCTAATCACATGATGTCAATAATCTCCATCAATATTTTTCAACATTCACATGTTTTGATGCAAATACGAAAGCATCTACATTGAACTCTCTTTCTACAGATCCGACTCCCATATATCCATCGTTTGCTTTTCGTCATTTTACTGATTATATCAAGAAGATTATAATATTATCCATCTCGTCGAATGCAGTCGGTAGCGATAGTATCAGTCGTAATATGATAATTGTATTTGACGAAATTCTTCCTATTATTCAACATATATTTAATAAATCCATTGACAGCTGCACCTTTCCATCTATATGGAAAGAAGCACAAATTATATATCTTTCAAAAAAGTCTAATCCCTTTTCTTACTCCGATTTTCGTCCAATTTCCATCTTACCTTTCCTTTCCAAAGTTTTAGAGCGCCTCCTATGCCATCAACTTAGTTCTTTCCCAAATAATCTCATGAATCCTTATCAATCCGGATTTCCTCCTTGTCCTGGCCACAGTACAGTATCAGAGCTAATTAAAGTCACAGACGATATTAGGTTCGACATAGCTGATAGGCAGGTGACCGTTCTATATATGTTGACTACGACTTACTACTTAAAATCCTAACCTCTCTTAATATATCTCCTACAGTAATTGAGTGGTTTCATAGTTACCTGTAAGGACGCCGGCAACGTATTTGGATTGATGATACTTTTTCATCTGGATCTTACCGAAGAGCAGCTTAGTAAATTAGAACGTTTGCAAAATTTCTGTATGCGTTTCATATTTGGTTTATGACAGAATGACCATGTGTCTGTATTTCGCAATAAGCTTAAGTGGTTACCTATTAGCCTTCACTGGAACATGCATACACTATCCATTCTTAATACTATTATTTTTTCCCTAACACCCCATTGTATCTCAAAAAACTAAAAAAGATTAATAATTACAATAATATTATTTTAGGAAGTATATATTATGTATGTTTAATTTTATATATATTGTATTTATGTAGGTATTTTATGTTTATTATATTTGATATGTACAATACATATTTATTTTAAATTATATTTTTTTTATTTTATTTCTTGTTTCTTTGTCACACTACCGTTCACAAGTTTACGTTGTCCTATCCATTCAAAGGTTGTCTGTAAGAGATTGCTTTTGCGATAAAAACGACGATTGTATTGCCACTTCACATATTTAATTAATTATATATATAGTTGTAAATGTACACTTCTAACTAACTACTTCTGTTTGCTTTATATGTACCGTATAACTATCCACCATGGTACTCATCGGCTCTCACTAAGATACTAAAAGAAAAATTCAAGTACCACTTTAAATGGAAGTTTATGGCTAAATTAGCTGCAAAAAAGCTGGGTGTTCTTAGGAAAGTGCGGCGGTATTTTACATCACGATAGCTCCTAAGCCTCTATCAAGCTCAAGTCCGGTCTTGTATGGAATACTGCAGCCATTTCTGGGATGATTCGGCTAAATACTAGCTCAAAGCCTTGGACTCCATTGATAATCGAGCAAAGACTCATTGGTGACGATGCGTTTGTGGAGGCTAGACTCCAAAGCCTCGAGCATAGACGCATATTTGCCAGTTTATCGGTGTTTCACAGGTTACATTTCGGAGAATGTGCGATCGATTTACATAACCTCATTCCGTCTTCAACTTTTTTTCATCGGACAACAAGACGCACTGGAACACGGCATTCATACATGGTCGAAATTCCGAAAATACGCACAAGGTGCTTTAAATCCAGCTTCATAATGCGTACGGCTGAAGTATGGCACGCCCTACTAGAACAATCACTGAAACTGTACCTATTTCTCCTACCACCCGGTCGTGGAAGTCAGGGTAAACCGCATGTTCACGCACGCAGTTTCTTTTGTCTTTAGCATGAGCAGTTAACGACCACAAAACCCAAGGGTTGACATTGAAAAAGGTCATGCGTCTCTATTTCCCGAAAGATATAATCTGGAAGTATTCAAGTATAGAGTTAATAGGTATCTGCTAGGCAAGCATGTTCTACATCATAAGTTCATCAAAAGTAAACAAAACAACAGTAATTTCCACTACAAATGTCCATCAGTAATAATGGTAAAGAAATATGTGATTTTTATCATATTTTTTTTTACCACTGACTACCACTTCATCTCCTAACTGTTACATTCCACCTTATATTAATACCAACTGCAACATCCACAACATCGAAGTTGATCCTAATGTTATACGTAAATACCAGAAAACACTGGATTTAAGTAAGTCAGCCGGGTCAGATTCACTTTCAGCTATTTTTTTCGTGAAATGTGCCGATGAGCTGGTAGAGCCAGCGACTTTACTATTTAAACGATCCCTGGCTGAAAGCGTCGTGCCCACTCTATGGAAATCTTTGCCTTTATCTCACCAATTCATAATAAACGGTCAAGCGCGTGTCGGGCCACGCGCAATGTAGGGTTCCGTAGTAGCCCGTTATCATAATATAGAATAATTCTGTTGTTCTTTTTCTTTTTATCTCTCTACCTATAACTTTCTAAGCAATTTGTTTATAAATTGTGATTGCTTGCACGTGTAGACTGTTGTTGACCGTGACTATTAAGTAGGAATCATGGATTATCTATACGTTTCTTAGATGCTTACAAACTTTTTTCTTTAACGACACCTCTCTATAACGCCATAAAATGCACAGTCCCTTGAGTTTACACCGTATATGTATATATATCTATATATAGTGTAAACTATATAACGACACTGAAGGAACTGTGCATATATATTCAAGAACCAACAAACAGAGTCATAATATTTTCCTAGTGAAAAAATATTATTATTTATAATAATAATTATGAGACGGTGAGGATGAGGTCTAAAAAGTACCTTATACCGAAGCTAATCGATCAACTCTGTACACTCATATCTGTTATGACTTAGATATAGGTCATACAGAAGCATAATATCTAATTGTTGCCTCCTAGAGTTTAATTGCAATAATTTATATTTGTTTAGCAGCTCTTCATAATGGTTTAACATAATGTAATAAATACGTTAATTCGTTGTTGAAGTTACTAGAGGACCTTATGACAAAATTAAATATTTTTAAACCACGTGCTATCGTTATATTTTGAATATTTACATTAACGATTAATTTAGTACCTAATATTATTCCTTAATCCTTTATGACTTGAACTTCATTAAAGTTAGAATCCCATAACACATATGTAAAATTACACATTACAAATCACACACCCTTCACATGCATGTATACTCAAACATACAGAAACACGCACCGACACATACATCTTTCAAATTCCTCACAAACATTCACTTAAACTCGTACACAAATACTACACCACAGAACAATGACTACACGTAAATATTAATTATTAAAAATATCCAAAATTACGTTAATTCGAATAAAAACAATTTCGTTAAATATTTTTCCTATATGTATATATGTTTCAATGTATTAGTTCAATTTTGATTTTTTACTTAATAGTATATATAAAAGAAAAAATATAGATGTGTTACAGATTCTCTAAAGCCAGGAAGGATCTGGCTCTTGAGATAAAGGCCACCAGCCTAGTTTTAGAGTCATAGACTCATCATAAATGTATCATAAAGAATAAAATTAATTTGTATTTGCATATAATTATTTGTTTTTGTCTTAGGATTAAAATTATTTTTAATAAAATACACTAAAAATCTGCCTAGATCCTTTTGGAATTTTAAGTGGTCTTGATAAGTATTTATAGAATGATACATTTTTAGGTCATCAGCATGTAATAGCTATTTAAAAATTTAAAATATTTTTTAATATCATTTGACGATAAAAATTGACGGGCTTAATATTGACCCTTGGGGGACCCAGAACTAACTGGAACCACATCTGATTCAAAGCCAAAGCTTTCTGGCAATGTTTCGTGATATATGATTTGAACCAGCGCCATAAATTAACTCAAATAGCGTAATAAGCTCTTTTGTCTAGTGAAATCCTGTTATCCATTCTATAGACCACTCTTGAAAATCAGTAAACTCACTATTCGTTTGTTTGTTAATGTCTACGTTATAAATATTTCAGTAAAGCTACGATAATGTGGGCAAAATTAAGATTGGGCGATAGTTTGCTACAACTTTAAATAATCCTTAGGTTGAATATAAGGTGGATTGGAAAACAAATGGTGTCAGCGGTGTACTTAAGAACTTATGGTGAAACATTATTAACTCCAGCGCCCTTAGTTGGCTCGAGCCTACGTAGTTCCGATTTGATATACATTTGATTATAGTAAAACAAACATCACTGATAATTAAATCTGACGTGTGGTTATCTTCAAAAATATAAAATGTATTATCTGCCTTATAACCGTCGGTAACAGTTGAGGGTTCAAATACTGATTGGAAGTGATTCGAGTAAATGTTACTAATATCTACTGGGTCACTTGCTGTTTTTGGAGCACCCATCTTCCAAGCAGTCTTGTCTGCCCTACCCCTAGACTGTTTTTTATAAGCCAGAGAC
Source organism: Plagodis pulveraria (assembly GCA_963890685.1). Taxonomy (NCBI): domain Eukaryota; kingdom Metazoa; phylum Arthropoda; class Insecta; order Lepidoptera; family Geometridae; genus Plagodis; species Plagodis pulveraria. The sequence continues at coordinate 18,252,886 of OY982963.1, read as the reverse complement.
GCGGAGAGGGAGCGGCGCAAGTATACTGCGAAGGTGTATCGTAGCGAGTACGCTACGATAAGGTTGCGAGAAGACTAAAGCTGCGTACCCACAGCGCCGAAGCTGTCATAGAATTACTTCACTTCTAATAAGCCATTTGTCTCTAAGCCTGACCATTTTTTGTTGACGTTTTCGTGCTTTCTTGCTTGTGATTAATTATTTTCATAAAGAAGAAGCTAATATTACCCCAAAAAAAAATATTTTTCAAAATTTTATTTTAGCACTTTGTCGGCGTGGTAAGTTTACATACTCGTACAAAATTGCAGCTTTCTAGTACAAACGGTCTCTTAGCAAAACCTCGGACAGACGGACATGACGAAACTATAAGGGTTCCTTGTAGGTACTACGGAACCCTAGAAAAGGTGCACGTAGATCACTATAGGCCGATTTCCAAACTGTCGTTTAACTACGATACTAGAGCGGATTGCGTATAACCAACTTTTTGACAGTCTGATATCCAGTCTCAGTCCTCGACGGCATGGGTTTTTAAAATGTAGTTCGACCGTATCTAACCTTGTTTCATTCTCGGATTTTATCTTTGAGTATATGGATAACGGTACCCAAGTAGATGCCATATATACCAACTAATGTAAGGCATTCGATCGAATAGATCCCGGTATTCTACTAAAGAAGCTGTCTGGCCAGGGAATCAGAGGCGATCTACTCAGATGGTTCTCGTCTTACGTGGCAAACAGAGCTCAAACGGTAGTGCTCAATGATTCCACCTTATCTTGGATGACGATGCTATCTGCAGTCCCCTAAGGACCGCTATTAGGACCTCTGCTATTTGCAGCATTTTTTTACGACATTGGCGCATGTTTCAGATATTCTGAATACCTACTCTTTGCTGATGATATGAAAGTGTACGTACAGGCCAATTAAAACCCTAGCCGATGCTTGTCTATTACAAGAATACCTATTGTGAGTAAAAGAATATTGTCAGATTAATAATCTTGCCCTAAATATGTCGAAATAAGTAAAAGTAATCAGTTTTACTCGGGAACAAGTCACTATCATACACAACTATTCAGGACATAACCAACTTCCATCACGTACACTTGTTATCGGAGATTTAGGAGTCTTTGTTGTTAACAAACTCTCTTACAATTATCAAATCGATCCTATTGCGAAAAAAGCCTTTGCAGTATAGGGATTTGTCATCTGTAATTTAAAATCGTTAAACAAAGTAATCTTTAAAAATACTAGTACTTCGCCTCGAACTGGACTTCGTGGTATCTCGACAAGCAACTCATTCATGTAAAATATTGTGAAGATAGGACAGACTGTATAGAAGTAACTGTTTAATGTAAATGCAATGATTATGATTACTTAACATTGAACATACAAACATAGGCGTTTAACTACAATAAATATAAACTTTAACTTATTATAATTTTCATCATCTTTTATAATATTTGTACCTTTTTTTTAAGTGTTTTTATAATTATTTAACGTAGCGCACTGTCCAACATTTTTATTATTTGCTTAAAGATGTAAATTACACAAATATTTAATAATTTAATTCCCTAGGATAGGTCCAATCGAATTGGTAGAAAGTTTAAGGTAGGCTTACACGGTTTAATCTAATTTCTTCTTCGATTCTTAGATGCAAAGCTCTCATATTTTAATTTTATTTAGGTCTTTCAAAATCGAAACTCCTATTAAACATAGAATCCTTTAGACGTTTCGATCTTGAGAAAGCAATATACGCGCACCCTGCATTGGGGCAGGGGCTTGGGGCTCTATGTCACCGATATCGACAATGACCTTTTTCAATGTCAATCCTTGGGTTTTTTGGTCGTTAACTGCTCATGCTAAAGACAAAAGAAACTGCGTGCGTGAACGTGCGGTTTGCCCTGACTTCCACGACCGGGTGGTAGGAGAAATAGGTACAATTTCAGTGATTGTTCTAGTATAGCGATGAAACCACACGGGACCACTATAGGGATGTCATGCAGTGGGGCTGACCCCGGCTCCTAAACAATCTCTCTAGCATAACTCAGAGTACCGTTAATTACACCTACATTGACTCATGTATTATATTTAAGCATAACCCTACTGCCTACGGCTAAAGCAGTACTTTTTCGAGTCCTTGCGCAACTTTCGTGTCTGGTTCTGCTGCCGTGGGGTTATTGTTTTTCGATAGAATTTGCCCTTTTTTTGCCCATCCAATGCCTCCAGTACAGCAATATTATAGCATCTTACTGCCTCATTGTATGGTAATAAATTAAGGGCAGTGAAATTATCGGCGTTGATGATTATACACTTCTAACGAGTCATTAGAAGTCGCCAATCATCTGCTGTGGATTCTATCACACTCAAACAATCAAATCAAAGAAGTTCTCTAAGCAACTGTTGGTCAGATCTTGATTGCCTTTGGGCGGATTTCAAGACCATACATTATATTTGATAAGTTATTGGACGATAAAATGTTATGTTCCGGGCGGCATTTTCCGTTACCAGGCGAAAGTGCTTGTATTCGTATTTATAAACGACACATTATTTTTACCGCTTTATAGAGAACTTGTCCTTGATTGATGAGTGTGGATGGGAATCCATAATCATAGAAAGCACGGTCCATCACAGAAGCTGTTTAAGGTCTCCTAGCAATTACAAGCACATACCACCAAATGGCTCTTGTGCTTGCGTTGGTTTAGCTTACTTGCACCTGCGGTCAACTTTATGCAGCATCGAGCATTCTACTATACTCATTTCATCAGTTATGATGAAATGGCAGTGTGCAAGTTCCGTCTAAAAATTTGTAGCTGCTTTGTAATTGGGGGCAATTTAATAATTGGCGCAAAATTATTCATAGTTCCACAACCGGCTTTTTCACTAGTGAAAGGTAAGACGGATTGATTATTAATCTTGTTTCGTACGCGTTTTACATGAGTATACAAATCCTTAAAAGATTCTAAACAAGCATAATCAGGTTTGGTACCGGGTTTCAAACTTATATTTATTTGATTTATGCGATCGACAAGAGATTCAAATTTATCGCGAATATTATCTATAGTCTCAGATTCAGTCATAAAGTTTTCATTCTTCCTTGAACATTCGAAAGAAGAAATACTTTTCGATGAATTATATAATCGATTAATGCGTTTAAATAATAACTCTTTCTTTTCATTACGAATAGTTAGTAAATCTTCTTGACTTGTTTGTGATTGCGCCATAATTAAGTTTATTAATAATTGGGTAAGCTAAGAATAACTCAAAAATCTTGACTACATAGATAAATCAGTATTGAAAACAGCACATTATATCTACCTAGTGTGATTTAGACAAAGATGTGCGGTGGTGATTTTTACTTAAGTAGGTATCACTAGTTAAATTTATTTATGTTAGCTCAGAACGATTACCATATGTGTACGTACGTAATACGTCCTATAAATGCTACGAATTATTGACGATATATACAAGGGAAATAAACAAAATACAATTTTACCAACACTTACCTACTACGTAAAATGTATTTTATATGCGTTATGTTATCAACGTTTATGAACATAATTTCACCAAAAGTTTAAGTAAAAATTTATGACATAATATAATACTTGATTTTTACCAAATTATTTACAAACATTACGTAAAAATCTATGTGATTCACATATACGGCGGTGAAGGACCATTAATTATGGTGAGGCGTGTAAATAGCCTACACCTATTGTGTACTTGCGTACCGTTAATTACATAAAGTCAATGGAGCCTAAAATTATGGCTGAACTTTTGAACAAATTGATGAACCTCCCTGAAAAACACCAATACATACACAATGCAGTAGTAAATAGCCCACGTACCTTAAGCAATCCTTGTTATGCCTACAAATCCTTCAATTTGGGATTTACAGCAGACATCGTTCTAGGCGTTCCTATATGGCGACCGGCCGGCGACACACAAATCCCAAATAATCGGGAGAAAGTCTTGCACAAAAGATGTTACACTCACTGCACTGTGACGTTCATACAATATGGATTGTAATGCAAGTGTTATTTCTTGCGTCTTCAATTGTTCAGTTATTATTAATAAAATTAACACGGAGCAGCGATGTGCGTTTTTTAGCGGAGAGAAAAACGAATGAATTGTCCACACATTACCCTCTATACAAAAATATTTCCTTTGAGCATCTCGTATGCCTTTTGTAGGTAGATTATAACACCAAATATCTACCGAATCGATACTGCTAACGCCATCTCTGGGATCTGTTGAGCTAAAAACTCAAACAGCAGCTGATACGATGGGCTTTGCAGCATATTGGCGCTATCCTGAGGGTTCATCAATTTAGAACTAAGATATATTATATATATGAGAAAATTAATACGGTATGGACGCTTCACCATGGGGGGTTTTTGATTGCACTTTCTGCTGACTTCTACTGTACATCTACTCAGTGTTTGTTAACACTACTCTCGGATAATCGGACCGTTGCCTGATCTAGAGTACAGTGTCGTTTGTAAACTTTACTCTAACTTTTTTGTGGCTGCAGCAGTTTGTTCTGCTCTCACCTTTATTTCACACTCGTCCTATCCGATATATCACTATCTGACTCAGTAGTCTACATGAGTACTTTGAGAAGTATTTATTCTGTAAAAAATATTATAATCTATTCCAACCACCATATATTTAATATAAAGCATTGTGTTAATCTACACGTCATACTAATTAACAGCCTTACTTATAAACGCTACTTAAATTTTAAGCATTACTTAGCCGCTGATTAGCAAAATTCCTTACTCATAAACGCTACATAACTTTATCCAGTTCCTAAGTACTGCTTAAATCAGCTGTCAATTTAAACACTGTCCAACCCATGTTTAAATATTTAAGTAGCAAGATGGCGCCGATATTTCGGATCAGCTGATTTAGTTACCATTGAGGTTATTGTCAAGGAGGCATACAAAACTATAAACACGACATACTCTGTAAATAAATCGTAAAAATATAGCAAGTAGAAACATACATTGGATGATGAATTAAATATTATGCGTAACCTAATTACTTTTCTTGATCTTATTGAAGAGTATACCGCAGGTACAGTTACTGAATTAAGAATATAAGGATTGTGCTACACTCGTATATTCCTATTGGATGTATTAAAAGGCAACTTGGAAAACGATGCGCTCAATGAGTGGTGTAGGTATTTCAGTATTATATCACTATTCACGTTGATATATATGAGTAGGGTGTTGCTGAACATTGGGTGGAAAACAGTTTCTACAGAAAGGTAGCGGGTATACTATACCTGCTACTAATAACGTTGGTTGTCGATTATAAAATCAAAGCCAAAACTTTTTACATTTTTGTTCTCGTGTTGTTCTATGCGTTGTTAACGAGTATTTTAAATATGTTGTTGCTTTGTATTTTGTATTGATATAGCTGAGATATATAAACTGACCCTACATAAGGGGGATATATCTCCCTAGCCTAACAATTGTAAGTATATATAATCCTTGTTAGGGTAGGACGATTCAATATTACTCTATACCTACTATAGTAGGTCTAGAATACCGGTAAGAAGACGTAAATAATACTAGTGATTCAATTTAAAAGCAGAATTTAACACTTATTTGCTTATTTCAGCATAGATGTCGATTCAGTTCAGCAAAAAAAATATATTTTAGGAGTTGAAATATTCTTAATTGTATTAAGCATCTCATTTAATAGGGCGCGAGTTTATTACCAAATGGTAATAAACTGGTCCAAATTAGACGCCGGAATGTTACTGAAAATCACTATCTCATTTAAACCCCAACATCTGATCCGATCCGGTGATCGAACTCATTGTAATTTTCTTATAGCTGCGCCACGCGGTTTCACCCGCGTAGGCAATGATGATGAAAAGTAAGGAGAACCTAAACTAACTATTCTGTTATTTCATCCAAACCCTCAAGCCGTTAAAACGTGAATACATGTAGAAGACAAAAACACATACACATAAACTTTACATATATACATATAATCACGCCTGTATTCCCCGAAAGGGTAGGCAATGTTGTGTAAACACCCATGTTTCGGCCAATTGGGTTTTGGTCCCATGTAATAAGGGGCGAGCCTATTGCCATGTTTTCTCGAGCACACTAGACGAAACACAAGAACATATTACGGCCTTTATATTCCGTAAATTCATTTGATAAGCGATACCTTAAATTACACTTACTGTGATTTAAGGAATCGCTATAAAATGATTAAAAATAAACAAGGATTGGAATCTTGACTTCATAGAAAAAAACGTAGACATTGTTTGGGATGGGAAAAGATAACTTCCAGCGGGATTTGACGGTATTCTGGAGTTACACCCGTAAATTCTGGGGTAACCCCATAATGCATTTCCAATAATGTTATGGAATAGATTGTTATTCCATAGCATAATTGGAAATTTATTAGGGCACTTTTGAATTTACCAAATTACAAAATTAAAACTCACTACAAATGTCTCCAGTACACCTAACCATATGTACAAAAATACGTACCTACAAAGAATAGATATTTTTTAACTTTTTAATTTTAATATTTTTAGCACTAGATACGTGCTTTTTGGCAATTTGGGTCTTCCATAATACCTTTTAGTTCAATGTTGTCAGTTTAAAATACTTTTGACCTCATTATCCATTGTTTAGCTAAATAGTTGCTAAGTAGCGTTTATAAGTAAGAAATATTTAAGCATTACTTAAACACTGTTTAGTTATGCATTACTTAGCAACTACATAGCGGATTTTTTATAAGTAAGGGGGTAGATGTATATGTATATTGAACGATTGGACTTTGTTATTCCAAAAATATAACAAATGGTCAGTTCAGAGATATACAGCCTTACTTATAAACGCTACTTAAATTTTAAACATTACTTAGCCGCTGATTAGAAAAATTTCTTACTCATAAACGCTACATAACTTTATCCAGTACCTAAGTACTGCTTAAATCAGCTGTCCAGGGTTGCCAGATATCAGCTAACTCAATTCGCCTAATTTTGCCTATCAAGTAGCCTAAATCGCCTATTATTTTATTTTTTGACAAGTAGCCTAATTCACCTAAATTTTGTTAAAGTAGCCTATATTTAGCTCAAATAAAAACAAACTAGGTACCTATGTTGTAAAAAATATATATTAATGTAGGTTGATACCTACTTAACGTACTAGGTATTATAATTGTTAAACATTTCCTGTTGTTAAAATTTAATAAGTTTCTGCAGATATTCCCCATCTCTATAGACGGGAGAATCCTCATTCCTACTAGAAGTAGTAGCGGAAGAAGTTGACCCAGCCGCTTCAATCGGTCTTCTTTGATACAACATTTTCGAGTAAATCATTTCGTCTGTAGAACTAAAGTTTTTAGGTAATTATCATATACAACTACGACCGTAACTGAATGCCTTATTCATGTTTGCATGTTTATGTTATGTCATACAAAATAATACGGTTCATGTAAAAATACAAATTTTGTCTGTATGTAGGTATTAAGTAATAAAGAATTCTCTCCCATTCAACTCAATTAAGAATTTAGGGAACAAGTGATATAAAATTTCGCGCGTGGCTAGTTACAATTTGTGAATGAAGTTAGTAGCGTTTCTATACTCTCGATTCCGTGTTTTGATTTTGAACTGTATACAGCGAGTTAGAATGAGTTACTACCCGGATGAATCTGTCTCTATCTCACTATTACAGATATTACATGCAATACCTAGAAGAAAGCAAGCAGCATGGAAAGACCCTGATGAAAAAACGGTGGACGTGTCTATTACTTTTCTTTACACTTTTCAGTTATTATGAAATAATTTAATAGAATTGTAGAAAGAATTTAAAAGAATTGTAGTAATCCTGAAGTAGCCCAAACCGACCGTTCATATTTTCCTAGGTAGCCTAAATGGCTATTGGTAGCCGATTGGTTTTTTTGGTCGCCATTTGACCCCCTAAGGTAGCCTAAATGGCGATAATTCGCCTAATCTGGCAACCATGGCTGTCAATTTAAACACTGTCCCACCCTTGTTTAAATTTTAAGTAACAAGATGGCGCCCATATTTCTGATCAGCTGATTTAGTTACAGACCCACCAACTTATCTGTTCAGGTGGCAGAAAAAAGAACTACAACATTTCTTCAAATTGTGACAGTTTGTAGTTGATTTCTTTCACCAGTAGCGCCCTCGAAAACTGCACATTTAAGTTGGTGGTACTATACAAAGAAAAGTACTATATTTACTTTTTACTTTCAAGATATTTAGCACTAGATACATGCTATTTGGCCATTTAGGTCATTCATAATACTTTTTAGTACAATGTTGTCAGTTTAAAATACGTTCGACATCAGTATCCATTGCTTAGCTAAAGAGGTGCTATGTAGCGTTTATAAGTAAGAAATATTTAAGCATTACTTAAACACTGTTTAGTTATCCATTACTTAGCAACTACATAGCGATGTTTTTATAAGTAAGGGGGATAATGTATTACGCTCGCTTCAAAAATATGATCGAAATATCTGGTATTTTGGATGTTTGTGGGCGATGGTGATCACTTACCACCAGGTGAGGCACCTGACCGTTTGGTCTCATATTCCATAAAATAAAAAATAAAAAATTCTGAAAAAGTTGCTACGGTGGTGGGGGTTCCCCAAGTGCTACCGGCCGGCTCAGGGGAACTGCTCGTTGTCACAGATGGTTTGACAATGCAGGAATAGTACGAATCAGAAATATGGTTAACCAGGAACAGCGAAAATCAGAAACACGATGATACAATGAATAGAACTTTAATATAGTATTGTTATTTTACATTTTGACAAATAAACATTTTTACTAATAAGCTTCACTTTCTTTTAGAGTTTAAGTAGATTTAAGTAGATACCTAAATATATTTAAAACTAGGAAAGTAATCAATACTGCTCGCGATGAAATTAGGCAAGTGTGAGTTGTGGCGATTGTTTTTATTTGAATTGAATGAGAATCGGAGTTTTACAAATATATATGGACAGTAGCAAAAATTGATGATGTGACGAAAGAGGGTGACTTTCTAAGACACAATCACAAAGTGTTAGAAAAGTATTTTATAGAAATCTAAAAATGGACAATACATATATAAAAATATTATTTAAAAGCATCGAACGAAACCTATTTAATTTATTTGTTAGCAAAATGAGTTTCTTATTAGGCACTTTGTTGACATCAATATCTAATAATAACATCAGTGTGACAAATTAATAATAAAGTAGAGTAACTTTCATTATTTTCATTTCTTGTTAGATGTCTGGGCCCATACTCTAATTCATCGAAGTATCGAACTTCAAATCCGAAAGATAGGTATCCGCAAAACACGTATTGCTTACTTTTGTGTAACTTCGTTCGTAGCATACACTTACAAGCACTGAACAAGTAATATATTACTTACAAGCATTTGCCTGTAAAGATTCTGATTAACAATTTTTTTTAAATCATATTCGAATGCTTTGTACATTTTCTGACGAATCAAAATATAAATTCCAATGGAGAACAAATACATTCACGTAAATTATAAACATCTAACCTGTATTTTCTAGAACAGTATCGACACCTCTCGCTGAGCATCATAACGAGGATTCTCAGACTCTGACCATGGGAAAATGTTCTTTAATTTCTCTTTGTTAAGACTTAAAACTTATTGAGGCGTAATAGCGTTCGCAGAGTAGTATGAGAGATTCCAGAGCGGGCAAGATTTGTAATGAACGATGCGGTCCGACCATTTATCAAACAACGAACTTCGTACCGCAAATAAAAAAGTGTCGCTCGAACACGAAAAACGAAACTTCGTTGAATTGTAGTAGCGGCCCTGCAGGGGAGCGAGTCTCCGTGCCGGGAGGAGATAAGAAATGAGTACTAATATCTATTCTGTGGCATTGCACCGAGCGTGATTTGGTATTTTGCATTTAAAGACTTGGCCTTTAACTAACCATTAGATGACAGAACAATCAAATTCATCAAAAATGTGCGAAGCCAAATACCGAGACCGAGGGAACAAAAAGAACAAAACGCACCTTACAGCGCCCCGAAAAAAACAAACTCGACAAAACGTGAGCTGGATCACACGAAGTGCTTTTGCGCAATATCCTACAGTGTGCTGTCTCGTTTTCCCAAACTAGGCGTCTTTAAGTACAGACTCAGAAAGTTTTCCAGCATAAATCTCGTGGTCGCTTTCTGCCAGGTAGGTCTGTTTTCAAACGCCTTTCTGTTAAATAAGGTAAGAAATAAAAATGAGTTTTAGTTCTATAACCAAGAGTAGGAAACGATTATATAATTTAACCACTTTCAAGATCAACACTTTTAAACAAATTTAGTTGTTTTAAACATTTTCCTTTGTAAGTCTTAAAAGTAAGCAAGTATACGTACTTTATATTCGGAATTATAATTTAATTGTACTTTAAATATTATCGTCCAAGTCGTTACATAAGCCATAGAACGTTGTATAGTTTTTAAAACGAATAATATAGTAACACGCCCGTGGGGTGCCGGGCCAGAAAGTCACCCCCCCATTGCTACCTGTGGGTGTCGTAGGAGGTGACTAAAGGTAAAATACTGGACGGTGGGCAGCAGCGCCTTTTGAGGAACTGATATGCGCCTGCCAAGCGTGGGGACTATGGCAAACCCAGTGCAGTAGTGTCTAATATAGTAATATAGAAACGTGGTTAGTACAACAAGGTTAAAAAGTTGCAAGTAGTTAAGAGATTTGATGATAAATTTAAAGATATATTTTTATAATTCATGCACACTTAATGTAGGACAATAATATGTAGATGCGTAGTAGACAGTAGGTATCTCTTTAAGTAAAATTAGAACATAATCTCATCATTCCTGTTTGACAATTTAATCCGTAATTATGGATGTAGGTGAAGATAATTCATAAATAATCTGTATTTTGTTTCCAAAAATCCAATGATAAAGGAGATTAAAAATTCATTACAGACTTTATAGGCTATTTTTTTTTATACACGTAGCACATTTAATCTGTTATATAATAAATATCTTTAGTAGGTAATGCAAAAATAATTTTTCTTATCTTCCAAATAACACAAAAAGTACAATAGTTATCAAAACTCAAGGCAAAATATGTGTTATTTTTTTTAGTTTTTCATATCGCATTCACTTTAACATATACTTTTTGCCTTTCCCGGGGGTATTTGTTGTTATACCCAGGCTTTTCAGGTGACTTGTATAGAATACTAGTTTGTTAGTCCTACGAGGGGAAACGAAAGGTTAAATTCAAGTTAGTCTGGTCAAGTTTATCCACGTGTGTGGAGTCAGTAATATATATTTTTTCTAATAGCACAAAGGTCGAGTAGGTACATCTTTTTAGGCTTTGGTTTTATGAATGGTCACCTTTCCAAAGACAACTTTCCTTGGAAAAACTATCTCCGCTCCTGTTTGCTTTGTTGGTATGCCAATTACCTCTCGGTTAGTTTATATACCATTATTTAATACACCTATTTATACTAGATCTATATTCCTTAATATGATTACATAGCAACAAATTTTAATAGCACAAAATGTTCAGCGCGAGCGGGAACCGAACTTCATTTTATGCACCTCACCATTGAAACTGGCAAATGAAATGCGAACTTTATTATTTGAACCGTCGTCGTTGGGGCGATGTGGCCCTCCGGAGCCCCTTTTTTCAAACAGCTAACTCTTGTGATGATTTTACTTTCCTCTTACAGTTTTTAATATAGTTTCAAGCAAATATTAAATATACACATTTTTTGAACACTCTTTTCAGTCAGAAGATATTTAGGTTAGTCAGTATGATAGCCATAAAATTATAAAATTAATGCACAATATGCACACAATCCAGCACTGATCCAATCGCGCCAATTTTGATATTTACTCGCAATAGATAGCGCAAAAAGAAACAAAACATAAAACACGGTTCTTCTATGTGAGACAAGAAATGTTTTCAGAATATTTCTCTATCACTAATAATAGGAAAAATGGAGCGGCTATCTCATGAAGGAAAGATCTACGATTTAAAAGGAACACACCCCTTTAAATGTAGGATGAACGAACAGCGTTGGTAAAAATATGAGGTTTGAAATAAAGTTACCTCACATCAAACATTAATGCGATTACAATACTTAACACCTCAATTCTTTGATGATGAACTTGTACCTTAACAATCCCTCGACTGATTAAACTTATACACAGTGAACCAATATATATATTTATTTTTTGTTCCGGAGCGTGACAGTATCATAGAGTTACGTTCATAGCCTTATAAAAAGGGGTAGTTAATATTTCAAACAATTTTGGCATACGGTCATATCTATTTTTTTTTTATATCTTCTTATTTAATCGTATGAAAAAAAATAAAAAAATGTAATTATGATAAGTGGGAATGAATGATTTATAACATGCAATTGTGACATTATCAGAAAATTTTATCTCATGGTTGAAAGGTATATAAGAAAACAAGACATACTGCAAATTATGTTACTCCAAAATCACGATGAAATTTGCACTAGTGAGCCTACTCGCTCTTCTGGCTGCGGCCAACGCCGGAGTTATTCAAATTGATCTTGAAGACATCACTGCATACAACTACTTGGAGAAAATCGGCCTTCCTCTTGCTGAAGAGATCCGTAAAATCGAAGAAAGCAACACAAGGATTGTCGGTGGTTCGGCTGCACCATTAGGATCGGTTCCTTTCCAGGTAAAATAACTATTTTATTATTTCTTTTTGATAAAGTTGTTGATCAACGGGCAACTAAGACCGTGGTTTCTGGCTCGTTGATGAAGTTCGCTAGTTTAGCATTGCAATACCGCGGTTTTAAAGATCGACGAGCTTGACTCGTGGCCTGACCGTGGTTTTAAATACCAACGAGCTTGGCTGGTGGCCTGACCGTGGTTTTAAAAACCAACGAGCTTGGCTCGAGGCCCGTCAGTGTAGTTTCATTTTATACACGGCTTGACGTGCAAGGTCTAACTGTTGGATATAGTAAAAAATAATGAACCAAACTCGATTATAGCGGAAGTCAAGAAGTCTCGCGTGTGTCACTAAAGACAACAATTCGTTATAGAACTCCACAGATATTTTCAGATAATTTGTAACATGTAGAAGTAGGTGACACAAAGCTGACTTGGAACAAGACATCACATGTCTCCATTCTCATACACGGCTGTTTTGCTCACAGACAAGCGAGCAAAACATCGTTCGACGGTACTGACCAATGAGCAGCGAACAAAACAACTTAAGTACTAAGGTTTATTCAGATTTTAAAGTAGAACGTGCTTCAAGCTTGCCTAATGGTACTTTACTTATATCATTAAATATATGTTCAAGTTAAATAATTCATATCATTAATTGTTCAATATTATTGGAATTATAATAAAATTGATATAAGGCAAATAATAAGCACATCAATATTATAATAATACAATTTGTTCTATAATAAATAAAGTGATGAAATAGGGTTCAATCAGAATATATCTTTATTCTAACACTTAACGGTGTGTTTTGCAAGCTCTAATTTATAACACATAGTACTTTCTAGGTTAAACCTGTTTACCATTCTCGGGCACATCATTACTTACCATCAGATGAGATTGTGAAACGCGCGTAGCGAAATTTGCGTAGATGTTCTTAACCGATCAGCAAAGTTAAGCAACGTCACCCGCGGTCATGGGTTGGATGGGTGGCCGCTAGTGACACTACTACTGAGCGCTTCCGTGCTTCGGAGGGCACGTTAAGCCGTCGATCCGTCGATGACGGCAATCATTATAGTATGGTGGTAGGGCATTTTGCGCATGCTTGCCTGGGTAGCTACCACCCTCAAGTATAAAATGGGTCGCCAAGGCAGCTGTCCTTAAGAGCCTGTAATTCTAGGCTAGCCTGAACAACTTCTTCAACCGCATCATCAATTACCATCGGTTGAGTAAGTGTTCGAAGGATAGCCTATTAGCTATAAATAAATAAATAGTGAATCCAGATCAAATAAGCTTAAACCGAAACAGATCGATCAAACATTATATATATATGCCTTTTAGATATACGTGTAAATAGTAAAATATGTACTATTCTGAAAGTACTACGACCTTATGTTTGAAATGTATTTATTGTTTTAATAGTTATAGGTACTATAGGTACATACATAGCTCGTGGCACAAGATCACAACCCTAGCCCACGTACCGCCTCAGAAGAGAGGCGCCTTGTAGGTGAATAAAAAAGTTAGGTACTCAGCGGTGTACGATCTGAATTGCTCTTTAATGCGTCGTAATACAGTTACTTATTTATTTGAACGCCTTGCGGAGTGATCCTTCTGGTCCTTTTTATTCTGTGCTTATATAAAAGACTCAAAGCTGTATCCCCAATTAAGCAATTAAAAAAATTACAAATATTAGAGAGTACGAAAATATGCAACTTATGCATATTCAGTTGGTTAAATGTTCGAAGATCTCCAGCAATATGCTACTGCAGGATACCCTACTACATAATTTATGTGAATTGACGTGGCATCACTCGACGCTATAGAGACAAAATACGTATGTAACAAAATGAAAATAAAAACGCCTTTTGCTAACAAATACCTTATCCTGCAGAACTAATTTGTTAGCAAAACATGTTACATTTTAGAAATAACAAACCAAACATATCGGCGGCTTGCATAGCTTAGTAGTATATCAAACCTATGCATGTATAGGTAAATAATACCATATTGCACACATGCATAATCATACAAGTGTGAGTAAACGTTACTTCCGCATGGCGATATCAGATTGTCTTTTGACATAACGGGTTGGCAGAAAAAAAGGGCCACTCTATTTTTGGTATATTACTTTTCTCTACGCAGCACTGTATTTTATCTAAATAAAAGATGCAACTCAAACCCCGTGCCGAAATGGAAAACAAACAACATTGTGCCAATCAAACAACAACAAAAAAATATGTATTTGGAACCATAAACAAATCATCCATTCCCGATACTTTTTTTTCCTACCGAATATAAGACAACAATGAAGCTGAAAATATGTGCCATATGATTTTTCATCGTTTTTTGTGTTAAATATATTTTTTTTATATGTTCTTATGTCGTTTGTTATATAATTAGAAATATATGACTCCGCCCCTATAACGCCAGATAAGGGTAGGAAGGTAACGGTGACAATAAGTAAAATGTTGTGTTTTGTAACAGGCTGGACTCCTAGCTCAGTTCGGTCAAGGCCAAGGTGTCTGCGGGGGTTCACTCCTAAGGGTCAACCGTGTGCTCACCGCTGCTCATCACAAGCTACTTCCTTCACCGTTGTTCTTGGCTCCGTCACTCTCTTCTCTGGAGGCAACAGGCAGAACACCAACCAAGTAGTAATGCACCCCAGCTGGTCACCCACACTCGTGCGCAGTGATGTTGCTATGATTAGGTTAACTAGCAGCGTGCCACTCTCAAGTAAGTTATAGATGATTATTTATTACATATTATTTAATAACCGTAAGTTAAATCTGGGGTGATGCTCACTCAGACCCAACAGGGGCCGTCCCTGTTGAATATATTATTTGGTTTGTGAAGTCACATCCGGTCATGTTTTGTTTTAAAGTACTACCTAACTCAAACTATTGGTACTACTAAATGTATTTTAGGTGCACAAAAGCTGTCAGCGAATCGACCAATCAAAACGCGCTTGTTCTTGACAAGCCAAGGTCTTTTAGTAGGTTGTATAGGGATTTTAGGGGTATACCCCTGGCTCCGACTTCTACAGCATATAAATTAACCACATAACCGTTTTTGATTAATTCATTTGTTAGGTCATAATATTTGTTAGTTTTTATTGTGTGGTCTTTAGGTATGTTTGTTTCCAACGGCACAGTAAGTTCTATTAGTACTATGCGTTTTAGATTTTTTGAGTATAAAAATATATCTGGTCTGGATGACGAAATACCAACATCCTCAGGAATTTTGTAATGTTTTTCATACGTGTCCATCAAAAGAGTCCAATCGGGAGCTGCGCCTAAGATGGAGTAAGGCTTGGATTTCGATTTTGTAGATGACCCTACTTTTACAAAAGCAACCTGTCGTTTGTTCGTGGTCATACCTTTTTTTGCTCTAGCTACCGAGAGACTCGCTGCTTCTCGTATGATTTTGAGGACTCTATCCTGACGGCGTGAATAATGACCCCTATCAAGGACCATCTTGCATCCTACCAATAGGTGCCTTGCTGTACCTATGGCCTCCCGACAAATACCGCAAGACTTTTCGGTGTCTTTCCCCCATCTTACTAAATTACTTTGGTCTGGGAGGGTCATCTGAAAGGCGTTAAGATAGAATTTTAATAAGGCAGGTGACCAGTCGTATAACAAGGTGCGCCACTTTAACGCCAGAGGGATACAAAATTCACCTATGGTTAGCCATTCGCTTTGCATTTCCAAGCTCATTGCATGCACTTTATAGCTATCATTTTCGTCTTGTTGCAGAAAAGATTTTACGACGTCTTTATCCTCAATTTTCTTTCTCGAGCCGAAACCCGCTTTGCTGGACTGTGCACCTATCATAAATTGTTTATGGAATTGAAGCCTCGAATCAAGATCTGAGGCACTTTTGTCTTTTGGGAGAGATGCGACTATATCGTCTTGAGATGTTCGCCCTTTGTAATCTATCTTCCTACCAAGAAATTTAAATGGCACAGATTCAGCAATTGTGGAAACACATTCTCCTCCTATCAAGAGTCCCGGATCGTAAGAGGTAAATTTGGTATTTCGTCTACCCAGACACAGACAGTGGCATTTACTTGGTTTTGTTCTCAATCCTTTTGTCCATGCACAGAACTCATCCACTTC
Organism: Plagodis pulveraria; assembly: GCA_963890685.1. Classification (NCBI taxonomy): domain Eukaryota; kingdom Metazoa; phylum Arthropoda; class Insecta; order Lepidoptera; family Geometridae; genus Plagodis; species Plagodis pulveraria. The sequence continues at coordinate 18,236,074 of OY982963.1, read as the reverse complement.
TCGTAAAAGTTCCTGACATTGTTTTGGATTACGTGTCAGTATTGCTAAACTAATTTAATCGTAAAATTTTAAATCATTTTTGAAACAGTGATGGCTTAGTGGTATTGGATATGGACGGCCGCGCAGCAGGGTCCTGGTTCGAATCCCACCGCTGGCTTGAGCTTCACCGCATTGTGGAAGGGCATTTTGCGAATGCCCGCCTGGCTAACGACCACCTGCAAGTAGAAAATCGGTCACCAAGCATTTTGTGTGTATAACCTAACTGTGTGTTTCGGCAGTTGTCCTTGAGAGAAAGTAATTAGGTAAAGTAATTTAGGCCTGTTAACATCTTCGATCACATCATCACTTACCATCAAGTGAGGTTGTGGTCAAAGGCTTACCTTAATATGCATTATTTACGAGTTGGTACAAAAATTTGATTGTATGGTGGTAATTTTTTTTTTATCTCAGTAACCTATTTGAAAATTGATCTTTTGTTCGCGGATAAATGCGAGCAAAGTCTTTTCTTTATACTTTCATGGAGGGCAGTGACGAGTTTAAATTATGAACATGAATAACATTTCTTAGTGATCTGCCACCTAGATATGAAACGAAGATATTTTAAGTTACTGGCCTGTTAGAAGGACGTGCAGCGGCTGTATTAAAAAAAAACAAATGATGGCGTGCTAACTATGTACTTACGTCATATTTGTCACCCGTGAAAAGTCCGGGTGCAAATAGTTGTGCCATCTGCGCATTTCTTAGTTATCAAAGCTCAAACACATAACCACCAGCTGAGGCCCTGTGGATGAGGTAATTTACGGTCAACCCGCGAGGTACCGTTACTGGTACTGTTTGGTTATTTACATTTTATAGAGTGGTTCTTTAGTAGAAGCGCGTAAATTACTTACTTAAAGTGCAATTCTACTGGCCTTTTAACAAGAATTTTTATCTCTATTTTTTTTCTATTTCAAGAGACGCACTCCTTGTGTCCTATCAAACTCCCGCTCGTCACTGTCCTCGCTACTCAACGCATAATGACGCTTCAGATACAGTAAATATGCTTTAATAAATTAGTCAGGAATAAGTAAAGTACTTGACAAGAATTCTAAATAGAGATTGCCTGGTTTAGTATTCCATACCAGGAGGTTTAAATTGAAAGAAGGTATCAAAACCAGATTTTTTTATTAATATATATTATAACAATAAGAACAATTCAATGTTTAACAGTCAGATATATTTTTTGTTCTAAGTCATATTTATTTTGTTAAAATCATGTTATCACCATTATTTCAACTGATATAATTATCGAAAGTAAAAAGTTACATGTTCTTTACTTATCTCCATTTTTTACAATATATGGATTTATTCCCTTCTGCCAATTTGTGGTTCAATTTGAGAAGACATAAAGACTGAACAAATACAAATTATTTTTTTGAAATTTTATTAATATTGGTTATAATTTTTAGATAACATTAGGACCGTTGCTCTGCCATCTGGTGCCCAGCTAAACGAAAACTTTGTTGGAGCAACTGCAACAGCGTCTGGTTTCGGAGTCCAAAGAGACGGTAATTTTATTCATGGATTTTTTTATTTATTAACACTTGAATTGAGATCATACTAAACTTTACCTTATCAAACTTATGAATCGGTAGGTGAGTAAAAGTTACGTTTCAATTGTAGTCGCTTTTCTAAGACCAATATACCCGCTGATATTTAATTAATAGTGAATTTAAAAGATGGATATGAATTCTATCCTGTACCTAATTAACAGTAACTTAAATTAATGTACATTCACCTAACATGTTTAAGTTAGTAAAGGCATTCCTCTGATTGGTGCAATACTTACCCTTAAGGCCCAATGGGAGGATGGATACGAGAAAGTCTTCATAATTTTAATTCAAAATCTTATTAAAGAAATGTATTGTATTTGTTTTTCATAATCTATACTTGTAATAAAACTGTAACAGATCCGATTCTGTACATGGCAGATATTTTGATAAAAATAATTTGAGTGCACTCTGAAGCTGACACTGATGAGAAAGCTGTATTTTTTTTAATTATTGTCTGTCTGTCTGTATCCCGGCCGCGCATTACTCCAAAACTACTGAATGGAATTCATTAAAACTTAACACGATTTGAGTTCATACTACGAAGAAGGTATTGTACACGTTTTTTCCCGAAATTCAGCACGGTTCCCTCGGGAAAGGGGATGAAAGTCAAAATGTACACTTAGTTGTAATTTATTAACGCGTAGTCCGATTTCGATTATTCTTTTTTTGTTAGAATGTGAATAATTAGTTTGCAGGTACGGCAATCGCGAACAAAGTCGCAGGTACAGCTAGTTAATAATAATTTTGCTCTGTCAAGCTTGGAGAAACAGGTCAACTTAATTCCCCATACAACAATGAAGAGCGTACGTGTCGTCACACAAATGCCACTATTTCGTTTAGGCTTCTTAGCCTGTCTGACATAGATATTGTGAGCCTATCACCGCTTAGAAAAATAAAGTTACCTATAAAACAACTAGTAACTATAACTAATTAATTAAATAATATTGTTTTTGTCTATATTTGTACTTATGTGATGTAACTTCTGTTTTAGGTGCTGGAATAGCCAGCAACCAGGTTTTACACCGTGTAAATCTGCCAGTGATCACAAATGCCGTGTGCTCTACGTCCTTCCCGTTAATTGTTCAGGCCTCTAACATCTGCACCAGTGGAGCTAACGGCAGAAGCACCTGCAATGGTGATTCCGGTGGTCCCTTGACTGTCACCAGGGGTGTACCAATACTGGTTTGAATTCATTTATTTTAATATTAAGTGTCTTTTTAATTGTTTTTTCTCAATACTCGCAAAAGAGAAAGTGATCCGGTGGCTGAAGCAAAGATTTCATATGTTGCAAGTTCTTGACGCAATTAGGACTTATAGACAAAATACTTTAAACTAGAATCCGAAACTGCTTGGAGTAAACAAATGAAATAACAGATCTAGCAGATTAAAATACTTATTACTAACTACAGTAAATTGTTACATAACTCCAACTGCTCCGAGTTGTTCCAATTTCAACGAATCGTATAGGTACTGGGACAAACTGTTCAAGTGGAGAAATCAACCACTATCCGCCGCATTAGGTAAAGCGCGGGCGTTGCAAGTGGGCTCTAGTTAAGAGGAAGCTCAACCATGTGGAGACTTAAATAAGTTTCTAATATAGATTTTTTCTTTAATACTGATTATGCAGTATACCTACTATATTAAGAAATGCTTTTCCGCTCGTTATCTGCTCGAAATAGAAGAAACCTTTTACTGTTTCAGATTGGAGTTACCTCCTTCGGCTCAGCTAGGGGTTGCCAGCAGAATTTCCCAGCTGCCTTTGCCAGGGTCACTTCCTTCATGGCCTTCATCAACCAGAACTTGTAAATGGAATCGATATTGGGCTATTGTAATAAATATTATTTGTGATGATATTTTATATTTTTTTTATTTTGGGCGATAAGCACCAGTGTTGGACCATAAAGTAACTTTCTATATCTGAGTCTTGGCAGATGACATCCTTCTAATTTTTAGTACAACTATTAATTATCACAAGCGGATTTAATTTAAAAATAAAAAAATCACGTAAATGTATTTTACAAAACAACGATTAAAAGATATGAACATAAACTTGGCACTAGTATTCACTGAGGGTAGGTAAAGAACTACTTCCGTTCCGCTGTCCGCACGAAATCTCGAGCAATAATGCGCGAGCGCCTTTTTTTTTGTTTTTTAGGGATGACGTAGGTGCTGTCTACCGCTTTCGGACGTACAGCTCCACCGGAAGTGCCGAAGACTTCTGCCGAGACGGGCGTAGAAGGCGAAAAGCGCCTTATACCTCAGTCACGCGCGAGCGCCGGTTTTGCTTCGCCTTATATACGTGTTTGCTCCATGTTGCCGTTAGTCCGCTAACACTACTAACTATAGGCAGACCGCTTTAACGAGTCCTCACCCACGGAATATAGAGATGCGGGGGTAGGAAGAAAAGTTTGCAGAGAGAGGCGCGGACGGTAAAAATTTGCAAATGTTTATTTTGTAAGTCATTTGGGCATGTGATTGGCATATAACGTACGTGTTTTCTACCTATTTGTACAAAAACATTATGATTGCTATTAGTTTTTTTTTACTTTATCCTTTCCACTCTGGTAACAGTGCTTTGTTTTGTTTGTAGTGATATCGTACATAAACCATATCACCTACATTATACGTCACAGGACGGGAGTATGAGTCATAGTTACGTTAAGAGTTTTCTTTGGAGAATATTCACTCCAGCGCTCTTTATCTACTATAGTAAAGCATTCGTCAGCATTCAACGGTCTTACATAATCGGTGTATGTATTTCCTTCCAGTGACTATATGGATTTAGGGATATAAGGTTTATGGTGAAGTAGTAGTTCAAGTGGAGTGAAGCCCATGATCAAATATACATTGGAATTATATAATAACATTGCAGAAGTATTGCCAATTATTACAACCTTCTGTAGCCTGTCTGACAGATATTACTCCATAAGATTCAAAGCTTTTATACAAATACCATAGTGTGAAAGTTTACGAAGCAGAGTGCAGTGCTCAGACGAATTGGAAAGATCATAAAATACACCAATAGCGTGTGAACTCTCCCAGGCTTCCAGTATATGTGACATCAATTGAACACCTGCATCTGTTGTGGTGTTTCTTTATGCCTGATAGTTTAGCCTTTGACCACAATCGCACCTGATGGTAAGTGATGATGTGGTCAAAGATGTAGTTCAGGCTAACCTAGAATTACTGGCTCTCAAGGACAGCTGCCGAAACACGCTTTTAGGTGCTTGGCGACAGATTTTCTACTTGAGGGTAACCACCCTCAAATAGAAAATTTAGCTATCTAACTAGGCGGGCATTCGCAAAATGCCCTACCACCATGCTATAACGACTGCCATCCTAAGACAACAACCGGAACCAACGGCTTAACGAGCCCTCTGCGTGCTCTTTTCTTCTTGTTTTTTTTTTTATGCCTGATAGGTTAGCCTTTGACCACTATCTCACCTGATGGTAAGTGATGATGTGGTCGAAGATGTTGTTCAGGCTAACCTAGAAGTACTGGCTCTCAAGGACAGCTGCCGGAACACACCGTTAAGTGCTTGGCGACAGATTTTCTACTAGAGGGTGGTAGCTAGCCAGGCGGGCATTCGCAAAATGCCCTACCACCATGCTCAGTAGTAATCTCACTAGCGGTCGTCCAACTCAAGACCGCGGCGTACCTACGTTGCTTAACTTTGCTGTTCGGTTAAGAACGGCTAATCAAATTTCGCTACAATGAGCATAATTTTTTCGAATACTCTACTCAGAACAGCTAAGTTCGAAATAGTTCTATAATTGCAAGGGTCAGATGTAGACTTTAAAATTGGAGTGACTTTACTTTGTTTCATTAAGTTAGATAAGTTTCCTCTATCGACACATAGATTGAATTTATATTAAAATTGATTGTTCCTTAATATGGTGCAATATTACAAATTATAGACTCTGCCACTTTAACTGACATACCCCACAAGTCTTCGGTACTCGTTATGTTTAATCTTTTAAATGTCTTTATAATTTCAAATCTTGCGTTGTGTCTGTAAGAAAGAGAAGAAAAGTCTGGTGATTCGCTGGGAAAATTATGTTTTAACATCGCGACAGGAATACAATAACTTAGTGACTTTTAAGTTAGATAAATAATTGTCACATATATACGCCATTTGTATTGAAACAGAGATTTGATTTTTATCAATAGTTAAGACATATTATGTTGAATCTCTAGGTTTATTTTTACCAGTCTCAATATTTATAGTCTACCAAATGGTTTTTATTTTATTTTTATACTTGCTAATTTTGTTTCTTTTAACAAAAGATTTAGTACACAAGCAAACAGACTTAAACATTTATGAATAGTTCCTAACATAATCATGAAACTGCTTGCAAGATGTTAAGTTTTTCCTTCCACACAGATCAAACAAATAATCTCCACTTTTTCGATTAGTTGCCACTTACCAAACTTCAACGTCCTATTTATTTGTTTCTTTATTTTAAGACAAAAATTTTTAAACTCAATATTTACTAATGAAAATAAGCTATTATAAATGTCATTCGGGTCACTGTGAGAAAAACTTGTAAAGCCAGGCCAGCTTCTATGTTGGTACTGAGTATTTCTAGTAGTTGTTAACGCTATATGTTCAATTTGATACCTCTATGTGTTTATGATTTCATAAATTTTTATCGCAAATCTCTCATGATCAGACCTTACACCCTTCATCATTTAATTTTCTTTAGTGTCAGAGTTTGAGTATACTCGTATATTGTCTATACAGGCTGCTGAAGTGCCTGATATCCTAGTGGGCTCACAGAATAGAAATCTTTAGAATTCAATAAAATATATATTTTAAAATCACCACATACAAATATGGGTTTTTTACATTTAGAAATTTTCTGTAGTGTACCATCTAATGTGGATAAAAATTCAGTAAAATTTTGAGCACGACCTTTATCTGTTGGTGGTCGATAAAAACACAACACTAGATGCCAGTCCACCTCCACATAAGTAACTTCACAGACTAGTAACTTCAGAGCTTTATGTTACCTACAACCGACTCAAGCTACCATATTAGCTACCAAAGTAGCAATTAAATTCTTATATTTCTTATGTAGGTACATCCTATCCTGACTCAACATAAAGTTAGTAATAAATTTATTACAGTCAAAAAATAAAAGTTTGTCTCCATGACGACACGTTATATTATATAATATTGTATTTAATGAGTTAATATGCTCATTCTGGCTTTGAGTCAGTGCATCTGAATAGGGAAATGCACATAGCACAATTTTATATGCATTAAAGCTTAAATGAGGTTACACTTGCTATTATCTGCTTCCTTTAAATACCCAAACTTTGGCCTAAGTAGACGATAACTATAGTATATCAATAAATTTCAGAAGCCATAATTTCAGAAGATATATTTTTCACCTTCTGGTGTGTGACCCTTAGTCGCATCTTACGACACCCACGGGTAGAGATGGGGAAGTGATATTCTAGCCCGTTACCCGACGGGCGGAAGCAAAATGCGTTTCTTTATTTATTGCGACATAAGATAGATCCGGGGGGGTATAGGCGGAACCTCCTCGACCTTCTGTTAAACATAATACTTGGAAATACTTAAACACTAATACTTAAATACTTATACTTAAACATGGAAGCAGTGATCCCTCAGTGGCATTGGCTATAGACTGCCGTGCCGCAGGTCCATGGTTCGAATCCCGCCGCGGGCTTGAGCTTCACCGCATGGTGGAAGGGCATTTTGCGAATGCCCGCCTGGCTAGCGACCACCCTCAAGTAGAAAATCTGTCACCAAGCACTTAACGGTGTGTTCCGGCAGCAGTCCTTGAGAGCCAGTGAAATTACAGGCACATGAAGTGTCATGTGCCTGTAATTTCACTAGCTCGTCTGCGCCCGTCACGACTGGCGCAGTGAAATTCGTGGCTTGTGACGAAATGCATCTGTTATAGGCAGAGGTTTGTCCGCTTAACATTAGGTGGGCCTCGTGCTTAATCCGTCACATAATAAAAAAAAAACTTATCTCCTTCCCGGGTTTAGATTGTATATTAACAGTTAGGTGTTAACAAATCAGTTTGACTCTTACACTACTACACAGTCTGATGATGAACTTCAGCATTTGCCAGAGCCTTGGCACTGTAGCCGCAGTACAGTACAGGAATTACAAAAAACGATAGAAAAGCTATTGCAAATAATAGTACTAGTCAAGTAACTTGATCATGATCGTTTCGCCACAGACTTCCAAAATAAACCATGAGATGTATAAGCTATTTAGCTATAGGTGCTATGTGCTGGTGTACCTGGTGCCAGTCAGCAATAATAGGCATCGTCTCCCAAGTGCAGCGATTATCACGCTAATTACACCCACGCTGTATTATGACTAATTTATTTAACAGCGGTCCTTGAATATAGGCTTTCGATAGAGGGCATTAAGATGCCACAACGTATAATATACATTTAAATTTTAAACTGAAATGGAAAGGAATCTTAAGTTAATTACAAACATCATCATAGACAGCCATGAAGTTCGTAGAACAAATGCTTCTCCCATTAGGGGGCTTGCAATGACCCTCTTGAATGGCGTCTTGAGAATCGTATTGTATGATGGCAGTTGCTCGGATGACGCTGCTGCCCACCTTCTGGTATTTTACCTTTCGTCGCCTCTTACGGCATATGATACGACACCCACTGGTAGATATGAATGTGAAATTGTAACCTGGTGCCGCACGGAATATTGAATATTGCGTGGAAAGATTTCACATAATATGAAACTGTATCAGCTGGAAAGTCCACCGCTGAACACTGCTTCCCCCAATATTATGGCAACGACCCCCCTCCCCCCCCCCCCCCCGGGTTCGCCGTAATCCCCACGCTTGGCAGGCGGCTTGTGGATCACAGTGTGAGTTACCAGTTCCTCAGAAAGTGCTGCTGCCGACCCTCTGGTGTGTTACCCTTAGTCGCCTTATACGACGAGATGGAGGGGTGACATGCTATAGCCCGGCACCCCAGGGGTAGTTTAATATGATACACTGCAGTATAACTCCTTTCACAGTGGTTACGTTAATTTTGTATTAAAGTTATACTTGTGAAGATATAAAGATATAAAGAAGTTTTATTAGCCCTTTAGTAAATTTTTAACAGGCAAGTCCAAAGTACATTCAACACATTTATACTACTTAAATATTTCAAATTTTAATTAGGTCTATGTAAATAATTTATAAAGTTTTTACTATAGTAATATTTTTATACTTAATGTATATTAAACAATTAACAGTAATCACGTTTGTTTTTGTCCTAAGAACAAAGATTACGAGTTGCATTGACATAAATTCTTTTAATGTGTAGAAGAAGTATTGTTTCAAAAAAGTTCTTAAGTTTTAGTTTGAGCAAACTATATTTTAAGATGTTTGCTAATTTATTTTTCTCAAAAATGGTATATAACGTTCACATAACATCTACCGGAGACTTATTCACTACTGTCCAGTAAGAGGTGAGATTTTAAATTGGAATCTCCAGGGAACAGAAGCACCCACAGAAAAATAGGTATTATAAATCACAACTATTTTTATCATATATGCAATGCCAACTTCAAGTAACTGGTAGACAATACTGCTATTTTGTAATATGGTCATCAATCATAATCATATGTGCAGCATTATAAAAATGAGTACGAGACGACCTGTTCTGCTCACAACGTATACAATCGAAACTAAAATAATGTTATTTTCAATGTTTACTGCCAGATGAAATTGATCCTCGCATTTAAGCAAGAATAATGTCAGTTCGAGAGAGGACATTTTATGTATTATTGGGAATCCTTGTATTTCGGTGTGTCGCGCGACGCAGAAAAAGTATTCACGTTGCGTTTTGTACTTAGTAATGTTGTAGAAGTATAGTGTGGGATTTTAGGTTTGTATTTAAAAAAAACAGTTTGTAAAACATGTTGGAAAACTTTCCATTCTAAAATTAATATATTACTGCCAGAGGTCTCGAGGAAGCGGAATATATTCTCTTCTTGAAAGCTCTTAAGTCATATCTGTTGGGAAATACTTCACATGGCAGCTAGTTCCACATTGTGACAGTGAAAGGCAAAAAATGTTGCGCAATTACGGATTCCCAGAGGTCAACATGAAAGTGATGAAATATCATGCTCTGTCGGGACTTCTGATGGCAAAATTTAGCTGCAGGTATTAAACTGCACAGTTTCTTGGAACACTCCTCGTGATAGATATGGTAAAAGACGCAGAGTAATTCAACATCTCTACGGGCCTATTCTATTTGACGCTAATTTCGTTATTTTCGATAATTTTGACCACATTCTGCGTCTGTGGTTGTGATCACTGTGATCGTTTGTAACTGTTCTTCCCTGTTCCATTTAGGATAAAAACGCTAAGAATGCCACTAAAATTAGCCATTTCTGTCACTTTTGACATTAGATGTAGGTAATTCAAACTGTTCCAGTAGCCTCATAGCGTTTATGGCGAAAATAATGCCAATACCCAAGTGGAACAACTTTTTGGGAGTGTGATCGTTTTTAGCGTTTTTGGCGAATTTAACTTCAAATGGTACGCACCCTACGCAGTGTCAAAGGGTCAAATATTGTTACAATCATTATGACACTTGTATTATAGTTATTTTTTATGCATTCGTTTTAGCAATGTATGTAGTCCAATCATAAATTTATCTAACTAATTAAAAACCTTTGCTATGCTTGAAATCATTTGCGGATTTATTTCTGGTTGAAAATAAAGGTTGAGTTAACGTCATTTTAGTCGTCACTAGCAGTCGTGGCAATGATGATGTGTCGCGAGGCGATTCTAATTGGCGGCAATGTTCGGCCGCGTCGGGTCGTGTATAACGACGAGTGCCGAGCGATGCCGAATGCATCACGATTGTTTTGTTTAGGGCATGGCAGCTAGCGTGAATTCAAAATTAAAAAAAAAACGTGGATTCTACATCTATGTGGTAAGATATTAGCCGCAATGATTTTAAAGAATCATTAAATTTTTTTACAGCTGACAGGCTAGCCCTAGACTCGTATCTCACCTGATGGTAAGTGATGATGTTGTCTAAAAAGCTAAACTGGATGAGACTGACTTCATGGGACAGTTACCGGATTAACATATTAAATGCTAGGCAACAAATTTTCTACTTGAGGGTGGGTATACGAGTGGGCACTCGCAAAAATGCCTTAGCACCATACTACGAGTATATAACAACTTCTATCCTGAGACAAAAATCGATACAGGCGCAAAAGACCACCGGTGGGTGTTAATATAAGTATCAGATGCATTAACACGACGATCTGATGATGTAATTTAATCCGAAACATTTCACATATGACAGTTTTTTGTAGTAAAACATAACATTACATAATTTTATATAAATAATAATTTAAATTAATAATATTTTATATCATAATTTTGGCAATAACATCAAATTGTCTATTCTAATTAGGTGTGCACCAACTTTTCTATCTGCGTTTACGCTTATATCTTCAATGAATTCTTTAATTGTGCAATTTTATTTTCTTTCTGTTACGTAGAGCTTGCACCTGTGGTATGTTTTATCTTGACAATCTACAAAGGAAGACGCGTGTTTTCCACGACAAAAGATTAATTCTCATTGTGATTCGCATAACTTTTTAGCCATTTATCTTCGAGCCTGTACTTTGAGAAGGTCCAAGAGGAAAGTGACTGCAGTACGGACAGTAACTCACTATATTTAGGGCTTCTGATTTTGACGACGAGTAAGCCCAAGAAAATGAATATTTTAGTGAAGGCGAATGGGTAGTATAAGATAATAACACGAGGAAATAATATAATATACCCAAGCAATGTGTCAACGTAGGTAATGCTTTACACTAATACCTTGAAGAAAATATCATTTCTCCTGTAAAAAAAGTAATAGCAATATGTTTTTTTATGTTATTGTGACGGAGCAATCTCGAGGCCCACCTTCTGTTAAGCGGACTAACCTCTGTCTATAACAGATGCATTTCATTACAAGTCACGAACTGCACTGCGCCCGTCACTTTAAGACATTGTTAAGTCTCATGTGCCTGTAATTTCACTGGCTCTCAACGACAGCTGTCGGAATACACCGTTACGTGCTTGGTGACATGAAGGTTAAAATAAACAATTTATTCTTAATAATTTTAACTAGCAACACCGAATTTTCCCCAACCCTTATCCCCCAACAATAGAAATATTAAGGTATGTGAGCCACTCCAAATTTTTTTATAACACGTTTGTCTCAGATTTTGAAAACAACTTCATCATGTGTTCCTATCAAATCATATCTGTCTACAACACTCAATAATAAGAACTTATTTTATCAGTTGTTACAGTAAGTTTATAGAAGTCAGTAAATACATGTTTACGTGTACATGTATACACTGAGAAAAATCTAAAGTCATAAGCGCCCTAATGACGGCCAATTTATACGGTATCAGGCAAAAAACCGACCAAACGTAAATACGTACAAAAACGCCTTCCAACTAGAAGGCGTCAAACGAGGTCAGTGAAGGGAAATGTTTCTTTTCGTCTTCATTTAAGGTGTATTTTGTGGTCTTTCTTAAATATTGACTTTCGAAGAGGCTGATTAAGTCGTACGTTATAGTGATAATCACCGTATATAAACCGCCGTAAAAGTAAGGTATATTTTATGGCCAATACTGCAATTATTATCGTATAACAAGTTCAATTCTGAAAATACTTTACGGAAGGCGTTTTTGACGGTTGTGTTTATTATAAAACATGGTACATTTTTATTGATTGGTGAAAATCATCTTAAGACTTGTGAATTCATCTTACGTAGTTACGATTCAACGGTAAAAGGTCAAATTTGATTTGAGCCTTTAAGTCGTTTTTCTCAGTGTAGTACCACTTAACTGTGCAGTTCGCGAGGGCGCTGCTGGTCAAGGAAATCAACTACAAACTGTCACAATTTGAAGGAATGTTGTAGTTCTTTTTTCTGCCGCCTGAACAGATAAGTTGGTGGGACTGTATGATCAGCGTTTTAGAAGCTGTCCGTATTCAACTACTATTACACATTTTTATACCAATTTATCATCTATTGTACCGTGACTTTGACGTTATTCAATATGTTTAATCATAATAATATGATAAAAATATTTCTACGAATCGATAATTTTTGAATCATTAATGATTAATCCTCATATGGGTACACATACAGACTTAGATTATAAAAAAATGCTTTAATCCTCTAGTACGTTACGGTTGAAATAACAGTATAAAAATATGTTTTGATTTTTTTATACTTTGTATCAGCCATTAAGGTTTGATAAAAGTTTTTAATTTGTCTTTTACAGAATTTGAGACTTTTTTCGATGGGAAACGAATTGGGGAAAACTGCTCCTATAAACCCCGAAAAGTCATGTTTGCACATATACTTCTGTACTGTACTGTATCAGCCGGATTGTCCACTGCTAAACACAGCCTCCCCCATTATGGAGGGTTTGCCATAACCCCCACGCTTGGCAGGCGTCTTGGGGATCCCAGTTTAAGATGCCGTTCCTCAGAAGGCGCTGCTGCTCACCTTCCGGCATTTTAACTTTAGTCGCCTTTTACGACACTCACAGTTAGAAATGGAAGGATTACAGTCTAGCCCGGTACCCCACCGGCATATACATATATACTTACTTCTACAAAAAAGTTAATGGATATGGCTCCATGGTTCCAAGATTCTTCTTAGTCGGTAAACTCTTGACAGAGTGTTCGTGGTCGACAGATCAGGAGTGGATCATTTGGTCCGTTCAACGAATCGGTAAACATGTCCACACAAACCGAGAAGCTGAACTTGTACGATAGAAGAAATGCATTGTATAATGTAGATTAAGGGTGAACTGGCCGGCCCGTTCTCCATACAAACGTGGTAGGGTGATCTCTCCCTTATTTAAGGATTTAAGGTCCAAAATAAAGCATAATACCGATTGATCTCGTCATTATCTAGGCTTGTATAATGCCGAAATTTTAATAAGGTAATTAACTTGAGAGTTATGAGCTTCGAAACATTTTCATACAACATTTTCGAGACTCATAACTTTCAACTTAATTATCTTTTTAAAATTTCGGCATGATACAAGCCTAGATAATGACGAGATCAATCGGTATTATGCTTAATTCTGGACCTAAAACCTCAAATAAGGGAGTGATCACCCTACGGCGTTTGTATGAAGAAGCGACCGGCCAGTTCAACCTTAATTGTAGATGTAGATTGTGATCCTTCCTGCGGTATTCCAGAGAAGCTGCAGCATGGGATTGTTCCAAAGGTGAGTCAACCGAGTCTTTTAATAAGGTCTATAATACCTTACGAATTGGAACCCTGGATGTGGGCGACCAATCTTATATCGATGCAATTCTGTACAAATTTCAATCTTATGCTCTGTTCAACTCTACAGTACAGTTGATCGGAAAAGAATCAAAATTGCAAAAGGAAAATCTGTACCGTTCCATCGAAGCGATGGAACGGTACAGATATGTCGGCCGGTCATCGGTTTCGCTTCTTTTTCACATCTACCAAAGATTTATATTATATCTACTTATCAAACCACTGGGTCAGTGCACGCCGTACATCAATATTTTGCAATTTATAACATATATAAAAACTAAACGAAATATAAAAAAATACCTTTTTAATTCATGGATAGTGCAGCTTTATATAAGAAACAAAATTATCATATCCAATCAGTAATTTCAGAGATTTGCGGCTACTATCGTAAATAAATACAAATTACTAACTTTACCTCATTATAATATGCTATTTTGGAGAACTGCAGATAAGTGTATAATACTATAGATTAGTGTAGATTACTGCAGATTAATGTAGATTCATGTAGACGCGTATAGATTAGTGTAGATTAATGTTGGTTAGTGTAGATTTGTTTACCGTATCAGGCAAAACCTTGCGGCGGCAGGGCGGGTTTTTTTTTATTTTGCGCTTTTGTAGCTTTGTTTGGTAAATATTATATCTGATCTTCAGATAAATTAATAAATTCAGATGGGCATGATATACAGGGTTATTGGTTAAATGCTAACATCCTCTTAGGGTTGACTTCTGCTAGTCCCAAGAAGCATTTTGAGATGTTTATTTTTAGTTTAGTTTTGTGTTCTAATGCCTACTCCGAGGCAAGAGCGCCCGCCACGGTAACACTGGACCGCGCTGTGGCCATTTGAATAGAGTTTTTAATATTTACATCGAGCAAAGTAATAAAAAATATCAAATAATACATAACAGGCACAAGAGACTTTTGACACCAGGTCGACCTCGTGGTTATTCAGTCAAAAACATATTAAATAAAAGCAAAAGAAAATTAAAAAAATAAAAAAACAAAACAAAAAAACATCAGAAAATGTTTCTTAGGACTAGCAAAAGTCAACCCTAAGATGTTGTTAGCATTTGACCAATAACCCTGTATAAAGTGTAGCCAAAAAAATCTAAGAACATCCATCCATCCCTAAGAACGAAAGGACAAATTGTTACACGTCATAATTATGTCATGTTGGTTTAGCGGCCAGAGCATGCCCGGCTACAGGGGTGAATGGAGCGTGTTCAAACTCTGAACATAATTTTTAAAAATCCTCTCGTAGTAATAAACTACACACACCAAAAAAGTCTAGGCAACATGTACTTATTTAAATTTTAGGATGGTTCTTCAGATTATAAATTTGTATTTTATTATTTAAAAAAAAAGACGACAAATAACGCTTCTATGAATACCAAAATTCCGAGATACCTGAGATTGATTTCTTCCCGCTCGCAACATCCCTACACCTCTTTGCATTTGATGTGCCGTCAAATGATGTCGCTCCATGATGTAAAGAATGTCTCACAATCCGATTTTGTCGCTAACTTTATGCAAATTGTTGGTAAAATTATAAAATTCAAGACTAAACGTAGCAATAAAAACGCACTTTAATTCAAACAAATTGGCATTCGTTTAAATTTTATGAATAAACAAAACATAATCGAAAAGTAAAAAAAACAACCAGCCAGTATGTCATCAGAAACAAAAAAGATTACATACCTACGCATCTTGAGTGAGTAAAGACTTAAAAATTGATTAATATAATTGATAAAATTTGTGACATGATGCATGTTGCTTAGACTTGTATTGATGTGTTTATATATTGGTAACCAATACATTTTTAAAACAATTATCCTTACCAGTTATATTTCAGTATCGTGAATCATATGATTAGGTATAATCATTACCAAATCCAGCTAGAAAAGCACGAAAACTGTTAGAAGCGTGAATATTTCGCCGCGTCATGCGACAGCGCGAGGTACAGCCTGATAAGGCGGATATATCTATGACGATTTATGCGATTTAAACGAGATTAAATTTACTAGTAGGTTGCTAATAGGTGATAATTACAAGTGCTTATCTTAACTTTTAATACCTCATTTTAATCCCTATTATCATTGGGTTTTTTTCAAATTTTATTACATACATGTAGACGTATTAAGAAATTAAATTGCTATACAGCAGGGGTGGCCAAGACGTCGACCGCGGATGCATTTTCGGTAGCCCGTGAATAGCAGCATATCAAAACATTGCAATAAACAGGAACAAATCAATCGCAAATGTCAACTCAATTACAACCAAAAACAATTTACACAATTTTTTTCTTTATTTATGGTGTTTATCTGTATGCGAAGGCATGAATATTGTTAATAAGTAATCAATTAAAATTGTTGAATTCATCGGTGCTAAAAATAGGCGAATTCATCGCTGCTGAATCATTTCGGTGATGGAAGAAATTCAGCAAAATTAGGTGAGAATTCTTATTGAAAGCAAGAGCATTTGAAAATACAGACATGGAACTGATACATCAAAAAATAAAAGGCCATGCTTCCGAAAACTTATACAATTTATCTTCTAAAAATTATAAGTGAAGTAGGTAATTATTTTATTACTGTGAAATTCTGTAATTAACTTCGTTAGGTACCTATATAGTACCTAATATTGTATAGAATATAAACAAACAGTTTAGCCATTTTTTATGCATTGCTGGTTGCCCGTGGAGTTATGTTAAATTATAATGTAGACCGCATGGTTGAAAAGTTTGGCCACCCCTGCTATACAGCAATGATGACATAGTGATTTGATTTTAATATACGTATAATATAATTACCTCGTACCTATATTGTAATCATACATGAGAAATAAAAAAATCTACTAGTGTTTAAAAATAAAATAATGTTGATTCAATTCTTGTATTTAAAAGAAAATTAATGTTCTCTAAGGTGATGGCTTAAGAGGCATTTTACAATTTAATGCGGTATACGAAGATTTTAAGCGCATAATTTACTATCATAGGAAGTATCTACAAGTTGTTTAATAATTTATAAAAATAGAATAATCTGTTCTCTTTTCAGTTAATGTACCAGATTTACAAACATAACATTAATTATTTTGTAGTGACCAATCTAAAAGTACACATAGCCAACTTCAGAGTTCTATCTCTTGTATAAAGATTCATCAAATTAACTAAAAAAAAAACTGTGCATCAGGCATATAATCTTGTTGACACATATTGTACTAGAATATCGATAATTAATAGTCATTGCAGAAAAAAAATAAAGATCTTGTGCCAATTTCCACGAATTATATCAGCAGTTTACCACGATATATTGCGTTTAATAAAGTGTAATTCCAAACAGATATTCTATAAAAAGAAAGTTCATTCTTTAATTAATCTGATCTTTAATAAATTGTGATATTAACTCTGTTTTGTTAGACAAGAAAAAATATTTAACATAACTCGAAATGCTCATAAATTGAAATGTACAAGCGCGAGGCGATCAGTACCGCGCGAGCGCTCATCGAGGTAGGACCTGTGTTCGTTTTGCCTTGCCCTGACGTCTCGTACGCGGAACGCTTAGACGCAAGTTTATAGTGCGACCACAGAGTTTTGATCATGTCATTATTTTTTTAAGTAACAAACTATACTTTATTTTTGTTGTCCATAATATAAGTATTGTTATCTTGTTAAGTAACTACATCTTTAGTTTCTGTTCATCCATTGTGTTAAAAAAAGGAAACGTCACAATTATGCAGCCTTATACAGCGTTATTGGAAAAATGCTAACAACCTCATAGGGTTGACTTCTTCTTTTTGGTCTGCTAGTTTTTATATTATTCTAGTTTAAATTAGTAACTCACTATAACTTTTGTTTTAGAAAGATAAGATGACAGGCGAATAATTGATTTCCAACATTTTTGGATTCAGTTAATGTCTATAAGTGAACACAGCGATAACTTCAGCAAGAAATTAAACTACCTCCCTAATTTGTACAAAACGGCCTCCCGGCTTTTCTATCATTTGTACAAACCGGGATACCAGTTAGCGGTCGATAGTCGTATTTACAAATTTACCATAAAATCTGCGTAAGTGTTTTCTGCGTAAATTTAAGTTTTGAAGCAGCGATGGCTCAGTGGCATTGGCTATGGACTGCCGCGCAGCAGGTCCATGGTTCGAATCCCACCCAGAGCTTGAGCTTCACCGCATGGTGGAAGGGCATTTTGCGAATGCCCGCCTGGCTAGCGACCACCCTCTAGTAGAAAATCTGTCGCAAGCACTTAACGGTGAGGTCCGGTTCGGTTCGGTTGCAAATTTACGTATCAAATAATCTCGTAACTAATTTTAAACTTCTAAACCAAAAATCTGGAATAATACAAGTGTATAAATTACATGTAAATAATAATATCAAAGAAGGACCAAAGCCGTAGGTGGTATAGTTTTACAGAAAAAAATATTGCTCTTCAATACAGTTTTCCCGCCAAAGTTCTTAAAAACAATTGTTTTTAAGAACTTTGGCGGGAAAACTGTATTGAAGAGCAATATTTTTTACATATTAAAAGAAGAATCGAAGTTCTAGGTGAGTTAGTTACGAAAAAATAAAAATAGCAATTAAATTACTATTTCCCACCATTTTTGTCGTGTGTTCAAAACCCATTTCTAGTATTTTTTTCTATAAAAAGGTCTATTATCATTTATTTTCCATAGAGGAAATAGTGAGCATAAGAGTATATAGTGAGGATTGCATTGGTACCAAGAAGTATATATGTTGATTATAGATTGCATCAAAGATATTCAATTTAAAAACAAAGAAACCTCAAAATCTGTAAATATATATTTCCATTTCGCTGTTTGGTCTACTCAAACTAAATGGATGAAAATGTTATTTTTTTAATGGTGTAGGTGATATATTGTGGTATGGGAATATGAGGGTGACATGTTTAAGTAATGGAAAACCAAAAACGTCATGGGACGTTTGTGGTTGGTACTGAGTTGTTTTCCGGATGCACAGAAAAATAAACCTCAATCCTATGCATGGCAGACAGTGTTAACGACTGGATATAGAAACTGTGTAGAGTGTGAACGAGGAAAATAGCAATTTTTCGAAAATTTAAAAGAAAGAGCTTTTAGTCCGCAGCTTTTGATCAATGCCGTTACGTCAAATATTTATATAATTTTAAGCCGTATAATTATTTAATTATTTAAGTTTATTGTAACAATAAATGATTCAAACATATCTATTTTTTTTTCATCAAGGATGAAATGTAAATATACGATTCACGATGTAGGTTGACTATTTAATGTACATGCCTACTTCTTTTCTATAACATTAGCAAGTAATCGACAAGAAATTGATTATTTACTCATGCCAATCACACAATTTTTAAATTTGCAACTTACATTTCTTTATTAATGAGTGCTAGTATCAAAATATGTTACTCACAGTCACGCTATTCCGTCGTCACTTCTTTCGCTTGTGTATGCGATGCGCTGGCATTTACCTAAACTTCAGTAGCGTGATTTTGTGAAATGGCTCTTAACAATCGCCATAAGCTTAATTTTCGTGTTGTACCATCTTTGTTTATATACGAGTTAATTTTAAAATCATTTTTGTGATTTGTAGTATTAGTTACATTATTTACATACGAAATTTTGGTTTAATTGGATAAAGAAATGAAATATTTTGACATTTGATTGTATTTTGATTGGTGTCCAATATTAATTACATTAATTATTTGATTATCTTGACATCTTTTTTTTCCCCATTCCATATTAATTTGATTGATGTAATATATGTTTTTATTTATTTTTTAATGTGTGATAATTTGTAATTGTAGTAATATGTACGTTTTTAATCAAAATAAAAAAAAATAATTTGAATTTGTTATCGTTATCATCTTATAGTCATGTGTCACGAAATAAAACAACTATGAATGATTAAAAAATAAACGGAACCGACTTCCAACACTAAAATGTATACATTTATGAAGACGATACCGTGCTGATTCAAAATAATGACCTCACATTATCATGGTATTTCATACTTTTAATTAGGTACTCGTCCCATTAAATCATCCTTGTGTACATATACACTAAAAAACTACTGAAACCATGTTGATGAAATTTTAATGGGCGACCGTCTTGGAGTCTACTAATCGATATACTAACCGAGAAAGAAGCAAATCTCTTTGGTTTGAACGAAATAAATTCAGCCAATTTTTCTCATATCATAACGCGTTCTAATTGGCGGAGCCACGTGATTTATAGCGTTGGGACGTAAAACTTAATCGACATCGATATTTTATTGAAATATATTAATATGGTAATGTAACCATTAATATATTAAGCGTTACGTGTGAATACTATACATGCTTGGCTGCAAGTAGATAGACAGTAGAAACTAGGTACTTTTAATGTGTAACATTATATGGTTACCTTGATTATCATTTACCAAATGTACATAACATAATGCTAGCTAACTTAAACATAAAAAATAGTGTCTTATCACAAGCTGGGTGCGGAATGATTTGCAAATACTATGTAATACTCTAGATTCATTACATCGTACGTTAACTTATACTGTAAACATATTGAAATTTTTACTCATTTTGACTACATTTATCTACAATTAAAGTATTGTTGATCTTCTCATATTATATACACATTGTTTTCCTGAATTAGGACATAAAATATTTTTTATTCCAATTTACTACGAGACCGCAATTTAAACGAACTACCTATACGCGCAGATTATGCGGAAGCCACGGCGGTAACTGGTTTGTTTATTTATATTTTGTGAATTTTTTTAGCATATTGTTGTACCTACTGTATAAAAAGATTCAAATAAAGGCTCTATTATTTTATTGAACGAACGGAATCCTCAAAACATAATCATAATACGTAAACGATAGATTACTTCCAACGAATCCAATCGTCATATTATCAGACACTTATCTGATCGTTATAATGTATAAAAGAGAAGTTGAAGAGCTGAGACTACAGTTACTGTAAAATCATACAATGAAGTTTGCACTAGTGACCCTGTTCGCCGTTCTGGCTGCGGCCAACGCCGGAGTTATTCATGGGTTAATTTTTGCGAATCATCACGTCCTGCTCTTTAGAAACCCCATTAACTATTGCATCATTTCTAAACACATAATGCAGTTGTACACTATATGTACTTAATTAGTATTTACTAAAAAAAAATAAGTAGGTACCTCAATATCTTAAAAGTACAGCCAATTCAATTTGGGGTTGCTGTAGAGCATCTCCACAGCAACCCCGATACAAAATATAAGGAAATTACACGTAGATCCTTCTTTTCTAGCAAATAAATTGTATAAAAAAATTGTTCTGTCGTTTTTATGTTTTTATCATGTGATGTGTTAGCTATGGTTTGTTTCATTGAGTTTTCAAATTCGGGACTGATTTATTTCGTTTGATAGACCTTTATTAGTTGTTAAGTACTATAATAACATATTAAAGTTATATAGTTTGGCAAGAAGGCTATAGGTCCTACTAGCCACAAACTACTCACGGAACGTATTATATTTTTTAATAAGTTGGTTTATTACGTCGCACAATAAGTGTTACATATCGTCATGTGACATTTCATAAAATCGACTAAAAAAATGCGCAATAAACAACATGCTACAACTCACGTCAATGTGAGTGAGGCCTTTATTGCATATTGGACGCACGACAGGACTGCCCAGCGTGATTGTAATTACGCCCTTATTACCCAAACGGCATAGGAAGTAATTGATGTAGTACCAATAAGAGCATTCCTAATAGGAGGTTGGTGCAAAAAGGGACTGGCCATAAAGCCGGCCAAATACCGATACAATTGTGACCTCTTTGTGTTGTTACAGAAAACATTACCATACTGTACAGACCCCACATAAGGCGATTAATAAAAATCTAATTTTCTTAACAGGCTGGACTCCTGGCTCAGTTTGGTCAAGGCCAAGGTGTCTGCGGGGCTTCACTCATTAGTAACAGCCGTTTGGTTACCGCTGCTCACTGCTGGTTTGATGGCCGAAACCAAGCTACTTCCTTCACTGTTGTTCTTGGCTCCATAACTCTCTTCTCTGGTGGCACCAGGCTCAACACCAACCAAGTAGTGATGCACGCTAACTGGTCGCCCAATCTCATCCGCAATGATATCGCTATTATTAGGTTAAATAGCAACGTGGGTCTGTCAAGTAAGTTATTTTTAATTAAAAATATTATAAACAACCTTAAGAGTAACGGGAAGGGAGCTCGTACAGATAAATAGGTATTTTAACAAAGTGATGCTGTCTCGCCGCTAAATGCCCGAACAGAATAGTGCGATAAGGACAATTGCAGCTTCTTCAAGTTTTGACTTAGAATTTGTGCATAGTTTGCGTTTTTTTTTTTATGGCTGATATTTTTATTTTTTTATTTTTTATAATGCCTGGTAGACTAGCCTTTGACCACTATCTCACCTGATGGTAAGTGATGATGTGGTCGAAGATGTTGTTGAGGCTAACCTAGAAGTACTGGCTCTCAAGGACAGCTGCCGGAACACACCGTTAGGTGCTTGGCGACAGATTTTCTACTTTAGGGTGGTAGCTAGCACGGCGGGCATTCGCAAAATGCCCTACCACCATGCTATAACGACTGCCATCCTAAGACAGCAACCGGGACCGACGGCTTAACGTGCCTTCCGAAGCACGGAAACGCTCAGTAGTAATGTCACGAGCGGTCACCCATCCAACTCATGACCGCGCGCGACGTTGCTTAACTTTGCTAATCGGTTAAGAACAGCTAAGTAAACTTCGCTAAATTAACGTTCTGGGAGAAAAACTTTCTTCTATAGTTAATATTAATCAAATCTATAATTTTTTTTATTTTATAATTGATTGAATAAACAAGGTTTACAGGTTTCATTTTTCTTTATTAAGCATTATTTTTCCTATATATAATTCACAAATTAGAGGTACAAGTTTTGAGAAATATCGGTATTTAAATACCAATTAATTCAAATGCCTTAAATATAATGATAAAAATCAAAACCTATAAACCTGGATATTGATAACATCTATAACATTTCCAAAAATCATCAAAATCAGTAAATGTTTAGGTGGGTAGAAACGTTTTCTCTTTTTGTATGAAAATTCGAGTCCACCCTCCAGTCTCTCTGTAGATGTTCACCCAGAACAGACATGTCCCTTGTAGGTTGAATTAGATTTTGTTATATAAAATACAATAGATCATTGGTTACTCCGTGCTGGGCTAAAAATTAACCTACCAGGGATCAATATAGTTCTGCTTGAATAACATACGGACGGCTCCGTGCTAACAGTTTATACTAATATAATACATTTAACTATATGTGTCACGTGAAATTATATTATCATGGCTTAAACAAAATCAATGTGACATTAAGAAATTTAGTAAAATGTGGCCATAGCGTTGAACAAGCTCCCGAGTGGCTCAGATCTAGCGATAATTTGAACTACAAGTGAGATTTTCACCTGCGACCAACCCTTTCCTTGGGCTAATTCCACTGCCACAAATTTGTAGCTTTGGATAACACCTTACCTGGATATAAGATGCTGGAAGAAGGTATCAGATCTATAATTTTTACTATAATAAATCTCAAAAAACAATAAGATTGAACAGTCAGATTTAATTATTGCAAATTATAATACAAATTTATTTTAAGCGGTAATAGATAGATATGGATAGCTGTGGCGCAAGTTAATGGTTCGTTCATTACCGCATTGTCATAGAACATATAATAATACTGGCATTGTGAAAGGGCTATTCGTGGCTTACCTGGCTAGCTACCACCCTAGAGTAGATAATTAAAAGAAAGAAAATGTCGCCAAGCACCTAACAGTGTGTTCCAGCAGCAATTCTTGAGAGTCAGTAAGTAGCTATGAAATTATACGCATATGCTACTTAACGACTGTATATCAACCCATATACCGCCAGGGCGCAGTATAGTTCATCACATGTGATGAAATGAGCCTTGTATTAACAGCTTTGTCCAGATTCAGTCAAAATACCATTAAAAAAACATGAACCCCTATTATATGTAAGATATACAAGTTTTATTATGCTATCTCCATTTAAAATGATTTGGATTCATTGATTTCTTGCGATGTTTGGTTCAATTTGAAAAGAATTAATTACAGCCTTAAATTTAATATCCTAGTATTTTTTTTTTCATTTCTCATACTCGGAAAGTAATGTGTGTTTGATCTGAGTAGCGGGTGGAAGACGCTGCTTCCCACCTAAAGTAGGGAAAAACTCATAGTTAGTACATCCGTCTCTAGGGCCGGAATGACTTGTAACTATGGCAACCATTGTTGTAAACAAAACTAAACATCTATGTCTTTTCGCTCTAAAATACTCTGCTGTAATTGTAAGCATGGCAACCATGGTTGTCAACAAAATTAGACGTCTATGTTTTTTCGTTCCAAAATACTATGCTGTAATAAAACAAAAACAAGTACGTTTGAGTTAATGTGCAGGCTAAAATAACTAGTTTATAACAGAATTAATGTAAGTTTCTCAAGTTAGTGTATGTTATGTAAAAATTTTAGTCACTAGTTATGTTTTGGAGCAGTGCACTGCAGAGTGACTCAAAAAAATAGGTACCTGTTAAGCGGGATGGCCCCCGGGGGAGACGCTTTATGTTATATATTTAAAATGCGAAAAAGACTAAATAATTACTAACTAAATATAAGGTGGGTACGATAAAAAAGAAACTAAAAAAATGTTTCTTAAATTTTACAAATTGTTTTTTACGGATCCATTCATTGTACACTTATATATCTTCGATCATAACATATTTATGATGGAAGACTTATGTATCTACTACTCACGCTAACATTTTCAGTAAATATACAATAAAACTACCAATTTTTATTTTATTCATATTACCATGATGAAAAGTACAGTAATTTGCACGGATGAAAGTTGTTAATTCTTACTTGTACTGTAACCGCATTAATTTTAAATAGGTACTACTCATGTTATTATTATTAACATTAAATATTATAATAAAACTTCCATTTTTTTCCTCATATTCGTAGTGAAAATTAGAGTGTTTAACATGGATAAAAGTCATCACATCTATACTACTAGTGGACTATAGCCACCGTAAATATTACAAAGAAAATTCAACTTTAAATTTCACAAATCGTTGTAACCTCTCAATTAATTTTAAATAAGTGCTACTTTAAAAACACGTTTATTTTTAAAGTAGAGTGTTTAACTTGGGTGTAAGCCATCGATTCTTACTCGGACTATAGTCTTAATACCTCTTTTAAGTATTGATTCCTTTCGACCCTTGTATAACAATCTACTATTAGAACTTTGTAGCAATTTGTTATATTTTTTAGATTCCATCGCGACTATTGCTCTGCCATCTGGTAATCAGCTGAGCGAGAGCTTTTCTGGACAAACAGGAACCGCGTCTGGTTTTGGAATCACACGTGACGGTAAGCTTTTTTAATTTACTTACTCATTTTGAATTAATGAAATTCACTTATAATGTATGTATATATCTTTAATTTACTTTTTACCTTATCACACTAATGAGAAGTGGTCGATACGTAGGTACAGCATGTCTTATATCATGTCATTCAGCGCCCCATCATTATTATTTTTGTAGTATCATAATTTATAACTTTTCCTACGTTTTTTTGAAGATCATACAAGGGAATATTCAGATTCCGGGAACTGTAATTTCATAGTTAAAGCGATCAAAATTAAATTTTATAACCGTACTAAGAGAATGTATTGTACAAGCTTCCACTTGCAGTATCGTATTGTTCGTTTATATCGCTATCTAGCAGTTTATCGTAGTAAAAAATATGTAATTTCCTAATTCAGGATCAAAAAGGCAAATTTCAGTTGTTTAAAATGTGAGTGGCAACAAAGACATACACACGTTACTCTAACAAAGGACTATGGCAGCACAGTTTTACCAGACAATAATCCTCCCTGGCTAGCATGTGCAAATAAGAAATATGTCACGCACGACACGAGAGACAAGTGGCGGACGATAGCAGCAGCCGCACCACGCTAAGATCTGTTCATTGAGATTATCTGTGCAATTATCTGTTTCACCAGGAAAACACAACTACCTAGGTAGGTATATATGGGAAACTGACAATAGCAACAATAGATAACATAAGAAACCTATAATAGGTAGACGTACATTTCCTTACCTTTTGATATCTTTTGAAAGTGAGTAAAACTGAGATTCGGATATATTTTGTTATTCATCTAGCCAAATGCAATGCAGTACGATCTTGCCCTCACTTCAACCTACCTACTAGACACAAGTTTTTTTATTTTGTGACGCTAGGTACGTAAACAGACCACGTACACGAAATACGGCGCGTTGAAGCGAGAAGATGTGCATTCGTGGCGCGCGGCAACCCACTGTTGAGTATGCTCGATTAGTTAGCTAGACGAATACTCTGATGTACTTGTAGCTTTGTACCTAAAGTGCGGAGAGCGCCAGGGCTGGTAAAGGCAAACTGGCCGTAAAAAAAACAAAAAATAATTTTTTTTTATTGTAATTTTACTTATATGGTGTAAATTTTTTGTTGCAGGTGGTGGAATCTCCACTAGCCAGTTTTTAAGCCATGTAAATCTGCCCGTGATCTCAAATACCGTGTGCAGTCTTTCCTTCCCCTTCATTATTCAGGCCTCTAACATCTGCACCAGTGGCGCTAACGGCAGAAGCACGTGCAGTGGCGATTCCGGTGGTCCTTTGACTGTCCAGAGTAATGGCCGTCCAATCCTGCTTAGAATCTTTTCTTTTTTGGAACTTATTTTTATTCGCAACAAGATAAATAATTAAACTAGCGCAGAGCTGAATCTAACGCTCACTGTTTTAAAAAAAAAGAAATCTTAGATAAAAAAATTGAAAATAGAACCCGAATCTGTAAAAGTAATGAATAAGTAAATGAAGTTTGAGTTCAGATAGGCAGAGTTCTAGCAGATTAAAACTATTGCTTATTATATTTTATTACCTATATTTTTACATAATCCAATGTAAATGTGAAAAATCATTGTGTCACTTATGGCTAAATCTTCATTGCAGCCCCACATAGCTTGACGAACTGATAAACAACGGGAAAGAAAGGATCTCGAGTAGTTAGCACATTACACCGGAAGGCGTAGAGTTGGTACGCCCCCACCAGGTGGACTAACGACATCGTAAAGTCGCGGGTAACCAATGGTTACAAGCGGCTAATAGCCGTTCTTTGTGGCGTTCTATGGGGGAAGTATTTGTTCAACCGTGGACATCTTCCGGCTGATGATGATAATGATGATGTTTGTATGGAAAGTACGAAGACACTAACCGTAACCCTCATATGTTCACTACCTGTGTGACGCTCAGGCACAGTTTACTGTAGCATGGGCATGGCAACCCCGCCTTGTCAAAAAGATTGTCCGTGACGTGACCGGCTTCAGGCGGCTCATTGAAAAAAGAATCAGAACTTCTTACGCTCGAATTATCCGATCAATTTCTCAAGAAAAACCTTTTAACTTTTCAGGTGGGAGTGGTTTCTTTCGGCTCAGCCAGTGGTTGCCAGGTGGGATTCCCAGCTGCATACGCCAGGGTCTCTTCTTACATCACCTTCATTAATCAGAACCTGTAAATATAATTTGTTGAATATTTAAATAAAGTTCATTTAAAAAGATAAATTATGCGTTGTTTTTATTTATTTAAGGATTTTAAGGCATTAAGGTGCTTTAGAAGATGTAAAAAAAGACTTTTCTCGTTTCTAATGGAATCGGCTGGTTCTAATGGTAATTCTATGTTAGCCTGAACAACACCTTCGACCACATCATCACTTACCATCAGGAGAGATAGTGGTCAAAAGTTACCTATCCGTCATAAAAAAAAACAGGCTCATGTGTTTCAAATTACTGGCAGAATTGTTCCATTAAAATAGTAAGTAAGGCTAGTTATATTCACCAAAGACGTGCGAAGCGAAGCTGAGAACCGGTGTGACTTTTTCCAATAGAGATGTGCGAAGAAGCTGAGTGGTACCAAGGATCCTCGCTCCACACCGTTAGGTATGCTTAAAGGTTTGAAAACTTCAATCAAGTCCTCGCAGTACAGCAAAACACTTAACATTTAATTGTATCTAGGTAGGTACTTACTCATACAGTCCCACCAACTTATCTGTTCAGGCGGCAAAAAAAAGGACTACAACATTCCTTCAAATTGTGACAGTTAGTAGTTGATTTTCTTGACCAGTAGCGCCCTCAAAAACTGCACAGTTAAGTTGGTGGTACTATAATAACGAGATTCACTGCCGCAAAGCCAAACAACATAACAAAGCCGGGCCGGTCGGACTCCTTCACGGCGGCTTATACGAGTACATACACCTGCATACAACTTTTTACAAGTAGAAAAAAATATTACAAGTATTTAGGTACTTAGTAGGTACGTTCTTCAAGTAGTCCCAAACAGAAAAAGTATTCGGTTTTTTTTATGTTATTGTGACGGAACAAGCTCGAGGCCCACCTGATGTTAAGCGGACTAACCTCTGCCTATAAAGATGCATTTCATCACAAGTCACGAATTGCACTGCGCCCGTCACCTTGAGACATAGTTGTTAAGTTTCATGTGCCTGTAATTTGATTGAAGGAACAGACTGTTAGCTGCTTGGCGACAGATTTTATACTTGAGGGTGGTAGCTAGCCAGGCGGGCAATCGCAAAATACCCTTCCACCATGCGGGGAAGCTCAAGTCGGCTACTTACAATACGACTATACTAACGGAAATATTCTAAGGATAGTAGGCCGAATACGTATGCGGAAGCCACAGATGTAGTAGGTAATATGAATCTGGAACAGCACTGCGAGTACAAATAATGCAGCAGCATACGTACGATACGTAGTCCGAAACTACTAACGTACGTCGCATACGTATAATGTGATTGCAAACGTATTACATAATGCGGAAAACGAACAGTAACGTGATTATGTGTTATGCAGCCACTTACGTTATGTACGTAGACACAAACAGGAACAGCACACCGAATATGTATAGTGAAACCACATATAAACTATAAGTAGTTCCAAACTAAGATAGTAGTCCGAATACGTATGCGGAAGCCGCATAATATGTGATATAAAACAGGAACAGTAACGCGATAGCAAATAATGCAACTACATACGTACAATACGTAATCTAACTATACTTACTGTCTTATTCATAATCGTCCCATAACTTTATTAAAGGTTTATCAAACGTCATTAGTACTGCGGAAAGGAAAACTCTTTTGCGCAGCACAAATGACCTATGATAAACTTATTATAAAGTTATAGAGAGATTATGAATAAGGGAGTTATAATAAAACTGTAACAGACACAATTCTGTACATGGCAGATATTGCAAAAAAAAATATTTAAGAGCAATCTGTTGCTGACAATGAAGCGAAAACTGTATTTTTTTAAATTTTTGTCTGTCTGTCTGTATCCCGGCCGCGCATCACTCCAAAACTTCAATGGAATTCAATGAAACTTAACACGATTTGAGTTCAGACTACGACGAAGGTTATTGTACACTTTTTATCCTGAAATTCAGTACGGTTCTCTCAGGAAAGGGGATGGAAGCCAAAATGTAAACTTAGTTGTAATTTATTAATGTGTAGTGCGAATTCAATTATTATTTTTTTGTAAGAATAATGCCGAGTGAGCCCGGCGCTCCACGGGCTGCTGGGTACCCCACGGTCAGCCTGGCACACCACGGACAGCACTGCACCCCACGGACAGCCCGGCACCCTTATTAAGTTTTGCATGCTTGCTAAGATCTCTCTTTAATCTGGAACATTCGCCACAATCAGTTTTTTTATGGATTAAATATAATGAAAATGTTTTTTTTCTTTTTAGGTCTGAAAGGTTAGCCTTTGACTACTATCTCACCTGATAGTAAGTGATGATGTAGTCGAAGATGTTGTTCAGGTTAACCTTGAATTACTAGCTCTCAAGGAAAGCTGCCGGAACACACTGTTTGCTGCTTGGCGACAGGTTTTCTACTTGAGGGTGGTAGCAAGCCAGGCTGGCATTCGCAATGCCCTACCAGCATGCTATAACGACTGCCATAATAAGACGACAACCGGGACCGACGGCTTAACGTGCCCTGCGAAGCACGGAAGCGCTCAGTAGTAATGCCACTAGCGGTCACCCATCCAACTCATAACCGCGGCGGACTTTGCTTAACTTTGCTAATCAGTTAAGAACAGCTAAGTAAACTTTGCTACGAGCTCTTCAAAAACTACTTTTACCAAAAATTGCAATCGAACACCATAGTAATTGATCATTTACCAAATGTATTTTTTTTTTAAGCTTTATTTATTTATGAGTGTTTTATCGTGGTTGATTATGTCACCGTCGACACAAAATGTAGTTAATGATCACTAAAGTCATATTTAGGTGCGACGACGAGCGAAGCGAGGAGGAGCGTTATGTTACTTGTGATCACATCAATGCTTGAGCCGAGTGAACGAAGCGAGCGTGCCGTGGCAGCGGCCGGCGATGCGCCAGAAGAGTTATAGCAAAATGTAAAAACTTTTGTTATAATTTAACATTAAAATGTTGATTTTATTTGGTGATCATTTACTGCTTTTGGGTTAACGACTTGGAGACTTTTGCCTTAATACGATCGTGAGATGATAAAACTTTGGTTATAACTTTACATAAAAATGCGGGTTTAATCGTAATTTTGGTGATCATTTACTATTTTGAACGTCCATCTTTTGCCGAATACACTTCGGAGACTGTGCAATGGAAGTGCAAAATCTAATACAATATGTTCGTTCTTCTGCCAAACAAGGAGGATCTCGGCAAAAAGACGCCGTTTAAAAATCGAAATTACAAAGAAACGCACAAAGTACTGTACTTCAACATTTATTTTGCGAACCGCAAAGGAACTCTCTGAGTTACTTAACTACTGTCTTCTGGAAAATACAACCTGGGAGTTTTCAAACCCAAAGTAAAAAGCTCCTTTCTGAGCTATGCTTTACTAAGAGTGCTTCACCGCAGACCAAAGCGTTGCTTAATATGAGATAAACAGTGCTCAAATGAGAATAGTTAGTCTGCAGGTACGGCAATCGCGAACGAAGTCGCAGGTACAGCTAGTCCCATATAAGGACAGCAGACCAATTATTAGGTACTTATAATTAGAATGTAGCCGCATACGTACTCTTTATTGTTAAACAAGATCAGAACCACGATAATGTTTAATGTAGGGATTAGTTCTTAAATGTACTATGTATTCCGATTAAGCGCGAATGTAAAACACAAGATACATGCAGCGACGACGTATTGAGAGAGTGAATGACACGTATGTAGCGGTAATTAGAATAAACCTACAGTACGTAACTTAGATCATTATTACAACGATTTGGATGTTATATTGTGTGTATGTAAATAAATAATTAGGTATACTGATTCCTTACGACAAGATGCTGCATAAATAAATGTTTGATATACCTAGACCACAGTTTTCCGGAGGCGGTAAATTCCGGACTATTAGACCGTTTTACCCGTTGTACGTAAAAAGCGGCGTTATCATGCAAAACACACACTGTTATTTTGATAAATAAAGATTATACACGTTTACAGCGTAATTGCATATTAAAGTAGCTACATACGTATGTACGGATAAATCAGGTCGTATACTTTCATTACAGATAGGACACCATTCATAATGATTCAACATCTATAATACTGGCTTCATTTAATTATACCATTTTCTCATGACGGATGTTTAATACTTAAGCATTAGTATGTTAAATCTTAATTAAAAACTATGTAACGACTTAATAACGTAACCCATTCCCGTAATAAGTACTATATTGCGGCAAACTACGTACATAAATTATAATATTTTTTTTTACGTATAATGCAGCTGACGCTGCATACAAATCGTACCGGTGATCAGGAGATGACCAGGCTTATAGACTATTTAAGTGCGACGGCAGATGTGGCACAACTACAGTACCCTTATGTTACCTACTGTTACGGGGGGATTTCAATGCGCATCAGCAGGAGTGGCCGTTTCCTCTACCAGTGCACTGACCTCGCTGGGAGAGAGACGCATAAGCTAGCCTTGACCTTAAATCTTACCCAGCTGGTCCATGACGCTACAAGGGTTCCTGACATTGACGGCCATATAGCCAATTGATATATGTCGCAAACTCCGCAAAGATTTTTATAATATGCCAACGGCCTGCAAAAATGTCTTAAAAAGATTCCTCAACTCTTTTATTATACATTAGACACAGTAAAGGAGCAAAGATCCGTCAACGAAACTGGAGACATACATTTATTCGATGAAACCAAAGAAAAACCAAAGAACATCGCGCTCCAGCCCATGTTGCAAGCGTCAAATATCTATACTAATATTATAAAGAGCAAATATTTCACACCTCGCTATACCGACACTCCACCTCCCTTGCGGCCCTTCCGCATCCGCCATCCAACTGTGGCGGTGGCCCCGCCGTGGCCACGGAAGGTAGGGAGAGCGGCGCAACGTGATACCGGCACTCCTCTCCCACCGTGGCCCCTCACCGTCAGCTGTGGTGTCGCCCATACAACACCACAGCCCGCCTCAGATGCGGCGCTGCTCATACAGCACCGCACCCTACCCGTTGCCGCTCCATTCTGGACTTAGAAGCAAAGCCCAGAGGAGCAGCCACTCTGGGGCCGGCCGCGACTGCCCACGCCGGCAGGGTGGGTGACGAAGCCACGGCTACTGAGCTCCACCGCCACGACAAGGCGGGAACCCTCGGGGGGAACATAAGGATCGTACATTATCCCTGATGAACTAGGCTATACCTAGAATATTATCAAAAATACGTTAAATTCCCGTGCGAAGCTGGGGCGGACTGCTAGTATAAAATATTTTGGAGTCATTGAAATTTTCACGCAAAAATGTGATAGAATACTTATATACAAATTTTCTAAAATTATTTTCTTGATTGGACATAAGCGAATAATTATGAAAAAAGGTGATAACGTGATGAAAAGTTGATTGTTAAAAATTTGCGCGTTTACCGCCTTTTTTTTTTTTTTTTTTTTTTTTTTTTTTTTTTTTTTTTGCGTGGGGAAATGCTGTTACGCATTGCCGTATGCGGGGGGGGCATACGGGGTATGACGGACTCGGCTAAAGGCGCCCATACCGTCTAAAACCCCACGGTGTTCCAGCGTCTTCGACTGATGACGGGGGGCGTGGGACCCGATTTATTCATACCACAGCCCCCGTCGACGCCGCTGCCCGCTGTAAAGTGGCGGGCCCTCCTCGGTGAGAGGTGTCAATAGGAACACCCCTCCACCTCGTGTGATGCCCCCCGAACACGAAGGGGGCATAAACATCGCGAGAGGACCTATCTCTGAAGGGTGCCGGATGCCCCCGCATCCGACGGCCCAGGCCCTCTCAGCGGAGACGGAGTACGGGCTCGATTAGCCCGCACCCGTGTCCGCGCTCTCCGGAGCGGAAGAGAGAGAGGGTCTCTCTCCCTCTCACGCTCCGCCGCCTCCCTCCGCGAAACAATAGTTTCGCAGAAGGAGGCTACTGCCTCCCAACATCTCTCATCGGCGACCATCCCGGCTAGGATAGTCGGCAATGAGAGACCCGTCCCTACAACCGCGACCAGAGCTTGTCGCGGTTCGTCCTCTCCAGGGCATGCCTCCAGTGCGTGCTGGGCAGTGTCTACTGCACAGCCGCACTGATGGCAGGCCGGGGAGGCTTCTCGTCGGGCGATGCGATGCAGGTAACTCCCGAAACAACCATGTCCCGAGAGCACCTGCGTCAGCCTAAACGAGAGCCTCCCATGTCTCCGATTGATCCACTCGCGGAGAACGGGCTGAATAGCATCGAGGAGCCGTCGACTACTATTCCCCCTTTGAATGGACCCATCGAGGAGTCGTCCCTCCCACCTAGCGAGAGCCAACGCCCTAGCGTTGTTGCGCCAATGCGCTAACTCTCGCGGCGCCGGTCGCTCGTCCCGCTCCCGCGCTCGCACTCTGCGGCGGTAGACCGAGGCCAAGACTTCGGCCTCAAGGTCCCAGGGGAGAAGGCCAGCGAGGGCGCATGCCATCTCGTGTGAGAGTGTCCGATACCCCCGGCACACTCTCACAGCCATGGTCCGTTGAGCTGCAATCAGCAGGGCGGTCTCCCGCCGATCGAGCCTCCCGGACCATATGGGGGCTCCGTATAGGGCCATCGAGCTGACCACCGCTGTATAGAGGCGGCGGCAGCTGCCCTCTCCACCCCCGATATTGGGGAGGAGGCGACTCAGTGCGCCGGCTGCCCCCAACAATTTGGGGGACAGCCGCCGCATGTGCGCCTCGAACTTCCACCGGCTATCAAGGACGACGCCGAGATACTTCAACGTCGTCCTGACGGGGATGGAAGTTCCTCCCACCACTATGGATGAGTCTGCAGGTGGCGCCCTGCGGGGACCATGAAAACAAATGGCCTCCGACTTGTGGAGCGCCACCTCCAGACCGAGCCTCCTGATCCTGGCCACGACCATTGCGACTCCGGCCGTGGCGAGGATTGCCGCCTCCCTATAGGTACCCCCCTTGGCGGTGACCAGCGTGTCGTCAGCGTAACAAACGACGCCGACGCCACGAAGGCCAGCACCCCGGAGGGCCCAGTCATAGCCGACGTTCCACAGCAGGGGCCCTAAAACAGACCCCTGAGGGACGCCGCGCGCCATGGGGCTCCGACCCTCCCCATTCGTCGTCGGGAAGACTACCTCTCTATAGGAGAGGTAATCGCCGACGAGTCGGCGCAGGTACAGCGGCACTCGGTGGTACTCCAGACCACCGAGTATGGTGGTCCAGGGCAGCGTGTTGAAGGCGTTGGCGATGTCTAAAGACACGGCCAACATCACGCCGCCACTGGAGCACACCTCCTCGGAGAGATCGCGGACGCGGGAGATGGCATCCAGCGTCGAGCGACCTCTCCGGAATCCGAACTGGGTGGGCGCCAAGTCCGGTCCCGACGTCTCGAGGTGCCTGACTAGGCGGGCAGCGATCACCCTCTCCAGCAGCTTACCCGCCTCGTCGAGCAGAACAATCGGACGATAGCCCGAAGGCTCGTCCGCGGGACGTCCCTCCTTCCGTATGAGGACAAGTCTGCCCCTCCGCCATCTCCTGGGGAATTTCCCCTCTCGAAGGCACCTGTCAAACAGGGCCCTGAGAGCGGGGGCCAGGTGCTCCAAGGAGAGAGCCCACACACGACCCGGTATGCCATCTGGCCCGGGTGCCGTGTTCTTGGCCCTCATCCTGAGCACTGCTGCGCCCAGCTCACCTTCGGAGACTGGGGCAGGCTCGTCCTCCTCCGCCTCGGCGAGATCGGTCGACGAGGGCACGGCAAAAGGTAGCGAGAAATCGTCTCCCGGAGGACCGGGGAACAGCCCTCCCACTACCCTCTGGAGAATCGCTGGTTGGAGCGAGGCGGTCACGGGGGGGGCCCATGGACGCAGCTTCTGCCGCGCCCATAGGTACGGGCGACCCCACGGATCGCGCTCCAGCCCTTCCAGCAGCTCCTGCCAGGAGCGCCGTTTCGCCTCGTCAATGGCCACGCGAAGGGTCATCGAAGCCTCTCGGTAGGCGGCATACAGAGACTCGCTCACTTCGGTCTCCTGCCGCCTTCGCCTACGATACCGCTGGTATCGGCGGCGCCTCCGTACGCAGCGTCTTCGGAGTTCGGCAATCTCCTCTGACCACCAGTAGACCTGGCGTCTGGACCGTGGGGCTGTTGCACGCGGCATCGCGGCGTCGCAGATACGCGACAACGCCGCACACAGTCCATCCGCCAACGCATCCACGTCTACGGGGTCACCCTCCTGAGGAGTGCCGTTCCACGCTTCGACGAGGGCCGCCTCCTGCAGCAACTCGGCGTCAAGACGCTTCAAGGCCCATCGCGGACCGATCTCGCCGGTTCCCTCCCTCACCATGTCCGCCGAGGACGGGGAGACGCTAAACCGGATATACCGGTGATCGGAGAGCGTCTCCTCGTCTACCAACACCTGCCAGTCGCGAATTTGGCAGGCGAGGTCTGGGGTGGCAAACGTCACGTCGACGATTGATCCACCCCATTGGCGGACGCAGGTGTTCTCACTCCCGGTGTTCACGACGCAGAGGCCTACCTCGGCCAGCCACTCTAACACTGTGACGCCCCGCGGACAGGTCCTTGGGGACCCCCACGCCAAGGATTTGGCGTTGAGGTCCCCCATGACGATCACGGGGCGTGGGCGGGTCTGACCTATGAAGGTTCCCACCTCACCGAGAAGAGCCTCTAGCTCGTGACGGGGCCTGTTCGGGGAGTGATAAACACCCACGATGACGACAGGGCCCACTCCTGCCGCCACGAAACCCCTGCCTCTCGCAACCCCTACGAGAGGGGGGGATGTAGTCGGCGACTGGGTGGTGATTGCCACCAAGCCGTCAAGGCCCCCCACCCAGTCACTCCTGGGTGGGACCGTGTACGGCTCGGCAACCACCGCCACCTTGATCGACCGCTCCGCCATGCACTGCAGGAGTAAATCCTGAGCGCGGGCGGAGTGGTTGACATTCGCCTGGAGGAAGGTTAGGGCCATACTAACCTACCTCCATAATGTCCGCTCGCCCTTTATCGGAGGGAGACGGTCGCGGCTGGGCCTTAGCCTCAGTCGCGACGGCCTTTCGTCGAGCCCCTGACTTGAACGGGGGCTTGGCGCATGCCTTGCCCCCGGAGAGGTGGTCTGCCGGCTTACCCGCAGCCGCACAGAGTGAGCAGCGGGGGGCGGCAGAGCAGTCACGGGCTTTATGGGCCTTTTGACCGCAGCGATAACACTCATCGCTACGGTCAACCTCGTTCTTACATTGGGCCGCAACGTGGCCCAAGGAGAGGCAGCGGAAGCAGCGACGCGGCCTGGGGTTACCGCCTAACCTAACTACTGATAATCTATTTAAATTAGGACAAACACGAAAAATTATGAATATATATTATTTTTCACCATCGTGCAGTATCGTTCTATTTCTTCTGTTCGATTTAATTTGGCAAGTTTAATAGGGATTTATCAAAATATACTAAACTTAAAATTGCTTCCATAAGTTGGCATCGTCAGGCTCAGGATCATATGGCCCTAGTTATGAATGAAATTCTATTGTAATCACTATCGCCGATGTCACAGAGAAATAATTTATCTATGCAGATGCCAATGGGTTAAACATAAATAAATGAAAAATTATGCAATTGTGATAAAACAACACGTTGCCCACATGGTGTTATGCGATTACCTCTGCCTATAACAACAGTTCGTCACAAGTAGCGAACTGCACTGCGCCCATCACCCTTAGATATAAAGTTGTTAAGTTTCATTTTCCTGAAATTTCACCAGCATGCACACCCTACACACATTAATGTAAACATAGCTGCTTGGCACTAGAAATAGGTATGGTGAAAGTAATTCAC
Organism: Plagodis pulveraria; assembly: GCA_963890685.1. NCBI lineage: Eukaryota > Metazoa > Arthropoda > Insecta > Lepidoptera > Geometridae > Plagodis > Plagodis pulveraria. Next base: position 18,198,692 of record OY982963.1, on the reverse strand, counting down.
CGGACGAACTCGCTCAAAGAGTTCTACCGCTACTATCGTATAAATATGCGTATACAATAACATTTGTTCCAGTATATTTCAATAAAGTTGTGGAGGTATTACGTTAACATGAGACTAAGGCTTTTTCTCAATTTTTAAATGTAATAATGTTCCAAAATAATTGTAGGAACTTGATTTTCTTGATGCATCCCCATAAGCACCGACGTATATATAAAAGTAGTTGACACGGCACGTTAAATAAAGCTTATGATACGATGATATCATTAGCTTTATTTCACGAAATCTTTAATCATGAAATAATATGATCATAAGTTAAAAGTTTATACCCAAATTTAAGAGTGTACCTAATAAATTAAAAAGAATTAACTAAATTAATTAATTGGACTGCCTATGAGTCTTCAATGGCTTATTGGGATCTAAATGCTTTTATTGTAGTAGCTGTAGTGTTGTTTATAGTTCGTAGTATTTTGTTAACTAAAAAATATTTATTATAACACACTGTAGTTGAAACTGTCCATTGCGAATGTAGGATAACAAACAAATAGGTATATTATCTGTAAATTAAAATCAAACCGTAATCTGATAATTGCTGTATGACACTTTAATCTCTTTTTATGTTTATATGAAGATAATATGAATTAAAATTTGAAAAAACCCAGTGATAATGCAGATTAAAAATTAATTATTAAAATTTAAGGTAATTCACTTGTAATGAATGCCTAACTGTCGTTAACCAGGTAGTCATTTATATGTGCACGTACCTACAAGCAAATTTAATCCAGTTTTTATCACATCACACGTCACTGATATCCACCGTATCAAAGCCTGTTTGCACTAAGATTATTGTTTTATTTTGTTTATTAGATTTTCCACAGACTCCAGGGTCCGTGCCATTTTTTAAGTTAACTTAGAAATGTATTTATGTGATTACTGGATGTATTTAGTAAAGCTGTTTAGTGTAATGTATGATCAGTTGCTGTACAAACTAGATACTATTCTAAACACTTGCACTAAATACTAATCAATTTGCAAACGAGCTTCAGGCATAAAATTGCGGCGAAGCAGCACAAATGCTTGGCATACAATTCACAACAATGATATAAAGTGGTGTTAATGCTGGTGTCTTCGAAGTGCTTTCTGTACAAACGTAGTAACGCCATATTTTTGAAGCGCTCTTAGCAAAGTTTGCTGAGCCGTTTTGAACCATTCGGCAAAGTTAAGCAAAGTCCACCGCGGTCGTGTTGGATGGGTGACCGCTAGTGTCATTACTTCTGAGCGCTTTCGTGCTTCGGAGAGACCATTAAGCTGTCGGTGCCGGTTGTTGTCTTAGAATAGCAATCGTTAAAGCATGGTGGCAGGGCATTTTGCGAGTGCCCGCCTGGCTTGCTACCACCCTTAAGTAGAAAATCTGTCGCCACGCACCTAACGGTGTGTTCCGGCAGCTGTCCTTGACGGCCAGTAATTCTAAGTTAGCCTGAACAACATCTTCGACCACATCATTACATACCATCAGGTGAGATAGTGGTCCAAGGCTAAACTATCACGCATAAAAACACAAAAAAAATTTGCTCCACACTACAATCTCGGACAAATCTTGCATGTATATCATTGAGTCTAATATCTATGCTTCTGGTTCGCACGTTTTCCGTAAATTAGTTACATGTTTTTTTAAAATATTCTATAAAATAGTTTTGTATGGGAATTCTTATATTCACATCTAGCGGCAAAATAAAAAATAAATCCATAAACTGGCAAATCAGAAGCATTATACATATTTAAGGCTCAGAGGTATACATGCTAAATTTCACAAAATTTGAACAATATGACGAAACTACGTTTGTGTGGAAAGATTCTGTTAACGTTTAAATTCAAATATAACACATAAGAACGCTAATCCCAAAATTTTAATGTTTATATTTAATTTCAAGTCAAGATACCACCAATTTAGTTGATTAAATAATAGGTATGCTTAAAACCGCTCCCGATTGAGACGATACAATTAATTAAAGGTTATATTTTTTTATGTGGGTACCAATTTGGACTTAATTACAGTAAAAATGGATGTTCTAAGTTTAATCACGGCTCAGTTTTCCATTGCCGTCCGTTGGGTTGAGGATTGATATTTTTTTCACAGAAAGGTTACATTATTATAAGCACACACGCAGTTCCAAAATATTATTCTATAATTAAATAGAAGGTAAATACGAATCTGGACCGTTCGTTGTACATTAACAATTAAAAAAATATGTGGTCTTAGATAATACATATATTATTAACAATGTAGGTACTTACATAATCAGAACGTTATTTTGACGTGTATTTTACGAACTATGAGTTTAACTAGGGGTGAATAGGCAGTTTTAAAATAGGTACCTTACTACATATTACAAATACCAACTTCTTAGTATGACATACTATATTTGTCGAAGAGATAGCAAGTAAGGGTTTCTTCTCGACATCATCAGGTTTAATGGCAGAGCTCTCATAACGTTGACGTTCATGTGAGTATCGTGCAAATGATACCACAAGTGAATAGAACACACTTGTTTTATTGTACCTCAGTTTATGGTGGTGACCACCGAAATGGCCTCCGTCCACCCCCTCACCTTGCAGAACACTCTCACTCTGTTAATTTTGGTCATGCGTCATCATCACTGTGGCGTGTCACGTATCACGTATGTTGTCTTCAAAGTCTACCTCTCCATGTACTGTGGTCATCTTCCATCACCGATATTCACTGATCGCGGTCTTCACTGTCAATGGTAACTGTCACTATTACTACTACTACTCACTACACTAGTTTCACTCCTCAGTAAGTGTTGCCTCTTAGGCGGCTAGTGCAGACTTGACAACTGCAGTGTCTTGTGACTTAAGCTTTGAGTCTCAATCACAGTATCTTAAATGACTATAGACTAGTATTAGATTTCTTATTTATCGCTTACCTCTTTAAATTAATTTTCTAAAGGTTTAAATTCTACTCGACTGGCAACACAAATAGGTTGTGTGGGTAGAGGAATACATCGATTCGGGCATTCTGTTGACAGCTAGCAAATAACACAGTCGTAACGGAGACAGACTTGAAAAGTACAGACGGTATCAAATTAACTGTGAAACAAGTGTAGGAAAAGTTGTTCTGAGTTCAGACGGTTATGGAAAAATTATGAGAGAGGATTGTCATTAGTCGATACTGGATAATAAATTAAAGGAATCTTAAGGTAATCATACAGTTTTATTTACATTTAGCATTAAGGTTCCCTGCTTAGGTGATTATGAAGTTATAGTAAGGTGAATACAAGCTGTGAGCTAACACTAGTAGCGACCACAGACTAGAATAACGTCGATATTATATAGTGTTGCCAATCTCGTAGCATATAACTGCTAACGATCCGACATATTAATATTTTTAACCATGCACATAAAAGTTAACTAGTAGGCTGTATTTGAATTTTGTACAGTATGCAAGTGGGTTGCAACTAAGTTAATATGATCGTTTTAGGAAAAATATAGTCATTGGTAGGTACGATTAGACACCAATTTATTGTTCTATAGGCCAGTGTTCAAGTGAATCGATTTGATTAAACTGGCGACATAACGTTTTCTAATAAACAACTGGTAAAGTTTCATAAAGGGAATGTAATGACTGAGAGTCGTGCCGATGGACGAGCTGTCGGTTGTGAAAGCCAATTTTGCGTACAAAAATGGTTGCCCCAGTCATTCTTAAACGTGAATTCATAATCAACAGCCGTGACGTCCATTCAACAAAGGCCGCTTCCATTAGCAGGGGGTTTGCCCATATTCCGCACGCTTGGCAGGTGTTTTGGATCACAGTTCTACAGTAGGCGCTACTACTCACCTACTGGTATACCGCTATATGCTCTTACGACATCCACGGGAAGGTAACCGTAGCCCGTGACCCCACAAGAATCGTCTGTAAGCACCTACATGCGAAATGACAGTAAAATGTTGTTGATATTAATAAAATGTTATTGGTTTTTTTTTTCGAAAATTGTTGCTACCAGTGAGAAATGCCATTTAGTTAATTAATGATAAGTGATGGGAGGTTCAATTCAAGCTCATTTTTCACCCTTATCCACGTATGTGGAATAAGTGCATTGTGCACTGGTATGTAAATTAACCAGAAAAACTCACGTTAGGAATCAAATACGTCAACCCAGGTTTCGAGCATATCAGATGCTCATCATCAGGGCGAGTGCGCAGCTCCGTCTGCGAGCCCCTGTGCCCGCCAGGAGCTTGTTAATTTAGAAGTTAGTTAAAGTTAAGGATGGGTTGATTTATATATTTTAATATGTATGTAGCTTACGTGAAATTCATTAAAAAATACTCTTATGTTTTCTCTAATAATACAAAGGTTAATAATGGCTTCTGTTTTATGATAGTCCGATCAACTCTGCTATCTCCGTTCCTGTTGGTAGTACACCTGATACCTTTTGGTTATTAGTGTAGCCGTTATAATGGTAAATTAAGCTGTTGTGTGCCTGACGTGCTGCAACACCTCAATTGTTCAATATATTTATAATATACACAAAAAGACATGGCCTCCGGTAGCTGAAATATATTTATAAATTACACCTTTATTGACCCGTATAGTTGTGTTATTAGCAAAAAAATACCAAAAATGGTGTGATGGAACCGACTTCAACACTCAAATATGAGAAGTAACTTGTTGAAGTCGGTACCATGATTGTTCAAAAGTACCTATTATCACAATATTGTGCGCATGGTACCGACTTCGACAAGTTATTTCACATATTTGAGTGTTGAAGTCGGTTCCTTTATCGGGATCATGCAGTAGTAGTAGTGTAGTGGGCTGCAGAAGGGGGAGAGGGGCGATGGGGGAGGGGGGGTAACTAGCGGGGGTTGACAATGCGCACACGTGCTTCCTTGGCCGCCTCCGTCCGATCGTTGTAAGTAATTTATTATTGTTTTAAAACAAGATTTTTTATTTTAGATTTAGATTCCAATGCAAGTCTTTACCCATTACAAACAAGCAACTACTTCATCTTAGTCACCTTAAAGGATTAATTCTACGGATTTTGATAATTTTGTACCAAATGGTAAAAAATAAAAAATAAATTATTGTACCACTTTGTCGGCATCATTAATATACATACCAGTACAGAATTACAGCTTTCTAGCTCTAACGTTCTCTTATCAAAACCTCGGACAGACGGACATGACGAAACTATTAGGGTTCCTTGTCAGGACTACGGAAACCTAAAAAAATGGTTATGATGGGTTATCCCTAAGAGACAGAATAAACCATTGCAGATTTTTTTGTAGAATTTTTTAGTTGTACAATACTGTAGTACATTATTTTGATCTACCTCGTAGGGTTAAGTCAGCGTTTGCAATGTAAGCGCAAAAAATGTGTTTATTTACGACATCACGTTAGAAACCTCTTAAATGATCAGTGTTTCTCTTCTACATCATGAATGTATTATACATATAAACTTCCTCTTGAATCACGCTATCTATTAAAAAAACTACATCAAAATCCGTTGCGTAGTTTTAAAGATCTAAGCATACAGCGGGAAGGTTTTATATTTAGTGATGATAACTCTATATCTTAGAAAATATAATAATACTACATATTACGTATAAAATCCATTTACCCATTTAGTTATATTGTGAAGGACTCAAAAACCAGTGGGATGCACCCTGTTGTTGACATTATGTTTAAACCTATTGGAATTTAAATAACATTTTGTTGTTTCCCAATGAATTTATTAAATTTGTCATTTTTTTTAAAATACTGTTAGGTTTGCAATAACGCCTGCTATGCGGATTACATTACAAAATTACAAATATACGATAGGAAAAATTGACATTTTATTATTTGGGTATTACTATGACTACATTTGGTAATATTTTTGTTATCATTGGATAAAGAAATGAAATATTTTGACATTTGATTGTATTTTTATTGGTGTCCGATATTAATTATTTGATTATCATGACATCTTTTTTTTCCCCATTCCATATTAATTTGATTGATGTAATATATGTTTTTATTTATTTTTTAATGTGTGATAATTTGTTTTTGTAGTAATATGTACGTTTTTAATCAAAATAAAAAAAATGAATTTGAATTTGTTATCGTTATCATCTTATAGTCATGTGTCACGAAATAAAACAACTATGAATGATTAAAAAATAAACGGAACCGACTTCCAACACTAAAATGTATACAATATTGAAGATGATACCGTGCTGATTCAAAATACTGACCTCATATTATCATGGTATTTCATACTTTTAATTAGGTACTCGTCCCATTAAATCATCCATGTATACATATACACTAAAAAACTACTGAAACCATGTTGATGAAATTTTTATGGGCGACCGTCTTGGAATCTACTAATCGATATACTAACCGAGAAAGAAGCAAATCTCTTTGGTTTGAACGAAATAAATTCAGCCAATTTTTCTCATATCATAACGCGTTCTAATTGGCGGAGCCACGTGATTTATAGCGTTAGGACGTAAAACTTAATCGACATCGATATTTTATTGAAATATAATAATATGGTAATGTAACCTGTAATAAAGATATTGAGCGTTACGTGTGAATACTATTTATGCTTGGCTGCAAGTAGGTAGACAGTAGAAAATAGGTACTTTTAATGTATTATATGTTTACCTTGATTATCATTTACTAAATGTACATAACATAATGCTAGCTAACTAAAACATAAAAAAATTGTTTCATAACACAATCTGGCTGCGGAATGATTTGCAAATACCTACTATGTAATACTATCGATTCATTACATCGTACGTTAACTTACACTGTAAACATATTGAACTTTTTACTCATTTTGACTACCTTTATCTACAATTAAAGTATTGTTGAACTTGTCATATATACACATTTTTTTCCTGAATTAGGATATAAAATATAATATATCCAAATTTACTACGAGACCGCAATTTAAACGAACTACCTATACCCGCAGATTATGCGGAAGCCGCGGCGGTAACTGGTTCGTTAATATTTTGTGAAAAGTTTTAGCATATTGTTGTAACTACTGTATAAAAAGATCCAATTAAAGACTCTATTATTTTATTTAACGAACGGAATCCTCAAAACATTATCATAATACGTAAACGATAGATTACTTCGAACAAATCCAATCGTCATATTATCAGACACTTATCTGATGGTTATAATGTATAAAAGAGAAGTTGAAGAGCTGACACTACAGTTACTGTAAAATCTTACAATGAAGTTTGCACTAGTGACCCTGTTCGCCGTTCTGGCTGCAGCCAACGCCGGAGTTATTCAAATTGATCTTGAAGATATCACTGCATACAACTATTTGGAAAAAATCGGCCTTCCTCTAGCTGAGGAAATACGTCAAGCCGAAGAAAGTAACTCAAGGATCGTTGGTGGGTCACCTGCAGCGGCCGGACAGTTTCCTTACCAGGTAAAATAACTATTTCGTAACTTCGTTTACCAACCTAGTACTTATCTACCTGTTAAATCATATATAATCATAATGAGGTTCGAAAGATTTGATATAAAAATGATTATATATTATTATACCTCTTTCGCCTCGTATCTTTTATTTAATTTGATATAATGTATGGATTGCTATTTCCAAGTTTTTTAAATTCTGTTTAGTAACAAAGCACATATTTCGACGACGATAAAATAATGAATTTTTAGATGGGAGCCAATGGGAGAGAGACTAATAATGTGAGATTAGATGCGCTCGGATGAGAGTTTTTGAAAAATGGGTTCAAATTTGTGTGAATCATCACGTCCTGCTCTTTAGAAACCCCATTAACTATTGCATCATTTCTAAACACATAATGCAGCTGTAAACTATATGTACTTAATTAGTATTTACTAAAAAAATAAGTAGGTACCTCAATATCTTAAGTACAGCCAATTCAATTGGGGGTTGCTGTAGAGCATCTTCACAGCAACCCCGAAACAAAATATAAGGAAATTACTCGCAGATGCTTCTTTTCTAGCAAATAAATTGTATGAAATAAATTGTACTGTCGTTTTTATGTTTTTATCATGTGTGTGTGTGTGTATATCAAACGAAATAAATCAGTCCCGAATTTGAAAACTCAATGAAACAAACCATTGTTAGCTATGGTTTGTTTCATTGAGTTTTCAAATTCGGGACTGATTTATTTCGTTTGATAGACCTTTATTGGTCGTAAAGTACTATGATAACATATTAAAGTTATATAGTTTGGCAAGAAAGCTATAGGGCCTACTAGCCACAAACTTCACACGGAACGTATTATATTTTTTAATTTTGTTTATTATGTCGCACAATAAGTGTTACATATCGTCATGTGACATTTCATAAAAGCGACTAAAAAAATGCGCAATAAACAACATGCCACAACTCACGTCAATGTGAGTGAGGCCTTTATTGCATATTGGGCGCACGACAGGACTGCCCAGCGTGATTGTAATTACGCCCTAATTACCCAAACGGCATAGGAAGTAATTGATGTAGTACCAATAAGAGCATTCCTAATAGGAGGTTGGTGCAAAAAGGGACTGGCCATAAAGCCGGCCAAATATAAATACAATTGTGACCTCTTTGTGTTGTTACAGAAAACATTACCATACTGTACAGACCCCACATAAGGCGATTAATACAAATCTAATTTTCTTAACAGGCTGGACTCCTGGCTCAGTTTGGTCAAGGCCAAGGTGTCTGCGGGGCTTCACTCATTAGTAACAGCCGTTTGGTTACCGCTGCTCACTGCTGGTTTGATGGCCGAAACCAAGCTACTTCCTTCACTGTTGTTCTTGGCTCCATAACTCTCTTCTCTGGTGGCACCAGGCTCAACACCAACCAAGTAGTGATGCACGCTAACTGGTCGCCCAATCTCATCCGCAATGATATCGCTATTATAAGGTTAAACAGCAACGTGGGTCTGTCAAGTAAGTTATTATTAATTAAAAATATTATTAACAACCTTAAGAGTAACGGGAAGGGAGCTCCTACAGATAAATAGGTATTTTAACAAAGTGATGCTGTCTCGCCGCTAAATGCCCGAACAGAATAGTGCGATAAAGACAATTGAACAGACAATTCTTCAAGTTTTGACTTAGAATTTGTGCATAGTTTGCGTTTTTTTTTTTATGGCTGATATTTTTAATTTTTATAATGCCTGGTAGCCTTTGACCACTATCTCACCTGATGGTAAGTGATGATGTGGTCGAAGATGTTGTTCAGGCTAACCTAGAAGTACTGGCTCTCAAGGACAGCTGCCGGAACACACCGTTAGGTGCTTGGCGACAGATTTTCTACTTTAGGGTGGTAGCTAGCACGGCGGGCATTCGCAAAATGCCCTACCACCATGCTATAACGACTGCCATCCTAAGACAGCAACCGGGACCGACGGCTTAACGTGCCTTCCGAAGCACGGAAACGCTCAGTAGTAATGTCACGAGCGGTCACGCATCACCAACTCATGACCGCGCGCGACGTTGCTTAACTTTGCTAATCGGTTAAGAGCAGTAATTTTCGCTAAACTAACGTTCTGGGAGAAAAACTTTCTTCTATAGTAAATATTAATCAAATCTATAATTTTTTTGATTTTATAATTGATTGAATAAACTAGGTTTACAGGATTCATTTTTCCTTATTAAGCATTATTTTTCCTATAAATAATTCATAGACTAGAGGTACAAGTTTTGAGAAATATCGGTATTTAAACAGCCATTAATTCAAATTCCTTAAATATAATGATAAAAATCAAAACCTTTAAACCTGGATATTGGTAACATCTATAACATTTCCAAAAATCATCAAAATCGGTGATATTTTAGGTGAGTAGAAACGTTTTCTCTTTTTGTATGAAAATTCGAGTCCTCCCTCCAGTCTCTCTGTAGATGTTCACCCAGAACAGACATGTCCCTTGTAGGTTTAATTAGATTTTGTTATATAAAATACAATAGATCATTGGTTACTCCGTGCTGGGCTAAAAATTAACCTAAACTACCAGGGATCAAGATAGTTCTGCTTGAATAACTTACGGACGGCTCCGTGCTAACAGTTTATACAAATGTTATACTAACAACTAACAACTAAATGTGTCACGTGAAATTATATTAACAAAATCCCTGTGACATTAAGAGATTTAGTAAAATGTGGCTATAGCGTTGAACAAGTTCCCGAGTGGCTCAGATCTAGCGATAATTTGAACTACAAGTGAGATTTTCACCTGCGACCAACCCTTTCCTTGGGCTTATTTCACTGCCATATATTTGTAACTTTGGATAACACCTTACCAGGATATAAGATGTTGAAAGAAGGTACCAGATCTATAATTTTTAATATAATAAATCTCAAAAAACAGTTACATTGAACAGTCAGATTTAATTATTGCAAATCATAATACAAATTTATTTTAAGCGGTAATAGATAGATATGGATAGCTGTGGCGCAAGTTAATGGTTCGTTCTTTACCGCATTGTCATAGAACATATAATAATACTGGCATTGTGAAAGGGCTATTCGTGGCTTACCTGGCTAGCTACCACCCTAGAGTAGATAATTAAAAGAAAGGAAATGTCGCCAAGCACCTAACAGTGTGTTCCAGCAGCAATTCTTGAGAGTCAGTAAGTAGCTATGAAATTATACGCATATGCTACTGAACGACTGTATATCAACCCATATACCGCCAGAGCGCAGTATAGTTCATCACTTGTGATGAAATGAGCCTTGTATTAACAGCCTTGTCCAGATTCAGTCAAAATACCATTAAAAAAACATGAACCCCTATTATATGTAAGATATACAAGTTTTATTATGCTATCTCCATTTAAAATGATTTGGATTCATTCATTTCTTCCGATGTTTGGTTCAATTTGAAAAGAATTAATTACAGCCTTAAATTTAATATCCCAGTATTTTTTTTTCATTTCTCATACTCGGAAAGTAATGTGTGTTTGATCTGAGTAGCGGGTGGAAGACGCTGCTTCCCACCTAAAGTAGGGAAAAACTCATAGTTAATACATCCGTCTCTAGGGCCGGAATGACTTGTAACTATGGCAACCATTGTTGTAAACAAAACTAAACATCTATGTCTTTTCGCTCTAAAATACTCTGCTGTAATTGTAAGCATGGCAACCATGGTTGTCAACAAAATTAGACGTCTATGTTTTTTCGTTCTAAAATACTATGCTGTAATAAAACAAAAACAAGTACGTTTGAGTTAATGTGCAGGCTAAAATAACTAGTTTATAACAGAATTAATGTAAGTTTCTCAAGTTAGTGTATGTTATGTAAAAATTTTAGTCACTAGTTATGTTTTGGAGCAGTGCACTGCAGAGTGACTCAAAAAAATAGGTACCTGTTAAGCGGGATGGCCCCCGGGGGAGACGTTTTATGTTATATATTTAAAATGCGAAAAAGACTAAATAATTTGGCGGGGTACTAACTAAATATAAGGTGGGTACGATAAAAAAAAAACTAACAAAAATGTTTCTTAAATTTTACAAATTGTTTTTTACGGATCCATTCATTGTACACTTATATATCTTCGATCATAACATATTTATGATGGAAGACTTATGTATCTACTACTCACGCTAACATTTTCAGTATATATACAATAAAACTACCAATTTTTATTTTATTCATATTACATGATGAAAAGTACAGTAATTTGCACGGATGAAAGTTGTTAATTCTTACTTGTACTGTAACCGCATTAATTTTAAATAGGTACTACTCATGTTATTATTATTAACATTAAATATTATAATAAAACTTCCATTTTTTTCCTCATATTCGTAGTGAAAATTAGAGTGTTTAACATGGATAAACGTCATCACATCCAATTCGGACTAAAGCCACCGTAAATATTACAAAGAAAATTCAACTTTAAACTTCACAAATCGTTGTAACCTCTCAATTAATTTTAAATAAGTGCTACTTTCAAAACACGTTTATTTTTAAAGTAGAGTGTTTAACTTGGGTGTAAGCCATCGATTCTTACTCGGACTATAGTCTAAATACCTCTTTTAAGTATTGATTCCTTTCGACCCTTGTATAACAATCTACTATTAGAACTTTGTAGCAATTTGTTATATTTTTTAGATTCCATCGCGACTATTACTCTGCCATCTGGTAATCAGCTGAGCGAGAGCTTTTCTGGACAAACAGGAACCGCGTCTGGTTTTGGAATCACACGTGACGGTAAGCTTTTTTAATTTACTTACTCATTTTGAATTAATGAAATTCACTTATAATGTATGTATATATCTTTAATTTACTTTTTACCTTATCACACTAATGAGAAGTGGTCGATACGTAGGTACAGCATGTCTTATATCATGTCATTCAGCGCCCCATCATTATTATTTTTGTAGTATCATAATTTATAACTTTTCCTACGTTTTTTTGAAGATCATACAAGGGAATATTCAGATTCCGGGAACTGTACTTTCATAGTTAAAACGATCAAAATTAAATTTTATAATTGTACTAAGAAAATGTATTGTACAAGCTTCCACCCGCAGTATCGTATTGTTCGTTTATATCTAGCAGTACATCGTAGTAAAAAATATTTAATTTCCTAATTCAGGATCTAAAAGGCAAATTTCAGTTGTTTAAAATGTGAGTGGCAACAAAGACATACACATGTTACTCTAACGAAGGACTATGGCAGCACAGTTTTACCAGACATTAATCCTCCCTGGCTAGCATGTGCAAATAAGAAATATAATGTTGTCTTAGGTTTTCGCGATTATTACACATAGTAATTAAACAACTTTAAACGGTTTAACTCGCGTATATTTATCATTATTTTTATCCCGACGTTTCAAACACTTTGCAGTGATCGTGGTCACGGGGTGACTAATTGGTTTTATTTGTCACATGAGTTATTAAGAAAATTATTTGGTCTACCGTCCGAACATTTTATATTAATCATAACGTTCCCTATTCACGCAGTATTCGCTCACAGTGTCCAGAGGTCTTGCAGATTTGTGTCGGCCTTGAGATTTAATTAATTTGATGACAGGATCCCAAGCAGGTGGTACTTGCCAACCATCATCTCTATTGAAATTTGGGTATTTTTTTATTTCAATAGCCTCGCGTAACATTCTTGGCATAAACCGGGTCTCTCTGGCGAGGATTTGTGGGTTGTCGAACCGAATGTAGTGGTTGGGCTTGTCCTGGGCATGTTCACAAACCGCAGACTTGGTCGAGCGTCTGTTCTTCATGTCAGCAATGTGTTCTTTTACCCGGATACCAATGCTCCTCTTTGTTTGCCCAATGTATGACAGCCCACATTCACAATCAAGTTTGTAAACACCTGCATCTTGTAGGGGAATATTGCACTTAACAGGTCTTAAAAATTGGTTGATCTTCTTGTGCGGCTTAAAGTAAGTTTTTATTGAAGCTCGTCTTAAGATATTACCAATTTTGTCCGTGACACCCTTGATGTAAGGTAAGATGGCAGGTTGTCTCTCAACTGTGGAAGGCTTGGGCTGGCTTCTGTGACGTATTCTTGGGAGCTTGTGATTATTGCTTCGCAGTACTTGTTTTACATACTGAAGCTCCTCCTTGAGATGGTCAGTGTCGCAGATGCCATGTGCTCTCTGTAACAAAGATTTGCCTACGGTAGCCAACTGACATGGATGGTGATGGGAGTTACCATTGAGATATTTATCTGTATGGGTGGGTTTCCTATACACTGTATGACAAAGGGAGTTGTCATCTGACAACTCCCTTTGTCATTCTTATGTTTCAGTATGTAAAACAAGTACTGCGAAGCAATAATCACAAGCTCCCAAGAATACGTCACAGAAGCCAGCCCAAGCCTTCCACAGTTGAGAGACAACCTGCCATCTTACCTTACATCAAGGGTGTCACGGACAAAATTGGTAATATCTTAAGACGAGCTTCAATAAAAACTTACTTTAAGCCGCACAAGAAGATCAACCAATTTTTAAGACCTGTTAAGTGCAATATTCCCCTACAAGATGCAGGTGTTTACAAACTTGATTGTGAATGTGGGCTGTCATACATTGGGCAAACAAAGAGGAGCATTGGTATCCGGGTAAAAGAACACATTGCTGACATGAAGAACAGACGCTCGACCAAGTCTGCGGTTTGTGAACATGCCCAGGACAAGCCCAACCACTACATTCGGTTCGACAACCCACAAATCCTCGCCAGAGAGACCCGGTTTATGCCAAGAATGTTACGCGAGGCTATTGAAATAAAAAAATACCCAAATTTCAATAGAGATGATGGTTGGCAAGTACCACCTGCTTGGGATCCTGTCATCAAATTAATTAAATCTCAAGGCCGACACAAATCTGCAAGACCTCTGGACACTGTGAGCGAATACTGCGTGAATAGGGAACGTTATGATTAATATAAAATGTTCGGACGGTAGACCAAATAATTTTCTTAATAACTCATGTGACAAATAAAACCAATTAGTCACCCCGTGACCACGATCACTGCAAAGTGTTTGAAACGTCGGGATAAAAATAATGATAAATATACGCGATTTAAACCGTTTAAAGTTGTTTAATTACTAAATAAGAAATATGTCACGCACGACACGAGAGACAAGTGGCGGACGATAGCAGCAGCCGCACCACGCTAAGATCTGTTGAGATTATCTGTGCAATTATCTGTTTCACCAGGAAAACACAACTACCTAGGTATATATGGGAAAGTGACAATAGCAACAATAGTTAACATAAGAAACCTATAATAGGTAGACGTACATTTCCTTACCTTTTGATATCTTTTGAAAGTGAGTAAAACTGAGATTCGGATATATTTTGTTATTCATCTAGCCAAATGCAATGCAGTACGATCTTGCCCTCACTTCAACCTACCTACTAGACACTAGTTTTTTTTATTTTGTGACACTAGGTACGTAAACAGACTACGTACACGAATTACGGCGCGTTGAAGCGAGAAGATGTGCATTCGTGGCGCGCGGCAACCCACTGTTGAGTATGCTCGATTAGTTAGCTAGACGAATACTCTGATGTACTTGTAGCTTTGTACCTAAAGTGCGGAGTGCGCCAGGGCTGGTAAAGGCAAACTGGGCGTAAAAAAAAACAAAAAAATTTTTTTTTTATTGTAATTATACTTATATGGTGTCAAATTTTTGTTACAGGTGGTGGAATCTCCACTAGCCAGTTTTTAAGCCATGTAAATCTGCCCGTGATTTCGAATACCGTGTGCAGTCTTTCCTTCCCCTTCATTATTCAGGCCTCTAACATCTGCACCAGTGGCGCTAACGGCAGAAGCACGTGCAGTGGCGATTCCGGTGGTCCTTTGACTGTCCAGAGTAATGGCCGTCCAATCCTGGTTAGAATCTTTTCTTTTTTGGAACTTATTTTTATTCGCAACAAGATAAAGAATTGAACTAGCGCGGAGCTGAATCTAACGCTCACTGTTTTAAAAAAATAGGAATCTTAGATAAAAAATAAATAGAACCCGAATCTGTAAAAGTAATGAATAAGTAAATGAAGTTTGAGTTCACATAGGCAGAGTTCTAGCAGATTAAAACTATTGCTTATTATATTTTATTACCTATATTGTTACATAATGCAATGTAAATGTGAAAGATCATTGTGTCACTTATGTCTAAATTTTCATTGCGCTTTCCATACAGACGTAGTTTCGTATTTTTTCAAATACCAAGTGTTCGAACTCGTTAAAATTTTGCATGCTCGGATTTAATTGGGCGATAAAATCCGGATCGTGGATATTCGCCAAAGAACCAGTCACCGACAGAGCTTTCAGAACTAATAGGTTGAAATGGCAATCGGTGGCCCCACATTGCTTGACGAACTGATAATCAACGGGAAAGAAAGGATCTCGAGTAGTTAGCACATTACACCGGAAGGCGTAGAGTTGGTACGCCCCCACCAGGTGGGCTAACGACATCGTAAAGTCGCGGGTAACCAATGGTTACAAGCGGCTAATAGCCGTTCTTTGTGGCGTTCTATGGGGAAAGTATTTGTTCAACAGTGGACATCTTCCGGCTGATGATGATAATGATGATGTTTGTATGGAAAGTACGAAGACACTAAACGTAACCCTCATATGTTCACTACCTGTGTGACGCCCAGGCACAGTTTACTGTGGCAACCCCGCCTTGTCAAAAAGATTGTCCGTGACGTGACCGGCTTCAGGCGGCTCATTGAAAGAAGAATCAGAACTTGTTACACTCGAATTATCCGATCAATTTCTCAAGAAAAACCTTTTAACTTTTCAGGTAGGAGTGGTTTCTTTCGGCTCAGCCAGTGGTTGCCAGGTGGGATTCCCAGCTGCATACGCCAGGGTCTCTTCCTACATCACCTTCATTAATCAGAACCTGTAAATATAATTTGTTGAATATATTAAATAAAGTTTATTTGAAAAGATAAATTATGCGTTGTTTTTATTTATTTAAGGATTTTAAGGCATTAAGGTGCTTTAGAAGATGCAAAAAAAGACTTTTCTCGTTTCTAATGGTATCGGCTGGTTCTTATGGTAATTCTATGTTAGCCTGAACAACACATTCGACCACTTCATCACTTACCATCAGGAGAGATAGTGGTCAAAAGTTACCTCTGGCATAAAAAAACCGGCTCATGTGTTTCAAATTACTGGCAGAATTGTTCCATTAAAATAGTAAGTAAGGCTAGTTATATTCACCAAAGACGTGCGAAGCGAAGCTGAGAACCGGTGTGACTTTTTCCAATAGAGATGTGCGAAGAAGCTGAGTGGTACCAAGGATCCTCGCTCCACACCGTTAGGTATGCTTAAAGGTTTGAAAACTTCAATCAAGTCCTCGCAGTACAGCAAAACACTTAACATTTAATTGTATCTAGGTAGGTACTTACTCATACAGTCCCACCAACTTATCTGTTCAGGCGGCAAAAAAAAGGACTACAACATTCCTTCAAATTGTGACAGTTAGTAGTTGATTTTCTTGACCAGTAGCGCCCTCAAAAACTGCACAGTTAAGTTGGTGGTACTATAATAACGAGATTCACTGCCGCAAAGCCAAACAACACATCAAAGCCGGGCCGGTCAGACTCCTTCACGGCGGCTTATACGAGTACATACACCTGCATACAACTTTTTACAAGTAGAAAAAAAAATTACAAGTATTTACTAACTTAGTAGGTACGTTCTTCACGTAGTCCCAAACAGAAAAAGCATTCGGTTTTTTTAATGTTATTGTGACTGAACAAGCTCGAGGCCCACCTGATGTTAAGCGGACTAACCTCTGCCTATAAAGATGCATTTCATCACAAGTCACAAATTGCACTGCGCCCGTCACCTTGAGACTTCTTCTATTTTGTCAGAGCTTGATACATAGTTGTTAAGTTTCATGTGCCTGTAATTTGACTGCTGCCGGAACAGACTGTTACTGCTTGGCGACAGATTTTCTACTTGAGGGTGGTAGTTAGACAGGCGGGCAATCGCAAAATGCCCTTCCACCATGCGGTAAAGCTCAAGTCAGCTACCTACAATACGACTACGCGTTTGAAATATTCTAAGGATAGTAGGCCGAATACGTATGCGGAAGCCGCAGATGTAAAAGGTAATATGGATCTGGAACAGCACTGCGAGTACAAATAATGCAGCAGCATACGTACGATACGTAGTCCGAAACTAGTAACGTACGTCGCATACGTATAATGTGATTGCAAACGTATTACATAATGCGGAAAACGAACAGTACCGTGATTATGTGTTATCTAGCCACTTATGTTATGTACGTAGACACAAACAGGAACAGCACACCGAATATGTATAGTGGAACCGCATATGAACTATAAGTAGTTCGAAACTGGGATAGTAGTTCAAATACGTATGCGGCATATGTGATATAGAACAGGAACACTAACGCGATTACAAATAATGCAACCTCATACGAACAATACGTAATCCCACATAAGGACAGCAGACCAATTATTAGGTACTTATACTTACAATGTAGCCGCATACGTACTCCTTATTGTTGAACAAGATCAGATCCACGATAATGTTTAATGTAGGGATTAGTTCCTAAATGTACTATGCATTTCGATTGAGCGCGAATGTAAAACACAAGATAAGGTCCAAGGTCCCCCCGTGACGGGTCAGATGGGTATCCCCGTCACCTGCTACTTCGGCCACTGAAGGTAGGGAGAGCGGCGCAACGTGATACCGGCACTCCTCTCCCGCCGTGGCCCCTCACCGTCAGCTGTGGTGTCGCCTATACAACACCACGGCCCGCCTCAGATGCGGTGCTGCCCATACAGCACCGCATCTGATGCGGCCTACCCGTTGCCGCTCCATTCTGGACTTAGAAGCAAAGCCCAGAGGAGCAGCCCCTCTGGGGCCGGCCCACGCCGGCGGTGTGGGTGATGAAGCCACAGCTACTGAGCTCCACCACCACGACCACGCGGAAACCCTCCGGGGGAACATAAGGATCCATTATCCCCAACATTATCCCTGACGAACCTAGGCTATACCTATATTATCAAAAATACGTTAAATTCCCATGTGAAGCTGGGGCGGACTGCTAGTATAAAATATTTTGGGCTCATTGAAATTTTCACGCAAAACTGTAGTAGAATAGAGTAAATATGCAAATTTTCTTAAACTATTTTCTTGATTGGACATAAACGAATAATTATGAAAAGAGGTGATAATGTGATGAAAAGTTGATTGTTAAAAGTTTGCGCGTTTACCGCCTAACATTACTACTGATAATCTATTTAAATTAGGACAAACACGAAAAATTATGAATATGTCCTTATTTTTCACCATCGTGCAGTATCGTTCTATTTCTTCTGTTCGATTTAATTTTGCAAGTTTAATAGAGATTTATCAAGATATACTAAATTTTAAATTGCCTTAAACATAAATAAATCAAAAATTATGCAATTGTGATAAAACAACATGTTGCCCACATGGTGTTATGCGACCTATGCCTATAACAACAGTTCGTCACAAGTAGCGAACTGCACTGCGCCCATCACCCTGAGATATAAAGTTGTTAAGTTTCATTTTCCTGAAATTTCACCAGCATGCACACCCTTCACAAATTAATGTAAACATTGCTGCTTGGCAGTAGAAATAGGTATGGGGACAGTAATTCATCGGACGAACTCGCTCAAAGAGTTCTGCTGCTACTATCGTATAAATATGCGTATACAATAACATTTGCTCCATTATATTTGAATAAAGTTGTGGAGGTATTACGTCAACATGAGACTAATGTTAATAAATTTCATATAAAGTAGGCTTTTTCTCAATTTTTTCATGTAATAATGTTCCAAATTAATTGTAAGAACTTGATTTTCTTGAGGCATCCCCATAACACTCACCGACGCGGACGTATATATAAAAGTAGTTGACACGTCACGTAAAATAAAACTAATGATACGATGATATCATTAGCTTTATTTCAAGAAATCTTGAAATAAAATGATCATAAGTTAAAAGTTTATTAATTATTTATTTTTTAATTTTGTACCCAAATTTAAAAGTGTACCTAATAAATGTTAAGTTATGTGTTATATAAATTGTTAAATAAATTTAGTTACAGTAATACTTTTTACTATGGCAATACGAGAAACCCGGCACTTGTCTGTGGTACGTCGGGAGGGTAGACTAATTCCTGTGCAGATCGTATACTTGTAATTTTCTGGAAGCATATAAAATAATCTTAAAATGAATCGTCTTTCATCTTCCGAACCCTTTTTAAAAGTTCAGAAGTGCTATTGTGAACCCATTTGCTTATTCAGCCCTAAGGTAAAATTGAGGATATGTTGGTAAGTTGCAGTTTTATTTGATTGGAAACTAGTGACGAAATCTAGGTAATTAACATTCTATAAGGTATTATGAGGAGTTTTTCATTTGTTTAAGAAGTTATTCATGATGTCATCAATCTTAACTAAAATAATTAGGTATGTTTTGTTTTTGAATTCTTGAATCTGTTTAGTTGCAATGTATGGCCAGAATGCTGATAATTATTTGGTCCAAAATGGCAGCCATATTCCGCCTGTACTGTGGGCTGATGGTGGTCTACACATGGGTCAACAATGAATGTAAGAAATGGTATTGTAATTAGCTCAAATAATGTGATTGTTTATCACGCTAATATTATAAACGCGAAGGCTTGCGAGTATGGATATGAGCGTGTATGTTCGTCACTCCTTCACGTTCCAGCTGCTAGATGGTTTTGAATGCATTCTCGTATATTTATACTTCAGATATTGGAATAACGTGTAGAATGGTTTTCGCCATCATCCATCATCAATGTCCACGTGGGTGAGACCGCAGAAGCAGTTAGTTTGCTACAAAGATGAGCAACTTACTTACTATATTTTATTTTGTGTTTATGCATTTGTTGTTTTATTTACCTTTTCCTTTTATCTGTAATATTATGTATTTACTTTATTATTGTCAATGACAAATTTTGTTTTAATTGGTTGAAATAGCAAGTATTACGTAATCATTCATCATATTTCAGGACAGTGACAGATTATTTACTATGTGTGATTGTTTCAGCAAAAAGTTCATTCCTTCCTTGACCTTAACCTGTGTTAAAACATGAACCCAGACGTACCAAACCAAATAAACGCGTCTATTACACCTGAAGGGACGCCTCCCTATTGCCAATCACGTTCTCGTAGCCGACATAAGATTCTAGATAGTCCTAGACGTAGATCTCGAAGAAAGTCACGCCGTCGCACACAGCACTGACGACGTGTTTATGATGATGGTTGGTCATCTGAATCACCTAACCATCGCGGTAGGAGTCGTAGTCAATCTTCGTCACATTCACGGCGGCGCGAGCACCGAAAATATCGAATAAACGATAATAATGAAGCAAGTAGAAAAATAAATCTTTCCGATTCTTCCGTATCTCTTGATTTTCACCGTCAAAATAATAAACGTCATAACCCTAGTAAGTCAAAGAAACATAGGTCAGTGCAGTCAACGGAAGCTACACTCTTAGAAAAATTAGTCAATGCATTGAGTGATCGCAATTCAGGGTCAGCAATGCATGGTGCGCAAAATTCTATACCGGATTTCGATCCGCAGATTAAGTCACAGATGATGAAAGATTGGTTATGCAAAATTAATGAGTCTTCACATGAGTATGGGTGGTCAGAACATCAATATATGCTTTGCCGAAATTAAAAGGTCTGGCAAAGCGTTGGTTCGACGGATTAAGAAGCGTTAAATATTCGTGGGAAGAGTGGCAAATAAAACTTATTGCTGCATTTCCATGTGAACAAAATTATGGTGACCTCCTTTCTGATATGTTGTGTAGGAAAACTCGCCGTAACGAGTCTTTAGAAGAGTACTATTATGATAAATTTATGCTGATTAATAGGTATCAATTGAAAGGTAAACAAGCTGTCGATTGTCTTACATACGACATTTTTGATTCCAACATTAAAATTAATGTGCAAGGTGCGGACTTTCAAGAACCTGAAGAAGTTCTGAAAAATACTATCTATGCAAAAATACTGAAATCTCTAGAAAGTTCTATCGAACCACTCGCGATAGTAGTGATCAAAGCACTTTAAGGAAGTGGCCTGATAATAACATAAATAGTTCTATCCCGATTATGTGCTACAATTGTGGTGAGGCAGGTCTTATGGTCCCGCGGTGCCCTAAGAAAGTAGTGAAATGTGAAAAGTGTCGCCGTTTTGGTCACCTAGGTCACAATAATTTCAGTGCATAACCTGATAAACGTGATGTACTCAGCACAACATTTATCAGGCGAAATTAACTCAAGCGAAAATATTCGCAGCACAACGAGTGAAGGGAAAGAAAGTTACGAATAGTAGTTTAAATGAAATATGGTTAACGGTCGACCGATTTTTATTGACAAAGCGACAGTCTTCCTGGGAATCAAAATGGATTCCACTTTACAATGGGATCCACATATACATGATCTCTCCGGAAGACTTAGTTCTGCTGCATATGCAGTTCTTAGGATAATACAGTTAACAGACGTAGCTACTGCTCGCCTAGTTTATTTCGCGTACTTCCACAGTATTATGTCGTATGGTGTATTGCTGTGGGGAACTGCTGCTGAGATAGAGACAATATTTATCATACAAAAGCGTGCAATTCGAGCCATATATAAAATGTGTCCTAGGGAATCTGTGAAGGATCTTTTTAAAGAAATTGATATTTTAACTTTACCAAGTCTGTATATATTTGAAAATATTATGTATGTTCGTAAAAATTTGAGATAATTTAAATTAAACAGTGACAATCACGATTACAATACTAGGAATAAAGATAAAATAGCGGTGCCAGGTTTTAGATTAGCAAAGACAAATAAAAGGTCCTTCTTAGGTAATTGTGTGCGGTTTTATAATAAAGTTCCCAAACATATTACAACGCTCACAGAAGGGAAATTCAAGTTGCATGTGAAAAACATATTGATTAAAAAATCCTACTACACAGTTTCTGATTACATAAACGACAAAAATGCCTGGACAATTCCGCCTCCGCCAAGCTATTGCCTGTCACCTACATAATTTAAACAAATATTGTAATAACTCTATTATATAGTAAGTATGTAACACATTGTTAAAATATGTTTAAAAGAATGGCCCCGAGTTTCTTGCCCGTTCTTCTCGCAGTGGCTCTATACAATTTATTTGCTGAACGTGGCATTAGATTAGATTTGAGATGGCATTTGGATTAGACGGATTAAATGAAAATGTTGAGGCTTACCAAGTAGAATCCAACCTGTTTTCTGCAAATTCCTAGTTAGGCAGTCTTTGACTAAAAACCAGATGTTATAAATATCTACTAAACATCAATAAATTATCTACTTGTCAGTTGATATTTCAAAAGAGGCCACAGTATTCGGAATCAGTACATGAATGATCATACTACAGAAGCCATAAAAGGATCATCACTATTTCAATACCGATGCTTGTTACAGTTACAGTACATGATAGGTCCTAGGGTGTACTCGTTTAAAAACGGCCATGGTTCTATGAAAATTATGAGTTTGTGTTCATAGCCATTTAAATTATGCCAAGGTCGTGCGTGGTATAAAAATGGTTTCTAAAGAACAATTGATCTTATTCTCCATCTACTGAAATATTTATTATTGTTAATAACGTATCGTTAAACTATGCTTCAAATATTATGAAAGAAGACGAGCTGAATGTTGATATTTATTTATTAAGAGAGTTGAATCATACTTTTGAACCTGGCTAAATTCGATTTCGTTAATAATTAATAAATTACTTAGGATTATACAGAGATACACACTGACGCAAGTTCGATGGGGTTGGGCGATGTATTGCTTTGTCCTGATTTCGATAAAGCTTTCCAGCGTGTTGTTGCTTAAATAAGCCAACAAACATCGCCTGAAGAGCAACACTTTCACTCGTTCGTGCTCGAAACTTTGGCTGCTGTAGCACCTTTAAACCATTTTAGAGTGTATCTTTTGGGTATCTATTTTTAAGTCATCAAAGATTGTATTGCTTTGCGTGCGATTTTGATTTAAAGATATTTAATACCAAGAATAACCCGCTACTGGTCCAAGAATATTCATTTTCAAATAAGATTAGCAGCGTAGATGGTTATTAAAAAAATATATAAGGATGTTTTTCAATCAAAATCAAACCGTGGATAAGATTTGTAAAGTCGGATTCTGGTAGTGATTATGCAGATGGCGATGATAACTACATAAATAGAATATGATCACTTTTTCATATATAGATCATTTTCATATTTTTAGTATTTTTGTTGGTTAAATAAGTAAGGGTGGGTATTTTAATAGTATTAATAAATTAGATGCCTCACACCATCTCACAACCTGAGCATATTGTGGTACGCTTTACTGAAAAGCTATCACGCTTATATATTTGGCTTCAACACAGTAATTGTTCATATCTTGATGAAGTAATTAATATGTTGATGCGGTATCTGTCAAAAAATAATAACTTTACAACCATTTAAAAATAATTACATTAACAATTTTGTAATCATTGGAAATAATATTATTGTATTACCAACGCCACCTGTTAGAAAACCAAAGAGTTAACATCGCTGCAACAGAACTAAACTTAATAATCGGATATGTCGTAGTTTATCTACTTAATACTAGATGACACCACTAGAACCAGGTTGTAAAATAAACGCGAGCCATCACAAAGCTCAGTTATTTGCTAGTTTATATTGGAAGTTAAAATTATATATGTTGTGGTGTTTGTAAATCCTTTTGTTCTTTTTCCATATATCTCCTAAAATGAACTGCACAACTGATGATGGCTGCTTACAATTTGACAACTACACTGGAGGAGGCTGAAGCACCTAGTGTGTGCAAGCGGTGCCCAGACATATCTACACTGGAGGAGGCCGAAGCACCTAGTGTGTGCAAGCGGTACCCAGACATATCTACACTGGAGGAGGCCGAAGCACCTAGTGTGTGCAAGCGGTACCCAGACATATCTACACTGGAGGAGGCCGAAGCACCTAGTGTGTGCAAGCGGTACCCAGACATATCTACACTGGAGGAGGCCGAAGCACCTAGTGTGTGCAAGCGGTGCCCGGACACATCTACACTGAAGGAGGCCGAAGCACCTAGTGTGTGCAAGCGGTGCCCAGACATATCTACATGAAGGAGGCCGAAGCACCTAGTGTGTGCAAGCGGTGCCCGGACACATCTACACTGAAGGAGGCCGAAGCACCTAGTGTGTGCAAGCGGTGCCCAGACATATCTACCCTGGAGGAGGCTGAAGCATCCATTGTGTGCAAGCAGTGCCCAGTTAATCTACTAATACTGAAAAAACCAAGCACCTAGTGCGTGCAAGTTACATCTGGACAAACTTGTAACCACTAGATGAAACTAGAGCAATTTTTACATGCAAGCATAATTTTGATCATTTGTATTAATTATTGTTTTGACTATAAACTGCAAACCATTGGATGTATTGGTGTTTGTTATAATAACTTCGTTACAATCGATATGCTCTCAATGTATCTAATAATACGAAGGCTTTATTTGAGTTTGTGATAGATAACATATTTTGTTTAAATAATTATATTCACATTGAATGAGGACATTCTAAGTATCAGGATGGCCGGAGAAGTATAAAAAAAAATTAAGTTTTTGCTTGTCGGTAGTACAATTGAGAAATTTATATGGAATGCTGGTTTATTATTATTTTTTCTTTGACTTCAATATCTGTTATTCTATCTGCTGAAATTTTAAATTGTATAATTATTATTTTATAATAACTTGTATCATTGTAAGTACAATTTTCGTTATAGTTATATAAAGTATTATTTTATCGGTAATGAGAGAGAATGACAAATTGATAATATAGAAACACTACTTATCTACCTCTTGTGTCTGGGACAGACACTGATGCAGGATGGCCGACTGTTAAGTTATGTGTTATATAAATTGTTAAATAAATTTAGTTACAGTAATACTTTTTACTATGGCAATACGAGAAACCCGGCACTTGTCTGTGGTACGTCGGGAGGGTAGACTAATTCCTGTGCAGATCGTATACTTGTAATTTTCTGGAAGCATATAAAATAATCTTAAAATGAATCGTCTTTCATCTTCCGAACCCTTTTTAAAATAAATTATAAAGAATTAATTAATTAATTGGACTGCCTATGAGTCTTCAATGGCTTATAGGGATCTAAATGCTTTTATTGTACTAGCTGTAGTGTTGTATATAGTTCGTAGTATTTTGTTAACTAAAAATTATTTATTATAAAACACTGTAGTTGAAACTGTTCATTGCGAATGTAGGATAACAAACAAATAGGTATACATATTATCTGTAAATTAAAATCAAACCGTTATCTCATAATTTCTGTATGACACTTTAATCTCTTATTATGTTTATATGTGAAGATAATATGAATTAAAATTTGAAAAAACCCAGTGATAATGGAGATTAAAAATTAATTATTAAAAGTTAAGGTAATTCACTTGTAATTAATGCCTAACTGTCGTTAACCAGGTAGTCATTTATATGTGCACGTACCTACAAGCAAATTTAATCCAGTTTTTATCACATCACACGTCACTGATATCCACCGTATCAAAGCCTGTTTGCACTAAGATTATTATTTGTTTGTTTTTTGTTTATAAGATTTTCCACAGTCTCCAGGGTCCGTGAAATTTTTTAAGTTAACTTAGCAATTTATTAATTAATTACAATACTATGGGGAGCATTACATACTTAGCGGGGAACATAGTTATAAGGGATGCTAATTTTACATAACTTATATATCGATACCGTGGGGTAGAAAGGTCGTAAAAGCCACTTTTGACGAAAATTACTTAATAATGCAGTTTTGTTCAGAATTTTTCGCTCCATCGATCTGTATATTTAAAATCTCGAAATTATAAAAAAAATGTCTCTTACCCCCCGGTTTTTTACATGTCCTAAACAAGTTTTTAAGTAAAATAATGACGTAAATTCCATTTCAATCGTAACTTTTTAGTAACTTGGGTGTATCACTATCGTGATCAAAACAGTTTGACTGTAACAGTGAATGTTATAATTGAATTGCTTTTACGGCCTTTTGACTTTGGTTAAAATACTATTATCCTTTTTATGCCCTGAAATTTCTGTGCATCTAGCTTTTTACTTGTGTGCAAAGTGGTGAGTTACACAGTTTGCGAATTTGTAATAAATCTGAAATTCAGGCTCACCTATTCCCAATTTAATTCAACAGAATTATCTTTTCACTAATAGCTGATTAGAAACATAAGTTTCAACATTATGGCCTTTGTAATAACGTATTTTGTTTCATGCCCATTTTATTAGGGATAATCCATTCAGTATTGCACTTTCTCTTAAACATCTAGTAGTTTCTAATATCAGAGCGAGATGAATAAGTGCACTGCGCGATGTCACTAGATTGCACGTGATGGCTTGTTTTTTATTGTTTTTTTCCCCACAGTCTTTGTTAGTGCAAAGTCGTGATGAAACTTAGTAATTGGTGGTGAATTTTATTGTATAAAACTTTAAGTTCTTTACAAAAGATAAGAAAAATATTTCAGTAATTAACGGGATACTCACAAAATCGTAAAACAGTAAGTGTTTACTTTACTTAGCATTATTTATATCAGTGTACATTATTATGTAATATGAAGATTATATATATCACATGCGTTATGCCAATATATCACATACCAGCTACTTGCCCCGGCTTCGCACGGGTTCAATGCTTATACCATATAATCTATAATATATTAAAAAAATTTCATTTGAATTACATGCTACACAGGGCCATATTGATCTATATTAATACAAACTGTATTTAAGGTACTGAAATGTATAAGGATTAATGCTATATTGCGTAAAATCGCTTGGTAAACAATAATGGATATTAAACGGTCAAGCGCCTAAATAAGTTACTAGTAGGTTGCTAATAGGTGATAATTACAAGTGCTTATCCTAACTTTTAATACCTCATTTTAATCTCTATTATCATTGGGTTTTTTCAAATTTTATTACAAACATGTAGATGTATTAAGAAATAAAATTGCTATACAGCAATGATGACATAGCGATTTGATTTTAATATACGTATAATATAATTACCTCGTACCTATATTGTAATCATACAAGAGAAATATAAAAAAAATCTACTAGTGTTTAATAATAAAATAATGTTGATTCAATTCTTGTATTTAAAAGAAAATTGATGTTCTCTAAGGTGATGGTTTAAAAATCGCCATAAGCTTAATTTTCGTGTTGTGCCATCTTTGTTTATATACGAGTTAATTTTAAAATCATTTTTGTGATTTGTAGTATAAGTTATATTATTTACCTGAGAAATTTTGGTTTAAAAATAGGGAATTGATTCTATTTTCCTTCAGAAAAAAAAACAGATTTACTGTCAATCTGTTGAATTATATTTATAAGAACTAATAATGTACTAAGTACATAACATTTATTTCACAATCTCACCTGGTGGTAAGTGATAATATGATCGAAGGCTTAACGTAGAGTTACTGGCTGTCAAGGGCAGCTGCCGGAACACACCGTTAGGTGCTTGGCGACAAATTTTCCACTTGAAGGCGGTCGCTAGCCAGGCATTCACAAAATGCCCTACCACCATGGGGTGAAGCTCAAGCCCGCGGCGGGATTCGAACCATGGACCTGCTGCGCGGCAGCCCATAGCCGATGCCACTGAGCCATCACTACTACTTTATATATATACAAATAAACGTAATATTGAGAATTGTAATCTCCATATTTTGTATTAATAAAAGATCCATTCTGCCACAAAAAGCCCACATACACACAAGGAGACATACAGACTTTTCTTTCGCTTTTTAATATCTATTCCTTTTATTAAATTATATATAAAATATTTTAACGGTCACTGCAGTAAATGAATGCGATCCATTCAGCCATTTAGCTTTTACCCTTACTGCAGTTAGCATTATTTATTTCAGTGTACATTATTATGTAATATGAAGATTATATATAATATATCACATGCGTTACGCCAATATATCACATACCAGCGACTCGCCCCGGCTTCGCACGGGTTCAATGCTTATACCATATAATCTATAATTTGTTCAAAAAATTTCATTTGAATTACATGCTACACAGGGCCATATTGATCTATATTAATGCATACTGTATTTAAGATACTTAAATGGATAAGGTTTAATGGATAATAAACGGTCAAGCGCGTGTCGTACCACGTGCAATGTAGGGTTCCGTAGTAGTCCGTTATCACAATATAGAACCATTCTGTTGTTCTTTTTTATCTTTTCCATTTTCTTCCTGCTAAAATTAATAAATAAGAGTACGATGCCTATAAAATGGGCTATCATACTGTTTATATGCTGGTTACCAGTAATACATTTTATATATCCAGTTTTAGTATTTATACGAGTAGGGTAGGGTTGTATTGACTTACAAGGTACAACAAGGAGGATCATCACGAACGATTGTTGACGCTATCTTCAAGCAGGTCCAACAAACACCTCCAAAACAACTCACCCGCTCGTGAAATGTCTATACATTTGAAGCGAGTATTATAGGATTCTGTCATACGACACAGTGGTTATCGATGACCAGCCTTGTACGGCGAGGATGAGGTCTAAAAAGTACTTTATACCGAAGCTCATCGATAAACTCTGTTCAGTCATATCTATTATGACATAGGTCATACAGAAGCAAAACATCTAATTGTTGCCTCCTGGAGTCGGATTCTAATAATTTATATTTGCTTAGTTCAATAAAAAGTTAGTTTATTTTAATGAATAAATACTGTAATACATACAGCGTAAGAATACGTTGAAAATCTGTCAATTTTGAAGCGCTCGTAGCGAAGTTTACTTAGCTGTTCTTAACCGATCAGCAAAGTTAAGCAACGTCGCCCGCGGTCATGAGTTGGATGGGTGACCGCTAGTGACATTACTACTGAGCGCTTCCGTGCTTCGGAGGGCACGTTAAGCCGTCGGTCCTGGTTGTCGTCTTAGGATGGCAGTCGTTACAGCATGGTGGTAGAGCATATATGGCGAATGCCCGCCTGGCTAGCTACCACCCTCAAGTAGAAAATCTGTCGCCAAGCACCTAACGGTGTGTTCCGGCAGCTGTCATTGTGAGCCAGTACTTCTAGGTTATCCTGTACAACATCTTCGACCACATCATCACTTACCATCAGGTGAGATAGTGGTCAAAGGCTAACCTATCAGGCATAAAAAAAAAGATCCTGTTGGAATTTTAAGTGGTCTTGATAAGTATTTATAGAATGATATATGTTCAGGTCATTGGCATATTATAGCAATTTACAAAACTTAAAAAAAAAACAATATCATTGATGTATGAGATAAAAAGTAACGGGCCTTATATTGACCCTTGGGGGCCCCCAGAACTAATTGGAACCACATCTGATTCAAAGCTATTGATCACCGCTTTCTGGCACGGTTCGTGATTTAAGATATGAACCAGCGCAGTGCCATAAATGACAAATCCATGTTGCTGGGGAACAATAATGTTATGTAAGCTATGATAAATATAATTGTGTATAAGCGTCTCGAAAAAGTTCAATAAGGCGGCCAAAATTAAGATTGGGCCATAGTTTGCTACATCTTTCTGTAATCCTTCTTTATGTATAAGTACAATGCGGGCAATTTTCCAAACACAAAGACGAACACCTTCTTGAAGCTATAAGTTGAATCTATGGTGGACAAAAAAACAAATGGTGTCAGCGTTGTATTTTAGGAATAATGATTAACTCTAGCGCCTTAAGTTGGATCGAACAATGGTAGTTCCGATTTGATATTATCTGTCATAAAACGAACATCATTGATAATTAGATCTGACGTGTGGTTTCTGCAGAAATATAAAATGTATTATTTCCATTATATCCGTTATTATCCGGTAACTAGCGGGGTTGACAATGCGCACACGCGCTTCCTTGGCCACCTCCGTCCTATCGTTGTAAGTAATTTATTATTTTAGATTTACTTTCCAATGCAAGTCTTTACCCATTACAAACAAGCAACTACTTCATCTTAGTCACCTTAAAGGATTAATTCTAAGGATTTTGATAATTTTGTAACAAATAGTAAAAAATAAAAAAATAAAATATTGTACCACTTTGTCGGCATAATTAATATACATACCAGTACAGAATTACAGCTTTCTAGCTCAAACGTTCTCTTATCAAAACCTCGGACAGACGGACAGACAGACGGACATGACGAAACTATTAGGGTTCCTTGTCAGGACTACGGAAACCTAAAAAATGGTTATTATGGGTTATCCCTAAGAGACAGAATAAACCATTGCAGATTTTATTGTAGAACTTTTTAAGGTGTACAATACTGTAGTACATTATTTTAATCTACCTCGTAGGGTTAAGTCAGCGTTTGCAATGTAAGCGCAAAAAATGTGTTTATTTACGACATCACGTTAGAAACCTCTTAAATGATCAGTGTTTCTCTTCTACATCATGGATGTATTATACATATAAACTTCCTCTTGAATCCCGCTATCTATTAAAAAAACAACATCAAAATCCGTTGCGTAGTTTTAAAGATCTAAGCATACATAGGGACAAACAGTTTCCCAATGAATTTATTAAATTTGATTATATTACAAAATAACAAATATACGATAGGAAAAAATTGATATTTTATTATTTGGATATTACTTTGACTACATTTGATAATATTTTGTTATCATTGGATAAAGAAATGAAATATTTTGACATTTCATTGTATTTTTATTGGTGTCCGATATTAATTATTTGATTATCTTGACATCTTTTTTTTCCCCATTCCATATTAATTTGATTGATGTAATATATGTTTTTATTTATTTTTTAATGTGTGATAATTTGTAATTGTAGTAATATGTACGTTTTTAATCAAAATAAAAAAATGAATTTGAATTTGTTATCGTTATCATATTATAGTCATGTGTCACGAAATAAAACAACTATGAATGATTAAAAAATAAACGAAACCGACTTCCAACACTAAAATGTATACAATTATGAAGACGATACCGTGCTGATTCAAAATAATGACCTCACATTATCATGGTATTTCATACTTTTAATTAGGTATTCGTCCCATTAAATCATCATTGTGTACATATACACTAAAAAACTACTGAAACCGTGTTGATGAAATTTTAATGGGCGACCGTCTTGGAGTCTACTAATCGATATACTAACCGAGAAAGAAGCAAATCTCTTTGGTTTGAATGAAATAAATTCAGCCAATTTTTCTCATATCATAACGCGTTCTAATTGGCGGAGCCACGTGATTTATAGCGTTGGGACGTAAAACTTAATCGACATCGATATTTTATTGAAATATTATATATTTGTGAATACTATATATATTATGCTTGGCTGCAAGTAGATAGACAGTAGAAACTAGGTACTTTTAATGTGTAACATTATATGGTTACCTTGATTATCATTTACCAAATGTACATAACATAATGCTAGCTAACTTAAACATAAAAAATAGTTTCTTATCACAAGCTGGGTGCGGAATGATTTGCAAATACTATGTAATACTCTTGATTCAATACATCGTACGTTAACTTACACTATAAACATATTGAACTTTTTACTCATTTTGACTACATTTATCTACAATTAAAGTATTGTTGAACTTCTCATATTATATACACATTGTTTTCCTGAATTAGGACATAAAATATTGTTTATCCCATTTTACTACGAGACCGCAATTTAAACGAACTACCTATACCCGCAGATTATGCGGAAGCCGCGGCGGTAACTGGTTCGTTAATATTTTGTGAAAAGTTTTAGCATATTGTTGTAACTACTGTATAAAAAGATCCAAATAAAGGCTCTATTATTTTATTGAACGAACGGAATCCTCAAAACATTATCATAATACGTAAACAATAGATTACTTCGAACAAATCCAATCGTCATATTATCAGACACTTATCTGATGGTTATAATGTATAAAAGAGAAGTTGAAGAGCTGAGACTACAGTTACTGTAAAATCTTACAATGAAGTTTGCACTAGTGACCCTGTTCGCCGTTCTGGCTGCGGCCAACGCCGGAGTTATTCAAATTGATCTTGAAGATATCACTGCATACAACTATTTGGAAAAAATCGGCCTTCCTCTAGCTGAGGAAATACGTCAAGCCGAAGAAAGTAACTCAAGGATCGTTGGTGGGTCACCTGCAGCGGCCGGACAGTTTCCTTACCAGGTAAAATAACTATTACGTAACTTCGTTTACCAACCTAGTACTTATCTACTTTTTAAACCATATATAATCATAATGAGGGCTCGAAAGATTTGATATTAAAATGATTATATATAATTATACCTCTTTCGCCTAGTATCTTTTATTTAATTTGATTTAATGTATGGATTGCTATTTCCAAGTTTTTTAAATTCTGTTTAGTAACAAAGCACATATTTCGACGACGATAAAATAATGAATTTTAAGATGGGAGCCCATGGGAGAGAGACTAATAATGTGAGATTAGATGAGCTCGGATGAGAGTTTTTGAAAAATGGGTTCAAATTTGTGAGAATCATCACGTCCTGCTCTTTAGAAACCCCGTTAACTATTGCATCATTTCTAAACACATAATGCAGCTGTACACTATATGTACTTAATTAGTATTTACAAAAAAAAAATAAGTAGGTACCTCAATATCTTAAGTACAGCCAATTCAATTGGGCGTTGCTGTAGAGCATCTTCACAGCAACCCCGAAACAAAATATAAGGAAATTACTCGCAGATGCTTCTTTTCTAGCAAATAAATTGTATGAAATAAATTGTACTGTCGTTTTTATGTTTTTATCATGTGTGTGTGTGTATATCAAACGAAATAAATCAGTCCCGAATTTGAAAACTCAATGAAACAAACCATTGTTAGCTATGGTTTGTTTCATTGAGTTTTCAAATTCGGGACTGATTTATTTCGTTTGATAGACCTATATTAGTCGTAAAGTACTATGATAACATATTAAAGTTATATAGTTTGGCAAGAAAGCTATAGGGCCTACTAGCTACAAACTTCACACGGAACGTATTATATTTTTTAATTTTGTTTATTATGTCGCACAATAAGTGTTACATATCGTCATGTGACATTTCATAAAAGCGACTAAAAAAATGCGCAATAAACAACATGCCACAACTCACGTCAATGTGAGTGAGGCCTTTATTGCATATTGGGCGCACGACAGGACTGCCCAGCGTGATTGTAATTACGCCCTCATTACCCAAACGGCATAGGAAGTAATTGATGTAGTACCAATAAGAGCATTCCTAATAGGAGGTTGGTGCAAAAAGGGACTGGCCATAAAGCCGGCCAAATATAAATACAATTGTGACCTCTTTGTGTTGTTACAGAAAACACTACCATACTGTACAGACCCCACATAAGGCGATTAATACAAATCTAATTTTCTTAACAGGCTGGACTCCTGGCTCAGTTTGGTCAAGGCCAAGGTGTCTGCGGGGCTTCACTCATTAGTAACAGCCGTTTGGTTACCGCTGCTCACTGCTGGTTTGATGGCCGAAACCAAGCTACTTCCTTCACTGTTGTTCTTGGCTCCATAACTCTCTTCTCTGGTGGCACCAGGCTCAACACCAACCAAGTAGTGATGCACGCTAACTGGTCGCCCAATCTCATCCGCAATGATATCGCTATTATAAGGTTAACCAGCAACGTGGGTCTGTCAAGTAAGTTATTTTTAATTAAAAATATTATAAACAACCTTAAGAGTAACGGGAAGGGAGCTCCTACAGATAAATAGGTATTTTAACAAAGTGATGCTGTCTCGCCGCTAAATGCCCGAACAGAATAGTGCGATAAGGACAATTGCAGCTTCTTCAAGTTTTGACTTAGAATTTGTGCATAGTTTGCGTTTTTTTTTATGGCTGATATTTTTATTTTTTTATAATGCCTGGTAGTCTAGCCTTTGACCACTATCTCACCTGATGGTAAGTGATGATGTGGTCGAAGATGTTGTTCAGGCTAACCTAGACGTACTGGCTCACAAGGACAGCTGCCGGAACACACCGTTAGGTGCTTGGCGACAGATTTTCTACTTTAGGGTGGTAGCTAGCACGGCGGGCATTCGCAAAATGCCCTACCACCATGCTATAGTGTCATGCAGTGTCATCACGGACGACATTACGTCAGTATATAGTTCTTACAATTTTGTGTCTGTAAAAATAGTAAAACAATCTAAACATAAGTGTCAATATGTTTAATGTGTTCCTTTATGTCTAAATCAGCTGTGTGAGTGTTTGCCTACGTTTCTGATCTCGGGAAAGTGTGTAGAGAGGTGAATTGGTTTTGTGGCATCAAAGTTAATCATCTTAATAAAAAGTGGGTAGATAAATCGCTACAACAAGTTTATAAAACACTGAGATAAATATCGATCCAAGTTAACGCCATCTAGCGGTATCGATCCGTACCACCTTGCTGAGTCATATTCTTTCCCGTAGATATATTTTACTCACTATGGCTAAATGCGCAACATGCGGCAAGTTTATCAGAGCGTCGGCAGGTGTCGTCACATGTACTACATGTCCTGGTTTCTTTCACAAAGGCTGCGTTGCGATTCCTGAAGGTGCTATTATATCACCCGATTGGACTTGCCCTGAATGTAAAAAACCACAGGGCAAAGGCCATAATAGCAGTATTATGGTAAAAGGTATCTGCGGGGCCAAGGACACTAACCTGATCACCTGCGACAATGCTTCAACGTCTCTGGGTGAAACTATGCTGTCCCCTAGCCCCGAGCCTATAGTCGAGAACTCAGATGTCCAAGAATTGCGCCGTGAACTCGCTCAATATATGTCCGAAGCACGTGAATTTCGCAATGAATTCCGTGCGTCAATGGCGAGCATTGGAAAACGAATGGACAGTCTGGAGCGGCGGCTTGAAGTCGTCGAGCAGAAGGAAATTACGGTCGAGTCGAGCGATTTTGCAGAACTACAGCAGACAGTCGTCCGTCTCAAGCAGGAGTTAAACGAGCGGGATCAGGATGCTTTGCTGTCGGATCTCGATATTGGACATCTCCCGGAGGAAAAAGGGGAAAATGTTGTGCATACAGTCACAGTGCTGGCTGCAAAGCTGGGGTTCCCCCTCGAGGATCGCGATATCTTATATGCGGAGCGTGTTGGAGCGGTCGACTCAGGTGGCAGTGAGGCAGCTGGAGAGGCGCGGGGGCGCACGCGCCGTGTTGTGGTGCGCTTGGCGCGCCGCACACTGCGCGACGAGCTATTGCGTGCCGCGCGCGTGCGTCGCAATATATCCACCTGTGACATTGGCCTGGCGGGCCCGGCACGTAAGGTTTACGTTAATGAGCGCCTTACTAAGTACAACCGACAGCTCTTTCATCGGGTTCGTGAGGAGTGCCGTAAACAGCAGTGGCGGTACTCGTGGACACGGAGAGGTCGAATCTTTGCGCGTCAAAGCGATGGAAAACAGGTGTATGTATTGCGATCGGATGCCGATGTCGATCGTGTTTTTAAGACTGCAACTGTTTGATGGCTATGGTTACGAATTCTTTGTATTTGTATACTTCTTTATTACATGTAGAAATAGAAGTAATTATGTTCTGATGCTGTATTTTGAATTGTTTTTTTATATAGAATTTACTTTTATTTGCAGCTATAAAATTGTGATACAATGGTGTGCAGATAGTGACCTCAAATTACCTTTAGGTTGTTTTTTTACGCATTTTTCTCACCGCAATACGTTATGTTATTGTTGTTATGTAAAAATATTACCTGTTACTTTTTTTAAATGGTTTTATAACCTAGCACTGAACCTACTATTACTAATACAGTGTTACTTGAACTTACTGCTCATGTGCTCGGATTGCCAATGCTGTATGAATCCTCACACAACTCGTACTCGTGCTGCTAGTGCACTATCAGTCAGTCTAAAATATTTGAATTTTTTTTTTTATGTTATTTTTATTTACTTTTAATCATGGGTAACAGCAAATTCCTTAAAGTTGGTTTGCATAATCCGGGTTCACTTGGTACGAATCACGATAACTTTATTGCGGCTATGGATAAATATGCTGTAGATATAATGGCGATTAACGAAACTTGGTTAAGAGCGGGAGAAGATAATCGCGCCCCAGTTGTACCTCAATATAGACTCCTCCATACACCGCGCCCTCATGAGACTCGTGAAGGTCGTGGTGGTGGCATTGGTTTTTATATAAAACGTGGGGTCAATGTGCGACGCTGTACTCACCCAGTTAGCCATAATGTTGAACAGATGTGGCTTAAATTAAAAATCAAATCTTCAACCTTAATTATAGGTACAGCTTATCGAGCTCAATGGGTTAATTCCACTGTGTTTTATGAGGCTCTGATGGATTCTGTTGCGTCGTTTTCCTATTGTGATAATATTATACTATTGGGCGATTTTAATACTAATTTGCTTGATGCAAATGATCCCAATATAAAGAAATTCACGGATTTTTTAACCTTCACAGGACTGCATCAACTGGTCGATAAGCCTACTCACTTCACTGATAGCTGTAGTACATTACTTGATGTCGTATGTTCAAATGTTCGAGCACGTAATGTATGTATTGACCTTATTGGTTCGCATATAGGTCATGCATACGTTACGTGTGAGTTTGTATTTAAAAAACCAAAAATATCTCCTAAATGCATTACTTACAGGCCAATGAAGGATATTTGTCTTGATTTATTTACGAACGACCTTGAATCCATTAGGTGGGATTTACTTGGATCAATTGAACATATTGATGTTATGGTTGGTCACTTTAATAATACAGTTACCTTGCTGTTTGACTTACATGCTCCAATAAAGTCAAGGATAATTCAGGAAATGCCTAGTCCGTGGATAACGGATACTATTAAACTGATGATGCGTCTTCGTGATGTAGCACTGGCCAGATTTAAAGAGACGAAATACGATAACGATAAAACTTTTTATAAGAACTTGAAAAACCAGGTATTTTTAGCGGTCCACAGAGAGAAAAAAGCATTTTTTAATCACAACATTAATAATAATATAACAAATTCTAAGGTATTATGGAAGAACCTAAAAGCGAAAGTGATACCATCTAAATCAATGGAACTACCACCTCATTTTGATAATCCTGATTCAATCAATGATCATTTTCTAAACATTCCTGGCAATGCAACCATAAGTATTTGTGATTTGACTCGTTTTGAATTCTGTAGATTCGGAACTAACACGTTTTCCCTTAAAACAATAGATTCGTCGTTTATCTTTAAAAAAATAAAAGAAATTAAGTCCAATGCTCTTGGTATCGATCAACTTTCTATAGATATGATAAATCTAACCATTCCACAAAGTTTGGACACTATAACGGCTATAATTAATAAATCATTGGTCACCGCAACATTTCCTGCAGCTTGGAAAACGGCAATAGTTAAGCCTATACCTAAAATAAGTAACCCCGTTGATATAAAAGATTTACGCCCTATCAGCTTATTACCGTGCTTGTCTAAGATACTGGAAAAGACTGTGTGTCACCAGGTTACAGAATTTTTAGAAAAAAATGATATTCTGCCTGATATGCAATCTGGCTTTAGGAAGAATAGAGGTACAAACACTGCATTACTTGACGTGACGGACAATATCATTGCTGCACAAGATATAGGGATGGGGACGATATTGGTTTTATTGGATTTTTCGCGCGCGTTTGATTCTATAAATACAGCCCTCTTACTGTCAAAGCTTAGTTATTATGGATTTGATCGTCATGCAGTTCAATGGTTTAACACATACTTAACTAATCGTAAACAATTTGTTGAAATTAATAAAGATAGTGGAGAAACACTGCGTTCTAATGTGCGCGATATTACAAGAGGCGTCCCACAAGGTTCAATTTTGGGTCCTTTATTATTTATTCTTTATAGCGCAGACATAGTGAGTATCATTAAGCATTGTAAGTTTCATATATATGCCGATGACATACAAATGTATATATCTTTTAAACCTGAAGACATCAGATCTGCAGAGGCTAAACTTAATCAGGACTTGGAAAGGGTTCAAAAATGGGCAGAAGCAAATTCATTGCTACTGAATTCCAAAAAGACCAAATTTATGATTCTGGGCTCTAAACTTCAAATTCATAAAATAGCACTAGAACATCCAATACTATTAGTTGCTGGTGAGGTAATAGATAGAGTATTTGAAGCGCGCAATTTAGGGTTAATTATGGATGAACAGTTACGTTTTGAACGTCACGTATCCGAGATTATCAGGAACTGTTTTTACCGATTAAAAGTTTTGTATAAAATAAGAAATTACATTAGTTCAAACCTGCGTATAATGCTTGTGGACTCGCTTGTTCTCTCTAAATTTAATTATGTTGACTCTGTGTATGGACCCCGGTTATTATCCAAAACAGCTCGACAGGTTCAAAGAGTGCAAAACGCATGTGCACGTTTTTGTTTTGATGTCCCGCCTCGAAGCCATATCACACCATTTTTAAACAAACATAATGTTTTAAATATGAAGCACAGAAGACATCTTCACTTGGCCACTTTGATGTTTGGAATAGTAAGGTGTCAGAAACCTAATTACCTTTTCTCGAAACTTTTATGGGCTCGAAATAACAATAGTTATACAACTCGTGCATCCTCTTATATGTTACATATTCCACGGCATGGTGGCACTGCAGCATTTCGTGGAAGCTTTCGTTTTTGTGCCACGAAGTGTTGGAACTCACTTCCTCCTCCCATCCGTAATGTGCAAAGTTTGTGCAATTTTAGATTAAAATTTAAAAAACACTTGTTGGATATACAGAAGACTGATGCAAGAGTGGGTTTTTTTTAAAACCTTTTTTAAAAAGAAGAGCTCTGAAGGTTATTTTTAATATTTATAACTAATTTTTTTGTGTGACTTTTATAAGTTCACTAGTATTAAAAGTATGTGTGTGTGTACACGTATTCATATAAAATGTGTATGCACTTATATATATGTATATATTATCGATTAATACATGTATTATTTTGCATCGCTGAAACCAAACGGTGCTGCCACGCCGTGTTCTCAATGTTGTCAGTTGTAATAATTTTTTTTTTTGTATATATAATAATGAAGAGTTTTTAGGTAACAATATCTATTATTATGTTTTTTTATAACATTAAATTAATATTTGTTTCTTCTAAATTCCAATCTATTGCCATTTTTCTAAATTCTTATGTTTTTCATTGAGCCAATTATTAAACCTTGCACATTCAAATTAAAACACATGAAATCACACCTTAAAGTAGCTAGTTATTAACATTCTCGTATGAGTAAACATAAACATAATAACACTTTAATAGTCTTTATATTTTTTAAATCATTTTATTGTGTCCTTTATGTATTTTATTGTGTCCGTGTGTCACTTAGTGGTCAGAGCTGAAAACCAGCGCTGTGAATCACTCCACAGCATTATGCTGAGCTCAGACCATTTCTGGCAGACCTGCATATGACAGCAGTCCGAGTACATGTGCACATGTTATATTATTTTAATACGTTTAATTTTAAGATACTATTGTTTTTTTAATGTTATAATTATAATTTATTTGATGTTGTTGTGTGCAGTTATGTCTAGAATAAATACATTTTCATTTCATTTCATTTCTATAACGACTGCCATCCTAAGACAGCAACCGGGACCGACGGCTTAACGTGCCTTCCGAAGCACGGAAACGCTCAGTAGTAATGTCACGAGCGGTCACCCATCACCAACTCATGACCGCGCGCGACGTTGCTTAACTTTGCTAATCGGTTAAAAACAGCTAAGTAAACTTCGCTAAACTAACGCTCTGGGAGAAAAACTTTCTTCTATAGTAAATATTAATCAAATCTATATTTTTTTTTATTTTATAATTGATTGAATAAACTAGGTTTACAGGATTCATTTTTCTTTAATAAGCATTATTTTTCCTATAAATAATTCACAAACTAGAGGTACAAGTTTTGAGAAATATCGGTATTTAAATACCCATTAACTCAAATGCCTTAAATATAATGATAAAAATCAAAACCTATAAACCTGAATATTGTTAACATCTATAACATTTCAAAAAATCATCAATATCGGTGATTGTTTAGGTGGGTAGAAACGTTTTCTCTTTTTGTATGCAAATTCGGGACCTCCCTCCAGTCTCTCTGTAGATGTTCACCCAGAACAGACATGTCCCTTGTAGGTTGAATTAGATTTTGTTATATAAATCACAATAGATCATTGGTTACTCCGTGCTGGGCTAAAAATTAACCTACCAGGGATCAAGATAGTTCTGCTTGAATAACTTACGGACGGCTCCGTGCTAACAGTTTATACTAATATAATACTTTCAACTATATGTGTCACGTGAAATTATATTATCATGGCTTAAACAAAATCCCTGTGACATTAAGAGATTTAGTAAAATGTGGCCATAGCGTTGAACAAGCTCCCGAGTGGCTCAGATCTAGCGATAATTTGAACTACAAGTGAGATTTTCACCTGCGACCAACCCTTTCCTTGGGCTTATTCCACTGCCACAAATTTGTAGCTTTGGATAACACCTTACTAGGATATAAGATGTTGGAAGAAGGTATCAGATCTATAATTTTTAATATATTATTTAAAATGCGAAAAAGACTAAATAATTTGGCGGGGTACTTACTAAATATAAGGTGGGTACGATAAAAAAGAAACTAACCATAATGTTTCTTAAATTTTACAAATTGTTTTTTACGGCTCCATTCATTGTACACTTATGTATCTTCGATCAAAACATATTTATGATGGAAGACTTATGTATCTACTACTCACGCTAACATTTTCAGTAAATATACAATAAAACTACCAATTTTTATTTTATTCATATTACATGATGAAAAGTACAGTAATTTGCACGGATGAAAGTTTTTAATTCTTACTTGGACTGTAACCGCATTAATTTTAAATAGGTACTACTCGTGTTATTATTATTAACATTAAATATTATAATAAAATTCCATTTTTTTCCTCAAATTCGTAGTGAAAATTAGAGTGTTTAACACGGATAAAAGTCATCACATTCGGACTTTAGCCACCGTAAATATTACAAAGAAAATTCAACTTTAAATTTCACAAATCGTTGTAACCTCTCAATTAATTTTAAATAAGTGCTACTTTAAAAACACGTTTATTTTTAAAGTAGAGTGTTTAACTTGGGTGTAAGCCATCGATTCTTACTCGGACTATAGTCTAAATACCTCTTTTAAGTATTAATTCCTTTCGACCCTTGTATAACAATCTACTATTAGAACTTTGTAGCAATTTGTTATATTTTTTAGATTCCATCGCGACTATTACTCTGCCATCTGGTAATCAGCTGAGCGAGAGCTTTTCTGGACAAACAGGAACCGCGTCTGGTTTTGGAATCACACGTGACGGTAAGCTTTTTTAATTTACTTACTCATTTTGAATTAATGAAATTCACTTATAATGTATGATCTTTAATTTACTTTTTACCTTATCACCCTAATAAGAAGTGGTCGATACGTAGGTACAGAATGTCTTATATCATGTCATCAGCGCCCCATCATTATTATTTTTGTAGTATCATAATGTATAACTTTTCCTACGTTTTTTTGAAGATCATACAAGGGAATATTCAGATTCCGGGAACTGTAATTTTATAGTTAAAGCGATCAAAATTAAATTTTATAATCGTACTAAGAAAATGTATTGTACAAGCTTCCACCCGCAGTATCGTTTTGTTCGTTTATATCGCTATCTAGCAGTACATCGTAGTAAAAAATATTTAATTTCCTAATTCAGGATCTAAAAGGCAAATTTCAGTTGTTTAAAATGTGAGTGGCAACAAAGACATACACACGTTACTCTAACAAAGGACTATGGCAGCACAGTTTTACCAGACATTAATCCTCCCTGGCTAGCATGTGCAAATAAGAAATATGTCACGCACGACACGAGAGACAAGTGGCGGACGATAGCAGCAGCCGCACCACGCTAAGATCTGTTCATTGAGATTATCTGTGCAATTATCTGTTTCCCCAGGAAAACACAACTACCTAGGTATATATGGGAAACTGACAATAACAACAATAGTTAACATAAGAAACCTATATAATAGGTAGACGTACATTTCCTTACCTTTTGGTATCATTTGAAAGTGAGTAAAACTGAGATTCGGATATATTTTGTTATTCATGTAGCCAAATGCAATGCAGTACGATCTTGCCCTCACTTCAACCTACCTACTAGACACTAGTTTTTTTATTTTGTGACACTAGGTACGTAAACAGACTACGTACACAAATTACGGCGCGTTGAAGCGAGAAGATGTGCATTCGTGGCGCGCGGCAACCCACTGTTGAGTATGCTCGATTAGTTAGCTAGACGAATACTCTGATGTACTTGTAGCTTTGTACCTAAAGTGCGGAGTGCGCCAGGGCTGGTAAAGGCAAACTGGGCGTAAAAAAAATCTTTTTTTTTTTTTTTTATTGTAATTATACTTATATGGTGTAAAATTTTTGTTACAGGTGGTGGAATCTCCACTAGCCAATTTTTAAGCCATGTAAATCTGCCCGTGATCTCAAATACCGTGTGCAGTCTTTCCTTCCCCTTCATTATTCAGGCCTCTAACATCTGCACCAGTGGCGCTAACGGCAGAAGCACGTGCAGTGGCGATTCCGGTGGTCCTTTGACTGTCCAGAGCAATGGCCGTCCAATCCTGGTTAGAATCTTTTCTTTTTTGGAACTTATTTTTATTCGCAACAAGATAAAGAATCAAACTAGCGCGGAGCTGAATCTAACGCTCACTGTGTTAAAAAAATAGGAATCTTAGATAAAAAAAAATAGAACCCGAATCTGTAAAAGTAATGAATAAGTAAATGAAGTTTGAGTTCAGATAGGCAGAGTTCTAGCAGATTAAAACTATTGCTTATTATATTTTATTACCTATATTGTTACATAATGCAATGTAAATGTGAAAGATCATTGTGTCACTTATGGCTAAATTTTCATTGCGCTTTCCATACAAACGTAGTTTCGTATTTTTTCAAATACCAAGTGTTCGAACTCGTTGAAATTTTGCATGCTCGGGTTTAATTGGGCGATAAAATCCGGATCGTGGATATTCGCCAAAGAACCAGTCACCGACAGAGCTTTCAGAATTCAACATTGCTTGACGAGCTGATAATCAACGGGGAAGAAAGGTTCTCGAGTAGTTAGCACATTACACCGGAAGGCGTAGAGTTGGTACGCCCCCACCAGGTGGACTAACGACATCGTAAAGTCGCGGGTAACAAGCGGCTAATAGCCGTTCTTTGTGGCGTTCTATGGGGGAAGTATTTGTTCAACCGTGGACATCTTCCGGCTGATGATGATAATGATGATGTTTGTATGGAAAGTACGAAGACACTAACCGTAACCCTCATATACACTACCTGTGTGACGCGCAGGCACAGTTTACTGTAGCATGGGCATGGCAACCCCGCCTTGTCAAAAAGATTGTCCGTGACGTCACCGGCTTCAGGCGGCTCATTGAAAGAAGAATCAGAACTTGTTACACTCGAATTATCCGATCAATTTCTCAAGAAAAACCTTTTAACTTTTCAGTTGGGAGTGGTTTCTTTCGGCTCAGCCAGTGGTTGCCAGGTGGGATTCCCAGCTGCATATGCCAGGGTCTCTTCCTACATCACCTTCATTAATCAGAACCTGTAAATATAATTTGTTGAATATATTAAATAAAGTTTATTTGAAAAGATAAATTATGCGATGTTTTTATTTATTTAAGGATTTTAAGGCATTAAGGTGCTTTAGAAGATGTAAAAAAAGACTTTTCTCGTTTCTAATGGTATCGGCTGGTTCTAATGGTATGTTAGCCTGAACAACACCTTCGAGCTCTTCATCACTTACCATCAGGA
Organism: Plagodis pulveraria; assembly: GCA_963890685.1. Lineage (NCBI taxonomy): Eukaryota > Metazoa > Arthropoda > Insecta > Lepidoptera > Geometridae > Plagodis > Plagodis pulveraria. The sequence continues at coordinate 18,154,270 of OY982963.1, read as the reverse complement.
GAGATAGTGGTCAAAAGTTACCTATCCGTCATAAAAAAAACAGGCTCATGTGTTTCAAATTACTGTCAGAATTGTTTCATTAAAATAGTAAGTAAGGCTAGTTATATTCACCAAAGACGTGCGAAGCGAAGCTGAGAACCGGTGTGACTTTTTCCAATAGAGATGTGCGAAGAAGCTGAGTGGTACCAAGGATCCTCGCTCCACACCGTTAGGTATGCTTAAAGGTACTCACCTTTGAAAACTTCAATCAAGTCCTCGCAATACAGCAAAGCACTTACCATTTAATTGTATCTAGGTAGGTACTTACTCATAATAACGAGATTCACTGCGGCCACCATCGCCAAAGCACCAATACAAAGTTCCGCACGCAAAGCCAAACAATGTGTTGTCTAGCCGGGCCGCTCGGACTCCTTCACGGCGGCTTATACGAGTACATACACCTGCATACAACTTTTTACAAGTAGAAAAAAAAATTACAAGTATTTACTAACTTAGTAGGTACGTTCTTCACGTAGTCCCAAACAGAAAAAGCATTCGGTATTTTTTAATGTTATTGTGACTGAACAAGCTCGAGGCCCACCTGATGTTAAGCGGACAAACCTCTGCCTATAAAGATGCACTTCATCACAAGTCGCAAATTGCACTGCACCCGTCACCTTGAGACTTCTTCTATTTTGTCAGAGCTTGATACATAGTTGTTAAGTTTCATGTGCCTGTAATTTGACTGCTGCCGGAACAGACTGTTACTGCTTGGCGACAGATTTTCTACTTGAGGGTGGTAGTTAGACAGGCGGGCAATCGCAAAATGCCCTTACACCATGCGGTGAAGCTCAAGTCAGCTACCTACAATACGACTACGCGTTGGAAATATTCTAAGGATAGTAGGCCGAATACGTATGCGGAAGCCGCAGATGTAAAAGGTAATATGGATCTGGAACAGCACTGCGAGTACAAATAATGGAGCAGCATACGTACGATACAAATTCCGAAACTAGTAACGTACGTCGCATACGTATAATGTGATTGCAAACGTATTACATAATGCGGAAAACGAACAGTACCGTGATTATTTATTATGTAGCCACTTATGTTATGTACGTAGACACAAACAGGAACAGCACACCGAATATGTATAGTGAAACCGCATATGAACTATAAGTAGTTCGAAACTGGGATAGTAGTTCAAATACGTATGCGGCATATGTGATATAGAACAGGAACACTAACGCGATTACAAATAATGCAACTTCATACGAACAATACGTAATCCCACATAAGGACAGCAGACCAATTATTAGGTACTTATACTTACAATGTAGCCGCATACGTACTCCTTATTGTTGAACAAGATCAGAACCACGATAATGTTTAATGTAGGGATTAGTTCCTAAATGTACTATGCATTCCGATTGAGCGCGAATGTAAAACACAAGATAAGGTCCAAGGTCCCCCCGTGACAGGTCAGATGGGTATCCCCGTCACCTGCTACTTCGGCCGCAGAGGATAGGGAGAGCGGCACCTCGCTATACCGACACTCGTCCTCCCTTGCGGCCCTTCCGCATCCGCCATCCAACGGTGGTGGCCCCGCCGTGGCCACGGAAGGTAGGGAGAGCGGCGCAACGTGATACCGGCACTCCTCTCCCGCCGTGGCCCCTCACCGTCAGCTGTGGTGTCGCCTATACAACACCACGGCCTACCCGTTGCCGCTCCATTCTGGACTTAGAAGCAAAGCCCAGAGGAGCAGCCCCTCTGGGGCCGGCCGACTGCCCACGCCGGCGGTGTGGGTGACGAAGCCACGGCTACTGAGCTCCACCACCACGACAAGGCGGGAACCCTCCGGGGGAACATAAGGATTTATTATCCCCAACATTATCCCTGATGAACCTAGGCTATACCTATATTATCAAAAATACGTTAAATTCCCATGTGAAGCTGGGGCGGACTGCTAGTATAAAATATTTTGGGCTCATTGAAATTTTCACGCAAAACTGTAATAGAATAGAGTAAATACTTATGCAAATTTTCTAAAATTATTTTCTTGATTGGACATAAACGAATAATTATGAAAAGAGGTGATAATGTGATGAAAAGTTGATTGTTAAAAATTTGCGCGTTTACCGCCTAACATAACTACTGATAATCTATTTAAATTAGGACAAACACGAAAAATTATGAATATGTCCTTATTTTTCACCATCGTGCAGCATCGTTCTATTTCTTCTGTTCGATTTAATTTTGCAAGTTTAATAGAGATTTATCAAGATATACTAAATTTTAAATTGCCTTAAACATAAATAAATCAAAAATTATGCAATTGTGATAAAACAACATGTTGCCCACATGGTGTTATGAGACCTATGCCTATAACAACAGTTCGTCACAAGTAGCGAACTGCACTGCGCCCATCACTCTGAGATATTGCCTGAAATTTCACCAGCATGCACACTACAGAGTGATGGGCGCAGTGCAGTTCGCTACTTGTGACGAACTGTTGTTATAGGCATAGGTCTCATAACACCATGTGGGCAACATGTTGTTTTATCACAATTGCATAATTTTTGATTTATTTATGTTTAAGGCAATTTAAAATTTAGTATATCTTGATAAATCTCTATTAAACTTGCAAAATTAAATCGAACAGAAGAAATAGAACGATGCTGCACGATGGTGAAAAATAAGGACATATTCATAATTTTTCGTGTTTGTCCTAATTTAAATAGATTATCAGTAGTTATGTTAGGCGGTAAACGCGCAAATTTTTAACAATCAACTTTTCATCACATTATCACCTCTTTTCATAATTATTCGTTTATGTCCAATCAAGAAAATAATTTTAGAAAATTTGCATAAGTATTTACTCTATTCTATTACAGTTTTGCGTGAAAATTTCAATGAGCCCAAAATATTTTATACTAGCAGTCCGCCCCAGCTTCACATGGGAATTTAACGTATTTTTGATAATATAGGTATAGCCTAGGTTCATCAGGGATAATGTTGGGGATAATAAATCCTTATGTTCCCCCGGAGGGTTCCCGCCTTGTCGTGGTGGTGGAGCTCAGTAGCCGTGGCTTCGTCACCTACACCGCCGGCGTGGGCAGTCGGCCGGCCCCAGAGGGCCTGCTCCTCTGGGCTTTGCTTCTAAGTCCAGAATGGAGCGGCAACGGGTAGGCCGTGGTGTTGTATAGGCGACACCACAGCTGACGGTGAGGGGCCACGGCGGGAGAGGAGTGCCGGTATCACGTTGCGCCGCTCTCCCTACCTTCCGTGGCCACGGCGGGGCCACCACCGTTGGATGGCGGATGCGGAAGGGCCGCAAGGGAGGACGAGTGTCGGTATAGCGAGGTGCCGCTCTCCCTATCCTCTGCGGCCGAAGTAGCAGGTGACGGGGATACCCATCTGACCTGTCACGGGGGGACCTTGGACCTTATCTTGTGTTTTACATTCGCGCTCAATCGGAATGCATAGTACATTTAGGAACTAATCCCTACATTAAACATTATCGTGGTTCTGATCTTGTTCAACAATAAGGAGTACGTATGCGGCTACATTGTAAGTATAAGTACCTAATAATTGGTCTGCTGTCCTTATGTGGGATTACGTATTGTTCGTATGAAGTTGCATTATTTGTAATCGCGTTAGTGTTCCTGTTCTATATCACATATGCCGCATACGTATTTGAACTACTATCCCAGTTTCGAACTACTTATAGTTCATATGCGGTTTCACTATACATATTCGGTGTGCTGTTCCTGTTTGTGTCTACGTACATAACATAAGTGGCTACATAATAAATAATCACGGTACTGTTCGTTTTCCGCATTATGTAATACGTTTGCAATCACATTATACGTATGCGACGTACGTTACTAGTTTCGGAATTTGTATCGTACGTATGCTGCTCCATTATTTGTACTCGCAGTGCTGTTCCAGATCCATATTACCTTTTACATCTGCGGCTTCCGCATACGTATTCGGCCTACTATCCTTAGAATATTTCCAACGCGTAGTCGTATTGTAGGTAGCTGACTTGAGCTTCACCGCATGGTGTAAGGGCATTTTGCGATTGCCCGCCTGTCTAACTACCACCCTCAAGTAGAAAATCTGTCGCCAAGCAGTAACAGTCTGTTCCGGCAGCAGTCAAATTACAGGCACATGAAACTTAACAACTATGTATCAAGCTCTGACAAAATAGAAGAAGTCTCAAGGTGACGGGTGCAGTGCAATTTGCGACTTGTGATGAAGTGCATCTTTATAGGCAGAGGTTTGTCCGCTTAACATCAGGTGGGCCTCGAGCTTGTTCAGTCACAATAACATTAAAAAATACCGAATGCTTTTTCTGTTTGGGACTACGTGAAGAACGTACCTACTAAGTTAGTAAATACTTGTAATTTTTTTTTCTACTTGTAAAAAGTTGTATGCAGGTGTATGTACTCGTATAAGCCGCCGTGAAGGAGTCCGAGCGGCCCGGCTAGACAACACATTGTTTGGCTTTGCGTGCGGAACTTTGTATTGGTGCTTTGGCGATGGTGGCCGCAGTGAATCTCGTTATTATGAGTAAGTACCTACCTAGATACAATTAAATGGTAAGTGCTTTGCTGTATTGCGAGGACTTGATTGAAGTTTTCAAAGGTGAGTACCTTTAAGCATACCTAACGGTGTGGAGCGAGGATCCTTGGTACCACTCAGCTTCTTCGCACATCTCTATTGGAAAAAGTCACACCGGTTCTCAGCTTCGCTTCGCACGTCTTTGGTGAATATAACTAGCCTTACTTACTATTTTAATGAAACAATTCTGACAGTAATTTGAAACACATGAGCCTGTTTTTTTTATGACGGATAGGTAACTTTTGACCACTATCTCTCCTGATGGTAAGTGATGAAGAGCTCGAAGGTGTTGTTCAGGCTAACATACCATTAGAACCAGCCGATACCATTAGAAACGAGAAAAGTCTTTTTTTACATCTTCTAAAGCACCTTAATGCCTTAAAATCCTTAAATAAATAAAAACATCGCATAATTTATCTTTTCAAATAAACTTTATTTAATATATTCAACAAATTATATTTACAGGTTCTGATTAATGAAGGTGATGTAGGAAGAGACCCTGGCATATGCAGCTGGGAATCCCACCTGGCAACCACTGGCTGAGCCGAAAGAAACCACTCCCAACTGAAAAGTTAAAAGGTTTTTCTTGAGAAATTGATCGGATAATTCGAGTGTAACAAGTTCTGATTCTTCTTTCAATGAGCCGCCTGAAGCCGGTGACGTCACGGACAATCTTTTTGACAAGGCGGGGTTGCCATGCCCATGCTACAGTAAACTGTGCCTGCGCGTCACACAGGTAGTGTATATGAGGGTTACGGTTAGTGTCTTCGTACTTTCCATACAAACATCATCATTATCATCATCAGCCGGAAGATGTCCACGGTTGAACAAATACTTCCCCCATAGAACGCCACAAAGAACGGCTATTAGCCGCTTGTTACCCGCGACTTTACGATGTCGTTAGTCCACCTGGTGGGGGCGTACCAACTCTACGCCTTCCGGTGTAATGTGCTAACTACTCGAGAACCTTTCTTCCCCGTTGATTATCAGCTCGTCAAGCAATGTTGAATTCTGAAAGCTCTGTCGGTGACTGGTTCTTTGGCGAATATCCACGATCCGGATTTTATCGCCCAATTAAACCCGAGCATGCAAAATTTCAACGAGTTCGAACACTTGGTATTTGAAAAAATACGAAACTACGTTTGTATGGAAAGCGCAATGAAAATTTAGCCATAAGTGACACAATGATCTTTCACATTTACATTGCATTATGTAACAATATAGGTAATAAAATATAATAAGCAATAGTTTTAATCTGCTAGAACTCTGCCTATCTGAACTCAAACTTCATTTACTTATTCATTACTTTTACAGATTCGGGTTCTATTTTTTTTTATCTAAGATTCCTATTTTTTTAACACAGTGAGCGTTAGATTCAGCTCCGCGCTAGTTTGATTCTTTATCTTGTTGCGAATAAAAATAAGTTCCAAAAAAGAAAAGATTCTAACCAGGATTGGACGGCCATTGCTCTGGACAGTCAAAGGACCACCGGAATCGCCACTGCACGTGCTTCTGCCGTTAGCGCCACTGGTGCAGATGTTAGAGGCCTGAATAATGAAGGGGAAGGAAAGACTGCACACGGTATTTGAGATCACGGGCAGATTTACATGGCTTAAAAATTGGCTAGTGGAGATTCCACCACCTGTAACAAAAATTTTACACCATATAAGTATAATTACAATAAAAAAAAAAAAAAAAGTTTTTTTTTTACGCCCAGTTTGCCTTTACCAGCCCTGGCGCACTCCGCACTTTAGGTACAAAGCTACAAGTACATCAGAGTATTCGTCTAGCTAACTAATCGAGCATACTCAACAGTGGGTTGCCGCGCGCCACGAATGCACATCTTCTCGCTTCAACGCGCCGTAATTTGTGTACGTAGTCTGTTTACGTACCTAGTGTCACAAAATAAAAAAACTAGTGTCTAGTAGGTAGGTTGAAGTGAGGGCAAGATCGTACTGCATTGCATTTGGCTACATGAATAACAAAATATATCCGAATCTCAGTTTTACTCACTTTCAAATGATACCAAAAGGTAAGGAAATGTACGTCTACCTATTATATAGGTTTCTTATGTTAACTATTGTTGTTATTGTCAGTTTCCCATATATACCTAGGTAGTTGTGTTTTCCTGGGGAAACAGATAATTGCACAGATAATCTCAATGAACAGATCTTAGCGTGGTGCGGCTGCTGCTATCGTCCGCCACTTGTCTCTCGTGTCGTGCGTGACATATTTCTTATTTGCACATGCTAGCCAGGGAGGATTAATGTCTGGTAAAACTGTGCTGCCATAGTCCTTTGTTAGAGTAACGTGTGTATGTCTTTGTTGCCACTCACATTTTAAACAACTGAAATTTGCCTTTTAGATCCTGAATTAGGAAATTAAATATTTTTTACTACGATGTACTGCTAGATAGCGATATAAACGAACAAAACGATACTGCGGGTGGAAGCTTGTACAATACATTTTCTTAGTACGATTATAAAATTTAATTTTGATCGCTTTAACTATAAAATTACAGTTCCCGGAATCTGAATATTCCCTTGTATGATCTTCAAAAAAACGTAGGAAAAGTTATACATTATGATACTACAAAAATAATAATGATGGGGCGCTGATGACATGATATAAGACATTCTGTACCTACGTATCGACCACTTCTTATTAGGGTGATAAGGTAAAAAGTAAATTAAAGATCATACATTATAAGTGAATTTCATTAATTCAAAATGAGTAAGTAAATTAAAAAAGCTTACCGTCACGTGTGATTCCAAAACCAGACGCGGTTCCTGTTTGTCCAGAAAAGCTCTCGCTCAGCTGATTACCAGATGGCAGAGTAATAGTCGCGATGGAATCTAAAAAATATAACAAATTGCTACAAAGTTCTAATAGTAGATTGTTATACAAGGGTCGAAAGGAATTAATACTTAAAAGAGGTATTTAGACTATAGTCCGAGTAAGAATCGATGGCTTACACCCAAGTTAAACACTCTACTTTAAAAATAAACGTGTTTTTAAAGTAGCACTTATTTAAAATTAATTGAGAGGTTACAACGATTTGTGAAATTTAAAGTTGAATTTTCTTTGTAATATTTACGGTGGCTAAAGTCCGAATGTGATGACTTTTATCCGTGTTAAACACTCTAATTTTCACTACGAATTTGAGGAAAAAAATGGAATTTTATTATAATATTTAATGTTAATAATAATAACACGAGTAGTACCTATTTAAAATTAATGCGGTTACAGTCCAAGTAAGAATTAAAAACTTTCATCCGTGCAAATTACTGTACTTTTCATCATGTAATATGAATAAAATAAAAATTGGTAGTTTTATTGTATATTTACTGAAAATGTTAGCGTGAGTAGTAGATACATAAGTCTTCCATCATAAATATGTTTTGATCGAAGATACATAAGTGTACAATGAATGGAGCCGTAAAAAACAATTTGTAAAATTTAAGAAACATTATGGTTAGTTTCTTTTTTATCGTACCCACCTTATATTTAGTAAGTACCCCGCCAAATTATTTAGTCTTTTTCGCATTTTAAATAATATATTAAAAATTATAGATCTGATACCTTCTTCCAACATCTTATATCCTAGTAAGGTGTTATCCAAAGCTACAAATTTGTGGCAGTGGAATAAGCCCAAGGAAAGGGTTGGTCGCAGGTGAAAATCTCACTTGTAGTTCAAATTATCGCTAGATCTGAGCCACTCGGGAGCTTGTTCAACGCTATGGCCACATTTTACTAAATCTCTTAATGTCACAGGGATTTTGTTTAAGCCATGATAATATAATTTCACGTGACACATATAGTTGAAAGTATTATATTAGTATAAACTGTTAGCACGGAGCCGTCCGTAAGTTATTCAAGCAGAACTATCTTGATCCCTGGTAGGTTAATTTTTAGCCCAGCACGGAGTAACCAATGATCTATTGTGATTTATATAACAAAATCTAATTCAACCTACAAGGGACATGTCTGTTCTGGGTGAACATCTACAGAGAGACTGGAGGGAGGTCCCGAATTTGCATACAAAAAGAGAAAACGTTTCTACCCACCTAAACAATCACCGATATTGATGATTTTTTGAAATGTTATAGATGTTAACAATATTCAGGTTTATAGGTTTTGATTTTTATCATTATATTTAAGGCATTTGAGTTAATGGGTATTTAAATACCGATATTTCTCAAAACTTGTACCTCTAGTTTGTGAATTATTTATAGGAAAAATAATGCTTATTAAAGAAAAATGAATCCTGTAAACCTAGTTTATTCAATCAATTATAAAATAAAAAAAAATATAGATTTGATTAATATTTACTATAGAAGAAAGTTTTTCTCCCAGAGCGTTAGTTTAGCGAAGTTTACTTAGCTGTTTTTAACCGATTAGCAAAGTTAAGCAACGTCGCGCGCGGTCATGAGTTGGTGATGGGTGACCGCTCGTGACATTACTACTGAGCGTTTCCGTGCTTCGGAAGGCACGTTAAGCCGTCGGTCCCGGTTGCTGTCTTAGGATGGCAGTCGTTATAGCATGGTGGTAGGGCATTTTGCGAATGCCCGCCGTGCTAGCTACCACCCTAAAGTAGAAAATCTGTCGCCAAGCACCTAACGGTGTGTTCCGGCAGCTGTCCTTGTGAGCCAGTACGTCTAGGTTAGCCTGAACAACATCTTCGACCACATCATCACTTACCATCAGGTGAGATAGTGGTCAAAGGCTAGTCTACCAGGCATTATAAAAAAATAAAAATATCAGCCATAAAAAAAAACGCAAACTATGCACAAATTCTAAGTCAAAACTTGAAGAAGCTGCAATTGTCCTTATCGCACTATTCTGTTCGGGCATTTAGCGGCGAGACAGCATCACTTTGTTAAAATACCTATTTATCTGTAGGAGCTCCCTTCCCGTTACTCTTAAGGTTGTTTATAATATTTTTAATTAAAAATAACTTACTTGACAGACCCACGTTGCTGGTTAACCTTATAATAGCGATATCATTGCGGATGAGATTGGGCGACCAGTTAGCGTGCATCACTACTTGGTTGGTGTTGAGCCTGGTGCCACCAGAGAAGAGAGTTATGGAGCCAAGAACAACAGTGAAGGAAGTAGCTTGGTTTCGGCCATCAAACCAGCAGTGAGCAGCGGTAACCAAACGGCTGTTACTAATGAGTGAAGCCCCGCAGACACCTTGGCCTTGACCAAACTGAGCCAGGAGTCCAGCCTGTTAAGAAAATTAGATTTGTATTAATCGCCTTATGTGGGGTCTGTACAGTATGGTAGTGTTTTCTGTAACAACACAAAGAGGTCACAATTGTATTTATATTTGGCCGGCTTTATGGCCAGTCCCTTTTTGCACCAACCTCCTATTAGGAATGCTCTTATTGGTACTACATCAATTACTTCCTATGCCGTTTGGGTAATGAGGGCGTAATTACAATCACGCTGGGCAGTCCTGTCGTGCGCCCAATATGCAATAAAGGCCTCACTCACATTGACGTGAGTTGTGGCATGTTGTTTATTGCGCATTTTTTTAGTCGCTTTTATGAAATGTCACATGACGATATGTAACACTTATTGTGCGACATAATAAACAAAATTAAAAAATATAATACGTTCCGTGTGAAGTTTGTAGCTAGTAGGCCCTATAGCTTTCTTGCCAAACTATATAACTTTAATATGTTATCATAGTACTTTACGACTAATATAGGTCTATCAAACGAAATAAATCAGTCCCGAATTTGAAAACTCAATGAAACAAACCATAGCTAACAATGGTTTGTTTCATTGAGTTTTCAAATTCGGGACTGATTTATTTCGTTTGATATACACACACACACATGATAAAAACATAAAAACGACAGTACAATTTATTTCATACAATTTATTTGCTAGAAAAGAAGCATCTGCGAGTAATTTCCTTATATTTTGTTTCGGGGTTGCTGTGAAGATGCTCTACAGCAACGCCCAATTGAATTGGCTGTACTTAAGATATTGAGGTACCTACTTATTTTTTTTTTGTAAATACTAATTAAGTACATATAGTGTACAGCTGCATTATGTGTTTAGAAATGATGCAATAGTTAACGGGGTTTCTAAAGAGCAGGACGTGATGATTCTCACAAATTTGAACCCATTTTTCAAAAACTCTCATCCGAGCTCATCTAATCTCACATTATTAGTCTCTCTCCCATGGGCTCCCATCTTAAAATTCATTATTTTGTCGTCGTCGAAATATGTGCTTTGTTACTAAACAGAATTTAAAAAACTTGGAAATAGCAATCCGTACATTAAATCAAATTAAATAAAAGATACTAGGCGAAAGAGGTATAATTATATATAATCATTTTAATATCAAATCTTTCGAGCCCTCATTATGATTATATATGGTTTAAAAAGTAGATAAGTACTAGGTTGGTAAACGAAGTTACGTAATAGTTATTTTACCTGGTAAGGAAACTGTCCGGCCGCTGCAGGTGACCCACCAACGATCCTTGAGTTACTTTCTTCGGCTTGACGTATTTCCTCAGCTAGAGGAAGGCCGATTTTTTCCAAATAGTTGTATGCAGTGATATCTTCAAGATCAATTTGAATAACTCCGGCGTTGGCCGCAGCCAGAACGGCGAACAGGGTCACTAGTGCAAACTTCATTGTAAGATTTTACAGTAACTGTAGTCTCAGCTCTTCAACTTCTCTTTTATACATTATAACCATCAGATAAGTGTCTGATAATATGACGATTGGATTTGTTCGAAGTAATCTATTGTTTACGTATTATGATAATGTTTTGAGGATTCCGTTCGTTCAATAAAATAATAGAGCCTTTATTTGGATCTTTTTATACAGTAGTTACAACAATATGCTAAAACTTTTCACAAAATATTAACGAACCAGTTACCGCCGCGGCTTCCGCATAATCTGCGGGTATAGGTAGTTCGTTTAAATTGCGGTCTCGTAGTAAAATGGGATAAACAATATTTTATGTCCTAATTCAGGAAAACAATGTGTATATAATATGAGAAGTTCAACAATACTTTAATTGTAGATAAATGTAGTCAAAATGAGTAAAAAGTTCAATATGTTTATAGTGTAAGTTAACGTACGATGTATTGAATCAAGAGTATTACATAGTATTTGCAAATCATTCCGCACCCAGCTTGTGATAAGAAACTATTTTTTATGTTTAAGTTAGCTAGCATTATGTTATGTACATTTGGTAAATGATAATCAAGGTAACCATATAATGTTACACATTAAAAGTACCTAGTTTCTACTGTCTATCTACTTGCAGCCAAGCATAATATATATAGTATTCACAAATATATAATATTTCAATAAAATATCGATGTCGATTAAGTTTTACGTCCCAACGCTATAAATCACGTGGCTCCGCCAATTAGAACGCGTTATGATATGAGAAAAATTGGCTGAATTTATTTCATTCAAACCAAAGAGATTTGCTTCTTTCTCGGTTAGTATATCGATTAGTAGACTCCAAGACGGTCGCCCATTAAAATTTCATCAACACGGTTTCAGTAGTTTTTTAGTGTATATGTACACAATGATGATTTAATGGGACGAATACCTAATTAAAAGTATGAAATACCATGATAATGTGAGGTCATTATTTTGAATCAGCACGGTATCGTCTTCATAATTGTATACATTTTAGTGTTGGAAGTCGGTTCCGTTTATTTTTTAATCATTCATAGTTGTTTTATTTCGTGACACATGACTATAATATGATAACGATAACAAATTCAAATTCATTTTTTTATTTTGATTAAAAACGTACATATTACTACAATTACAAATTATCACACATTAAAAAATAAATAAAAACATATATTACATCAATCAAATTAATATGGAATGGGGAAAAAAAAGATTTCAAGATAATCAAATAATTAATATCGGACACCAATAAAAATACAATGAAATGTCAAAATATTTCATTTCTTTATTTACACTAAATTGGCCTATCTATCAGCTTAGCACACAAAAAAAATCAAGCATCTACCGCAATAATTCACGTCACCATAAATAAAAATCTCATCGTACTCGGCGATAGGTGGTGAGAATTAAAAAAAAAGTAATAACTCCGAAAATACGAAAAATCGCGGAAGGCTATCTGAATGGTGACTCTAAGTCCTCTACCTCCCAGCTTCAGTATATCACTAATTCTTGGGACACCTTGTATATATCATTCTAATTATTTAAAATTGCTCTAAATGTAGGTCGGTAAATATATCTGAATAAAAACCATGTTCATAATAATAATATATCGTCATGTTCATATGCAATAAACACCCACCTGAACAATAAACACTCATGCTTTGCTAGATGTGCCTTGGTATGGACTCAAGTAGATAGGGGTGAGCCATCTACCGGGCACAGTTCCAGATTTTGGACTGATGCGGAACATTTCTTTATCATTGATACTCCATAAATTGTCTGACCCGTAAACCAAACCCAGGATCTCAAGATTCTAAAGCGACGCATACGCTTGAGATTGGTGTATACCAATGAGGTTGATTCAGTTGTGGAGTCTGAGTTCTCGTTTAAGAGACTTAGGACTTTAAAAAACCTTTTTATTATCTTTAAACTATAAAGGTTTTTGTTGTTATTTTTAGATACTATTTCGGTCATTGCCCTGCCAACTGGAGAGAATGCCGTCGCGTCTGGTTTCGGTCGCACAAGTGACGGTAACATTTAAGAATTTATTTTTAATAATTATTAGAAAAATTATCAGTAAATTGTTAAGCAAGTAATCAATTAGACCTGAAATATTTAAAATTTCAAATTAGCGAAGGGTGCGTTGCATCGCAAAATTTCAAGATTGTAATAATTTTAATGTCGAATCACATTTTTTTCTATTCTATAATTTTTCTAAAGGAATTTTTGGTTACTAATAAGAAAGGAACGCGCAGTGCTGTTTAAAACTGAAAAATCTCTTTTGAAGCAGTGATGGCTCAGTGGCATTGGCTATGGACTGCCGCGCAGCAGGTCCATGGTTCGAATCCCGCCCAGAGCTTGAGCTTCACCGCATGGTGGAAGGGCATTTTGCGAATGCCCGCCTGGCTAGCGACCACCCTCAAGTAGAAAATCTGTCGCCAAGCACCTAACGGTGTGTTCCGGCAGCAGTCCTTGAGAGCCAGTGAAATAACAGGCAAAATGAGACTTAACAGGTATGTTTCAAGGTGATGGGCGCAGTGCAGTTCGTCACTTGTGATGAAATGCATCTGTTATAGGCAGAGGATACCGCTTAACATCAAGTGGGCCTCACGCTTGTTCCATCACAAAATCGCTTTTATTTGCATTTGACTGAATTTAAGGAATGCTTTTTTTATGTCTGATAGGTTAGCCTTTGACCACTATCTCACCTGATGGTAAGTGATGATGTGGTCGAAGATGTTGTTTAGGCTAACCTAGAAGTACTGGCTCTCAATGACAGCTGCCGGAACACACCGTTAGGTGCTAGGCAACAGATTTTCTACTTGAGGGTGGTAGCTAGCCAGGCGGGCATTCACAAAATGCCCTACCACCATGCTATAACGACTGCCATCCTAAGACGACAACCGAGACCGACGGCTTAACGTGCCCTTCGAATCACGGAAACGCTCAGTAGTAATGTCACTAGCGGTCACCCATCCAACTCATGACCGCGCGCGACTTTGCTTAACTTTGCTGATCGGTTGAGAACAGCTAAGTAAACTTCGCGACGAGCGCTTCAAATGCTATCTTTTTATTAGAGATTTCGCATGGTGGCAAAGCATTTTGCGAATTCCCACCCTCAAGTAGATCAGAAATCAGTCGCCAAACACCTAACGGGGAATTCCGGCAGCTTTCCATGAGAGTCAGTAATTCTAGGCAATCCAAATCCAATCCAAACAATATTTTTAACCACATCATCATTTACCATCAGTTGAAGAGTGGTCAAAAGATAGCAAAAAAAAGGTAAATATAGTATATACATTCTGATGTATTTAGTTACCTATCCGATAAAAAAAGCTTTGAGTAATGTTGCTGTTGCTAGCAGACTTTATTTTATTATATTTTCTCCAATCTCCTTTGGGTAGAAGTTACAACACCTCTTTTGTATAATTTTCTTGCCTAGTAGTTTAATATAATTGCATGCCAACCATACAAACTCTACACTAGCAAATAGCTGCTTGGTAACGCATTTTGAGTAAGAAACAATCTAACGAAAAGCACCTAACAGCGTGATCCAGTAGCTATTCTTAAGAGCCAGTTTAATAGTAGCCGTTATAGGCTTAGCCTGTGTAACATCTTCAACCACATGGTTAATATACAACCGCTGAGATAGTGGTGAAACAAGTACCTATCAGGAATAAAAAGGTTAGAGCAAAAGCTGCATTTGATCTAACTAAATTAGTAACCACACATATTTTTGTCTAATTGTTCTATACTTTACTAAATGGTGTATAATTCTATGTTGCAGGTGGTGGAATCTCTACTGCCCAGTTCTTAAGCCATGTAAATCTGCCAGTGATCACGAATACCGTGTGCTCTTTTTCCTTCCCCTTCATTATTCAGAACTCTAATATCTGCACCAGTGGCGCTAACGGCAGAAGCACATGCAATGGCGATTCTGGCGGTCCCTTGGTTGTCCAGAGGAATGGCCGCCCACTCCTGGTAAGAAATTTTTCTATTTTAGAATTTTGTAATTTCGTAATTCATAGTTTTACTAAGAAAATTGAGGAAACTGATTGCATAATAGAAGCCAACGGTTGCTACTTTACGCAATTAAGACTCGCAGATAAAATACCTGAAAATATAAACCAAATCTGATTATCTTGTAAATGAAGTAGGTGAATGAAAGAAGTAGTAAAACACTAATTAAGTACCTACTACTTGCTAGTTGTTATTAACCCATCAATTGTAAATCGCATTTGGGCAATGATGCCCAGCCTTGTCAAGCGGCGTTGAATTGTATCAAAAGAGATGGCCCGCGATGGCCAGGACACCGGCAGCGGTAGCGCTTCGAGCTATTGAAGACAGACATTGCAGAACTTCTTATACTTTCATTATCTGATCAAACTCTTTAACTTTTCAGATTGAAATTACTTCTTTCGGCTCAGCTAGAGGTTGCCAGCAGGGATACCCAGCTGCTTTTGCCAGGGTCACTTCCTTCACCTCCTTCTTAAACCAGAACATGTAAATTGGAATTCGGCAGTTGAATAAAGTTTTTATATAAAGATATTTCTTGTCTTTCTTATTTCAGGCGTTAAGCTGTCATGATCCCTTCAATTACTACTACTATCCCATGTGTGTATAAAATTTCTGTCAGAACTTTTCCAACTAATTCATTTTAATACCTCAGACTAATTCATTAATTCTAACATTGTAATAATTACATTAACGCAAATATTACAATGTTAGAATAAGGCCTGCTAGGCAATAAGCTAATGAAATTACAACGAAAGGAAAAACTTGAACTATAGGTAAACCGTTTATCTTAGTCCTCGCCTGCGCGGTATAGAGGCGCGGGGGTATGACGACAAAGAGTATGTTGGGTTTTGGGTAAATGGTTTACCTGTAGTTGCGGGTTTTTTTTTCATATTTTTATACTTTTGTTCGCAATATAATGAAGTTAAGATGAAACTCTGCGAACATTAAAGTAAAGTTGGTGCCATGCCTTGCCAAAGACAAACAATTACACGCAAACACGTGTCACTGAAACTAGTGGAGCAAAATGTTATCCTAAAAACTGCTGTCGATCCGCTCCAAGACCAATCCGAGCCTTTTACCACGTGAATAAATAACCGTGTTTATTCATGTGCTTTTACTGTGATAAGAATACTGTTTTCAGTTCCAAACCAGTGGCCGTTTTTTAAAATTCGCGCACGGACGATACCGCGATTATCTTTGGCAGGTCCGGTCGGCGGACGAAGTAAGTTTGACAGCTAATAGACAGAACAGACAGACATGAAGTAACTTTATCAGACAGACATAGAAAAACATGGTGGCTGGTGGTTATTGCATTCTGTTTACAGAAATTATTGCAGAATCTATAATGTAACACGTGAACGGGCATAGGTTCAATCGAGCCATAACTTGTCGAATAAGGATAATTAAACTTGAAGGTTTATGATATCATAAGCAATTGTTTTGCTTATAAGTTGGTTATATTGAGGCGGACAGGTATAGACAATATATTTATCGGATCCCTATAATTTATTATTATTATTACCTCAGGGTTAGACTCTTGTCGGTGCAGCTAATGCAATTGTCCATTTCAATCTATTTAAGGCGACCTCTTTTACCTCTTTGTACGACATGACATACACTTGTTGGTTTATTTGGCTCATGTAGCTTAATCGTATAAAATGGGACCTTAATTCCTAACGGGAAAAATTTGCATATTTAGACTTAATGGTATGATCGCCAGAAGGTATATTTTCCATACAACAATATAATTAGTAACAATTTCTCCAAAATTTCCTAATTAGGTGCACCGACGCAAATACACCATGTAGCCCAGCTGGAATGCCTTCTTTTCCCAATCGCTTGAATATTCAAAACCTGGAGTAGAACCAAAACTCGTTGCATATATAAAAAGAAGTAAGAGAAATAACCTTTCATTACCATTATCATGACGGAGTTATATACAAATATATTTTACATATTTTATGAACTGTAAAAGCATATAAATAGTTGGCTGTGTTGTTGAGGCCATTTTTGGCTACCTATATGTGTGTTGTTTTGGTGAGGCCATTTTTGGCTATCTTGGTGCCTTGATTCCGGAATGTTAAAAACTGAGCTATTTAGGTATCAGAAACTTCGGTATATAACATACGACTCTATCACAAACAAATACTGAAAACGCTGACTTGAAATCTGACTTGAGTAGCTGGCGTTCAGGTTATCATATTTTATATTTGCAGAAGTTATGTGTAACAGCCAGTACATAAAAATTACCGATCGACAAACCTTAGTACATACAAGTTATAATGTAGGCCAGCAAAATATATGGTACATTCTTCGGCCTACTGAAAACGCTGACTTGAAATCTGACTTGAGTAGCTGGCGTTCAGGTTATCATATTTTATATTTTCAGAAGTTATGTGTAACAGCCAGTACAAAGAAATTACCGATCGACAAACCTTAGTACATACAAGTTATAATGCAGGCCAGCAAAATATATGGTACATTCTTCGGCCGTGGCTAATATATAAATAAGGTTTCTAAATATACTCGTATTTACAATAGTTACTCTAATAACTGTTGAGAAAAACAACATGATAACTTATGGCCACCACCGATTATTATATCCAATAAGAAATGATTTCGCTCCTCTTGACGTAGATAAGTATATTTTACATCTATTTATTTTCCTATAATATTGTTTATAATTATTCTAGATAGTGGTTGTATATGGCTCACATAGATAGTAGATAACCTCTGCATTGCATAAAATTATTCTAGACTTGTATTATTCCAAAGAGTATTGACGCATGCTAAGTAAGAACAAAAAGATAACTGGAAGGTATCTGCAGCCGTACCTACCGCAGTCCAAACTAACCTGGCTTAGAAAATGTATTTTTATTGTCAATAATAACTTATTCTATTTTCTAAGGCTATAGGCCTTAGACCATAACCTCAGCCGATGGTAAGTGATGATAAGAAGGTTACAGGTTAAACTTGGGCCATGGACAATGTGCCGAAGGTTCATGGTTCAATCCCCACCGCCGGCTTCTGAGCGTCACCGCATGGTAGAAGAGCATTTTGCGAATACTCGTTTAGAACGCACCCTCAAGTGGCAAATCTAACGCCCAGCACCTCACAGTATTTTCGGCAGCAGTCTTTGAGATCCAGTTGAATTATAGGCATATGAGACTTAACAACTGTATGTCTCCGGGCCCGTCAGGTTGCAGTGCAGTTCATCACGTGTGGCGAAATGCATCTGTTGTAGGCAGAGATTTTTTATTATATAACATAAGGTGGGCCTTGTGCTCTATCCGTCACAAATCCATAAAAAAAGCATACAGTCGATGAGAACCTCCTGCTTTATTGGAATTCGGCTAAAAATCTGTAGCCAAGTAATGGTGCGTTCTGACAGTAGACCTCGTGAGTCGGTTCCGATTCCAGTCGGTTCAGATTCCAGGTCTAGCGCACTTATCATTATTAAATCAAGTCATTATTAACCAGTAGGTTAGATAAAGGTCTGATAGTGATCAAAGGTTAGCCTTATCAGTACCTAAACAGTTTCGTTTCTACTAGGGCATTTATAAATATTGCGCAATCGCTCTTTGAGGGTTCCGTATTACAACAGTGCGTAGTAGAAAAAAAATGGTTTATCACAGCTTCTATAGTTGGATTGATGGTAAAGTAAACTAAAAATCAGTTGTAGTAGTAAAATTATTATTAAATATAAGTCGGCGGTTTCAGTAACAGAAAAGAGAATAGTATTATATTTCCCTATTTTTGCAGTGTATGTTGGTCATAGATAGTTGGTACATAATATACCGAGGTTTCTGATACCTACCGCATCTTCTTATGATACTCGTATCGATTCTCTCTCGCATACTACAATAAAAGTCACCATCGGCAAGTGTTTCAATTATTATTAAGTCATCCAGTCCTATGCGCTTATTGGCAGATAATTGTTTCAGGTCAGGTAACTAAAAAACCACTTGACTTATGTTGATATATATGGGACTCATCTTGATTATACAATCATCAAGATAATAGGTAATCTTGTAAAAAATGTTGCGTGGTCATACATTAACAAGAAATACGTGTCAACTTAGGAACATTCCGTGTGACATATACCTCTCTACATCTATAAAAAATAAACACAACTTTCTCAAGATAGGAATAAGACAGTATACTAACGAATTGAAGGATAGCAGTAGGAACATGTTTTTTTAGCGTAGGTGCGCCAATTATGGCGCACCTACGATACTCGCGGAATATTAATTCTGCGAGTATCGAGTTGCATAGAATTTCAAGAAACAGCATGAGTTAAATCAATGTGTTGTTTAATTAACCCATATGATAACCTCGTCATGGAATCCTATAATTTAGTGATACAAACCCCTTATCGACATGGTGACCTCAAGGAACATGTGCATAGGTCACCATATGCAGCAATAACTTGTTATTGATAATATTATCCGTGGTATAAATAGTTCAAAGTCAGTGATACATAGTCATTTAGCGTTGAGGAATCAAGTTAATTTCATAAAAACAATCATGGGTGGTCTGACGGCAGAGCAGAAAAAATACTACAAAGACAATGGTTTTATTATCATGAAGAATTTATTGACTAAAGAGGAGCTTGATGAGCTTTCAGATGAATATGATGCTCTTTTCAAAAGGAAGAACTTGGCCGTGATGGAGCAATCTTGGGTTGGGAAAAGAGACGACGATTTAAGAATAAGTGACAGTCCTCAAACGGTAAATATAACTGTTTTTTGTTTATTTTTAGGATTGATAATCGTAATAATAACTTATTTAGAACCGGCTAGGACCTTCGTTATATTAACCGGGAAGATTCAGTCACGCGCTGAGGCCCGTCGATTCGCGTATTCGTGACTCCCAGACGAAGGACTTCAAAACAGTACGAAAGTGGTCGGAGTCTTTCCGGTATATATGTAACGCGGGTTCTAGCCGGTTCATTATAAGTAAATATGGATATAACTCGCGATAGTTTTCAAAGGTAATCGTTATAAAAAAATAAAGTATTAAGTTATAGGTTTTTATTGATGTTTGGAATAGATTCCATAGTTTAATTTACAAAAAAATTAATGTACACATTTTAATAATTTCTTAAACCTTTAATAACAAAATACTACGTACTATATATAACACTACAGCTACTACAATAAAAGCATTAAGACAACCTACAAGTCATTGCAGACTCACAGGCGGTCCCAATACTTTTAATTACTCGATATTTTTAGTAACGTTAGGGAAAATCTTTTTATGCCGATAACGTTGATTTACCCATTTGAGCGCACTCGCAGAAGTACATAGATATTAACAAAACCCAGGAGTAGTATATCATTTCATCTAATTTGACTAAATGTTATTTGTAACTAGCTATGAAAGTGCCCGTGGGGTCCCGGGCTAGTATGTCACCCCCCCCCCCCCCCATCCTACCCGTGGTTATCGTAGAAGGTGACTAAGGGTAACACACCAGAAGGTGGGCAGCAGAACTTTCTGATGAACTGATATCTCACACTGCGATCTCCAAGCCGCCTGCCAAGCTTGGGGATTATGGATAACCCCCTCATATTGGGGGAGGCTGTGTTCAGCAGTGGGCTATCCGGCTGATACAGTACAGTACAGTAAAGTATGGAAGTGGATTTATTATCAACTAATTAATCCAATTAAAACATACTTACGAAATCCAAACATAACTATTATAATCCATACAAGTCATCAATCATAATCTATAACTTAAATATTTTCATCACCATAATCTAAACGAATAAAATATGAGACTCCGTGTTTTAATTTTTCTCCCAGATATGTTTTTTGTTTGGTATTCTTGCAAGTTGCAAATAAATTACTTCTGTTTTAAACTAGTGTCACACTAAAGAAAACGACAGGTGAAAATGACAGAACAGGGTTTTTATTTGCTATTCTTTAGAGCCAGTTTTATTCAAAAATAGACTCGTGCAGCAGGTCCATGGTTCGAATCCCGTCGCGGGCTTGAGCTTCATAGCATTGTGAAAAGGCATTTTGCGAATGCCCGCCTGGCGAGCGACCACCCTCAAGTAGTAAAACTGTTGCCAAGCACCTAACTGTGTGTTCCGGCAGCTGTCTTTGAGAGCCAGTAAGATTACAGGCTCAAGAGACTCATGAACTGAATGTCTCAGGGTGACGGCCGCAGTGCAGTTCGCCACTTTTGATGAAATGTATCTGTTATATGCAGAGGTTACCGCTTAATATCAGGTGCGCCTCGAATATAAGGCACATACTATGTTGATATAGAACATTCTGCGCGTGAGTCCAACTTGCACTTGGCCAGTTTTTTTGACATATTAATCTCACACTAACAATCAAATGGTTGCAGGTCAAGGGAATCCACAACCTTCAAAGTCACCATGCATGTTTTGGAAAATTCTTAACAAATGAAAAAGTACTAGATGTCTTGGAAGACATCATGGAAACCAAAAACATCATGCTGCACCACACGAAAGCTCACAACAAGCCTCCAGAAAAGGGTGCCTTATACCCAATGCACCAGGTAAACATTTTAGGTATTATTCATATAAGTTAGAAAGTCCTCCATCCAATTTCCCGTGGGATGCCGGGCTAGGATTGCATACCCCATATTTTCCTGTAGGAGTCGTAAAAGGCGACAGACAGCAGAAGGTTGGCCTTTTGTAGAACTAAAATCTTAAACTGAGATACCCAAGACGACAAGCCTGAGGATTATGTATATTATATTGCATGGTGGTAGGGCATTTTGCGAATGCCCGCCTGGCTAGCTACCACCCTCACGTAGAAAATCTGTCGCCAAGCACCTAACGGTGTATTCCGGCAGCAGTCCTTGAGAGCCAGTGAAATTACAGGCACATGAGACTGTATAGAGTTGTAGTAGTACAGGTTAGTCCGCTTCACATCAGGTGGGCCTTGAGTTTTTTCTGTCACAATAAAATGTCGACGATCCCGCCAGTGTGGCAATTAAAAACAAAAAAATCTTACACTTTTTTTTCAGGCTTGAATATATACGTAAATATGTACGCGCATAAAAAGTGTTTTATTAGTGAATACTAAAGCAATGCAGAAAGTATATACATACTCTCGACAAAAATGTAGTGCAAAATTAATTTGACAAATAAAATCTTTTAAATTGATCTTTGAACACTTTGAGAGTCGGTGCTTGTCTGATTTAATAAACAGCAGTATTCCCTAATATTGTTACTTTTTAAATGATGTATTTTGAATGACATTCAAGTAATTGCTGTAATATATTGAGAATATAAAAAAATCTATGGCGCACTGAAAATTCAGAGTCCAATATTTAAACATACACACACAGACATAGATAAAAGAATTAAAGTAAGCAAAATTTACTGATATACTGATTAAACTACGAGTAATATCACTATTTTGATGATCTTGCGACAGACTTATCTATAAGATCATCAAAATAGTGATATTACTGAAACTATAAATCTGTAATATCACATTTGAATCTAGTTAAAAAAGGTGTTTATCATATAAAATAAAAAGCTCAACTAATGCGTGAAATCTAGATGTTTTTGATTTTAGTTTTATGAAAACTTGTTAACCTTATGTGTCTTTTACAGGATTATCCATACTTCCCCTATGAAATGTCTTCTCCTGTGGCAGCCTTTGTCCACTTGGATGCTGCAAACCCTGAAAATGGAGGGCTTTTCGTCTACCCTGGCTCACACAAGCTTGGACCATTGCCCAATGATGAAAGTTGTGAAGAAGATAATTTCCACTTTGTAGACAAGGTATTATTTTTTAAATGTTAAAGCTTTTGATTATTTTCGATTATATACATATGATAACATATAGATATCTATATGTCATCATTTTCCTCAACTGGCGTCCATTCGTTTATTAGACAATACCAGGTAAGGTTTAAAGAGTACTTCTTTTGAGAATATGTACTCCATTTTGCATAAACCAGAACTTAATCTAAGGTACCTTTCATATTTTATTATTCTATATTACTATATATAGTTCAAATTACTTTTTAAAATAGAAAGAGGTTATAACAATAGTAAAAGTTAGGTAGGTATTTCGAGATGATGCATATACAACCACCAATCACCAATCGTAAGTCATGACTTCGGATCGGAGGTTGGTGGTTGTATGATTGTGTGTTCCTTGCTGCAGAGTTTACTAAATCTCGTTTATAATTTAAAAACAGAAATAATAGCTTCAGTGAGCTACGTCTTCTAGCTTTTTTTTTTCAACTGTGCCATAGATACCGAAAGGAGTAAAATGTGCTTTCAAAATTTGTGCTTTGCTATTTTATAAACATACACATTTATTTTGTAACTATAATAACAACATATAATAATTTTTATTGTTGTGTTGTAACTTATAATTTTTACTGAAAATTTAACAAAAAGATGTGAAATTAGGCAGTCTGCAACTTTAACTGTTGTTTTTGGACCGACCTAATGTCACTTTTATATTTTTCAAATTACAGAAAAAATGGACACTAGAAAAAGCCACTCCTGTGATTGCCGAGCGCGGTGATATTGTATTTTTCTCCTGTCTTCTCGTTCATGGCAGTTCCCTCAATACTTCCACTCGAACTCGGCGTATGTACCTGGCTCAATTCGTCAATGCTGATGATAAAACCCTCGAGAAAAATATGAGAGTACAACCAGGCTACGGATGGATGCTTCGTGGTGTCAACGTCAACAAAAAGGAGAGCACGGCTGAGAGATTCTCTCACACATAAACGACCATTTTTCCACGATGAACAGCATTTACATTTTTATTACAGAAACTTTGAATTACTGGTTTTTGATCAGAATATGTGATACTTGTAATTCTTATATAAATCATAATTCTTTATTTATACAAATTGTTTTTTTTTTAATAATTTATTTTCGTCCGTTCTAACAGAACCTAACGTCATTACAAAATATGCACCATCTCGAAATACCTAACTTCGACTATTGTTATATCCTCTATCTATTTTTAAAAGATTTTAGAACTATATTTAATAATATATAATATTAAAATTATCATTATCGATATATTTCTACAACTCCATCTATATATTAGAACTAATACGTGCTTGTTTGTTCCCCAAAAAATCACATTTGTTTTTCTGTTTTGAGGGTAGTTTGGTTATTTTTTATACATATACATATAAAATAGTTTTTATACATATACATATAAACGCAAATCTGGCGAGGAAATATGGTATGATTAATCACATCATTATTATTACTCTCTGTTCGGGACGATGAGGTTTGGAACGGCAACTTAGCACGGGCAAGGTTCTGAACGGCTCCCTAGCGTAGGCAGTCTACTTGGCTATGGACTTTTTGAGTTGAAAAAGAAAAGGTTGCTTTTGAGTCTCGTGTAATAAATTTGTTTTATGATTTTGGGGACAGCGCTTTGTTGGAACCCCCCGCGCGTGTTTGTTTTTTAACTTTGTAACTACGCGATCGATATAAATTTGATAATTGCAAACAGAAAAAAGTGGATTGTTAAGTTCGTGACGCCAGGATCCCTCGTCATACCCCAAGCGTAAGTACTTAGTTAAGGTTTGCTGGCCAGTATAACTTTGATTAGGGAAACGCTAGGGTGGGTTCGTCGACGTAAGAAGACAGAATATATCGTAAGTTTTCTTGTATTATGTAATTTCAGCCCCGCGTACCGCGGGTGAGTTAAGATTCAAAAATAGGTTGTCCAGGTGGAAGACTCTGCTTACCATACTTGCCTAGGCAATCTGGAATCTTAAACACTCTCGGTTCCTCCTTCTAATAACAAGAATTTATGTGTTGTTGAAATGTTTTAATTTTATTTAGAAACGCTTATAATTAAAGATTTAAAACCTACTTATATTAGTTTTAAAGTACTTATTTAAAGATGCTGGTTAAAAAAATCCATAAAAGATGAGACACGGGCAAAGGCTGCCGGATAGCCAATCTCGCAGCCCCAGATAGATCCAAAGGAAGTAATGCCCACCTGCGAAAAAAGTTTATAAGTTACATAAAACATTGTTAGGCGTGTACTCAAGCAGAAGTGTCTAAAAACCAACATTTAGCCATACATTTTCAGTCCCGTGTAATGGGTTGAAAAACGTAAAACGAATTATTGATTGACAGAGAAGAAGATATGCCCATGACAAAAAAATAATTGTAAAAGTGATTATGCAGACATATTTATCTTTTTTGAAATTGAGTTTATTTTATTTTCAAATATTTATATGATATTTGAATATAATAATTATGTCTATAGACAAACTAATCATTTTTCGTTATTTCAAAGTACCTAACATCTATGTAAAAGGTTTTTCAATTGGGACTTGCGAACTTTGACAGCGCATAGCGGCCATTTTGGTATAGCGATAGCTGTCAAATTTTGTCATGAACACATATTTAGTCGTGAAATTTCACCATGGAACACAAGCTTTAACAACGCTTAGAAATTGTTAAAATTTATCATTAAAATCTGAGCTCTATTCGCCTAACGTTCCGTGCATTGCGTCCAATTTCTGGCGTTCATGACTCACGGTGATAACAAATTTTTCATGGCCATTTTCATTCTCAAACATGTGGTTCTAACAGGACGGCGCCACTTGCCATATAGCACGGGAAAGATTAAATTTATTGGATGAAAAATTCGAAGGCTTCGTCATCTCGCGTGGTGGCGACACCAACTGCCAAGATCGTGTGATTTAACATCGCTCGAATACTTTCTGTAGGGTTACGTAAAGTCTCTAGTCAATGCAGACAAACCACAGTCAATTGCCACCCTGAAGGCCAACATAACTCGCACTCTTAATGAAATTGAGCCCCATTTAGGCGAAAATGTCATCCAAAATTGGTCCACTACGATACACCACCTACAGCGGAGTCGCGGCGGCCATTTGGCTGAAATTATGTTCCATACATAATGTCCTTTAAAATAAAAAAAAAATTGTGGCAATATCACTTAAACAGGTTTTATTATTATATTTTTAAGTTCGAGCGCTCTAAATGAAAATCATTTATATAAAGTTAATACATATTATATATAGTTTTGTATAGTTTTGAAGCGCTCGTAGCGAAGTTTACTTAGCTGTTCTCAACCGATCAGCAAAGTTAAGCAACGTCGCGCGCGGTCATGAGTTGGATGGGTGACCGCTAGTGACATTACTACTGAGTGTTTCCGTGCTTCGGAGGGCACGTTAAGCCGTCGGTCCCGGTTGTTGTCTTTGAATGGCAGTCGTTATAGCATAGTGGTAGGGCATTTTGCGAATGCCCGCCTGGCTAGCTACCACCCTCAAGTAGAAAATCTGTCGCCAAACACTTAACGGTGTGTTCCGGCAGCTGTCCTTGAGAGCCAGTACTTCTAGAATAGCCTGAACAACATCTTCGACCACATCCTCACTTACCATCAGGTGAGATAGTGGGCAAAACCTAACCTATAAGGAAAAAAAAAACAGAGTTGTGTCACAATTGTTGCTTTCGTATTCAGAGTAGAAGGTTTTTTTTTTTTTTTTTTTTTTTTTTATGCCTGATAGGTTAGCCTTTGACCACTATCTCACCTGATGGTAAGTGATGATGTGGTCGAAGATGTTGTTCAGGCTAACCTAGAAGTACTGGCTCTCAAGGACAGCTGCCGGAACACACCGTTAGGTGCTTGGCGACAGACTTTCTACTTGAGGGTGGTAGCTAGCCAGGCGGGCATTCGCAAAATGCCCTACCACCATGCTATAACGACTGCCATCCTAAGACGACAACCGGGACCGACGGCTTAACGTGCCCTCCGAAGCACGGAAACGCTCAGTAGTAATGTCACTAGCGGTCACCCATCCAACTCCTGACCGCGCGCGACGTTGCTTAACTTTGCTGATCGGTTGAGAACAGCTAAGTAAACTTCGCTACGAGCGCTTCAAAAGGTTCAGGTTAATGAAATTAAAAGCTAAACTAATAAAACCCTAAACCTTAGCTTGCTTCTAGGTGTAAATCTGTAATAACTCGGGTTATACCTTCACCTGAATGTCCTGGAAACAGTTTACCAACTTTTTTCAATGACCATTACATGTTCATGTTCTTTCACAACCCAGGTCTATCAATATTATTTAATACTCACCAGAAGAGGCTGGTTGTTTCTAGTAACAGCAAGTGGGCCGCCTGAGTCACCTGAACAAGTGCTGGTACCACCAATGCCGCTAGTACAAATGTTGGAGTCCACCACGTTCCAGGGGAACGACTGGATGCAGACTGCATTTGTGATAATATTGAGCTGAACGTGGTTCAGGACTTGGAACACTGAAATGGAGCTACCTGAAAAATATCGGAACTTAAGTATCATCAGAATTATATTATCATCATCTTTTTAATGTATTCATCTTCTTGCAACTCATCAGCTTTTTTCTATGGTCCCACATATTGGGGTTGCTACTAAAAACCGCTTGAAATAACATGAATACTTTTAGAGAACTTTTCGATCAATCAGGATTCTAGTTGCAGTTTAACTCGCTTATTACAGATGCTTTTAAATAATTTCTCGTTTAATGAAAAGGATAAGCAAGCAAGGATCATTAATGATCGATTAATTAAAAATTGTAATGCCTACAAATCAAACATACGAGTAAAATCCCCAGTCTAGGTACATTATCTTTCACGTCATTATTTTAAATTAAAATTTACATCTGCGGGGCACAGTGACTAGTATTGTTCGAATCCGCTATACATCACCAACGCGCTAAAGACTATAAACTATATTCGAATAACGCGCTACATTATACGCTATCGTTATAACGAAACAAGGCGCTCGCGCTAAATGCATCGTGCTAGGTGTTGTCACAATAGCGTCAGGCGCAACGTGCTGTCTATCGTTATCTGTCGAACGATACTCGTAGCGCAGCGTGGCTCTAACGAGTAACGACTTGATTCTAACACATACAAAATTAAATATTACAATACTTAATTGTAATAAATGTAATTAACTTTTTTTCATACTATTCAGGCTTAGGACTGTCTATAATTTTCTTGTACATTCATTTATGATAGTACAAATACAACGTATTTTTTCTACTCTTCGAGTAGCTAGGAATTTGTCCTACCGCGACCGCAAGCACGCGAGACGTTAGACGTTATATTTATAGCGCAAAGAGAATATACACACAGCATGTTGTATGCGCTACAAAGCAATAACGGGCTATACTGTGGCGCTATACACTATATTATCCACCACTAACAGTGACACATTCGAGTATGCGTCTAAAAAATTCTTTTATATCAACCCAAGAACAGATGTTCGATCCAGTTATCCAACACAACTCCGTGAGTTTTAATATTGTTATTTTTGCAATAACACCTGCTATGCGGATTACATTACAAATATACGATAGAAAAAATTCCGCACATGACTTAATTTTTTTCTATCGTATATTTGTAATTTTGTAACAACTCCGTGAGATTCCAATGAGACGCTTTACGTTAATAGACCAAAATCGTTTTTGAAAAAGAAACTATAAAAGACCTTAACTGATACTATATGAATTATAAAGTGCTCCTAACGCAGCTTGTCTTGTTAATCTAAACGGATCAACTAAGTTAAGCGACATCCGCTGCAGTCATGACTTAGATGGGTAACCGCAAGTGGCATTACTAACTAAGCGCTTCCGTCATTAAAGTATGGTGGTAGGGATTTTGCAAGTGCTCGCCTGGCTAGCTACCACCATCAAGTAGAAAGTCTTTCGCCATGCACCTAACAGTGTGGTTCTTGAGAGCGAGTTATTCTAGGTCCAGTCCGATTACTATCCTCAACTACATCATCACTTACCAACAGGAAATATGGTTATGAATAGATTCAGGCGTTACTTTGCGGAAATTCATATTTAATAATAACAAATATTTTAAAAGTATCTTAAGTAAACATCAAATTAAGTATTTAATAAAATAGTTAAAAAATCTTTTTACAAATTATATATATCTAGTGACAAATTCCGCCTAATTTCCTGTTTAGCCGACGTGACGTCACAAACGCCACGCATCCAAACCGGAAGAGTATTCGACGCGTTTCGCTTCTAAACGAAGAATCTTCAGAAGGTCTTAACTCTACGATCGAGACGTTTGTTCTCGAATTGTCACTAGATATATATAAATTTTATAAAGATTTCTTAAATGTTTTATTAAATAATTAATTTGATGTTTGCTTAAAATACTTTTAAAATATTTGTTATTAGGAAATAAAGCGGCCAAGGGCTAGCATATCAGCTGTAAAAATGTATATGCACTATGAAATATGTCATCAAAGGCCTTAAGGTGTGTTACAGCTGCTGTCCTTGAGAGCCAGTAATTATAGGTGAGCCTGAACAACATCTATGACCATATCATTCCTTACCTTCGGATGTGATAGTGGTTAATCTGTCAGAACAAAATAATACATAATTATACCTTATAACTATAAGTTATGTTATCACTATTCGTAGCCTAATAATAACTAAAGTTATCACCCTAAATGACCTGGTATTTTATGGTTTTTCAAATAGTAATTGTGAAGATTAAAACTAGAAATCAATTAAAAGAGCTTACTATCACTGGTCAGACCGTATCCAGAAGCAAAGGCAACTTCTCCGGAATAGTTTTCATTCAGTTGATCGCCCGAAGGTAATGCGATGGGAGCGATATTGGCTGAAAAATACACATTTAAATTGTTATAACTATTTATTTCAAAACATATGGTGAAACATATTTTGAAGTAGTGGTGGCTCAGTGGCATTGGCTATGGACTACCACGCAGCAGGTCTATGGTTCGACAGCTCGCTTTTGTTCCGGTAGCAGTCCTTGAGAGCCAATGAAATAACAGGCACATGAGACATGTCTCAAAGTGACGGGCGCAGTGCAATTCGTGACTTGTGATGAAATGCATCTGTTATAGGCAGAGGTTAGTCCACTTAACATCAGGTGGGCCTCGAGCTTGTTTCTGTCACAATAACATAAAAAAAATTATCACAATTATCGGACTACTTTAATATTTTACATCAGGTGATATCGTAGTCAATTATATGACACCATATGACTTATTTGACGCGAGTATCAAAAACATATGGATTATATTAAAAAAAATCTAGAAATAAGCCAATCATTACTACATCTTATTGGTAGGATCAAAGATAAAAATGTTTTTTCTTCACCTTCCAAAGTTGAAAACTATGCTATAAGCTATTATAGACTCACCTGTAAAAGTGACAGGCGAAGGCAAATAGATGACAGCTACATCATTACGGATCAGTTGAGGTTGCCATTCAGGATGCATCACAATGTTAGTGGTGGTCAATCTGTTGCCACCAAAAAAGAGAGAAGTAGCACCAAGGACAATGGTCGATTGAAATCCTTGATTTACACCATCATACCAGCAGTGAGCTGCATAAATGACCCGGTTGGTAGAAACGAGAGAGCCGCCACAGACACCGGTACCAGACTCCCCAATGAAGTTTGTGAGAACACCAGCCTGACGACAGAAAAATATAAAAAGATAAAATGATAAAATATCTCAAAACCGTAAGTCAAGTCATTCTAATGGTTTACTATTTCGCGCCTACTGCCGGGGCAAGATGGGGAATGCTAAAGCGACCCTATCTTACCCCACCTCGGCGGAGGATTGCTCACGGGGGGTTTTAGTGAGTTCATGACCCACACATCCCCTTCCACCACCCCCATGGTGGAGGGGCAGTACAAAGGCATTTCCGTCCCCTTAAAAAAAAGGTATATGTATAAAAATAACTGATGTTATGCAGTTAGTATGCTTAGGCCCAATTCAACATACTATTTCAATAGTATATATTATCAGCTGCAGAAAAGTGGCCTTATTTTTTTACTTTATGGACCTATACCGCTAATTTCGACGTAATAATATTTAAAGCTTGCATTAGAGTTTTTCTTTGCTACAGCCGTCGGCGTGATGTCCAATAAATGATGTCATCAAAGTCAAAACAGTGACTTGACGTCCAATGGAACGTCTATGGTGACAAAGGTTTATCATATTTTGTGGGTAACAGAGATTAAGGTAATTCTAGTATAGTTTTATCCTAGTTTGTGAGTGAAATTGGGCCTAAGCTTAATAACTGCATAACTTCAGTTATTTTTATACATGCATGTATTTTTATAAGTGCCCACGCTGCTGTCACATATTATAAAAGTCAATACCAAGGAGGTTCCTTTTTTCAACGACAAAAAGCCAACAAATTGTAAATCGCCACTAGGTTTATCGTTCTAGTAGCAAAAGTTTATCACAATTTAATAGTCTTTAGTATAAAGTTATCCACGTATTAATTAAGCCCTAGTTTGGTGAAATTGAGTCCTAGTAACTTAGCCGCAGAAGGCGACTAAATACAAAACTCCAGAAGGTGGGTAGCAGCGCATTTTGAAGACCTGCCATCCTATACTACGATCGAACAGTAACAGTTACATTTCCATTTATGGAGAACAAAACTTAAAACCTTAGAGACCTTATTGTCTATCTCGAATCTAATGAAATAATACTTCATTTTCAAAATTGGTACTCTATTATGAGCTTTGATTTCAAAGGAAAATGTGTTTGTAATAAAGTTCATCTCCTCATTACCACATGAGGTAAAGTTTCTGTTGCAAGGTACGCAATATCCATCTGGTTTAGGTATAGGTGTAGCAAGGCTTCAAACGGGTCTTTTTAGCTACGCTTTTGAACCGTCTTTTAATCGGTTTTACGGACTGACTGCAATTTCCCCATTACACCCCAGAGTAATAATGGTAAGCAATAAATGACTTGTGTGAAATTTTTAGAACAGACTAAGCTTCTTTTCGCGCTTACTGGCTGATGTTCTACTTGAGGCTGGTAGATGCCCTCTCTAGAGAGCGTTTTCTAAATGCCATACAATCAGGCAAGTTTCAAACTATGGCACTCTTTGATGTCATTCCCTATTCACTATTGTATCTACCTACATGTTTGAAACACCTAACAGTGTGTTTCAGTCCATAAAAGCCATTTAATTTACACTCAATAATTCATTTTACCAGAACCCACTGTTAGGTTCTTGGCGACAGATTTTCTACTTGAGGGTGGTCGCTAGTTAGACGAGCTGTGTGAAGCTTAAGTCAGCGGTGGGGAGCGGACCATGGACCTGCGGCACGGCAATCCATAGCAATTGCCACTCGGCTATCATTGCTTCAAAAAGTATTATAAAGCTACGGTACTCACTTGATACGGGAACTGTCCTAGAGATGATGCTGAACCACCAACTATCCTGGACTGGATATTTGCCTCTTCATAAGCACGGATTTTGTCTCCCAAAGGTATGGCATACAATTTGTTATAATTATAAGCGCTCCGGGGCACCTGATTGATACTTTTTGCACATGCCAGAGTTGCCAAGGATAGAAAGATTAAAACCTTCATTATTATATTTGTATACAAAATTTCCAAGTGGCAATAATATAAACCTGAAGCCACTGTTTATATATACGAGATTCCAAATTTGATTAGGATGTAGTGTCCAATCACCAAAAAACCCAAGATAAGCGATCCAGATTATTAATTAATCATGCAGTGATCAAAGTATAAGATAAGATGTGTATAATAGATTTATACGACAGTTTTTTAATCGAAAATTAAAAGGCAAGTATATATATTAAAGAAGTTATTGGATTAAATCGCCTCAGACATTTCAAAAACTTAGCAGTGATCATGGTTACGGTATGCCGCTAAAGTTGTTCAATTTATGTATAATAATGGCAAAAACCTGAGAAAATATTCATCAATATCATTTGCAACAGCCATGACAAATAAGTAAGTTCACCGCTGAACAAATACCTGCCCATATAGGGGAATTTGCCATAGCAAAACCCCCAACCCCCGGTTGGCGGTCGTTTTGTGATGCGATTCACAGAGTGTTAGATGACAGTTCTTCAAATCAGGCGCTGGTGTGCTCTGGCAGCTATCCTTGAGAGCCAGTAATTATAAGTTAGTAGAAGCATTGATGGTTCAGTTGCATTGGCTATGGACTGCCGCCCAGCAGGTCCATGGTTCGAATCCCGCCACGGCCTTGAGCTTCACCGCATGGTGGCTGTCGCCTAACACCTAACGATGTGTTCCGGCAGCTGTCCTTGAGAGCCAGTATACTAGGTTAAGCCTGTTAACACTCTCGACCTCATCATCAATTATCATCAGGTGAGATTTTGGTCAAAGGCTTACCTTGCAACAATGAAAGAAAAAACAGTCCAAACAACATCTCCGAATGAGTTAGTATCAAAGGCTGAAGTCGGTTAAAAATACTCAGCTTTATTAGTATCGTTCTTACGGCCATAAGCCGAACTATAACACCCTCGTGCATAATAATATTATACACTAGTGCGTAATAGAATTATCGCTACAAGGTTAAGTTAGTACCTAACTGCAAATTATTTGCGAGTAAACAGAGCATTATCAACTATATTATGTTTCTCGCTAATAACGTGAGATTAAGTGCGCGGTGAGGCATTGTGATGATTGTATGCCCAATGAGTCCTTTAGAAAGTACCATACGAAACGCTTGTAGTGAAGTTTGCTTAGCTGTTCTTAACTGATCAGTACTGAGCGCTTCCGTGCTTCGGAGGGCACGTTAAGCTGTCGGTCCCGGTTGTTGTCTTAGGATGGCAGTCGTTATAGCTTGCTGGTAGAGAATTTGCCCGCCTGGCTAGCTATCACCCTCAAGTAGAAAATCTGTCGCTAAGCACCTGACGGTGTGTTCCAGCAGCTGTCCTTGAGAGCCAGTAATTCTAAGTTAGCCTAAACAACATCTTTGACCACTTACCATCAGGTGAGATAGTAGTCAAAATCTATCCTATCAGGCATAAAAAAACCCTATACACTTTTAGGAAGATCTACTTATCCAAGAATGTGCTAGTTTGTTGTTTAAAATTATGTGACATGTGTACTCAATTTATGGAGCACATACTGATGACTAAAAATTATTTGCATAAGCAGATTCCCCGCAGAGGTCATTGATACTAAATTTAAACGGCTATAATTTTGAATTGCTTGGTTTGCTTACCACCGATCATGTGGGGAGATTTTACACGGCTTTGCTTTGGCATATGATGTGACACAAATGGTCAGCACTGATGTGATGACCATCCCTGGTGGACCTTCTGTTGCCCAAATAGCTACTGAGTGCCTATGAATCCACTCCTCAAATTGTCGGACTACTGCCAGATTCATAGTTCAGCGTCAGTTACACGCCCCTGTTGCGTGTGATGTAGTCTCGTGTGGCACTACAGGTGTGCGTGCATATAAGGAAGGGATACACAATTTTTCGCTTCTAATTAAAAAAAAAAACAAAAAGGAAAACTGCTTTTCACTGCATAAAATTACCTTAAAACAAGACCATGAGAGCTGAGACCTCAGGATGGGGTTTTCTTTTATTCAGATCTTACCGGACGTCCGACTCGTATTTGACCAGATTTTATTATTTTCTATCCAATTTTTTATCTATGTACCATAACCAGAACCAGTTCAACGTTTGTGTATTGATATAATAGGACAAACATTAAAACAATAAGATTAGTACCTAAACTAATTTACTAATTTTATTAGTACTTACTTATTAAAACTTATCAGAGCGCTTGGTCGATGCGACGCGTGATCAAAATGCTGGCACCTAGTTGACTCAAAGAATAAGCATTGCAATTCAACGGGGCAATGCTGCTAGCATGCTGGGCACGCTGCCAACTGGTAGTGGGCTAGAGCATTTGGACTGTCTATGAGTCCAAATGCTTTTAGTGTAGTTGCTGTAGTGTTGTATATAGTTCGTAGTATTTTGTTAATACAGGCATACCGCCGGTAAAAAATAAAACAAATAATAAAAAAAAATATAAGATTATTTTATGTTGTGGATACAAATGAAACTTGGTGAATTATTTCGTATCACTAAGTTGGAGAGTGTGAGTAGTGCTCAAATTCGGTGACACTGCTTCGAAAACTAGGATATGTTTATAGAAATCATTTAATTGAATCTAGCACCGCGCGTGAGAGTTATCGGAGGTCAATACCATAGTAGAAAGAGTGGGAAGTAAGTTATCTTCATACAAACGCACCGCGCGCGGCTTGTATGTGTGCGCCATAATATTTATGCGTCCCGCACGCACACTCTAACAAAATCTCGACCCGTTTCGACCGTGCGCCAGTCGGGGCTAACATCGCACAAAGTTTGAGCGTCACGGCTTTTCGGCACCTCTAAATAAATTAAAATGTGTGATAATCGCAGGAGAACTTATTGCTGTGTTTGGCTGTTTAAACAGTTCATCTATTTCAGAGTTGTCTCTGTTCAGATTACACCCTGAACAGGAAAGGTAAGCAAGTTATTCTAGCATACCTATAATTTTTTATTGATGATGAGTGAGATACCTATAGATTTTATTTGGTAGTTTTCTATCAGGCAGACGAAGTAGGCAGGCCTACTTTCCCACTACAATGTATTACCTAGGTATATTTGATCTGTCAATTGATATGCCGCTATTGCTTTGTACATTTAGTCATGCCGATTCCTCAGTATTGTAGGTAGGTAGTAGTAAGTAGTAAGATTGAAACAAAGTTAATTGAATGTGTCTGTCTCGAGATATTGCTATCAAAGCCCCATTTTTGACATATTTTTAGTTCCACCAGTAACTCCCATAGTACACCTTTTAAAAATGTAAGTTATAGTTTTCGAAATATAAAGGTATTTAGCATCAAATTACAGAAGCAAAATTATTTTGGTTTTTTCATATAAAATGGATGCGAAAACAAACAATACTTACATATGGGCGTGTCCGAAACGGCGCTTTTTTTATAAATAGTACTGTTCTGAATCTTGAATACATTTCTGTATTTGTTAGGAAAACTATTGTTGAACTTTATTGAATCACTAAATTAGCTTTACAGAGATGTGTCATCTTTGGCAAGGGCCGGGCTTTAAACTAGTGAATTGGTTGACAGTACTATCAGTAAACTCACGTAAACTACCGTAGGTACTCGTACACATAACCGCCCCGCGTCGCCCGTCTCTGGCCCCGCAAATACATAGGTATCTTCTGTCGCTCTTTCTATCATCGTGAAAGGCTTCATCATGGTTTAGGTAAAACCGACCTCACTTACCCTGAACCCACACAACAAGTAAAAAACACATCTTCCCGGCCGTTGCCGATTTCTAGGCACTGAATTAAAATTTTGCTAAAAGTGACAACCCTGAGACAGACAAGTGTGGTAGGTAATGATATCGCAGATTGGGCCGGAGATGGCCTACTTCCTCTTTTTCTACTATGTCAATACTGCTGCTTATTTTAAGCTACCTATGTACGAAAATTGACTTGAACCTAATAGTACCCTCCAATTTAAATTTTATTTATTAGTTCAGAGTATTGCCGACAGATTGCATAGAAAGTTACAAAAGTGAAGCAAGTAAAAATAATATGTCTTTAAATAATAAGAAACTTAGGTATAAATTTAACCAAAATTCAAGAAATTAAAATTTAACTTAATTTTTTTCTATACAACGATAACGTGCGTCGCCCACAGTGTATAATGGTGTATATATATATATATATTTATTTTGTACTTTTTTAATATAAATAGTAGGTTGTCCGCTATGATAAATGAAAATAAATCCTACAATTTAGCTCATCTCTTTCATCAGAAGATGTCGCTTAACTTCCCGAACTATCAAAACAAGACCAATTTTGCAGTTGGTTTTATACTTTTAAATGATGATGCAACCTTATAATTTTAATATTATTATGTTTACAATAACACCTGCTAAGCGGATTACATCACATTTTTTTTATGAGATATGAGAGGAAAAAAACATTTTCTCTCGTATATTTGTAAGTTTGTAATGTAATCCGCTTAGCAGTCGTTATTGCAAACATAACAATGTTGTGATCATAATTAATGTGTTGTAGATAGATATGGTTACAAAGTGTATCAACCAATAATGATAACAGAAAAATGCACTGCTGTTACTTAAATTATAAGTTTTGCTACGTGGAAGTCCACTGTGATTGTTAAAATTTTTGAGTCCTATAATGAAAACAAAAATATATAAAACTTGAAATTTTTGTAGCTGGCAAAATATTTTCAACTTAAGCAAGTGTTTCTTTCTATAATAATAATGATATATATTGTGGGCACCGCGATTCATCTAATAATTGTTTTTAAATACTAAGGGGCTAGCTATATATATCTTTTATAGAACACGTAAATACCAGCTGGAGACACTAGAAGCTATTGAGAGGAGAGCCAAGCGACTCATTAACGACGACCTTCTTGTACGCAAGAGACTCCAGAGTCTTGAGCATCGCCGCAAAGTCGCATGTTTATCGGTATTTTATCGGATACATTTCGGGGAGTGTGCCACGGAACTGCATGATTTGATTCCACCATCCCCATTCTATAATCGGACATCCAGGGATACTCAGAAGCGCCACCGTTATATGGTGGATGTTCCTTTTACCCGAACGAAGCGATTCGCTTCTTCGTTCATCATACGAACCGCTAGGGAATGGAACACCCTGCCTGAGTCTGTGCTTCCGGTTAAGTACAATATGGGGGTCTTCAAAACGCGAGTGAATAGGTTTCTTCTGGGTAAGCGCGCTCCATCATTGATCGCATCATCACTTAACATCAGGTGAGATAGTGGTCAAGTGCTACCCAGTATGGAAAAAAAAAAAAAGTCAAACTCCACGATTCAGATCAGAAAGCAAAACTAAAAACATTTTTGTAAAATATATTCAGCACACATATACCATGTTAAAATAGCATCATAAGCCGTTATTATATAAATATACTAAGAGGAATATAACAACACCGAGTTTTTTCTTTTTATTCCTTTTATAAATGCTCGTTCAAGAAGTCCATGTATGAAGTTACTCGGGTGAAGGCAGATGGGGAACCACGTTCACAACCCTCAGAGTTTCCAAACGAGGTGATGCCAATCTGCGAAACAATATATAGGTCATTTCTAAATATAATTACAAACACTATCGCGTGCTAAGCGAGGAGCTGAGGAGGTTAAGGCATCCGACGCGATATCGAAGGACGTGGGTTCGATTCCCACCTTGGGCATAAAGTTTTGTACTCCAATAATTTGCAAAAAAAATTGAAGCAGTGATGGCTCAGTGGCATTGGCTATGGACTGCCGCGCAGCAAGTTCATAGTTCGAATCCCACCCAGAGCTTGAGCTTCACCGCATGGTGGAAGGACATTTTGCGAATGCCCGCCTGGCTAGCGAATACCCTCAAGTAGAAAATCTGTCGCCAAGCACCTAACGGTGTGTTCCGGCAGCAGTCCTAGAGAGCCAGTGAAATAACAGGCAAAATGAGACTTAACAGGTATGTCTCAAGGTGATGGGCGCAGTGCAGTTCGTCACTTGTGATGAAATGCATCTGTTATATGCAGAGGATACCGCTTAACATCAGGTGGGCCTCGCGCTTGTTCCATCACAACAACATAAAAATATATATATATATATAGATAAGCTTAGATTTTTTTTTATGCATTGTACAGTCGCCTGCAATAACAAATATACCCATTGTAATTATCAAAATTGTGGCAACGACTTCTGTTTCTCTTTATGTACACAGAAGTATCTTCAAATTAAAGAATATTTTTTAATTTTGCTTACTCATGTTAATGTTAACTTCGATAATCAAGAATTTTGTGACATCACATCACTTAGAAAATTACGAAGTGTATAACCTGGCATTGCAGGCGACTGTACAATGCTTGAAAAATTATGATATCTCAATTTTAAAAGTGTTTGATCAGGCTGGAGTCTTTTCTAATTTGAACACTACTAAAAAGGTTTTGTAGAAGTAACACATGAAAAATATGGTTGGTTTCAAAACATACCAATAAAGGTTTCTCGTCTCTAGTTAGAGCAAGTGGACCGCCAGCATCACCAGCACAGGTACTATTACCATTAGCGCCGTTAGTGCAGATGTTGGTGGCTACTACGTTCCATGGGAATGCCTGCATGCAGGCGGAGTTGGAGATTACGGTTAGCCTAGTGTAGCTCAGCCACTGCCAAGGCCAGGTAATGGCGTCCTCTTCACCTGAAAATTATGATAAAAATTTAAATAAAATCTTAATCGCCATAAATTAAACCATTAGCGTAACTGTCATCAAGTAAATCATTTTTTTTTTATGTTATTGTGACGGTACAAGCTCGAGGCCCACCTGATTTTAAGTGGACTAACCTCTGCCTATAACAGTTGCAATTCATGATAACTCACGAATTGCACTGCGCCCGTCACATTGAGACATAGTTGTTAAGTCTCATTGTGCCTGTAATTTCACTGGCTCTCAAGGACTACTGCCGGAACACACCTTTCGGTGCTTGGCGACAGACTTTCTACTTGAGGGTGGTCGCTAGCCAGGCGGGCATTCGCAAAATGCCCTTCCACCATGTGCTCAAGCTCTGGGCGGGATTCGAACCATGGACCTGCTGCGCGGCAGTCCATAGCCACTGCCACTGAGCCATCACTGCTTCAAAATCATTAAGTAGTAGTGATGAATTCTCTTAAAAACTATTTTTGTGTTCTAAAATGCTTTCAATGTAAGTACATGTGAAGCACTCAACAGTAAAATTGTTGATGAACATAAATGACTAATCCTAAAAAATATTATTGTGTCCTAATGATTTGAACCAAATGAATGTAATTATTATAGGTATATTGTTTAGTCGGACACGATGACCAAGGATCGGCGGCCCCTAAGTTGGCGCCCTGAGGGAGAGAGCTTGGGAGAACCACCAAGGCAGGTCTTACGTGAGAGGAGTTTTAGAAACCCTCTCCTGTGCCGTCTGCGTGGCAGACAATACAGGAACCCTTACCTGCCAGCCTGAACGGCCACTGCACTTGGCTGACCTCGCGATTGCCATCGGAAGTGTGGATTGTGTATGAATTGGTGTTTGCAGCTCAATGAACGCCCGGGAGTTTCAGATGCAGGCTGCCTGCCCTACGGTTCACCCCCTTCTCCTCTAATAGCAGACGCTAGGAAGACAGCATTGGTCACCATGCCTCCCAAAGCAACGCTCGAGCAGGCACGCAAGCCGGGCAGTATGTTTGATCAGGCTCCAAAGCCTACCACTACTCCCTCAGTGGCAGCGTTTTCGGTTCGTTTTACTTCTGGAGGACTCAAATTGCCAAAGAGGTTCCCCTCCACTGACCCTCAAGAGGGAACAATGGTCAAAGGACGTAAGTGCAAGCGGAAGGGCAAGGGGAAGTCCTCCTTTTCTGCATCTCCTGCTGCCTATCCCTATGGTTCAAGTCCTTGCCACTAAAAGTTAGCCAACAAGAAGACAAAAACGGTGCCTAGCCCCCAAAGTCCGCGGCTGCCGTAGTATAGTTGCAGCTCAAAACCACGGAAAAGGAGGTCAATTACAATTTCAATGTATTTAAAAAAAACTTACTCAATTCAGTTACAGCATATGTGTGTGTATGCCTGTGTGAGTATTTGAAGGTGTGTGTGTATATTTTTATAACAGAGACAGTGTGAATTGTAAGAGTAGTTTTAAAAATTGTGACTAATCTTGGTGCGTGTTTATAGGAATAATAATGAGTCAAAATATATCCTGTTTATAAAAACACAATTAGAATTTCTTCCGTCTCACCATAGATTAATTTATTTTAATAATTCAGCTAACATAATATGTTATTGTGTCGGAACAAGCTCGAGGCCCACCTGATGTTAAGCGGACTAACCTCTGCCTATAACAGATGCATTTCATCACAAGTAACGAATTGCACTGCACCCGTCACCTTGAGACATAGTTGTTAAGTCTCATGTGCCTGTAATTTCACTGGCTCTCAAGGACTGCTGCCAGAACACACCGTTTGGTGCTTGGCGACAGATTTTCTACTTGAGGGTGGTAGCTAGCCAGGCGGGCAATCCCAAAATGCCCTTCCACCATGCGGTGAAGCTCAAGCCCGCGGCGGGATTCGAACCATGGACCTGCTGCGTGCCAGTCCATAGCCAATGCCACTGAGCCATTACTGCTTCGACTGCACATTGTCTTCACCTCAAATATTAGGACCTTTCGCCTTTTCCTGGTATTTTTATGTTGTATCATTGCTTATTTGTGCATTTTTAATAAAATATTAACTACGAGTATAGTATAGAGTCAATACTTTACATTATTTGTGAGGTTGTAATCACAAATACTTTACATTATTTGTGAGGTTGTAATCACAAATACTTTACATTATTTGTGATTACTCGTACATATAATATGAATAGATTCAGGCGTTGCTTTGCGGAAATCCATAATTAATAACTGAAATTTGAAAATTATTCAGGTTTGGCTGCGTGGCGTTTGTGACGTCACGTCGGCTTAGCAGAATATTAGGCGGAATTGTCACTAGATATTTTTTTAATATTTAAGTCTTTTACTAAAACATTAATTTGATGTTTTCTTTAAATATTTTTAAAATATAAGTTGTAATTAAATACATTTTTTTAAATACTACACCACTAATCACTAAAATACGGTCAATATTCTACACAATACCTACATTTTTAAGGTGATCTATTCTGTTTACAAGTAAGAAACACGTGACATAATGTTTTGTTCATTTCAAAATAATACTTACTGTCTCCGGTCCTGCCGTATCCAGAAGCAATTGCAGTCTCTCCAACGTAGTCTTCATTTAACTGATCTCCAGATGGCAAAGCAATGGGTGCAATTGTATCTGCAAAAGAAATTCAATTTGACATAAAAAAACTACAAACAATAAAGTTTTGCAATATACACTTTCATGTGGATGTCGAAAGTAAATGGTTTTTTTTATTTTTTTTATAGTGATGGAACATGCGCGAGGCCCACCTGACGTTAAGCGGTATCCTCTGCCTATAACAGATGCATTTCATCACAAGTGACGAACTGCACTGCACCCATCACCTTGAGACATACCTGTTTAGTCTCATTTCGCCTGTCATTTAACTGGCTCTCAAGGACTGCTGCTGGAACACACCGATGCGGTGAAGCTCAAGCTCTGGGCGGGATTCGAACCATGACCTGCTGCGCGGCCGTCCATAGCCAATGCCACTGAGCCATTACTGCTTCGAAATGGCATATATATGTCGTCGCACTACATAGATTTGCCCATGAAATGCTTGTGAATTTCATGAAGTAGTCGCATTTCATGAACTTTTTACTGTCTATTGGCCACATCGTTCCTGGGCCAGATCAATGATAAGAAATCGTTTGTCAATATGCACAACTAAACGCGTGGCATGTCCGTATGGCTCGGCTACTTCATGATATGATCAAGAATATTTTATGATACCGTAAAATGGTTATAATAATAAACTATAGAGAGGTGCTAGAAGCGTTTTGTTTATGTGTACACGTGAATTTTCTATTGTTTTTTGTACCTGGTTACCAAAGTACCTACTCATTTTCTAAATATATGTTTGCTTTCTAAATATAATTATCTGACTTGACGTGTTTGATGTTAATTTTTGTAAGGATAATATTTAATAATATTATTAAGTACCTTTAAAATGAGTAGGTGACTTAAATTAATAATAAATAAATATAAATAACAAATATTTTTTCAAAAATACTTTGTGATATATTGTGCCATTTTATTTTTGTTTATTGTTGGTTGTTGTATTTTAAGATTCTTTTAAAAAAACATCCTAAAGTTAAATGTCTGCCGTACTTAAGTAACAATTAAGAAGTTATTAACATATTCTGAATGTTTGATATATATTTTACTAGTGGCCAGCCCGGGTAGTTAAAATATAAATTGAAACACATAAAAAGTAGTTATTGTGACACTGTAATAGTTAGAATATGGTGAAACAGATTTTTTCGTAGAAATTGCTGTCCTGTTTATAATGGTAGTACATCACTTCCCTCTATTTCCGCAGCGTACGTGCTATAACAATTTTTTTGGTATTTTGTTTTCACTTTGGGTTACATTATCGAATTTTTCATACAGATCCCAAAGTTTTTGAAAGTATTCTATGTAGTATATAGTGTAGGATTCTAATAGTGAAATAATTTTTCAAATCAGTTTTTAAGTTTATTTGTTACATACAAAAATATAAAAATGCAAATCTTACCTTTTTATCATATTAGTATAGATATAGATAGGCATCAACATTCAACAACACGGCCAATCGTGGATGATAAAATCGAGAAATGTTTATTTTCAAAATCGTGAAAAGTAAAACAAAATTGCAACTACTTCATGAAATTCTCGAGCATTTCGTGATGCAATTCTACGATGTGGCCACGACAAATGAAATGCGTCACGCTGGTTTTTAGGAAGGGTAAGCAGAGCCCGCGGATATCTGCTTGTTACAGTCTCAGCATATCTGTCTACCTACTTCCTTCACTCTCACCATAGTTTAAGGTATTTTTTTGTGTTTCTAATACCATTTAAATTTGAATTAAAAAACAATTTATAAAATCTGTCATTATTTCGTCCTTATACATATCTTTATGTTGTATGGTCATATAAAAAT
This sequence comes from Plagodis pulveraria, assembly GCA_963890685.1. Lineage (NCBI taxonomy): Eukaryota > Metazoa > Arthropoda > Insecta > Lepidoptera > Geometridae > Plagodis > Plagodis pulveraria. Next base: position 18,110,497 of record OY982963.1, on the reverse strand, counting down.
GATCTGCATCATAGTAAGTATGAGTATCGAAACCCAGTCGAGACTGCACTATAAAATGCACTCCAGCAACATAGAGCACTTTCGGAAAAGTAACTAAAAGTAGTTAAGTACCTATTTAACTCTTCTAACGTCAGTTTATACGATGCACTCATTTAAATTATAAACAGAAATTGTTGAATTTTTATGTGTTTTTCCACACATGGAATATACTTCGACATTGTATACCTACGAGTAAAAAAAATATGCTTACATTCACTAGTTTCTTAACACTTCAAGTCTATAAGATGTATATCTTACTTAATCCAATTGTATGAAGGGCTCCTCCTTAGTGCGATCTTATAATTTCCGGTCCGATTTTTATTCTTTCTAGTCACAGATTACCCCCTAGGGAGTGATCATTAATTGAGAATGTGTCATTGAGAACCCATGAGTCTGTGAGGTAGTGGGTAATCTGTGACCAAAAGGCTCAAATACGTAAACACTACCGAGATGAGAATACTACTGGAGCCGCTCCGCCGAAGTAGCACTGAAATGTCAACACACGTAGCGTCCCGTATAAATTGACTTGAGAGTTTACTCTTAAAAGGCATTTTTTTGAAGACGTGTGAATAAAAACGACATTAAAGGATAGCAAGAAAATATTCACACACAGTGTGTTCCGGCAGCTGTCTAGCCTGAACAACATCTTCAACCACATCTTCGCTAACCATCAGATGAAATAGTGATTAAGGGCTAGCCTGTAAGCTAAAAAAAAGCTGTTAAAAAAAATCGTTAAGTGATCCGTCAGTTTTCGCATTGTGTTTTCGGTGCAGAAAATGATAACGAGCCATTCACAATATCATACTGTTTAAAACTTGCACAATTTTTCCTATTAAATTTAATGTATCTACATCACCCTACGAATAATTATAAATTTTATTCGTAGACATCACCGTTTTCGTTCATTATTCATACAAAAACATGTTTTTTTTTAACAAAGTTCCAAAATACCCATTCCATCTCTTTGATATGCTCTTTTTTCCTTTGACTCTTCCTTATTATCGTTGATTTTGGTTTTTCCCCGCCGAATTGAACGGACATACAGAAAAACTTTATATATGTCTGAAAACTCAGCTAACTGTTTTCTCTTTTTAAAAAAGTTTAAATCACAGTATTGATAAATAAGATTACTACTTACCGCTGTATATTATTGTGGCACATAATTTGATTACAGCAATGTCATTACGGATCATCTGATAGTCCCATTCAGGGTGCGTTACAACTTTCACGGAACTGACTCTAGTGCCTCCACCGAACAGTTCTCTAGAACCGAGGACAACGTCGGTGATGTACGCAGTGTATTCACCATCATCCCAGCAACGAGCAGCGTGGATTACTCTATTGGGAGTGACTAGAGAGCCGCCGCAGACTCCAGTGTTATTCGTTAAAAAGAAGTGAGTAAGTATGCCAGCCTGTTGAAGAAGTATTGAATGCTTTTATATTGTCCATTTGCAATAATTAATGTATGCTGGTTAACAAATATGAAAAATTACTTGTTCTGAGCGTGAACACACTCATTCAAATGTGTCTCTACTTCATTTAGTTCAGTATGCACGTACTTACCGATCGAAGGATAATGAGTCTTGCTCACGCGCACGGCTAATAGAAAAAAGGGATTTGTGGCGTTCACCTAAAGATCGTTATTGCTCGCCTTGTTTCCGTTAGTTTGCCGAAGCGTCTACCTGCTTGCACAATTGCACATGTATCCTCCTATTGGTAATTGTATCTATCTTCCTATTGGTTATTGTAATGCAATCAAAAATAAACTGTATGCGGTGGAGATAAAGTACATTTACGTTCGCTAAAAATGATTGTTTATTTTGATTGTTTCAAATTTCCATTTTTGTCAATAATTCTAGTCATATAATTAGTTCGAGGTCAAGGCCGGAACGGAAGGCACTTGTGCATTACGTTACGTACCATCTTTTTCGTTGCAATTTTTGGGCTTAAACGTTTAAGTGCCTACCTATGTCTTGTTCTCAAAATAGTGAATAATATCTACTTACTTTAAATAGTTTAGAAAATAGTTCCTAATATATTGATATGTGTATAACAGTAATAATAGTAAAAAAATAGGTATATAATAGACTAAAAATGGAGACTGTTAATAGGAAAAGAAGTGTTGTGTGGAACCATTTCACAGAAAACGGACCGAGAAAGGCAAAATGTTTGTATTGTGCTGGTGAGTTGTCTGTATCTGGTGGGAATGTGGGAAACCTCAACAGACATTTAAAAACAAAGTATCCCACTGTAAAGTTGGTTGAAGAAAGGTCACAGCCTATGAGCAACGTAGACCCAGAGCGATACACAAGTGCACTTGACAGCATTGAAACTCACGAACTGCCTCGAGTGGCTTCTACTAGTCAGCCATCAATTAGAACATTTGCACAGAGCATGAGGCCGATACCACCACGGCGTGCCCAACAAATAGACGAACAGTTAATAAAAATGATTGCTACGGGGCACTATCCCTTCAGTATTGTCGAAGATGTACAATTCAAGAATTTTATTGCCGTGCTTAATTCCCAGTACGTACTACCAACTCGAAAAACTTTATCGGAAACTATTTTGGCGAAACTTTATAATAGTTGCTTGGAACAAGTAAAAATTGAAGTTCAAGAAGGAAAAGCGTTCTGATTGACAACAGATGGCTAGACATCTGTAAATAATGATAGTTTCTTAGCCCTAACCGTACACTACATTACCGCCACATCGGATGAGACTAAGTTAAAGTCAAATTTAATCGGATGTGTGGAGTACAATGAAAGACACACAAGCGAGAATTTGACAAACTTTCTGCGCGATATAATGGCAGAATGGAATATTACTGACTATACAACAGCCATGGCAAGTGACAATGCGGCAAACATAACTGCTGCAATAAGAGATACCGGCAGATAGCATATACCATGCTTTGCGCATACTATCAACTTGTGTGTTCAAACCTCTCTGACACCACTGTCTGAAACATTAGGGAAGGTGAAATCTATCGTTGAGTTTTTTAAAAGGATCTCCCACGCCCAACACAAATTGCGAGAAATGCAAAAACAATTGAATCTTCCTCTACTAAAACTAAAACAAGAAGTTCCAACGCGGTGGAACTCCACGTATGATATGCTGCAGCGGCTGATATCGGTCAAAGATGCCATAATCGCCACGATTGCTATAATGCGACAGGAACTGGCATTAAATAACAGCGATTGGGAAGCTATAGAAAGCGCAGCAACAATTTTAAAACTGTTCTACGACATCACAGTCGAAATAAGTTCGGTGAAATATGTTACGTTGGCTAAAGTCATTCCCCTGTGTGGTATCATGAAAAACCACATCAAAAGTTTTACGAATAATAACACATTTCCTCCGCGAGTGCAATTACTTCTTCAAACACTCGCAAGACAAATAGAAAAACAATTCTCTAATATTGAGAATCACATTTTATGTAGCGAGGCAACGATATTGGATCCCCGATTCAAAAGCAAGGGATTTAGTGAAAAAAATGGTTTTGATAAGACTGTTGCTTCATTAAAGAGGTAAATTGGACAAGAGCATACGTCAACGACCTTGCCTACAACGACGTTGCCTTCAACGACGCTGAATTCAGCGCAATCCACGTCCGCGTCAACTTCAGATACAAAAACATCCATTTGGGACCAATTTGATCAAGAAGTGGCAAAGTTGATACCCACAAACCGTTTAGCTGCTGGAATTGTAGAGTTGCATAAATATCTACAGGAACCGCTTTTGCAACGCTGTAATGATCCTCTGCGCTGGTGGCACGAGCGACGGGCATTCTACCCAATTCTATACAAATATGCCTTAAAGAGACTGCACCTAGTCGCGACTTCTGTGCCTTGCGAAAGAATTTTTTCAAAAGCCGGTCTTATTCTGAGTGAGAGAAGAACACGACTTACAACAAAAAAGCTGTCACAGTTGTTATTTTTAGGTGGACATTGTAAATAATTATCAATATTACATTAATAATTATTCACAATAGCTATTTAAGAATGATAATGTAAATATGTAAATATCTTGTACAATTGAATCACTGTAAATATCTCGATTTTTAAATACGCCAACCTTTATTACTCTAGCCCACTAAACCAGCACTTAATTTAAGTTAAATATGTTAATCAGTCATGAAATCATAGGTTTCTTGGTTGACAGTCCTAAGCCTGTAAAAAGTATGAAGGAAAATCGAGATACAAAAATGTACCTGATTTTGCACTTTACAAATCAGAAGTGCGTCATTCATCACCCTATCACTCATAGTATACACAAGCTGGATAATATCTTATTGACTCGATCAGAGCTACTAAACTAAATGAGTGGACTACTTCACCGACTCAAAAGATATACTTCTTTCATTTCTTTTTGCTGACACATTTTGCGCATGTCTAGTCCAAAGACCTCTTTAATTGAACCATCAAAATTGTTACATACACGACACGGAGAATCTCGTCACCGTGATTCAGAAATCAGATGGAGCGACACTAGCCCCATCTGTGGTTACTCACAGACAACATGCACGGTTGCGATAAGCGCCATCTGGTGACCTATCGTTGAACTTTTATGGACTATTACTAATTACACATTTTATGTTGTACAAATATTGATATTGTAGTCTTAGCTTAGCATACAATAGTGCTGGAAACCATATCTAGAAGTAAAGACGACAATAGTTTTTCTAGATATAACATCCAATATAACACTTCTAAAGAATTAACCTTGGAGGGCGCATTGAAGATGGCAGGATCAATACTGGCTAAAAGACGATACAACCTGTTTTTTTGCCTTCCAGCCATATATGTTTACTAAAACTGTCCAGATTCGAGAGAGTGCATCCTAATCTAGCTCGGTAACTAGCAATATCTCCACTCCAAAAAATACCTTGATATAAAATAAAAATACCATAGGAAATTCAGACAGTGACAAGTAGTTTAATCCTATCATTATCAGTCTGCGGGGCAAAATAGTTGCAATGAATATGAAATCTAACTATTCCATCGGAATGCTTTGGGGAAAATCAAAGAAAAAAAATATTGACAATAACCTAGTAACTTCAGTCAAAAATGTTACAGGCTTAACAAGAGTAATGACTAGATTTAGGCGTTACTTTGCGGAAATCCATATTTCACAATAACAAATATTTTTTAAATATTTTAAGAAAACAGTTGAAGCGCTCGTAGCGAAGTTAACTTAGCTGTTCTCAACCGATCAGCAAAGTTAAGCAACGTCGCGCGCGGTCATGAGTTGGATGGGTGACCGCTAGTGACATTACAACTGAGCGTTTCCGTGCTTCGGAGGGCACGTTAAGCCGTCAGTCCCGGTTGTTGTCTTAGGATGGCAATCGTTATAGCATGGTGGTAGGGCATTTTGCGAATGCCCGCCTGGCTAGCTACTACCCTCAAGTAGAAAATATGTCGCCAAGCACCTAACGGTGTGTTCCGGCAGCTGCCTTTGAGAGCCAGTACATCTAGGTTAGCCTGAACAACATCTTCGACCACATCATCACTTACCATCAGGTGAGATAGTTGTCAAAGGCTAACCTATAAGGCATAAAAAAAAACATAAATTAATATATTAATTAAACACTTAAAAAATATATCTAGTGACCATTCCGCCTAATTTTTCTGTTAACGGTTTAAAATCAACATCTCCTAAGGATGCTTCGTGTAGAAGCGACACGCGTCGAAAATTCTTCTAGGCGTTTGTGACGTCACGTACAACAATAAAATCCATTTTGATTCCTAGGAAGACTGTCGCATTGTCAATCGGGAGTTTATCTGGGCCCAGCTTTATGTTTGGTTCAACTTAAGGAACATTTGGTAAAGAAAACTTTAAACATTTCGTCTTTTTTTTCTCTCGTCTCTTACTCAGAGAGTTAGTTCGCACAATTAATGTTGAAGCAAAGTACATGTGCGTTTCTTTGGAATTTCAATTTAAAATGGCATCTTTTTGCCAAGTTTCTCCTTGTTTGTTGGAAGAACGAATATATAATAGAATTTGCACTTCCATTGCGCAGTCTCCAAAATGTATCTAGCAAAAGTTAAAAAAAGTGATTGTGGCGAATGTTGCAGATTTTAGAGTTTTATCAAGCAAGCTTGTATATCTATATATGGGTGCCGGGCTGCCCGTGGGGTGCCGAGCTGCGCGTGGGGTGCCGGGCTCCCCTTGGGATGCCGAGTTGCCCGTGGGGTGCCCGGATGCCCGTGGGGGATGTTGGGATGCCCGTGGGGTGCCGGGCTGTCTGTGGTGTGCCAGGCCGCCCATGAGGTGCTGGAATACCCGTGGGGTGCCGGACTGCCCGTGGGGTGCCAGAATACCCGTAGGGTGCGCGTTAATAAATTACAACTAAGTGTAAATTTTGACTTGCATCCCCTTTCGAACCGTGATGAATTTCGGGATTAAACGTATACAGTAACCTTCTTTGTAGTATGAACTCAAATCGTGTTAAGTTTCATTGAATTCCATTTAGTAGTTTTGGAGTGATGCGCGGCCGGGATACAGACAGACAAAAATAAAAAAATACAGTGTTGGCATCAGAGTTCTCTAAAATTTATTTTTTTCAAAATATTTGCCATGTACAGTATTGGATATGTTACAGTTTTATTGTAAGCATAGATTAGCAGTTAGCACACATATCACTTTTTATATAAGCTTTATATATAAGCTAAATATATTCTTACTTTTATCGATAAAAATTAAGGTTGGCTACTACCGCAATAGTACACTTAGTTGTAATTTATTAACGCGTAGCCTGATTTCAATTATGCTTTTTATTAGAATAGTGACAAGTGAGCCCTGCAATCCACGTGCAGCGCGGCACCCCACTTGCATTCCGGCACCCCACGGGCATTCCGGCACCCCACTGGCAGCAACCCTTATGTAGTTTTGCAAGCTTGCTAAGATAAACCTCTAAAATCTGGAACATTCGCCACTATCAGTTTTTTTTACTATCTATGTTTTGCCGGATACATTTGGAGACAGCGGAATGGAAGTAAACAATGTAATATATCTTCGTTCTACCGCCAAACAAGGAGCACCTCGGCAAAAAGACGCCGTTTCAAAATAGAAATTCAAATGAAACGAACAAAGTACTTTGCTTCAACATTTATTGTGTGAACTGCGAAGGAAGTCTCTGAGTAACTTAACTACTGTCTTCTGGAAAATACAACCCGGGAGATTTTAAACCCAAAGTAAAAAGCTCCTTTCTGAGCATTATCTGCTTTACTAAGATTGCTTCACCAAAGATCACAGCGTTGCTTAAGATGATATAAACAGTGCTCAAATGAATAATTAGTCTGCAGGTACGGCAATCGCGAACGAAGTCGCAGGTACAGCTAGTGTTATTATATCAGACAATAATTTTAATCGATAAAATAGGTTCATAACAATTTATTTCGTAAAACTTTATGTTTTGATTTATAGCCTTTGACCACTATCTCAACTGATAATATCTAAGTGATGTGACCACATGGTCAAAGATATTGTTCAGGCTAACCTAGAATTACTGGTTCTCAAGATCAGCTGGCGGAACACACCATAAGATGCTTGCCGACAGATTTTATATTTGAGAGTGCTATAGCTAGCCAGGTGTGCATTCGCAAAATTCCCTACCACCATGCTGTAACGACTGCCATCCTAAAAAAACAACGGGGACTGACCCGACGGCTTAACCTGTTTCCTAAGCAAGGAAACACCCAGTAGTAATGTCACTAGCGGTCACCCATCCAAGTCTTGACCGCGGCGGAAGTTGCTTAACTTAGCTGATCGGTTAAGAACGGACAAACAAAGTTCGCGAGCACTTCGATAAAAATCTAACAACTTTTATTCCATTGATATTTTGTTGTAGAATATAAATAAGTTTTGTCTTAAATATGTTTTTATTTACTCTAGTCATAGGAAAAAAGGAGGTAGTACGTACCTGATATGGGAACTGTCCCACTACAGCGAACGACCCACCAGCAATTCTTCCACTGCTACGAGCAGCTTCTTCTTCCGCGCGGATCTTCTCCGCCAGAGGAATTGCATATTTCCTATTGTACCCATAAGCGCTAATAGGCTTACTGAGGTCTACACTTTTAGCATACGCTAGGCTCACCAGAGTTAACAATATAAAACCTTTCATGGTACCTAGTAACACGAAGACAAAACTACACTGAAGTGCCAATAACGCACCTTGTACCTACTTATATAATTAGAATCATTACGCAGGATGGTTGATAACATCTATCTTTAAGTTAATCTGTTTAATAAACATCCGGACTGCATAATTGTTTCGATAAAAAACTCATTTACTCTGTAATAATAAAGATGGATGGCCAGATCGTACCTCGCTAGATCCAATTGTTGTCTAAAAATTAAAGCATGTTGAAAAAATATAACGCTTTTTTCTCTATCAGATAGAACAAACGTTATTCCAAGACAAGCCCTAGTAAAAATTATATTCCTATTCTTGCAAAATGATTTTGTACAAGGATTAAAACTTCACAAACAATGTTATAAATGTTATATTATTGTACAGTACGTGCTCAATCATATACATAAGTATTAAAGTGATGTCACCTTTCTAAAAAGGGTGAAAATATAGTAATTAAATTTAATTAATATAACATATATTAATTTAATGTAATTAATATTAGCGCCATCTATTCAGTTAACTGCAAAATGGAATTATCTATCGGTTCACAATACGATCTCACTACCAGCGCTACTCGCTGAAGTAATTCATCAATAAACCGATAGAGGTCGCATATTCTAAAACCTTCAATCTGAAATATATAGATGTCGCCTAGTAGATAGATTTTTTGTTTAATATTATCTGGGTAACTAAATAATTATTTAAATCTTAAAATAAATAACAATAATTAATTGGACAATATTACAATAAAAATATAGATCCAAAAAATAAAACATATAAATTAGTACCTCCTCGCTGAATCAGTAACTGTCAAACGAATGAATGTCAAAATAAATCACCACGGGTGATTTTAACTTCCTATTAGAGGAACGTTGTGTTTTCAAAAACTATTTAAATAGGCTTAAGTGATTGGAGAAATTACTCCAACGGCTTAGTGGCCTTTTTCGTGACCATATATGGTAACGAAATCAAGCTCAAACATCCGGCATAGTTGACGAGCTGACGACTGTAAAAATCGGCGTCACTTCGCCACGAGCCACGCACGCACGAAATCCACGACCCTTCTCTCTAATATACTTCACTCTAAACTCTTATCTTGTTTCTATTTTTATGCTCCCTACTACCCTGAATAGGTAGGCAGGTGACAGTGACATTTTATATTGAAAATATATTAATCTACAAACTATATGCAGAATGGAACGTAAAAAGCCTACTCTTCAAGTGATCTTCTTTATGTCATTTGTTCACAGATTATCTTTGTGCTTGCTACTATAACCCATACTCTATATTTGATTTCTTGATTTATTTGACCATTGCATACCTACATGACACTTGTCGCTTATGCTGATTGCCTATCATTTCATAAACTGTGACCTTGATTCTAGCTACATTTAATGTGATATCTACCTGTGAAAAAAAATCCTTCGAGCATATACTATAAGGCAGGAGTGTCAGGCCAGTTTTAAAATAATGAAGTCGGTATCTGTACAGCATTCAATTATATATTTTTTTATTTCCTATTCTTTATTATCTGCATGTGATAAGATGTAAGTTTTTTTTTATACTGAACTGGGTAGCACTTGACCACTATCTCACCTGATGTTAAGTGATGATGCGATCGATGATGGATTCACTCGCGTTTTGAAGACCCCCATAGGGTGTTCCATTCGTTTATCATACGAACCGCCAGGGGTTCGTATGATAAACGAAGAAGTAAATCGCTTCGTTCTGGTAAATGGAATATCCACCATAAAGCGGTGGCGCTTCTGAGTATCCCTGGAAGTCCGATTAAAGAATGGGGATGGCGGAATAAAATTGTGAAGTTCCATTGCACACTCACCAAAATGTATCCGATAAAAAACCGATAAACAAGCGACTTTGCGGCGATGTTCGAGACTCTGGAGTCTCTTGCGTACTAGGTGGTCGTTGTTAATGACTCTCTTGGCTCTCCTCTCAATAGCTTCCAGTGTCTCCAGCTGACTGATGATACTGGATTTGTAATGCACTGGTTCGTGCGTTAGATGTGTAACTCTCCACAACGGTGCTGTCATCTGCGTACCCAAAAATACCGGGTTTCAGCAGGTCATTAATATGCAGCAGAAAAAGTGTTGCAGAGAGTACTGATCATTGGGGGACTCCGGCATTTATAGCCAATTGGGCGGAAGAACAGCCATCGGTGACCACTCGAATCGACCGATCCCTCAAGAAATCTGAAATCCAAACACACAAACCAGTGGGTAGGCCGTATGAAGAAAGCTTGCTAATGAGGCTATCGTGCCAGACCCTGGCGAAAGCTTTCGAGATATCGAGAGAGACAGCAAGCGCCTCTCCATGGTTTTCGATGGCTGAGCTCCAGATGTGAGTGGCATACGATAGAAGATCCCCAGTAGACCGGTTTCGGCGAAATCCGTATTGTCGGTGACTGAGGATATCGTTCACTTCTAGGTATGCCAGGAGCCTGTGGTTCAGACACGTTCCAACGTCTTACATAGTATGGAAGTGACTGAAATAGGCCTGTAATTGGCAGGGTCTGCGCGACTACCTTTTTTGGGCACGGGCTGCACGTTTGCAAGCTTCCAAGACTTCGGCACTTGACCAGTCGTCATAGACAAGCGAAAGAGGCGAGTCAATACAGGAGTCAACTTTGGCGCACACATCCTCAAGACTACAGCTGGTATACCGTCTGGACCACTAGCTTTGTTCACGTCTAGATTGCGCAACGCTTTGCGTACTTCAGACTGCCGAATGCGGATTTCTGACATTAACGCCCGCAATTTGGCAGACTAGAAGGTACAGCATTACCAGCATCTAGACGTGAAGACTCTGCAAACTAAGTGGCAAATAAATTTGCTTTCTCTTCAGCAGTATGCGCTAGTGAGCCGTCGAGTTTCAGCGGTGGAGGCAGTGAGGGACGGCAGAAGTTCTCTTCGATCGACCTCGCCAGGGACCAGAACGCTTTGCTACCCGAAGGGTAAGAAGCAAGTTTATTCCCTGTTCGGCGTATGTGATCAAAGCGAGCCTACTTGAGAGCCTTTTTGCAGGACTTGGCGGCAAGGTTAAATGCTTTCTTCTTCTCACGTACATCTCTAGATTTGCGGGTTCGAGCATCAGCCCAGGCTAAGTAGGCCTCATGTTTTGACGATTCTGCATCTCCACATTTGGCATTAAACCATGGTCGAGCTTTGCTGGACAGCGGGATGTCAGAAAATGGAATGAAATATTCCATACCCTGACGTAACACTTCTGTCACAGCATCCGCACAAGCTGAGGAATCGCTCGAAGAAAAACAAACCCTCCACCAAGGATAAGACGAGAAAAAATTACGCATCTCATCCCAATCTGCTGACTTGTATCGCCACACCCGCCGCCCTTTGGGCTAGGATCGGGCGGGGAGTAGACTGATACAGACTTCACCGGACAGTGGCGGGAGCGGTCTGGATCTGTTGTCAGCAGAAGGTCCAAGCAGTTGGCTGTGTGTCCATCAACATCTGGTATCCTTGTAGCTCCTTGGACCAGCTGAGTGAGGTCTAGCGTCAAGGCAAGCTTACGCATCTCTCGATCAGCGTGGTCTGTGCTCTGGTATGGGTATAGCCAGTCTTGATGGTGGGCGTTGAAATCCCCCAGAAGCACTAATTGAGCAGAAGGATACCTCTGTTGGGCCACGTCAGCTGCCTCACTGAGGTGGTTTGTGAGCCTTGTTGTCTCCTCATCTCCGCTGTGCGAACGGTAGACACTAGCATAAAATATCTTCTCCATGCCGTTGTCCACCAGAACCCACATGATGGAAAATTTGGGGTCTTCAAGGTTACGGAGACGTGAATAACAAATGTCATCGCGAGCATACATACAAACTCCTGCTCTGGCCCTAAAGCTATGTTCAAGAACGTAGCCCGGGTAGGCAAAGTATGCAGCGTCAGCTGGACATTTGATCTGCGTCTCCGTGAGGAACAGAATATGCGGTCTTGCGGTCTAAAGATGGTGGTGGACTGAGTCGATATTGGAGTGCAAGCCTCGAATGTTTGAGAGGTGCACTTGAAGAAAGAGGACGTGTTTCCGCTGTTGGAGCTTTATTCTGTTTTTGTTGCCTTTCATTTTATGGGGAGTGAAGATAGGTAAAGGGAAACGGAAACGAGGCGCATATTATCAACCCGTGACACAAATTAGGCTTTTTCACCCAATGGAAACCAATCCTGGAGACCGCGGGGACGCCCGAGCCCCCCCCAGAGGTGTCCATCGGGACCTCTCGTCTGGTCGCCAACCAGCACGATGGCGCACCTCCAGGATTTTCGCGAGATGGCGGGGCAGTCTTTCATGAGTGGCTGGCTCACTACTTGGGCCCCCAACTATCTGCGGTCGGCCAGCGGAGAACCGTGCCTCGGATCCCGCTGCTTTCCAAGATTGGACTGATGGTTCAGTTAACTAAAGTAAAAAATTTAAAATCAGCTCACCACGTGAATAAAATGTCCTTAGCCTATTACTAGGTTAGGGTGACTTTTATATACAACTCTGCGCTTACACAATAGTTCGTTCCACTAATAATAAACATCAAAAAACTTTCACAGATGTGACCAAAGATGTTCACTAGACCAGTGTTGCTACCACGTGGTAGATGATCACTCCAGCTACACGCTCAATGCGCTTTCCGCTTCGATTTACATGCGACATATATAGGGATATTTCAATGCTCACCCAAAAAAAAGATTATGCGACTAAATGTTAGGTTTTTGTTATGATCATAAACGATGTTGTATAAATAAAGATGTTTAAGATCTCGAGTCTAATCCATACACGTTCACTAAATATACAGGAAATGGTTAGACCACTAATAATAACAAATATTTTAAAAGTATTTTAAGAAAACATTTAATTAATTATTTAATAAAACACTTAAAAAATCTTTATAAAAATGATATATATCTAGTGACAATTCCGCCTAATTTCCTATTAAGCCGACGTGACGTCACAAACGCCACGCAGCCAAACCGGAAGAGTATTCGACGCGTTTCGCTTCTAAACGAAGCATCCTCAGGAGGTCTTGACTCTACGAGCGCACGATCGAGACCCTAGGTTAGACCACTCCATTGTAACAAAGGCTCGGGCTGGGTGAACTTGACGTGTACTTATCTGACCACTCTCTTCTTTTTGTAGAGTTTGATGTTGGCGTTATATATGAGAAGTGTAATCACAACTCCAAAAGGACAGTGAGTATTTAACAAAGTGAAGAATTAACAATAAGTTACGAACTTAATTACCCCAATAACTTACAGTTGGATGGTTAATATTTCCATCCTGTTACAATAGTTGAATGATTTGCACCTTTAATTGTTTTGGAAAAGTTTGATCATATTGTAGTGTAAGGTTCTTTTAGTTTTTTACTGGTAGTTACTTATTTTACTGACATATTAACACAAGCAACTATGTATGGTCAGCATATTTCATTTTAAATAGTGGCAACTCTTAATGGTTTAATTTTAAAAGAAACTGTTTTTCTTCTTGAATACCGGGCATGTGGAAAGTCTGATTGGGGCATTCTGTTGCGATATGTTGAGTGAAGTAGTCTTGCGAGTTTAATCAAAGTGTACTTGTTGAAGCACTAGTCTATAATTACCCTTAAAATATTTTATAATATACCGTGGATTAAGACATTGAGTTTTATTGGGTGCTTTCCTTCTTACAATACTTTACTGTATTAGTCAGATTATCCACTACTGCACACAGCCTCCCCCATTACGGGAGGGTTTGAAATAAGCCCCACGCTTGGTAGGCGTTTTGGGGATCACAGAGTAAAATATCAGTTCCTCAGAAAGCGTCGCTGCGCACCTTCTGGTGTGATACCCTGAGTCACCTCTTACGACACCCACGGGCAGATATAGGGGGTGACACTTTAGCCTAGCACCCAACGGGTGGTGGTTATAACATGAAAATAATTTATTTCTTTTGTTAATGCCTTTTTTTATACCAATAATAATACAAATGGAGGACTTAAAACTACCAGTCATCCGGTGACGGAGATAGAAATAAGTGTTTGTATTGTAATGAGTTGTCCAATGAGTTGTGTGTTTTTTGAATAAATTTACATCAGCCATCCAAACACAAATCTAATAAATAAATATTATAAATGTTTGATTTAGTGTATATCAACTCATTTTAAATCTCATGATCTTATTAAAAATTCTAACTGCTCTCTTTATGTTCAATAATTGGTATAGGTAATGATGAATCTGTGATCCCTTATGGCTTCTAGGTCAGCAATTTTACCCTGTCATTATCTAAAGTAGAATCTGTTTTTTTATGAAGTTTCACAAGATGTTTTATCGTTATCATTCAATTTATTATATCTATTATATAAGGCTGGTTAGCTGCCAATTAAGCACGTTTGTATGCTGTATTATATGTCCTTAATTTTTTTATTATTATCGAGTATCTAATAAACACCTTTACAATATAATCCATTCTAGATCTGATTTTGCGATGGATAAACATGTGTTATTTCATCCTCTTGACATAAATGCGTAAAAGTAATAATTACTTTGCTATCAATTAATTACTAATTAATTAGCCTATGCAATACATTATATGTATTGCACCGGGCAAATGCACCAATTTTATTTTTAAGACAGTCTCCAGGGTTTACTTGTCTTTTCTGGTCGTGACATTGGCAGAATTGTGGTAAGGCAAGAAGACATACTGAAAAATTTTAATTTGGTATCAACATATATATATATCTGTTGCTTACAGAATCGTCGTTTGTAAAAATGAGGTTAAAATTTTTATGACGATGTATTCTGTTTTGATAATAAAAGCAATACTTACGTTAATACTTAATAATAAAAGCTATATACTACGCTACATAGAAAGGCGATATTTTCTATTTTAATAATAAAAGCAATACTTAGGCGTGAAATGAAACATTTCTCTTATTTCTCACAGTGCCTGTATAATTAGTGCAGTATCTGAAGACACAGGAAGGCATATGGTCCACAACTTTTCCTAAAAAAAACACTATTAGCGGCGACGTATTCACCGGACGTTCGGTAGTGCAAGACTGGTAGCGACTACGGCAATTACCTTCCATTCGTCTAGTAAATATGGGGAGCTCACAACTCATCTACAGGTAAAAAAGGGCCTTAGGCCATACATAATACATATTTTTACCGTGGCTGGATACCTTTGGAATAAAATGTATTTATCTTAAAAATATATGGATAATCTTGAAGAGAGGAGCAGTGATGATGAAAATTTTAGACCACCCGAACTTCTTGATATGGCAACAGCATTAACTCACAACCTACTCCCAGAAAAATCTAGAAAAGTGTATGAAAATACTTACCGAGAATTCATGAGATGAAAAACGGGAATGCTTAAATATCATTTTCAGAAAACGTTCTGCTTGCATATTTTCAAAACTTAGCGGATAAGTATAAAGTTTCTACCTTGTAGTCGAAATACTCGATGATTAGCATCTACTCGTATCACAACGTTGATGTGACTAAATATTCAAAACATTTACTACTAAACATTCTTGAAACGCAAATATGGTGGCTACAAGGCGAAAAAGTATATCTGATTTTCACAGCTCAGTTAAGTAACTTCTAAAATGAAGCACCTGACAAGTTATATAATTTTACAAAGGTAAATACTGTAAGAAACGTGCGTAACTATATGATCTTTCTAATAAGTTTGTTAACTTTGCTTTAGTATGTTATATTTTGATTGTATTGTATAATGTAACTGTACTTAATAACTCATTAACTGTTGCAGGTTGCAGTATTTTTTTGGCCTAATGGGTGCATGTAGACGACAAGAATTATGTAATAAACAATTTCAGGATGTTATAGTATTTGACATAACTATTTTAGTGAAAATTTACAACATCAAATCCTAAGTCAATCGCTCTTTCACTATTACCGGAACATATTTAGAAATATGTAAGAAATCTCTGATTTTTTTTCATAATTACGTAGCTGGCAAATTTAGTAAACAGGAAATCGGCTTAAATAAATGATGCAACTCGATCCAAGAACGAGCTAAATAATACATATGTTTTATCGCGATTGAGCCCCGTTAAAGACCTATATCAATAACTTAAATCAGATACAACTTAAGGTGGCATTTTAATACGACAATTTAAAATATATTATATTTTTATATTCAAAGAAGGTAATTTACTCAATTTCGGCTTCCATGATGCTCTCATGAAGGTAAATTTAAGTAAATTTGTTAAAAGTGGTAAATTTATTATTAGTGATTGACAGAATTTATATTGAAATATTCTACATTTAGTGCCACGTTCAGTAAAAAATATTTTATATAGTCACTGAGTGTGGGATGCCGGTCCAGAAAGTCACACCGCCATCTCTACCCGTGGGTGTCGTAAGAGGCAACTAAGGGTAACATACCAGAAGGTGGGCAGCAGCGGAGGAACTGATATCTGACACTGCGATCCCCAAGACAATCGTAGCATCGCGAATTATGGCAAACTACCTCATAAAGGGGGAGGCTGTGTATAGAAAAACAAAAAAACTGCAAGAAGGTCAAGAAACTTGGGGCCAATTATTTATACAAAAACATTACTTAACCATTACTAATATAAATATTACCTTGTACCTTATTTTAAAACATTATATCTATTTTTTTTTCTATTTCACATATTAATTCATAACTACACACTATTTTGCAAACGGCCGTCCATTCAATTCAACTCCTGCATCAAGACTGCCTTTAAAAAGTACCTAACGCTATGACAACGCTTCCAACATTGTTTGTGGTAGAGTGAGGAGAAGAGACTAGGCAAAGTCCAAATTTATTCTTTTATATTTTAAGATAATGTTATTAACATAATATATTTTCTTATAAATCCTAACACAATATTCCACCGTCTAAGAGGTAGCGTCAACAAGGTAAGGTACAAGGAATTCCTCGATCTCCCGGCATCTTGATTTAAATGTCTTATCCAGATGTACTAGATAGGTGATGCCATACTTTAGATAATGGAAGGGTAAAATTGTTAACCTAGAAGCCATAAGGGATCACAGATTCATCATTAGTTCATTACCTATAACGATTATTGGACATAAAGAGAGCAGTTAGACTTTTTAATAATATCATGAGATTTAAAATGAGTTTATATACACTAAATCAAACATTTATAGTATTTATTTGTATACGGAATTTACCTACAATTTTTAGATTTGTGTTTGGATGGCTGATGTAAGTTTATTAAAAAAACACACAACTCATTGGACAACTCATTACAATTAAAAAACTTATTTCTATCTCCCTCACCGGATGACTGATAGTTTTAAGTCCTCCATTTGTATTGTTTTTGGTATAATAAAGCATTAAAAAAAGAAATAAATTACCGTCATATTATAATAAATAAATAGATTCAGGCGATACTTTGCGGAAATCCATATTTAATAATAACAAATATTTTTAAAATATTTTATGGAAACATCAAATTAATATTTAAATAAAACACTTAAAAAATACAAAAATATAATCTAGTGACAATTCCGCCTAATTTTCCTGCTATGCCGACGTGACGTCACAAACGCCAAGCAGCCTAACCAGAAGATTTTTCGACGCGTTTCGCTTCTACACGAAGCATCCTCAGGAGGTCTTGACTCTACGAGCGCACGATCGAGAATGAGCGGCCGGCGCTCAGCCGGCCTTTATATAGACTCGGGCTGAGTCAGCACGCCTTTGTCTAGAATAGAGCGTGGGTGAGCTGTTTGTTGTAGCTAACAATTGGTAAGTGATACGTTTTTAAAGTGACAATTACATCATAATGGCAATAAATTGATTACAAATAATAAAATAAAGGTGGGAATCATTCAACTATTGTCACAGGATGGAAATATTAACCATCCAACTGTACGTTATTGTGATAATTAAGTTCGTAACTAATTGTTAATTCTTCACTTTGTTGAATACTCACTGTCCTCTTGGAGTTGTGATTACACTTCTCATATATTATGCCAACCTCACACTCTACAAACAGAAGAAAGTGGTCAGATCAGTACACGTGAAAACATAAAGATGTTTAATATCTCGAGTCTAACGTTTTAACGTAAAGACTTTATATTTATACAACATCATTTATGATCATAACAAAAACCTAACATTTAGTCGCACAATCTTTTTTTTTGGGTGAGTATTGAAATATCCTTATATATGTCGCAAATAAATCGAAGCGGAAAGTGCATTGAGCGTGTAGCTGGAGTGATCATCTACCACGTGGTAGCAACACTGGTCAAGTGAACATCTTTGGGCACATCTGTGAAAGTTTTTTGATGTTTATTCTAATAAAATATGTAAGCGAAGAGATGTATACAAAAGTCACCCTAACCTAGTAATCGGCCAAGGACATTTTATTCACGTGGTGAGCTGACTTTTAATTTTTTACTTCACATAACTGAACCATCAGACATCGTGAAATGTTTAAAAATGTACGCACACATATATACGCTCTATTTTTTTGGCCTCTTTTTTTTTCCCTACCGCCATATTCTTATATATCGCCATATTCTCTCACCTGTGAATAGAGCTGGATCGCGTTTCGCGACAGCTTTCATGGATTACGGAAAATGCAAATTCTCGATTATAAATTAAAAACGATTGTAAAATATCCATTGAAATGTATGTAAGTATTATTTTCTGTTCATCGTGATTTGTCAAGCCTGCTGTAGTAAAGTAGTCGTGGAAGGGGAGAAAAGTTTACGCTGCACAGGAATGTTATTTATTTGTGAGCAAATTTTAATGATAACTTTATATCTTATATTATATCTACTGCACTAAAAATAAGTTTGTATAATCTTGTTATGGTAATAATAATATTTATTTATTATTATTATTATAATCACAACCCTATCACATGCGTTCTGGAGTAGGTCAAGGATCAATATTGAGACCTGTGCTATATGTTCTTATGATTAACGACCTTACCGCTGTCGTCGTCAAGCATTCAAAATGTCTCTTATATGCTGACGACCTAAACAGAACAGTAGAGTTCTGTCTCGCATTGCAGCGAGATATAGATATGGTCTATAGATGGAAGGTGGAAAATGAAACCCTGTTAAGTGTAACTAGATGACTTTCGCTCAAATGCACCTCCCTATCGAAGTTAGGCCAAAATGTTATAGCGCGAGCAACATACATGAATGATCTGGGTGTTACATTTGACCGGAAGGCCACTTTTAACGAACACATTATGTTGGTTGCCAAAGAGTCGTACCAACGGGTGGGTTTTGTGCTTCGGAACTCTCGGGATTTCCACAATATTGATGTGACCAAGCTTATAATTTTCTGCTTTGGTTCGAAGTAAGCTGGAGGCTAGTGCCTGTGTATGGCATCCTCACGAGGCAAGCTATTATACCTTTATGTTGGAGAAGGTTCAAAAGGCCTTTCTCAGATACCTATACAAGCGCATGTACTACCTTTACATGTACCTACCTACCCTACAATTTTTTTGCCATGTAGCCTAGTGTACAATTCGCTAGAAGTCCGTAGATCTTATGACCAGCTCACTATAATGTGCAAAGTTTTATATACCAAAGTAGACGTTCCGGATCTCAGTGTTGTTTTGTGTCGCCTTTATGTACCTGTTACTTTTAGACGAGGAAACACAAACTTTTCGCTGTTCCCAACTGTAGGACAGTCACTCACGCCGCATCCCCAATAAAAACCCCGGAACCGTTCTTATTGAATAAATAAACGTGTACACTTCCATCTCAGAATAGCCGCATCACCGTAGGCGTAAGGTCTTCTCGCTAAAATACCTGCCAAAGTGTCACTGCCAAGATGCTCGTGAAGTTGAAATCCTCATCTACAGTACTCAGAATTGATCGGGTCGTGGGACACTTACCATGTTTCATGCAACACCTCCATGAAACGTTTCAGAGACTTGAGGCTGGTTTTATCGCATTTCTGTGTATTAGCTAATTATGTCATCCCAGAGGATGTTATCTGGAGATATCAACATGTTGGATCATCCGTTAACCGGACTCTGGTTAGTCGAATTAGGCTGGTTTCGAACCACCTTCACTGAGATGATTGACCCTTACAGACTATATACGCTTTTATATGATATATACCCTTTCAGACGATATACCCTCTCAGATGATAGACACTTTCAGACGATAGAACCCTGTCAGACGATAGACCCTTTCAGGCGATAAACCCTTTCAGGCGATAGACCTCGTTCTGATCCCGTGGGCTGCTGGGCTAGCAACCGGTGGGCACCAGTGCCTTCTGAAGAACTGCGATCTTCAAAGTTGCCTGCCAAGTGTGAGAATCCGTCGCGTCAGGTATTCGCAACTAGCAGCTATGGAAGTTGTACTACTGGAAGAGCTACTATATAGATATATATATAATATATACATACTATATATATATATATATACATACTATATATATATATAGTATGTATATATATATATAATAAATATAGTATGTATATTTTATAGAACACATTGAATTCAGAAATTAAGGTTATAAATAAAAACATTTATAAGATACATATTTACTTAAAATATTCACTGTTAGGCCACATTTAAATTGAATTATATTACATAATCGCAAAAAGTAAAAGTAGTATCATATGTTATAAATTTATTACTAAGTGGAATTTAACAAATCCCGGATTTTTCCTTTATACCTTTTATAAATGCTCGTCAAAGAAATCTAGGTAAGAAGTCACTCGGGAAAAGGCGGATGGAGAACCAAGTTCACAACCCAATGCGTTTCCAAAGGAGCCTATGCCAACCTGTGGAACAATAATAAAACATGTAAAATAAAAACAAAGTGTAGAGATGAAAGAAAGTAGTCTACTTAAGAATTAGAAGGTAGTTTTCCTCTCAAAAGTTCCTTGAAAATATTTCCAGGCTCATAACTTTTAAATAAAATATAATTTTCCAATTTATCGCGATGGAAACGATACCGATGTATATAGTTAATAGGTATATAAATCGATATCATCTTTTATTCTCTATCTGAAAGCTCATAATAGGAAATGATTACCCTTTGATGTTTATATAGAGAAGTGACAGGTCAGACTTTTATCTTTATTAGCTTATAACGAAACAAAAAAGTGATATGCGTTATTTTTCTTTTGTTGTGATTCTGTGATTATAATCGTGACAGGAATAAAACTTGCAGCATGGTAAACCAGTTTAAAACGATTTAAATTTAAAATCTGTTTTGTATACAAACGTACAGTAAATAATTAGGAACACAATAAAAAAATATAAACCATAAAAGTGTTGAAACTGAAGTTTCAATCATACAGAAGTCATGTCTAATAAATCACACTATTATGCAATTGATGCTTCTGAGACGGTGGGTACATAATCACAATAACTGGAACATTATCCTGATATTGACGTGAACATGAAATCAGTTTTTTTTGCTAGCGTCCTATTTACATCTACACTCGTATATGTTCATATTTAGTCAGTATTCTACATCCAACTCTTAAAAATCAATAAAAATTATAAAGTTAAGTTATAGATGTCAAATTTTCATTCTTTCCTTTCATTATTCGATTTGATTCTCGAACGAAACTATATAACTTACTGTAAATATATACTACACTATGTACTGTATATATATATATACACCTACAGCGACATGACGCCTAATATATATATATATTGATTTTTTTATATATATGTTTGTGTTTTAATGCCTACTCCGAGCCAAGAGTGGCTGCCGCGGCAACACTGGACCGCGCCGTGCTGTCTTTTAATAGAGTTTTGAATGTTTACATTGAACAAAGTAATAAAAAATGGTACTCGTGCTTATTTAGTCAAAAACATATAAAAACAAAAAAAAACAAAACAAAAAAAAATTCTCTAAATCTTTCTTAGGACTAGCAAAAGTCAACCCTAAGATATTGTTAGCATTTTACCAATGACCCTGTATATATATATACGAAGGATATAATAACATCAACAAAACTGCGAGTAGTGGGCTGGAATCGAAAAGTCGTGGTCGACTGATGTTGAATATTTACATACACAAAATTAACAGTACCGCGTCGCGATTTCTTTTGTCACAACCTGGAAAGACCGACCAGAGCAAAATAGGTACATGAACTGAGAATAAATATTATAGAAAACTGATCATAGCGCCAGCTCAATGAACCAAATAACTTCATTAAATTTCCTTTCTTCGTAGGCTACATACTATATATTGGCGAATAGCCACGTTTCGGATTTTATCGCGGAACGAAACTCCAAGCCATAGTTATCTTCAATGCTCGTTGAGCGACACTGAGCTTGTCCATAAGGGCCACAGTTAAGGACCACGTCTCAGTGCCATAAGTCATCACTGGCAACACACTCAGGTTGAAGACTATGATCTTCAAGCTCTACGGGATGTTTGACGAGAAAATGTCACCTAACTTCCCGAACGCTGCCCATCCTAGTAGAATTCTTCGGGTGACCTCTTTGTCGAAGTTGGACCTACCTAACTGGACAGTCTGTCCCAGGTAAATCTAATGGTCAACAACATTGAGCGTATCGTTCCCAACAATCACTGGTACGAGTGCAACATGGACATTAGTCATTATTGTCGTCTTATCTATGTTAATTTTAAGACCAACCTGCTGGGAAACTCTGTAACTACTGAGTTTCCCCACAGTATTTTATCGAGTTCCTCAAGCGACTCTGCCATTACGACTATGTCATAAGTGAAACGAATGTAAGTGATGTATTCGCTATTGATGCCAAATTCTTTCCAGTTCAAGAGCTTTAAAACGTCCTTCAACGTTACAACGTCTCCCAATTTCATGCCTCGTACTCGGAACAATGCAGTTGGATTGGTTCCACGCTCTTGTTCTGTGGTCGAATCGACATAGTGGCGTATCTATACAAACACTTTAGCGCTTCGATGTACCTGTAGTCGATTTGGCATCGCTGAAGAGACTACAGTACGGCCCAGGTTTTGATTGAATTGAAGGCGTTTACATAGTCTACAAACGCTAGACATAATGACCGATTATACTCTTCAGTCTTCTGTATAATCTGGCGGACCGTATGGATGTAGTCTATGAGGTTAAAGCCTTTTCGGAATCCGGCTTGTTCGGGAGGCTGGAAGTCATCGAACCTACGAGCAAGATGATTCGTAACGACTCTTGAGAACAGCTTATAAAGAAGGTTCAGAAGTGAAATGGGCATGTTATTCTTCAACAAGGTCTTATCACCTCAAGTACTGTACCACTACACTTCTACTTCAAGCTCCAGGCATTTTACCTTCAAGGATGACGGAATTAAATAACTTTTGGAAGACTGAAAGTACCGGTTTTCCACACACTCTCAGAAGTTCTGTCGTGATTCCGACATAATCTGGCGCTTTGTTGTTCTTAAGTTGTTTGACAGCCATTCTAATCTTGTATAGGCTGATGTCTTGGATGTCTTAGGTATAGTGTAGGATCAGTTTAACTCTCTTGTTGGTTGTTGTTCTGAGCTGCACTGACAATGAGTTCTTGTGTCAAGGTGTATAGCTGTCCATAAAACCTTTCAAGCTCTCACAGAATCTCTGGTTTTGATGAGAACTACAGATATTAGAAGCGATACCATGAGATGGGAGAACATTCACGCAGACGCGATCAAGGTTGAAAGATAAAACTACACATTTTCAAAATTCCCACATTGTCATATGTGCTTTATGTATCCGCACCACAACTGCAAGAGATCTTAATAAAACACTTAGAACGGCTACTGGTGTAAAACATTCCAACCAGCCGGTAAGAAATAGGTAAAATTAAGCTAATTTGAGATCACGCAGATCAGTTTGGGCTGTGCGTTTAACTTTTTACGTAACAAGCTCGTCAACAGTTTGTGCAAAACGACGCTAATTGGCAAATACGACAGTGGAGTCCAGTGCTTTTTACTTACAATTCACTGTCTAACAAGTTGCGAAGGTCGTCTCCGTGTTTACAGACGCCCGGGTGGGCAATACAGTGCAACGGCAGTCCAGGAATATAATAAAGTTGGATGGGGCTTTGTGATGGTTTGAAGCAGAGTTTGTTTGGACGAGCGTACAGATCTTGCCGTTGTTCCGTGGTGGTTGTGTGCTTTTACATAGGAAACGTGTTCGAAGATCATGTTTTGCCGGCAACATGTGGTACCGTCCCAGATTTTCTTCAAATGTTCGAAAATGCCAGGCCATTTGCTGCTGTCATCACCTAAGATGAATTATGTTAAACTGTGTTTTATTTTCCGTTACAAGCTCCTAACTGATCTACGACGCCCCCATATACAAAGTAAGAGCAGAATTTCATCAGGAGCAGCCTCAAAACCACCTACCCGAATTCGCGCCTACCTCGCAAACTCAGTGTTTAGAGATTAAACTAGACAATGTCAGTCAATTTGCCTCTGACAAACGGTGATTGCTATCAGTTTTTACCCTGTATATCATAGACAAATATTTGCCTCTCGATCGTCAACATATAATATCATTTTTGTTTGAATCATAGATTTCATGTCTAAGTACTTAAACAGCAAACATTATAAATCAAGCAATATTCTAGAAATTGTTAAATTTCAAAAAACGTGAACGGAAATTTCGTAAATTTCTTAATAAATTAGGTTTCCTGAGTTCTTAAAGTTTTTGAGTATTCATCAGTAAGAGTTTCAATGTCTTCAGATATAAAAACTTTAGCTAAACAGTATAAATGTTACACATACATGTAACTTTAGTTCTATGTCAACACGTTTCTAACACTATGCAGTGATTTTAGCTTACCAAAGTAGTTAGGTCGTCCCTAGTCATAGCTAGGGGGCTACCAGCGTCACCCGCACAGATGCTGGTACCGCCAGCGCCACTGGTGCAAATGTTGGTATCCACAACGTTCCAGGGAAAGAACTGGCTGCAGAGGGCGTTGGTGATCACGGTTAGATTAACGTAGCTCAGTGGATGCCAAGGCCAGGATATGACGCCATCTTCACCTGAAGATTGTGATAAAAATGTGTACGCTCGTTAACAAAAGGTATGAATTAAAGGAACACTATAAACACTGAAACGACTACATCGTTTATGGGCAGGCAAACGTGTCTAAAAGGACGTTTTAACATGTATGTTTTGGTCCCCATAATAAGAGCTTATTGTCTTCTACCAGGCAAAGTAGAGATTTTCAGTAGTAGTTCTAAAAGAGACTATGGACTAATTCTGAACATTCATAAGACATAAAAAACAATAATCGCCGTAGAAGATATTTCAGGCACATGAGACTTAATAACTATGTCACAAAGTGACGGGTGCAGTGCAGTTCGTGACTTGTGATGAAATGTATCAGTTATAGGCAGAGGTTAGTCCGCTTAACATCAGGTGGGCCTCGAGCTTGTTCCGTTACAATAACATAAAAAAACGAAGACTGAGTAGAAGAACTTGAGATTTCACATAAAAGACTGTTCAATGTCTTTCCATTAGTAGATCGTTAAAGGTAAATGAGCAGCTTAGCTTAGCTTGGAAGAGCGTTTTATTCAGCATTTCATTATTACAAAAAACATTTACAATTCCAACGTCTCTAGACAATCTGTTTAGGCTTAAAATCTTAGGTTGGAAAAAAATACTTAATTCTTTTACCTAAAAGTTGCCAGGGAAAGGTGTGTTCCGGCAGCAGTTTTTGAAAGCCATCAGCCATTTTAAATTAAGCTATTTTACTATATTCAACCACATAATCAATTATCAGTGAGCAAGGTTGCGTAAAATATTGCCTATGGGAAAAAAAATAAATAAAATGGAAATACCCGATAAAATATTTAATAATTCGTGACGGAGCCTACCCCCGTACGAGTAATGTTTTTTAACTGACTTCTAAAAATTGATTAGAAATATAAATTACGCGTAAATTGCAATTTTTTGCAATTTATGCATAACTTTTTACTGGATAATAAATCTTCACGACTGATTTTTAGTAGCTAACTGAGAAATTTAATATTTCGAAATAGTTTAACCTGGCGAGATGGGGGTGGAAAATTGTATCACGGAGTAGGGAACCGGGTAATTATTACCGGAACAGAAAATATCATATTTCTCAGTATCTATTTAAGGAAATTAATTTTTTTTATTACGAGCATTATGTTACTGATTTGGAGGTTATAAAACACCAAAAAATCTTAGGAATAAACTTTTAATTATAGTAAGAAGGCTTTTCAACTTAATGTTTAAAAAAATCAACAAATTTGACTTCTTCTAGCCAAATCTAACTTAAATAATACAATTATCAATATTTATTGTGTAAGTGGTACTTTTATAAATTAACTAACATGAATTATTATGAAAACAGTCAAAAACACTAATTAACATCATATCTATTGATACAATCCTCACAGAAACATACGATATGTTGCGGACAAATATGTTTGAAGCATTTTTCACAAGTGAACTCACTTGTGAAAAATGTTTTGCGGTCTTTGCTCGCAGGACACACCTGACACCTCTTGCGAGTATTTGAGAGGTTTTTTGTTGGAGGCTCCCATGAAGGTTCGCCAGTAAATTGACAAATTTTTTACGCACTTCTCGTGGCAAACTAGTGAATTTTTTCTGGCGAATTTTTAAGTGGTCACTTACAAGAGCAAGGCCGAGATTTTTCAAATATCGGCGTTGTTTTAGGCTCGATTCATTGTTTATGCGATGTATTATGAGCCCGTTAACCGATGACATGTTCATCACAGCATAAAAAATGTCAGAGGCCACATCTTTGAATTACGGCATACGTCGCACGTAGCGCACAATTCATCAGCGATATCGACCCCACATTTGGTAGTGTTATAGTAGGTGTTTATCTCTGTTTTTTTTATTTTTACCAGTTGAACTATCAATGGTGTCACCATGAAGGGTTGACATCAGTAGGACTATTTTGTTTTTTTTTCGGCCTATGAAAAACTACAGTGATGTCTTTTTGGAAAGGAACCGGGAGATGAAAATTTCTCCGCGCGTCTTTGTAAATTCAAAAGGATTTGCCTTTTATTCTTACTTAGGGTCCTAACAGACGTCAATTTATGTTCACTTACCAACAAAAACAACAATAAATAACATAAATCATGCATAAGAAAAATGGCGCAAAATTGTTAAACCGAATACGGGCTTGGGTAAATATTACCTTTTTCGAATTGCGGTACGTATAGCTCCTAACATAGCTGATGTCCGACTGATTTCGCGCCAGAAACGTATCGAGGCACTTAATAACTCCAGCTACTGGGAAGAGCGGCAACGTTGCATAAATAGTTTAAAAGTTATAGGCAAACTAAAAAGGCACGGGTAATTTTGACCCAGCCCCCACCTCGCCGGGTTAAATTAAAATTCAACTTTGATGTATGAAACTGTTATGAAACACTTTTTTAGGTAATTGATGTGTATGTGAAATTATGTATGCATATTGCTGAGTCTATCTATACTTCTAGTTTGCCATTTTTTTCGATTTTATTATTTATTTTATTCCTATATATCAAAATAACAATTCCAATACACATCGATTTTTCGAATCAATTTTCGAAAATACTTTACGGTAATCAGGCATAC
This sequence comes from Plagodis pulveraria, assembly GCA_963890685.1. Taxonomy (NCBI): domain Eukaryota; kingdom Metazoa; phylum Arthropoda; class Insecta; order Lepidoptera; family Geometridae; genus Plagodis; species Plagodis pulveraria. The sequence goes on along the minus strand of OY982963.1, from coordinate 18,082,791 downwards.
TAGAAGATATTGACTCAAGGACAAACATGCAAAGTTTCACAGAGTTTGAACACTTATATAGTATATAAAATATGAAGAATCTACGTTCGTATGGAGAGCACAACGAGTACTCTAGCCTTAAATAATTACAACTGTTTCCAATGGAGACCATAATTGAGTGACATCATCGAGCTTGTTAGCAGTATGCACCAATGATGTTTTTAAAAGATGAACCTACTCCCTTCTCTGAAAACAATTTAATAGCTTGTGGGATTCGGTCTAAGTGCGCTGAGGTTGCCCTGAATAAGGGCTGTGGGCTACGATAAAATATGTAAAGAAGTGTAACTATCATACAGTTACAGCTTTGATTTCAGGCGCATCAAATACACAATTTACAAAACACGCACAATCTCCAAATACAGTTTTTTTTATGCCTGATAGGTAACCCTTTGATCACAATCTCACCTGATGGTAAGTGTTGATGTAGTCGAAAATGCTGCGCAGACTAACCTAGAATTACTGGCCCTCAAGGATACACATACCGTTAGGTGCTTGGCGACAGATTTTTAACTTGTCATTTGTAGTATATACTTTAATTAGAATTGATAACCTTTTCCAAAGTATTTTTATGAAATTTCTAGCAAATATTTGACATGATACGAAAAATAATACAAAAAATATACTGAATATTACTTTTATACAAAGTGTTCTATAACGACTAACAATGTTCCGAAGTTCTTTTTATTTGATGCAAAGTTCATGTTGCATAAAACTATCCAGGGTTGTCAAGTATGAGTTTCAAAAATATTGTTATTTAGCCGTTTATGAAAGTTATTCCTGAATTTTTCATATTCGTCTGGCTTCTCCACCAATTAACAACACATTATGGTATTTTTTCAGAATTAAACCACATTACATTAATACATTCAGTTGAAAATTCCCGCGGTACAACCGCATGACTTGAGCCCACGAGGCCAACTGACAGCGCCATACGGTACACTTTTTTAACCACGCCCGTTGGGGTTGCATTTCCAATAGCAGTTTATTATAATAATAAAACCCCATTTACCAAAAGGAACAACGAATGAATCATTAAATTCAGTTTAAAAATGTTAAATTATCAGGTACTTAACTTGCACAAAACGGATGATCACTCTCCTTTTATTCCATTATTTGTATAACAAACTTACTGTCACCGGTCCTGCCGTATCCAGAAGCAATTACAGGTTCTCCAACAAAGTCTTCATTTACCATATCTCTGGTTGGTAAAGCAATGGGAGCAATGGTATCTGCAAGAGAATAACACTGCAATTTTAATTATTTATTAAACCAAGTCATAAATTCCTGTTGAATTCGTCGAAACATTATCTTCACCGTACCTATACACCGGTTGTGTGAGATAAATAGGTTACAATATTATTTATTTGACAATACAAAAGATACATAATACAAGTAAATGAAAAAAAAAATGTTATCGCTAACAATACAGGGATACCCCTGTGTTATTCTGTGTATTGGTAGCGTTAACACATGTTCACAATACAATTATATGATTTTAAGAAGCTTTAACTCCAGTTTTACGAACTGCCACCCCTACCATCATTAGATATTATGTTGGTGTATTTTGAATAGCCAGGGCGTCAGTCCTGGGGTATGCTTAATCTGATACACTCTAATCACATTTACGTGAGTGGACGCTGCTCATTTGTCGCAATTTACGACCATAATAAAGCAGTATAAGATATAGAGCAGTCCTTATACATAATATATAATTGCAAAATAACGCGGCCAGCGTGTCGTGCACTCTTTTCTCGGCCAGATATTTGTTACATTTTAAGGAGTACATTAAATATCGTTCTATTATTTCATTTTATTTATAAAATAAAAATATTAGATCGTGAATATTAAAATATTATTTTGATTAATATACTTGTTATGATTCTATAATATACAAGTACCAATATAAAATATATTGAAATTAAAGAAACATTGACAACATATTATTATTGTTGCAAATGGCATTAAAATGAATCGAATGCTTACAAAATCAAAACGAAATGATTGAAACATTCACCGCCAATTCGAGCTACCGTGGTAAGTACAAAGTTAGAACTTTTTCTTTTGTTCCTATAATTTAACCGTTTTAAGGGAAAGGGGCTATATAATAAAAATAAATTGTAATAATTACATATATTTTTAGACTACCTTATTAATTTCGCAGGATTTTTCATCACAATTTTAGTCACTTTGTTTATCAGTGACATATCACGAATAACGCAAAGCTCACTATCCTTATTATTATTTTTTTTATTAATCCAGAGAAGATTAAATAATATATTCTCCTTTAATATAAAAAATGGAACGTAAAATGACCTACAGAGCACTAAATTTTTGTGAACAGTAATTTTGTGTTCTCAGTTCTAAGCGAAAATCACATTTACCAATTACTGGTAAATGTGATTTTCGCTTAGCACACGATTGTGTTTGTAATTATATTATCTAGAAATACTCCTTTAATAATTTTAATAGTTTCCCTTCTTCATTAACACTTCATACTGGTCTCTGCTATAATGACGTCTCAGGCAAAACTAACTGCATTATAGAAAACCTCTGTCTATCTGAAAAGCTTCAGCTAAACTTTATCAGTGTCTGTTTCTCCTTCTAAAGTTAGCTCTAGTAGCTAACCAATCAATCACGCTTGTTTCTGCTAGCCTATCATTAAACGAAAAAGCAGAGTAATACCAAAATATAGTTTTTTTTTAATATTAAGTATTATATAAAAAGTGTTAAAAACGGTATTGTTAGATAATTACTTACCACCAAATGTTATTGTGTCACATAATTTGATAACAGCAACGTCGTTACGAATTAGTTCAAAGTCCCAATCTGGGTGCGTAACAACTTTGACAGAACTGACTCTAGTGCCTCCAACGAAAATTGTCCTAGTGCCGAAGATGACATCGACGATGTATGCATTGTAGAACCCATCATCCCAGCAACGAGCAGCGTGGATCACCCTGTTGGGAGTGACCAGAGAGCCACCGCAGACACCAGTGTCAATCGTCTCAAAGAAGTGGGTAAGTAGACCAGCCTAAGCAAATAATAATTTTATCAAATTGGTTTTCAACCAATTATTTCAGTAATGAAAAGCGCTTATTGTTTTTTTGTACTCTGATATAAACATAACTTTTTTACTTAGCATTTACTTTAAGAACGGTTGTTTAGTTTTTCTTTGTTAACGGAGATGTACGGCAAAAAATTCAAAATTTAAAACTTTGTCGATTTTGTAGTTAAGTTTTGGCATATTTGTTCTATATAACTACGACTTTTGCTTTATATTTAGTTCGTATTTTGCGACTTGTGTTTAAAAATTATCAATAATATTGATAATTTTTTATATATAAATTATACAAAATGTAAAAAAGAAAGTTCAACTAAGTGCGATTTTCTTTTAGTTGGCGATATAATATACAAAACATTTAAATTCAAATTAGTGGTAAAAACGAAAGTTGATTCACTAAATCAACAAGTTTGCCTGGTTTTGATTAACACATGTGTAAGTTGAATAAATGAACTTTTAATATATCATTACTAAAAAGGAAACTACAAGATAGAATAATGTTTTGTGTAGGTTGATGCATATTCATTTAGCTATAAATAATATGGCGTTCAGAAGTAATGCAGACACACTCATAACGCAAATTTCTTGAAGTTAGTACAATTTAAGCTAAATTTGGTCCAGTTATGCAGAATCACCTACGATTAGCTTTGAAGTATGATGTTTCAGACCACTACTGCGGAAACTACATTCGAAATATATATATATTAATTACATTTATAACTGATGTGTGAAAAAGTGAAATCAATAATCATAACGCGAACAAAGAAATCAAAATATTATGTTAATATATAGAATATAATAATAACGTCATTTAATTCAGATCACACGATCCATAAAACAAAATAACTAATTGGTGTCATAGATAAATTATAATAATTACACACAACGTTCCAAAAATAGACTATTGGACACATTTTACGAAACTATAACCTCTGTCCCATGATGGTTTCAAACATCCATTTGTGCTGGATGGGACAGTCAAAACGGGCAGCAAACATTTGCAGGATACCATTGCGGCTGGCTCGTATTCGCTGCCGTAAGGACGCGACTTTCTTGCGTATAATCGCATGAAAGTCATCCGTGTGCGCTTCAGCAAACATTTTTTTTTTATGCCTTATAGTTTAGCCTTTTACCACTATCTCACCTGATGGTAAGTAATGATGTGGTCGAAGATGTTGTTCAGGCTAACCTAGAAATATTATGAGATGCGCTGCAGAAGCGAGGCAGCCGCAGCAGCACTTTGAAAATGTCGTTATATTGTATGCGTAGAAAACTGGCAGCCCGGTGGGTATGGTTAATCCATAGAGCGCTCGAGTAGAAGGATTGGCAGTACGCCTTAAACAGAGTAATCTTCACTTCCCTCGAGCATAGAGCAAACCTGCGTGCGATCATATTTCCACGGACTGCCAGTGCTCTACGCTCCCTCTCTATGTCAATATTTTCTCTCATGTCCCAAGTAACAATGTGCCCCAAATACCTAAAACTAGTCACCACCTGCAGAGCCATTAAGCACAATAGGCAGAACTTGCACGGGTACAATATTTCCACTCTTAAATATGAGCACTTCGCTCTTCTTCGAGTTATACCTCAATCCATGTTCCGCTGCATATGCCTCACATAATTCAATCAGTTTTCGTATCGAACCCACCGACGGGCCCAGCAGCACCATAACATCTGCATATCTCATATCATTGACGCGTATACCGTTAATAATGCATCCCGTATGAGTGCCGCTGAGCTCGTCGATGAGGTCGTTCCCATATAAATTGAATAACAAAGGAGAGGAAATCCCACCCTATCTCACACCACAGTCCATGACGTACTCATCGGACAACGTCCCCGCCCATTTAACCTGATTCCTCTGACAGCCGTACCAGCACTTTAACATGACTGTTACTTCCTCCGGCACACCCGCAGCCCGTAACTTGTCCCACAGCTTCTGATAACCACGGTATCGAAGGCCTTGGTAAGATCAAGGAAGCAAAGCCAAACTGTGCATCGTACAATCTGACGTGTTGTATCAATATGTCGCTGCCAAGTACCTTGGCCAGCATGGTTGCCAGAGAAATAGGACGATAATTATTTTTGTTCGATGCGTCTCCATTCTTCCACTTGATAATAGGAACTACAACTGTCTTGGTCATGTCATCCGGCACGTAACCATGACAAAGTCACAAGATGTAAAACAAAGAGAGCACACGTGGCATGTGTACCCCAGCATACTTTAGATGCTCTATGCTGAGGCTGTCGTGTCCAGGAGACTTAACTTTGTGCGTAGTATGAATTATTTTTCTTACTTTATCTGTAGTTAAACTTACAGTTCGTTTTGGATCGACGGCCTCCTCAGAGAGCAATTCACACCCACTGAACTCAACCCCTGGTGACACTCTGAAGTGATCTCTAAAGAGATTAGCGACCATTTTGTTTTCAGTTACCCCTTGAATACTCACAGGGAGGCCAGGCTTCACATTCAATTTATTGATCTATTTCCAAAATATATTTTTTTGTCATGCCTTAATATATGTCAATCAATGAACGATTTGAACACTTAAATGAGTACTGAGTTTTCGTCTTTTTTGTACAATATAAAAATGATTACGGAAAACCCTGACCTCAAACTTTCTGGTAATCCTGAATTGAAATTAACTGTAGACTATACGCATATATGAACTTATAATAACGCAGTTCAATTCATTATCCGACTCTACTTGTCAGTATTTGTGAAACCAAGGTATTTTTGATGTAAGTTACCAAATATACCTTGGTTTCTCAAAAATATATTTGGATCACAATAGACAGGTGCTTAAAGGTAATATAAGATTATTATTCAAGGCAGCGCTAGGAAGCAACAAATAGGCCTACGTCAAACCATACTTGGTTTTGTAGGACCTTAGAAAATATGAATGTAAATGTTATAATGTATAAATAAAAAAACTCTTAAGTCTGAAATGTTTTTACTTGATCAGAACGTGGTTTCTCCTCTTTTTAATTTAAATTTCATTAAAGATCGCAACTTACAGCAATTGTTTCCAAATGGATGGGCAAGCATTGCAAATATTGATCACTATACAAGAAACGTTTGCTTTATTTTTTTGTTATTATTTTTATATTTTTTTTTTGGTAAAGGAGTTTTCGAAGCTAAAACTGTAGCCCAAGCACGAATAACTTGCGAAATCGTAACCGTTTCGTAAATGTATCGAAATGTCACTATTTTGTATAGGATTTGATCAGCGCCTCTACAGTGCGTAAAAGGAACTAAATTCTGACAGAAAAAAGGGTTTTGACAACTAACGTGTCGAGATTTTAACGTGAACGTTTTGTCACGTAAAAAGTTTTGTATGAAATCGCGAGCACGAACCTAATACTAACGTAAGCTCGAAGGCTGGCTATCGAGGGTGTGTCAAAAATCTACGAATGTCATGTCACTGAGAAATTTTCAGTCAGATGACTGACGTAACGTATTCAATTGTGATAAAACTTCGAAAATTCATGTTATGTGTTTGTTCGTTCATAATTTACCTATGAAAAGAGTTACAAACATGGCAGCAAGATTAGAAGTAGTAATGTGCCATTTCGTATACCAGGCGCAAAGTAGATATTTATTAATTTATGGCATTGGAGGGAAGTGATGCTAATGTACGATGAACCCAATTCAGGACATTTTCCAAAACTCTACAACAAACAGCGTCTATATTCCACCGTTCCAGCCCACATTTACACCAATTTCGCTCGTTGGATATGTCTTGCGGCGCAATAATGTTGCTATGAAATTCTTCATTGTGCATGGTCAAATTGAAAACAATAAGGCTCACAGAAGATCACCTATCCATTCAAGATTTCAAGATCAACCAAAGCTGTCAACAAATGCACCAGAAGAACACAGGCAGCGACACGAAAGGAATACCTACCAACGGATTGTCAGACTAACTACCTACGAACTCTGAGGTGATGACCATGATCACGCCAACATTCTAACCACTATGAAGAAGAAGATTTTAATGTGAAACGTAGAAGCTGTGTTATTGGACTTTTGGTTCTTAATAAAAAAAAACGAAGTGCAATTGTGCGTTTCATTTATTGGTAGGTATATACCGAACAGTTCGTGGCTTAGGGATAATAGGATCTCTTGTTGGATGTCGTGAATTGCGACTAAGACAAAATTCGTGGCAGCATGCCACTACTTAAGTCGGTGTGAGAGTTGCCACGCATTGAGCATACAACAGTGATGATGAGATGGATCAGTGTGTGCTCCTTTTTGCGCAGACTATTGGGTGGCGAACTCATAGCAGTGCCGTGAGAAGCATTTTTCTTCCCCCTCTGATCTTATAGGCTAGGGAAGTTCGATATCATGCTCTTTTGCCACACTATTCCTTAAAAATAAAAGAAAGTAGATGAATAAAAAGACAAAACTACACCAACAGTTAAGTAATTTCTTTATTTTTGGTAATGTAATAACAGACACAATCTTAATCCAAAAAAAAAACCAACCATAAGCTGACTAATACAAAATAAACACTTTAATTATCCTAAAATTAATATGAACTTAAAACAACACCAAGCCTAGCCGGTTACAAGTCACAGCACTCCCTATTTGTAGTAACGGCGCATTCATGAAATGCTACGTGGTACGTCTTTGCAAAACTGTTAGGTAGGTACATTACTACGCGCTCCAGGTTTTCACAGCATTCTTCTTTCCCAGAACAGACGGTAAAATACCGCTGGAGACGAAAGTTCTGTCGGGAATCACCTTTAGTGAACAATTAGAACTTATGGAATAGGTACAACTGCTTGAACTCAATAGCCTGTTGTTCTGCTGAAACACCATACAATTTTGCGCAAAATACACTTCACGCCGGCTGGCGGAATCCAGGGTTTTTTGAGACTCCTCCCTCTGTTTAAAGGTGTAAATTCTGATAGTAGCTGTTTGTAATTCATATAGGTACTAGGTAAATTATCAGTGGCGTAGATTCTTGGCTTGAGAATTTATAGCTCATAATTTATATATAACGTTTTATTTTAATACCTCTAATGATGTTACAATAAAATTTGATTCACTGAGCTAGTAACGCATATAGAGAAAAGTAATATACCGGAAAAAGATATGTTTGGTTTTCACCAAATAAAAAGCTAAATTTGACGAATATCAATCATAGAGGAACCAGTCCAGCGTCACCAACCTTAAAATAAGGTAAAGTATTGCAGGTGCAGCGATTTCTGTCCAAAATTACCAAATACGATGTCATTGTCACCTTGACAACTCAACTGGACTGTGATGGCTATAGACTAATCATATTTTTTCCGGTATATTACATTTCTCTATGTCATAATGTATGTCATGGCACTTTGTAAATATATCACCTCAGATACATTTTATTCAAAAATGTTAATTTTTCATTGTGAACATCAATGAAATACGGAAATCGCAAAGAAAATGTGAAGTCTTTGGTGCCGAAACACAAATAAAAATGTTTAAACAATAGATTTCCATGAGATCCAGAACCGGTGAGTTGATGAAAATATGTCATTGAAATTACATTATTGTTTCAGAGCTAATGATCGCTTGGTTTTTATTGTAATTTAAGTAGGTATGTGTTATCATGCGAATTGCTGTACTTACATATATTTGTATATAAATTACAAATATTTACGTAACGTAAAGTAAGTTTAGTGTTGCTCAAGGAAAGTATCGATACCTTTGTAGTATCGATTTTTTATAATGTCAGTGGTATGGGTACATATACTTTTTCATAGTGTCAATAAGTTAGGAAATATCATATTCGATGCTGGTGATCATAAACCATCACGTGGAATGTTTTATTATGCCACGAAACTTAACATGTGTATTTTAGGGACTGTTATTTACATCTTTAGCTCAAAAGCATTTTGAAACACCAGGTATTATCAATTTTTCTCTACATAACTGGCACAGTACTTGCTAACTGAACGGCTAGAGCAATATTTATTATCTAACATATGTAAATCGACCTAAATATTATACAATTAATAATAAATAGTGTAAATAACGTCATATCTATGCTTGTGATAATAATCTGAGTTTTATTTTTCAGTTCATTTAAACAAAACTCCGTCGCTTATATACTTTCAAAGTAAATGCTGAATCGATAAAGCTATGGCATGGAATTTAAGGTACTATGTCAACTCAATACTATATAAAATCAACATGTGTATCAACATACAATCCCAATTATTTAAATACTTATAATACTATACTCTAAATTGTTTGATTTTCAATTTAACCAACTTTCGAGGCAGTTAAATAAACTTTTTTTGTAATTTCAGATATGCATATGTTACACAGAAAATATTAATTGAATCAATAAATAAAACAAAACAGGGCAGAAGATGCTTCTTGCAATACAAATGAAATAGATCAGCTGCAAGATGAAATTAAATATCTAAATAATTCAACTACTTACACCAAAAAAGTTTTTAAAAGTCTACAGTCTATATATAATTAAAAAAGGTGCGTCAAAAATACTACATTTTATGATTGATCTAGGTACAAATAATAATAATTGTTAACAGTTGATGACAAGTTTACTAGTGCAACTTACGTGTAGTATTTTTTCTTTTACATATACGACAATTAGAAAATAAGTATTATATATTGAAAACTGTTATGTACAATGTAAATTTAAAAAAAATTGTATTGTAAAGATGTTCTAGTATACACAAATTACTTTGGAACTATGTATGCAGATCTCAATAATACAGTTTTCGATACTAGCGAATATATATCGCACGATAAAATATTTTGATGATTTTTAATAATACATCTGTGTGAAATATTTGTTTTATTTTATATTTCGTTAACATATATTTTATAAACCTAACTTACCTGCAATTTTTTCCTATATCGATTATAATGGACTCGATTTCATTGTAACTAATCGATTTTAGGGAATCAGTAGTACAACACTCACAAATGTCACTATTATTGTGTTGGAAATATAGTTTTCATTTGTAATGGTTGGTATAAAATAACTTCAAATCTGAGTTTCAAAGCAACAAGGTCCGTGCCAACTCTTAATATTACTTGCGCAGTGAGAGGAACTTTTATAGGGTAAATAAGAATTAAAACCTCTTTTGGAATGAATTGTTAGGTCTTAGAAAAAAGGTATGATTGTTGTGATTTACGCTGGATGACGTCACTTTTGTAATCCTATCGAGTTCACGTTAGCCAGCAAACGATGCGTCGTACTGTCAACGATTGCCTCCTGCGTAAACGTACGGGGAACTCGATACGATTACGTTACGGAGTATCGAAATGTTCGTGCTTGGGCTACTGATAATAACCTATCTGCGATCGACAATATCTCAGTCTGGATTGTCAGACTTGCCAACTTTGTCAATCAAAAACAGGCAAACTTGTTGATTTAGTTAATTAGCTTACGTTTCAACATCTAATTTATATTTAATGTTTTGTTTATTTTATCGCTAATCCAAGAGAAAAATAGCACTTAGTTGACCTTTCTTTTTTAAATTATCAGTCTTACTTATAAACGCTACTTAAATTTTAAGCATTACTTAGCCGCTGATTAGCAAAATTCCTTACTCATAAACGCTACATAACTTTATCCAGTTCCTAAGTACTGCTTAAATCAGCTGTCAATTTAAACACCGTCCAACCCATGTTTAAATATTTAAGTAGCAAGATGGCGCCCATATTTCTGATCAGCTGATTTAGTTACTATTGGGTTATTGTCAAGGAGGCATACAAAACTATAAACACGACATACTCTGTTAATAAATCTTAAAAATATAGCAAGTAGAAACATACATTGGATGATGAAATAAATATTATGCGTAACCTACGTACTTTTCGTGATCTTATTGAAGAGTATACCGCAGGTACAGTTCCTGTATTAAGAATATAAGGATTGTGCCAGACTCGTATATTCCTATTCGAAGTATTAAAAGGCAACTTGGAAAACGATGCGCTCAATGAGTGGTGTAGGTTTTTCAGTATTATAGCACTATTTACGTTGATATATATGAGTAGGGTGTTGCTGAACATTGGGTGGAAAACAGTTCTCCATGTCATGATTATGGCCGGAAAGGTAGCGGGTATACTATACCTGCTACTAATAAAGTTGATTGTCGATTATAAAATCAAAGCCAAACCTTTTTACATTTTTGTTCTCGTGTTGTTCTATGCGTTGTTAGCGAATATTTTAAATATGTTGTTGCTTTGTATTTTGTATTGATATAGCTGAGATATATACTGACCCTACATAAGGGGGATATATCTCCCTAGCCTAATAATTGTAGGTATATATAATCCTTGTTAGGATAGGACGATTCAATATTACTCTATACCTACTATACTAGGTATAGAGCTCAAGCCTTTAAAACGTGAATACACGTAGAAGACAAAAACACATACATAACTTTATATACATACATATAATCACGCCTGTATTCCCCGAAGTGGTAGGCACAGGTAAATATTCATGTTTCGGTCAATTGGGTTTTGTCCCATGTAATAGGCGGCAAGCCTATTGCCATTCACCGGGCACAGTTTCAGGGTCATACAAAATCATTTCTTTAACACACTAGATGAAACACATGAACATATAACGGCCTTTATAATATTACTGTGATTTAAAGAATTGCTATAGAATGATTAAAAAATATGAAGTTTGGAATCTTGCTTTCATAGAAAAAAACGTAGACATAATTGGGCATAAGTATTGTTTGGGATGGAAAAAGATAACTTCCAGCGGGATTTGACGGTATTCGGGCTTCCATAATGCATTTTCAATTATAGTATGGAATAGGTTGCTGGATCGAATTCATAGAATATTAGGGCACTTTGAATTTACCATATTGCAAAAAAACTAGCTTCAGAAGTCTCCAGTACGCCTAACCATATGTACAAAAATCGGTAGGTCTACAAAGAACAGTATTTTTTTTACTTTTTAATTTCAAGATTTTCAGCACTAGATACATACTTTTTGGCAATTTGGGTCTTTCATAATACATTTTAGTTCAATGTTGTCAGTTTAAAATACGTTCGACCTCATTATCCATTGTTTAGCTAAATAGTTGCTAAGTAGCGTTTATAAGTAAGAAATATTTATGCATTACTTAAACACTGTTTAGTTATGTATTACTTAGCAACTACATAGCGGATTTTTTATAAGTAAGGGGGTATGTGTATTGATAATTTTTAAACACGCGAAAGTCGTAATTATGTGGAAAAAAAATGCCAAACTTAACTACAAAAGCGACAAAGTTTAAATTTTTTAATTTTCTGCTATACATCTCCGTTTACACAGAAAAACTAAACAAATGTTCTAAAAGTAGGTATATTCTAAGTTATAAATATATGTTTTATATCAGAGTACAATCAATAAAAAAAACAGTAAGCGCTTTTCAATACTTAAATTATAATTGGTTGAACTACCCACTTCTTTGAGACGATTGACACTGGTTTCTGCGATGGCTCTCTGGTCACTCCTAACAGGGTGTCCACGCTGCTCGTTGCTGGGATGATGAGTTCTACAATGCATACATCGTCGGTGTCATCTTCAGCACTAGGACAATTTTTGTTAGAACACTTTCGTTAGACTTCAGGGCGGGAATCAAAACCCGCGTCCATGGACGACGCGGGTTTGATTCCCGCCCGCAACAATAATTTTGTGGTCCAATAATTTGTAACACGCGATAGTGTTGGAATCATATTTAGAAATACGCCTTTAATAATTTAAATACTTTCCCTTCTTCATTAACACCTTATACTGGTCTCTGCTATTTTGATGTCTCAGGCAAAACTTACTGCATTATAGAAAAAACTTTGTCTATCTGGAAATCCTCCACCAATCAACCACGCTTCTTTCTGTTAGCCTATCATTAAACGGAAAAGCAGAAAAAAAGCACAATAAATATATTTTTAAATATTAAGTATTATATAAAAAGTGTTAAAAACTTGATTGTTAAACAAGATAATTACTAATAATAACAAATATTTTAAAAGTATTTTAAGAAAACATTTAATTAATTATTTAATAAAACACTTAAAAAATCTTTATAAAAATGATATATATCTAGTGACAATTCCGACTAATTTCCTTTTAAGCCGACGTGACGTCACAAACGCCACGCAGCCAAACCGGAAGAGTATTCGACGCGTTTCGCTTCTAAACGAAGCATCCTCAGGAGGTCTTGACTCTACGAGCGCACGATCGAGACTAAACGTCCGGCGGCCAAACACGGCTTTATATAGGGACGATCATGATACACGGCTCTTTGTTCGTAGCTTACAATAGAAAAGATATACGTTTTTAAAGTGACAATTACATAAAAATGGTTTGTGAATTGTTTAAATATTATTTTTAAGGTATATATGGTATGAGTCGTGTTTGTAAACATGTGAAATATTGAATAATATAGTAAACAACATTAAAAAACTAGTTCTTAACTTAATATTATGCACAGAACGGCGGCTTGCACGATGAGTCAGTCACAGGACCAGTTTGCAGCTTTTCGGGACACGTAGGGATGACACGGTGAGTGGCTTGACTGGCAGGGTGACGTCATCACTGGTTGCTGGTTCGGCGGGTAGCTTGGCTCGGCAAGTTGGCGGCTTCCACGTTGAACCAGTCACAGGACCAGTTTGCAGCTTCTTGAGGCACGTGGGGATGACACGGTGAGTGGCTTGACTCGCAGAGTGATGTCATAACTGGTTGCTAGCTCGGCGGGTAGCTTGGCTCGGCACGTTATGAAAAAATAATCACCGAAAATTACAAAAACATGTTTAACTAGTTTGTGGCGGCAAATTATCACTAAAAATACGTAAAAGTGGGGGTGAAACCAAATGAGTCTGTTCATTCAGCAGTGAAACGCCTACACTATGTTTTAATATTTCTAACTGTTCCAATACACACAATCTAAACCCCTTATCACAACAATGTAAGATTTTAAATGTATTACTTATATTTATTGTTGGAGACAAGACAAGCCTTGGCGACAACAGGGTATAAAAGGCAGCGCGCGCAGCAGCCGCGCCCCTATTCGACCGCCGTCTGTTGCTGAGGCAACATCTCCTAGCCACTTTTTTTATTTGCTTATGTTCTTTAACTATTGTTCAGTATTAATGTCAATTTCATGTTTCCTTATTTATTTGGTTTATTAACTTCTCTTATTTTTGCTTACAGTATAACTGTTTGTGTTTAATTTCAATTAAAACTAAATTGTACTTTACGAGTAATTTTGTATTTAAAAAAAAGTAATTCTGGTCGAATTCCCAATATCAGAAGTGGGATAGGACTTACGTTAATCCTATCAATTTTTTTTGTTTTCTTTTGTTTTGTGTTGTTGTTGTTCTGTTACAGTAAAATGTCGGACCATGTGCGTTGTACCGATCGGCTTCGTAGTCGAGAACGGCGACGCAGTAGGTACCGAGATCGCACGCCAGATGGAAAATTAAGGCGTGAAATGGAGCTTATGATGGAGCGGATCAAGACATTGGAGGAACAGTCTCTTGCAAGACCGGGTCGGTCAGCTGATCGTTGCCCTTCATCAAGACGAAGCCCGCCGCCACGTCGCCGCCGGTCGCGTACACCGCCGCCACGGCGCCAGTCACGCACACCGCCGCCATCAAGGTGTGCAACTCGCACGCCGTCGGCGCCACTTAGGCGCGCTTCGCGTGCGCCGTCTATACCATCATCACGTGAACCGCAAGTAAGCCAACGGGTAGAAACAGCATCGGTGCACGTCCCCGATGAAGTTGGTGCACCATCGGCAGTAATGCAGGTAATGGAGACTGATCGGATTGTTGAAGCGATTCGCTCAATCAATAGTGCGGTCAAGTCTAGCCAACACTTTTACATTTCGCGTTTCGATCCCCATTTGCATAACATTGACGACTGGTGTGAAGAAGTTGATCGCGCAAAAATTTTTAACCAGTGGAGTGATCACGAGTGTTTGTCACGTATAGGAAATTGCCTTAAGGGTGATGCTGAAGTGTGGTTGAATGAGTGGGTGACGAGCGATCGCACGTGGAGTAGTTTCAAGAGAGAGTTTAAGCCATTGTGTCCAAAAACACCCGACATAGCCAATATTTTGTATGAAGTAATGAGCACAAATTCAGATAACTACTCAACATTCGCGGACTATGCTCGCCGTTCGCTACTTCGGCTTCGCATTGTCCGGGGTCTTTCAGATGAACTTATCTCTGCCATAGTAATACGGGGTATCTCAGATCCACAGATTCGAGCGTCAGCCACTAATGCTAAACTTTTGCCGGACGATCTGGTCGAATTTTTATCAGTATATGTAAAAGCGGGTACGTCTACAAACAGTGCATCACGAATTCAAATTACGTCTCATAAATCTATGTCTGCGAAAAGTAAGATATTGCCTGGTTTAGGTTTTAGGAAACGACGATTTGAGGATGGCAAGTGTTTTTCATGCGGTCTTGAAGGTCACCGCCAAATCGAGTGTCATAAGCGGTTCAAACCGAGTCAAGGGGAAGACCCTTCTACCAGCGGTATTAATACTTCAAATTCGAAGCCTGATTTTGTGAAACCAAAATCGGAGGTATGTTCTTTCTGTAAGAAGCCGGGGCATAAAATTGATACTTGTTTTGCAAAATTAAAGTCGGAATCGCGTAATAAGAATGATGTTAATTTCTGTGCCGAAAATTTAACTACCCGCAAAAGTGATGTCGTAGTGGCTGTAATTCATGGCATACCGGTAGATGTATTGATAGATAGTGGGTCCACTATATCACTTATCTCATCGTCACTATTGAAGCACTTTGGGTGTGGACGTAAGCCGTCATTTCGGGTGTTAAAAGGACTCGGTAGTCAAGAAATCGAAAGCACTTCATTTGTTACGCTGCCTATTGAATTTGACGATATTACCCTTGAGGTTGATTTATATGTTGTCGCGTCTGAGTTCATGAACTCACCAGTGATAGTAGGTACGGACGTATTGAACAGAGAAGGTGTTCAATATGTTCGAACCCGGGATTCTCAGTCACTTAGTCGGCAAGTAAAAGTCACTCATACGGTGATGACCATTCAGTCAGATTTAGAAACGTTGATCAATACACCTATAATTGGCGATCACTACCAACAGTTGATCGCCATTATCACAGAGTTTGCTCAACATTTCATAGCAGGTACTGCCACATCTACAGTAAACACTGGTAGTATGACTATCCGCCTGACCAGTAGCGCGCCTGTTAATTATCGTCCATACCGCCTTTCTCACGCAGAAACACTTCGTGTTCGAGAAATAATTAATGATTTGTTAGACAAGGGGATTATTGAAGAATCGGAGTCTGAATACGCGAGCCCCTGGTTTTGTGACCCCCGAGGGTCATTTTCATTATTTGAAAATGCCGTATGGTTTGGCCAATGCGCCAGTTGTGTACCAACGTATTATAACCAAAACACTGCGAAAATTCATTGATGCTGGTGAAACCCTGGTGTATATTGATGACGTACTCATTCTGAGCCAAACCATTGCTCAGGGTATTACCCTTTTACGCGAGGTGTTACTGACTCTGACTGAGGCTGGTTTTTCTATAAACTTAAAAAAATGCTCCTTTTTAACTACAAATATTGAATACCTTGGCCGTAGCATTAGTCAGGGTCAGGTGCGACCGAGCTTAGATAAGGTAAAAGCTTTGACTGAGGCTCCCAAGCCGACAAACGTAAAGCAGGTTCGCCAGTTCATGGGCCTAGCCAGTTATTTCCGCAGGTACATACCAGGCTTTGCTCAGAAGACAGCATGCATTGCCGCTCTTACTAGAAAGGGGATAACTTTTAATTGGGGCCCAGACCAACAGGCTGCTGGTGAGTACATACTCCAATGTTTAACCAGTGAGCCTGTTCTTGCAATTTACGACCCTTCATTACCGATAGAAGTTCATACCGACGCGAGTTCTATTGGGTATGGAGCTGTTTTGATGCAGACTCACGAAGGGAATCGGAAAAGAGTCGTAGCCTATTTTAGTAGGTTAACACAGGGTGCTGAGGGTAAGTACCACTCGTACGAACTCGAAACACTAGCTGTGGTTAAAGCATTGGCGCATTTCAGACATTATCTTGTGGGTATGCGTTTCACCGTGGTGACTGACTGCAACGCATTAAAACTTACACAGCGTAAGAAAGATTTGTTGCCCCGAGTGGCTCGGTGGTGGGTATACCTACAAGATTTTGATTTTGGACTTGACTACCGAAAGGGGACATTTATGTCTCACGCGGACTATCTAAGTCGGAACCCTGTCAACGTGTGCACAGTTCAAAAACCGCAGAGCTGGGCTCAGGTTGCCCAGGCTTCCGATGAGGAGACTCACGGGCTTAAACAAAAACTAACAGACGGACAATTAGATGTAACACGTTATGTCATAAAAAACGACATTCTTTACTTCTGACATACACCAACTGGTGAACCTCCTCGACTGCTTTGTTATGTCCCAAAAGGCCATCGTCTTAGCCTATTACGAATATTTCATGACGAACACGACCATACTGGTGCTGACAAAACAACTGATCTTATAACAAAGCACTTCTGGTTTCCGGGTTTGCGGGGTTTTGTAGAAAAGTATGTCGCACATTGTTTAGTCTGCATTTCTCATAAAAAAGTCCCGCGCGCCCGTCTCCAACCCATTCATTCGTGGGAAAAACCTGAGTTGCCTTTTGAGACGATTCATGCGGACACATTGGGTCCGTTACCAGAAGTAAATGGATATCGTCATGTACTGGTTGTGATTGACGCGTTCTCTAAATTTTGCCTCCTTTATCCAATGTGTCGGCAAGACTCTAATGAATTAAAATGCCACTTCACAAATTTGATCTCCCTGTTTGGCACACCAAAATTGTTAGTTTCCGACCGAGGTCGTATGTTTCAAAACACTGATTTCCTAAACTGGGTTCATGGGATGGGTTGTGATACTCACTTTATCACGCCCGAGATGCATCAGTCAAACGGGCAAGTCGAACGGTACTGTCGAACGATTCTCAATATGACACGCATAGAGTCAAACCAACGACAACATGAATGGCCAAAAGTTCTCTGGAAGATTCAACTAGTCCTGAATATTACAAAGCACCGTACTACGCAATATTCTGCCCTCAATCTGTTGGTGGGCATCGAAGCTGCAACCCCTCTCATCCGTAGCTTAGTACGCGATGTTGCGCTGGAGGGTTCTAGCCCCAACAGAGAAGCCCTGCGTGAGATGAGTAGACAGCGTGCTTCTGAACGACTTAAGCAAAATCAACAAAACCAGGATGCCTACGTTAATCTGGGAAGGAGACCGCCACGCGGCTTTGAACTTAACTCTTTGGTTTTTGTAAGAAAGCAGGCACAATCTACGGGGAAGCTGGACTCCTGCATGCGTGGCCCGTACCGCGTTGTAAAGGCTCTCCCACATGGGCGGTACGAGCTACACCTCCTCACTGGCTCATACGGGAAGACTACGCAAGCGGCGGCTGAGTTTATTGTCCCATGGCGAGGAGAGTGGACTCCTGAGACCTGTAGTGCCTTTTTCGATGGCTGTTTAGAGTTTCTGTTAAACTGTGATAAGACAACGCCTCACGTCGTGCCTCTGTCTTATCTGGGATGGTTTTATGGCCGGACAACGCCTCACGTCGTGCCTCTGTCCGAGCCGCAGATAAGACAACGCCTCACGTCGTGCCTCTGTCTTACCTGGGATGTTTTTATGGCCGGACAACGCCTCACGTCGTGCCTCTGTCCGGGCCGTGGATAAGACAACGCCTCACGTCGTGCCTCTGTCTTATCTGGGATGTTTTTGTGGCCGGACAATGCCTCACGTTGTGCCTCTGTCCGGACCGCGGATAAGACAACGCCTCACGTCGTGCCTCTGTTTTATCTGGGATGTTTGGATGGCCGGACAACGCCTCACGTCGTGCCTCTGTCCGGGCCACGGATGAGACAACGCCTCACGTCGTGCCTCTGTCTCATCAAGGATATGTGGAAGGTCGGATATTGCTTCACGTAGTGCCTCTGTCCGGGCCGTGGTTAAGACAAAGCTTCACGTAGTGCCTCTGTCTTGCCTTTTCCTTGAGTTATTTATTTTTCATGTTAAATTTTAAGCCTGGGTGCCTTACCTGTGTATTTTTGTATTAGTTTTACTTTATTTACTTTTATGTTATGTTGATAGTCCTATTGCATACATACCTTGCATACGTTTTGTGTCATCCGGTTTTATTTGTATGAGTGCCCTATGGCACATACGTTACATTTGTGCAGATGCAGATGCTGAGGATGCTGAGTCCACTCTCGCCGCCGCTGAGCGTCCCAGGCAAGATGAACCACCGTCAGGTGCAACTATGGCGGGCAATGAGCCACAGCCAGGCCCGTCTGGCATGCAGACACATGCTGAGTTACCACTTGAAAAATCGAGTGCAAGCGCGGTGACACATCCATTCGCCATGTCTACGGCAACCGTCGCAGCTGAGCCACGGGTCCACATAACGCCAGAAGACCAGTTGGAGGCAGGAGCTTCAATGCCCTTATTGGAAACAGAATTGCAGAGCTAATAGGAAGAGAGAGGAGCCCGAGGACGGACTCCGTTCAGGAGAGGCCGTGTTGGAGACAAGACAAGCCTTGGCGACAACAGGGTATAAAAGGCAGCGCGCGCAGCAGCCGCGCCCCTATTCGACCGCCGTCTGTTGCTGAGGCAACATCTCCTAGCCACTTTTTTTATTTGCTTATGTTCTTTAACTATTGTTCAGTATTAATGTCAATTTCATGTTTCCTTATTTATTTGGTTTATTAACTTCTCTTATTTTTGCTTACAGTATAACTGTTTGTGTTTAATTTCAATTAAAACTAAATTGTACTTTACGAGTAATTTTGTATTTAAAAAAAAGTAATTCTGGTCGAATTCCCAATATTATATATATTTTAAATGTATTACCGTGTCATCCCTACGTGTCCCGAAAAGCTGCAAACTGGTCCTGTGACTGACTCATCGTGCAAGCCGCCGTTCTGTGCATAATATTAAGTTAAGAACTAGTTTTTTAATGTTGTTTACTATATTATTCAATATTTCACATGTTTACAAACACGACTCATACCATATATACCTTAAAAATAATATTTAAACAATTCACAAACCATTTTTATGTAATTGTCACTTTAAAAACGTATATCTTTTCTATTGTAAGCTACGAACAAAGAGCCGTGTTTCATGATCGTCCCTATATAAAGGCGTGTTTGGCCGCCGGACGTTTAGTCTCGATCGTGCGCTCGTAGAGTCAAGACCTCCTGAGGATGCTTCGTTTAGAAGCGAAACGCGTCGAATACTCTTCCGGTTTGGCTGCGTGGCGTTTGTGACGTCACGTCGGCTTAAAACGAAATTAGTCGGAATTGTCACTAGATATATATAATTTTTATAAAGATTTTTTAAGTGTTTTATTAAATAATTAATTAAATGTTTTCTTAAAATACTTTTAAAATATTTGTTATTATTAAAAATGGATTTCCGCAAAGTAACGCCTGAATCTATTCATTAAGATAATTACTTACCACCAAAAGTTATTGTGTCACATAATTTGATAACTGCAACGTCGTTACGAATTAGTTCAAAGTCCCAATCTGGGTGCGTAACAACTTTGACAGAACTGACTCTAGTGCCTCCAACGAAAATTGTCCTAGTGCCGAAGACGACATCGACGACGTATGCATTGTAGAACCCATCATCCCAGCAACGAGCAGCGTGGATCACCCTGTTGGGAGTGACCAGAGAGCCACCGCAGACACCAGTGTCAATCGTCTCAAAGAAGTGGGTAAGTAGACCAGCCTAAGCAAATAATAATTTTGTCAAATGGGTTTTCAACCAATTATAATCTCAATATTGAAAAGCGCTTATTGTTTTTTTTATTGATTGTACTCTGATATAAAACATATATTTATTACTTAGAATATACTTTAAGAACATTTGTTTAGTTTTTCTGTGTTAACGGAGATGTATAGCAGAAAATTCAAAGTTTAGAACTTTATCGCATGTTACAAAATTACAAATATCCGATACGAAAAATTTAGGTCATGTGCGGGATTGAAGAAAAAAAAACCTATCGTATATTTGTAATTTTGTAATGTAAATCCGCATAGCAGGCGTTATTGCAAACATAACAATATTAAAATTTATCGCTTGTGTTAAATTTTGGATTTTTTTCTATATACATAAACGACATTCGCGAGTTTAGGTTAAAATTATCAATACACACACTTTATAAAAGAAAGATCAACTAGGTGTGATTTTCTCTTAGTTGGCGATAAAATAAACAAAACATTTATGATTTTAGTTGTAGAAACGAAAGCTGATAAACTAAAGCAACAAGTTTGCTTGTTTTTGATTTACATATGTGTGAGTTGAATAAACATACTTTTATTATATTATTACAAAATTACAACGAGGGTAAAAATTATAGTCATTTGCAGTAGTATAAACCTACGCTGTCCACCCCTACAGCCAGGGTATGCTCTTACCGCTAAGCCAACATGACATAATTATGACGTATGACTCTAATAATATTATTTTTCCGGTCGTCTTTAACCATCGTATGGGGATGGAGCGACATATATTGGAAGGCTTAAGGTATATTCAAATTTTATATACTATTTCTATCATGTTCCTACCCTTTAAGTCTCGTTTAACTAGAAAACGTTTAATGTAAGTTTAATAGTATCAAAACAGATGGAGCTGACCCTTTCTGAAACATGCAAACGTTTGTAACACGACTACATACTTAGATAATATTGCGATAAGCACTCTTGTATGCGAGAATATAGAGTTAAGTGTTAGTCTTTGACTTGTACTATGTGGTGATTTTGTGATTTTATTTTAAAATTTCTATCCTTCCTTGTACAAATATTCAATGACAATACAAGGAACAAGGTTTTATAGCAGTTTTATTTAAAAAATTTAAGCATCTCATCATCAGAGGTTTATCATTCAATATTTCGTGAAGTTGAAGAAAGTAAACTGTCTTAACTATGATGTACTTTCAATGCAAGCAAATTCTTATTTAAAATAATACAGCTAATGAGCTATAAAACATTTTTTTGTTTAAGTTCCCGTGAGTATAAGACCAAAACAATAACATACAATACAAGAAAAAAGAATACAATAACTGGCTGTACTCACGCGTATTGGTTGTGATTGTCGACCTAGGTTTCGGGCATGTCCGATGCCCTTCATCAGGTGAGTTCACACATCTAAATCACGTTGATCTAGACGCGTACATATAAAAACAATGTCAAATTCATTAATTGAATAATTGAATGCCACCATAATACGAGTATCGTAGGTCTTTGCTATCATAGAACGTGAAATCATGTACCTAGTAGTCTTTAAATGTGTAGGATTTACTTAGACTGGTTCGCACTTAGTTTATAATTTAGTCACTTTGTTGTATTTTTCAAACGTTCTATCGTGAATATATAACAGCTGTTGTTACATCAATTATTTTTTCGAACCAGAAAGTCTTTAAATACTACATATTATGTACACGGGAATTGTTTATACAAAAATGGCTAAGATTAAAACGTAAAATATTTTGTAGATAAAACATAAAAACATTTGAAATTTTGCTTAGAAAATAGAGCACCTAGGACATAATATAGCTTGATACTTTTATTCTTGATACTGAGTAATGACGAAATAAATACATATTTTTTTAATGTAATTCTAGTCGTCTATATCACCAGACAAATTAGGTTCATTTTGCTTCTAGATACGTTTTATTTTTTCTAGGTACGTTTTCTTAAATTCGGCTAAAGATTGAAGTCTCGTAGTGGTTATTGCCTAGTTATTCTATCATTTATGTAACATTGGATGAATTATTATGAAATTATGTGCACAGTACAAAATTACAAATTAACAAGCGAAAAAATTACGAGTCAAGTGCGGAATATTTGTACATACAGTATCTCTATGTAAGGCCATAATTTTGATGCTTTCACTACTTGGATGGGTGACCGCTAGTAGAATGTACAACAGCGCTTTCCTGCTGCAGAAGATATGTTGGCTTGATAGATGTTCTGGGATACTTGGCATGGTTGTTGGCCATTTTGCTAATTACCAAGTAGAAAATCTGTCGCGAACACGTGAGATTTCAGCACTTGATATCCAGTGCTATTTTCAAGTTTAATCCTCTTTACCACCTTCGACCACATCATCACTTACCATGTGAGATTGCACTCAAAGGTTCACTTATCACTAAAAAAATACAACACAAACAAGTAGAGAATACGTAGCACGTACCTGGTATGGGAACTGTCCCAGTATAGCTAACGATCCACCAGCAACTCTTCCATTACTAAGTGCGGCTTCTTCTTCCATACGGAGCTTCTTTGCTAAAGGAATTGCATAATTCTTGTTGTATGCATACGCAGAAATAGGCTTACTGGGCTCTAAACTTTTAGCATAAGCTAAGCTCACCAGAGCTAACAATAAAAACCGCTTCATTGCACCTTGTAAATACGAAGGCAAAACCTTCACTGATGTGCTAATTAATAGTCATATTATTTTTATAATTTCATGGGTAGGTATATACTTGTAGCGGATATGCTAAGCCTGATAACAAAAAAAAATATCTCATCTAAGTGGCTCAGTCATAATGCGTAATAATCTAGATAAAAAAATATTGAGTTACAAATATAGAGCAATTTCAGTGCAATAACTTCAAGCAAAACAGTCGCGACACGTGGCATATTTAAACTGTAGGACGCTACGGTCTCTTTTGCAGTGTTTTGTAACAGAAAAATATATTGCTTTCACTTTTCTGTGGTTTTGTTGAAACTGTTGGGAGATGCCAATTAAGTGCTGTGCCAATTTTCTGAAGTAATTATTTGTCGTATATTATTATTATATTATTACATTTTTTAGTTTACAAACTGTGCAACTATGACGCAACTTAAGTGTGTTTCATTCTAGGTTTAACCTGCTAAACTTCCTTACAAAATTAGAAATATACGATAGGAAAAATTTAACTCATGTGCGGGATTCGATCCCGCGTCCATCCACCCCTTTAGCCGGGGTATGCTCTAATCAATTGAGCTAACATGACATGACTTCATAACTCAAATCTTTCCTATTTGGGATGGAGCGACATCTATAACTCATATATTCATTAAACGTCAGATCTCACTAAAATTGAAATGGGACACAATGACAAGCACCTGCTGTCGAATATAAAAAAATATATAATCTGTATATCCTGCAAAGAGTTATTTTATTTTATTTTTCAAGGATTTTCAACAGCTTCTTATAAAATTATAACACTTAATCCAATAAAGGTTATCACAAATAGAACAAATAAATACACAAGACAATATAGATATTCAAATAATAGTTACACTATAGCTAAAAACAGGTAAAAAAGGTCAAAGCCATAAAAATATATCATGCAAGTAGTAATTACTTGAATGAAATATTTATATCGATGTTGATGAATGAAAAGTTGAAGATGTTGAATGAAGCATAATTGAATTAAGCTTAATTATATTGAAGCAGTGATGGCAACCTGCTGCGCGGCTGTCCATAGCCAATGGGCTATGGACAGCCGCGCAGCAGGTTCATGGTTCGAATCATGCCGCGGGCTTCAGCTTCACCGTGTGGTGGCAGGGCATTTTTCGAATGCCCGCCTGGCTAGCGACCACCCCCAAGTAGAAAATCTGTCGCCAAGCAGCTAACGGTGTGTTCCGGCAGCAGTCCTTGAGAGCCAGTGAAATTACAGGCACATGAGACCTAACAATATGTCTCAAGGTGACGGGCGCAGTGCAATTCGTGACTTGTGCCGAAATGCATCTGTTATAGGCAGAGGTTAACCGTCCGCTTAATATCAGGTGGACCTCGAGCTTGTTCCGTCACAATTACATAAAAAAAGGTAAAATAATTTAACAACAAAAAAATTATGACAAATCAGATTCTGAATAGTATTTTTTCTCATAGTAAATGAATCGACATACGGGGAATAATTTGAGTTGAAATTTCTAAAAGTGCGTGGGATATAAGAGTTTTGACGATACCTAATGCTACAGCGGGGGACTAAAAGATGAATATAATATTTTCGTGATGACAGGGACGGCACGATAACATTGATTTCATTGGGTAATGTAGAACAAACTATTCTACTGAAGACAATATTATGCAGGAAGGAAAGTTCAGCTGCCTCCTTTCTTTTTTAAAGAGGTAAAAGGTGAAAATGCCTGCAACTTACTTCATAATCGAAGTCGTTCGGAATTTTAGCCTTAAAGCTAATGAATCGAAAATCTTTATTTCAAGGCTTTTCAAGGAGGGTTATATATTTGTCATAACATGGGCTTCAAACTTGAGGGCCATACTCAAGCTGACTAAGGAATAAAACAAAACCTTTAGGGTTTTAATGACCTTAAAGTCTTTAGTAACAATAAGTATGAAAGTCCAAAGTTTTCATGGCTTTAGTCATGATGCTCTCGTCATGCTTGTCAAAAAGAAGCTTGGAGTCAAGAGTGACAATAAGATCGATAATAGTTTTTGCAGGAGTCAGTTTTTGCAAGAGACTGGCCGTTAATTATATAGTCGTAACTAAGGGATGTACTTGATCTACTCAAAGTTATACCGCAGCATTTACGTATGTTAACATCTAGTTTATTAAGTTAATAGTATAATAGGAAGTTAAGTAAGGAATAGTTGTGAAGGCTATCAAGATCCGTTTGTAGTAGACCTGAGTCTTGCATATTTTCAATAACTTTATAGATTTTTATATCGTCTGTAAATTATAGATACTGAGATTTTTAGAAAAAACAGTGACCGGTATCATTCATAAAGGTTATAAATAGTAGAGGACCAAGAATCGATCCATGCGGGACGCCGGATGATTTAGGTAATGAGATCAACGATAATCCACACAATACAACAGTTTTTAACGATCACTAACATACGAGGTAAACCACCTGAGCAGATCCCCCCTTATTCCATCTGTGTATAGTTTCGCGAGCAGAATGGAATGGTCAATCCAATCAAATGCTTTGCTGTAGTCGGTATAGACTACATCAACTTGCTCCTCACCTTCCATCCCAGCGGTCACCGCATCCGTGAATGAGACCAAAACCGTGCTGCTGCTGTACGAAATAGTGCATGAGAGCCACATATAACTTATCATGGATCACTTTTTCGAAGACCTTGGCCAGAACACAAAGCTTAAACATCGGTCTATAATTTGAGATACTCCTTTTTTGTTCCTTTCTTGTGGATAGGCGTCACCGTTACAGTTTTCCAAACTTTAGGCATCATACCATCGGAAATTGGTTTATAAACTAACCGGATACACCAAACTATCAGCACAACATTGCAAAAGGTGTGTAAGCCATCCGGCTCAGCTGTTTTTTTAACAATCAAGATTTTTTTATATGACTGGAAGGGTCACTGTAACAGAACTCACATCAGCCATAGAATTAGCCGCGTTGGATTGGTAAGTAGGGGAAACTGAAGGTCGTGAGGAGGCTGATAAATAATTTGAGTTAATATAATTTAAAAAGGCGTCACTAATATCATCACCAGAGTCAATACATATGCTCTTGTATGACATTGGTGATGGATATGCGTTATGTTGTTTATTTGATTTATTAAAGGACCAAAACGCTTTCGGAGTATCACGAATAAAGCATTATATTTGCGTAATATTAATAAGGTAACATATATGTTCCACTTTCTTCACACGCTCCCGCAAGAGCTTGAAGAAATGTGGATTCGAAATGTTATCATAAATTTTAATTTTGTGGTGGTGTTTGTTTTTTCATTAACTATCTTATTTAAAGCAGGTGAGTACCAGACAGGATAATTGGCTGGGCGTACCCATTTGTGCGGCACATATCTATTCCTCAGGTCAGCAATCTGTTAAAAAGTTCAACCGACTCGTCTATACTTTTACATGAAAGCAATGCCTGCCAGTCTTGTTTATTTAGTTCAGATGGCCGAGTAGTTGCCTCTGCTATAAAAAAAACTTAGATCAAAGCTAGGCTAAGGAGCAAGGGTACTTTTATGTATAAAGTGCGGTCTATAGATGAGCACCGGATGGAACTTGTCTTCCTCTAAGAGGATTTGGATTCAAGCTACGAAAGACCGATACTTCCTTATCAGAAAAACTAAGTCTAAAATGCTGCCATCATACATATTGGGGACATGATTGAATTGCTTAAAGTTATATAAATTCATAAGATCTAAAATTTCCAAATGGTTGCAGTCCGACATCTTAATTGAGAGTAAAATGTGTGAATGGCCAGGAGAATTAGTCCATTTAATGCCTCTTTGATTAAAAACACCCTAAATAAAATATTTATCGTATGCATTGTCGGACGCAATCGATGGTATCATATCACAGAAATTTTCTAGTTGAGTTGTAAGTTTTGTTCCATGAGGTAAAAACATCCCAAGTTAACAGGTGGTCTTGTTTCAGTCAATTTTTTGGTTGGTTTTGTACTTAAGTTTTGGCATATTTGTTCTTTATAACTACGACTTTTGCGTCTTTAAAAAATATCAATATACAAAATTTTAAAAAGAAAGTTCAACTAAGTGCGATTTTCTTTTTCGCTTTGATCTTGGTTTTTTTAATTTTAGTTTTAATGCAAATAATAGTTACACGATAGCTAAAAACAGGTAAAATATGTCAAAGCCATAAAAATATATCATGCAAGTAGTAATAACTTGATTGAAATATTTATATGGATGTTGATGAATGACAAGTTAAAGATGTTGAATTAAGCATAATTGAATTAAGCTTAATTATATTGCAGTGATAGCTCAGTGGCATTGGCTATGGACTGCCGCGCAGCAGGTCCATGGTTCGAATCCTGCCGCGGGCTTGAGCTTCACCGCGTGGTGAAAGGGCATTTTGCAAATGTTTGCCTGGCTAGCGACCACCATCAAGTAGAAAGCCTGTCGCCAAGCACCTAACGACGTGTTCCGGCAGCAGTCCTTGAGAGCAAGTGAAATTACAGGCACATGAGACTTAACAGCTATGTCTCAAGGTGACGGGCGCAGTGCAATTCGTGACTTGTGCCGAAATGCATCTGTTATAGGCAGAGCTTAGTGCGCTTAACATCAGGTGGACCTGGCGCTTGTTCCATCACACTTACATAAAAAAAAATAAAAAAAATTCAACATCAAAAAATGTATGACAACTCAGATTCTGAATAGTATTCTTTCTCATAGTAAATAAATCGACATACAGGGAATAATTTGAGTTGGAATTTTTAAAAGTGCGTGGGATATAAGAGTTTTGACGATACCTAATGCTACAGCGGGGGACAAAAAGATGAATATAATATTTTCGTGATGACAGGGACTGCACGATAACATTAATTTCAGTGAGTAATTTAGAACAAACTATTCTACTCGAGACAATATTATGCAGGAAGGAAAGGTCAGCTGCCTCCTTTCTTTTTTAAGGAGGTAAAAGGTGATGATGCCTGCATGTAACTTCATAATCGAAGTCATTCGGAATTTTAGCTTTAAAGCTAATGAATCGAAAAACTTTATTTCAAGGCTTTTCAAGGAGGGTTATATATTTGTCATAACATGGGTTCCAAACTTGAGGGCCATACTCAAGCTGACTTTGGACTAAGGAATAAAACAAAACCTTTAGGGTTTTAATGACCTTAAAGTCTTTGGTAACACGAAGTATGAAGCCCAAAGTTTGCATGGCTTTAGTCATGATGCTCTCATCATGCTTGTCAAAAAGAAGCTTGGAGCCAAGGGTGACAATAAGATCGACAATAGTATCAGTTTTTGCAAGAGACTGGCCGTTAATTATATAGTCGTAACTACGGGATGTACTTGATCTACTGAAAGTTATACAGCAGCATTTACGTATGTTAACATCTAGTTTATTAAGTGTAGAGTAGTTGTGAAGGCTATCAAGATCCGTTTGTAGTAGACCTGAGTCCTGCACATTTTCAATAACTTTATAGATTTTTATATCGTCTGCAAATTATAGATACTGGAATTTTTAGAAAACACTGTGACCGAAATCATATATAAAGGTTATAAATAGTAGAGGACCAAGAATCGATCCATGCGGGACGCCGGATGATATAGGTTATGAGATCAACGATAATCCACACAATACAACATTTTTTAACGATCACTGACATACGAGGTAAACCACCTGAGCAGATTCCCCCATATTCCAGCTGTGTATAGTTTCGCGAGTAGAATGGAATGGTCAATCCGATCAAATGCTTTGCTGTAGTCGGTGTAGACTACGTCAACTTGCTCCCCACCTTCCATCCAAGCGGTCACCGCATCCGTGAATGAGACCAAAACCGTGCTGCTGCTGTACGAAATAGTGCATGAGACCCATATATAACTTATCATGGATCACTTTTTCGAAGACCTTGGCCAGAACATAAAGCTTAGAGATCGGTCTATAATTTGAGATACTCCTTTTTTGTTCCTTTCTTGTGGATAGGCGTTACCGTTACAGTTTTCCAGATTTTGGGCATTATACCATCGGAAATTGATTTTTATAGAGAAGACTAACCGGATACACCAAACTATCAGCACAACATTGCAAAAGGTGTGTAAGCCATCCAGCTCAGCTGTTTTTTTAACATGTTCCACTTTCTTAAATGTTCTTAAATGCACTAAAATGATATAAAAATTGGGTCGTCTTTGTTCTCAGGCAACTATTAAACAACCTCATTATAAGTCGTAGTTAGTTATACGGCTACCCGGTCTCCTTTAACAACTGAATCAACAGTATCTCGAGAAACTGTCGATGCATTATCAAGAGCGACACCGGATTTCTGTATAACGCGTGGGTAGCTGTAAAGATAGATTAAGTTAGTCATTAAGAACATTCGACTTTGTTCGGATGCAAATTTAATTAGTAATAAATGTAAAATAAATTATATTATTAAAACTAGTGTTTTATAAAAGGTCTTTCACGCTCCCGTAAACTTGACTCGCGCAACCGATGGTATCGCATAACTAACTGCGCCGTCCTTAGCGAAAACATCTAAAAAGTGTTGTTTTATGTAAATAGTGATTTACGCAATTCTAAAGGTGCGTGTTCGTGATTCGCGATCAATTGGCATGTGTGCGATCCTCGAACCAAAGAAATACAAAGGAGCATGTTGAAGACTGGCTCGTGAGTGAAATTTTCGCCATCCTCTCCCTATACAATTTGTTATAATTGGAATCAAACTTCTCCCATTATCATTTATCTCGTTTACCTAAAATTAGGTCACTGCTAGTTGTAAATATTTAGATACTGTCTGACTTTTGAATCTATATACACCTGCGGGTAAGTAGGTAGAGAGTAATATAGGATTCGAATACTTAAGGCAACCTTGATATATTACTTAAGATAACTGTGTCTTTAGATAAGGTAGTTAAATAAATATCTTAAAATGACGACCATTACGTTAATACCCAGCAAAATGCTTAAGGTAATCCCACTTTTTTACGGTGATAAGCATCACTTTAATTTATTCTTAGGGAAATGTGAATATGTCATTAGTAATTTCCATGGAAATAATGATCAGAACAATTATGTTATGCATACGATAACCATATACCACCATAGACTAACAGATTAAGCTGCGGCTATAATGAGTGAGAGGGAAGTTTCATGGTCTGACTTTACCCTTTTTTTAGCCTCGTTCATGCAATATTTTGGTGGTCCGAGAAATGAAGAACGCATAGCAATTGAATTGAAAAGCTTCAAAATGAAACAGGTTAAAAACTATCTTGACTTTTGCAATCGCATCCAATCCACTAGAGCAGTTCTAATATAGAAATTAAATCTGGTGTCATCTATCTTTAAAACTATTTTCCACATCGGCGGTATATTCCACCCACAATCCCGGTTGAAGTTAGAGTGACGGTATATTTCGATTGCCTCCTGTATCTTACGAGGAACGAAAAACTTCTCTTTCGCAAGCACGGATGCTTTATCGAAGCGTACAAAATGACTGGACCCTGGGATGTGAGCCTGCTCTGCTACCGCCGATCGAACGGTATCCACGTTTTTAACACTTCTAATGTGTTCGGTGAGCCTGGTAGAAACATTTCTATGAGTTTCACTAATGTACGACTTACCGAAGTCACAGGGAATTTGGAACATACCTGATCCCTGTCTTTGGGTAAGCGTAGTAACTGTAGAAATTGACTCGATTAGTGAGGTGTGTCTACAGCCCTACACGGCACATAACGGCGAAAGTGACAGTCTTAGTGAAGCTAGTGACATATCGGACAATTTGACAAGCCGAGACAGTAGCCCAAGCACAAACATTTCGATAGTCCGTAACGTTATCGTATCGAGTTCACCGCCCGTTTACGCAGGAGGCAATGGTTGACAGTACGCCGCATCGTTTGCTGGCTAACGTGAACTCGATAGGATTACAAAAGTGACGTCATCCAGCGTAAATCACAATAATCATACCTTTTTTCTAAGACCTAACAACTCATTCGAAAAGAGGTTTTAAGTCTTATTTTGCCTATAAAAGTTCCTATCACTGAGCAAGTAATATTAAGAGTTGGCACGGACCTTGTTGCTTTGAAACTCAGATTTGAAGTTATTTTATACCAACCATTACAAATGAAAACTATATTTCCAACACAATAATAATGACATTTGTGAGTGTTGTACTACTGATTCCCTAAAATCGATTAGTTATAATGAAATCGATTCCATTATAATCGATATAGGAAAAAATGGTAAGAAGGTTAGGTTTATAAAATATATGTTAAAGAAATATAAAATAAAACAAATATTTCCCACAGATTTATTAATTTATTCAAAATCATCAAAATATTTTATCGTGCGATGTATCTTCGCTAGTATCGAAAACCGTATTATTGGGGTATGTATACATAGTTCCAAAGTAATTTGTGTACATCTTTACCATACATATTTTTCATTGTACATAGCAGTTTTCAATATATAATACTTATTTTCTAACTGTCGTATATGTAAAAAATACTGCACGTAAGTTGCACTAGTAAACTTGTCATCAACTGTTAACAATTATTATTATTTGTAGTTCAATCATAAAATGTAGTATTTCTGACGCACCTTTTTTAATTATATATAGACTGTTGACTTTTAAAAACTTTTTTGGTGTAGGTAGTTGAATTATTTAGATATTTAATTTAATCTTGCAGCTGATCTATTTCATTTGTATTGCAAGAAGCTTCCTCTGCACTGATTTGTTTTATTTATCGATTCAATTAATATTTTTC
Organism: Plagodis pulveraria; assembly: GCA_963890685.1. Classification (NCBI taxonomy): domain Eukaryota; kingdom Metazoa; phylum Arthropoda; class Insecta; order Lepidoptera; family Geometridae; genus Plagodis; species Plagodis pulveraria. The sequence continues at coordinate 18,050,458 of OY982963.1, read as the reverse complement.
TGCGTAACATATGCATATCTGAAATTACAAAAATAGTTTATTTAACTGCACTCGAAAGTTAGTTAATTTTAAAATCAAACAATGTATAGTATTATAAGTATTTAAATAATTGGGATTGTATGTTGATACACATGTTGATTTTTATATAGTATTGAGGTGACATAGTACCTTAAATTCCATGCCATAGCTCTATCGATTCAGCATTTACTTTGAAAGTATATAAGCGACGGAGTTTTGTTTAAATGAACTGAAAAAAAACAACTCAGATTATTATCACAAGCATAGATATGACGTTATTTACGCTATTTATTATTAATTGTATAATATTTAGGTCGATTTTCATATGTTAGATAATAAATATTGCTCTAGCCGTTCAGTTAGCAAGTACTGTGCCAGTTATGTAGAGAAAAATTGATAAAACCTGGTGTTTCAAAATGCTTTTGAGCTAAAGATGTAAATAACAGTCCCTAAAATACACATGTTAAGTTTCGTGGCATAATAAAACATTCCGCGTGATGGTTTATGATCACCAGCTTCGATTATGATATTTCCTAACTTATTGACACTATGAAAAACTATATGTACCCATACCACTGACATTATAAAAAATCGATACTACAAAGGTATCGATACTTTCCTTGAGCAACACTAAACTTACTTTACGTTACGTAAATATTTGTAATTTATATACAAATATATGTAAGTACAGCAATTCGCATGATAACACATACCTACTTAAATTACAATAAAAACCAAGCGATCATTACGCTCTGAAACAATAATGTAATTTCAATGACATATTTTCATCAACTCACCGGTTCTGGATCTCATGGAAATCTATTGTTTAAACATTTTTATTTGTGTTTCGACACCACAGACTTCGCATTTTCTTTGCGATTTCCGTATTGTATTGATGTTCACTATGAAATATTAAAATTTTTGAATAAAATGTATTTGAGGTGATATATTTACTAAGTGCCATGACATACATTATGACATAGAGAAATGTAATATACCGGGAACAATATGATTAGTCTATAGCCATGACAGTCCAGTTGAGTTGTCAAGGTGACAATGACTCGTATCGTATTTGGTAATTTTGGACAGAAATCGGTACACCTGCAATACTTTACCTTATTTTAAGGTTGGTGACGCTGGACTGGTTCCTCTATGATTGATATTCGTCAAATTTAGCTTGATATTTGGTGAAAACCAAACATATTTTTTTCCGGTATGTTACTTTTCTCTATGCGTTACTTGCTCAGTGAACCAAATTTTATTGTAACATCATTAGAGGTATTAAAATAAAACATTATATATAAATTATGGGCTATAAATTCTCAAGCCAAGAATCTACGCCACTGATAATTTACTATATGAATTACAAACAGCTACTATTACACCTTTAAACAGAGGGAGGAGTTTCAAGAAACCCTGAAGGGCCGCCAGCCGGCTTGAAGTGTATTTTGTGCTAAATTTTATGGTGTTTCAGCAGAAAAATAGGCTATTGAGTTCAAGCAGTGCATTCTATAAGTTCTAATTGTTCACTAAAGGTGATTCCCGACAGAACTTTCGTCTCCAGCGGTATTTTACCGTCTGTTCTGGGAAAGAAGAATGCTGTGAAAACCTGGAGTGCGTAGTAATGTACCTACCTAACAGTTTTGCAAAGACAAACCACGTAGCATTTCATGAATGCGCCGTTACTACAAATCGAGAGTGCTGTGACTTGTAACCGTCTAGGCTTAGTGTTGTTTTAAGTTCATATTAATTTTAGGATAATTAAAGCGTTTATTTTGTATTAGTCAGCTTATGGTTGGTTTTTTTTTGGATTATGATTGTATCTGTTACCTATTACATTACCAAAAATAAAGAAATTACTTAACTGTTGGTGTAGTTTTGTCTTTTTATTCATCTACTTTCCTTTATTTTTAAGGAATAGTGTGGCAAACGAGCATGATATCGAACTTACCTAGCCTATAAGATCAGAGGGGGAAGAAAAATGCTTCTCACGGCCCTGCTATGAGTTCGCCACCCAATAGTCTTTTATGCGCCACCAATAGAAGCACACACTGATCCATCTCATCATCACTGTTGTATGCTCAATGCGTGGCAACATCCCACTCACACCGACCTTAGTAGTGGCATGCTGCCACGAATTTTGTCTTAGTCGCGTTTTACAACATCCAACGAGATATCCTATTATCCCTAACCCACGAACTGTTCGGTATATAGGTACCAATAAATGAAACGCACAATTGCACTTCGTTTATTTTTATTAAGAACCAAAAGTCCAATAACACAGCTTCTACGTTTCACATTAAAATCTTCTTCTTCGTAGTGGTTAGAATGTTGGCGTGAGCATGGTCATCACCTCAGAGTTCGTAGGTAGTTAGTCTGAAAATCCGTTGGTATTCCTTTCGTGTCGCTGCCTGTGTTCTTCTGGTGCATTTGTTGACAGCTTTGGTTGATCTTGAAATCTTGAATGCATAGGTGATCTTCTGTGAGCCTTATTGTTTTCAATTTGAGCATGCACAATGAAGAATTTCATAGCAACATTATTGCGCCGCAAGACATATCCAACGAGCGAAATTGGTGCAAATGTGGGCCGGAACGGTGGAATATGGACGCTGTTTGATGCAGAGTTTTGGAAAATGTCCTGAATTGGGTTCATCGTACATTTGCATCACTTCCCTCCAGTGCCATAATTTAATAAATACCTACTTTGCGCCTGGTAAACGACATGGTACAATACTACTTCTAATCTTGCTGCCATGTTTGTAACTCTTTTCATAGGTAAATTATGAATGAACAAACACAATAATAACATGAATTTTCGAAGTTTTACCACAATTGAATACGTTACGTCAGCCATCTGACTGAAAATTTCTCAGTGACATGACATTCGTAGATTTTTGACAGATCCTCGATAGCCAGCCTTCGAGCTTACGTTAGAATTAGGTTCGTGCTCGCGATTTCATACAAAACTTTTTACGTGACAAAACATTCACGTTAAAATCTCGACACATTAGTTGTCAAAACCTTTTTTTCTGTCAAAATTTAGTTCCTTTTACGCACTGTAGAGGCGCTGATCAAATCCTATACAAAATGGTGACATTTCGATACGTTTACGAAACGGTTACGATTTCGCAAGTTATTCGTGCTTGGGCTACTGACCATGCGCCATTGTTACGTTAGTTACGTGCTGAGGCCCGCGCTCACCGCTTCGCGCAACCGTGACTCCCAGACGAAGGGCTACAATATAGCCTGAAACTGGTCGGAATCTATCCAGTAAATATAACGTGAGTATTTGGGACTAATATATTTATATTTATTATTATATATTTATATATGGATTAAGAGTATTGTATAATACTTTGATAATACTTTGATATATAATATTTTGATCAACTACGTGTCATCTTAACATTGCTGTCTCTGAACTCTTTCTGAATAACGTAGGCAATGAACCTGCGCCCCGCAACTGGTACATGCATCAACACAACGCACCATCAACGGTGTCCCCATCAGCCACCTACCACGGCATCACAACCGAACCAGGCATACCACGGACTGGGGAACACCATAACTGGTAACCCACGACCATAACTGGTGACCTCCTTATGCAGAACAAGGAGGTATGACGGACAGCAGTGATTCAGCGAAAACAGCCATCGAGTTAGACGAAGGTGCCGGCGGATCAACAAGTTGGCTGAAAAAAATGCGTGTGTCCATTGACCACGATCTAGGTGAGTCTTTAAAAAAAATAATTTGAAGGTTCCGGCTTTTTCACCGGATGACCCGGAAATTTGCAGTTGCCTGGTTTTTCATTTTTATTGACTGAGTCACCCATAGAAAAAAGGTAAGAATTTTGGGATTTTGGAGCTCAATTCTCAATTCTTTATTGCATCATATGTGGTTATGGTGGTCTTAAATACATTTTTTTAAGTTTTACATATGACTCATTTTGGGTAAAGCAATAGATATAGCTAATAGTAGCAGAGCGACCGATCCCTTTAATAAATAGTTTAATTAATATTTAATTGATAAATTATTGACAAAAGTCGAGTCTTTTTCTTCACTTTTTAGCGTGTTAAATATATTTTTATTGCCATTGATTTATTTTTTCCTGAAGAAAAACAAATACTATAAAAATGTATATGTATAAATGAAATAAACAATAAATTAAGTGATGTTAGTGTGATACGCTTGCCACGTTGTGTGTAATGGGCTAGCATACCACTCTCGTACATAATATATATATTTATATTATTTATCATCATTACATTCGGATCAGAACTGTGCATCGCTAGTTTTGAGCTTGGTAGTATAAGGTTATGTCTAAATCTAAGGGGATATCTTCTAGGTAGGTCAACTTATTTTAAAAAAAATTGAGGGTATTTTTTTACAAATTAACATGTTTCTAGTATATAAAACGACACAAGGGTTAAGATATTATATTTAATAAAATATGGCTTACAACTTTCCATGGCTTTAATATTGGCAAGGATACGTACGCATTTTTTTTTTGGAAAATAAATACATCTTCAGAAAGTACGCTATTTCCCCACAGTATGATTCCATAGCTGAGCCAAGCTTGAGCGAATCCAAAGTAGCTCGTTATGGCTGTGTTAAGGAACTGACCTTAACACAGCCATAACGAGCTACTTTGGATTGGCGCGCCGTAGTTCCCGAAGTGCATATGTGAACTTTGATAATTTTGCCGTTATCTTGAGAACATGGTTTTTCCAATTTATTTGGCTATCGATATCTATTCCTAGCAATGTAGCTGAATTTACACATTCTAATTTATTGCTTTGGTATGAAAAAATTATGTCAAGCGGTTTTTTTTGATACGGGTGAAATTGTATAGTTTTTGTCTTTGAAAAGATTATGTCAAGGTTGTGATCGGTCATCCATGTTATTATATAATTAAACATTTCAGTTAGTTTGTCATTTAATTTAAGATTATTATAGCAAGATGTCAGAAGAGAAATATCATCCGCGAAAAGGACACAGGATTCGTCAATTGTTTTAGCTAGGTCATTAACATATATTAAAAATAGGATACATCCAAGAACGCTTCCTTGAGGGCTAGATTGATTTGTGGTCTTAGGATTTGATCTGACTATATTTATTACCCCAGTATTATAATCAAAGTGTTCGACTTCCACAAACTGCTCGCGATTTGTTAGGTATGAAGTGAGCCATTTATATGCTGTTCCACGTATTCCAATGCCATATAAATTTCTTATATTATTTATTATATTGCACTTTATCATAGGCTGAATGACCACCGAATGTTGAGAGCTACCTATGACATACACACTATACAAAGGAAAACCAGAAACAATTTTGGACAAAAACGCAGTAACTATAATCCACTTGAAATAGATTCTCTAAGTAAGTTAATGGAGATACAAATATCTAACATTGACTCTACCAGTGTTAATAAATCCTACACGGAAACAATCTCAGCTATAAAACACTGCATAAACAAACTACCAAAACATAAAGAAGCTAAAGAACAGGTCATAACAGCCGAAATTGAAAACTTAATCGAAGAAAGAGAACTCTTAAAAAACATCCATCCTAGAACAACGCAACAAAAATTGAGGCTAAAAATATTATACAGAAAAATTAAGAAGAAGGTTGAAAATAGTAGGAACAATATTAAAATGAAAGCAATAGAAAAGGTACTAGAAACTAGAAGCTCTACCAAACTCTCTAAAAAACAGTTTGATAACCGAAGAGAATGGATTAACTCACTAGCGACCTCTACAGGCCGTAACAGCTCAAACAGAAAAGAAGTTTTGACGACAGCCACAAACTTTTATGAGCAATTGTACTCTAGCCGAGAGTTGCAACAATCAAACCTAGCCTATATATATAGCTCATGTGAGACAGTCCCTGGCTTTCTAGATTCCGAATTAAGTCACGCCATAAAACGACTTAAAAAGAACAAATCTCCAGGCGAAGACGGAATAACTACGGATGCGATTATAGCTATGATAGAGCCGCTGACCCCGCATTTAGCAAGGCTCTTTGATACAATAATCGAAGAAGAAATTATTCCTGAAGATTGGCAACACTCGATAATAACATTGCTCTACAAAAAAGGCGACCCGAAACTGATAGATAACTACCGACCCATATGTCTTTTACCGACCATCTACAAACTATTCTCTTTAGTTATCCTTACAAGAATAACAAAAACCTTGGACGAACAGCAACCTCGAGAACAAGCCGGATTCAGGAAAGGGTTTTCTACAACGGACCACATATTCACTCTTACCCAGTGCATAGAGAGATGCAATGAGCACAACAAAATAATATATTTAGCCTTTGTAGACTATACCAAAGCCTTTGATTCTATTTCGCACGCGTACTTGTGGAAAAGTTTAGAAGAACAGGGAATTCAAAGGAAATATATAAAAATACTCACTATAATTTACAACAGTTCTTCTGCCAAAGTAAGACTAGAATCCACAGGATCATCTTTTGACATCAAACGAGGCGTTAAACAAGGAGATCCAGTTTCACCAAAGCTGTTTACAGCCATCCTAGAGTCCATGTTTAGAAAGCTAGACTGGGAAAACTATGGGCTAAACATCAACGGAGAAAGACTCACCCATCTACGCTTCGCTGACGACATTGTTCTTTTAGCCGAAAATCACGAGACTCTACAATGTATGATAAAAACGCTTGACAAGGCAAGCCGAGTAATAGGTCTACAAATGAATATGTCGAAAACTAAGGCGATGACAAATGGAGAACCGAGCCCCATTCAATCAAACGGCGGCGGCACCATCGAATACGTCAAGGACTACATCTATTTGGGCCAAACAATTTCTTTTGAAGATGCGACCGCAAAAGAAATCGACCGCAGAATCGCACTATCATGGAAAAAGTACTGGATGCATAAAAACGTTTTTAAAAGCAAACTACCTACATACCTAAAAAAGCAATTGATGGATAACACCATCCTGCCATCGCTTCTATACGGATGCCAATGCTGTGCCCTTACAAAAAATCTGGTAACAAAAATCGCAATTTTTCAAAGAGCCACAGAAAGGTCCATGCTAGGTATAAAGCTAAGAGATAGAGTTCGGAACGATGACATACGGAAAAAGACAAAGATAACAGATGCTGTGAGTATGCTGTGCAAATTAAAGTGGAAGTGGGCTGGACACATCGCGCGGGTGACAGATGGACGCTGGAGCGAGCGGATCCTACACTGGAACCCCATGGAAGACTGCAGATCGAGAGGGCGGCCGAGGAGGAGGTGGAGAGACGACCTCATTGAGGCAGCGGGTAGCGCGTGGTCGAGACTGGCGCAGGACCGAAGCAACTGGCACAGCATGGAGGAGGCATACGCCCAACTTTGGGTGCCCAACAAAAATGATAATTTAATTTAATTTAGTATAAGTTTAAGATAATAAAAATAACTTAGAAACCAATGTTTAGTAAGAACTGGGAATAAATGGCTTTATTTATTTATTTATTTTTTATCATAGGCTTTCAACATATCTAATAGGATTCCAATAGCATATTTTTTGTGATTAATTATATCTATAATTTCTTGAATGTATTTATATACTGCTAGGGTGGTAGAACGATTTTTGCGAAAGCCATTTTGAGCTAACATACGATACCATTATTTATTAATGTGCTTTAATTAATATACACGGATAAAAGCAAATATTTACCAGATATTATTTTGTGATTACTTAGGAAGAAAGATTAAAATAAACTCATTACACACACACTAAAAGATTTTTGAAACTGACAATATCAATCATATCCGACCTTCCAAGATATCACCATTATAGTCAAATTTCCAGCCGCATATACCAACTGCTTGTATTAAGAAAATTTAAAAGATCTGCTGTTATTACTACAAGATAACTTTGTAGTTCAACTAAAGGGCAAAATAAATAAAAAACCGGCCAAATGCGAGTGGGACTCGCGCACGAAGGGTTCCGTACCATTATCTGTAACCTAATCTTGCAAGTTACAGACACTTTTCGCAGTGTCCGATTGAGCTGGGTAGGTACGGCGAAAAGCTCTTTTATTGTATGGGAGCCCCCTTAATTATTTATTTTATTTTAATTAATTATATATAAAGAGAACATAAAACTAAATATTCTGTGAATAGTTAAAGCGTCTACCTGTGACCGTTATTAGTATCGAGCAAGAAACGGCACAAAAATCATGTTTCATAATTGTATAATATGCTGAAAAGGACATAGGTCTTATATGTGACAGATGTCAAATTGTCACTTAATGTCACATAACTCTTGTAATTGGGTTGCAAATGTATAAAAGAGTCTTAAGCTCAGCTAGCCCCAGAAAAGCTTGGCGTTTTTGCTAAGGTGAGACAATACTTCAGACAGGGACAGTTGCTTAACCTTTATCAAGCGCAAGTCCGGACGAGTACTGTTCTCACCTTTGGGATGATTCTGCCAAATACTAGCTGGAGACACTGGAGCCTATTGAGACGAGGGCCTTGTAGGCAAGAGACTTCAAAGTCTCGAACATCGCCGCAAAGTCTATTATTTATTGTTTTTTGATCGGATACATTTCGGGGAGTGTGCCGTAGAACTGCAAATTTGTTTCCGCCATTCTCATTCTGTTATTGGACATCTAGAGATACTCAGAAGCGCTACCGCTATATGGTGGATATTCCATTTACCCAAACGCAGCGATTTGCGTCTTCGTTATATACGTCATACGAACCGCCAGGGAATAGAACACCCTGCCTGAGTCTGTGTTTTCGGTTATGTACAATATAGGGGTATTCAAAACACGAGTGAATAGATAGATACCTTCTGGTTAAGCGCGCTCTAACATCGATTGCATTATCACTTAACATCAGGTGGGGTAGTGGTTAAGTATAAAAAAAAACTGCCATCTTACACTGCGATCTTTAAAGTCACCTGCCAAGTATGAGAATCCGTCGCGTCTGGTTTTCGGGCAGTGACTGACGACTAGCTAGGAATTTGGACCACTTGAAGAGCTAGTAGCACTATACATATATATATAATAAAGTAGGCATGTATATTTTATAGATCACATGGGATTCAGAAATAAAGGTTATATATAAAAAACACTTCTAAAATATATATTTACTTATAATATCCACTGTTAAGCCACATTAAAATAGTATCATATTACAAAATCACAAATAGTAAAAGTAATAGTTAAAGTAGTATCATATGTTATAACTTTATTACTAATTGGAATGTAACAAATGACCGGATTTTTCCTTTAATCCTTTTATAAATGCTCGTTAAAGAAATCTAGGTAAGAAGTCACTCGAGAATAGGCGGATGGAGAACCAAGTTGACAACCCCATGCGTTTCCAAAAGAGCCTATGCCAATCTGTGGAACAATAATAAACATGTCAAATAAAAACAATGTGTAGAGATGAAAGAAAGTATAGTCAACTGAAGCATTGGAAGGTTATTTTCCTCGAAAAAGTATCTTGAAAATGTTTCCGGGCTCATAACTTTTAGATCAATTATAAATATAATTATATTCCAATTTCTCACGATATAAGCAATATTGATATAAATATAACTCGATATCTTCTTTTATTCTGGATCAATAAACTTAAATAATGAAATGATTACCCTTCCATGTTTCTATGGAGAAGTGACTGGTCAGACCAACCTTATATATCTTTATTAGCTTATAACAAAACAAAAATATGATCCTCGTTATTTTTCTTTTCTTGTAATTTTGTGAGAATAATCGTAACAGGAATAAAACTTGCGGCATGGTAAACCAGTTTAAAGCTATTTAAATTAAAACTGTTTCGTTGTCAGAAGCTAATAGCAAATAATAATGGAAAAGGAATTTGGTATTGGACCATACAACCTCATTTTATTACTTACGGGATTTGTACCGTGGTTATGTTTATTTTTGAGCTCTCAATCAAAACCCCAACAAATCCCGTAAGTAATAATATTAGTTATCGAGTGAACCGTGTAATGTTTAAAAAAGTGTGCAATAGTTTAAAAAAGTGTTCATTCAACCTCAGATTACAACCTTACTCTGGATTGAAGAGTTTAAATATAATAATAAGAACGATTGAATTAATTTGAAGTACGCCTCATGAGCATAACAGCTTAATTGCTAGAGTATATCACGCCCCGAGGGACGAATTGGTTGGAGCCCTTCTTGTGGTTTAAATTTTTCCTTTTGACATGATTTTGCGTACTTATTAACAGTAAATGATTAGTAACACTATAAAAAAACAAACCTTAAAAGTATTGAAACTGCGAAGTTTTCAATTGTTTTAGGACTCAAAAATCAGTGGGATGCATCCTGTTGTCGACATTATGTTTAAATCTATTGGAATATAAAATATATATTGTTGTTTCCCAATGAATTTATTTAATTTGTCATTTTATTTATTATTTCATGGTATTTTTGTTATTATTGGATTTAAAGACTTGAAATAATGTGACATTTGATTGTATTTTGATTGTTGTCCGATATTAATTATTTCATTATCTTAACATCTAATTATTTTCCGATGCTAGATTAATTTGATTGATTTACATTTTTTTTTACTGTGTGATAATTTGGTATTGTAATAATATGCACGTTTTTATAATAATAATAATAATAATAATAATAATAATAATCTTTATTTGTCTCCAAAACATGAGTTAATGGTTACAGTTATCGTTTGTAGGTATAAGAATATAATAAATTATAGCATAGTTCCCTGAACCTCACACTAGGATAACCTGTGTCGTGAAGTTCAGTCTCTTCCTTGTGAACATGGCATGATAAGAAACATGTTAATTTGTTTACCTATATTATAATAAAATATATATGTATACAGACAGTAATATGATGCTGCGAACAGTAAACTCTAGCAAAATTTAGACTAATACTAAGTATGCAAGTATGTAGGTGATACCAATATCCTTTCCAGTTTTTTTTTTGTTGTTATGTGTAAGGGTGTAAGTATGAGCATGTGTATATAAAAGTACTGTGTAAAAATCAACGATAGAATAAATTATGGGAATAGTGTCGTGTGTGATATGTGCAAGTATGAAGAATATTAGGTAATTTATATTGTACATATTGATGGGATGAAAGTAGTTAAGTAGTTAAGGGACCTGTTCTCCACTCACCTACTCGTGCAAATAAATGCATCCTTAAGCCGAGACCGATCGTTAGATGCAGTCATTGACAAATGTTCCATACATTAATAAGCTGATCGAAACTCTGAGACGCATCTACCAACACGAGCCCGAGACAGTTATTATCACAATAAACAAGTCTGAATTTCAATTTTTAATGATGAACATGACCAATGTTTACCGTGTTTATAGGACTAAAGAAGTAAGTGGTTATATTAACGACCATGTTATTTAAATCTCACTGTTATTCAGTTAAAATAATTGAAGAAGAGGGACGAGTACTTGTTCCTGAATAATCGACCCAATTTTTTATTATCACAACAGGCTCACCATAGAATAATAAGCAGTTTGATTCAACACTATTTAAGGAAGATATTGACATATCTTATGGACTTCGCGTAGCGTTTGTACGTGTGTGAATCGAGAAAACCGCAGGCAAAGGTAACGCGCCGCTGTTTATTCTGAAGCGCTCGTAGCGAAGTTTACTTAGCTGTTCTCAACTGATCAGCAAAGTTAAGCAACGTTGCCCGCGGTCATGAGTTAGATGGGTGACCGCTAGTGACATTACTACTGAGCGTTTCCGTGCTTCGGAGGGCACGTTAAGCCATCGGTCCCGGTTGTTGTCTTAGGATAGTCGTTTAAACGTGGTGGTAGGGCATTTTGCGAATACCCGCCTGGCTAGCTACCAGCCTCAAGCAGAAAATCTCTCTCCAAGAACCTTACGGTGTGTTCCGGCAGCTGTTCTTGAGAGCCAGTAATTCTAGGTAAGGCTGAACAACATCTTCGACCACATCATCACTTACCATCAGGTGAGATAGTGGCCAAAGGCTAACCTGTAAATTATAAAAAAAAAGGAAGTAGGAAGCTGTAGGAATCTATGGGGCTAAATCAATAATTGATTTAGCCCCATAGATTCAATCGTATGTACGCAATAGTACCTATAAATAATAAACACCATAAACTATCAAACGATACGTAGTTCGATACTGTATAAGACGAGCGAATGTGATAACATTAAAAGCCGGAGAATCTTGTCACTGCGATGTAGCTATCCGTTGCTTGTTTGAAAGTGCCATGTAGTGATACGTTAGGAGCAACAAAGGTTAGCTATTAAACGCCCTAGATGTCATTGTGCGCAAATATAGTAAGTCCACTGTTGAACAAATATGTATGGGGCCTCCACCATAGGACGCCACAAGGAACGGCTACTAGCCGCTTGTAACCATTGCCTGCCCCTAACTTTTATGATTTTGCCAGTCCACCTGTGGGGGGGCCTACCAATTCTACCTCTTCCAGTGTAATGTGGTAACCACTCGAGAACCTTTCTTCCCCATCGGTTATCAGTTTTATATTTGTTAAGTTTATATTCATATTTGCCTCTTGATCGTCAACATATTAATCTCATTTATCATCGATTTCACGTCTAAGTACTGAAACAGCAAACATCCTAGTGTAATAGAATTTGTTAAATTTCGAATAACGTGAACAGAAAGTTCGAAAATTTCTTAGTAAATTAGGTTTTCGGAGACCTAAAAGTTTTTGAATATTCAATTGTATCAAAGTTGAAGTTTCAATGTCTTCAGATATACAAACTTAAGCTACACAGTATACATTTTACACATACATGTAACTTTAGTTTTATGCCAAACACGTTTCAAACACTATGCAGTGATTTTAGCTTACCAAAACACTTTGGTCGTTCCTAGTAATAGCTAGGGGACCACCAGCGTCACCCGCACAGATGCTGGCACCGCCAGCGCCGCTGGTGCAGATGTTGGTATCCACTACGTTCCAGGGAAAGGCTTGTCTGCAGACGGCGTTGGTGATCACGGTTAGTTTAACGTGACTCAGAGGATGCCAAGGCCAGAATATGACGCCATCGTCACCTGAAGATTGTGATAAAAATGTATTAACATTTATGCTCGGCAACAAAAGGCATGAATTAAGGTAACAAAAATTAAGTACACTGAAACGACTACATCGTTCATGCTTTTAACGGATGGGAATTAAAAACATGTCTAAAAGGACGTTTTAAGATGTATGTTTTGGTCCCATACAAAAAGAGCTTATTGTCTTCTACCAGGAGTATATAAGAATTAGTCCCGCACATGACTTAAAATTTTTCCTATCGTATTTTTTTATTTTGTAATTATTCTTGTATATTTCGCCTATAAATAAAAAAAAAATATGGATAAATAATAAATAATAAATACCTTGACTATTCAGTTACTATTGTGTATGTGTTTGCATATTGTGCTTTACAGTGGTTGTACATAAATGTTTTACACGTTGTTCTGTTTGTCTGTGAATTGTCGTGCGTAACGTCACTTGCCGTACCCAACGGAAGACCAGCGCTGGTTGTTCGCAGTCAGCATTATGCTGAGTTGGGGTCGGTTTGTGGCAAAAAAAACTATGATGTAGGTATTGTACCAACTAAATATGTTGTAATTTTTATTTTGTCTGTTTTTTGTCACAAACAAATAAAAAAAAACAATAAAAATCAAAGAAGAGAATTTCAGTAGTAGTGCTACGATAGACTATGGACTTTTTTATGACATAAAAACAATTATCGTCGTAGGAGACCGAGTACAGGAACTGAAGATTTCACATAATATAAAGACTGTTCGATGTCTTTCCACTAGTAAATGGTAGAGGGAAATGAACAGCCTAGCTTAGCTTGGAAGAGCTTTTTACTCAGCATGTCATTATCACAGAAAATGTAGTAGGTCCGCTATGTTTTGCGGGTTAAATGTTACGAGTAATTCAATAGAGCTATTAAAAATCAACAATCCCAACGTTTCTGAACAATCTGATTAGACTTAAAATCAGATCTTGGTAAAAAATAAGTATACTCTTACGTAAAAGTTGAAAAGTAACGGTGTGTTCTGGCAGCGATTTTAAAAGCCATTAGCCATTCTAAATTAAGCCATTTCACTATCTTCAACCACATAATCATTTGTCAGCGAGCAAGATTGCGTTCACGAAACTAGGCTACGGGAAATATAATAAAATAATACCCGGTACAATACATAGTAATTCTCTGTGGAGCCTACTCTAGTACGAGTAAATTTTTTTTAACTGACCGAAAATAAACTAGAGAATAGAAAATAACGCGTATACTGTAATATTTTTTGGACGATGAACACTCATTGCTTTTTACTGGATCATGAATCTTCACACGTTTTTTGGTATTAACACGTAAGTAAATTTGATATTTCCAAACAGTTCAAATTGAAACTTTATCTACTTTGATGTTAAAAACTGTTTCGAAACACATTTTTGGTTGAATAGATGTGTGTACAATTGAGACATCATCGAATTTGTTCATCAACATCTTATAGCACAGATAAAGGAAAAATTGCGAAAAGCATACATTTTTTGTTACATCATTTAAGAAAAATATTTTATAAATTATAAAATTATATGGATTTCATTTAGCAACATGTATAAATCAAAAAATTAAAAAGCCGGGCTGCAAATTATTTATTTTAGTTAAACTTTTTATCGTTCCATTGAAATTAAACCTGGATGTTGTACATATAGGTATTTATGAAATCGATTTTTAAAGCTCCTAATTTTGAAACACCAAGCAATGGGTTTGAAAGAAGAAAAAAAGGTTTATCTTACAATATGGCGTTGAAAATCCGACAGGGTGTTTATTTTGTTTTTTATGTACCTAGTGTCACTTGCGCTGTCAAGACAAATATAACAATATTTTATACATAAAAATCCGTTATGCCGTTTAAAAGTTATGGTGGAATAAAGAAACTCACAAAACATACATACATGAACCCTGAAAACATAACACTCCTTTTTTTGGGCAGTTGTGTAGTAAAAATATCATAACTTTTACTTAAATACCTACAAGTTTTTTGCGTAACCCTCGGTGCGCGGGTTCAACTCGCACTTAGCCGGTTTTTTTTATAATACCTATTTTTTATTCTTAAATTGTTAAGCGGAATCAAGTGCGTTTTAGAAACTGGATTTTAGAAAGATGTAGCGTATTTTGGATAAGGGTTTAGTGCATTTAATTTTCGTTAAGCGGCAACACTGTTTGTGGTATACGTTATAATAACACAAACAGTGTTGCCTCTATGTCCACTCTATTTTACCACTCTTAGTAAAATTTTAACAGGGGTCGCATTTCCAAAACTGTTTATAATAATATTATGACCCCATTTACCCGAAGGTACAACGAATGAACCATTAAAATACATCAGGTACTTAACTTGCACAAAACGGATGATTATTCTCCTGTAATGGCATTATTTTTAAATTCAAACTTACTGTCACCGGTCCTGCCGTATCCAGAAGCAATTGCAGTTTCTCCAGCAAAGTCCTCATTTGCCATATCTCCAGTTGGTAAAGCAATGGGAGAAATGGTATCTGCAATAGAATAACACTGCAATTTAAGTAATTTATTAAACCACGACATAGTTTTCTGTGACTCCAGTCGTGTGAGATTGGAACAATATTATTTTGTGACAATACAATAGATACATAACAGAAATAAACAAAAAAATATGTTATCGCTTATAATACAGGGATGCTACTGTACTGTTCAGTGTATTGGTAGCGTTAACAGAGCCAGTACTTCTAGGTTAGCCTGAACAACATCTTCGACCACATCATCACTTACCAGCAGGTGAGATAGTGGTGCAAGGCTAAGCTATCAGGAATATAAAAAAAACCCATATCCAAAATACAATTATGTAATCGTAAGACGCTTTAACTCTAGATTTACGGACTGCCACCCAAACTCTCCTTAGAAATGTTGGTGTATTTTGATTAGTCAGGACGTTAGTCTTGTGGTCTGCCTAATATGCAGCTCCAATGTGCAGCTATACATTTACGTGAGTGGACACTGCTCATTTGTCGTCATTTACGACATCCAACACGAGGATATAATTGACCCAACATCTTGCCAAAAAGTGATTTTAAACACACTAGCCACAGTGTAGTTTCGTTGAGTATTAAGTATTATATAAAAACAGTAAAATATGGGATTGGTAAATAAGATATTTACTTACCACTGAATGTTATTGGGGCACGTAATTTGATAACAGCAACGTCGTGACGAATTAGTTCAAAGTCCCATTCAGGGTGCGTAACAACGTTGACAGAACTGACTCTAGTGCCTCCAACGAAAATTGTACTAGTGCCGAATATGACATCGACGATGTATGCATTGTAAAACCCATCATCCCAGCAACGAGCAGCGTGGATCACCCTTTCGGGAGTGACCAGAGAGCCACCGCAGACACCGGTGGCAGTCGTCTCAAAGAAGTGGGTAAGTAGTCCAACCTAAGTAAATAATAATTATATGAAAAGATATTTCAACCAATTATAATTTCAGTGTTGAAAAGCACTTATTGTTTTTTTATTAATAGTAAAACATATCTTTATTACATTAAATTTACTATAAGAACCTTTGGTTAGTTTTTCTGTGTTAACGGAAATGTATGGAAGAAAATTCAATATTTAAGGGTGAACTGGCCGGCCCGTTTTCCATACAAACGTAGTAGGGTGATCACTCCCTTATTGAGGATTTAGGCACAAAATAAAGCATAATACCGATCGATCTCGTCATTATCTAGGCTTATATGATGACGAAATTTTAATGAAATAGTTAACTTGAGAATTATGAGCCTCGAAACATTTTCATATAAAGTTTTCGATGCTCATAACTTACAACTTGATTATCTTTTTAAAATTTTGCCATCATACAAGCCTAGATAATGACGATACCAATCGGTATTATGCTTAAGTCTGGGCTTAAAATCTCAAATAAGGGAGTGATCACCCTACTACGTTTGTATGGAGAAGTGACCGGCCAGTTCAACCTTAAAGCTTTATCGCGTTTATAGTTACATTTTGGCATTTTTTTTGTATATGACATTCGCGAGTTTAAAAATTATCAAAGCACACACTCTAAAAAAGAGAGGGCAACCAAATGCGATTTTCTCTTAGTTAGTGATAATCAAAACATTATATTAGTTGTAGAAACGAAAGTTGGGGGGCAAGTGAAGCAGTTATGGCTCAGTGGTATTGGCTATGGACTGCCGCGCAGCAGGTCCAAGGTTCGATTCTCGCCGTGGGCTTTAGCTTCACCGCATGGTGGAAGGGCATTTTGTGAAAACCCGCCTGGCTAGCGACTACCCTCAAGTAGGAAATCTATCGCCAAGCACATAACGGTGTATTCCGGCAGCTGTCCTTGACAACTAGTAATTTTAAGCCTGTTAACAACTTCGACAACATCATCACATACCATCAGGTGATATTGCGGTCAAAAACAC
Organism: Plagodis pulveraria; assembly: GCA_963890685.1. Lineage (NCBI taxonomy): Eukaryota > Metazoa > Arthropoda > Insecta > Lepidoptera > Geometridae > Plagodis > Plagodis pulveraria. Next base: position 18,033,003 of record OY982963.1, on the reverse strand, counting down.
TTATCATCAGCAATAAAAGTCATTTTACATGTTCATATTTCAGAATAGATGAATCTATGCTGAAAGTCCGAGTCGATTGCGCTTAGAAAATAAACTGAAATATTAAATTTCATAATTTTAATGGCAATAGCAGTAAGAGTCGCATTGTATTTGCCAATATTTAAAACTTGAAAGACCGATATCAGCTTATTACTTGCTCATTGATGTAGAATACTATCAAACATATTTTCTATGCCCATTTACAGGAATGGTTCCTAATTCTGGAACAAATTCAAGATATGAAAAATACATAAATCATAACTCAACATGTTGGCCAATAATAATAGAAGTATCCACAATACCATTGGTTTTACATATGTAAGGAATTGTGACTACATTTCATACAGTAAGCATAAGTTCCTTTCAACGCCTGCTTTATTTAAAGAGCAAAAATAACGTCATATCTTTTTTTTATTTATCCCCACTATTTGCATTCACTTTCTTAGACTTCTTAACGAAACCAGTGCTCCTTAAATTTAAATCTAATGTATTGTTAAATTGAAAAAAAAAAAAAAACAACATAAAAACAAGTTCGGGAATTTTCATCAGTTCCATTTATTTATTTCTGTATTGATAGTGTATGAACTGTCTTCAGTAGACTGCAATAGGCTCACCCCTTTTACACGGAATTTTAAAATAAATGTATATTTTTTTTTTATGCCTGATAGGTTAGCCTTTGACGGCTATCTCACCTGATAGTAAGTGATGATGTGGTCGAAGATGTTGTATAGGCTAAACTAGAAGTAGTGGCTCTCAAGAACAGCTGCCGGAACACACCGTTAGGTGCTTGGCGACATATTTTCTACTTGAGGGACCAAGCTAGCCAGGAAATCTAGAATATATAAAAAAGTGTAGATGTTTACATGGATACATAACATAGTATGACAATGATGTTTAAATTGTTCCTACTAACTATAGAATTACAAAGAAACAAGTTTTTACATTGTGATATTTTAATAATCATAGTAGGTTATTAACACAAATAACGATAGTGGTGTTAGATATAAATATAGAAGATAGAGATATAGTGGGGCCAAAAAATCTAGGGTTGGCCTGCGAGAAGAAATATATTGTGTGATGAAGCATTTTGTGAATCCCGGCTTAGCAATAGCAAAAAATACCACAACATCTGTGCCTAAAAGTAATTAAATAATAAGAAATTGCCACAAAGATAGATAATGTATTCACAATTAAAATGCAAATTACATTGTGGAAAAGCTTTGAATCTTATAGAGTCATATTTGTCAGACAGGCTACAGAAGGTTGAAATAAATGTAAATACTTATTCTGGGTCTTTGGTATTTTAACCAGGAAGTACCACAGGGATCTATTTTGGGACCTTTTCTGTTTCTAGCGTAGGTATATTAATGATCTGCCTTGCATGGTCAAAGATTTCTGCGATATTGTTTTGTTCGCAGATGATACCTCGACAGAAAAGACAGTGAACTCATTCATGTAAATAATGTGGTATCTCTAAATGGTACGCAGCTAATAATCTTTGAAATTAAAAAAAGACCAAGTGTTTAAAATTTTCTTTACCAAGTGTTACTTATGTCGGACCAAACTTTAGGCTCGACCAGGTAAACTCTCTATTGATAATGCGATAGTCTTCCTGAGAATCATAATGGATTCAACTTTACAGTGTGATCCACATATACATGATCTATCCGGAAGATTTAGTTCTGCAGTTTTTCGAAAAACTGCCGATGAATTATCAACAGCGACACCGGATTTCTGTATAACGCGTGGGTAGCTGGAAGGATAGATTAGTAGTAAGAGTAGTTAGTTCTTCAGAACATACGACTTTGTTCGAACGCCTATTTTATTAGTATTAAGAGCAAAATAAAATCTTTTATTAAAATAGTGTTTTAAAAAATGTTCTTTCGCGCTCCCGTAAACTTGACTCGCGCAATCGGTAGGAGCGCAAAATTAGCTACACCGTCCTTCGCGAAAACATAAACAGTGTTGTTTTATATGAACAGCGATATACGCAAATCTAAAGGTGCGTGTTTGCGATTCCCGAACCTTAGACATACGTCGAGAAATACAAAGGAGCATATTGGAGACTGGCTGGTGAGTAAAATTTTTCGCCATCCTCATCCTATCCAATTTATTTTACTTGAAATTGATTATGTCCCATTATAATTTATCTGGTTTACCTAAAAATAGGTCACTGTTAGTTGTAAGTATTTAGATACTGTCTAACTATTGAATCTTTCCCTACGGGTAATAAAATACGAGTTATATAGGATTCGAATACTTAAGCCATACTTATTATATAACTTAAGATCAGTATCTATAGATAAGGTAGTTAAATAAATAACTTTAAATTACGACCATTAAAGTAATTCCCACGGAAATGCATAAGCTTATCGCACTTTATGACGGTTATAAGCGTCATTTTAAATTATTTTTAGGAAAATATGATTATATCATTAGTAATATTCATGGAAATAATGATAAGAACACTTATGTTATGCATACGATAACCAGTAGACTAACAGGTGCAGCTGCGGTTTTAATGAGTGAGAGGGAAGATATTATAGTTTTATGGTCTTAGGGGCTTAGGGCATTGTTCATCCAACATTTTGGTGATGCGAGAAATGAAGAATGTATAGCAATTGAATTGGAAAGCTTAAAAGTGCAACAGGGTGAAAACTATATTATAGGATTTTGCAATCGCATCCAATCTACTAAAGTAGTTCTAATATAGAAAGTAAATCAACTGCCTAATGTGGAGGCTAAAATCATAATATCCAATAATACAGCGCTCAACGTGTTTCTGTACAATTCGCAAGAAAATTCACTACGCATTGTAAGACTTAGCTCACCAGCAACTTTAGAAAAGGCCTTAGAATATGTAGTAAAAGAAGTTAATTTTAGCATGAGAAACAGGTTAAATAAACAGCCGTTGACACAACCGCCATTATTAAATTTTGAAACTTGAACATAGCTAACATGGCCAACACGCCAGACATGGCTAACATGGCCAACATGCCTAACATATTCCGCATACCTAGCATGCTCATTCAACCTAGTGGTTTTAAACTAAAGACATCAGCGCCGCCACCGCCTCGATTTAATTTCGGTATCCCAAATAATCAAGGGAGGTTCCCTCAACTTAACCAAAACCCTTTTGGCATTCAGCCACAGTTTGGGTACAAACCACAGTTTAGCCTCTTATAATTCAATTAGCAGCAGAGGTATAGGTATGCCACCATCACAGTTTAATTTAAGATTGCAGCAGCAACAATTAGGGTATCACCCCCAATCTAATCAAACCCCCTCAAATGATGAATAGGCCGAGCAACACTGACGTTTCTTTGCGAACTGAAGCTCCAGCTAAGTCTCAAGGGCAGACGCAACCACAAGGGTTTCGTTTTAACGAGCTAGATTTAGGTGAAGCCACTTCTTGTGATAATAACATTTATGAGAACGTTTACAAATGTGATAGTCCTGAAAATTGGCAACAAAATGAATTAAACTACATGCAGACTACCAACAGTCAGAATTGTAGGAAGAAGGAAGCAGAAAGTGAAATAATGAAGATTGAACATACGCATGAAGAAGTTCAAAATTTTCCCCTTCTGTTCTCAAAGAAACCTCAGAAATAGTACAATCATTAAATTGCAAGATTCAACTAAAATTACCATACGTGTACATACCTAAAATAGACGTTAAGTTTATGATTGATAATGGGAGTACCAGATCATTCATAAGTCTTCACAAGGCTTTTTTTTATGGGATAGTAGGGCAAACGAGCAGGCGGCTCACCTGGTGGTGTTCACCGTTGCCCACGAACTTCCGCAAATCCAGAGGTATCGAGGATGCGTTGCCAGCCTTTGAGGAGGGAATATGCTCTCTTCTTGAAGGCCCCTAAGTCGTATCCGTTTATAAATACTGCACCTGGCAGCTGGTTTCATATTGTTGCAGTGCGAGGTAGAAAATGCCGTGAAAATCGCAAGGTTGTGGACTTCCAGACCTCGACATGAAATTGAAGAAACATCATGCTCTGTCGGGACGTCCGATGGCGAAGTTGAGCTGCAGGTAGTAAATCGAACAGTTCCTCAGAACACTCCCCGTGATAGATGCGGTAGAAGATGCAGAGTGATCAAACATCTCAACGTAGTGCCAAAGGGTCGCGCGGGTCCGAGCGAACTTAATCATTAACGATTCGAGTCGCTCTGCGTTGTAGGCGGTCAAATGGAAGAAGCTGGTACTGGGGCGCTCCCGCCCAGAGGTGAGAGCAGTACTCCATGTGAGGCCGAACCTGAGCCTTATAAAGTTGCAGGCGATGGGCCGACGTGAAGTGCCACCTCGCCTTTCCAAGCACACCAAGCTTTTTAGAGGCTAATTTAGCCTTATCTTCCAAGTGACAGCGAAATTGAATGACGCTTGATATGTGGACGCCAGGTACTCCGATGCTTTTTGAGGGGGCAAGGGGAGTGTCTTCACAACAGAGGGATACGACAAAGGGGTATAATTTAGCGGTGAACGCACAAACTTGTGTCTTCTTGGGGTTGAATTGAACTGAGTTCAGTCGGCCCACTTCGAAACATTAGACAACAGAACATCGTCTCGACTTCAGACACAAGTTTGTTCCGACTCTCCACAACGTTCTCCAAAGAAATTGTATGACTCAAAAAATTAAGATAACAGGTAAAGAGTACGTAGTACGTACCTGGTATGGGAACTGCCCCAGTATAGATAACGACCCACCAGCAATTCTTCCATTACTGAGTGCGGCTCCTTCTTCCTTACGGAGCTTCTCTGCTAAAGGAATTGCATATTTCTTATTGTATCCATATGCACTCATAGGCTTACCGAGCTCTAAACTTTTAGCATACGCTAAGCTCACTAGAGCTAACAATAAAAAACCTTTCATTGCAACTAGTAAATTCAAAGACAAACCCCTCACTGAAGTTCTAATGAATGGTCATATTATTTTTATAATTTCATAGGTACGTACTTGTAGCGGATATGGTAATCCTGATATCAAAAAAATATTATCTCATGTTAGAGGATCAGTCATAATGCATAATAATAAAGATAAAAAAATTCTGTTACGAATGTAGAGAAATTTCGGTGCAACAACTTCAAGCAAAAGTCGCGACACGTGGCATACCTAAACTATACACTATGGTGTATGTCTTTTGCAGTGTTTGGTTGTAACTGTTGGGAGACGCTAAGTAGGTGCTGTACCAGTTTCCTTAGCTTAATTAGTTGCCGTGTTGTTATTTTTTATTTATAAAATGTGCAGCTATTATGCATCTTAAGTGTGGTTAATTCATTCTAGGTTTAACTTGCTAACATCCTTGAACCCAACATAATATACATACCTGAACAAATAATTCTGAAAGGGCTTGTCTTCGTGAGTAGAGACTCACGAAGACAAGCCCTTTCAGAATTATTTGGTGTAGCTGCAAATAATACTGCCTACCCAAGTCATACCATATATGTGATTGCACATTTATAAAAATTACTTACATAAAAATATAACAAAATACCAGATTATGATTATGAGTTATTAAAATAAACATTACACTTTTTTTTAAATAATTATCAAGCACTAAGCTTAATTATTTACCTACCTTAAATGTCAAATGCACGAAAATGTCACATACAAACAATGTCAATACAAAATAGTGGGACATCATTGATGTCAAAAAAATCGGTCAAGCGCGTGTCGGGCCACGCGCAGTTTAGGGCTCCGTAGTAGACCGTTATCATAATATAGAACAATTCTGATAAGAAGTGTGAAGTTCTTTTTTATCTCTTCTACTTTCATCCTGCTAAAGCTAAAAAATAAGAGTACCATTGCTGCAAAGATAATTTTTGGATTGTATAGGTACTCGAATGAAAATGGAACGATAGTGATTAGAATCCGTTGGTACATTGCCATCTATCGGCAGCTTTGTGAAACATATAATATACAGGGTTGTCTGCCTTAAAACAGGTTTCAAAATAATAATAACTATAATAACAATTTTTTTAATAAATTTTATTGAAACACGATAAAAGCCAATGTCAATATTTGATATTTCGATTTTGATAATGTGGCTTGACCCCCCACAATATTTCAAGCATTCCGCCATGATATCCCTCCATTCGTCTGATAACAAATCACAGTCTGGTTTGGCATCAAGACGGTCATTGAGCGCGGCAACTGATCGTGGTATAGGAGATGTCTGGTGAGCAACTGTTCTATGCTCTGGAATAGCAAACAATCTATGTTTCCTGCTCCGAAGATACTTGTCGGGTACACAAAAGTGACATAGGACGTGCAGGATTTTACACATTACCCCTAATTGGTCATGGGATCTTTAAAATTTTTAAAAATGTAAAGGAACCTAGCAGAAATTCAGTAGGACTTTTATGGGTAATACCCATACAAACTTCTGTAGAAATATCTGAGAAAGGCTTTTTGAACCTTCTCCAACATAAGGGTGTATTTATCTTGTGTGGATGCCACACACAGTCACTAGCAGGCTTACTTCGAACCAAAGCACTGTAAATCAACTTTATAACTTCGATACTCTAGAATTCTTCTTCTAAGTAGGAGAACAATTCATAAACCTCCGCAGAACTTGACCGCTTCCAATTGCTATGAAGCTTGAGCTTGAGCTTTGTGTCCTCAATAATACCTTTCGTAAACCAGACTGGGTATTGCGACTCTCGCTTGCCACTGCGACACTTTTTCGGAATGCATATATCAAACATTTGGTAAATAGTTCGATAAAAACTCTGTGTACCCAAGCAGACATCGCTAAGAATATATAACTCATACCATGATACTTTAGATATAATGTCAAATAATAAACCATAATATTTTTTATTTTAAATTCCGGTCTCTACTGGTATCAATATTACTGGACTCGATGTGGCTCAACGTTCTAGAACTACAAATGCATTATGTCAAGTGGTGGATGATGAGGGTTAATTATGACTATGGGTTTTGTAGCTCTGACATTAATATTAGCGCCTGTGCCTCTTTGGATAAGTATCACATCCAGCATCCTACCATTGATATTAGGCACAACATTATATTCGCATAAACTACAAAATGATTTAAAATAGCAATAGTAATTGTTTATACTCAATGAGGCAACGTATAGATTTACATCACCGAAAATTAAAACAAGTCCCTTTAAGTTATTTACAAAGCTTTCAACCTTACAAAACCATTTCATGTAATAGTCGTCCGTAGAATTTGATTTAATGTAAACAACGCATACGTAAACTTTACTACCGTGCCATTCAAAACTTGCCCTAAAGTCCTCTCCCCCTCCAGTAGTCTCCATCTCCAGTTCAGTGTTCCGACGCAATGCAATAGGTGCGCGTGCACCTAAAAATGCACCTCCACAGGGTGTAAATCGATCACGTCTTACTATATTCCAGTTGCCAGTGACCACTTCAGTATCGACGACAGAGCCATCCAGATAAGTTTCTGTTGCCGCCACTAAGACATGCCCCAATATCAACAAATTATTTCGCCAGCTTGCCAGTTTACCTTTAAGCCCACGAACGTTTTGGTAGTAAACAGTCAACTCGAACTTTTTACTGCACGGTGTCGCCCTGTTGGAGGGTAGTCCGCGAAAAGGCCGAGGGCTGGTGGTGGGTCCAGTTTGCAGGGCAGGGCTGCTAGGCTTTGTTGATCGCCTATAATTAACCCAGACTTTAATTCTCGCATTCAGTGGCTACACATCTTTTTAGTAGCAAGCATCGTAGTAGACAGCTGGAACGTTTATTTTATAATATTTATAGTAACCTTTAGCATTCAGTTTTTCTACAGTACAGTTTGCATTAGGGCAAAGTTGTAGTAGGTACTGACGCACTTCTTCAGTACCTGATGCCATGTTCCAGAGGTGGATATATTTACGAACTTCAACAGCTTTTAACGCAGTTGAAATCTTGGTACGCTTTTTCACATTGTTCTAGCCCCGTGGTACTTTCTATGAGTGACGTGTTGTTGATATCATCAACTAATGTCGTTCTATCCATAATAAATGACAAATAATGTCCGAGTGCACTTTACTAGATAGTAATAGTTATAGAATTTCACGAGCGACAAAAACATAAAACATTGCAGTGTGCATCTACCTTTATGAATAAAAAGGCACGTATTAATAATGCGAGTACACTTACTCGTGCGTAGATATTTGCAAAGTATTTTGCCACGATAAATAGAAAGTAGTTCAAGGTTGGAATCATGTATCTTAAAAACATATATGAATATAAAATAATTATTAAAACCACTGTATAGCCGACAAAGCATGATTATAACGCAGTAAAAGCCAGTTATATAATACTTACCGCAAATGATTGCATTGCGCACTTATTTGTTAATAATTAGATTAGCTTGCATATAAATGTAAAACTTACCATAATTACGCAACGTGTATATGATGCACCGGTATTATTTCTTGATAAGCCCAATAATGTGATATTATATAATTATGATACTAAACAATAGAAAAAAATATGTATATAACATGTATACAGGCATACCATATTACAAGTGATATTATACGTATGTTCGTTCAGAACGTTGTTCGATAACCATTAATTGTAATAGTAAGTGTATTATTAAAGTGAGCAGTACCATATGTAAGAGTACCATTAGACGGGTAGTTATTGCAATACATAGTCAGGTAGACTTAGGTGGCATTTTGAGATCTGTAAGCTGTTGTTCGTTTCTAATATGGATATAAGAGCTCCCTTCTGCTTGCGTAGGTACATCTTTCCGTTGGAAGTCCAAAAGTGAGCATATGACTCAGACCTCGCCAGCTCACGAACCATAAAACGTAGACGTCTGATTTTTGCTGGGAGCCACTCAGATAATGTAAATAAGCATTTTTGAGTCCGTGAGTCCAAGTAGTTTTTAACTGAACTGATCACTAAAGCGATTTTTATTGTATATTTCACCGCATACAAAAGCTCAGTTTTAATCAAGGAATTCTGGAACTCGTTCATTACAGTTGAGACTTTATTGTCAACCTTGCAAGGCAAGCGGAAGATGTCTCGTACATCAGTTTTGTTAATTTCCAGGTTTAGGTTTTTTGACAAGTTGTCCACCATTGTAAGAAGATGACCACTAGTCTCTTTTTGAAATTTTGGAACATTTCTTATTTTGACACAGGTTTTAATAGAATGTCTTTCAATTATATAAATTTTGTCTTGTTAATACGCCACATTCGTCACTAGACGCCTACGTTCGTTTTTAATTCACTGTCTCATGCGTGCTTATCTTATCTGAGACAAACTTGATACATTTTCGCATCTCTTGATTAGAGCTAGTGTTATCTGAGTTACTACCTTTAATTAGGGCTTCCATGGAGTCTAACCTGGTATTCTGTGCCACCATGAGATAAGATGCCATACCTTTGAGCTTATCTAATTCGCAGCTAATACTTCCATCCGATATGCGCCGGCCCTTACTTTTCTTCGTTATATAGGGTCTTTCATTAAGCGTGTCCTATCTTTAAATTTAAATAAAACAAAGTGTGTGTGAGATATTATCAAAATTAATTATTTATTTGAAAGATGTAGTGATGCCATTATGTGTGCAATATGACATCATTCAAATGTCCGCCACGGCTTCTCTGGGTAGATCGCATGCGTGATATCCAATTTTCCATGACTTTTGCGCATAAATCAGGCTGAATTTGACCTATGGCATAGGTTATTTTGGCTTTGAGGGCCGCTGTGGTTTGTGTTTTATTTGCATAGACCTGCGACTTTAGAAAACCCCACAAGAAAAAGTCTAGCGGGGTTTTAGCGGGGTCTAAAAGCCGAGTTCTTGTGAGCGACGCGAAATCGTCTGCCTCGGATTCTCCTGCACACTCTCACGGAAAGCGGCAATGTTTTAGGCAGACCTTGCGTTTCGTTGACGTACGGGTGTTGATCGATCATTTACCGAACCAGTGGACTCAAATTTATCCACCACCCGACGAATAGTCCTCTCGGTGGGACGATTATGGCGACCGTAAAATGGGCGAAGCGCGCGGTGCGTTGCCCGAACAGAACACTCATTTTGATAAAACAATTTTATCATTTGCACGTGTTGTTGAATGCTATAGCTATCCATGATGACTTGGCAAAACAGAATGAATAAATGAATTTGACAGATGTAGCTTCAACAAGATGGCCGCTACAACTGTCAAAGTTCGGACGTGCCTATTGTTAGGCAGGGATTCAGTACGAGTAATGCTGGAGGTGCCATGAGCCGCGAGACTTAGTTCCATCGGAGTATGCAGGTTAGATTGGCTATCTGGAGTTTTAGGCGGAGTCCGCATTATATAGTTATTTAGCAGGTTAATAGCCCGGTAGCAGCTGCAGTGGTATCTTGCTGTTGGGATATGACACGAAATTAATTGCACTAGTCACTCAATACCGTCTTTAATATTATTATTTAGCAGGTTAATAGCCCGGTAATGGCTGCAGTGGTATCTTGCTGTTGGTATATGACACACAATTAATAGCTAGTCACTACCGCCTTTAATATTGTGTTATCATAATACAATCAGAAAGTTATTGTGACACTGTATTGATTACAATTTATGTAAGGTTTATATTATTATGTAATAATTAATTGTTACACTTGAAATATTTAAAAATAATTATAATATAAAATAATTTAATTTGTAATGTAATTTTTATAAAAGTTCTTCAATTTATGTTGTTATAAACACAGTCAATCGACTCGCTTGTAGACAGTAGAAGGGGACTGTTCCACTTCGTGAAAGGCAAACGAATTAAGTCAGTTCTTCGCCAGAAGTTGAGTGGAACAGTCGTCTAAGAAGTGTACTAGCGACTTAGAAGCGTGAAATATGTAAGTGCAAGTTACCATTACTATTTATTTTATTTGTTTTTGTTAATACTAATTATGTTAATTTAATATATGGTATTATTGACAATATTGTTTGAATTGTGTGAAATATAATCTAAACCACTCTATGTGTATCTTCCTTGCAATGATCTTTACCTTGGTAAATAATAAGAAATATCCAACAATTGTTACATAGGTACTACACACGACAGGCACGTCTTGCTCGAACGACGACCGAGCAAAGGCTGATATTAAATATGGACTTCCGCAAAGTAACGCCTGAATGTATGCATTATTTATACTGTCTAATTTATCTATTGTACTGCAATGACATGGTTGATTATTATAGGGTTCGTGAATTATGTGAAAAAATAATTACAACTGAATTGAAAAGTTGTTACCTACAAGCATTTTCGCGTGCTAAGCGTAAATCACATTTAAAAATTATTACAGAAGTTTAGTAACTAAGATTCGGTATTCAAACAGCGGGAATCGAACCATCAAAATCGAGCACTACTCCGTGCTTGTATTCATATATAGAAACAGAATAGTAGTAACATTATTCCGAAATGTAAGTATTTGAAATAGCGCTTCCTTCGATAAAATGAAGTCTAGCAGAGTGATTGATAGCTCCCTATGATGATTAAAATAATATAAATTCTAGCATAAGATTAGGATCAGTCGAGTGTGTTCTGATAGCCTTGAGGTCAGGGCACGCAAATTTGGGGCAAATTGTTATTCAAAATAATAGTAATAACAATTTATAATAATACTCACAATTTAAATTAATAGACTCAATTTAAAATAAAAAACACAATTTAAAATAATAATAAAAAAACAACAGTAAAAAATTAACATTTTAATAGTTATACCATTCACAGAGCTTTAACCCGGCGAGGATGTGGTACAAAAAGGGTACATCGAGGATGTGGAGGGTCTTGATGACCCTGTATTTAATTCATATTTTAAAAGTATTCATTGCAATTTTTTAACATAGGATAGGAAGTTAACTTACGCATTAGTTATTTATATAAGGATTTTCATGAAAAGAAACACTATTATGCGTATAAAATGTTTCGTTATTTCAATTTTACAAAAAGTCTTATTTTAATCAACTTTAGCAGGACTCTGCCACACATTAAAAAAAAACAACACATACAAATATAATAACAAGTAATTGGTAATTTTTGATAGGAATTTATATGATATATCATGTTTTATCACAAAATCAGTAATTATCCAGTCTTTTAGGCTACTAATCATCTCTATATATGGGTCATAATTGCCCTATTTGAGTTTACGCACGTTTACCTGCTTGCACGTGTTGCACCCGACTAAGTGGAGGTGGGAAAAAGGAGGATATTTTTTGACTACAGCTACTGATAAACTCGACAGCATGCGACTGCAGGTAAAAAAACTGTACATCAAACAAAATGAGCAGGGTCAAATTGACCCTACCACATCCTCGCCGGGTTAAGCATTCTGTGAGGATGTCCTTCCATGTGTCATTAAATATGTCACACTCTTGATTGGCGTCTACCAGAGCGTTGAGCGCTTTAAGGGATCGCGGTATCTGGAATGCGGCGTAAGTGACTGTCCTACAGTTTGGAACAGCAAAAAGTTTGTGTTTCCTCGCCGAAAGGTAGTTGTCAGGTACATAAAGGCGACACAAAACATCACTGAGATCCGGAGCATCTACTTTGCCATTAAGAACTTTGCACATTATGACGAGCTGGTGTTAAGATCTACGGACTTCTAGCGAATTGTACCCTATGTTAATGAATTGATACTGTCCAAGCCATCTTTTAGTAGTCGTGGATACGTCTACAGTGGATCATAAAGTCACAATTCTTCACTGAACCATGCCTGGCTCACTTTAGGACAAAAGCTACAAGTATATTACCGTATCCGTTCGGACGGGATTATTCTACGGTGCATGACATGTCAAAAGTGATCAAAGCTATGCGATAGAATGATAGACGCCTTGTAGGTGAATATAAATAATAACTGCTCCGTGCTTTGAAAACTGAAGTGCACTTTATTGTGTCGTAACTAGAGTCGCTTATTTATTGAAATGGCTTTGCGGAGTGATCCTTCTGGTCCTTTTTATTCTTAGACTGAGCATATATATTAATAATAAAATAATTTGTACCCTCTGAATAATCAATTTTTTGTAATATATTTGTAATAGAAAAATGATTGACAGATTATTTTTGCAAACCCTATCTTTTCCCTGCGTTTTGATCAGTAACTGTAACAACAATTGTGCGCCTGCTTTTTTCAATACATCTGTATTTTAACAGATTTCCGTGGACTTAATACCACGAATAAAGGCAAATATATGTCTAATATTATTTTGTAATTATGTAGGAAGAAATACTAAAATAGCTTAGTTTCATTTTAAATGGTTTTGTAATTTTCCTTAAAGCCTTAACAGCCAGAGGGCTCTTGGCGCTTTGAATACAATCTTAGTTACGTCATATTTTAATGTGTCTAAGTGTTCAATTGATAAGACTTTGCATGTACGAGGTGTGTTCTAATAATATCGGGATTTTTCTTTTTTTTGAAAAAATAATTTATTAATTCGTCTTCAAAATAGTGTCGCCCTCAAAATAGTCCCCATTAGATATTATGCACTTATGCCAGCACTTCTTCCAATTGTCGAAATACTTCTCAAAGTCAATTTTTGGGATAGCCTTTAGCTCTTTCAGCAATGCGCTTTTAATGTGATCTATGCTTCTAAAACGACGGCCTTTTAGGTTCTCTTTATTTTTTGAAATAGGAAAAAGTCACACGGAGCCATGTCTGGCGAATATGAAAGCTGTGATTCGGCGATCATTCATAACCATTGCTTTCATTTTTACCACGTTTTCATCAGTTTGTTGATGTGCTGGGGCGTCCGCGGCGCTCGTCATGTTCAACTACTTCACAACTATCTTGGAAACGATTATACCACTCGTAAACTCTTGTTTTACTCATAACAGGCTCGCCATATGCCTTTGTTAACATTTCACATATTTTGTTACACTTTATTTCATTTTTTAGGCAAAATTTGATACAAATCACTTGTCCCACATATACCTGTTTAGTCAATCTCATTTCATTCATTCTCGCTACATGTTAAAACCATCTTAACATACCATCACTACAACCTCACTCACACCACATCGTTCTCTAATCACACTTTTTCTTATCCTGTCACTCTGTTTGACTGCAATCATGCTTCTCAATGCTCTCATCTCAATCAGGTTACCATTCAGCCCATGCATTCTTGTTCATATATAATTATTTATACTGTTCCATACATGCAGTCATTTATAAAGTAACAAATGTTTTTTTCTGGCCTATTTAACACATTATCTTACCTGATGGTAAGTATATTGATGTGGTTGAAAGTGTTGTTCAGGTTATCTTAGAATTTAAGGCCCTCTAAGATACACCGTTTGCTTGTCGTAAGATTTTCTCCTTGAGGGTAATCTAGGCAGGCGGGCATTCATGTAATGCCTTACTAACATGTACTGTTAGGTACGATTGTAGGTAGTTCCGATTTTAGGTATGTCTACAGCTACCAATTCGCTTATCTATTTTGTAAATCAAAATCATTATCAAAATCAGTAACCTGGACTTGACGTCGTATTAATGAGTTTTATCACTCGAGTAACGATGCCCTTGTATGGTAATCTTTGATGACGAGAGTGTATAAATATATGTGAAGACATATTTTAAATAACAGTAGATCCGAAGTCATCAATATGAAGACCCTAATTGTAGCCCTTTTGGCTTTGACAGCCTTTGCTGTTGCAGTAAATGCTAGCCCGGTACTTCCTGGGAATACTGCTTATGGGTACCTTGTGAACTATGGTATTCCTGAAGCAGAAAGGATCCGTAAAGCAGAGGAAAGTGCTGCATCAAGAATCGTTGGTGGCGTCCCTGCAGCTCTTGGACAATACCCCCACCAGGTAAGTAATTTTGATGACATTTTTTATTACTAATAGGGCCTTTGACCATAATCTTTTTTCTTTTCCCTTTAAGCACCCCAAATAAAAAATAAAATTACAAATTAAAAGTATAACATTACAAAATAGGTTTAATAACTTAATTAAGAAACGCCATTAACAAGCTTCCACAAATATAAAAAAAGGATTTTACACACGTAATAAAATTATACAAAAAAGAAGTGAAATAGTACATTATGATACAAGTGTGGTACGTTGATCACTACACACGAGGCGATATAGCGCACGAGCCGTTTCAGCCGAGTGAGTAATGATCAACATCCCAAACGCGTGTCATACGACGATTTACAACACACTTGGAAGGAACAAATACTAAAATTTTGATAAAAAAATATTTATTAATCAATGGCTCGCTGATTTCGCTAATAAAGATGGCCCTGACGAAAACACCGAGCCACCTTAAGTTTTCCATAGTCAATTTGTTTATATATACCTAGTACTAGATACAATACAAAACGAATCGGAATATATTTTATATATTTTTTTTATTGCAATAATAATGTGAATAGGAAGGTTTATAAACTCACTTAATCTACTTAAGTTTTACGTAAAAAACTCTTTGGTTAGGTAGGGGAGGAGGCTCGAGCGGTGAATTGATATATCATAAAGGGCCCCTCTTAACCCTACTCCTGGGGTGCAAGTCTCAGGCCCCTCTAGCCTCTTCTTCTGCAACGCGATGGACCCGGCACCCGCACGGTGAATCCATGGAATGATCAGTAATTCGTCTCTCTTATATGAAAAACTAATGGAACAAACTACAATCTCTTTGGTGAAAAGTGTGAAAAAGTTTTTTTAATTTTTCTATATAAAACACAAGTGTGGTAAAGTAGAAAAAAGCACGCGTGCGTAATATAACATTATGACACGAAAATCGGTGCATATAAAGGCCCGTTACAAGCAAGTGTGTTGAAAAAATGTTATCATACGCAACTACTTGATTTCCAAATATGTGATACTTTTACGAATTAGAAGTGACATTAACAAAGCACCTAACAGTAAGTGATGATGTGGTCGAAAGTGTTAAAATGACTTACTGGCTCTCAAGGACAGCTGGCGGAACACACCGTTAGGTGCTTAGCGACAGGCTTTCTACTTGAGGGTGGTCACTAGCCAGGCGGGCATTCGCAAAATGCCCTTCCACCATGCGGTGAAGCTCAAGCCTGCGGCGGGATCTGAACCATGGGCCTGCTGCGCGACTGTTCTTAGCCAATGCCACTGAACCAACACTTATTACATTATTATTATTATTATCACTGCTTCAAAAATATTTTATATGATGATATTTTATACTTACGCAGATACTTTTGTTACATAATAATTCATTACATATGTACTGTTTTTTGTTGTATGTAACATATGATCTTTATAACCCCGAAATTCGCATTGAAGATATCGTCCATTACTAAAAGAAATTCTATTGTTATCTACGATGTGCATGCAGTAATAAAATCGTAAAATATTGGGTTTTATTTTTACTAATTAATTACATATAGTAATTCACGTTTATAATGGATCCTAAAATATTCATATCCAAGATTAATATGAGGTTAATATTTTTCATAACCAAGCTTAAGGTTAGGTAACATAAAAAAGTTTAAACAGATCTCTTTTTCAGGCTGGTCTTCTTATCTCCATCATTGGCTTCGAAGGCTCTGGTATCTGCGGTGGTTCCCTAATAAGCCAAAACAGAGTCATCACTGCTGCCCACTGCTGGTTTGATGGAGTGAATCAGGCATGGCGTGTCACTGTTGTCTTAGGCTCCACAACTTTATTTTCCGGTGGCACCAGAGTTGATACCAGTGTAGTTGCTTCGCACCCTAGCTGGTTTCCTTTACTTGCTCGTAATGATGTTGCTGTAGTTTATTTACCTAACTCGGTTTCCTTTTCAAGTAAGTAACAAAAAATTAAGTACAGCTGTGATAAAATTGATTCTAATGATTAATAATCTATATCTTTTTGTCTTTTTTCAGACAGCATTGCTTCTATAGCATTACCTTCTGGAAATGAACTAAACGAAGACTTTGCGGGCGAGTCTGCTATCGCTTCTGGATTCGGAATCACAAGTGATGGTAAATTATCTTCTACGCCTCGATTATTTGTCTCATTAGAAAATAAAAAATCTTCATATCACAAAATAGCATATTTTGAAGAAATTGAAAAACAATTGATCAAAGAAAACACTGAAACACTTTTTTAAATTTTCATGGAAATGTTTTATTAGACTTATTGCCAAAATAACCGTAAAATAAATATAAGGTATTACATTTTTTCAGTTAACCTACCTTAATTACAAAATTACAAATTTCCGAGAGAAAAAAATATAGTCATGTGCGGGATTCGATCCCGCGTCCATCCATTCCTATGCTCTGACCGACTGAGCTAACATGACAATGATTCATAACTCAAATTTTTCCTCTCGTTCTTTATTTAACGATTGTATTGGGATGGCACCTATAATTCTACTTACGTTGTACTACAAACAAAACCTATTTTGCAATTGGTTTTAAACTTTTAAATGATGACGCAACCTTATAATATTATTATTGTTATGTTTGCAATAACGCCTGTTTTGCGGATTACACATGACTATAATTTTTTCTGTCGTAAATTTGTATTTTTGTAATGTAATCCGCAGAGCAGGCGTTATTGCAAACATAACAATAATAAACTTACCTACGTTTGTTGTTCCCCGGTTTAAATTATTTTTAACGATTTCAAAATCACTTTATTGTAGGTGGTGGCATCTCTACTAATCAGTTCCTGAGCCACGTGAACTTGAACGTGATTACGAACAGCGTTTGTTCTGCTGCATTCCCATTGATCCTTCAACCTACTAACATTTGTACCAGCGGCCTTGGCGGTGTTGGTACTTGCGGTGGTGATTCTGGTGGTCCTCTAATGGTGATCAGGAATAACAGGCCTATCTTGGTAATAAAATTATATTTATTTATTCTTGTCTAAGTACAATTTTGCATGGTGGTGGGGCATTTTGCACCCTCACGTTGAACATCTGTCGCCAAACACCTAACGGTGTGTTCCGGCAGCTGTCCTTGAGAGCCAGTAATTCTAGGTTAGCCTGAACAACATCTTCGACCACATCATCACCATCACGTGAGATAGTAGTCAAAGGCTAGCTATCAATTATTAAAAAAACCTAGTGTTTCCCGTGAATTTTTGGAGTTTAATTAGTCCTTGATTGTCTGGAATCAACATCTTTTAATTTTGTGGGAGTTATAAAAGGGAAATTACCACAGGAAGAGCAAGGGCAGCGGCTTCTGCTGATCTTATAATATCAATACTACAATCTTGATGATTGAATTATTTTATTGTTGTGGCCATTTTCTCGTTATCATGGATACGTGGGGATAGTGGACCCTACCTTTAGGAAAGCCTATTTCAGCAATAGACTATCACGTTAAAACAGTAGGTACTCATACGGCCCGAATATTATTGGAATTTTCACAAGTTCCTTATTGCTCTTGGTTTTCTTCTAAGCTATTGCCCAACATAGATTACAAAAAGTTTTCGTATATTAATTAAAATGGATATTCTAGATTTATCAGAATCCAGAAAATTCCTTAAACGAAATTGGGGGCTTACATTAAATAATGATGCATACATCATGAAAAATAAAATGAAATACATAAAAAAGGGTTTTAATTGGCCATTACGAACAAACTATATTATTCGCCGATTGCCCTATTACAATTTTCAATTACTTATGACTTTCTCTGTGTTCCACACATATATTTTTTAATTAAGTCATTTTAATATTACCTACACTTCTGTATTCTATAATGAATTTCTTTAATGCAATAACAATATTCTTATCATTATCAATTGGATAATTGATAACATCATAAAACGACTTCGAAAATTTAAATCGACCAAGAAATACGATCATGATCGACATTATTTAGATAAGCGTATTAAGTAGGTAGCTTATCATGCACACAGCTTAGCGAGGCGAGTATTAAAGACATCAATATAAATTGTTGATTATTATAGAAGCTCAAAGAATAGTTTTTTTAATGTGTGACGTCAATAAATGACGTAGGTGCCCAATATTAAAATGAAAAAAATCCCAACTGCTTCATCGACCAACCCACCGACGTATATTTAGCCGAGTGCCTCCGGTGGAACTGAAACCAACAACCAACACCAACTAATAGATTCCTTGTTCAACATAAAAAAATAAGCACGAGCAAATGCTCGTAAGTAAGTAATACAACAAATGTTGTATTACTAGCTCAGATGTCATTTAAATCTCAGCGCTCGTAGCGATCGGACGTCTTCTGGATTTTATGTTGGTCTTTATAAGAGTCATGTGAGCTATTATTATGCTAGTGTGAGATATTGCGTTATTCTTTGTGAACTGTATGTACTTTGACATTAATGTGTTCAATATTTATTATTGTGTTCATTTTAAATTATGTCCCCAAGAAGTTGAGAAGTTCACATAGATAGGGCATGGCATACGATACAAGTGTAGCCAAAACAAAACAAGTTCCTATTAAACTGTCCTTTGTCTGCAACACGAGTTTGTCCACACTGTTGAAAGGGACAGTACAGACGAACGAAACGATACGATACGATACGATAACTCTTTATTGACACCAAAGAACAGGAAATTACAAAGAAACAATAACAATAGTAAGGTACAAAGGGCGGTCTTATCGCTAAAAGCGATCTCTTCCAGACAACCTTTGGATGGACAGAGAATAATTTTTGAGCAGGGAGGGTGGTGCATTTCTCGAATACATAAACAAGTACATAATATAAATTGATGTCTTACCGTACAAATAAGCTACATAAATATAAAACCATAGTATATGATATATAGTACAATATATATTATATAATATATATACCTACACACATGATATATATATATATATATATAGTTTGATATATACACAATAAACATAAACATTTAACAAATTAGAGAAATAAAGTTATATAAAATAAAATAAAATAAAAAAATTACGTCAGGGAACAATATTAATTATGAGTGGAGAGATAGAAATTGGTGACCTGCGATCTGAAAATGTTGAGAGATTGGGCACGTCTGATTGTGACAGGGAGTGCGTTCCATAGGCGCACAGCCTGTGCAGAAAAGGACGATTTATAAAAGACTGTATTATGAGCCGGTGAGTGAAGCAGAAGGTTATGTGATGACCTAAGAGAAAGAGAATGGGTAGAGTGTAAAAACTTAAAACATGCCTTTAAATAAAGAGGGGTAGATGGATTAAACAATATGTTATACAGAAGAGTAAGTATACGAGTATTCCGACGAAGACGAATGGGGAGCCACTTGAGCTTAGATCGAAATTGGGAAACGTGGTCATATTTTCGTAGGCCGAAAATAAAACGAATACAATAGTTTTGAAGGCGCTCAAGTCTGTTAAGCTGGTCCTCGGAGAGATCAGGATAGCTGGCGTCAGCATAGTCAAGTATTGGAAGAAGGAGAGATTGTGCAAGAGCAGTTTTGGTAGCAGTGGGCAGGAAGTTACGTATTCGATTAAGAGATGACCCTGAAGCAAATATTTTTTGCCTCAACGATTGTAGCTGAGGTTCCCATGATAGACAACTATCTATTATGATTCCAAGGTTTTTTACTTGTGAGCTGTATGGAATAGAAACGTTCGCAAATAATAGTTTTGGCAAAGTTGAGAAATCTACTCGTGAAACCATTCTGGAACTGCCTATGACTATTGCCTGAGTCTTAGAAGGATTGATTTGAAGGCCATAAGACTTACTCCAGTTTTCAATACTACGCAAGTCAGCATTAAGTGTATCAATCGCTTGATCTAAACGGTCTGGTGGAGCCTGCGAGTAAATTTGGAGATCGTCTGCATAGAGATGGTAGGAGGAAGTAAGAGATATAGAAATAGAATTAATAAAAACTGCAAAGAGAAGTGGAGAGAGAACGCCGCCTTGCGGGACTCCAGCATTCGTATCACACCAAGTAGAGAAAATATCTCCAAAGCGAATACGTTGCCGACGCCCAAACAAGTAACTGTGAAACCAGTCAACTGCCGATGGAGATATGTTTATAGAGCGGAGCAATGCAAGGAGGATATCAAAATCAACGTTATTAAAGGCATTGCTAAAATCTAGCAATGTTAGGATCGTTAGGTCTTGGTTGTCCATTCCAAATCTTATGTCATCAGTTATTTTTATAAGAGCAGTGACAGTACTATGACCGGGACGGAAACCAGACTGCTGCGGACTTAAAAGACTATTTAAATTAATGTAAGAGTTAAGCTGGCTATGTATCAGTCGTTCGAGAACTTTGGATAAAAAGGGAAGGATCGAGATAGGACGATATTCAGAGAAAGACTTAGGGTTTTTTTTTTAGGTAACGGGATAATTTGGGCTTCTTTCCAGCAGGTGGGTACGGCACTCTTCGAAATAGAAGTGTTCAATATATGGCATATAATGGGAAGGATTTCTTCCAATATAGGAACAATCATATTACGGCTAATACCGTCGCCACCCACCGCATTAGAAGAAATAGACAGAATACTCTTTTTAACATCACATGCGGCAAATTGACTTATGACAAATTGAGAATAGTCAGGTGTTGGCAGACCAGAAAGATAGTTTATTGTGGCTAGTTTGTCATTCATATCAATGGTAGACGACGATGAGAAGTGCTGGTTTAAAGAGTTTAGGTCTAGATGGTGAGGAATAGAATCTTGTCGGGATTTGCCAACACCTAATGATCGTAAAAATTTCCAGACTTGTCCTGGCTCTTTATTTTCTACAGACTCATGGATGTATCGACGTTGTGCATCCCTACACATCCTATTGCAGCGATTCCGTGCCTGCTTAAACTTCTCCTTGTTCAATTCATTGTGGCAGGTTTTAAGCTGTGCTTTGGCTGTCACTTTTTTATGCATACAGTCTTTTATAGTATCTGTGAGCCAAGGCGCAGGATGATGTTTTATTTTTATGACCCGCAAAGGAGCGTGGATATCATAAAGCTGAATGATCTTTGAATTGAATATTGTGATTTGGTCATCAATATTTTCACTCATTAAAACGTCAGACCAGTCGACCTTACTAGCATCAACGCGAAGTTTTCCCACATCCATAGTACCAAAACTACGCTGCAGAATGATTTTGGGTTTGGGTTTAGGAGGACGAATTTTATAAGAAAGGAAAATAAGATCGTGGTATGAAAAAGCATCTGCTGAGCATTGACCATGCTTAGCAACATGCTGCAATGATGATACAAACATAAGGTCAAGAAGAGAGGGAGAACAATTTGGAGAATTATGCGTAGCATTGAGGGGCAAGATGTGCATGTTGCTAGAATTGACAGTAGATACTAAACTAGAAGAACGAGAGTCTTTTTTTAAGAGGCACGTGTTAAAGTCCCCCATGATAATGGTATGTCTATAAGCAGGCGTAAGATCGTCTAAAATTTTTTCAAAAGATGAGAAATAATTAACTCGCATGGAAGGGCTATAATAGACTCCGAGAAGAATTTTGGTGTGTGAAAGTATGACTTCAACGAACAAATGTTCACCGGCATTAAATGGAGCAGGCTGCGTGGACACATCAACAATAGAGTGAGGGATATGTGCGCGTAAATAAATGGCCACGCCGCCGCCACTACGATCAGTTCTATCATTCCGGATGAGGATGAAGCCAGGGAGAGAGTAAGAGGTAGAAGGGAGACATGGTTTTAACCATGTTTCGGAGACTAGAATAGCGTGTATGTTTTTGTTGTCAAATGACGCCAACATATCGGGGAAATGCTTCGGAATACTCTGGGCATTTATATGAATTACATTGAAATTTTTAGGTACATCAAAAAGTTCACTCATTATATTATCACTCAATGTTGGGATACTGGCAAAACTATCGTCATCGCTAAGGTCATTACTAGATGAACAAGATACAAATTGCTCTGTATCACTACAGTCTTCATCAGAATTCATCTTGCAAATAAGTAATAAATAATATAAATAAGAATATATATATATATATGATAATAATAATAAATAAAAAATATAAATTTTAAACAAATAAAAAAAAATACAATAAAAAAAAAGAAAGCAAATTAATACTTCATCTGCCGGTTGTAACGTAAAAGAGAGAGCTCATTAAACACTAACAATGATATAATTAATAGCACGAATTTACAAGCAGAGCAGAAGAGAGAAAAACAGAATGCTATTTTGTGACACCACATATGACATTACAGTTTTGAGCGTAGAAACCAGGTAGAAACTAGAAATATTTTTAACTTCTTTCATAATTTAATTCGGTTTCGGAACACACCCGGCACCGGGAACGTGCTCCGAGCTGTCAAACAAATGACAAACATCAATTTCGCAACGTCAATACTGCATGTCACATGCGTCATGCCAACATAGTGAGATGGAACAAACAAAACAAACATTTTTTTATCAAGAAAAAGAAGAAAGCAAACAAAAACAAGTATTGGGTGTTTGCATATTTTCAATTTGGACAGTAATTGTATTTTATAAGCTACCCACTATTCTGCTAATGATCATTTATATAACGCAAATGACCGAAACCGAAGAGTGAATAAACATATGCGAATGTGGGCACAAATGACGCATCACTGATCACATTATACCTATTTCCGGGATGCGGCTCTCCGTGATTTAGATGCAGCACCAACTTCTTTGGGAGCCGTGGCAGGCAACGGATTTGAGACTTCTGGAGCAATCTTCAGCAACTCACAAACACTGCTGATGCGGTGGCGCTTTCCGTCCGTCCCGATGATATGGACAAACCCGTCTCTGGTCCAACACTTGTTGATACCGAAGCGCTGCCTCGCCTCCATGAACGCCTGATGCCTAGGCCTTGTCAGAAATTCGGACAGCGTAATAGAAGTGCCTTTAAGAGAAGATTTAGTCAACCATATCTTATTACGCTCATCAAAGTTTTTCAATTTCACTAAAATAGGCCTGGGCTTATCGCTGGTGGTGCGGCCCATTCTCTGGCAGCGACTTATTGAGCTGACAGCAAAATGAGGCAACTTAAATTGGTTGCAAACTATATTGACCACAAGTGCAGCCAAGTCTTGCTTCTCTTCCTCCTTCACACCATGAAAAAGCAAGATTTTTCGACGACTATTCATTTCTAGATTGTCAATATTCTGTGCAAGGATGCCCAATTGTTGTTGGAAACCACGAAAAATTTCAGCTGTAAATACTTTAAATGCTGCAAATTCGGCAGCCAGGCTACTAGTAGTGTTACTTGAAGGAGGGGTCTTCTGAAGCTCACCTTCAAATTGATCCATACGCCTGTTGAGTGCCTCCATCATCTCTATGAATGTTTGTTGCTGTATGGATTCCATAGTTATAGGTTATGTCCCTTTGTGATAATATAGTGATGTATCAAAGTTCCTGTTGTTGTGCTTGGAAAGGATTTATCTACTTGGCAGGTGAAGTATGCTCAATAAATCACAATATAATGCATGAAATAGCTACTATATTATGCTATTTATATTTTAAAACTCAAAATTATATTAGAGCAATTTTGAAAAGGTGTTGTTAGAACTACCCGCCCAGGAGAAACGTGTGAAACCAAAATCGCCATGGTCCTATCATAAAAGAAGCATAATGTTTTTTATGTGATTGTGACAGAACAAGCACGAGGCTACCAGTTTAAGTGGTAACCTCTACCTGCAACATCATTCCGTTACAAGTGATGAACTACACGGTGCCCGCCAGTCTGAGACATACAGTTGTTAAGTCTGATGTGCCTGTTTTTGACTGTTAGGTGCTTGGCGAAAGATTTTCTACTTGAAGGTGACAGCTAGCCAGGTGATCATTCGCAAAATGTCCTTCCACCAATCGGTGAAGTTCAAGCCGGCTTGGTGGGGATCGAACCACGGACCTGCGGCATGGCAGTTGGTAGCTACTACCGCTCGGCTACCATCATTGCTTCATAAAAATCATATAGATTTCACTCGTTTCGTGCGCCGTGCTTTATTTACCTTATTTGTCTGAGTGATATAACAATTTCCACTGGATAAGAATTAACTATTTAGTATGTACGTAGTATGTTCCTTTGGGTAAGAAGTAAGTAACAAGTAAGTACATTCGTAATACTGGTTATATTGTACAGTTTATTTCAAACGGCTCAAATGATTGAGTAGAGTAGCAGTAGAGTCTACTTTACTACGAGACAACGATTATTTAGCCGTCCGGATTTTTTCCCTGTAGATTCAACTATTGTGTAGGTTACTCAGTGATCCGAGGTTAGCGTGAGCAATATCTTAGACCGCATCGTTACTTCTATCAGTCAAAGGCTAGCCCATAAAAACCGATATTGCCGATAGAGAGTATAGCTTCTCTATCGAGAAAACCGAACAGAGAAGCATATATCGATGTTTCAACATTTATTAATAGTACAGTTTTCCATAGCATGTGGAAACCCAGTGTCAAATTAGTTCTATCCAGATGGCGTCAAATGTTTGTAACTGATTTAAAAAATGATATATTTTATTTAAATCATGTCCAAAAATAAGACTACAAATTATATAGTGCTTTTAAGATGAAACTGGTAAAAATCCTTAAAATATTTAGTGTCATTCAATAAATACTTCATTAGTAAAATTCGGTAATACATTTGATATAATTGTATGTATTCCTTTTTTTTATTATTTTTTGAGGTCATTTATTTGAAATATTGTAATTCAAGGAGATACACTTAGGAAGTTGGCTGAGGCGAAACTTAATTTAACCTAATTTCATATAACAGAAAACTTTACAACAAACAACAATATATAAGAAAAGAACTTAAACATATAAAATTATAATATCTAGTGACAGTCCGCCAAATTTTTTAGCTAAGCCAATGGTCTTCGGTCGTGCGCTCGAATAGTCAAGACCTTCCAACCCAGCGCCTTCCGCCTAGATAGCATAGATTTTATGCATGCAGAATTTCAACAATTTGTGAACTTTTGATACTTAAAACATGACGAAACTACGTTTGTATTGAAAGGCATTGTAGGGGTAATTTTAATAACCTTCAAAATATGTTCATTTTATACATTGGAATGATATATATACTTCTAAATATATTTAATATATAATACATATTTCATCATATATTGTAGTTGTAGCTTTTAGACAAAATATATTTTTAAAGAAACCGCCAAGTTTTGCCAAGAAAAACAAATCAATGTATGGAAGAGTTTTATTCAACATAGTTTTATTTTGTTTTAACGACATTAAATTGTTTTCGCAGACGTTGCATCAATGCTACTGATTAATCGTACCACTGACAGAAAGGCATATTGTAATGCAACTGACAGCTGTCATGGAAAAACTATTCTAGCAATAAAAGTTGAGCCATCGACACAATTTATGCTAGGAATTGATAAATTAATTAAGCCTCGTAGTTGTGCCTAGTGTCTGATTTGAGCCTTGAAGCATTTTTTTCTAATCAACAAAACTAGTTGGCACTACGGGAAAAAGTCCTACCACGCTCTTGTGAAGGTTAATAGCTATACTTATTATATACTAAAAGAATGTTTGCGTATTCTGATAATAATCATTAATAATAATTTAATCATTGACGTTTGATTACCAGTTTATACCTAGATAAGGAAGAATAATAAAAGTATGTTAACTCATCTCTATCCCAAGGTTGTCTGGAAGAGATCGCTTCTAAGCGATAAGACCGCGCATTGTACAACATTATATTTAAGCTAATATTAAGCCCACGTTTTTCTGACATTTGGTGTACAATAAAGTGTTATCTATCTATCTATCTAGTAATGCACAAAGCACCACTTGCATTATATTTTGTGCATACTTGAATGATCGTGATATTCTTCATCACGATCATTAGGTAATAACGTCAAATCACATTGTTAGCAGATTCGGCCTATTGCCGATTATGATATCTGATTAAATTATACCGTACATTGATTAAGATTTCCTTTTTGGCAGATTGGTGTGACATCTTTCGGTTCAGCCCTGGGATGCCAGTCGAACTTACCCGCTGCTTTCGCCCGCGTCACTTCCTTCGTCAGCTTCTTCAACCAACACATTTGAGGAGTTCTTTTCTTCTGGTAGTGAAAAATCTAATATTGATGACATAATATAAATTTTCACCTTATACAGTTTTTAATTGCAATAGAAACATATTTCATATCATCAGCGTAACATAATTTCCTGGGATCGTAGAGGAATGTATTGTAAAGGAATCACAACAAAGCATTATAATACGAGCTGAATAATGCTACGACCTCATACAACCCACCAATAATGCTACGATCATCACTTACCATCAGGTGATGATAGTTGTCAAAGGCTAAGACTATTAGCAATAAAAAAAAATGCGTTGATGATCAAACCCACAACGGTATTTTAACAATTGAACATCTGCGTGACAGTCCATGGCTTTTGCCTCTGAGCCACAGCTGGATCAAAAGCTTAAACATCTATTTAAATAATAATCAAAGTCCTGACTCACTGCCTGACAGACAACGCCCAGCCTGAACCGCTGGTCGCAGAGACTTTGAATTAGAGGGTGTATTTGTCCTGATGCGTAGGGGTGCACTAAGAACGGATTTTATGAAATTCAACTCCTAGGAGGGTAAAAATAGGCGAAAACGTTTGTATGAAGGTCCTTTGTTTTTTGAACTTACAGTTCTTTGAATACATCATTCAAAATAAAAAATTACGTATTCATATTTTTTTTCACAGGTCATTGTTTTTGAAATGGTAGTGATGAAAATTGGTATCTGGATACACATTTTCTTAAACAAAAACTTGTCACAATAATATTTTTGCCAGGGTTAAAATAGAGTTAAAAAGGTGAGGAAAAATGTCACTTGAACCTAAACCGCTCGCGGAGGTTCGTCCATCTGTCATATTTATCTATCTTTTGAAACGTAATAACAGTTGTAATTAAAACAATTGGTATTTATTATAAAAAGATCATTCAAACTAGCTTATCAATAAAACTAAAGCTCAGACCGATGTTACTTAAGTGCAGCAACTTTCAATTCCTGTCATATTTATTCTATGGGACTCAGGATAGGGCAATGGATGTCCGTAAAGAGATGGTCAGCCATGTAGTGGCTAATTGGCAAGAATTTTGCGATATTGTCTTATGATGTTAAGAGCAACGGATACAATTTCACCACTGCTGCGGCTAAGTACTCTATCGATATGTTACAATTACACTCCACCATGGGGCACTACGTTTTAACTGGTAGCCGGGGGCAAGTGGATAACTATGGTATAGGTATGTAAAACTTCATGGAAAATTTTGTAGTGAAGGTCTACCTATAAAACGATTACGACTAACAGGGCCAATTTAAAATGATTTAAGTGCATTAAAAAGTATGCCTATTTATATATGCCACGTTTACACGACTCCCAAAACCCGGTTCGATTCCTGTGGGATAGTCCACGTTGGTGAAACCGTAGGTTAAAGATAGTAAGTTACAAAGTACAAAGATTTCGAGAACGCTTTTTATTTGTTTCAAGTATAGACATTTTTCTTTTGAAATTGTAACTGTGCGTATGCATTTCGTCACAAGTGACAAACTGCACTGCAACCCCTATCCTATCACCCTGAGACATACAGTTGTTATCTCAAGTGCCTGTTATTCTTACTGGCTCTCAAGGACTGCTGCCGGAACATATTGATAAGTTATTTTCTACTTGAGGGTGGTAGATAGCTAGATGAGCATTCGCAAATTGCCGTTCTACTATGCGGTGAAGCCCAAGGGGTCAGCGGTTTGAACCATAGAGCTGCGTTACGGCAGTCTATAGCTTTTATATATTTTCCCATTAATTTAATGCCGATAAATTAGATTATTGACCAAAATCTCTCCTGATTGTTTGTAATGGTGCAGTCTAAGGTGAACCAGGTTAACCTACAATGGTAACTGGCTGCCAAGATCAGCTACCGGAACATCCCGTATTTGTCTTTCTTGACTCGGTACCATTTAATGAACTAAACAGTTTCATTCACAAAAAAAAATCCTGATGGAATAATTAAAATTATACATCTTTGATATAGCTCACTTATAATTGGGTCGATTCAAAATTACAATTTATACAGTACATGGTATTCTACAAATGAGAGTTGATAAAGCTCAAAAATGAAGTAACTCTTGTAAACGCAGCAGGCATTGCTGATTCACATCCCAGAACATGGACAAACGATGCAACTCCAATCTGAAAATAGAGAAAATATAAAATGTAGTTTCAAATTAAAATTAAATTCGGCTTCGTGGTCATGTCACGATTCATGAAAAAAGAGCACTGTTTTTATTTGGAATTAAATGGTTATAAGCTCGTTATATGCTTGCGTGGTATTTATTATTTGCCATATTCAAGGAACCATATTTGATACGATTACAATAATTATGACCTTAAGGGCTAATTTAATAATTGTGTAGGAATTAATGAATACATGGATAACTTTATACCTTGAAACATTTTAATGAAAATGTGGTAGGCCTTTGCTATCATAGAACGTTCAAAATAGACGCAAATTTGATATTACATATAATGTGCATTTTCGTCATCGAAAAATAAAATTCCTTGGTTTTGATTTTTATAACATCTGACAACACATGGACATAGAAATGTATGTTTTATCAGCTATAGCAAAGTGGCCATATTTGATTTTAGTTTACGGAGTTATGCCGCCAAATTCTAAGGTATACTTTTTTATTCTTGAATGAGATATTTTCCTTTGCTGTAGCTGACAGCCTGATGTAAATTTCACAAAAGTCCATGGCCAATGTAAAATATTGCAATATTATCGAACGCTTATTCAAAGTGACAAAGACCTTTGTGTGACACTATTTTGTTGGTTATAGACATTAAAAATATATTTCGAAGCGCTTGTAGCGAAGTTTGCTTAGCCGTTCTGAACCGATCAGCAGAGTTAAGCAACGTCCAACTTGGAAGGCTGACCACAAGTGACATTACTAATGAGTGCTTCCGTGCTTTGGAGGGTATGTAAAGCCATCGGTCCTGTCTTAAGATGCCAGTTATTACAGCATGGTGGTAGGGCATTTTGAGAATGCCCGTCTGGCGAGATAGGTACTACCCTCAAGTAGAAAATCTGTCGCCAAGCACCTAACGGTGTATTTCGTCAGCTGTCCTTGAGAGTCAGTAATTCTAGGAGCCTGAACAACATCTTCAACCACATCATCATTTACCATCAGGCAAGATAGTGGCCAAAGGCTTACCTATCAGGCATAAAAAAATATATGTTAAGGTTATTCTCGTATAGTTGTATCCTAGTTTGGTGAAAATGGCCCTAAGAAGTAATAATATACAAATAAACAGATAATGGTCATACAATAGCGTGAAATAAATCATAACAAATATGGCGTGGGCATAGATAAAATGCAGTTCTCAATATGATTTCTCAATACATAGGTGTTTTCTGTATCGTAATGTAGTAACTCTTTGCTATCACGTGATTTTACTACCTAGGTCCTCTAGTTGCTTAATTGATTTGTCTGGGATGGAAAAAGAAACTAATATATTCTGTTACCCAGCTAATTAAGATGACAATAATATTTGCAACATGCAAATGGCCTACGCTGCGATGTGCTCTCAATCTATATTTTCAATCTATATCTATATTTTCATTAAAATTTTGTAACGGTTGTAGAACATTTTGTAAATAACTTGCTTAGCTTCCGAGCTCAAGTTAAAAGGCTCTCTCTCCAAGCACGTATTGTGGTAGCTGCAGCATCTTTAATTTTTTTGGATTGACTGACTAGTGGTTCACATTTAAAATATTCTAGTAATAGTGGTTCAACTCTTACCAGAACAGGTCTGCTGTCTCTAGTTGCAACCAAAGGACCACCTGAGTCTCCTCTACATGTGGATGCACCTCCAATACCGCTAGTGCAAAGGTGAGTTGGCTGAATAATTAAGGGGAAGGCATTTGAGCAAGCGCTGTTGCTAATGACATTAAGCCTGACGTGGTTCAGAGACTGGTCGTTGCTGACGCCTCCACCTGAAAATAACAAGAATATGACAGTGGTGAAGCTTGTTTATTCATTTCCAAAGAAGTCCATTTAAATAGAAAAACCGACAAGGTACATGTCAGACCGCTCGCTTACGATGAGTTTCATTCCAAAACAATTTATTACAGTCGTTATTTTTTCATACAGTACAAGATCTAATTAGGAAGCCCAACTCGTACTTAGTCGGTTTTAGTGAATTATTATTATATAAGTATTCTTAATTTCACCTTAGTTTTTCACCTTAGTTTATGTATAATAATAATCTTTATTAATCTCTAAAAACATGAGCTAATGTTAACAATTATCACTTTGTAGGTAGGCATCTATATATAATATTTAGATATTAACAAATTTAAAAAGACAATTAGATAGGTCAATGGACACATTCTTAGTAAAAAATCTATTTAACAGTTTAGGTTAAAATGCAGTTATTTAGTAACCTTTATCAATAGGCTAGACTGTTATGTTATTGAAGTACATTTATAGGTAAACTATTAATTAGATTTAGTAGTTCAAGTACAAATAATTACCAGGTGGTGCTTACTATCTTAATCACACACTAGGATTCCCTGTGTTGTGGGTGGCTACTGGCTAGTCTCTTCCGTGTGCATAATACATATTTGTTGAAAAGTTTTGTCATAAAAGTCCTTTAATACAAAAAATTAGGGTAGGCAATACACATAATCAAAACACTTTAACATAGGCTAATTGGTAATTTAAATAACATAACTGTAAATTCATTACCACACGTGTGTGACACGATCAATAAATTTATATGCACTTTTTTATAACGGGGGTAGGGTGAAAAGACTAAGTTAGTCCGAGATCTTGTAATGGATGTGTGCTAAGTGTGGCTATTGAATTATGCTGTGTGAGTTGCAAAGGTGGGAGTGTATTGTAAATATGGTCGTCTTGTGTTAGTAAGACTTGTGAGACGGGTTGAGTGGTATGTGTGCTTGCTGGGAATGAATGCAAGGGTGTACCAAGAGTGTTAGATTGGATGAGTGGTTCATGTTTGTGTGTGTATGTGTACTAGTAGTATGGTGTTGATATCGAAAGGCATACCAGATAAGCGTTGTGTATGATTACCCACACGTAAAGGAGACTCATATAAGAATGTAAGACTGATGTCACAGTGATAAGAAGAATTAGTTTGTTACTTGTATGAGTTATATAACTTATTTAACAAATTGTATTGTTGAGTAGTATGTAATGTATAATCACTATGTACGCCATTTTGATTGCACATTATTAATAAGAACTATTTTGTAATTTTTTGTATAGAATTTAAATGGGTAATTTAGCACCTTATCATATTATGTACAAATTTTAAAGCTACATAATAAATTACAGATTTAGATTTGTTTATTTATCTAAAAAGAGGAAAATAATATTATAATTTAAGTTCCTTTTTGAGGACGATAAAAGGCTAAAGGCTATAAATTAAGGTTGAAGAGATACAGGCATTTAATATAGATCGAAAGGACAGAGACAGCTTCAACTATAGTTACTGCTAAAGACATTAGTACAGACAAAGTAATAGGCTCTATATGTACTTAAATATAAAACCATTTTAAAATCACTACACACAATCACAAATTGTATACGAGCAATTTGGTTCTGTTTGGTAGATCGGCCGTTTTAAAGTTTATTCTTAACAAGCTTGCTAAACGGTAGGTACGAGTATGTTACATTTATGACAGGTTTTTCATGCTTCTACGGTCTTTTGAACTTAGTATTATCGTAATGGTGAAATGAACTTTAAGTATACAAAATAAAGTTTACAAAGAACCTTATCGTAATAATAAAGTTAAGCACTCTTTTTGCTTTCATTCCAGAACTCTGAAACTAGGAAATACGCTTTGGCGTACTTCCTAGTTCCAGAGACTCATAACTCGTTGAGCAACTGTCTCAACTCTCATAAGGATCACAGCTGAGGACCCCAGTTCAATGACTTTAGTCACTGGCAACACATACTAGTTGAAAACTTTGGTTTTCGATTCTGCGATACGTTAGACTAGTAGCGAAAACAGCGTTCAACTGAGATGGATGCTTCCGGTGACCTATTTGTCAAATTTAGACCTACTTAACTGGACAGTCTATCGCAGGCAAATTAAATGGTCAACAACTTCAAGAGTATCGTTTCCAATAACTACTGGTACGGGTGCAAGTGGTATTAGATAAAATTAATGCACACAGTTTGGTCAAACCTGGCAAGCTAGACGAATTGAAATGCATAATACATACTATACCTAGTATCGTACACGCGATTATTATATCTGAGACCTGGATAAAATCTGACCAAGTAGCCCAAAGCCTAGCACTACCTGGCTTTACTCATTATTACAACCATAGATCTGCTACAAGAGGAGGTGGAGTATCCATTTATGCTCACAATAGCATCAAACATACCCTAATTGAAGACATATGTGAAAATGACAACCACTATCTCTGGATACACCTGAACAAATTCTGCTTGGACATTGGTGGCATATACAAGCCGGAGAGGACCAATGATACCAATTTTATCAAAACCTACACTGAACAGCTAGAAAAAAAGGAAACGTGTTATTGTATTTGGGGATCTGAACTACGATTTACTAAAGAACAACAAACCTACTAGAGAATACAAAAAGACATTACAAGAAAGTGGATATGTGATTCTGAACAATATTGACCCATCCTATTGCACTAGACAAACACTCAAGACTCAAACTACTTTGGACCATATATGCACAAATCTAACGAATGATAAGTTTCATCTGTCATTTATTAATTCAGCAATGTCTGACCATAAACACTTATACCTGGAAATTCATAAGTACAAACCAGACAAGAACAAAAAGATCACATATGAAGCCATTGACTATGACAAATTATATAAAATAATTCAACATGATATTACATTACCCCATTTGGAGCAAAACTACGAACAACTAGAGACCAAATTGCTAACTGCCATTAAAAACAGTAAGGCAAAAAAGGTTAAAATTTTAAACCCACCAAGATCAGATTGGATTAATAAAGACACATTAAATGCTATTAATCGCAGAAACGAAATATGGAACAAAACTATGAAGAAGTACACAACATGCAATGAAGAAGAGAAATTGATTGATGAAAAACTAATAATAGCAAAAAGAACATACTATTTGAAATCTTTTGAAAATTGTAAGAAAAAACCACTGAAAATGTGGCAACTCATTAATTCTTTAAGTGTTAACAAATTTAAAACTAATAATTTTCCTTCGAAACTTGAAACACCATCAGGCAGTTACACTGAAGTTCACGACATATG
The DNA here is from genome assembly GCA_963890685.1 of Plagodis pulveraria. Classification (NCBI taxonomy): domain Eukaryota; kingdom Metazoa; phylum Arthropoda; class Insecta; order Lepidoptera; family Geometridae; genus Plagodis; species Plagodis pulveraria. The sequence continues at coordinate 17,998,813 of OY982963.1, read as the reverse complement.
TAACTGCTTCAATGACTTTTTTGCTACTGTCGGTTCTATACTAGCTAACCAAATAGCATTCCAATTTCATGACATTGAAACTTACAACATCTTATACCCTAAAAAAACTGAATCTGCAGAGTTACTCAATTTTACGCCGGCTTCGTTAGGCGAAGTAAGCAAAATAATTGACAACTTTAACACAAACACCAGCATAGGCCTCGACGGTATATCTTGTAAAGCTTTGAAATGTGTTAAATATTTAATTCTTGAGCAGTTAACTGCAACCATAAACGCTTGTCTAGAACGCGGCTACTTTCCGGAATCACTGAAGGTAGCTAAAGTAACTCCCATTTTCAAATCCGGTAATCAAACTTATCCAGGAAATTACCGACCCATCTCAGTTCTTCCTATTATATCAAAAGTTTTCGAAAAGGTTATTTACAGTCGTCTAGACCAGTACCTAAATTCAATTAACTTTTTGTATGTAAAACAATACGGTTTTCGATCTAAATCAAGCACACTTTCGGCTTGTTTGGACCTAATAACAACTCTAAAAACAAAACTAGACAAAAAACAAATAGCATTAGGCTTATTTATCGATTTAAAAAAAGCTTTCGATACAATCAGTCACAAACTACTTCTACACAAGCTTAACACTCTCGGTATCAAAGGAACAGCACTAAATATGATGCAGTCTTACCTCTGCAATAGACATCAGATAGTAAAAATAGGTGACACATCAAGCAAGCCACAATTAATTACTTACGGAGTGCCACAGGGATCAATACTGGGCCCCCTACTATTCCTGATCTATATTAACAATATAAAAGAGCTCAACTTGACTGGTGATACCACTTTATACGCTGATGACACCTGTTTGTTTTATTTTGGAAAAGATATACAAACAGTGACTACACAAGCTCAATCTGATCTAAATATTTTAAACACCTGGTTTCAACACAATCTTTTGACAATTAATGTATCTAAAACGAACTACATGATTTTTAAGCCAAGAAATAAAAAAATCACGAACTCAATTCCACTATACATAAACAATGAACAATTAAAAAGAGTTAAAACAGAAAAATATCTCGGTCTTACTCTTGACACCGAACTTACTTGGAAACCACATATAAAGCGAGTACGATCAAAAATATCTGCCTTACTCAGTGCATTAAGGAATAATATTCGTTGCTACCCAAAATCCGTCCGATATTTAATATATAACTCTTTTGTTAAATCCCATCTAACCTATCTAATAGAAGTGTGGGGATCAGCAGCAAAAACCAATTTAGTAAAATTACAAAGATCCCAAAACAAAATAGTAAAGTTGCTCTTTCACCTAAACTACTTAGCACCAACAACTACAGTCTATGAAAAAACTAAATTAATGACATTAACTCAATTATATCACTACAATACTTGTGTGATTGTTAGAAAAATCTTAAAAAAAGACATACATACATCAGTAACTTTTACTATAAAATCGCAAGTACAAACAAGATCATCAAGATATTCCAACAACATTTGCTTACCAAAAACTACACCAAGAACCAAAAATTATGGATCAAAAAATATTATGTATGAAGGGGTTCAAATATACAATAAGCTACCGGCAGATATTAAAGATATAAAATCATAATTGTTATTTAAAAAAAATGTTAAACATTTTATACATAATAAGATCACAGTGTAAGTTTTTAGTGCAGTGTACTAATTATTGTTGATAAATAATGAAAAATCTCTTTTAGTTTGTTAAAATTTTAATATATATATTTTTTTTTCTTAAATAATGTAATAACTTTACCTTTAACATATAGATATAAATTGAATAAAACATTAATGATTAAATATCAAACCGATATACAAAACAATATATTCAGAAGGAAAAAGTAAAGAAATAAACACCAACCATAATACAACTATTGCTATCATGCTATAAATAATCACGACACGTAATAGCACCCGTTTATTTGTTAATTTTTGCACATGCACCATTTAGCCTACTCGACAATGTTTACGTCAGTTAAAATATTAGTCAAGTTACATAAAATAATTGCTGGCGCTTTTTACCTACTTAGAAATGAATTATATTTACACAATGTTTTATGCCATAGATGTACCTATGAAATTTAGACAAAACTTCGTAAATCGACCAAACGTAGTAATTGAATAATTAGCAACTGTTTAACGTTTTTTTATTGTTTAACGTTTTTTATTTTTATTTTTCTACAGTTTAATATTTTACGTATGTTAATACTGTATAATATATGAATAATATTAATTATTAAGTCCGTTTCTATGTTTGCAATACAAATGTATAAATTAAGGAAACTTGTAATTTCTCTGCTAAGTGAATGTACCTATATTCTTAAGAGAAATAAAAGTCTTAAACCATAGATATACTAAGTTATTTTTTGATGTCGTATTTAATAATTTTCAACTATTCTCAGCTTATTTGCTTGTTAGTGAAAAAGTATTCAGAAAATAATGTTCTTACCATCTGCAGTAATTCCAAAACCGGCAGCAATAGCCCCTTCACCTACAAAATCTTCGTTGACTTGAGCTCCAGCGGGCAAGGCAACTGGAGCAATAGCGTCTGAAAGAAAGTTATGTTATGTACAATTTGATTGATTGAGTGTAACAAGTCTTAGTTCCAAATGAAGCTCACAATTAAATAATTGTAAACTTAATGAGTCCAAAATCAAAGTAGAAACTGTGATAGAGTTACATTTTTATTCGTAGTCTGCGGCTTGTGTAAGTGGCTTTGTTATTCAATAAGTTAGCCCATATGGGAATATGAGCTAACTTATTGAATAACGAAGCCACTTCCATCCGTTTGTTTGCATAAATTTCCGTACTTCAACAAGTATATCATTCAGCTCAACGACTTTTAAATTCTTCATGCCTTATCTCGTACATCCACTCACATATTGCACCCTTTTGGAATAAGTTGAAACATAATTATATAGGACCGGGGGTCATCGCTGAGTTTTTAGTAGGTATACTGTGAAATTTTCTCGTTAAGACACATATAACCACGTCACTCCCTCCCCTTACGAATCCACGAGTTTCAGGTAAGGCGTTATCCCAGCAGCAAAAAAAAAATGGTTGACCGAGATAATCAAACATGAGAATCGGCCGGTATAATTAATAGTACAAATTGGTGGGATAACAATAATGTTTTTTTTTTTTTAATGTAATTGTGACGGAACAAGCTCGAAGCCCACCTGATGTTAAGCGGACTAACCTCTGCCTATAACAGATGCATTTCATCACAAGTCACAAATTGCACTGCGCCTGTCACCTCTGTAATTTCACTGGCTCTCAAAGTCTACTGCCGGAACACACCGTTAGGTGCTTGGCGACAGATTTTCTACTTGAGGTTGGTAGCTAGCCAGGTGGGCAATCGCAAAATGCTCTTCCACAATGCGGTGAAGCTCAAGCCGTCGGTAGGGATCGAACCAAGGTACTGCGGGCACGGCATAGCTATTACCGCTCGGCCATCATTGTTTCAAAATAATCTTATATATACATATATGGTATAAATTCAAATATAATCTTTTATACCATATACACGTTACAAAATTACAATGATAGTAAAAATTATAGTCTGTAGGATATACTCGTATATACGTACTTGAAAGGGTCACAGGGGTTGGCAAATAGATGATAGCAATATCATTTCTGGCCAGCAATGGCTGCCAGCTAGGGTGCATAGCAACAACACTAGATTCAATTCTAGTGCCTCCACTGAAGAGCGTGTTGGATCCAAGGACTACTGTTAACCTCCATACTTGGATTTGGCCATCACTCCAGCAGTGAGCAGCAGTAACTACTCTGTTCAAGCTGACGAGAGAACCACCGCAAACAGCTCTGCTGCTTATCCCGATGATGTCACCGATCAAACCAGCCTGAAATTTTAAGTTCCCATTCAGTTTCAGCTGTCCAAATATTTACGTTTTGAAAATTTTCAATGAAAATCTGCTGTATAAATTATTGTAAAGTGTGTTTATATTAGGGACTCTATCAGAAAGTTTGCGCAAGCGGACGCTGTTCATCTGCCATTCATTCTTTTAACACCTTACATAATTATTGTCTTAAGTGCTAGCTTTCCGGCCGCGGCTCTGCCTGCGTTTATTTCGGTTATAGCGCAAAACCATTATTTTCTCTTTGCGCAGTTGGATAAAAACTATCATCTGTCCTTCCCCGGGTCTCAAACTATTTCTTTACCAAATTTCATCCAAATCAATCCAGTTGTTTTTAAATTTATCCGTGTCATACAAAAATCCAAAAATACAAATATACAAATCTTTCCTCTCTAGAATATTAGTGTAGATTGTAAACAAACCTGACCTAAACCTATTTGGAATGATAACTATTGAACCTAGTCAATGCTGGTCCACGGCATACAAATTGTAAAAAACTCTATCTAGGTGTTTGAGATACAATACAAGCTTCGTCTTATTTTAGGTTTTAGTTTTCAAAAATTGTTTTATAATTTTATTTATGTTCTCTCATACTTTTATTTTGTGTGATTAACATTTTCTGTTTGTTTGTTTTATTTAACCTCCCAATTTAATAATTATTATATTTGTCTTACTCTACTATAATAATCAGACAGATCTATGTCTTCGGTATCTGCAAAGAGTGCGTTCTTGTTATATTAATTAACTGTCGCGGTATACAGGTAATAATATCAACCAGTGACCGTGGATTGTCTAACCGTAATATTTAGTCTACGAGCTACCCAAGGAGCGTCTGTCTCCAGCCAATGACTACAGTTATCAACAAACTTAAATATTGTAGTTCACGAGATAAAGTAGATATCCTTCATACAATATCTCTGAACTGAATACCATAACCAGGTAGGTAGATTAGTTCTGTACTTAAGAGTTTTATATTCATTTAATTCAAATGTATTTATACCTAATTAAAACAATTGACTGAACTTTTCGTTATTTTGTAGTATCTATATAAATTTGTTTTTATATTTACTTATTTTTGCCATTAGCTCACCAAATTAATGTCGGTAGACGCATCAAATAGGCCCATTGGTTAAATATTCTTCTATTAATGGCTGCTAATTGGCCTATGCATCTAATACGGCGATACTAGCGCCACGCGAGCAGGTGCAGATTAAGAAGAGAGGCTCATCTCGACCACCGCCGCAACCACTCGCGAATTACTATTTGTCACTCCTTATTTTTAAATAAATTCTGGAGCATCCTTCGAGGCTGTGAACACTTCATAAACACACAAAAACATAATCTAAATCATTCCACTACCAAAATCCACAGGTAAGTGCCTATTTTTCAATTTGTGAATTGTGTTGTTTCCGCATTCCTGGTAAATCTATCCTTGCAATTTTGCTCATACTATCCCGCCTAGGCAAGCAGATTAACATCAAACGGCCATCAGTTGATACCAATGCCTGGTCTGTCTAGTTGGTATATCAATACGATAAAATAAGAATTTCCTTTAGGCAACTGCTCTGAACTGATAAGCTTTGCAAATATTGCTTTATTTGTATGTTTTACTAATAATTTTTATTAAATTTATAAAATTTCTGACTTTATCAGTATTAAAATCCCTATAGCATTACCTACAAATGCCCTTCTTACACTCCTAACCCTCTTGTCCCTACCGTTGTATAACAAACTGAATTTTCCCGTGGTATCTAGGTTCTCATAGGAGCACCATGGTACCCTACGTAGTCCATAATTATCCCATGTGGACCCCGAGTAGGAATAAATGTTAAAGCCATTGTTCTGCTTTAACTTCATACTGTAGTAAGCTATGCCTAACAAGACCTTCCTAATAGCCTGAGGATAGTCTCCAAAAATATTCCCACCACTAATACCTGTTACTTAAGTTCCTAGTAAAAATGCCTAGCCTACCAGGCCTAGTCTCCTAACAATCGAGCTAAAATGTCAAACAAAGCTATGGACCCGTCTCCACATTTACATTTACACGTGTAGTTTAAACCTCTGAACTGTATACCTAATCCTCTAGCTGGATCCCTAAGAGAAACAAACTAGAGAGTTCACAGCCCCGGTGACCTAAAAAAATGTGATCAGGTGCAAGTTTGTCCTTAAGTGTGGTGTGGACTCTCATAGGTTATCATAAGGGGATTGAATCAAATCCGGAAAAGCGATACCTACAGGTGCGAATAAATACATATACGAAGATAGATCTCCATAATTAAATAATAATCTCAGATATTGCTTAGTGAGGTCGTGGCACTCTTCGACATGCCACAATATCCAGAGAAAAGAATACAACTATTTCGAGAGACTGCTGGTCGCTTGCTGAGAAATAATACGACCCCTGGATTGTCTTAAAGTCCAGGCTCGAAGATAAATGATAATAGGATTATGCATAACATAGCGAGGTTCAATCTTTCGCCACGGAGAAAAACTTCGTTTTCCTTTGTAGATCTTCACTCAATACAGTAGCTATAATAAAATGAACGCAATACAAATCTGTATCCACTCAGCTCAATAATTACTGACTACCGTACGCGACATACTCGTAGATTGAACTCGAATCACAAATTAATCAAACTTGATCCAATTTTATATGTTTTGTAAATCAAACTACTTTGTCGCCATAACTATGATTCAAATAGGGAATGAAGCCAATTTGACACCAATTCTCCACCAATCAAATGCGTTCATTTCAGCTTTATCGTGATGACGTAATGTGTTTGAGGCAAAGGTCTCTATTAAATTATACTCGTAATTATAATGTGCCTTTCGAAAAAAATCTCTTTAGTAGTCGATTCGAAGGAATATATATGTTTTCTTCTACTTTATTTTCACCTCGGAAAGTCTTGTTCCAGCATCACAAAACTACATGAGCCAACTTGGTAATATACCTTGTCCTATAAAAAATTGAAACCGGATGATTAAAAAAAAAGAAAAAAATATGTGGCCTTACCTAAAATAAATGCAGCCTTGCTTTCCGCTATTTTTGGAAATAAGTTAGGGGGGATTTTCAATAATTCCCACACTTGAATTAACTTACGACACAAAGAAATGGGGGGATGACATTCTTACCCGCGGGGAAATGCTCAAAGCTGCTATATTCACACCATGATTATTATCATTATTATATTTCCCTCACGTAGAAAATCTGTCGCCAAGCACCTAACGGTGTGTTCTGGCAGCTGTCCTTGAGAGCCAGTACTTCTAAGTTAAGCCTGTTAACACCTTCGCCCACATCATCAATCATCTGAAATTCTGATCAAAGGCTTATTTAACAGCAATAAAAAAAAGAATGGGTGATAACCGCAAGGTCAATTTTCATCCACCACTAGACAAGCCGAATCGATTGTCAATCGCAATTGCGTGTATGAAACAAATTGATAGCAAAAATGATTGATGCTCATTGCCAGGTGTAAATTAAGCAACTAAATATATAGTTTTGATGCACGTCATTCGCGTGTCTGGCAGTATATATGGCGGACGGGAAAGCACGAAAGGGACGTCCTATCGAGGAACGTGAATTTGTTTAACTTTTAATTTCTTTACATGGCGACCGCCCAGTGCTAAGGATTTTTTTTGTATGAATATATTCTAACAAAAAAGATGGTTACAAAAATTATAAAACTAATTATGTTGAAAACCATGACACCTCACTTCCTAAGATGCAAACGTTTTTTACTTCAGATACCTTCTTTAAAACTAACTTAGTCAAATTTCCAGCCAAATATTCGTTTTGACATAATATCAATATTTCATGTTTGTAATCATGCAGAAACTGTTTATGAATGAAAGTGATGACGTTTGAAAATCTATTATTAAAACTCTGTTACGTAATAATGGATTTTTGACACACCGTATCAGGCCACCAGCAGTGAAAAAAGTATTCAGTAACACGAGGCAGTGATATTAAAAAAAATATGTACACGAAATTTTAATTCATTGATGTCATGAAATGTAGTGTGCATGATAAAAGCAAGTGCTTCTTTATCTACGTGGAATTTAAGCTAATCAAATTAACTAGATAAGTTTTTGTTATTTGAAAAATAAATAAAAATATAATAGAAAGCAACTTGGGTAAAATTCCAATCGATATTAATTTAAAGTTAAAAAATAAGTGAATATTAACCAAAAATATAATAAACATGCCTTCGTATAATATCTCTTTCTCGACTGTTGGCGTTTGTGGATTTCACGTATATTTGCTAATGGCGTAATATAAGTTAACTATAAAATTGTACAAGTATTTGCAATATTTACATAAATTAATGTTCCATAGAGGTTTTCATTCACACATATGAATTTCGCCATGGGGTGTTGGGCTAGAATGTCACTCGTGGGTGGGTATCGTAAGAGGCGACTGTATGTAAAATACCGGAAGGTGGAATACCTTTTGAGGAACTGATATATTTATATATATTATACTGTGATCCCCAGGACGACTGCCAAGCGTAGGGTTTAGCCTGTGTCTAGAAGTGGACAAACCAGCTGATACAGTGCAGTAGTGTTATAGTAGTGCATAGGTTAATAATATTTTTTTCAATGAAGTTGCACAATTACTCATGTCAAACATCATACGCCAAACGTTATAAGACCAATCATAATGTGGTTCAATTAATATTAATAATAATAATCTTTATTAGTCAAAAGATGAGAGTATAATAAATTATGACATGGTTCCCTGAACCTCACACTAGGATGACCTGTGTCGTGAGGTTCACTCTCTTCCTTCTGAATATGGCATGATAATAAACATGTTGATTTGGTTACCTCTATTATAATATAATACAATGTATACATAGTAAAATTATGCTGCGAACCGTAAATTAGCAAAATTCAGACAGTAATACTAGGTATGCATGTATGTAAGTGATACTAATATCTTTACCAGTTTTTTTTTTATTGTGATGTGTAAGGGTGTAAGTTTGAGCATGTGTATAGCACAATGTAAAAATCAACGATGGAACATATTATAGGATAATGTCGTGTGTGATATGTGAAAGTATGAATAATATTAGGTAATTACCTTGAAAGGATACTGGCCAACAACTGCTGGAAGTCCACCGACGATTCTAGAACCTGCCATTTTCTCTTCGGCCTTGCGGATTTCCTCACCTCTCGGGATGCCATACTTCTGGATATAGCCCCAAGCAGTGTTGAATGATGGATCTTCTACTCGAACTTCTGCCCAAGTAAAGCTTGCCAGTACCAAAACCAACGCTACGCACAGCCGCATGATGATGTAATTTACATAACACTAGATTTGGGTATCAGCTAGCACCAATATATAATGCAATGATTTAATCGGTCCATTCCATAAAGTAAAAGATTCAATGATAACAGGATAATTAAAGTAACACGGATAATGGTGCATAATTACGATACGATAAATATCTGGAATAAACATCTTTATCATAATTAAAATCGTATGTGTACCCCAAGTTGAATGAAGAAAATTATCAAAAATCTCAATATCTGAACATTGAATGACAGTTTGTAAAACTTTTGCGGAGAATAGTGAGGTTATGAGCACTGCAAGTTATTGTTGGTAGATTGGTTATCTGCAGTAGGTATGTGTCTACAATCAAGTTGAGCCTGTGCTACAAGGAACTGTCCCTGAAGCGATAGCTCTGAACCAGCCAGTGATTTTAGCCAACTATTTTGTTAAGACAGCCCGACTCTTTCCTTGCTAATCTAGCTCAGCATATGCTCGTATTAATTTGTTATCTTTTGTTTTTGGTTTCAACTGTATTCGTTTCGTGACAACAAAAGGGCCATGTTTATTATGAAAGCACTTGCAAAACATCCTAAATAGTTAGTCGTATGTAATACCAATGAGACAAAATCACAATAACTCACATCACTCTCTACACTCCCTTAAACAATTTAGAAACTAAAATCGCCAATTCTGATGAAGTCATTAATGTATGATGAAGTTGAAATATACATTAACACTGTACACTATACTTTAATAATTTGAAACGCGAAATAATACGTGGTCACCGATCAAATAATATGTACAAACAATTAAAACTAAGCAAAATTAGTGACAAAAATTTGAAATTCACTATAGAGTTGTATATTTACCAAAAATGAAAGAATTCAGTCACAGTATTGAAGTAAAGATTGGTCTGGAGATCCACATGCTATCATATCAATCTCTACCTACTTGTTCACACTATTGATAGTGATAACAGCAACGTCATTGCTTTAAAGGTGTGATAAAATGATGATAACGTATCCTAATCTTATCCCACCTAAGCATATGGGGTTAAATAAAAACATTTATTTTTTATATTACTAATACTATTTTATTTGTGGAGGAGCTAGTGTTCAGTAAAGTATTAATATGGTATGATTTGTGAAAACATAATAAAGCTCTTTTCAATGGTTGTTTCCAGTCAAATTCCTAAATCCCGGCATCAAATGGGGCAATGGCATGCAATATTTGTGTTAACCCTCCACTGAATTCAAATCCAAACACAACTTATAAAATACTTTGTTCCCAGTCGCATATTAAAAAAGTCTCATTATTATAATTATTATAAATATAGATAAAAGGTTGTATGGAAGAGATCGCTTCTAAGACCGCCCATTGTACAACATTATATTTAAGCAATTATTAAGCCCACGTTTTTCTTACTTTTGGTGTACAATAAAGTGTTATCTGTCTAACTATAGATAAATATACTAATAAATAAATATGTTTAGAGATGTACATCATCATCATATCGCGATTACGTGAGAAAATAATTAAATTTATTGTTACAAAATTACGAGAGGAAAACTTATAGTAATGTGTGGGATTTGAACCCGCGTCATCCACCCCTATAACCGGGGTATACTTTGACTGGCTGAGCTAACATGACAATGACTCATAACTCTAATTTTCTATTCTGCATTATTATATTTTCTTATTTTAACCATCGTATGAGGATTGAGGGACACCAATAGTTCAACTTACGTTGTACTACAAACAAGACTAATTTTCCAATTAGCTTTAAACTTATTAATGATGACACAACCTGTAGGGACCTTGACCTTTATATTTTCAAATCACCCGCCAAATCTACGGAAGACACTTCGCGGCCTATCGACGGTCGAGCGCGCCCTCTGTGCGCGAGCGCTGTGAAGTTAGTTTAGAAAAAATCAGCACCGGCAGTACTTACCTCATCGCGACGCGTGTGATATAAAATATTTTAAAGCGAAAATACCATACTAAACAAGGAGGACCTCAAGCAGCAGTGGCGGGTGAGTCCCTTAAAGGTCAAGATTATTAAAATTGTGTAAACTTAGCCCAGGGCACGACATTTTCCTCGGGGGAGACCCCCTCCTGGAACGCGGGTATTACTGGAGGGGGTCTGGGTCCCAGTTGGGACCCAGATGAAGTATCTGGGTCTCATCCTGGACGGGAGGTGGGCTTTTGGAGCCCACTTCACCCAGTTGGCCCCAAAAGTTGTGGGAGCTGCGGCTGCCTTGGGGAGGCTACTACCCAACGTGGGTGGCCCTAACGCCAACTGCCGTCGTCTATACTCCGGAGTGATCCGGAGTATAGCCCTGTATGGGGCACCTGTCTGGGTGGACGCCCTCAACCGCGACAACAAGACCCTGCTGCGACGTCCGCAGCGGGTTGTCGCGACGAGGGCGATACGCGGATACCGGACGGTGTCCTGGACGGCAGCCTGCGTGTTGGCCAGTGATCCCCCCTGGGAGCTTCAAGCGGAGATCCTCGCTGAAGTGTATCACTTCGTGGCGGCGAGGAGATCCCGAGGTGAGCCCCCATCGTGGGAGGAGGTGACACGCATGCGACGGCACGCAAGGGCCGCTCTGTTGCGGCGGTGGGCGGAGGACCTGGCTCCACCAGTCCCTGGGCAGTGGACGGTGGAGGCCATCCGCCCGGTCCTTCGGAGGTGGGTGAGGCGGCCATTCGGGTCGCTGACCTTCCGATTGGTGCAGGTGCTTTCCGGACACGGATGTTTCGGGAAGTATCTGCACCAGATGGCAAGACGGGAGGCGACCCCAGCCTGCCACGAGTGTGGGGCGCCGGAAGACACGGCGCTCCATACGCTGGAGGTGTGTGCCGCATGGGGCCCGCAGCGGCACACTCTCTCAGCCCTCATAGGAGGGGATCTCTCTCTTCCGAGCGTTGTAAACGCCATGCTCGGAGGAGAGAGATCGTGGCAGGCGGTGGTCTCCTTCTGCGAAGCGGTAATGGCGCAGAAGGAGGCCGCGGAGCGGGTCAGGGAGGGCGATGCCCATGCTGCCCCGCTCCGGCGCAGACGAACGGGGGCGAGGAGGCAGCAGTTTGCCCGCCTCCTCCCTTCTCCGTAGTGGGGTCACTGGTGGAGAGTCGGGGGATTCTCCACCAGCTTGCACGGCCCCACACGTTTGGGGGGTGACCTTGGTGAGTAAGGTCGCCCCTCCACAGGCGCAGAGGCCCGACAGAGTTTGGGCCTACCGCCGGGGCAAGATGGTGACTGCTAACGCGACCCTATCTTGCCCCATCTTGGCGGAGGACTGCTCACGGGGGGGTTTTAGTGGGTTCAAGCCCCACACATCCCCTTCCACCGCCCCCGCGGTGGAGGGGCAGTGCGAAGGCATTTCCCCCCCTCAAAAAAAAAAAAAAAAAAGGGCACGACATTTTTGGTCCTTCGAGCCGGATCTCCGAATTGCAATCAGCTTACCTAAAAACATCTATATAACTTTGTCAAACAGACGTTTTAGACATTATACGTCATCGTCACACTTAATTATATTAGATTTGTAATATTTATGCATTCAATAACATAATTTTGACCAAATAACACAAACTCGTACTTAGTGCTTTATGGTACCCACATTATATTATTCTATTCATGCGAGCGATAGTTACTGCCGGCACTTTGCCACATTCATAATAAGGTCTATTTTACTTTGCTACGTCACGGAAACGTTTATACGAAACAACTTGAGGTTTTGTGTGAATTTTTACTATTAAGCTATTCATCGATCGTCTTACTGTTTTCTTTCGGTATTCCATTTTAGTTACTCTTCGAAATGACCGAACGTGTTAAAAGAACTAAGGATCTGAAAGAGTTGGTTGAAGATAAATCCGCCACGGATATTGACAGCCTTTTGCAACCATTTCTGACATCTAAAGAGATGTGTTTTTTACGCGTTCAATATTTATATGAAATGTCAAAAAAGTTAATATCTGAACCTTTATTGGCACCTAATTTTAAAGCTAGAGTACAAGATCTTTCTGAACTGCGTAAGGAATACGATCGCTGCGTGAAGGAAATAAATTCCATAAGTAAATTATATATACCTAACTACGTTCCTACGTATAGTGAAGTAGATGCCTTTGATGAACTTTATTATTCCATCCGTGCGGCTGTCGATAGCTTAACGCCAGCCGTGACCACGACGGCGACGGACCGCGCGGAGCAAGGGGTATATGAACAATGTGGCAAACACATTCGACGAGTGAAGTTACCTGAATTACACATAACTAAATTTGATAGTAAACTTGAAAATTGGGTCACTTTCCGCGATACATTTTTGAGCTTGATTCATAACAACACATCCATTAGTAACATTGAAAAATATTATTATCTACTCGCGTCTGTTACTGGACCCGCTTTAGTAATCGTCAAATCAATGTCGATCACCGCCGACAACTATCCGATTGTATGGAACGCGTTAATGAAGCGGTTTGAAAATAGACGCGCGCTAGCCTCCGCATACGTAGATAAGATGTTTAGTTTTAAACCGTTGGCTAATGAATCATCAGCGAATCTTAATAATTTTCTGCAAACTTTCCAAGAAAATTTATCAGCTTTAGAGAATTTAAATGTACCAGATTTATCCAGTTTTTTGCTATTCCAAATTGCATTGCGTAATCTCGATCCCGTGACGCGGCGTGAGTTTGAACAGACCACGACCCCGGGTGAATTACCTACAATCGGGCAACTTCTACAGTTCGTTGAAAAACAAGCTCGTGTCCTTGAAATGTCAGAATCGAAGTCGGCGTACACCAAGCCTGGTACAACGCTGAGCAAACAGCCTGCACATAAACAATACAATGCATATAAAAACACGGACACGACAAAGTTTTCTAGTGCTAAACCAACTTTTGCGTCAGCTGCGATCAGCAAGGAGAACGCCGTTGTCGATCGTCATAAATCCAACGCTTGTCCGTGTTGTCAGAAACCACACGCTATCTATAGATGCAATATATATACCGCACTCACACCTCAGCTCCGCACTGAAAAAGTCAATGAGCTTCGGTTATGCGAAAATTGTTTGCGTGACAATCACACCAGCGCTGATTGTCCCTCCAAATATTCTTGTACCGTTTGCAAACAAAGACACCATAGTTCACTTCATACGGACCAGCCCGTGTGTCAAGATAATGTGGTCGCTCTTACTTGCTCAACGGAACAAACGGTGTTGCTTGGCACCGCTGTCATTCACGTGGCTGATGTTTGGGGAGAATATCACAACGTAAGGGCCTTAATTGATAGCGGCGCTATGTCGAGTTACATAACACAAGACTGCGCTAACATGTTAGGTTTATCTCGGCGCAAGTGCCATTTTAGACCTATAGGGCTAGGCGGAAATCAGGTGCAGAACTATGGTCTGACGACTTGCAAAATAAAGCCGCGTCACGGTGAAATACCGGTCCTGTCCACGGACGCTGTGATCGTGGCGAACATTGCCGGACATTTACCTACTACGACTTTACCTGCCGAGATATTAAATCATTATCAGCATCTTGAGTTAGCGGACCCCGCATTTCATCGCTGCGCCCCGGTGCACATGTTAATTGCAGGTGATATATTTCCGTATATCTACTGCGGAGATAAAATATTACCAGAACAGCCGGGTAGACCCGTGGCATTAAAATCGATTTTCGGCTATGTTGTTACTGGTCAGGTTAACTTGGATAAACTGCGCGAAGAGGTCAACGCACCTAGCTGCACTTCCTTTTCCGGGTTTTCAAGTTCGCTCGATTTAGACCAGGTTATGAACTCGTTTTGGGAAATTGAAAACGTACCGTCTGAGCGACCGCTGAAACCGGACGATCTTTTAGCTGAATCAATGTTCGCTAACGATCATACTCGCGATCCGCAAACAGGTAGGTACATAGTCAAATACCCGCTGCGGCCGGACCATAGTCTCGGCGAATCTCGACAGATGGCGCTGCGCAGGCTCACTAATTTAGAAGCACGACTCGAACGCGACTCTCATTTAAAGTCTGAATATCATAAATTTATGGCTGAATACGAGTCGCTAGGGCACATGACGTATGTAGGTGGAATGCAAGATGTAAATTCCAAGTACTTGATCCCGCATTTTTGTATCGTCAAACCTACGAGTACGAGTACGAAGTATAGGTGCGTTTTCGATGCTTCTAGTCGGACAACCAACCAGAAGTCGCTCAATGACGTGTGCCTAGCTGGTCCTAAGCTACAAGCAGACATTAATGTCATATTAATGAATTTTAGAATTCATGCCGTATGTCTATCGGCTGACATCTGTAAGTGTTATCGTCAAACTTTAATACACAAAGACCAACGGCAGTATCAACACATACTGTGGCGAGATTCAACGGATCAACCAATCAAAGTGTACGAACTCAACACAATAACTTACGGTGTTGCAAGCAGTCCGTATCTCGCGATTAAGGTGCTTCACACTTTAGCGGATAGTGAAGCGCACAAATTTCCTCATGCGGCGGGAGTGCTAAAAACTGGTTTTTTTATGGATGATCTATTATGGTCAGAACCTAGTGTCGAAGAAGCGCTCCAGCTGCAAAATGATATACGTGCGTTACTAGAAAGTGCTGGTTTTGTACTGCGCAAGTGGTCAAGCAACTATCCTCAACTCTTAGAGGCTGTACCGGAGGATCATCGCGAGACGTCTATCGAGTTTGACGATGACCTTTCACTCAAAGTACTCGGTCTCCAATGGCAACCGGTAAATGACTGCTTCACCTTCAAATGTGTGCCCACTGGTCAAGAGATAACTAAGCGTACTGTTTTATCGCTTATCGGTCGCTTATATGACCCACTCGGCTTCGTGGGTCCATGCGTTTTCTACGCCAAAAGTTTTATGCAGAGACTCTGGACTTTAAAACTGGAATGGGACCAGAGATTGCCAGCGAATCTGGAAGCAGAATGGCTAGCCTTTGTCAAAGAGCTACCTATGCTCTCGGAATTCAAACATGAACGGCATGTCACAGTTGCACAGACAACTTACTGTCGCATTTTCGGTTTCTCAGATGCATCATCACTCGGTTACTCGGCAGTTGTGTACCTTTACACCAGAAATGACATCGGCGAAAGCAAGATCAGCTTGTTAATCGCGAAATCAAAGGTCGCTCCAATTCGATCAATTTCTGTTCCACGACTGGAGTTGATGGGATTTCATCTGTTATCGAAACTTGTCAAGTATGTAGTACCTATACTAGAAGCGCGATCCATTGTTGTCAATGAGCAGCTGCTGTTCACTGATGCATCAGTCGTGCTGGCATGGCTAAACACACCGACCTATAAACTCAAGACGTTTGTAGCCACTCGTGTAACCAAGATACTCGAAGCCGTGCCCAGTGCGAGTATATCACACGTCAGTGGCGAACATAACCCATGTGCTGACGTGCTATCTAGAGGCGCCTTACCATCAGCTTTGCTTGCCATGCCGGAATGGCTCCATGGTCCTAGCTGGCTGTTAAGTGAACAGTGGCCGATTCATTCAATTGACGAGTTCAAACACGAAAATGTACCGGAGCTGAAACCAATAAAAGAATCAAAAGTGATGGCGTCTACCAAAGAACCATCAAATTTGATTTATGAACTAACTGAAAAACATTCTAATTACACTAAACTGGTCAATGTTGTAGCGTGGATACATAAATTTATAAATAACTGTCGTGCGCCCAAGCATGAGCGTACCAGACTGTCTCTAGGCGATCTGAGACAAGCTAGGGACACAATCATAAAGTCTGTACAACAGCAGCATTTTGGCAATGATATATCTGCTCTCTCCAAAGGACTGAAACCTCAGCAACCTTTGCTAAAACTCAACCCCTTTGTTGATGCAAATGGTTTCCTGAGGGTGGGGAGTAGGCTGTCATTGGCTATGTTATCTTTCGACAAAAAGCATCCTGTCCTGCTACCCAAAAAATGTAATTTCACAAATCGTCTGATAGATCATTATCACGTTTTATACCTGCATGTAGGTCCACGCACCCTACAAGGTATCCTTATTTAAAAATATTGGATAGTATCAGCGCGCAATGTCATACGACTGCGCACTAGAAAATGCTTGGCATGTTTTAAAGTTAGGCCGACAGTCAGACAACCCATTATGGGCCAGTTACCGAAATTTAGGTTGCAGGACGTACACGCATTCCACACTGTAGGTATTGATATTGGAGGCCCTTTTCAAACAAAAGAATCCACTTTAAGAAATGCACGCGTTCATAAGGCCTACTTATGCATTTACGTTTGTTGCTCAACACGCGCTGTTTTTGCGGACACATTGACCTCACTGAGTACAGAATGTTTCCTTGCCACATTTGATCGTTTTTCTGCTAGACGCGGACTTTGTCGTACAGTGATCTCAGATAATGCATCAAATTTCGTATCGGCGGGAAAACAGTTAGCAGAGGTCTCGCAGTTTTTTCAAAATAACGTTGATGAGATTACTGCTGGTCTCACAAGGCGCCAGGTAGAATGGAAACATAACCCGCCGACAGGTAGTCACTTTGGTAGTCACTTTCCAAATGTGAACTTTTTGTTTGTGATACTTGTCCGGATAAAATTTCGATTATTGAAAAATTCAACTTACTTGCGCCTAATATAAAATTAGTAGAAAAAAGTTCGCTCCGTCTTTTGGGTTCACCGATTTTTGACGAATCTTTGTCACCATTTGTCGAAGAACAAATTCAAAAGTTTAGAAATGCTTCTAGCAGATTATTCAAAATTAACACCCATATGGCTTTTACTATTATTAGATTTTGCCTTTTCGTTCCTAAATTTACATACTTTTTGAGATGTTGTCAGCTGTGGAAACACAGTGAGCTTCTTTTAAGCTTAGACAATTTATTAAAAGATACGTTAATATCGGTTTTGAATGTTGAGATGGATGATAGGGCTTGGGTGCAAGCTTCCCTCCCTGTGAGGTTGGGGGGCATAGGGATACGCAAAATTTCTAGTGTGGCATTACCAGCTTTTTTGTCTTCTGTACACAGTACACACAAATTAGTAGAAAAAATTCTTGCACAATCTTTAGGCTCTTTTGATGTAGCATATCTGGCTGAGGCCAAAACCACATGGGGACTGGCTTGTCCAAATACTGAGTTCCCAAAAATTTTGTCATCTCAGAAACAGTGGGATCGGCCCCTATGCGAGCTAGCACGGAAAGATCTTTTAAATACGTGCCCTAGTATCGCAGATCGTGCTCGTATTCTCGCTGTTTCTGTGTGGGAATCAGGTCTTTGGTTACAAGCCATTCCTTCTTACAAAACTGGTAGCCTTATAGATCCTTCCGCTTTTCGTCTCGCTATTAGCTTACGCTTGGGTGCAAGGTGTTGTGTTGCACATCACTGCCAGTGTGGTACTGCAGTTGACCAACTCGGTCACCATGGCCTCTCCTGCTCTCGAAGTGCTGGTCGAATTTCCCGCCACGCCAGCCTTAACGATATCATTCGCCGGGCTTTTACCAGCGCCAATGTTCCAGCTGTTCTCGAACCGAACGGTCTGATGCGTGACGATGGTAAAAGACCTGACGGCATGACTCTGGTTCCATGGAAGTTAGGACGGCCCTTAGTGTGGGACGCTACATGCGTAGACACTTTAGCGCCGTCACACCTTTCTGAAACCCACGTGAGGGCTGGCGCCGCGGCTACTTCGGCAGAGCAACTCAAGCGGCGCAAATATGCTAACCTCGGTATGGGTTACATATTTGAGCCGTTTGGTGTAGAGACGTTGGGGCCGTGGGGACCGGGAGCTCATCGTATTTTCCAAAATCTATCAGAGCACTTGTTCGATGCGACGCGTGATCAAAATGCTGGCACCTATTTGGCTCAAAGAATAAGCATTGCAATTCAACGGGGCAATGCTGCCAGCATGCTGGGCACGCTGCCAACTGATAGTGGGCTAGAGCATTTGGACTCCCTATGAGTCCAAATGCTTTTACTGTAGTAGCTGTAGTATTGTAGTAGCTGTACTGTTGTATGTAGTTTGTAGTATTTCTTTGGAGGATTGTATGAAGCCGCGATTCGCTCATGCAAAGATATTCTAAAACGAACTGTCGCGGATAGAACCTTGACATTCGAAGAATTAACAACTTTATTCGCGCGTGCAGAAGCTGTACTAAATTCTAGGCCTCTCTGTACCTTGTCAACGGACCCGAACGAGTTTGAAGTACTTACACCAGCTCATTTTCTGATAGGTCGCGAAATGTTAAGCGTTCCTGAATATGACCTCACTACTACCCCTGTACGTAGGCTCAGTCGTTGGCAAGTCGTGCAACAGATGGCTCAGCAATTTTGGCGTTTGTGGCGTAAAAACTTCCTCCACACACTTCAAGAACGTCAGAAGTGGTCAAGTGGTTGTCGAGATCTGAAGGTTGGAGATCTGGTGTTGATGCATTCTGACGCACCTCCCCTTCAGTGGCCGCTAGGAAGAGTCACTAAAGTACATACCGGACCCGACAATGTAACTCGTGTTGTCACTGTACGCACGAGAAATAGTGAATTTACACGACCCGTGGTCAAATTAAGCCCTCTCCCTCTTGACGAGGAATCTTAATATATGTTCAAATTCACACAACGCCTAATTAGTTAGTTAGTTATAAGTATTTAATTAAACAACACGCATACATTCCATTCCTTCATCTAATTTTCTTTAGATATGAATATTTTTATTACATACAGTCCACTCTCTTACTATTATTTTTTTGTACACACACGTTCTTTACACACCACATCTCAGTTACTTCCCGCATTAGATACACAGCTGTTTGTAACTGGGAAATCCGGATTGTTCGGATTTCGGTGGGGGGAAAATGTAGGGACCTTGACCTTTATATTTTCAAATCACCCGCCAAATCTACGGAAGACACTTCGCGGCCTATCGACGGTCGAGCGCGCCCTCTGTGCGCGAGCGCTGTGAAGTTAGTTTAGAAAAAATCAGCACCGGCAGTACTTACCTCATCGCGACGCGTGTGATATAAAATATTTTAAAGCGAAAATACCATACTAAACAAGGAGGACCTCAAGCAGCAGTGGCGGGTGAGTCCCTTAAAGGTCAAGATTATTAAAATTGTGTAAACTTAGCCCAGGGCACGACACAACCCTATTTTTATTTTTTCAATAACGCATGCTCTTCGGATTACTTTACAAAATTACAAATTTACGGGTTCGAATCCTGCACATGACGTACAAATTTACAATTCTAATTACTTAGGAATATAGCCTATGTTCACCTTCGTTCAAATTCAAAGATTTTTGAGATATTTTCAGACAGTTAATAACTATACTAATCATACTTTTCTATTTGGAACTGTATCAAACGTTTTACACTTATGTGGTATACTAGACTTTCAACACATATAATAGAACGCTGTATATTCGTATCTTAATTGGTTTTTTAATGTAAGTAGTACATATTAAAACAAAGTTCCTTCAAATATTTATATATGTACCTACAAAGTTATTTACGAAAAAAAGTATTTTGCAAATCGTCGGCTAAAGTGTCAGACCTCGTAACTCCATAAGAGTAAATTATACAGGAGAGACAAAAAACTTCATCGCGAAAAATTTTGTATTAAGGTTTGTTTTCATTTTATATTTAAATACTTATAAAAAAAAATTGAAATAATAATCTGAAATGAATTTTGATACATGTTACCGGCATGTGTCGATAAATGGTGTTACGAGATTTTCCTGAAAAAAATAATTCTATAAGTTACGTAGTTTTCTATTTATCATTTTAAACCGTAACGGCTTTTTAAAAGGATTTAAGAGTTTTGCCAAGGATGCGTTCAGAATTTAGTAATAAAATGGTATAAAAATGTATTTTCGGAAAAAAATGGAGTTACGAGTTTTGACACTTTAGCCGACGAAATGATGGTTTATGAAGTCCAAGTATGAAGTAATTCTTGTAAACAAAGCTGACAACATTGATCTACATCCTAAATTGAGTGACTATGTCCCAAGCTGAAAATAAAGAATAAATAGGGAGAGAGGGTTACAAAATTAATAACTTAGTTATCAAGAAAATCTAGTTTTTTAAATAAGCCGCTATCGCCGACATCCACTGTGTTGTTTTGGTCATGTCATGATTATTGAGACATTTATTTAATGTTATTGTGTTGTGAAGGAACCTGCACGAGGCCCACATGATGTTAAACGGATTAACCTGTGCCTATAACAGATGCATTTCGTCATGTGATGAATTGCACTGCGCCCTTCACATTGAGACATAGTTGGTAAGTCTAATTTGCCGGCCATATTTCTTCCTTTGGGTGTGGTAAGAGGTGACTAAGGGTAAAGTGCGCCAAATGAGTAGCATACCACTTCTCACGTGGATGTGAGTAGTGTGTTGCGGGTATTAGAATCCCTAAAGGGCTATATTGTATGTGTGTTTCTTCCTGCTTGTTATTACTCTCTCATCTCATAATGGGCTGAAAATTGCTCATAGTAGTGAAGTCCATTTCTCGGCGAACGAATATACGCCATTACCTTGTCAAGTGTACTTTAAATTGTGGACTTGGGCTTCCTCGCGCGCATCGAAAAAAAACATTTTATTATGCTGAGAGAGTCGCTAGTAAAAGTGGAACCAAGTGGAGACAGCGTTAAGCCTCAAGCCCTGCGGGATGGTCGCACGTTGCATACGCGCGTGCAGGGATACACATCTAATATCACGCCAGGCGCACGAGCTGAAGCCGTGGTATAGCCATATTGCTAACGCGGTGGCCCTGCTTCTCCAGAATTCCGTTGAACTTCACATCGTTAGAGAACGACTTCTGGTCCCGCTCCTTTATTTGTTACCTCAGTTGCTTGATGGTCGTGAGCAAAGTGCCCATATCTAGCCCAGCTTTAAATTCAGTTTTATTTAAATGACAGACGCGTCTTCATATCTTTGGCTCGCCTCCATGCCATTGATGTGCCTCCATGCTATTAAATTGCCCGCCAATTTCCGCAACGGCGCAACGGACCGCACTGCAACCATCTCGAGGAGGTATTTGAACAGAATTCACAAATTCGACGTTTTGTATTCTCCCGTTTTTTCCTCCAAAAGGAAGCCAATTTTTTTGTAATTCTACTAGATTGCTTATGGAAATGCCATTTTTTTTTATTCAGCAATAACTATTACTAATGCAAATATGACCCTATGTTCTCCTGACCACCACAGCAATATAAAGTATTTGGGATGAAAAATAATAGTAGACACCGATATATATTTTGACTTAATAATAAATTTAATTATTTGAATTCCAAAAAAATATTGATTCGGCTCAGTTTTGGAGGAGAAAATACCAAACGTCGATTTTGTAATTTTCTTGTTCACCGCCTCAGGAGTCACGACACATCATTTTGATTTTATTCAAAAGCTCTGAGGACACCACATGGGATGAAGAATCTGTACAGTGGTTGGAATCCATTTACACTCTCTAGTTTGCAGTGTTGTCTATACCTTACATTCAGGCCATACCCAAAAAATCGATGTTGTCTGGGCCTCATACAAATCTTTAACTCACGCTTTGTACGGTATAACGAAAAAATCCTAGGTCTGTGGTATAAGTGATCACACTTTTGCATTTAACGCCCTCTAGCGAAGTTGTAAAGTGACTGCACTAGTTGCTTTTCTTACTTAACTATAGTCATTGTTTCACAACAACATGTGGCAGATTCTACCCCAGTAAGCAGTGCACGCAAAAAGTATCCTCTGTGACTGCTAGATGGCGTAAATTAAGCTCCGGTCAGAACGAGTAAGATACCAGATATATATAATTATAGTTACTCGTTCTTTTTTATGTGCGATTATTCTTTTGTATCCTTCATAACGTATATCAGCATGCTGCTCATATATGCCGTAATGTTTTACCGTAGTCGCCTCTTAGCACAACCCAAGGGAAAAGTCCTATATCAAATCGGGAACTATACT
Source organism: Plagodis pulveraria (assembly GCA_963890685.1). Lineage (NCBI taxonomy): Eukaryota > Metazoa > Arthropoda > Insecta > Lepidoptera > Geometridae > Plagodis > Plagodis pulveraria. The sequence goes on along the minus strand of OY982963.1, from coordinate 17,975,688 downwards.
AGGCTATAACATTGAATGCAATTACTGTGCTAAATCTGCAAATAAATACATGTTTCTCAAAAGATCACTATATCGAATCAGTGCAAGTTAAATGTAATGATGCCTGGTCGACAAGTACCGACTTAATTATTTTAAAACCTGCCTAACTCTCCTGCCCCGAGATTTTTTCCATAGAAAGATATCATAACACATGATGCTGGAATCAGGGTCACAGGTTATGAAATGATAGGCAATCAGCAAAAGCGAAAATTATCGGTGTCAGGTAGGTATGCAATGGTCAAATAAATAAAAAATAAAATATAGAGTCTGGTTATTGTATAATTTATATAGAAAGCGCAAAGATAAACTGTAAAGAAAATCGCCCGTCCGCCACAGAGGACATTAACAAGATCACTTGAACAGTAGTTTTTTTTACGTTCCGTTCTGCATATAGTAGGTGTAGGCTAATATAGTTTTTCATCATAAAATGTCTCTTTAATACATATGTATATGATTAAGCATGTACTGTACATTATTATAACATTTATAATTATACCTATCCTTTTTAATTATTCTTAATTCAATTTCAAGCAGTATCGCACATTTTTAGAGCACATTTCGAGTTATTTTTAGGTTACACTCAATGAACTATATAAGGTTTTTTTTTAATGAATTGATTAATAATTGACAAGTGACACTACACTTTAAGCGTTTTAAGACTAATAATAACGAGTGGTTCAAATACCTGAAAGGAAACTGACCAACGCCTGCTGGATGACCAACGATTCTAGAACCAGCCAATTTCTCTTCGGCCTTGCGAATTTACTCACCTCTGGGAATACCATATTTCTCTAACCCCAGGCGGTGTTGGTCCTTGATAGCTCTTACATTTGAACATCCGGCCAAGTAAAGACTACCAATACCAAAATCAACGTCATACAAGTAGTCATATAAGCGCTGCACTTACGGCGTATCATGGGTATGTGGCTGGCCTCTTGCTGTGGGGAAATTCCACAGACATAACTAAAGTATATTTAGTGCAAAAAAAAATGCATTAGAGCTGTATGTGGCGTGGGCCCCCTAGATTCGTGTAGACCACTGTTCAAAAAATTAAATGTTTTGACCTTGACCGGATTATATATCATGCAAATAGGAATTTTTGTTAAGGAGCATCCTGAAAAGTTTGAACAGTTTGACATATGTGCCTATACTGAAACTCAGAGTAGAGACCCAAGTAGATTAAGAGCAATTTATTGTAAGACGGCTCTAATGGGACGAAACTGCAATGTAATGGCTATTAAGGTTTTTAATAAAATTCCAAGGACTTTTAGAGAGCTCCCTCTAAAATATTTTAAAATAAGACTGCACAAATGGTTGGTCGAAAAGTGTTTTTATAACGTTACCGAGTTTTTTAATTGTTACAATTAGCCATAGTAAGTAGTTATCCATAATTGACATACTATTTTATTTCTTAAGGTTGAATATATTTTTATTTTTACTGACATGTATATTTGTAATATAATTAATTAATGTTTTTTTTGTTGTTTTTAAAAATTTGCCACTTTGGTACAAATAAATGTAATTATAACTATTTTTAATATAATTATGATGATTAAATATTGTAAGCTAAGTAAGGTAGCATAACATTATTAGTGTTACTTAAAAATATGCCAGATAATGGTGAAACATGTATATATCTGTTAATTGTTTACTTAGACCACCTTGTTATAACCATGTTTCTTGCAATAAATTTCATTTCATTTCATTACACAGCCGCATGATGATATAAATTGCACTGGACTTAATTAAGCTATCACCATACTTATTGCAATAATTTAATCAGCCAATTTTATTAAAAAAGAAAACGATTCAAGGTAACACAGATAGTTAGTGCATAATTTTTATTAAATATACAACTATTTTCGTTTTATACTAGTCTCAAAACATAAAGCTAAAAGCTAAATAAGTTTTTCTAGTACTTTTTGACACTTTTAAGTTCTGTGTCTCGTAGTAAAAGGCAATGCCTACTTCGAGCCAAGAGCGCCCGCCGCAGCAACACTGGACCGCGCCGCGCTCCCTTTGAATAGTTTTGAATATTTATATCGAGCAAAGTAATAAAAAATATGAAATAACAAATAACAGGTACAAGAAACTTTTAACATCAGGTGGTCCTCGTGCTTATTCCGTTATATACACATAAGCAAACACAAGAAAGTATATTTAAAAAATCATCTTAATGTTTGTTCGGACTAGCAGAGGTAACCGTTAGAGGTTTAAACATTTTACCAATATTTAATTTAATTGTATATCCCAGAAAACCGCCTTTATCATAAATAAAATTGTTATATTGGTGCAAAATTTGTGCGGCTTACGCAAGTTATCAGAATTGAGTTCAAGCAAGGAGTAAGCACAGAAGTAAGTAACGATACTTATATTCAGAGCGATCTCTGCTTATAGTCTTTGTTGATGGTTCAGTTCTCTGCAGTATGCTTCTACAAACAATTTCAGTCTGTGCCCCGCACAGGGGACTGTCACTCAAGCGCTCGCGCGGAACAACCCAATGATATTAGCCAACCAGTTTATCTAGATCTCCGGACCTCTTACTTGCCGATTCCAATTTCACCTTTAACGCGAACCGCATGGGGCACGAAACAGGTCAGTGTTTTCTGGCAATTCTGTTTCTAGTCTAAAGTCTTTAGATATGCTGACATTGTACTCAGATTCAATTCGCGTACGCCCGTGTCAGTTATCTTTCGTTTTTGGTTTCAACTGTATTCGTAACAACAAAGGGGAGAATATTTTGTTAGGGAAGCCATTCATACAATAATCAAACATCCTAAACACTAAGTCGTTTTTTATTACTTCTACTACTTCGTAAAATATTTACACTACTCCTTATACTGTTTGCAATCCTTAAATAATTTGGTATAAGTTATCACCAGACCATCTTCTGTATATTTATATATATAAGAGAAAGTTAACTGACTAAATACGAATTCTCGAATATGACTGACTTACCTATGAAGTTGAAATTTGACATGTATATAGGGGAAACTTGCCTAATTCGTACCCCTTGAGAACAAAGGCTTGTATTTCCAAATCTATAAATGATTAATTTCGTGTCATTGAATCTTTAATGTTTTATCTATTAACACCAGTACATTTAAACTTAAACATTATAAGTTTCTACAAAAATAAAGTTCTTCAACAAAGTTTGAAAAGTATGATTTAAGACCATTGGTCTTAATTCGTACTTCAATTATCCTAAATCGTACTAAGAGATCGTATTATAATTTCAGTCTCAAAATAACAGGAAATATTATCTATTTAAAACTTTTGGGAAGCTAAACCAATAAATAACTATATAAACTATAAATTATAATTTTAGTTATCATAATCATTTTTAAAATTATTAAATCAACACTTTAGTCTCAAAATGTCATCATGTTAAAAAATTAATTAACTAACTATAGCTATATTTTAAATTTGGTGAGCCAATCTTATTTCATTTTTGTTTTAGTTCCTACAATCATCACTAAAACAATTCAGATTATTGTTATCAACACCAGCGCAAGCTCATGAATCCAAGTTTATCATGAGGGTACACAGAATCATGTCTTCTTTTCTATTCTGTTTACACATGTCACAAAACCAGTATTTTTGTGGTTTTTACTAAATTTCCATTCTTGTATCCAGAAAGGGCTAGTGCCATGACATCTTGATACCACGAATCATCTATATTTCCGCTTAACCATGATTAAATTGAACAAAATTAAACTTAATGCTTAATACGTACCGGTACGAATTATGGTTTAGTACTGACTACGAATTAGGCGCACTACAGTAAGAAATTTTAAAGTTCCCGCGAAAAAGAATCACAACTTTTAGTGTCATTCATTACATACGAAAAATTTACAAATATATACAACATTAGATTATAGTCTGCTAAGATCGGTTTTGTGCCATATCATTAGCTCAATGTGCTTGTGAAATGGAAAAAATTACATGAAAGTAGTGATATAATAAGAGCAGCTGCGCAACGTTCTCTTTCAAATGATTAACATGGTGGACTAGTAGTTCCATTTGTTGTCACTTGCGTCGCTACTGTTATTGTCAGTCCGGATATAATGATGGCGTACGTTTTAGGAACAAGTACGAATTACGCAAGTTTCCCCTATGTAGGTAGGAAATGTTAACCAAGAATGGCTTTTGCAGCAAGGCCGAACTAAGGGGTTCAAATCGGGGCTTAAAGTTTGTATGAAAGTCCTATGTTTTTTAAAGTCTAAATATGAAGTTCACTATTAATGTATGGTGAAAAAATGAAAAAGCTTTGTAGATAAGGACAAATTATGGCACATAAATAGGAGATACATATACATTTGAAAGTCTTGTGATAAAGCTGACACTGGGCATCTATATTTCTTATAATGTAGTTAGTGTATAGATATCACCTAAGAAATAGCTTTTTGAAGGGCATGATTAAACGGATATATAGTGGAAGAAAATAATATCAAGGTAGTGTGGGTTAAAATAAGCGTAAGTTAAATACTTATTTAACAACTGTCTCGTAGTAAAAGACAGTGCCTACTCCGAGCTAAGAGCGGCCGCCGCGGCAACACTGGACCGCGCCGCGATTCCTTTAAATAGAGTTTTTAATATTTACATTGATCAAAGTAATAAAAAATATGAAATAATAAATAACAGGCACAAGAATCTTTCAAAATCAGCTGGACCTCGTGTTTTTTCCGTCAAATACACATAAACAAACCTGGCGCTCGCACTTTATCAATAAGGCATAATAGATAGGTCTATTGCGAAAGTCCGACCACTCCAAAAGCTGTAAATAAACGTAACACCGTCACAATATACGGACACCTTACTAAAATTGCATACTTACACGGGGATATCAAGAACAGGGAATATGAACAAGGGTAACCTTAAAACGGTGAAAAAAAATTAACTGTTCCATATTAAAAGTCCATTTAGTCGCAGCTAAGGTATGAAACAACTGTGTTTTTTGTTTAAAATCTCATTCGGCATAGCTTCCTGATATATTATTGACATTTTGTTGCAATCTTAATAGTATTTAATATTATTTATGGTTTTTATTACCCAATCAACATTTTTTATGCATGGCATCTACGAAAATACCATTGCGTTATTGGAGAACTTTAAGATTTATCCGCTAATATCAGCATGAGACTCTTTACTTAACTGAGAGGCAACGAGGCAAGAGGCTCAAGAGGTCAAAGCTTGCCTTGCTATAAGAGTCTAAAATCTGGAACACTCGCCATAATCAGTTCTTTTAAACTACCTATCCTTTTTCGGTTACATTTCGGAGACTGTGCAATGGAAGTACCTACACAATCTAATATATCTTCGTTTCACCGCCAAACAAGGAGAGCATCGGCAAAAAAAGACTATTTACAATTGAAATAGCAAAGAAACGCACAAAGTACATTGCTTCAACATTTATTGTGCGAATCGCAAAGGAACTCTCTTAGTTACCCACTGTCTTCTGGAAAATACAACCTGGGAGTTTTCAAATTTAAAGTAAAAAGCTCCTTGCTGAGTTTTACTAAGAGTGCTCCACCGCAGACTACAGCGTTGCTTAATATGAGATAAACAGTGCTCAAATGTGAATAATTAGTCTGCATGGATGGCAATCCCGAACGAAGTCGCAGGTACAGCTAGTTATACATAATATGCCATATTATATGTAATAAATATTATAAATCACAAAATGGGTGGCGGGAAATATTAATGAGAATAAATGCTTTTTGAGTTTTTGAAGTTAAGTTAAAACAGATAAATAATAACGGTCCTTCACTACGACACTACCAAATGGTACAGCCCGTGGGGTGTCAGGCCAGAAACGAAGGCGACTAAAGGTAACCAGAGGGTGGGCATCAGCACTTTCTGAGGAACTCCAAGTGATATCGTGAACCTGATATGTGGCTTTTACTTTTTCCGCACATTAGTTTGCTTGAATCGTATACTGTCATTACTCGGAACAGTTTTGATTTAACAAGGCTTTACGCTCATGTAGATGTTGGTAAATATTTACACATCAATACTTTAAACTACGAATAAATTGTCGCAAGGTGGTGACATACTTCACAGAAGTTCCAGGAACGTTCCAAATTGAGATTCGATTAGCGAATGCGAACTCAAAACGGAGTGAGTAGTGGCGGGCTCAAACATTAATCGAATTTCGGTCTTCGCCAGGCGAACGATCAAGTGTGCGTTAGTTCACATTACCGACCCTCTCGAGTCTCACTCGACACTCGCTAGAGTGATCGATATGATCTAGGGATGTCTGATTCGAGTGATTGCAGCATGTCAAGAGGCCCAGCAGAGATCAGTGCAATGTAACTTTGCCGTTGAAACATCACTCGATCGTGTTTGAATCTGGGTTTAATATAACTTGATAAGGTATAGTGACGAGGTAAGGTAACTGGTATTGAGTCAGCTTTATTTTTGAATAGGTACAAAATAGGTTATGTGTCAATTTGATATGAACAACATGCTGTATGAAGTTTTGGCGTCAGTGTATTGGACGCCTCTTGGTTTGTATTCTCTACTTTTAGTTTATAAAGACTTTAAAGCTTTCAGGATAAAATACTATGTTAAGCGCTTAATATAGGTACAGAAACGCCATGCTGACTATACTATCTATACGTAAGTTATGGCAGGATGCCATGGAATAATCGCATTCTAAATCCTTTACTGTACGGGACTACACCGCATTGCTCAACGTATAATGGACTTTCACTTATTATTACTAATTTTATAGCTCCAGTTATATTAAGATTTTCTACCCATTACCTAATATTTTATTGCAAAATATAAGTTTTACAATAGGTTTGAGAAAGGTATTACAATGTCATACGACCCTGAAAGGATGTAGCAATATGGGCAAAGAGGTCCCAAATTCAATTACCTTTTATAAAAAAAAAACAATTAAAAACTTAATTTGGGTAATAATATTTTAGGAAAACATCAAATTAATATTTTAATAAAACACTTAAAAATATAAAAATATATCTAGTGACAATTCCGCCTAATTAGGTGGACTTGTCAAAGTCGAAATTATTATTAAAAATGGATTTCCGCAAAGTAACGCCTGAATCGTGGATATTCGCCAAAGAACCAAAGTCACCGACATAGCTCTCAGAATTAGCAAGTTGAAGTGGCGATGGGCGGGCCACATTGCTCGACGAACTGATAACCGATGGGGAAGAAAGGTTCTCGAGTGGTTACCACACTACACCGGAAGACGTAGAGTTGGTAGGCCTCCCACCAGGTGGACTGATGACATCGTGAAAGTCGCGGGTAGCCAGTGGTTACAAGTGGCTATTAGCCGTTCTTTGTGGCGTTATATGGGGGAGGCCTTTGTTCAACAGTGGACGTCTTCCGGCTGATGATGATGATGATGATGAACGCCTGAATCTATTCATCAACTAAACGTACCTAAGAAGTATTTATAATTTAATTGTAATATTGTATTATATTTTTTTTTGTCTATACTCTAACATGATATTCCGCGACGTTAATCCTGGCAAAAAAGATTAGATAAATTAAAATAACAGTTCCAACGACAGCTCCCATTGAAACGCGCGGTGGCTAAACAAAAGGGGCTGATTAAAATTCGCGTGGTTTTAATTTTTTTTTCGTTCATCAGCCAAAAATTCATAGCTGGCGTTTAAAAGTCGTAAAAAGGGCAGAAAAACGCTACTGAAAGTGTTAACGAAAAAATAACCCTTTAAAATGTTGGGGTCGCTGTTTTGAGATGCAAAAATGCCTACCTAAAATGGAGCACAATGTTTTTGGTGTGTTAATATTGCCTCCTCTTCTTTTTGTGTCTTATAAACAAGTTAATATTACTGAGGAATATTTTTTTTTACAGCATATAGGCAACTGTTTGACTACAATCTCACGTGATGGTACGTGATGATGCGGTCAAAAGTGCTCCTTAAGTAAACAGCCTGAACCTCAAGAAGAAAGTATGTCACCAAGCACCTAACGATGTGTTCCGGCAGCAGTCCTTGAGAGCCAGTGAAATTATAGGCACATGAGACTTAACCCATTGATATCTGCGATAATGATAACAATAGAAATTCATTCATAAATTGGCCATAGTGGGTCAGCTGATGGCAAAGGATTAATATCTCAAGGTGACGGGCGCAGTGCAATTCGTGACTTGTGATGAAATGCATCTGTTATAGGCAGAGGTAAGTCCGCTTCACATCAGGTATGCTTCGAGCTTGTTCCGTCACTATAACATAAAAAAACTAAAATAAGTACTGGCTATCAAGACAGCTACCGTAATTGGAGTGTTAGCTATTTTAAGACAGAATTTCTATTTGAGGATAGTAGTTAGCGAGGCGGGCATTCTGAAACTGCCCTACCGTCATGCTATAATGAATCTATTACATGTTATAGTTATGACAATAACTAGAACCGACGGTTTAACGTCCTCCAAAGTACGGAAGTTCTTAATAGTAAATGCCACTAGCAGTCACTAGTCCAAGTAATGACTGTAGCAAATATGCTTAACTTGTTCATCGGTTAAGAACAAGTAGGAAAGGTCCACTATATACAGGGTAATTGGAAAAATACTAACAACCTCTTGTGGCCCTCCTCCGTTTAACAAGAAATTAGTTCTTTACGACTCACTCACGACTTTACTAAAAACTTAAAGTCAATAAAAAACATATTAAGATTTTCTTGTACTCTCCGACACTTAAAAGATTGGTGTTTGTAGTAAAAGACAATGCCTACTCCGAGCCAAGAGCGTCCACCGCGGCAATACTAGACCGCGCCGCGCTGGCTTTCAATAGAGTTTTGATTATATACATCGAGGAATGTAATATCAAATATGAAAAAATAAATTACAGACAAGAGATATTTAACATCAGGTGGGCCCTGTGTTTGTACCGTCACAACCACATTTAAAAAAAGAACACATTAGTCAACTCTCAGAGATGGTTAACATTTTTTTATAACTGTATGGTTACGGCGCAGTGTAACACATGAGTAGATAATGTTTGAAAATAACCGTTCATACAGAACGTGAAGATCCCAGTTGATACCTTAAACAGGCAATATTGGTTTTATTTAGAAGGCTGACAATTGTTATATCCATATATAAATCCATGTTACCGTATACTTACGTTTTATCTACAATCGTTTATTAGTGAATGACCTAATGGCTACAGAATGTTTGTACTTAAGTGTAGTACCAAATAATGTTATTCTACACGTTCCTGCCAACAAACAAAGTGTGTTAAATATTCCCACAAGGGTTTGGAAGGGACAATTAATGCGCTTTCAACGCCACTTTGCACGAATTTTAAAACCTATTAAGTAATACGAGGAAAGGTTGTCCATTAAAGAGGCTAAAATCTTTCACCTTCCTTGTGGCTGTGTTAGGATCAAAAGCATTAGGCTCTGATACGATGGTGTGATTTTTAACGAAGTTCAGGTATTTTGTTTGGGGTGTACTGTCGTAAAAAAAAACATAGGTAGCCCTATACATTATTATAGAATATACCTTACTATACATTAATATGAAGCCATTATACTACTTTTTAACTTCGAGGTAAAGTATCTATTTAGACTAGTTAATAAAATTGTCCAAGTTATTCATTGATATCCTAATCACGCGATTCAATATATTCGAAAAAGATATGACACTTTCATGCCACATTCTTCTGTTAGGTGTGTACTCGTATTTACCAGCTATAACAAATTTGTATATAAATACTCATGTTAATAAATAATACAGGATAACTCACGTGGATAAGTCACATAGCTCCGACTATAGTTTCAACCAAATTGGGTGGTCTTTTCAAGGAAAGCTCGGTACGCCCGCTTTCACGTCTTGCTTAGTACTATAGTCGGAGCTATCTGACTTATTCGCGTGAGTTATCCCGTATTATTTACTAAAATGAGTGAAATCCACGTTAGTTTTGATATAAATTACACTCTGACTTAAATAATATTTATAAAAACTATTAGATAGATAGGCATATAGATAACACTTTGTTGACTCATACAAATTTACAGACTTATAACTTAAAACATAATAACTAAGGGTAGTGACAATGCTATTAAGTAGCAAGACTGAAGTCTTTCAATTTTCAATTCACTCATAAAACAGAATAAAAATACAGCTTGTGCAAGGGCGCGTGCCATTGTTGTCGTCGGAAAGATTACCGAGCGATGTAAGCTTGGCTTAACTACAGCATATAAGTAGAGTTACTTGTAACTAGCTGATCGATCTTTGTTTGATTGACAGCATGAGGGGAGAATACGTGTAGCTGATAGTGTGTGTATCTATAGCAGGCTGGGACGAGATTAGTTCACTCAGTTTAGGACGATATGATAAATACATTGGTTTTAATAGTGTAATCATGGAAGTTATGGCCTTCAAAGACAGCTGCTGGAATGAAACGACAGATTTTCTACTTTAAGGTGGTGGCATCTTGGATGCCGTCGGTTAGCAACATGAAAAATTATGATCTTCAGCATGAGAAAGAAATTAAAATCATATTTTTAAATATAGAAGGAAAGCGACATCATGTTAGATAAGTTAGTAATAGAAGTATTTAAAAAATAACACTTCTTTAGGTAAAATAAAGTCTAATAGTGTTTATCATTGAAATAATAAAATTAGAACACTAAATTCTCGTCTATCCAGATAATGTCGGTGTCAAACACCCGGTGCGTAAATCTGTGAGGAGACGCGGGTTGAAAGTTCAAAATCCAATCGAGACCACAGAATAAAAAGGACCAGAAGGGTTACTCCAAAAGCTATTCCAATAAATAAGCTACTCTAGAGTAGCTATTCCAATAAATAAGCTACTCTAGAGTAGCTTATTTATTGGAATAGCTTTTGGAATAGCTTATTGTTTCGTAGCTAGCTACGAATAAAGTGCACTTCAGTTCGCAAAGCACGGAGCACTCTCTTATTTTCTGTATCAAAACTATGATCTCTTCTGACGCGGCATGCACCACAGAATAAATACGTCCGGACGGATACGCCAAATTACCTAGTGTGAGTCAAGCCGGTCGAGACAAAAAAAATGTGGTGTAAAAAAATTTTAAAATGTGAAGTTCTCATATTATACGATATTGCGTGAAATAATATTTAGAAAACTTTATACTCATTTTAAAAGTAATCAAAACATAATAACAAATCATAGTAATTAATAATAGTGCCCGCGTGGCCTAGTACCGTCCGTTGTCAGTGAGCGTTATGCAACACATTAGCTTTCATGAGCATCCTGCAAAAACATTGGTTAAATGATAATACAAAAATATTCTAAATATTGACATAAATTCAATAATATCACGTAACAATAACATAATATGTACAATTTTACAGCCGAAATATTTAATTTCGGGAATCAAACCGGCACTTCTTTCATTATTCGCATCATTTACGCACCAAGAGCTGCAGGTTTTAGATATGAGATCACTTTGGAATATCTGTAATAACATTTTAAGTACTCGTATGATAGACCACAGTGTAACAAACATGGAACTAGGTATGTTGTTGATAAACATTGTAAACAGGATTTTTTGATTCTCTGGTATGAAAATAACTCTTAACTCTCCTAATATAAAAACAGGAATTAAAATAAAATGAATTATCTCAACTTCATATTATTATTTTTTTATGGTATAGCAGGGCAAACGAGCAGACGGCTCACCTGGTAGTAAGTGATCACCGTCGCCCACGAACATCCGCAACACCAGAGGTATCGAGGATGCGTTGCCGGCCTTTGAGGAGGGTATATGCTCTCTTCTTGAAGGCCTCTAAGTCGTATCCATTCGGAAATACTGCACCTGGCAGCTGGTTCCATATTGTGCCAGAGAGAGGTAGAAAATGCCGCGAAAATCGCAAAGTTGTGGACTTCTAGACATCGACATGAAATTGATGAAACATCATGCTTTGCCGGGACATCTGATGGTGAAATTGAGATGCAGGTAGTAAATCGAACAGTTCCTCAGAACACTCCCCGTGAAGATGCAGAGTGATCCAACATCTCTACGTAGTGCCAAAGTGTCGAACCGGTCGCAGAGAACTTGATCGTCAACGATTCGAGTCGCTCTGCGTTGTATGCGGTCAAATGGCAGAAGCTGGTATTGGGGAGCTCCCGCCCAGAGATGACAGCAGTACTCTATGTGAGGCCAAACCTGCGCCTTATAAAGTTGCAGGCGATGGGCTGACGTAAGGTACCGCCTCACCTTTCCAAGCACACCAAGCTTTTTTAGAAACATACATGATTAGCAAAAAAAACGTACGATTTATTTTAAGGTTTTAAATGGCAAATTAATTGTAAGCTCTCTAACTCCACAGATTTCCGCCTGATTTAATAAGAGTTAAATTTAGTAGCTATAACAATAAAAGCATCAAATGCTAGTATTAAGATTTAATTATGCCACCTATATTACAAATGCAAGAGCTATATGTATGTATTTATGTGTGAATGAGGGTGTGCGTGTGCGTGTTTTTTCAACTTGCCTTTGGAACGGTGGAACGAGTTATGATAAAATCTGGTATAAGTAAACATTTTTAGGCTGAAATTGGACACAGTACAATTTTACTCATTTACTGAATAGGTAGGTTCTTATTTCCAGGAGAATAATCTGTTTTTTTTTCACCAATTAAAAAAACATATTACTTATACCAATAAAAATAGGCACCAAATGCTAGTATGACGGTTTAATTACGCCACTTCTATTATAAATGCGAGAGAAATATGTGTGTATTTATGTGTAAGAGAGGGTGTGAGGGTTCGTGTGTAAGTGTAAGTGAGTGCGCGTTTTTTCAACTTGCCCTTGAAACGGCGGAACGAATTTTGATAAAATTTGGTAAATATATTTTGTAGGTTGACACAGTAGACTCTTGTCAATTTACCGAATAGGTACTCACTCATATGATTTTTTTCTCCACCGATTTGCATGCTTGCATTTATTTCAAACCTAGCTAAAATACCAAATGTTTACAAAGAACCAACATGCACTAGGATGCTTATTTTTTTTTAATCATTTTTATATTTTTTTGTTTCAAAAGGTTGTTTTTATGATAAAATTCATTTTAGACAAATATTTTTATTTGCAAAGCATTTGATTTCGAATGTAAAAACAATTTTGTGAAATTCAAAGCACTGGAAAAAATGCCTAAGGCAATTTAAAATCTAGTTTTTTAAAACATGCCAATCGGTGTTTCGATAAAAATCCGGCCAAGTGGGCTTCAGGCTTCGTTCTAAGTATTCTAGTTCCGCATCGTAAAAGCCCGTGAAAGGAGAAACGTTTGTTGAAACAAGCAACAGCTAAAAACTTTATTGAAAAAGCAAAAATCACATTTATAATTTTTTCTAGCTATTTCAAGCCACTCCACTCAAATAGGCATCTGGCTTAAAATCGGAAGCGGGCTCGTTTCTCGTCCAGTCCAAAATTTTATGCTTCAATAATTTGCAGAAAAGTGATTTTCGCTTAGCACGCGATAGTGCTTGTTATCATATTTAGAAATATAAGAGGGTAGCCATATCACTGCAAGAGTTAAGTGTTTGAAAAAGCAGTACTATCGATCAGATGAAATCTAGTAGTCAGTTGATGACCGCGCACTATGACGGTTAAAGAAATACAATTGGAGCACAAAGTTTAATGTTGAAATAGTGTGTTCCGTAATAGACTCGTTCAACATTCAACTTGCCGAGTGGAATAAGCATCCGGCGCGAAATCAGTGGACGAGGGTTTGATTCCCGACCGGGACAAAAAAAATAACTTCGATAATTTGTAAATGTGAGTTATTGTATGTTAAAAATAGAATGTGTTATATAATTTCTGACACTTCAATAGTTTTGTTTTTGGGGTAATTATGCCGTGAGGTATCGGCCTTGAACATCATCTCTCCCCATTTCTTCCAGTGGGTGTTGTAAGAGGTGGTTTACGGAATGCTATCTTACACTGTGACCACCAAGACGCCTGCCAAGCGTGGGATGATGTCAATGTTACCACACCCCTCAAATGGGAGATGAGGCTATGTTCACCAGTCGACAAACATACTATTACAGTATATCCGTATATAACAACAACAGTCTATGGTTGTCAAGTTTTGATAATGCATACATTTTCTTTATCCTCGGATATAAATATATATGAAAATTATACTTGTACTAATCAAAATGACAGACCACAAACTAGAGTAAAAAAAATTTCGACCACCTTCTCATATATTGAAACCTTATTTTATTCAATATTTATTTGTGGGTCAACTTCTGCTCCGAATTTGAGGTTTTTACTTTATTCCGTTTACAAGCTACTTGTAACATACGGCTGGACTAGCAGACATTCAGGCAGAGAGTGGAATCTCACATCAGAGGTCTGTTTTGCCATTTGTAAGGTACATAAACCTAAAAATGACCTGTTTGCTAATTCGACTATCCAAGATTCGGTTAATAGGTCATCGTTCAGAAATTAATTGGTTTTTGCGCTTTCTTTATTCCTAATTTCGTGAAAATCATTAATTTGAAGCACTCGTAGCGAAGTTTGCTTAGCTGTTCTCAACCGATCAGCAAAGTTAAGCAACGTCCGCTGCGGTCATGACTTGGATAGGTGACCGCTAGTGACATTACTACTGAGCGCTTCCGTGCTTCGGAGGGCACGTTAAGCCGTCGGTCCCGGTTGTCGTCTTAGGATGGCAGTCGTTATAGCATGGTGGTAGGGCATTTTGCGATTGCCCGCCTGTCTAGCGACCACCCTCAAGTAGAAAATCTGTCGCCAAGCACCTAACGGTGTGTTCCGGCAGCTATCCTTGAGAGCCAGTAATTCTAGGTTAGCTAAACGGGATATTTACCGTGTTTTTGATAACTTTTGAGCTCCTGGTATTTTGGCACTTAAGCAAGCGCTATGATCACGAGTAAACTGAAGTCTATGCGAGTGAATGGTCGGCAATTCATCTGCATCGGCATCAAAACACGGTAAATATCCCGTTTGTAATAATAATCATAGTGATAATGACCGTGATGTTTAAAAACTTATATTGCTGATGCTGTTCATTCACGATTTAAAAGTTCAACTAGGTTAATTTTTGTAAGTTTAATTTTTTTCATATTATTTAGTTACAACATGACTCTAGTTTCTTTTTGTTCCAAACATTGGTAATACAACACAGGTGACAGGACAGTGTGACAGGACGGTATTCTGGAATTGCAGCTTTAAGTCTCACTGAAAGCTATCTGTTTCCATCCAAATAAATCCTATGTTTTTATTAAGCATAGGTCAATGCTTTTTAAATAAGACTAACTTTAACAAAGGTTGTTATCGGTGGTTGTGCACTCAACGCGATTAAAACAGATCAATATCGTGAAAATGTCGCAAACTGACTATAATAACAGTAACAAAACGCGACAGAAACGCAGATTGATAAGTAGAATATAATTAAACACGAAGTGTTCGGTACGTGACAGCGGCGGCGGGACGTTAATGCCACAGGACTAAATAACGTTAGAGCACCCTTGTTACTGCAATTACGCTCGCCGGGCCGGGCAAAATGCCTGCTCGGTAAAACGCCGGTTAAAATGTCGGACCGTTTTAAAGTTTTCATCCGGATTTAGCGCGCGACAGAGTTTAAAGCATCAATCAGGTTGGATGCCCTTCGTGACACTTCGATGCGATGATTTTTGAATTTGTGCGTTAAGCTTTTTTTATTTCGTTGTTGTCTGGGAGCGGTGCATGTGTTGGCAATTTGTTGCGAAGTGATTTATTTGTTTACGTAATGTTAGTTTTGTTTTTAACTATAATTTGTATATCTTGATTTACTTTCTGCAGTTTAATGTACTTTTGTTTGTTTGCATTGAATAATATGGTCGGTTCTAGTGCATCGTCTTTATAAATTGAGGTTTATATATCCATTCACGAAAACTTTATCTAAGGTGGCTAATAGTAAAATATCTTTTATAACTTTGCTCACTAGGCAATGAATGCGGGACTGAGCCTTCCTGATTTATTTTATTGGAGTATTTTGACGTTCCGTTACACAAAACCGTAAAATGTAAATTGTTTGATGTATCAGCTAATGTTTTTCAATGTACGCAAACGAGAAATAACAAACTGACTTGCCGCAATTTTATACGCGAGAGATGATTAGATAACATTCTTCTCATTTCTCGTAAGTTGTAAAAACAACTAACGAAATAATTGAAGAATGTTCAAATATCGTGTATTTTTTTTTGTTTACTATCACGCAATACTAATCTTTTCTTCTTCTAATTAAATCTTCTAATTTTGGCGACATTTTTGGGTAGAGTAACAGGCCTTTAAGTTGATCCCATTTCAATTTCATCAATATCGGTCGAGCACTTATTAAGGTCTACTTGAGAATAAAAAAAAAATAAACATTAATTGCGCCGTTTTGGAGATTCGATGTCACGAGATGGATAAAGATACAAAGGCTTCATTTTATAAAACCTCTCTTTATTGGTGAGATAGTAATAAAGGTACAGTTCAAGTGTAAATAGTTACAGGTTTAGATCAAAACTAAGGTTATTCTTAGTGTAGAACTCAACCTGTATTGTGTGTGATTTGATGCATGATACTTAATGTTCATTTATTCGCCTAAAATACTGTTTACCATCGACAAGAGGTGCAATTACCATTAAATCATCCAGGAATACAAAACAAAAATCAGTCAGTTGACAATAGCTTAAAAACCATTAATTTGATATTTATGAAATTAACATGGAACCAACTTGGAAGTATTCTCCAAACAACCTCAACAATCAAAATCAGTTCACAATTGGTGGCGTAATTGAGTAACAAACATAAAAGAAAACCATATAGTCAAATTGAAACTCACGACCGCGGTGGACGTTGCTTAACTTTACTGATCGGTTAAGAACAGCTAAGCAAACTTCGCTACGAGCCCTTCAATTACGAAAATAGGTGTACTTATACAAATTATTGGAGCTCAAAATTTTATGCTCCGCAAGGTTGGGTTATGTTTATGATTGCTTATGGATTATAGTTATGATATGCTGGAAGTTATATTTATGATTCTTTTACCATTTAAATGAAGCTATGGACATGAATGTCCAGATATATAAAATAATAACGGTCATCGTTGTTAATGAGTCAATCTATTGAAACGTTAATTGCAACGGGAATCAACTCTTCCTGGGAATAAATAATTATTGTTTTCACGCCCACGTAAACAGATAATACCCACAACACTGATTGCACCAATTCTGATTTTACTTAATCAGAATCAGAACATTTTGCTATTGAAACCATTAAATAATGAACTGTATAGTATTAAATACTAAAAAGATCAGTTCAACTACTTACTTTCAGTATTTTAAGCTAAGTGGTCACGAGAACCCAGATCGAGTTTGTAGGAATAATGTGGCGGAAGTAATGTTTAAAAAAAAGGGATATTCCAGGATCAAGAAAATTGAAATTTGTGGTTTTAACCAACTCTTAAAACAGTTTAAATAAAAAATCCTTCTATAGAAGGGTAAATATGTTATGACATTTGAAACAGTGCGGTGTAGGTGTTTTTCAGACTATCTAGGCATGGTGACCGTATGATTCAATTATTAAGAATACATTACATACTATTTCATATTCACATGTTGGGTATCTTAAAATGAGACTAAGTAATTTGTAATATGCCGAATGGACAGCGTGCATTACTGGCGTCAATGGATAGGGTGTTGCTGCATAAAAATGTCTTTTTACCAGCTCAACGCCCTAATAAAGTGGGCTAACTACACAATCCTACAGAACGTTGGTACCAAGAGATGGATGGCTATATATGTAATCTAAGGCAAAACTTTCAATATGTTCTTGTATCGTGTTTTGCGCTACTAAAGAATTAATATTATTTATTTTGATACACAAAACAAATTACAGTCAATTTTTCATTTATAATAATTATACATGTTATACACATTTTGAGCTGGATTGTTATTCAACATATGTGTATATAGAAAGGTAAAGTGAAATCCGAGACGATGTAAAAGAAAGTATCAATCCGCAAATCAAATTAATATTTGCGGATTGGTTCCAATTGGTCCATTGGCATCGGCAATAATGATAACAATATAATTTCATTCATAACTAGGACATAGTGGTCCTGATTATGCCAACTTATTAAACTGCAACAATACATAATTATAACTAACAATAAGACAGATCATCCAGACACAACATGGTTGTTGTGTCTGAAGTGCTTGGTTTCGGTTGAAGAAGATCTTATGTAGTTATAACATATCTGCTAAGACTAGGATTAAATACGTCTAATTCTGGATTATCATTTAACAAGTCATTATATTGACGAGCCATTCTTACAATAGAGCAAAGAGATAAGTGACTTTGGCTGTACGTGAATAATGATATAACTACACATGCTTATTTGAGTAAAATTTATAAGATATCACTAATTGTTTTCGTTGTAGTAGCTGTAGTGTTGTTGTATATAGTTTGTATATACCTACTGTTGTGTAAATTGCGCCGGTAAAAGAAACAAGGTAAAATTAGAAATTATATAAACTTTTTCAAAGAAACATACTTCCTACCTGTTTTAAACGTACCACTGAGTGCATGCACTTGTCTAACTTCTCGATTTCCAACAGCAACTGAATTACATAGCTTCGCCTGAAAACTGGGCTGCCAGTAACGGAGGCAATTTACCTAACTAAAATAGATGGTGGAGAAGGACAATTAGTAAAAAATAGTTTACCGGTATTATTTAAATTGTCAAAATCATTAGTAAATCTTGACAGTGTTCATAGCAGTGATCTCTATGTACTTAGATACTCGTAAGTCTAAACAAAAACTCTGGCTCCCTTACTTTTACTATATAGTTCATACACCTTCTTTAGTATAGTTTTTTTATATGAACAGGTGCCGTATAACGCTGAACGAATAAAACCGGCGAAGTGCGAGTCGGACTCGCGCACCGAGGGTTCCGTACAAACCTGTAGGTATTTAAGTAAAAGTTATGATACTTCTATTGCTAAATGAAAACCATAAGATTTAATATTATTAAAAATATTTTTAGTATATGATGTAATTAAAAATGGATGCTTTCCACAATTTTTCCTTTATCTGTGCTATACCTTAGACGTACCAAATTTCAAGATTCTGTTAATTTTTTTAGAAGAGTTTATTTTATTTTTATTAGGGGTGCTTACGGCAATCATTATAAAAGAGGTTTAAGAACTTAACTAAAAAAGGTTCAAGTTCAATTATTCATGCATTTATTCGAGTTCACGGTAAGTACCCTGCAGTTTTATATTTCCTTGCGCGTGTCGAAAATTTGCGGTATAAACGGCTGTATCTTTGGCTTAGAAGTTAGATTTTTTTCACTGCTCCAGAAGACAGAAGATCTGAGTATGTGATATGAATTTCAGCTTGATACCTCCACGCGATCCTGATAAAAAGGTTCTTCACACACAGACAGATGGACAACTGAGTGATCCTTTAAGGGTTCCACTTTTTCCTTTTGATGGACGGAACCCTAAAAGTAAACGCACAAACTTACATCAGAAAATAACACAGGTATATACTAAGCTGTCCAATTCAAAATTCGAAAAGTCGACTGACTATCTCTGATAGCAATCAAAATTTGCAAAGTTAATAAGCTTGTCCAAATCGGAATTCGAAAAGTCCACTGAATCCATGACGGTAATAGGGTATCGCTGTGAATAGGCAGCACGCCCCATGTTGCCGCTCTATCTCTTATCTGATATTCACTGTGAAATAGGTATCTAAAGGCTAGAGTGAATAAGCATCTTTTGGGCCAGCGTGTACCATAGTCGAGAATGTCATCACTTCCCATCAGCTGAGATAACAGTCAAACGCACATAGAAAGTAATGTGATCGTGCAGAAATATTGTATGAACATCTAGTTAAAAGAAAATTTGTGTGTGAATAAAAAAAATTGTCTAAAAGATTAAAACTAATAATTGATTAAAACTAACGTAAGTTTGACACATACTAAAAGGCGAAAATAAGGCTACAAGAAAGCGCTTCAACGTAGAAAACGGTAAGTGAAATCGGCTTAAAATGTCTTTTAGATTAACCCTCTGCAACTGAGGTGACTTTATTGTTAACATTTGACTGACGTGGAGTCTATCAGACGTCAGCTTTACTAGCATGAATAAACTGTATTTTGAAGCTTTACTATAAATTTTTATTATGAATATCTTGTATTGGTCATACACCTTCCAAATAAATAAACATCAAACAAAATAAAACACTATTTTAAGTATTAAAGAATTACTTTTATAAAGATCAATTTCTTAGAAATTTCGTTACTAATCTTACACAGTATTTAAAAAAAAATCTTTATGTAAACGTGTATAAAATAAACTGAGTTTTAATTTGTTTTAAATGGAAATGGAAGCTATAAAAAAAATAATGAACAAAATCGTATGATACGTTTAGGTACAAATCAGCCTCAAAGTTCGCCCTAATTTTTACCTAAAACTTACAAGTCTTCGCGTATTTGTGATGAGCATTGTAAGAAAATTGGCTTCTTACAAGCACAGCAGCCGAACCTGGTCGGCCTTTTCAGTTTGCTGTGGCATATGCCACATAACCATAGTCCTGGTTTAGGAGGAAGTTGAGGAGGGGGAGGCAAATCCTTACCTAGAACACTTTTTATTTACAATCGCAGCTCTCTTGGCAATGGTCGTTATAAACGCACTCCTTTACACTGAGAATTTCTAACTCTCTTGCTAAATATAGTATTAAGTCTCATCGGCGCCTTTTAGCGCCCTAACAACCATGGTACAAGACAAAAGAATTAGATCAAATATCATTCGAGTCACATTGTCATTCGAGAGCTCGAATAAATAATATGGACAATTTCATCGGCTCCCGCCTTGATATGATTGTAATTAACAATCATAGTTGGTTTATCGCTGCTTTATCTGTACTTGGTGCGTAATGAAAAGAAGAAATCAAAATAACGGCCTTTTTGTCTTCGTCACATAAGATACGACTGTGTTGGGTCGAGAAACGTGTTATAATCCGACATCCGCAGATTTGACGTCTAATAATAAAAAACGACAATTCCAAAACAAACATTATTACAAAAATATAAAATAAGGTTACATAATTGGCATAGTGTCACTCATATTATGCGAGACACCACCAATTTACATATTGTACTGAGGTAACGAATGTTGGACACTATGGAACTACAGATGGTCTTTGTGAGGTGACGTCTACCAGAATCAGATCTTATTGCTGTACTTACGTCTGATGGACACCATAAGGTCGTAGCACTTGACGTGTTGACCGTGCAATCGCTCATGCCATACTACCCGATACCACGAGCCAATGGAGGAGGGTACTGAGCGAGACAGAGCTACATCACCAGATATTGCGAGTTTGCAACGTTGCATCTGTTTGACGGTGTCTGACAGACTACCACCTCAGTTGCAGAGGGTTAATAAATATTTCAATCGGACCAAAACACAAACTACAACTACAAATACTTCTTTAAAACTTTTTTTTGACTTGAGTTTAATATAGTTTTTAAGATAATCAAGCCGATTTTTTCTTTTTTAATTACGACTGATTCATAATTGTGACAACTTTACTAAATAAGTGGATTTTGCTACGCATTTCGCTTAGAGTAACTTCTTATTGTTTTCATATTCTTTGAGCCCTTGACAAACGGATTTCGAAATATTTTTTAGTGCAATATGAATACCATTGAACACAACAATCTTACTATAAATGCAATAGATATCAGTAATAACAGAGAGAATAAGAGAAGAAATATCTTCTAAGCAGGTATGTTCAGACAAAGAATACGTAGTAGCTTAAGTCAAAGAAGCGCTCGTAGCGAAGTTTACTGATCAGCAAAGTTAAGCAACGTCGCCCGCGGTCATGAGTTAAACAGGTGACCGCTAGTGACAATTACTGATCGTTTCCGTGCTTCCGAGGGCACGCTAAGCCATCGATCCCGGTTGTTGTCTAAGGATGGCAGTCATTATAGCATGGTGGTAGGGCATATTATAAATGTCCCCTGGCTAGCTACCGCCTTCAAGTAGAAAATCTGTCGCCAAGCACCTAAAGGTGTATTCCAGCAGCTGTCCTTGAGAGCCAGTATTTCTAGATTAGCCTGAACTACATCTCCGGCCACATCATCACATACCATCAGGTGAGATAGAGGTCAAAGGCTAACCTATCATGAATAAAAAAAAGATAACTCCAGTCAAATGTATGCCTTGCTTTTTTGAGAACTACGTACTTTTGGATACGAGTATATGCCGTATATTGTTTTCAGCCATTCTTTGAAGTACTGTTCCATTATTTCTTACATAACAATTAACACATAAAAAATTGTACATAAGAAAACACATTCACTTAAAATCAATAATCCTTCCACAATGCAACAGTGTTGCCAACAATAAGTACATTCCCCAGAGTGATCCAAGTCGAGAAACCGCCTTAACTCCGCTAATGGAGCGGCTAGGTCTATTATAGGCTGACCGTAAGAGCATTATCCTCTGGAGACTTTTGATTTGTCTGAATAACTGGGGATTAGCGTTCATCCTTTTCTTGAAATACTCAGGATAGATACATTGTATGTTGTCAATTTGGTATGTATTGTTACCAGTTTTAAGGATTTATTTTTAGTACTTAGCTCTGATAAGATCTTTTTGTTGCTACATTGTTATTCTTGGCTTATCATTTTCACTTCATATATTGTTTTTTTTTATTTTTATTGCTGATAGGTAAGCCTTTGATCACAATCTTACCTGGTGGTAAGTGACCAAATGGTCGAAGGTTTTAACAGGCTTAACCTAGAATTACTGGCTCTCAAGGACAGCTGCCGGAACACACCGTTACAAGTGATACCTTACTTTTCTTTTACAGACATCTTACCATCTTACTTGACTATTTACAAAACCAAGGATTTCTGATCAACAAATCAAATGTCTATCAAAACTGTCACTAAAGTAAAGAATTCACATTCTTATCCAAATCCTTGGAACTGATGTTATTGATTTCGTATAGTAGGCATATAGATAAATGATTGCTCATTTCGATAATATGGTGAGATAATAAAATAATATAGATGACTTGTATGAGCGCGGGTATTATTTATAAGTAAGTACATAATCCAGTTTATAAGCAAACATATATTCCATACCCCCTATTAAATTCTTTTTAATGTAATTTCATTTTCCATTTCGGGCTTTTGGACGCTAATTTTACCACTTCAGGAATTATATTTATTTTCAAAATCGACTCCAAAATGGTCAAACACCCTATCAAAAAACTAAGGAATTATTCAAATCGATTCATAACTTATATGAAACATATTAAAAATATGTAGAAAATATTATTTGAAAAATGCATCATTTTGAAATGCGAATTTTGGAACTCTGTTAAAAATCGGGTACATTTTAGCCCGGCACCCCACGGGCAATATATTTAAAAAAAATACAAATATTTGTTTTTTTAATAATGGATTTTTGCGTAAAGTAACACCTTAATCTTATGCATATGTAGATATACAAGAGATGGTCAGGACGTGGCAGGTCAGGAGGAATACAATATTTGTTATTATATATATAAACATTTTCAAATAATTTAACCTTTAACAACTACATATACTACGTACATGTCACCCTTATTATAGATATCTACTAATTACAAAATATTTTTTTATAAAAATTTTGTACTTACTTCAGAGAGCGGATAACCTCATATAATAAATTAATATTTTGGTTTTTTAAATACTTGTGTTAGATCTGTAAATGTATTAATATTTAATTTTATCTATTACTGTAAATAATCAAACATAGTTTACAAGATTGAATTTGCCATCAAAGTCCATAAGAGAACCTCAGTGTCATACTTTCCCAAGACATTCAATTCAATATAAACTTAAGTCATCCCCTTTTGTCCGAGGTCATCCCTTACTAAACGACCCCATCTCATCATCTGACGTCCCGATGTTTACAGGCGGAGATCAGCGTGACCGATCTTTGTCACCCTTAGACAGGGTATGATGGAATAGAAATAAATAATTAATGCTTTAAAAAAGTTCTTCACCATTAGTCATTTGAGATGTCTTGTAACGTAATATTTACCTAACCAAATATTGCTGGAATGTTCTTTTTACTTACGTTTTTTAAAGTATAAAACACTAGCTTTCCGGCCTAGGCTCTGCCCGCTCGTATGTTGGTTATAGCGCAAAACCATTTACCTCTTTTCGTGCTCTGGATAAAAACTGTGTTATGTCCTTCCGCGGGCCTCAAACTATTTCCATACCAAATTTCATCCAAATCAATCCACTAGTTTTTAAGTTTATTCTTTGCATACAAAAATACAAATCTTTCCTCTTTATAATATTAGTGTAGTTGCTTGTACAACGTAAGTAAATAGTAATCTAAATATTAACAAAGTTAAGTGTTTTTGGGTAAGCCTGCAAAACATCTTTGACCGCATCACCACTTACTATCAGGTGAGATAGTCAAAAATCTGCCTAAAGGTTAGCCGTGCTAGCTCTTCTAGTTATATATCAAGAAAAAAATAATAACGAATAAAATTCCAAGGGTAATTTTTTAAAATTAATTCACAGTTTTTTTAATATCACGGCTACTCGATACCTTCACTGTTGGTGACGGAAGCGGCTCCACTGGTCAGTAATGCGTTGACCTAGGTCAGCCGGCCTCCTTGCTTTGCCGTCGTCATTACTCATTGAAAATTATACCAAACTAAGTGGTGTTTCGGGTACACCCACTCATGCGAACAGCCCATGCTATATCGGGCGCTTACAGAATACGTGTATCGATTTTATACTTCCCTCTTCGATTTATTGCGAGGAATTTTCGCTGATGCATTTCCTTTTGTTGCGTAGAAATGTAAGTTACAACGCTATTTGAGCTGTTGGTGGAATTGAAATTGTAGTAAATAAAATGTTATTGGTAGCTTTGAGGTAGTCCTGTTTTCTAGCAGTTGGAAAAGATTGAATATTTGAACAATTGAAGCGTTAACTGAGTAGTTTTCCAATTGTGAATTGCAGCTTTACTTTTTACTTATGAATCTTATGATGATATTTTATTGGCGAAGTTGTCGTATTGGAAAGCCATTGTTAGGTTACTCAAAATTGGCTTACCTCTTCTATATCGCATATACTTACTCCTTTTCTATAACAGTCTCCTTCTCACTATTGATGCGATATTACAAAGTTGAGACACATTTGGACGAAGATAACAGGGGCCATCAAAGTTAGTCCACCGCAACCCTTTAGCTAACCCTTCTGTAATCTGGCCACGGGAGACCACACGCTTACTTAGCTGATCCTGCGCTAATGAATGATGAATAGTATGGGGTGAAGGGTTGACAGATTCAAAGCTTCTTATCGCGCTGAGGAACTGACAAATTTTTGACACGCAAAATATCAATACTAGTATCCAGGTGATAAACATATTTCTTCTAATATATTCATATTATTGAAATGTATGCATATGTGTGTGAGCCGTTTCAGCTGAATGGATTTTAATTTAGCAATTTACTCAGGAGCGCGATTTAAGGTAATGGTAACAAACTTAAACAAATAAAATTATAATATTCAATTTATTGTATGACATCGTAACGATAATTTATGTCTTTTGCTGATAATTAATTTTAATTTAATTTTTTAAATGTTTTTGCTACGGGACAAGCTCGAAGCCCACCTGATTTTAAGCGGACTAACTTAACATCAGGTATACATATGCATTTCATCACAAGTCAATAATTGCACTGCGCCCGACACCTTGAGACATAGTTTGTTAAGACTCATGGGACTGTACTTTCACTGGCTCTCAAGGACTGCTGCCGGAACACACCATTAGGAGCTTGGCGACAGATTTTCTTCTTGAGGGTGGTCGCTAGCCAGGCGGAAATTCGCAAAATGCCCTACCACCATGCAGTGAAGCTCAAGCCCGCGGCGGGATTCGAACCATGGACCTGCTTTGATGCAGTCCATAGCCAATGCCACTGAGCCATCACAGCTTCATAATGATTTTACAATGCTACGAAAACATCTAAAACAATACCATAAGTTTAATGAAGTATATGGAACCAAGATAAGTATATTTTGTTGCAGAATACATAATATGCATGAAGAAGAACTGAATTGTAAGTAGCATTTTGTGAGTTGATATATATATTAGTTATTTTTATTAAATTTTGACAGGATTCGCTGTAAATTTTCATATTCATGTCGCTGTGAATTTTCATTCCAATGTCCATGTTTTACTGGAGTTCAGAAATCGTTAGAATTATTCTTAATTTGGAAACCTGCGTGGAATGAATACTGGTTGTACACATCTGAAGATTTTAGAGCTACGAGGTACGCCATCTTTCATTTGGTCACTTTTTTTAATTCAAATAAGTACCACATGGAAAATAGCGTACAAATGTGAATTTCTCTTAAAATTATCAATAGGAAGAATTCGTTTTTGTTGGGAATTATATGACCAAAAGATATAGAGATAGACAGAGTTTGTATTTTTAACTATACCAACTTAACATCCAGGTATACTCTCTTATTAACACTTTCAATTTAAATTATCCACGATATCATAAAGTATAACTAACTTTTCAAATTGTTTCATGTAGTCAATTAATTACATAATTTGATCCACAACTCTACATAAAATCTCTACCGAGGACACGTAATGCCATGCACTTCAATAGAGATTTTCAGAGATCAGTTGCAGAGTAGGGGACTAAACTTCATAGGTACATACGTTACTTGCTCTCTCTGTTCAGTACTTGATTTAATAATACGCTGTAATCACTTTCGTCGTTCATTATGCAGCCTGTATTTACATAACATGAGTAGACTTTGTGTAACGTTTAGTTAACTACAGTAACATATATGTGTAAGCAATAATAATAATCAGATAATGCTATATAAGAAGCTTAACCTGCCATGTCGCAAGGTAGTGCTGTAAAAATTCCAATTTTATGCTATTTTCCATACAAATGAATCCTCCTGTTTTCTTCCCGGGAAAATGCCTTCAGACCAATATTTTTTCTTACAAGATATAAACCTGCTATTGACACGTCCCTGTCATTTCTTATTTTTCAGCAAAGATTTATTGCTAAAGAATATATAACCCTAAAAATGACTAAAAATGTCCCGATTTACCACCGGACAAATTTGAAAAGTTTTTAGCATAAAAGAAAAAATAAAGCCTAGATTCTTTTAAAATATATATATATCGATTGATATCATTCAAGCAGCTTGTCTGTCTTGTCTTCACTTCATCGTAAAAAAACAAATTTTCTTTCAAAAAAAAGTTTTCTTATGACCAATAGTTAACACATTAAATTACGTAAACTTTTGCAAATAACGCGAGCAAAGCCGCAGGTAAACTGTACTGTATCAGCCGGATCATCTACTGCTGACACGCCCCCTACATTGAAGAGGTTTGCCATTACCCCACGCTTGGCAGGCGGCTTGAGAATAGTAGGTGTGCTGTTCTTTAGAAGGCTGTTCTTTAGAAAGTGCTGCTGCTTATTGGTATTCTTCCTTTTGTCGCCTCTCATGACTCCCACAAGAAGATATAGGGTGTGTAATTCCAGTTTATCACCCCACGGAAACTTGTCGCGCTAGTATATATTGTATCTGATTTAATTAATGAAATCTATGGTTTTATCTCTTTGATAAAGATATAAATTACTTATGTAGAACATAAACTTTTAGAGAGATTATATTGTTATAAGTATGTATTTTGCAATATAATGACTTAATGGGAATGTTGACGTTATTTCAACACAAATTTAACGTATAGATTTTAGAGCCAAAGGTCCATGGTTTGATCCCCACCTCCGCCGGCTTGACACGATGGAAGGGTGTTTTCCGAATGCTTGCCTGCCTAGCTACCACCCTCAAGCAGAATATCTGTCAGCATGCACCTAAGA
The DNA here is from genome assembly GCA_963890685.1 of Plagodis pulveraria. Taxonomy (NCBI): domain Eukaryota; kingdom Metazoa; phylum Arthropoda; class Insecta; order Lepidoptera; family Geometridae; genus Plagodis; species Plagodis pulveraria. The sequence goes on along the minus strand of OY982963.1, from coordinate 17,947,743 downwards.
ATAGTAATAAAATAAATATAGGCACATGAGACTTAACAACTGTCTCAGGGCGATGATCGCAGTGCAGTTCGTCACTTGTGCGGGTTCCTTCACAAGCTCATAAAAACAAACTAACTAACCTATTTTTCATAAGGTTGTATATAATTCTCATCGGAGTCAAATTATGTAACGGGCTAATTATTACTGTACAAAAACTTGGCAATATTTAGTATTAAAAAATTCTATATCACAAGACAGATTTTTAAATAAGTATCGAAACAAATAAAGCGTTCATACATCGTGAAAACTCAGAACTTGAAAGTAAAATAAAAAAGAGTAGTATCGAGTAGTTTCGAAGCATGACTACACAGGAAATCAAATTCTTTTAAAGAGTAACCTGGAAATAAAACAGCAAGAGTAGTCTTCAACTGCAGGTGAATAAAGGAAGTTAATGTTCAAATCTGAAGTAGAAACTCAAGCCTTTGTTGTTATATGTAGACCGTCTATAACCCCTAATCTCTGCTGTTTTATAATAGTCTACTCGCTGGCATATGCAGTGTAAGTAAAAAGGGTACAGCGATTTGATGGCAGCATTTATTACGAAATACCGTTGCTATATATAAATAGTGAAACTGGCGATATTTAAGTCCACGTAGCTTATTTTAAACGTACACCGATGTAAATTTTTTTAACATATTTTTTTACTTTTTACAGCCTTATATATATACTTAATATTTAAGTGACTTGTATTTTTGTCTAATATCCGACCATGATTGCACTAAATGTAACAAAATTATTAAAAAAACTTTATTTAAATAATAGTCATTTCAAGATGCTCGCGAACAGGATTTAATTTAAGATGCTTCCAGGATAGTGAAAGCAAAGCGGCGCATAGATTTTTGCTAATTATGAGGGAAAAAAACATCGTCAAGCACCTAATAATTCATTTTGACTTATGCGCCGAGAAACGCGAAGATATTTTAGGTTAGGTCTTCTATCGCGTGATTTCTTGTAGTAATTTAACGTTGTGACTGTGGTTAAGCGGACTAGCTAGCTTGTTTCACCTCAGCATACATAATTACTAAACAGTCCAATTTCTGTAACTCACACCATAACCCACAGTAATGCACAACACACAGCACTCACACACTGCGATTGTTCTTTTCTGGCCGGGAATTAGCAAACATCGCGAAATGCTTTTTAATACCGCACTCTGCCTCTCGCCAGATTATCTATGAAAGCTTTCAGTTTGCCGTGATACCTGAGTTTTAAACAAATAAAGAGTAGAATACGCACGCGCAAAACTCAATACGAATTTGTGCTGCATAAGCAAGTTTGAGGTAAGCTAACACAGTAATTCATACAATTTAAAACCGATATAAAATGTAAAAAAAATTAAAGGCCCTGTATAAAAAGATTATTTTGTTGTAGTATTTTGGAAAATGATTATGTATTGTACTGGCATATATTAATTTATCTCATTGCCAAAAATGGAAATAAAAGAATACAAGTTTATACCATATATGAAATATAATAAATAATACAATATTTCATTCAAAATTAACTTCTGTTCATTGCACGATCTTAATTTAGGTAATCTTGTTATTTTTACACCAAGGGTTGTTTTAAGGGAAGTTATGGCACCTGTTTTGCAACCCCTTCCCTTCATTCAATCAAAAAACAAGACCAAGACAAGTAATTTGTTCTGCTACATCCATCAAACGGGGCTTGAACAGGGGTTTTTAACCATCCTTGCAACTTTTATTAAATGTTCTGTTCTGTCCTATACGTTCTGAAAATGGTAGAGATGCCCAAAATATATTTACTAATGGTCGAAGGCGACTCTTAAAAAAGTGAGGTTTTGACCAGTTGGAAAATAAAGATAAAGTCGGTTATGGTAGTATTTTATTTTAGACAAAGCCACGCTCCTTCATGTGGCAGCCTGTGCTATAAATATTCGCGGTAGGCAACGGCAAAGGGAATTAGTAAAAATACAGCCGCTTAGCGCGTAGTGACGTTTACCTCTATTACTGAGTTGTTCTTTATTGCATAAGCATATATGTATGTATATTAGCTAAGATTACAAATCCAGAAACAAGATAAAGCCTTCCAAAAATAATATGTGTAAATATATTATTTTTTAACATACAAATATTTTTACCTATTCTTTTATTTTTTTTGTAATTGAACTGCACTTTTTATGTAAATAATTATTCAATCCCTTTAGGGTGCCAGGCTAGAATTAAACCTCTCTTGCTGAGGGAGTCGCAATAGGCGACTGAAGGAAAAATACAAGAAGGTGGGCAGCAGCGTTTTTTGAAGAACTGCTATCTACACTGTGGACTATGTACATAGCAGTTCTTCAAGCAGTGTATCCACCTTAGGACTCCTGTCTAGCGTAGAGATTATGGCAAACACTCCCTCAATGGTGGAGGAATTTGTTCAAAGGTATCACGGTTGTTGAATACTTTAATAATTTGAAATACTTCCCATTGTCATAGAGAAGTAAAATTTTACCAGGGTAAATACATCAAAATTAGTTATTTAGAATGGAAAATGATAACTTCCAGCGGATCTTGAACCCGCAACCCCAGAATACCATCCTGGTGCATGTCTGAGTAATTATGCTATGGAACCGGGTGCTTGCACATATTTTTGTCGTTAGCAACATCCTATAAGACATTACAAACACACAGGCAGTCCAAATGCTTCAACCCACTACTAGTGGGCAGCGGGACCAGCATGCTGGCACCATTGCTCCGTTGAATTGCAATGCTTAATGCTCCATAATATAATAATCATAGAGCAATTTAATACTATGATAATAATAGTATACGAGTACATCGGTATACGTCTGTAAACTAAATTATAAGAATCAGGCCATCTGCCCAAGAAATACGGTTGCGTTTACTTTGGCCGGAATCCGACTCTTGTTATTATCTCACATATTACTCGAAAACGAAAATTGTATTTTGCCACTAGAGAGAACTGCTAGCCCAGTTGCAATGATAATGGAGTACCATGCAAGGCATTAATGATTATAATCCTGCCACGGACTGGAACTCATCAGTAGAGTATTTTCCGAACGCTAGCATGGGTATAACTACCAACATTCTTTGAAAAATCCATTGCCAATCACCTAAAGGCTTGTACTGGTAAAAGTCCTTGAGAGCCAGATTCCATTATAGATCCAGTTTGTATAACGTCTTCGAACTCATCGATATTTTAACAATGGTGTGATACTCGAAGCCTTAACGGAGTCGAAACCATAACTATCAGACGAAAAATGGAATGTTTTGTGCACTTATTAGTGTAACCTATATAATACAAATCACCGTAGGTACCATGATTTCGCAATCAGTTGAAACGTCTGCGTTTCGTGCACTTGGCATAGCACACCAACCGCAAGCAAACCGGACACCTGTCTTGTATGTGTCATGCTGAACCTAACCTACCACAATCACGTGTGCCATATTTGGAACTCCTAAACCTATATAGATTATTTTGTCGCAAAATAGAAACCTGAGTTATGAAGAATTTTCAACCGCATGATTTGATCTTCATAAAATATGGTATATATATACATATACATTAACAAATTATGATTTTAGAATCAAATTCAAGGTAAAAAGTTTTTGTTGTAGAATTTTGAAAATTTAATATTCTCGATATAAAGTAAAAGCGATAGTGCTCTTAATTATATTACCATAAATAATTATAATTTTTATGTTTGTTCATGAGTTTACTCAATTTGAGGCTGTTATAAATCCTCAGAACATGGTCCGTGAAGTGAGGTTGTTGAAGGCGGTGGTTCATTTAGCGAGATAATTGTCTCGCAGAGGATGGTGCAGGAACGGAAGAAAAAGAGAGATCCTCTATCTCTTCTGATCTGTAGAGCGCAGACACGGCTGGGGCGTCTGTTCAGGGGACATCCAGCGCCCCCCTATCAGCTTGGTCCTCATGAGATGAGCAGCGACATCGGTGGGGGCTGGGGCAGAATGCGTGAGCAATCCCGTGCCCCACATCACCAGTCAATGAAAGCGGAAAACAATTTGATTTTCAGTCTAGCCTAGTTGCACCCAGGCACCGGGTATGCAGAAATACATTTTCCTAAGCCAAAAAACGTTCAAATAATATATTTTACTTGCGTATTTCGAACTTATGGTGCGAGGTTTCGGTCCACCGTAAACTACTAGTAGGCACAAATAACAGTTAAATATATATGGTTTCACAGTAATTTCAAATGGCTTGGCGGTTGGCATCGCTCAGCAACCGCAAGCGAACCGAATGCATGACCATTATGATTGTGTCCCGCAGTACCGACCTCAAACACGTGTGCCACATTTGGTACACCTAACTGTGCAAAGGTTTTGTAGATACTATTGGACAATTGAGTTAAACATAGATACATCAAATATCTAAATAGGCAAAAGCAATGCGTATGAAATGAAATGCAGCTGTATAATTGAAAAGAGGCGTAATCATTTTGGATATCGGGTGAATGGTTTCAGACAAAATCCTCACACGATCAACGTAAACCGCCTCAGAGTTGCCAAATCAGTTTTTTCTTCTTAAAAAATTAAATTGAAAAATAAATTAGATATTATTCTATCGAAATTATAAAAACAATCTTTGTAAGAATATTTCATACCGATTGTTGTATTTGAACTTATTCGTAGATTTGTACTAAATTAATTTTAAATGTTGGCTACATTTTGAATAAATAAGTATTTTTCTATTTTGTCTCTATAGCAATACCCGACAACAACAAATTCTTTTTATTCGAAACTTACACCCAAGGTTGGAAATTAATAAATAAAAAAAACATGAAAATTTTGAAGCAGTGATAGCTTAGTGGCATTGGCTATGGGCTGCCGTGCCGAAGGTCCATGGTACGAATCCTGCCGCGGGCTTGGGCTTCACCGCATGGTGGAAGAGCATTTTGCGAATGTCTGCCTGGCTAGCGACCACACTCAAGTAGAAAATATGTCGCCAAGCACCTAACGGTGTGGTCCGGCATCAGTCTTTGAGAGCCAGTGAAATAACAGGCACATAAGACTTAACATCTGTCCCAAGGAGACGGGCGCAGTGCAATTCGTCTCGTGCTAAATGCGTCACAAAAAAATTCAAAAAAAATTTTTGTTTCACTGGCGGATTTGTGTTTTTCATAATGCTCTCTGTGATAATTCAAAAGTACATTTTAACGTAATTGCCACGTAGAGGCGCGCGCTTAAACAATCCTTATTTCAACGGTAGCTTAATAGCACCATAGCATTAATGAATTTTATAACTCGCCAACAACTAGCAATTACTTTAGCAGCTGTAAACCGTAACTTTTATATAAAAAAACACTTCTTTCGATCAGATAAAGTCTAGTAGTCTGGTTGATGACCGCGCACTTTCCACAATGACGGTTATATTAGTATAAATTTATAGTAATAACTCGGCTCAGTCGAGCGATCCTCGATGGTCCCGTGGTTAACTCGGTGCGTAAAATTAAGGTTAAACGTGGGTCTAATTCTCACTAGAAGTAAAAAAAAATTGTAGGTACTTAAATGTGTAAACTAATGTTATAAAAAGTTTGTTTTAATATACCTATTTAACTTTCTGCATCGAACATTTATTTATGTTTACATTCCATATCTCGGCTTTCATCGCTTCAGATGTCTAGATGTCAGACTAACGGAGTGCCGTTAGTAAAAAATAAAGAAATTAAAATTAAAATATGCACAAACAGATGAAACATAACTAGGTCCTAGTTACCTTTATTTATCGCCACTAATCGATATGCCAAACCATTTCTACCTAATGTACCAGGGTAAGCGCTATAATCAGACCGCATTGATGTTCCGCATAACCTATAACACTATGTATTGGCACATTAGGTGCTATTCAACTATGACTTCATTAGAATATATACAAGATATGTGCGATGGACAATAAACATTAGCTCATTGAGTAACTAGATGGAAGGATCGCTTAGTTGATTCTGCAGTGATTGTGAAGTAGGGGTAGGTCTGCATAGGTCTGTTATGGGTGAAAGGTTAGGTTAGGGCTAGGATATTGACCCTGGGGTACCGGTTCCGGAGGTTGCTCGACGCCTATCTGGAAACGAGACGATTCCCGTCTCAGTGGAGGACGGGCAGGCTCGTTCTTTTAAGGAAGGTTGGACGCCCCGCGGAGTCTCCCTCTGCCTACCGCCCAATCGTGTTGTTGGACGAGGCTGGCAAGCTCTTTGAGCGAGTCATTGCTCGTCGGATAATTAAACACCTGGAGGAGGTTGGCCCCAATTTATCCGACTAACAGTACGGATTCCGAGTAGGTCGCTCGACCATCGATGCCATCGAACGCGTCAGGGCCCTCTCGGACGAGGCGACTACCCACGGCGGAGTTATGCTGGCGGTGTCACTTGACATCTCTAATGCATTTAACTCCTTGCCGTGGACGTGTGTCAGAGAGGCACTAAAGTTTCATGAGGTGCCTCCTTACCTCTGTCGGATTGTTGGGACCTACCTCTCAGAGAGGTATGTATCGTATCAGGGGCACGGAAGAGTAGATCTGAGGCGGGAAATGTCGTGCGGTGTTCCACAGGGTTCGGTTCTCGGACCGCTTCTGTGGAACATCGGGTACGATTATTTGACGGATTGAGATTTTCCCGCAGTACCCACTGCGGGAAAATCTCAATCCGGGCGCCCACGTGATCTGCTATGCAGATGACACGTTGGTGACTGCCCGGGGAGAGACCTTCGAGGACGCTGCCCGTCTTGCCATGTAAACGGTGGCTGTTATTGTCGGCAGGATAGGGCTGTTAGGGCTCCGCGTCGCGCTCAACAAATCGGAGGCCGTGTGTTTTCACGGCTCTCGGCGGGCGCCGCCAAGGGGTTCCTTCATCTCTATCGGTGAGACCCGGATCGGGGTCGAGTCCACGATTAAATACCTTGGACTCGTCCTCGATAGCAGATGGAATTTCCGCGAGCACTTCACTCGAATGTCACCCCGACTCATCGGTGCAGCTGCTGCATTAAAGCGCCTGATGCCCAACATGGGGGGACCGAGAGCGATAAGCCGCCGCCTGTACTTGGGAGTGGTGCGATCCATGGCCCTTTATGGAGCACCCGTATGGGTGGATGCTCTCACGGCACACAACATCACTCTGCTGAGGAGATCTCAGAGAGTGATGGCCGTCGGGGTCATACGTGGGTATCGCACCACCTCCTACGAGGCTGCGTGCTTATTGGCGGGGTCTCCCCCGTGGGACCTGGATGCTGAGGTCCACGCGGCATTATATGAGTGGCGCTCGCAATTTCGGATCCGGGGGGAGTTTCCTCCGCCAAGTGAGGTGCAAGCATGGAAATTCCAAGCTCGACAGTCCCTTATTAGGAAATGGATGGAGCGGCTTTCCCAACCACAGGTTGGCCACTGGACTGTCGAAGCCGTTCGACCAGTCCTCCAGGACTGGTTGGACAGAGAGCACGGGTCTTTAACCTTCCGGCTGGTGCAGATACTTACGGGGCATGGTTGCTTCGGCAAGTATCTGTACCGTATCGCCGGAAGGGAACCGACGCCAGGGTGCCACCATTGCGACTGCGTCGAGGACACGGCGCAGCATACACTCGAGGAGTGCCCAGCGTGGCAGAGTGAGCGCCGTGAGCTCGTCGCAGTAGTGGGGGACGACCTCTCGCTTCCATCATTGGTTAAGGCTATGGTGGAAAGTGACAGGTCGTGGAACGCGGGGCTAGAGTTCTGCGAAGAGGTTATGTCGCGGAAGGAGATTGTGGAGCGAGAGAGAGAGATCACCTCCGCACTCCCTATACGCAAACGGAGAGCCGGGCGTAAGAGGAGGGTATATCATGCCCTCCTCCAACCCCCATAACAGAGGTCTTTGGCGATGGACATGGGGGTGTCCTTCGCCACCAAACACCAAAGACCTCGAGGTGGCACGTGCGGTGTTTCCGCGCGCAACTAAAGATGAAGGAGTGGAGTAACTCCTCCTCCACTCCTCAACGGTACGGGGCCTGCTAGGGGCCAACGCTGTCTGGGCTGCGGTAGAGTTCTCAAGCGTTCCCGTAGCCCTGGCATTAAAGCGTCCCGCAGGAACATCGTGTGGTTTTTAGTCGGTAGGGGCACTTGCTGCTGTGGGAGTAGTTGGTGCCGAGCCCGACATATCATAAAAGCATTTTCCGCACGTAAAAAAAAAAAAAAAGGGCTAGGATATTGCCTTTTTAGCCTGCCCTTATCTAAAGATTTTTTTTTAATTATTCTTGTAAGTGATAATGTGGTCAAAGATGTTGGCTAATCTAGAATTACTGAATCTCAAGGATAGCTGCCGTAAAATACCTTTACGTGCTTGGTGACAGATTTTCTACTTCAGTATGGAAGGTATTCGCAAAATGCCTACCACCATGCTTTAACGAATACGCTATCCTAAGCAACACCGGGACACCTACGGCTTAACGTAACTTAAGTCAAAAGTGCTCAGTAGTAATGCCACTAGAGACCACTAGATAACATTACAGTTTGTCACTGACGAAATGCTTCTGTTACCGATTAACACCAGGTGGGCCTCGTGCTTCTTCTTTCACAAAATAATTTTAAAAACATTACGTATTGCTGATCGTCAATTTCTATACTCTACAATCTTTTTGCCAATTTTCCTGAGCTATGTGTACTAATTCTTTGTCATGCGACAAAGAATTAGTACACATAGCTGAGGAAAATTGTACTATGAGTGTGAATATGCATTCGCACACATAGCCTTATTGATTATTGAAAGCCATGACGTTAATCTTCGTTCGAGTTTTTATGGTAACATGCCTTATAATTTATATCGGGCACTGCATTTTATATCAGGGCCATAATTTGATTGAAAAACAATAAATATATGTTGAAAATAGAGTTTATTTATGTCATCTGCATAGTTTATTTGATAATGGTGTTATTAATTTTAAGATTTTTATTTATTGATGTACCTGATACAATTTACTTCATTTAAAATTTTGGTGTTTATTTTTTCCCCGCTACGTCATTATTGGAACGTTTTTTTTATGTTATTGTGAAGAAACAAGCGCGATGCCCACCTCGAGTATTAGCATAGCGCATAGCGCATTTTATCACAAGTGACGAACTGCACTGCGACCAACATCTTGAGACATACCTGTTAGGTCTCATTTTCTCAGTTATTTCACTGGGACTGCTGCTGGAACACACCGTTAGGTGCTTGGCGACAGATTTTCTACTTGAGGGTGGTCGCTAGCCAGGCGGGCATTCGCAAAATGCCCTTCCGCCATTTTTTTACATAGTAATTAAACAACAGACAGTTTAAATCGAGTATATTTATCATGATTTTTGTCCCAGCGTTTCAAACATTTAAATCGTTTAAAGTTGTTTAATTACTATATGTAATAATTGTTAAAACCTAAGACAGTTTTTTTTTTAACTTCAGACGTTACTTAGAAAATAAAAATGACAGTTATACCTGAATTTCCAAGCTTTTTTTTCTCTTGTAACTCAGCCGTATCGTTTCCTTTGTACACAAAGCGTCGTTAGTATTATGTGTAGACTATCCAATTAAATGTAAAAACGATATTAAACTTCAATTTAATAGGTTTAAAGCGACCATTTCGGAGATTGATGAGTCGTTCTTAAGCGATCAAACAGATAAAGCAACGTTCACTGCGACCATGATTTCAAAGGATGATTTTTAGTGGCATTTATTTATTTCGTTGCTTGGGAGAGTACTTTAAGACATAGGCGCGAGTGGTTGTCTTTGGATGGCAGCCGTTACAGCGTGGTTGTAGGGTTTCACGAATGCCTGGCTAGATATCTTTCAAGAAGAAAATCTGTGACCAAGTACTTAACCGTGTGTTCCGGCAGCTTCTCTTGAGAACCAGTAGATAATTCTATATAAGCTTGAATTATATCTTGGACAACAACATCACTTACCCTCAGGTGAAACTGACCAAAAACTCGCAAAGCTAACGGCAAAATGAGTATTAAAAAATATTAGATATTTACGTCTGAATTTTTCATTTAGCTACCTCTCTCAGTATTCATGTCTAATAAAATAACTCAGACGTCAAAAAATGTTACTCTTTTCGGTTTTATACCAATAAGCGTGATTAGAATAAAGCGTGGACTCTCTGTGCACTCAATGAAATTAAATAAAAAGTAAAAAAAAAGTCTCATCAACTAAATAGTGTGAATATAAATGTAAACGAAGTGTACCAAATTCCATTAAAAGTGCTTTTTAGTTTGGCTGAGAAAAGTGCGAACTTTCGAAAACATTATTATTTCCAACCACCCTTCGTTTCGCTCGTTGGGCAACCTGGCTCTAAATCTGAGCGAACAGTCCAATAAACAAAATTTTAACCCTCGCCGAAGACGCTGATTGCCTAGTTCTCTGCTCAATGGGGGCTGAATTGGTTTTAGGTCATGAAAATCACGGACAATTTTTTATTTGTTTATTTGTATTTATAAAATTACTTCTCTTTATTGTCATCAGGAGTATTGACTTGTACATTAAAATTTTCCGTTGTAATAATTATTATTTTATTTTTACTATTAAGCTGTTAAACTTCGACATGTATTGTCATGAAACTGTCGCATTAGGAAGTAGAATTATTTATGAGTGGCGGCAGATTTTCTACTTGCAGGGTAGCTAGCCAGGTCGGCATTCGCAAAATGCCCTACCAGCGCACTATAACAATAACAACAACCGGGATCGATGGCTTAACGTGCCTTCTAAGCACACGTAACTGAGTACTTATGGCGCTAGTGGTAACCCATCCAATTCATGACCGCAGCGGACGTTGCTTAGCTTAGCTGATCGATTAAGAGCGGCTGAGCAAACTACGCTGCGAGCGCTTCGAAGCGAGCGATAATGATAACAATAGAATTTCATATATAACTAGGACATAGTGGTCCAGTACGATGCCAACTTATAGTACTTATATTCTTAGGCTATGGCGAGAAAATTCAAAATTTAGCATTATTTGTTATATTGCTAGGTTGTCACAGTAAATTACTTAATCACGTAAATCGCGAAATTTATGAAGGATTTGTTACGATATGATAATAATATGTATATGCTATTAGGTTACTATTACCATTTGGCATACAAACTTTACCCGTAAAAAGGTAAATCTAATATTTTTCTAAGGATTTCAAAGGTAATTTATGGAAACATGTGTATTGGTGTTCAATAAATGTTCCAGATAATAATAACAATATTATTTTAACCTTGCGAATAGTGCGATCATGTATAGTGGTTACCTAGCCGTAACCGTAGAATAGCTAACAAGCTCAATGTGCTGTTGGGAGCTACGAGAGCCGTAAAAGAAAGAAGAGAGTACCCTTTAGGGTTTGTTTATTGAGACTGTCTTTACAAACATAATTGATTTCTTATATACTACAAAATTAGTACTTATCTTAGCACGTCCTTAATACACAAAAGATAGACAACAATAGAAACGTTAGTTAGTCTCCACTACAAAGATCATGCCAATGCTGTTCGTATAAAGAATATAGACTCGATTGATTAATAATTACATGACAGCTGTCAAAGAGACAGAGGTGTGATTTTTTTTATCAAGTTCATGTTTAGGTTACATCTGATCTAAACTTACCCAGAAATCATTATGTGTTAATGTGCCTACAACAGATGCATTTCGTCTATAGTGACGAATAGCACTGCGCCCGTCACCCTAAGTAGACATCATCATCGGCCGGGAGACGTCCACTGTTGAACAAATGCCTCCCCCATATAACGCCACAAAGAACGGCTATTAGCCACTTGTAACCACTGGCTACCCGCGACTTTCACGATGTCGTCAGTCCACCTGGTGGGGGGCCTACCAACTCTACGTCTTCCGGTGTAGTGTGGTAACCACTCGAGAACCTTTCTTCCCCATCGGTTATCAGTTCGTCGAGCAATGTGGCCCGCCCATCGCCACTTCAACTTGCTAATTCTGAGAGCTATGTCGGTAACTTTGGTTCTTTGGCGAATATCCACGTTCCGGATTTTGTCGCGCAAAGAAACTCCGAGCATAGCTCTCTCCATAGCTCGTTGAGCGACTCTGAGCTTGTCTATAAGGGCCACAGTTAGGGACCACGTCTCAGTGCCATAAGTCATCACTGGCAACACACACTAATTGAAGACTTTGGTCTTCAGGCTCTGCGGGATCTTCGACGAGAAGATGTCGCGTAACTTCCCGAACGCTGCCCATCCGAGTCGGATTCTTCGGGCGACCTCTTTGTCGAAGTTGGACCTACCTAACTGAACAGTCTGTCCCAGGTAAATATAATGGTCAACAACTTCGAGCGTATCGTTCCCAACAACTACAGGTATGGGTGCAACATGGACATTAGACATAATTTTCGTCTTGTCCATGTTCATTTTAAGACCCACCTGTTGGGAAACTCTACTGAGGTCGCTGAGCATTGTACTGAGTTGCTCAAGCGACTCTGCCATAATGACTATCATCGGCGAAACGAAGGTGAGTGATGTATTCGCCATAGATGTTGATGCCGAATTATTTCCAGTCCAAGAGCTTAAAAACGTCCTCCAACGCATTTGTGAACAGTTTCGGAGAAATAACATCTCCCTGTCTCACGCCTCGTTGCAGTTGGATTGGTTCCGTGCTCTTGTCCTGTAGTCGAATTGACATGGTGGCGTTTCTATACAAACATTTCAGCGCTTCGACGTACCTATAGTCGATTTGGCATCGCTGGAGAGACTGCAGTACGGCCCAGGTTTCGATTGAATCGAAGGCTTTCTCATAGTCCACAAACGCTAAACATAATAGCCGATTATACTCCTCAGTCTTCTGTATAATCTGGCGGAGCGTATGGATGTGGTCTATGGTGCTAAAGCCTTTTCGGAACCCGGCTTGTTCGGGAGGCTGGAAGTCATCAAACCTACGAGCAAGACGATTCGTAATGACTCTCGAAAACAGCTTATAAACATGGCTCAGAAGTGAAATGGGCCTGTAGTTCTTCAACATACAGTTCTTAAATCTCATGTGCCTGTAATTTTACTGGCTCTCAAGGACTGCTGCTGGAACACACTGTTAGGTGCTTGGCGACAGATTTTCTACTGGAGGATGGTAGCTAGCCGAGCATTCGCAAAATGTCCTTCCACCATGTGGTGAAGCTAAACCTGGCGGTAGGGATCGAACCATGTACCTGCAGCACGGCAGTTCATAGCTATTAACGCTCGGCCATAATTGCTTCAAAATTCCTACAACTGCTACAACTAAGTGACAGCTTTGATACAATAAGAACGGCCATTTTATTTTGTATATTAGTTCTGTATGCATTCTCATCATTAACATACCTCTTGTAAAAAATAAAGGTTTCGAAGTAAAAATATTCTTATAACTTCCTAGGTCCACCTCGGATATGATATAAATATGCTCACGATCTCGCAATCCAAGCTCCACGGTTACAAATACCAGAATTAAAAACGTACGTGTTCTATTTATCATGTACGGTTCACACAGGTAAACATCGTATTAAAAACCGGTTCGCCTGGATATTATCATATTATTCAAATTTTTCGGAAATTAACTTGCGGAACATTCGCGTAATAAGTAGGCAAGTACGGTTACTGTTTCAGAAAACAAAGAATTACAGGCACGAAGGCAGTGCAAGGCAGATCCATCGCCATACATTAATAAGGCATAATCATCGCTAATATGTTCATAGTACATACCTAATTATGATGGAAAACAGTATCCTGTCGCAATAACGAATCATAGTATCTTACAGTACAAAATAAACTGAGACACAAAATTAAATTATGATAGAAATCTGCTTGATCACCAAAAAGCTCTCACCCTTTTTGTAGTAGTTATCAAAAGGCTTGTACCGCTGTGGTATCAATATATCAACTCGACGGCGCTACAATAAAGTATGTATACGGAAAAAAGTTATAATTTAAATAGCTGAGACCATATTCGTTTGATGCGGTGACCTAGGTAGAGTTCTTCTCCTCCTATTCACTATACTGTATAATTGTTGGCTTGAAGTTATACCTGCCATTAGATATACCTGGGATAGGTCCAACTTCGACAAACAATGGTTACAAGCGGCTAATATACGTTCTTGGTGGCGTTCAATAAGGGAAGTGTTTGTTCAGCAGTGAACGACTTCTAGCTGATGATGATAATAATGATTCACTTTAGATCATCTTTCATGACTAACAACAAGCGCCGTTGCCACACCAGTAATCTAGCTGGGTGTCATGTCCCTTGTCTGCGTGGTTTCAATATCCGACCGCACCGAATAAGAAATTCATTATATGAAGCAATAACCAAAAGATCAACTAGAGTTAGTAGCAAAAAACATTTTCTATCAATCCCTAGATGCACGCGATGTTTAAAATTATACGTTGATCTAGGTAATACGAAAAGATTAGGAATGCAGTCCTTGAAATGTGTGCGCAATGATAAATCTAATTTAAACTGATTCTTCATCACATTTTTTTTTAAATAGTTGATAATATGCCAACTCTTACATATATCTCACTTGTCGGTAAGAGATTACCTAGAGTTACTGGCTCCCAAGAACTGCTTACGGAACACAGTTTTAGGTGCATGGCGAAAAATTTTCTACTTGACGGTGGTAGCTTGTCAGGCGAACATTCGTAAAATGCCCTACCTATGCAGTGTATGCAGTGAAGCTTTAGCCGATAGTGAGAATCCAACCATGGACCTGCGGAACAAAAATCCATTACCAACTATTACCACTAAGATGCAAATGGCAAGTGAAGTCTAAAAATTGCATTTACAATGACGTCAGAGGCGACTAAAGGTAAAATACCGGAAGGTAAGCAGCAGCAGATTCTAAGGAACTGATATCTTAAACTGCGATTTCCAAAGACGCCTGCCAAGCACCTAAATGGGGGAGGCTGTGTTTGGAAATGGACAATCCGGCTGATACAGTAAGTAAAAGTAGTCTTTTACCCGGGACGCGCTACCACCAAAGATTCATAATTGAACTAAAATGAGCGAGCATAATGAGAAATTAGCATACTTGTTTGCGCAGGAATCAATAAAGGAATGCTTAAATACGAAATAAAATTAATAATAACAAATATTTTTAAAATATTTTATGAAAACATCAAATTAATATTTTAATAAAATACTTAAAAAATATTCAAAAAATTCTCGATCGTGCGCTCGTAGAGTCAAGACCTCCTGAGGATGCTTCGTGTAGATGCGAAACGCGTCCAAAATTCTTCCGGTTTGGCGGCGTTAGTGACGTCACGTCAGCTTAACAGGAAAATTAGGCGGAATTGTCAGTAGATATATTTTTGTATTTTTTAAGTGTTTTGTTAAAATATTAATTTGATGTTTCCATAAAATATTTTATAAATATTTGTTATTATTAAATATGGATTTCCGCAAAGTAACGCCCGAATCTATTGATTAAAATAAAATTATATGAAACCTGGTACAGAAATGACAGAAGTTTAGAGAAGAATAGCTAGGCAATAATGTTACTTTTGTTTCCAATCTTACAAACAAAGAAAAAACTGCATCTCAGTAAATTCTCGTTCACGTCGTACTGTTCAGGGTAACTCGAGTCATTAGTGGACGTCCGCGATGCGTGACTCTTTATGGCCCGTGACTACAGTTTCACCCTTGCACCCCTTCTACCCTAAACGTGGACACGTGCGCGAATTAATCCGGATTTTTTGCCGATAAATTCTCAGAGTCCGGCGAAAAGGTCAGATTAAACAATTCAATTTTGACTCGTGATTTAGAAATTAATTAGCTTCGTGCAGTTATGAGTGTGGTCAAGCTTTTTCGAAAACTTTTTCCTAGTTTTGCAAGCTAGTTTGTTAAGAGAAAAAAATATAATATAGAAAGTGCTATATGGGTGGTCATAATGTTTTTTGCATCCATTTATATGTGTGCTGCAGATAGAATATTTTAATTTAATACTAGTAGAAAACATTTTCAGTCAGATTCTTAGCATTTCTTTAATACTTCTTTAATAATAGTATTACCTGAAACATTTGTTAGGAATGCTAAGAATGGCTCTTTCATTCCCATCATACAAAATTTTCATCATACATTTCGTAGCGCATCACGTGAACACTGCAATTGTTTCTTTATAATTTACCAAATAAATGCAGTGACTACGAAATAAAAAACCTACCTTATATCACGATTTATTAGTTATTTATTAGTCCCTTACTAAATCGTGACGAAACTGTAGGTCTACAATTACAACCAAATTAGATGACAAAAGCAGCAAGTTTTGTACAAAAAAAACTCAACGTTTTTGTTATTAAAGTAAAAACTGTAATATAAGGAATCGTTATATTAGTATTAGTAACTCTAAAATTAATAAACAAATAATAAAAACAGGCAAACTCTCGTTAAATTCCTGATTTTTGAAGCAGCGCTGCTTAGGTGCTACACCTATGGACTGCCACGCAGCAGTTCCATGGTTTGAATCCCGCCGCGCGGGCTTGAGCTTAACCACATTGTGAAAAGGTATTTTGGGAATATCCGTCTGGTTAACTACCACCCTTATGTAGAAAAGAACCACACCACTAAAAAAGAACAGTGTGCTAACCTAACATTATGTATTGTTATCGTTCTACTCATACTCTCTGGTGCTCGTAGTAAAAGCAAAAAAGGAGTACCTATAATCATAACCCTTAACAAAACACAGTCGTAATACTTGTTAGTTCAAAACGATACCAATAATTAAAATAACTGCTACCTACAAAATTACAAGGAAAATCACTTGACCGCATTTCCCTATCAGTGTGCCCTAAACACATTATATGCGACCGCACATCCTTCATTACCCAATTTAAGTGCGGAGCTCACACATTATTCCACCGACAATACTTGCTTATAAAATTTGCATACCTCATTCGCACTCTTCGTCGACCATTACCTTTCCATTTGGTAAATAATTTAGGAGCCCGCTAGGACTACGGCTAAATATTAAAAGTGATGGGTCCCTGAGGTTTAATATTAGACTCCCCTCGTATTAAATTTTCTGTCACGCGAAATTCCCAAATGCATACGCCAGATATTTTTTGCACATGTTCGTATTCGTTCCTTTGTTCCCGTATTCGATACAGTATGTTGTGCTTGCTGACATTATTCTGAGATAATCAGGAGTTAGCGATCCAATCTCAATAAAGTTTTTTTCGCAAAACATATACAAGCAATAGGTGTGTTGGAGCTACACCAACTTAAGGAGCAGTAGAAGTCATTGTAAATAAGTTTGCCCGAAGAAGTACTGGCACCATATATATTCCAGTTTGAAGGGAATGGGTGCTGGTAAAATCATAGGCACATGACACTAAACAACTTTATATCTCAGGGTGATAGCCGCAATGAAGTTAGTTACTTTTGACGAAATGCATCTGTAACAGGCAGAGGTTACTGCTTAACACCAGGTAGACCTGTAGTAGATTTTAAATAATAAAAGGCACCTTATTTTTAAGAGAACAACATAATAAACGCGTATAACTTAAAGGCTAATTGCATAAAAAATACCTTCGTGTACAGCACACAAGTATTGCAAATACATTTAAACAGTAAAATTCATACAAAGTCATAAACCATTATTTCAAATTCATATGAGTCTACACAATACTAACCAAGTTGTGCAGGGCGGTGAATAATCGAGCTCATTTTATATGCATCAAATTCTCTGAACAAAACTAATCTAGAGCCTGGGGGCAATAAAAATGTCCCACTTGCTTTCGTCGTGTTAAAAAATGAATGAGAGCAAGGTAATCTCGGCTATTCTTATTATAAAATTTTGCATCTTAAATATTGTACATTTTTCAACACTGCCTGCACGCACTGCTTGGGTGAGGGTGGCTATTTTGACACCCAAAAGAAATATTAGCAAAATCTTTTCAAAGAAATATTATCACATGATAAAACAGTTTTTAAATTATTATAATGACTTTGCCACATTACCAACAAAAAAAATATTACGTCATATTCCTAAAACTTCAATAGTAATAAAACACTGTTGTGATGATTTTGAAAGCGATAGTGACAGCGGTACTAGACAGTTATAAAGGTTTAGTGAAAACAAAATAGTAGTTGTTAGGATTCAGGAACCATGGCTAATAAATGGAAATAAACTCGGATCATGGGATATGTCACTAAAACACCTCTACTACGCTATCTACTAACTATAAGCGCGTAATATGTTTATGCTTTTTTATTTTAAATTACTAATGAAAAATCTTAAGAGGTACAATGAAACAGTGCTTGATCATTATAAATAAAACTGGCGAAGTGCAAGTTGGACTCGCACACCAAGAGAATACAGAATGTATCAATCAGAAAGAATTTTTCATTGGAATTATTTTCACACAGTTCGTGATTCCTAGAAGGCATTTGAACCGCACTTAGCCGATTTATTGCTCACAGGTATGTCATATGTTTTAATATAATCAGATCACACATTATGGTTGTATCTAATACCGTTTAACGATAGAGCAAAAAGAAAAACATTAAAAGTTACGCTAAAGTTTATAAATAAACTTTTATAGCGACCTCAGTTTGTTTTTATTTTTATTATTGGTTAGGCAATCGGCCGCACATAATCCGTACATAATCTCTGAAAATTTCAACTGAATGCCTGTTGGATGTCCAAAGACACATCTCCTTAAAGGACGGACAGACGGACAAATGGACTGACATAAAGCCAAGGCTTAGTAATAGTCCCGTCACGTACGGAACCCTAAAACATTAAAATAAATTTTAAATTTTCCATCAACTGAATCTCAATCCTTCATTAATTTCTTTATTGAATTATATAGTTCGAGTGACTCTGCAGATCCAAAAAGCTTTTGGAGAATAAAGGTCAATTTCACTTGAATAGTTGAAGATCAATTACTCATATTGAAAATGTTGTCGTCACAGAACCAAATTTAATATAATAAATCTCAACAACAATAAGCGCTGATTTATCAAAATTAAATCTCTTTGTTGAGAGGAGTAATCAAATTTATCACTCATTTGAATCTTCAATTCATTTCTAAGGGCTTGGAGCTGCTACTTTAGAGCCGTCAATGTTTACATTGTCTAATGCAATACAGGAAAATCAAATTTTATAATATCTTGCTTTGATATTAGAGTAGGGTAAGGGAAAAAACGCAACGTTTCACAATAAACTTACCTGTTTTATACTCATGACATGCGCGTACCTTGGTAGGATCCCCGGCAAAAGGACAAAATATTCTTTGACATCCCCCATCTCGGGTAACAGAAGCATTGTTTGTTCTGTGTATTTTTACAAAGCTTCGCAATAAAATGTTTGCATTTTACATTTTTGGGGCCATAAATAAAAGTGCTTACGCAAAATTGCATTTTAAGCATTTCTTAAAGCGACCGTCACCTTTGGCTGGGGTTTAAAAGGGCAAAGGTTTTTGTTTGTAACGTTTTGTGCTCATAGTGAGGTACTTACTTTAGTTTGTGTTACCTGCCTTGAAGGAAAACTAGGTGACGCTTTACGTTCTACCTTGAAAGTATTACATAATATAAGTATTCAATATTATGAAATAGATCCAATAGTTATTAAACTATTGGTACTAGTACTAGATAAATTTAGTGTAGGTAAAAATTATTCTGTTTTTACCGACTAAAAAAAAAGTAGGTTCAATTTTCATTTTCTTTTCGTGTGTTACCTCTTAACTCTTATTTTACATTCGAAAGCTAAGCCGGTTCCTAATGAGATAGTATATAATTCCTTTTTTTTATGTTATTGTGACGGAACAAGCTCGAGGCCCACCTGATGTTGAGCGGACTAACCTCTGCCTATTACAGATGCATTTCATCACAAGTCACGAACTGCATTGCGCCCGTCACTTTGAGACATAGTTTTTAAGTCTCATGTGCCTTTATTTCACTGGCTCTCAAGAAGTGCTGCCGGAACTCACCGTTAGGTGCTTGGTGACAGATTTTCGACTTGAGGGTGGTAGCTAGCCAGTCGGGCATTCGCAAAATGTCCTTCCGCCATGCGGTGAAGCTCAAGCCCGCGGCGGGATTTGAACCATGGACCTGCTGCGCGGCAGTCCAATGCCACTGACCTATCACTGCTTCAAAATCCTATTCTATTCTTAATAATGCGTATTTTATGCATGAAGCCGTTTTTTTATGGTTCTATTAAAGTTCAATTTTTTTTTATGATTTCATATGATATAGCTAATATCGTGCGTCAATTTAGTTTTTGCGTGACCATTCATTTAGGAATTATGTTTTAGTTTCGTCTACCTTCTACATGACGACAGAGAATCGCTACATCTGTAAACAAATTGTTTCATACTAAAGCAATAAAACGGCGGTGACAATCTTATCTACATAAACGATATGCCAAGTGAGACATTTCTAATTGTAACTGAATGCTGTCATATCCTAAAATCCGGACATAAACAGACAATAAATTAACTAAAACAAATTGCCGCTACCCATGTCCTGGGTCGCCTAAAGGCGGACACGAGTTGTGGGGGTTCCAGTAAAATTAAATTACGAGTTGACAAAATGAGTTACGCCCTTTTCTGTAGATTAACAAACAAAAACTGATGGTATGAGGGTCAGGCTTTAATTTTGTTAGAGGCAAATGACTCTATTCTTCACGGACGTGTCCTATGACAATGCTCAATTTAACAGTTCTATTGTTCCTGATCGTTCAGCTTAGATTTAGTTTTGGTTCCATGAGCGGATGTTCGGGTGGATTATCATGGACACTTCATTGAATCGTCACGTCTGTGTTGTCAAATGTGTTAATACTACATTACAAACACAACCTTTGAACATTCTTGACATAGTAAACACATGGGTACTGGTAGCTTTAATATTGTATATATCGGGTGGCTGAACTAAGCAGGGACTGCTCATAATACATTATTTAAAGGAAAACAGTGTAGAGAACTATTAAAATTTTATAAACATCTAACTCATTATATATAAAAACATAAAATATCATTCCTTTATATATAAAAACAACAGTAATAGGAGTAAAAACTTCAATACATTCAGTTGATATGGGGCCAACAATTGCTAAATCAGTGATTTCAACTAAATATATACTGAGAAACGTACATGTTCTATCAACATTATAAAATTTATTTGTATAAGAATAATTCATAGTGATTTGTTGCAATTGAACTGAATTTCATTACATTCGCAACATAACTATTAAAATGTGTTTTCTCGTCGTCCATTTTGTCTATTTAGCCTTCAATATTGTAATAATAACCAATGCTTTGTGATCGATTCTGACATCAAAATATAGGAAATTTAAAAACAAAAATACTGACTAGGTATCTTTTTTTAATCCTGTAGTTCTTGTCATTTGTAATGTTTTGTGTATTTTTCGTACATTTTTGACGAAATATTAGCATAATTTCTTGTTGTTCACAAGTTTGTTTGATTTAGTACTATATCAGTATATTTAGTATGTAGCAGTGGACAGCCCCGCGATCGTCCACTATTCAGGGGGTATTTGTCATAATCTCCACGCTTGGCAGGCGTCTTGAGGATCGCAGTGTAATATGGTAGTTATTAAGTTGCTGCTACCCACCTTCCAGTATTTTCCCCTTTTAATTATTTAATTTTCGCCTTTTACGACGGGATGATACGGGGGGGGGGGGTCAATTCTATCCCGGCACCCCGCGGAGGATTGATTTAGTATCTGGCGAAAAATGTTTTACTTGAAGGCAGTTGCTAGATGCACAGGCAATCGCCAAATGCCCTACCGCAATGCAAACTATCAGGAAAAGGACGCTGGCATGTTTTCCACTCCTGCTTTGAGTTGTAGAATGCTTTGAGTGTGATGATAGATAACAAAAACAACCATGAACTGATATCGTGTTTTTTACCTCGTCTCCAAAAGAAGTAAAAAGGAGATTCCATTAAACAATATCTAACAAAAATGCTGTAGAACACTTATATGCTTGCTACTTTACGCCGAGGCTGAAGAGTTTTAAGCTTAACTTCAGACACAGTATCTTTGCTAGTAAGTATTGTGGTAATTTATAATAATAATAGAACAAAGGGTGATAAAGTTTCCGATACAAAATAACTTTAGATTTAATGAAGACTAATTATTGCCTGAACAGCCGTCGACAAAGTTTAGTAACATTTTTTTAAATGTTACTACTGTATTTATTTACAATACTAACATATCATTTACATATTCCACATTTAACATTTCTATGTAGGTTCTATTAATATATATAAAGGTGAATTGGACATTGATGTTAGTAGTTGATCTTTGGTAGACGGAGAAATAGAGCTCTAAATATATAAAATCTTGAACTTGTCGAATCACGTTAAAAAACTTATTTCATTGTTGGTTTACTAATTATCACACAGGTAAATAAGAGTTCTACCAAACTAAATAATGATGGCGCATTTTATTGTCAGTTTATGATCTTTATGATGATATGTTTCCTTTATGATCAGTTTCAGCTCTCTCCACTATAAAAATACTTATAGTAGCGGATAAAGCCACTAAAAAGTTTTTTCATAGCTTATAGGCTAGTATTTGACCACTATCTCACCTGATGGTAAGTGATGATGCGGTCAAAGACGTTGTCTAGGCTAACCTAGAATTACTGGCTCTCAAAGACAGATGCCGGAAGCAGTGTGTTCCGAGATGCTCGGCGACAGATTTTCTTCTTGAGGGTAGCTAGCCAGGCGGGGATTCACAAAATGTCCCACCACTATGCTGTAACGACTGCCATCATAAGATAACAACTGGGGCCGACAGCTTAACGTGCCCTCCGAATCAGGGAAGCGCTCAGTAGTAATGTCACTAGCGGTTACCCATCCAACTCATGACCACGACGGACGTTGCTTAAATGATCGATTAAGAACGGCTAAGCAAACTTTGCTACGAGCGCTTCAAATCTCTCTTCGCTTCTACTAACAGATGAACAATGGGTATGTAAGGTACAAAGACCAAGCTATAACATAGTGGAAGGCCAAATGTTTAATCCGTTGTACCATGGGTAGCGGTACTCTCTAAGCGCATTACTCGAATTAACAATTAGTCATGCCTATGTCTGCCCGCGAAGTTTGCACAAATTTACATAACAATAAAGCCCTTCTACGCAGTTTTGGTCGGTTATGGCAATTTTTTAATTAATTGGATCGGGAACCGTGGATAATTTGGTCCGCGGAGGGTTATTTCGTGGTCAGTTAAGCTGTAGATACCTTTTATATGTATACATTGTAAATTGTTTTTAAGTTCGTAGACTTAAATGTTGGTTTATTTAAAAAGGTAAAGTTAATTAAATAATAACTATATTCTGGGAAGGCATTAGGTATAGTTTGCGTTGTGGGGCATTTCAAAACAGCTTGCTTGTACACCATTAATCTATCAGTGTGTTCCGAGAGCTGTTTTAGATAACTATTAAGTTTTTTTACCAATCTCGACCACAAACCCCGTGAGGTACCGGGTTAGAATTGCACCTCCCTATATCATCCCGTTGGTGTCGTAAGAGGCGATTAAGGGCAAAATACTGGAAGGTGGGCAGCAGCGCCTTCTAAAGAAATTCTATCTTACACTGCGGTCCCCAAGCCGCCTGCCAAGCGTGGGGATTATGGCAAATACCCCCTAAATAGGGGAGGCTGTGTTCAGCAGTGGACGATCCGGCTGATACAGTAGACCACAAACCAACCACATTCTTGGTCAATGGCTAAATTATCAGCTGTCCAAAAAAATATGAATAGATTCAAATAAATAAATACATACAGGCGCTACTTTGCGGCAAAATTTAGTTTTAATATTTTTTTTATTTTTTTTTATTTTATTGTGATGGAACAAGCGCGAGGCCCACCTGATGGTAAGCGGTATCCTCTGCCTATAACAGATGCATTTCATCACAAGTGACGAACTGCACTGCGTCCATCACCTTGAGACAGTTGTCAAGTCTCATTTTGCCTGTTATTTCACTGGCTCTCAAGGACTGCTGTCGGAACACACCGTTAGGTGCTTGGCGACAGATTTTCTACTTGAGGGTGGTCGCTAGCCAGGCGGGCATTCGCAAAATGCCCTTCCACCATGCGGTGAAGCTCAAGCTCTGGGCGGGATTCGAACCATGGACCTGCTGCGCGGCAGTCCATAGCCAATGCCACTAAACATTTTAAGGGTGTAATTTTTTTTTGCAAATGCCCGCCTGATCGGCTAGATCACAAAAGCTGTTTTGTTTTTATATTTTAATAAACTGTGCTATCCGTCCTCGGTTTGGATTGGTTGGAACGCTGAAAACTAAAATTCCATAGCAGCACCTACTATATTCCACACACATCAACGATACTTACCTAAAAACCATTTTAGTGATGTCAGTGTAATAAAAATTACACGACAAATTGAGAACATGTTAATAACAATATATAGTAATAATAATAATGCATATGCATATTTCTCTTCCACCACAGCTCATCTTAGGATTTTATTGCAGCATAAGTAGTCAATAATCACAATACATCTAGCTGAAGCAGTGATGGCTCAGTGGCATTGGATATGGACTGCCACGCAGCAGGTCCATGGTTCGAATCCCGCCGCGGGCTTGACTTTGGCTCGAATGGTGAAAGGGCATTTTGCGAATGCCCGCCTGGCTAGCAACCACCCTCAAGTAGAAAATCTGTTGCCAACTCTAGGTTAAGCCTGTTAACACCTTCGACCACATCATCTCTTACCATCAGGTGAAATTCTGGTAAAATAGGTAAGCTTTTACCTATCAGCAATAAAAAAAAATGTTTCGTGGATGATAGTTTGTTACTTAATAACGATACACAACATAATCTTAGAGTATTTTTTTTCAATGGACCTCTCCTTCATAGTTCTGTCCCTCATCCCATTCTCATAACAGAGACCTCTGTATTTACATTTCAGACATTCATCCATCACAACCAGCCACCATCCCTCTCGCATCATCGCTCTAGTTGTCCCAGTTCTCCACCATAAGTAATTATTTAATGGAGACGAAGTCCGCAGGCCGCGGCGTGAAATGAGACATTACATGCTCCACTGATGCCGAAGTCCTGATGTTTGATGCTGCATTCTTTAGACCCCTCGTTCACTAAATATTAGGGTAAGTTTTTAATGCATTTTAATAATTTAGCCTTTGTTGAGGATGGGGAAGGATTAATCAAACTTTTTTGATGGAAGCAAATGACAAACTAGATATTTGTTTTTGTGTAGAATATCATAATATTAATAAAAACAGCTTTAATAAAGCTATAACAAGATTTGGGAAATCTGTTTGCTTCAGACTCCATGTAATGCGCATGTTTCCGAGGAAGAAGATAGAGGCCAAAGATAGGGTCATCAGTGGTCCCCACCGTGGATTGGCAATTGCACACTTACATATTTGTTCCGTTCGCTTGTTTAAATTTTTCATAACAGCTTTTATACCTATAAACCAGGTATCCAGAATACGTTTTAATTTCCGAAACTATACAGGACTTAAAACATCTCTAGATATGTGTGTATATTATATAATTTGTACTTTACAGGCGCAACGTGCTCTGTCGTGCACAAACTGGTGTAATAATGATTATAGGCTCCTATTATACTTAAAATAATGCCTTAGACTTAGACAATTAGACAATAACTGGGGTTTTAGACGAAAAATTATCAGTAGCATCACGGAATTTGGAACCGTGTTCAATACATGTCAATAGGCACTTATCCTACATAGGCACTTATCATACATTACATAGGGGCAAATGGTGGGCATGTCTGCAAAATGACAGCGTTTTGAGATCTCTGGATACAGGTGTGACGATATAAATTACTTATAGTTTTTCTGACAAAGTGCAACTCGACATGACATTATTTCAAGAACTTTTAAATATGCTCTTCCAGAAGAGAGTTTTCTCCATAAGCGCCAAAACAATGTATCAAACCTATATCCATATTCTTGCATAAGTTGTCAACTACAACAGCACTTTGGTCTAAGCTTTACCTAGATTTTGATAAATCCTCTGCCTCCAGCTGTGGGGTTATGATGCAATCTAGAATCTAATCTGCTAGCCGCTTCCTGGGACAAACTAGTTGTAACTTGTGAAGCGTTTCTCACTTACATTGTATTAGGTACTGACTATTCTTAAGCCTACAATTGATGGAGTACCATAGTACTCCGTTCTTTTACTACATTCCAATGCTAATCTGATGCTTTTGTAATGTAATTGCATTGTATATGTCAAATAATATTGCTACTATAATGCTTCTATAATGCGATTGGCCACTTTATTGACCGTAATTATGCTTGTTTGATGCGATTGGCTACTTCTTTGGCCATAATAATGACTAATATAATGCGCTTATAATGCAATTAAACAACTATTATGAACCTATTTAGGATTTAAGGCCGTATAATTTGTACCCAAATAAGCTTTAAGTAGCCGTACAACATTTGTAATGCTACTATAGAACTAATTCAAAATGCGAAAACGATACAGAAATGCTGTAAGTCAGCCGTTATACTATTTAGATGTGTTACTTGGGGCATCTTTTATGCAAAGTTATCTGTAAAAATCGTATTCTTACATTATTTGGCATGCATGTCTTTGAGCCTAATATCTATGATTTATTTTTCCAGGTTTCCGCAAACTTAAGTATTTTCATTCACAATCGAAAAAATAGTTTTGTATGGGGATTCTTAAAAGGAGGTTTACATAAATATCCACGCTTGGCAGGTTGCTTGGAGATCGCAGCGTAAGATGGCAGTTTTTCAGGATACTCACCTTTTGTTTTTTTTCCTTTACGACTTCAACAGGAATGTATGGGGAGAGGGAGGGTGTTATTTTAAAAAAACTGGCACGTCACAGATAGAAGACAACTTTCTAATAACTATAACCGCCCAATATGATCACCCAAAACAGTTGCAAATTTGTATTACATTATTGGAAAGAGTTATAACTTACACAAAAATAACGGAGTATAATAGTTGTGAAAATAGCTAAGACGTAACTACCCTTCTTTATGATCGTTCGATTATTTCATTACTTTATCAAAAATAATTTAGTCTTGTAAAAAATCCAAACGTGCCCAATATTATAGTTTATAACGTCTAATTAAGTGATGGAATCAATTAAGTTTTAAGCAATTGGCTTTAAACATAATAAAATGTAGTCACCCATCCAATGTGTAGAGGTGAGTGTATATACTCTTCACCACCTTTATAAATTGCAAATTACAGTCGTTAACATTCACTGTACAATTATAAAAACTTGCTGAGTTCACTCGACACGCACACAAACCTTGAAAAATGGAAGGTCATAACAATTTAACAGCCGTCATCAGCTTTTCATTAATATTGCGAGCAATTTCGTCATAAACACGTAGCGCAACATTAGCAATTCATATGAAATAACACATAACAATAGTAATCATGAGTTTGGATGAAGGAAAAATCACATTTTGTCGACAGGCGAGGCGGTGCCAAGCACAGATTTCGTCGGCAATGTATCGTGAAATTAGTTTAGTGGCACTATATAATTACGGGCCCTTACTTTTTATAGGCCCTCGGTTAGAACCGTCGTCGCTCGAAGGGTCCGGCCCCCGCGCTGTGTTATGACGAAAATGTCAACCCAGTATGTGACTTGATGAATCGACACTATTTTGTACTCTAGCTGGAGTTTACTTACGTCAATAAACAATGCTGTTTTAAAATTTTTGCAACGGTTGCCTTAAAATTTGACGTATTTATTTTATATTATATCTAAGACAGTGTTAATAAGTTAAGAATTACTAAAATAAAAAGAAAAGTTCTCAACGAATTTGAAATGAAACATATATTGTATAAATACTTATTTTGTTAATTTGTCATTATAATGTATTGTTAGGATATATTTTTAACCCTTACGTATCAAGCAGAGGCGATATCGGCCATTTGTGAATGAAATTTCATTGTTATAATTAGCTATCATATATGGACATTCTGTTTCGTTTTTTATGTCGTTCGAGAATGACACAAAAGGGGTAGGAACACAGGAAAAAGAAAGCAATTGGTTACGCCAAACGTCTATTATTATTATTTTTACTACAATTATTTCTGATTAAGTTCGTTGAGGGAAACAAAGCATTGAAGTCTTGTTTTCTTTGAGATTTGGTGGGTCACTATCTGTTGTGATGGCCAATCCGACGGTAGACCCGTCTAGTGACAAACACTGCTTACGAAGCTTTCGTCGACCATCGACGTGCGCGCGCGCTCCCGTTAATTAAGAAGATACATATTTTTTTTTGCATAATACCGGCCGGTAGGGGACCATGTGATTGTGTCGAGTGCCTACTATCTTCATGTGATGGATTGACTCAACCTCCAGCGATAGCGTCCTTCAACTTACCAAGGTAACAAGTTTCATATATTTTTTCTCAACGAACGTTTTATTATCTCCATGTTTTTTTTCTTAGAACCAGCGAAATTACAGTCCACTATTTTCAAGGCTTTGGCGTCACCAGCAATAGAAAGATGAAGGGGGCGTGCCACGCGTGCCAAGCATGCTTCTCGACAGGAGTATTTACGTCAGTTATAATGCTACTAACAGTCATTCCGCAGATAGCTCACTGCATGCAGTTCCATCAAGTTAATTGAAAATACCGCGGAGTGCTGTTAAAACTTGCAGATTAAATAGCAATAATAAACAATAAAAATCATTTATTGACATAATAATAATGTGTACAAGGTTAATTTTGAAGCCCCTGGTCTTCGACGTCGCTTAAAACTGTGTTTCGAAGACCAGATCCTTCTCCAATGTAGGACAATAGTTAACAGAAATTATGCCATTATACAATAATTTTCTTCATATATACATTTATGGATGTTTTGTATGTGTGTGGATGTGGATTTGTGTGGGGTGTATGTGACGGGGTTTGAGGGGTGTTATGTGGGTGTGGTGTGTTATGTGAGTGCGTTGTGTTATGTGAGTGTGGTGTTTTATGTATATGTAAGTGTGGTGTGTTATGTAAGTATGGTGAGTTATTATCGTTTAAAGATTATCAAGTATACCTTCCACATCGTTATAGTCCAGTTGATTAAGCCATGTGAGTATTACTTTTATAATATTATTATAAGAATATTTTTTATGCTACATTTGCGATTTAGTTTATTCAGCTTATTGTGCAGGTGAGGTGCTATATAATCAAAGTGTCTCTGAGCAATTTTACTGCGGGTGAAAGGCACGGACAACGCTCGACGCGTTTATTTGATGTAGGTAAAAGTGGCACTATATTTGCGTGGTACCGTCTTAGAACTTGATAGATATAAAGTTTCCTAACTGATAGGACCTGTGCTTTACTGTAAACCTCTGTGGTAGGATGTCTGCAGGGTAAGTACATAAGAACTTTTAATACTGCTCATTAATATAGAAGATTAAAGCTCATTAAGATATAAGAAGCCCGAAAATGACGGCATAATTTTCGATCAACACTCCGGGAACTAAATTTAAAATAAAAATTACCTTACTTTGGCTGACGAACTGACGGACGCATGTACAGTTCATCAAATATAAAAAAATACCTTAAACCTTCCTTCAGAAATATTAATAACTTTTTAAATTGCAAGTCCAGCGTACGAGTGTTCATAGAAGTTAGTGAACCGAAAATATTTTTGACATTAAATTGACAATGAAAAAATATTATTGCCCAATTAAATGTTAAAAATATATTCATTTCACTTACTTCTATTAACACTCGTACGCTGGACTTACAATTGTAAAATTATTATTATTTCTGCTAGTTTAAGGAAATTACTAACAACCAATGTCAAGAAACATGATCGCCTTGTGTCTAGATTTAGGTATTCTAGCATATGTAATTTATACATGTCCTATTTTTACTTTCATGTAGCTATTACATAAATAACATAACTATCAAAATATGATAATCCGATAAATTTATGCATGGTCTCATAGGTAAAATTTCAAAAATTCGTCGTGTGAGAAACTCCATTTTTCGAAATTGATTGAGATAATTTACGGCTCTTCTTAAAAGGGTCTCTTGTCATTCTTCTATCTGTTTTTACCGCACCCAATGTGCTTGTCTGTTATTTTTATTATGTACGTACTTGATACTAAAGAACCTGCAAATTTTACTACATACCGTTGTAGTGAATATAATCAAATGTTATTTATATTAAAAAAAAAACATTGGTTTAATAGGGTTGTTGACTTGTTTTTTTAAAGTATGTTAAATTATTCAGGACACCGAAATATACACCTAGCATTTTTAATATTTTTTTTAGGAGTCCGGAAATACTAGAAATCCATCTTTTTATTTCAACAATTAAAATTGGCGCTAAAACATCATTCAATGGCGGCCTGTAAGCTTATGACGTCACTAGGGCAAAAACAAATAGTGCTGAAATGTAATACGTTTTGCTTGTTTGTTGTAGTGTCGTGCGTAATCGATTTTAGAATCGATTATACAGTTTGTTCGGCAGAACGTGTACCATAGTGTAGGGATGTATGTAGACTGAATAAAACAATCACAGAACCAACACAGTTTGAAGCACGGATATATGAGTGGCAGCATTATCAATTATTTTTCATACATGGTAATTAAACAACTTTAAACGGTTCAAAATCACAATTTTATTAAACAGTTTTGTAATCCCGAAATGTAAACACTTTCAAGTGATCGAGACAATGGCGTGCAGTGACGTCGGAATAAAAATAATGATAAACATAAGCTTTTCCAACTGTTTAAAGTTGTTGTATTACTAAGAGTAATAATTGGAAAATGTTTCCATAGATTCTTGTTCCGAGTTTGGGTTTTATTATCTATGCTAATCTTTGATCAAATCTCACGGCTAAATATGATCAAAGATAAGTGAGTCAAATGTACGTATAAAATATATGGGATCCAATGGATTTGATAGTGTAGTAGGGGCCTAAGTAATAAATCGATAGTGATGCGACATTTTGTGGGTTGCTTGCTATTAGCAATTACTAATGTCAATTGTCACTGTCAAAACCTTTGGAAACAAACTCTCATGATTACTATTACCTATACTGTGGCTTTGTTTTTGTCCTTATGACATCATTTCCGCCTTTACTTCCGTTTGAGATCACGTGACTTAAAGAAAATTTAAACACATTTTGATTATTCAAAATAAAGGTAATCCAATGCAGAATAAATAATTTGTTAATTTCATCGAGTTATGTGCTCCAACTATCATGTTAACGTTACACTATATTTTATTTTAGACTGTGTCAACTACCCTATTGCAATTGTTATCATTTTTAAGCGACTCCAAAAAAAAGACAATTCTACTGTATTTTTTTTTGTGTGTGTTACCTCATAACTCAATACAGTTTCAGTGCCTGTTTTTACCTTTTCACATAGCTGTTAAGTCTCATGTGCCTGTAATTTCACTGGCTCTCAAGGACAGCTGCCGGAACACACCGTAAGGTGCTTGGAGACAGATTTTCTACTTGAGGGTGGCCGCCAGCCAGACAGGCATTGGCAAAATGCCCTTCCACCATACGATGAAGCTCAAGCCCGCAGCGCGATTCGAACCATGGACCTGCTGCGCGGCAGTCCATAGCCAATGCCACTGAGCCATCACTGCTTTAAATCGTAGATGCACTGCTTGTGCAATGTAAGGTCTGCACAAAATAGTAGTACTGTCAGGCCTCACTCCGCACTTTAGGTACAAAGCTACAATGATATAAATGTAACCGTCCGGACGGGAGTATTCCATGGTGCGTGCCGCTTCAGAAGAGATCAGAGCTATGCGATAGAAAGAGAGGTGCCTTGTAGATGAATAGAAATGTTAGGTACTCCGTGTTTTGCGAGCTGAAGTGCACTTTATTGCTTCGTAGCTAGAGTAGCTTATTTATTGGAATAGCTTTGCGGAGTGATCCTTCTGGTCTTTTTTATTGTTAAGGGTTACACCTTCGGTCAAAAATCAAACACAAACTCAAAGATACATTTCATAGATTTATTATATAAAATCTTACGCTACATTTGAATTTTAACTTAATATAGTAACATGTGAAATTTACAGAGCTACATAAGTATAGATAGTAGTAATTATAGTTATTGCGCAAGACTTTACCCCAAAGGTGGGGAAGTCCATATTTTTATCACTAAATTACTTAAATACTACGATAATAAACTTCGAAGCTCAGATATTTCTTACGAATTTATAATATCTATTCCGATTTTAGTATTTACATTTTAATGATATGAGAGAAGTTTGAAGAATACATTATAATATGCAAAAGGAAAGCATAAATGAGGCATCTACATATTACTTCTTTAATATATTCTACAAGCTACAATAGCTGTTAAAGCGAGTCAGTGTGTTATACATATTAGGTGAACCTAATTACAACTTATTACGACAATCGATTTTATTTGTAAAGTATATGTGACAATGAGCAATTTCATGTTAATCAATATTAAAATATTTGAAATAATAAATGTATAAAAAATTAGGTAAATTTTTTTGATTGAGAATAATAATTAAAAAAAAAACATTTTTTTAGGTAATATTCATCATGTTAGAAAGTAAACTCAATTTTGGAGTATGTTCACAGTATTTTTTTTATTGTAGACCTAAATTTTCAATAGATAGCAATGTTTTTATAAAACTACCAGAAATTCATATTTACTAAAAAATCATAATTAATTTGCAATTATTTTTATGGCGGCGGAATTAGAACTGGCAATTTTGAATAAATTTATAGAAAAAATATATATGTGAGTCTTTATCCATATTTTTACTAAATATTTATCGTAAACCAATAGCTGTATGAGTTCGTAAATAATTTTACTAGAATAATAAAATAATTGTATAAATTTTGATAAAATTATGTACAAGCTTAGGTACATTATGATATGAAAATCGAGTAGGTACTAGGTAAAATGTGATACGTGAAATTGGATGATGTTTATCTTTGTACCAAAACTTGGAGTCTTCTTAATAATAAACTTACATAATGTAATAAACTATTGCCTATATTAACTTTTAAATGTACTTATGGCCGGGTATCTTGAATGGTCAGTAAAGTAATAATTTAAATGCAAAACTGTTCTCTTCGAAATGTTGCAACGACAGTCATGAATATACAGAAATGTATTTTTGTTAGTAAATCTTTAATCTTTAAAATTATGATTACAAACAGTGCAAAGTAACTAGTTAGGTAAATTATTTTATTAAATATAACGTATGCATTCTTGAACGTTATTGCCATGAAGCTTACAAGGTAATTTTATAGAGGTATGTAAATAACAAACTTAAATTGTTCTTTTTGCTAAAGAACTATTTTCTGATATTTGAAAATATAAATTACATACAGAATCGTTATTTTTGTTGTCAACATTACATTCACACAGCTTTAACTATGATTTTATTAAAACTTTAAAAACGTGTTTGCCCTTGCGTCTGGTAAGGAATACATTTCTTTAAAGTAATATTTATGTAAATATAACGTAATGTCATTGATATAATATAAGTTAAAATTTAGTCAAAACTTGTCCAAATTCTTAGATATACGTCCTAAACGATCTTATTATATCACAGGCTTAAAAATATATATCCATTACGTTTAGGGACGTGCATACTATGCGTACACTTATAATAAGTACAGTCAAACAAAATAATTTAACTATTTACACAAATAGGGGAAAAAATAATGAGGTGAACCCTCCCACAACCCTTGGAGATTTCGAATTACCGCACTGAGTAATACGGCATCACCTATCCTTATAATCAAATGTAACTACGACTAACTTGTCATGATCCTTTAGTAGATTTACACTCTTTCGTAAAATGAGCAGATTAACGTATAATATTATGCCTATGAAGTCGGGTTTCTCGCAATATAATATTCAAAATAATATCTGGTAAAAATGGTATTTTTTTATTTATGGTAAAAAAATGATTTGATATTTAATTCCTTCTTATTTCAAAGCATGCTGCAATAGCATTGAAACTAAATTAATAAGTGCAAATTTACTATACAGGATCTGAACAAGTTAACAATTGTCTTAAGCAAGATAGAAATAAAATTCTTAACTACCAATAACTTCTTAAATGCCTCGTAATTTTTTTAGCAATATAAAACTCGAGATACATTCTATTCAGGCAAATATAAAAACTAATACCATTATTATCTAACGATTTTCTAATCTTACCCAACGAAAGCGTAATTACAATTTCCAAATTTCGTTTACTAAACTTTTTACAATCCACATACCAACAAGCAACACACAACTGTTCGTTCCATATATTTTAAAATTTAAGAGTCCATACAAAATATTAAAATCCAATCGCCTTCTCATGTTCCCAGAAACGGCACTGTTGCACTACAATAGTCAGGTTTCACTACACTTTCAACGTGTCTTTATAAATGCTAGGAGGAGTCACAATCAGTTGATTTCACTAGCCTAGTCTAGCTTTGAGACATGCACATCTATGGAGTCGCGATGGGTGATACTGATTCTCTCAGCAGAAAATATTGAAGTATTTGAGGCTAGCCGATACAAATGGTATCGGTATAGCTCCCACGTAGCAGTTAACGGATTGAAACATGAGATAGGCGATTCTCATCAGCTATCACACTATTTCGTTCGGGTGTGTGTTTTGATTTGAGTCATTTTGCCGAGCGCACTGCTGAAAAAAAATGACATTATAATAGGTAATACTTTAGTTTAATATTCAGATATCACTGAATAATTCGGTGTATTTATAAAATTTATTGTTAGCATTAGATTAGGACATATACGTACTTCTTGCTTTCTTTCCCACGTCTTCATCGCAGTTTTATATTTCTCAAACTCATGGCACCAATTGGAGTAGATTTTTTGATATTCATTGCTTTTTTCTGGAGGAGAACACCTGTAATTTAAAATGTAATGTTATAAAAAAATTTAAACACAACTAAAATATCAAAGTAAAGAAAGCAAAAGTCGGGTACAAATAAACCTTAAATTTATATGTTTTGTTTTATTCATATTATATAAAATATTTTAAAAGAAAACTACTACAGAATAAATTTACCTGTGTATATCGACAGTAATATTGTATGAGCAGAGCAAAGATCCACCGAGCCAGCAATCATATCTACCCGCATCTCCTTCGTTCACAGATATTATTAATAATCCGTGCTCAGACGTCTCTATGTATTTCTCTGGTTTACTGCAAAATAAAATTCAACGATCAAAATCGTTTCATTGCACTTTAATAATAAAATAGGTACTGAAATGTGTGCAATGGTTATTACATCTGATGTTTTATTATTTTAATGAGTTGGATTCTGTCTAGATGATTATTATTTTTAAGTATTGAAGGTAATATTATCGATTTATGAACAACAGTAAGTGTATATGTTTGTAAGGGCTAAAAATAAATACAATATAAATACATTTTTGGTTGGTATGATTATTGCTGATGGTTTCAAATTTATTGGGGTCCATTAACTCTCCGTTATTTGCGCGGGGCACAGTTGTGACCGAATAACAAACATTTTCGTGTTATTATAAAAAAGTAGCTAGAATGTACATCAATAACTGTCCCTTATATCCTCAAATATTTGGCAGTGCCGCGGCAGTAACGACCTCTCACGGGTTTATTTTTAAACAACACTTTATTCGTACTGGTACTTTAATATTTCTAACGTTATGAATAAAAAAACGATCATTCAAGCAAAATAGCACTACTAGCGAATGTGTAATGACTAGTTGTATGTATTTTGAATTTGCAACAAAAGGTTACTTTGTTGTTTACGATTCTCAGTGTAAATTGGCGCTGATTTTGAATATACCAAAACGTTTACTTATTAATTATTTCTTAACTAAGTAATGTTCATTAAAAGGGGCAATATGGTGCCCCGCGCGTGGAATGATGTGATAAATAAGTGCGCGTGTAACAGAGTGTTAAACATGCAGTAAGCACACAATATAACTACGCAAACTATGAAAAGTATTCTGATTTTATATGTCAGCACTACATCCCTAAACAATTCGTTATATAGTGCTCTTTCGGGCGCTGTTTATAAAATTATGATGAAAAATATTATTAGGCTAACAAGGTATCTATATACCAAACATTTGGCAAATCCGTTCAGGATTTTAAACATATAAAAACACAAAAGTTTCATTTTGAAATTGAATAATTGCTATTGATTTATCTTCAAGAACGGGGTAAAACAATTTTCAGTGTTCAGAATAAAGTAAGAGACACGTTTAAAAGCGTTAGAGTAAAACATAAAACAAAGCATTAATTCAAGTTTCCCCTTGCATTTTAATTGTACCTCCGGAAGTACGATAACGGAAGATTTGGCCACCCTTTAATTAATGTTGTTTGTTGCATGCGTGTTTTCGAACGTTCGAATATCTTAGCTGTTTTATCTTTGTACGATTGAAATTGGGTCTGTTTGACGGTAATTAAGTTGTTTTGGAATGGAAAAGCAGGGGATTGGGTAATTGGAGGCACTGATTTAAGATGACTGGAAATAGTTTTTTTTAATGAAACATGAATCTGAAAAATACACTCTTTATACAGAATGTGTTATATACTATGAAAGTACGACTGGCGCTCATTATTGAGAGCATCCTTTCAGGCTATTTTACTTACCGCTTTTTTTTTACCCGCGACGGATGATCGTAGGTTCAAACCCCATGCCTATTTTGTAAAGTGTAGGTAACAACCAAAACAGTCTTTGGACTTTTGCTATAGGACTACAAGTGTAAATTGATGCTATTGTTATACTATATATTAAGTATAACAATAGCATAAAGAACATGCGAAGGGATACTCGTGTAGTTAAAGTTTACGGAAGTATTTAAACCAACGATGACTGAGTTTCAGCGCTACACATCTCAATATAAATGTTTACTACAACATATCATCGAAATTTCAATAATAAAACTTACTTGAATGTTATAGCATGTCGTCCTTTCTCTCTAGAATAGTGATACCACGTGACTGCCCTTGGTGCCAGTACTTCTGGCATTTTTACGAAGCTGCCGAGGTGCAAACTCTGTCCCCATGTCGCTGACACAGTCTTACGGGAGATAGAGGAATCACATATATCAGCTGTTTCATTCGCCACGTCTTGGATTAACCTGTACAAATAGGCAAAGTCAGTATCATCGATTCGGGTAAGACTTCACATGACATTGTGTTACATCAGTTAAGGAATAGTGCTCGTAAGCAGATAACTATGTACATACGTATATCTACTGCCAAGCAGAAATATTCGTATTTTTTTGTTCCTATTTGAAAAGTATCCACACTTTTCAAAGATGAACAAAGTGAAATTAAAGTCCCTTGAGAATTAACATCTTTTTGTCTCAGGGTGATGAACCTGGTGATTGTTACGTTACCATCTCATAAAAATACAATGATATTCCACTTGCTACTGCACAAACCGGAAGCGAGGCAAACTTCCTTAGATACTGCAATTGTATTAACATCATGGTCATCGTGTACGGCATGCTTGGATACAAATTAATTTTATTTTATGGGATTGTAATGGAACTATCACGAGGCTCACGTGGTGTTAAGCCGTAACATCTGCCTACAACAGATATTTTTCGCCAAAATTATCACATGTGACGAACTGCACTGCGCAGTTGTGAAGTCTACTTTGCCTGTAATTTCACCGGCACCTATACCCTTTAAACCAGAACACAATAGTGTAAACTGCTTGGCGGTAGATATAGTAGTGGTGGCAGCAATTCCCAGGACAAACTCGTTCACAAAGAGCTCTACTGCTACTATATTATATAAAAAAAAAAAAAGAATGTAAATACAAGACAATGTAGTTACGTAGCGTATTCACGTAGCAGTTCTACGAAATAGACAGCTACAACTTCGTAGCAACATTACTACGCAAACTTTTGCTACGGTGCTACGTGATGTGATAAAGTTGTAGAAAAGACGATATCATGTAGTGTGTGTAAAGATTCAGTAAAAATAAACAAGATTGATAATAGTAATTATTGAGGAAATCACTCTGCCTGTATATACAGTTACTATATACAGGGTTATTGGTAAAATGCTAACAATCTCTTAGGGTTGACTTGTCCTAGTCCTAACAAACATTTTAAGATGGTTTTTTTTTGTATTTAACGGAATAAGCACTAGGACCACCTGATCGTAAAAGTCTCTTGTGCATAAGATGTATTATTTCATATTTTTTATTACTTCCGAGCAAAGCGCCCGCTGCGGCTAAACTGGACCGCGCCACGCTCGCTTTGAATAGATTATTTTTATCGAGCAAAGTAATAAAAAATATGAAATAATAAATTACAGGCACAAGAAACTGTTAATATCAGTTGGTCCTCGTACTTATTTCGACAAATACAAATAAAAAAATATCTTCTCCAAATTTTTGTTAGAACTAGCAGAAGCAACCCTAAGAGTTTGTTAGCATTTTACCAATAACCCTGTTTATCAAATGACTGCACTTTTCGGGATCTATGGATACTTTTTTTTTTGTAGAATTATATTATTCTTACCCAGGCATGTATTCACGACAGACCCCTGCATCTCGGTCCCATCCACAATAGGGATCGCGCGCGCAGCGCACGCATGCGTCGTAGCGACGAGCACATAGCGCGAGGCGTAATTGCAGAACACGTCTATCAGACGCCGCATAGAGGGATCCGTGAATTCTTGATATCGCCATTGCCTACAATAATTATTTAATTTTAATCATCAAGATAACTTCTACATTGTAATTTATTATTTTGATCATAGCACATACAAACATATAGTAGATCAACTTAAAATTTATAAAATACGTCTTTGGCATTGAGATAATTAAAAACATTTATATCCACGTGAATGTTTATCATATACATATATAATAATATGATAATAGTATACGTAACATGGGTACCGGAAATAAAGGAATAAAAATGAATACGAATATAACTTTTTTAAATTAACTCTTTCATTCGGATATATTTTACATAAAACACTATGGATACTATACTGTATCAGCCGGATTGTCCACTGCTGCACATAGCCTCCCCCATTATGGGGGGTTTGCTTTAATCCCCACGCTTGGCAGGGGTCGTGGGGATTGCAGTTTAAGATATCAGTTCCTCAGAAAGCGCTGCTGCCAACCTTCTGATCTGTTACCTTTAGTCGCCTCTTAAGACACCCAAGGATAGATATGTGGGGGTGACATTCTAGCCCAGCACACCTCGGGCATCACGGATACCAAGTACAATATTTAAAATATAAATATTAACCTGAATGGGTTCTGTCGGTGTCACATCAAAAATGTCTAGTAAAGCTGATTGGCTGTCACCGTTGCGGGTCCATTGGACTATTTTGTGAATTTTTCCTTCATCTGTAACGAAAACAAAAAGCAATATAATATTTATTTTATGTGTTAAATCTCAAGCCAAGATCATTCCACCATCAACAGTTAACAAAATAGGTACCTAATATTGTATGAAGTAGAGTGTAAGTTTTTATGAATCATTTGAAGTAGTTTCGATGCTAGTTCTTATTTTAAATCACAGTTGAACTTAATCTATCGGGGCTATGGATATTATTGTACCATATGGATATTACTGTCATTTTACCCCATATTCAATAGGTAACATAATATTCACAGTAGTTTTATTCCATTCAATGTTTTCGTAATTCTTCTATTGAACAATAAAAAGTAGCTCTCGTCCACGTGTCCTGATACCACTATTATATATGCCATTGTACCGGTTGAATCATAATAGACGTAAACATGACAGGGTTAGATAAAATTAAAGGAGTGACATAACGAACTAAATACACAAGTAAAAAATCAAGTTGATTGAGAAAGGACAGTTGCATGGATATCAGGAAACGTAGGATGTTATTTGATTATTATATAGTATAATATAATGGCAGAAAGAGGCTCCTACAAAATTACCATCCCAATACGATGGTTAAAGAACGATAGGAAAGACTTGAGTTATGACGTCATGTCATGTTAGCTCAATTGGTTAGAGCATACCCCGGCTAAAGGGATGGATGGACGTGGGACGTGGACATTCAAATTCCACACATGACTTTTTCCTATCGTATATTTGTAAATTTGCAATTGTTATATAAAACCAATTTTTATCATTCCCTTAGGCTAGTTTTTAACTTAAATCTTACTTGATGTTAAGTTTTGAAATGTTAAACGTTTTTTTTTTGGTGGAAGATTGTCTAATTATCTATACATAATTATGTAATACGCGTGATTTGGAGTAGGTTTTTACGTTATCAAGTATAGTTTTGGCATCATTAAGCAATTTCTGTTTCTACCGCCAAGTAAGGTAATGTTCATATTACTGTGTTTCGGTTCGAAGGGTATGGGTGCCAGTGACATGAGACTTTAATAACTTTATGACTCAGGGTGATGGACGCAGTACACTTCGCTACTTGTGGCAATCTGCACTGTTTTAGGTATAGGTTAGCACTTAGCACCAGGTGGGCCTAGTGCTTATTCCGACACGCTGGCATAAAAAAAAACAATTCTTAGGGAAAACTTTTATTTTTTTATTTATTTTGATGAGTTTACGAGGTAACATATGGAATCATTAACGTTTCGAGTTCTTTCGATCAAATTATTTAAATGTCGCGAAAAACATATAACGGTTACCAAACAAACCGTTTAAACTGTTTACATTTCGAAATTTAACTTTTTTCGTTTTATGGAAAACATGGAAAAAAGCTCAAGGATAGCAGTAGATACAGACTGCTAGGCGCTTCGTAGCAAATTTTCTACTCGAGATGGGTAGTAGTAGTTGCTAGCCACGCGGGCATTCACAAAATACCCTACCACCCGTCATTACCACAAGGCCATCACTGCCAGAAGGCCATCACTGGTAGAAGTTTTTGAAAAAATAATGCACACAATATACATATATTATAAGGTTTTTGATCATCGGATATATCATTAATAAACCATATTACAATTTCAAGAACCGTGCCATCGCCATACTCAAGAGATTATAGACTATACATAATTAACTGTACCCAATATACGCACTAAGATATTCCAAGATATTATACATTCAGAGAATTCCGCCAGTTCATTGCGTTCTGGAATCAATTAGGGATGCCGTGAAGGGCTCTACTTACTTAGACATTTGTATACATAGTCTGCGAGAGGTGAAATGTGTTCAAATTATTTGGTTAAAATAATAGAAATTAATTAAATAAAAAACCCATTCAAAAATTCATTCTTTATAAACACGCATTGCATATTATTCGGATGACTCATCGACGCATGTCGCATCTTGACGAGTCATATGAAGTATGTGACAATTCTACCCAAAAATGCTTTCAGCATTATGTTTATTTATAAGCATAAGAACATTAGCATGGAATATCATGTCTATAGCGTAAAGTTTAAAATTTAAAAGGTTTTATCGCGCTAATTGTCATGTTTGATAAACTTACTACAAAATAATACTGCGCCTATTATCTGGAAAGTTATTAAATACCATTTACATGATTACATAAGTTGCAAATGTCATCAATTCAATAATATTTAGCATTAAACATATTTGATATTAAAGGATTCTCGTGAGTTACGCGATGTGGTACAATAGATACATGACATAAAAACATAACAGTTTTTGTTATTATCATATAATTTTTGTCCATAGACGTCGTCTCTTACTTTAAGCAGAATTAATAAGCCATATTCTAAGGCACCAGAAAATGTCTCCACACTTTTAAAATTTTCATGTAGATGACATCACCAATTCGCTTACCAATTAGAACGATACTCATCAATATATGTTTTATCTTTTGATCGTGAACATCATTATGAGTGGATTTCCGTAAGGAACCGTTTCAGCATACACCTAATCACTTCTTTATTTTTTAAAATATCCCGCTGCTTGTATATATATGTATTTACGTGTGTAATACGCTATATTGACGTTGATTTAAATCAATTAGTTACATTAATGATCTTTCACTGATACGTTGAGGAATTTGCGGCTTAAGATTACGCTGCGTTGGAATTTACTTCCGATGGATCAGCTTCGTCATCTCCATTTGTATTAATAATTTAATTGAGTGCTAATGATTTCTTAATTCACGTAATTATATGAGAAACATATCAGAATATTAGCTTGGCCTTGGTAAATGGGAGGCTAGCGCAACCTGAATTTCTATATTGAAATGTGATAAGTAACTAACTAGGCTTTATATATAATTTTAATATAATTTTGGACAACCTCGACGTTTCCGTCGTTAACGAAGGTTATATAATACCTAACGGTGTGTTCCGGTAGCTGTCACTGAGAGCCAGTAATTCTAGGTTAGTCTGAACAACATCTTCGACCACATCATCACTTACCATCAGGTGAGATAGTGGTCAAAGTCTAACCTATCAGACATAAAAAAAGACAAAATTACATTTTTATTTTAACTATTGCACGAATAGATCCTAATTTGAGTTCAATTAAACAATGTAGAGCCAGTTTTTCCTGCAAAAGGTCTAAAAACTCAGGTTATGCCAGGAATGTTGTGGTTACAAGTACTAGGCACAAAAAACTACAGACGGCTAAACTTTTCTTTTTGAGATTAACTCAATTGCTTGTCCGATCCGAGGTTCGAAATATGGACCTCTAAATTCAAAGCGGGACTTGT
The DNA here is from genome assembly GCA_963890685.1 of Plagodis pulveraria. NCBI lineage: Eukaryota > Metazoa > Arthropoda > Insecta > Lepidoptera > Geometridae > Plagodis > Plagodis pulveraria. Next base: position 17,905,154 of record OY982963.1, on the reverse strand, counting down.
ACATATACACCAAAAACGCAACCGAAATTATTATTAAGTATACTCATTACGGGCATACCTATAAATAAACCTAGAAATGTGCATTATATGTATTATATATTAGAAATGTAGCGTGTATTTTACTAACTCTTATCTGCCCATTTATGGTAAAACCTTTTTGTTTTCCGTTATCTGAGACGTAACAGATAAGTGATTAAAAAAACATTGAATTAATTTGATTCAAGAAAAATTTTAAATAAGAACATTCAACTAGTTTTAATTTTAATAAGTAACCTGAAAAAGGAAACAAAGGAAAAAAAGGAAATATTATTATGAAATGTATTTATGATTACTCGGTGGCTAAACATAAAATGTTTGATGGATCATTATTTCAAAACTGTGCCTGAAATTTACTTATTTATTTAGTGTTCTAAATGAAAGTCGACCTGACGCCTAGACCCTTTTTAAATATGTATTTGAAAATGTGACTTTAATTTCGAAATAAAACAAAAAAAAAAATTCATAATTATGAGTAAATTTTAGTTAATTTGACGTCCAGGTAGAAATTAGCTCCCAGGTAATACTTATTAGCATCTCTAATATTATTCAATGTAATTCTACCATTTAACGTAATTACGCAAGAAAGCTTCAAAGAAAAACTAACTTAATTAAAGGAACTCAAGAAATTAGGTAAGATTCTCTCAGTTTTTAAGACGAGGCTGAACCTTGTCCGCACAAAGGATTTGTGTCAAGATATAGGTACGTCTGTGTCAACTCATATTGTATTACGCGCAACATAGCCAAGTGACATGAAACAACATACTAATACGGTCAATTTAGACATCTAAGTTTACAAAAATTCACACTCGTTTGAAAATGGGTAGGATTGTTCAAAACACTATTATAAATTAAATGTGAAAAGTCCTCATCGATCCGACATTGGAAAAAAATTACTCGGGCTCAAAGGTTACAAAAACGGTGTTTTCGCCATTAATTCTAGGTTAGCCTGAATGACATCTTCGACCACATCATCAGTTATGATCAGTGAGATAGTGCTAGCTTGTCAGCTATATAAAAAAACATAATATAGATTTATTGCTATTTTTTTGCAGCTGGACTATCAACAAATAAAAGGATCTTTTTAGAACAAATCCTGTTTACGGTTCATACAAATCTATAATTTGTGATACAATTTTAAGCCTGAGATTTTATCTGCGTCGGGTTCTGTTACGATAATATCATAAGGAAATATGACACAAAGTACCAAATGTGGACTATTTCCTATGCCAGGAGGCTAGCTCAATGAAAGTTGTACTAATACCTATACCGTAATAAGGGTAAGAAAAACTACTATTATTCATTGGTAGAAACAACTTCTCTTTATGAATGAATAGTATGAAATAGCTCGTTCAATTCGATACCATTGTGATTCAAATCTCTCTCAGCTCCCATTTTCCAGCTTGTGGAAAGTTATTTTACACTTTTCAGTGGTGAAAAGTCTAATTTTTAAGAAACATTTCTTTGTTATTATTTTTTTTCCTTACAAACTTGATCATATCACTCTCAGCTCCCATTTTTGAACTTGTGGAAAGTTATTTCAAACTTTAAGTTTTTTTTTTTTTTAGTTTTTTCAACAAAATCGATTTTCCTTCACCCACAATACATAATACACAATAAATGTTTCATCGAGGTATAGACAATACTAGACACCATGGGTAAGACTTGGAATTGCCATATCATCGCGATATGGGTATAGTTGCAAATTCTTTTTCCAGTTATTTGAGTGTAACTTAACCGAAGTTGATAAAAATATAAAAGGGACCTCAGAAATTAACGGTCTAATCTAAAATCTCTCTAAAATGAATTTGTTTGGTAAGTTCCACCTACCGATCAAAAAAAAAACATCAAAGTCAATTCATAGTGAGCGAAGTAATCGCGTGACAAGCATGCTAACATAACCATAGAGTCGATCGAGGACCTTTTTTCTTAGATCGTTTGTTTGTTACTTTTTAACTACTTAAAAAAATTAGGGTAATTTGGTTAAAAAGTAACCAACAAACGAATAGGAAAACTTACTTTTAAGTTTATGAGGTAGTTCCCTTACTGTTCACATATCAGTATATTACGCCACGTACGCGTTAGTATTATACCATTTATACGTACCAGTTCGGTAATTTTGGTACATGCCTCTAATCCAATTAGCTATTAAGATCCGTGGGTCGAATATTAATTCAGCACAGGTCCCGCTTTGTAAGGAAAGCGTGACCTTATGTTACGTGGGAACTATTACATCTTCTGTGAGCTATGTGTGTGATTTGGGTGTGGACACGGCTTAATGCCAGTTGTTGTATTGATTTATACACTGTACAGACATGTAATACATGTATTTTTGCAATGACACATGCGAGAAGCATGTGTCATGTTTTACAATACAAAATTCTAACGAGAGGATAAATTACAGCTTTGTGCGGTACTGATGGTTGGATTTTGTTTCTAGTACAACGTAATTTTAACTATATATGTCGCTCCATCCCCATACGATAGATAAGAACGAAAGAAAAACATTGAGTAATGCATCGTATGTCATGCAGGCTTAGCGGTTAGAGTAAACTCCGGCTATAGGGGTGGATGGCGCGGGTTCTAAGTAGTTTTTTCGGGTAAAGTCACTTCACTAAATAATATAACTAAAAAAACATCAAAATCGGTAAATTCGGCAAATAATTATGAAGCAACACGCACAGAAAAGAAAAATACGATAAAATTGAGAACCTTCTCCTTGTTTTAAAGTCAGTTAAATAAACGGAACGGCATCCAACACTGAAAAGCATGAAAAATCTTAAGGAAGTCGGTCCATGATCATGTAAAGACAGTATTTTGAATCAGCATGGTACCGACTTCAACAAGTTAAGTCAGTCACGTTAGCTGTTACTGCTGCTTAAAAAAAAATTGTTATCTTTAAAAAAACATTTAAAGATAACAATCTTAAAATGTTTTTTGAATTTTGTTATCATTAAATATGGATTTCCGCAAAGTAACTCCTGAATCTATTAATTATGTAATAGTATTCAGTATTAAAATTCGGTGATGTTCCATTATTTGTTTTAACAAATATTATAACTATGCCCTTACTGTATCCAAACACTTTATCCCCGCATTATTGTGTTCGTTAGCTACTGCGAAATAAATCAGTAATTATATTATGTCTTTTGTCGCTAATGAACTCAGCCGTACGAAGCACGCACCTACTCCTACTTCATTTTGTCCTCATAATGAAGTTCGTTTAGGCAACGTAATACTTTATATTGTTTCAAAGGAATAACAATGAGATATCATAGATAATTTTGTCTGGTACAAGTTTTACTGTTACTAGGCTGGCTTTTGACCACAATCTAACCTAATGGTAAGTGGTGATGTGTTCAAATAGGTTTGACCTGGGATGGGAACCGTCTCTCAAAAACAGACGACACCGTTAGGTGCTTGTTGACAGGTTTTTTCCTTTTAGCGATTAGTCATAAGGTAATTTCTAAAATTTGCTACCACTGTGCGTAGTTTTAAAGTTTTCAAGCTGTCTCTAAATCCTAATAACTGCATCCTAAGAGACTTGGGTTTTAGGATAAGACAATATCTGAGACCGACAGCTTAACGTGCCGCCTAAGTATGGAAGCCTCAGTTGTAAATGCCATTCGTTTTTAACTATTTGAATAGTACGCAAGCTCTTCTACGAGCGTTTAAAAGGAATGTCATGAAAAATAATAATAAATCCAGCCTATAATCTCGAAATCGTTTCCAAATCGGGCAAAACCTGTGTTTCGGGGAGAACTTCAAGGCTACACACACATTTCTGTACATATATCATTATCTGGTATTTAATGCAAACACACATTCACTAATTCCAGCACTAAATTCTAGAGATTTGAATTTTAATAGTACTTAACTGACACTACTATTCCCAACGTAGTATTTTCTAAGAACCGAATATGAAATTCAGTATCTCATCAGCAAGTCTAAGTTCCTAATACTATAATGTATGTTTACGAGTATACGAAACAGCAGAAATGCTCCGAAATGAAAATATAAGGTAAATGTGTATGGCTTATTAGATAGTTCGCGGGGCTCTCATATCTCTCCTATCTTTTCCAGTAGAAGTAGTTCTTGGTGAGGAAGGCGAATGGGCAAGAATGCAACATAGATCCACATCTTTACACTCTCATTTCTTGGGTTGAAACTCAGGGAGGCAACTAGCTATAAGATGGAAGCTAAAACTCATGTCCTTTTAGATATTCCCTTTTTTAATATATCACACCACATGAGTAGGATATGGTAAGGTAGATGAGGAAATAATTATGTTATTATCATTTTAGAAACAATGGCCCAAAGTGTACAGATGAAGTATGGTGTTTATATGGTGAAGTTTGTCTCTCATTTGGGGAGTGCGGAGATTTTCCATAATCCCCGCGCTTGGCAGGAGTTATGTGGATCGCACTGTAACATGGCAATTCTTTAGAGGGTGCTGCTGACTTTATCCCTTCGTCGTTTTTTACAAATCCCTCAGGAAGAAATGGGGGGTGGGTGCATAACTATCCCCGTACCCCAAATATCAAATAAAAGTCATAAATTAAACTGGTCAACCTGTAATTAATTTAATCCAGAAAGAGCGACACTAGAATTGCTGGCATAGACTTTATAGTGAATTATGTTTTTTATTCCTTCGTTTTTCTTACTAAAACAGCCCTAGTTTGGTACTACAACTTTTTTTTCATGCGGGTAGGCTAGCCTTTGACCATTATCTCATCTGATAGTAAGTGATGATGTGTTCGAAGATGTTGTTCAGGCTAACCTAGAATTACTGACTCTTAACTACAGCTGCCGGAACACACCGTAAGGTGCTTGGCGACTGATTTTCTACTTGGGTTTGGAAGCTAGCCAAGTAGGAATACGCTAAATGCTCTACTACCATGCTAATGCCTTCAGAAGCACGGAAGCGCTCAATGACCACTAATCCTAGGCATGACCGCTGAAGACGTTACTTAACTTAGTTGATAGATCGATTCAGAACGAATGAGCAAGCTACGGTACAGCTCGTGAGATAATAGACAAACTTGCTACGTTTTGTATATGCACATCTGTTTCATCATCATCTGCCGGAATTAACGGCTCAGTTAAGGATTCGTCGAGCAGTATGGTCTGCTCATTGCCACTTCAACTTGCTAATTCCGAAATCCGCCGATGACTGCTTCATCGGCGAATTTCCTTGTTCAGGATTTTATCGCGTAAAAAAAAACCGAGTATAAACCAAAACATAACTTCAGTTCATGAGAGACACGGAGGGCAGAAAATGTTATCAAACAATGGTATCCCTAAAACACTTATCCTATTTACTCATAGTTCACATACAGCTTTGATCACGCACACTAATCTACGAAACGTGTACAATCAATATATAAACTTTTGTACACAATCAATGATATACTAGCAACTAGAGGAGGCATGGGCTCACACTCGCGGCCTATTAGTTCCCGTCCCGGCATCGCTGTGATTGACGCAAACAAGTGCCAGTAATTATGTTCCCTGAACGCCGTATCAAGCACCCGATCCGACTGGCTAATTTAGCGTTCCCGTTTGAAAAGTAGGTCGACAGTCGAAAGCAATTAAATAATATTAAGATTGGATTAAGGCTGTGATTTTGAGTGATTTAAATTACGGATGGTTTTAATCTGAAACATTTGTATTTTTATATTGTTATGTTTGCAATAACGCCTGCTACGCGGATTACATTACAAAATTACAACTATACGAGAGGATTTTTTTTCCTGACTGACATTTTTCCTCTCGTATATATGTAATGTAATTCGCATATCAGGCGTTATTGCAAACATAACAATATTAAAATTCTAAGGTTGCGTCATCATTTACAAGTATAAAACAAATTGCAAAATTGGTATTGTTTGTAGTACAACGTAAGTTGTACCATAGATGTCGCTCCATTCCAATACGATAGTTAAAAAACGATAGGAAAAAAAATTAGTTATGACGTCATTGTCATATTAGCTTAATTGGTTAGAGCATACCCCGGCTAATGGATGAACGAGAGTTCGTATCCCGCACATGACTTAAATTTTTCCTCTCGTATATTTGTAATTTTTATTTTACTTACATAAAATGTACATCCTTGTTTGACTTTTGAGTGGTTAATCTTTCTCTTGCGACCTGTTTTTGATTTGGTTTTGGCCGACCGCCTGCCTGACGGAACCCGGTTTTGGATTTTTTATTGCTAGTATTCCCATTATTGGCCAGCTTATAAAAGCGCAAAAATTTTTATTATACCATCAGTAACACTGCACAAATAAAGTTAATTATATTTTTGTAAAAATATTTTGTATTATAAAGTTTATGTTACATAGATAATTATTTAAAAGAGCTTTAATTTATTTTAGATTTGCCTAGTTAATTCGGTTTTGATAAATAAGTAACTATAACTTATAACTTTGACTTCTTCATCCGCACCATCCCTATGACGACGGTTAAAAAACTGTATTGGCCGGATAGTCCACTGTTGAACACAGCCTTTCCCCTTTTGCCTTTCCCCATCATGGGGGAATTTGCTATTATCCCCACGCTTGGCAGGCGGCTTGGGATCACAGTATAAGATATCAGTTCATCGGCAAGTGCTGCTGCCCACCTTCTGGTGTGTTACCCTTAGACGCCTTTTACGACATCCACGGGTAGAGATGGGGAGGTGACTTCATTCGTAAATAAATGATTTTGATTTGATTTGATTTGATTGATTCATTTTCCGCCCGATGAGAACATTTTAGCTCTTTTAATTTGTGTACGTGATATTCGCTATTCATACGTAAGTGCTTGTAAATATTTTTATACTGGCGGTCTGCCTTTATTAAACAAATACTACAAACTATATACAACACTACAGCTACTACAATACTACAGCTACTACAGTAAAAGCATTTGGACTCATAGGGAGTCCAAATGCTCTAGCCCACTATCAGTTGGCAGCGTGCCCAGCATGCTGGCAGCATTGCCCCGTTGAATTGCAATGCTTATTCTTTGAGCCAAATAGGTGCCAGCATTTTGATCACGCGTCGCATCGACCAAGCGCTCTGATAATTTTTTTTTTTAATTTAGCACTAATATTTATAATTAGTGCTTGTAAATAATGTTAAGAAACTTACAATCAAGACTTTAAAACAAAATACTTATAGATCCATTATGAGTGTCAACATCAATCCATTCACTAAGAGATCTAAATAGAGGTAACTGACTATTTCCTCTTTAGTATATCACTACTACTTCTCACTACATACATAAGCTTAAGCATCTTGTAGTTAAACCCATACACTATACATCACATAAGGGTTTGCTTCCCCGTTTTGACAAGCCACGTCTTGATACCATAATAGCAACACGGGAAAGCGTTCAACAAACTTGTGTGTAAATGTTGAGGAACAAGACCTCCTGAAATCTGTTTACAGGGAACCCCGTTTTAAGCTTTTACACGTGACATGGAGTTATTGAGCACCTATTTTGTTCTTGTTCGAAGTGTGATGGAAAAGTTTGTGCCGGAAAGTATACATGTTTGATGTGCACCAAATGACAGAATACGTTGGCTTTTTGTGCTACTTATAAAATGTATTATGTATATCATAACTTAAGGTTTATACTAAAAGTTATGTAAGTACTATATTTGAATAAGCTTTACTTTTAAATAGTACGAATAGGTACCTAGTATGTTTGTACTCATAGCACATGAATAAAGAACGGTAAAGAATGAAAGTATCACTACTACACGCATATCTATGTGTGCGTAACTATTCACGTATACGTGCGGGGGTTGCAGCGGCCACAGCGGCGCCCGCTCGAGTGACAATCTGGTTTGAACTAGTTCAGTGAGCGGACAAAGTTGTAGTAGTTTTACTTCTGTTCTTTTCTTTGTTCAAGTTTATGAGTAGGTACTCATAAAGTACAAAGACAACACATGTCAAGATATTACACGACTGCACAAAAAAAGTGTTCTATTTCAGCGTTCATGTACCTATGTATGTATATTTTTGTGAGTTTCTCTATTACAGCATAACTTCTTAATGACATAACCGATTTCAATATCTGATATATCATTATATTCGTTTTGATAACCCAAGTGACACTAGGTACATAAAAATATAAAAAAAAACAACAAACTGGCAGATTTTACACGCCATATTTTGAGAAAAAAAATTTTTTTCTTCCAATACCGCCGTGTTAAATAAAGGGCTTTAAGATACGATTTCATAAATATATATAATTTCAATGGAATGATAAAACGCTTAGCGAAAATAAATAATTTGCAGTAAGTTTTTTTACTTTTTTAATTGATTTTGAATTTAATATCGTGCCACAAATTGAAACAAGTATCAATTAAGAATTATGTACGTATTACGATTGCGATATCTATCATATTTATTTATCAACTCAGTTTCCTTCTTACAACAACTTGGCGGCGTCAGGTCAGGAAGTCCCAAAGTCAAACTCACCTAAATTAACATTTATCGAATAGCAGTTTAACATTATTGACGTATCTGCGATCTCAGTCCCCTGTGGCTTGCTATAAATAAATTCATTTCCAGTGATTAATTCAGATCACGGTCGGGTCCGAGCGAAATAATTAAACAATCCTACATTGGACGTGGAAAGTTCCCCACGGACCTTCTACCTAAACAATAATTTCATAAGGAAATATAGAAACAACAAACAGGGAAATCTTATTTGAAACGTCAAAGAAACTAAGGCGAATGTAGTTACCGTGACGCCCCTGGCGAGTAGACAAATTAGTTTATCTCGTGTTCATACGCGGAGAAATACTCAGTTCGTTTTAGAACTTTAGCTTTGGATATAACTGCTGGAAATAGTATTTTATTCTATAAATGCTTTAACGTTTGGACTTTGGTAAAGAGAATTTAGAATGTACGCAGCTAAATCTAACACATAAATACTGTTCCGTTCCTAATGCAATTCAACGTTGTTAAGACAATATTGTCAAGGCATTCATTGTTTTTAAATATTTTAATAATGCACTATTTTTACTTAATATGATCATTTTAATATTGTTATGTTTGCAATAACGCCTGCTCTGTGGATTACATTACAAAATTACAAATTTACGAGAGAAAAATTATAGTCATGTGCGGGATTCGAACCGGAGGAGGAACTACTTCTCTTACTAATCTAACACTGCGCCAAATCCCCAAAGTGCGTGCCAAGCGTGAGGATAACGGCAAATCCCCCCTTCATGGGGTAGGCTCTGTTCAGGAATGAACACATATATATATATTTTTTTTTTTAAATACCGGACTGAATAGTAAGCTAAAAATGTAGCCCAACGCATCTCAGATATGAATGCTTTGTTCGCGGTATAATTGCTTTTATAAATTATTGATCGTAAATTCGAAGTAAATTATTCGACATCTTTCCCGGATGGCTTTATTTTCAAAAAGGTATAGCCATAGCCCTTCTTACAGCTCCATTCCACATAGTTATCGTTTTTATATTTTCTTATAAGAATAATCACGGGTCCCAAAACCAACCTCAAAAGAAAATAATCCAGCAATCCAATAAAGATTTCGCTTCGACAGGCCTAAGTGAAAACTTTTTTGCGATCCCCGAACAATATAAGTTTTATTCCTCCAAGTGGTATAAATTCCCAAACACAAAGTAGCTCTAACGTCTTTATTGCTTTTCATAAAAAAGTCCGCGTTTAGCGTATAGATTTGGAAGATTCAAAGGAATCGGATATCTCCCCCGTTGGATATTTTCCATGGTGACGGTGTATCTTGCCTGCTTTTTCTGTGTAAATGGATTATTACAATAAGAATAGATGTAAACTGCAACTTATTACAATTACTGAAGTGACGAAAGTATTTAATGATAATTATATCTAGCTATAAATTTCATCTGTGGCACATTCATTTATTGATTCGTCTTACACTATGAAAGCTCATTTAGGGGACTAAATATAGGTTTTGTATTATAAAACGGAATATAACAGAGTAAGGTGACCGTCCGTCCGTTTGTCCGACCTTTTAAAGAATGTATTTTTGGTACGGTAATAGGTAGCCGGTTTCCAATTTAAACAAAAAAATGTTAGTTTGGCGGATAACCTAATAAATAAGTATAACATAATGTTAAAATAAAAGGACGTTACCATAAAAATTCCTTTTTTTTACGTTATTTTGTTTTTGCAATTCTGTGTTAGTGCGAAACCTTCAGTGTAGGTTCAACTTCCAGTTTTATTTTTTTGTAAGCATCATATGATATAAAATATTGCTATGTTATTTTTATTGTCTGAGAACAGTGTTCAAAATCTAGATTGTGCATCATATAGAATGGGTATAATATTTGAAATAAAATATTAATATACTTTCTAGGCTAGTAGGGTGAATCTTTGGAGGTAGTGTTCTATTCAGTGTCCACATTCTTCTCACATATGGCTCATATTTTTTTTACGTCGGTGTAATTTTGAGAGACCGTGGGGTGCCAGGTGGATGTCGTAAGAGGCAACTAAGGGAAAAGTGCGCCAAACGAACTGCATGCCACTTGTCACGTGGATGTGAATGTGTGCCATAGACGAACAACAGGGCTGTATCCCATCTTAGTGCCCTGCCAGGGTTTCATACAATATATTCTTGTGTTCCTGTGTTATATGCTGTTAGCGTAAACATATTAGACGTAATATGTTCTTGTGTTTCGTCCAGTGTGTTAGAGAAAATGTTTTGTATGACTGATACTGAGCCCGGTGAATGGCAACAGGCTCGCCCCCTATTACATGGGACCAAAAACCAATTTGCCCAACGAGGATGTTTACACACCTCTGCCCACAACCTCGGGGAATATAGGCGTGATTATATGAATGAATGAACATTCAAATGGTATTTAGAAAACCACAGTTTATGTAGTAGTAAGTATTAAAAGCACCGATGCAACATTTATTATCAATTGAAGTCGTTTATATTTAGAGGTATGTCGGCTAGACGGAACCGATAAATTCCGCTATTGCCGGTATGAACAAATTCGGGAAGGAATGACTTTTATCACGATTCCCAATATGTATTTTATAGGCGCCGTAAATCGGAAACGTGGGTTTTTAACGTTTGCCTACGAGCGCTCGACTGACTTTTACGAGATACGACGAAAGAGATTTTTATGCGACCATCAAAGACGGCCTGTGACCCGTTTTCGGTGCCCTTCGTTTAAATAGATATGAATAATTAAGCATAAGTAGTCGGTAAAGTACCGTTTTGTCGTGGGAAGTTCCGAAAACACTTGGAAAGTTAACGCGTTACCATTCGTTCTGAACTCTGAACTGTGGATTATGAGGACACAGTCTCAATCGATCAAAAAACTTTGCGGTATGCTATAACTTTTGTATGAATTTTTAATTTACACGCGAGTTTTGCCGGCCTTTAAATTTTAGTTGGCCTGTTGCAATAATTCTGCTTATAACGTATTCTTATCCGTTGGTAAAAATCTTAGCTAAAATAACATATACATTTAAGAGTAGAGTTGACTGAGCAAATACTTTTCATACAAACGTAGCTTTGTCATATTCTTAATACCAAGTTTTTAAACTTGGTGAAATTTTGTGTGCATACTGCTGAGTCTAATATCTATGCTTCTGGTTTGCCAGTTTTTCGATTTATTGTTTATTATGTCCCTAAATGGTAAAATTACAATTCCCATACAAACATTTTTCGAATTATTTTTGAAAATACTTAATTTTACGGAAATCTGGTAAAACAGAAGCATAGATATTAGGCTCAAGAATATTAACGCAAAGTTTCACCGAGTTTGATCACTTAGTATTTAAAATATGAGGGAACTACGTTGGTATGGAAAGCAATCCGTGAACCCTACAGTGTTAAAGTGAGTGAATCTCAAAAAGGTCAATTTTGAACATGTTTTTCAGATAGAGTCGATGCCTTACGCATATGCATAAAATAAATCTTATTTTAGTGGATATGACATATGCTATGTTTGATTCATATATTTTTAATTTTCACTTTATCAAAATTTGTGTTTATATAGTCAATTGTATCAAATCAAATTGATTTCTAATTAGTATGTAGTACAATAATTGAAGATATTTTTTTTTGTTTTTTAAAATATCACTTTAATGCAAATTTACTAATTACTCACGCTGTTTAGTTATTGCGTTTTTATGTTTCTCTCACTCGCATACAAAGTGAAGACTCTTCATACTAAGCCCTCAGCCTAACATTCTTCAAATACCACTTCGTCTTTCGCAGACAACATTTTAAATTCAAACTAATGCAACAAAATACAATTTATTTTTTATACTTCTTTTAAATATGTCAAGCGACAAACGATTAAAAAGGAGTAAGGCTTTCCATACAAACAAAAAAAAGTTCTTTTAGTCATATTTTAAAAACCAAGTGTTCAAATTTGGAGAAAATTTGCAAGTATGCCCTTGTTTAATATGTATGTTTCTAATTTAAAATTCGAAAATATATAAGTAAGACAAAATAAGAATTGATAACGAACATACAATACGATTTGTAATTTACATAGTCGGAAATCTTTAAAACCAGAAAAATATAATACATTAGGCTCAAAGACATGCCTGCCAACTTTCACAGAGTTTGAACACTTGGTGTTAAAAATATAACCAAACTACGTTTGTATGGATACCGGGATATACTTCCTATTACGTTAACTTTAAACATATTAATAAATTAAACAGAATATAGAAAAAAAATTTTATTGCTAGTATTCCCATTATTGGCCAGCTTATAAAAGCGCAAAAATTTTTATTATACCATCAGTAACACTGCACAAATAAAGTTAATTATATTTTTGTAAAAATATTTTGTATTATAAAGTTTATGTTACATAGATAATTATTTAAAAGAGCTTTAATTTATTTTAGATTTGCCTAGTTAATTCGGTTTTGATAAATAAGTAACTATAACTTATAACTTTGACTTCTTCATCCGCACCATCCCTATGACGACGGTTAAAAAACTGTATTGGCCGGATAGTCCACTGTTGAACACAGCCTTTCCCCTTTTGCCTTTCCCCATCATGGGGGAATTTGCTATTATCCCCACGCTTGGCAGGCGGCTTGGGATCACAGTATAAGATATCAGTTCATCGGCAAGTGCTGCTGCCCACCTTCTGGTGTGTTACCCTTAGACGCCTTTTACGACATCCACGGGTAGAGATGGGGAGGTGACTTCATTCGTAAATAAATGATTTTGATTTGATTTGATTTGATTGATTCATTTTCCGCCCGATGAGAACATTTTAGCTCTTTTAATTTGTGTACGTGATATTCGCTATTCATACGTAAGTGCTTGTAAATATTTTTATACTGGCGGTCTGCCTTTATTAAACAAATACTACAAACTATATACAACACTACAGCTACTACAATACTACAGCTACTACAGTAAAAGCATTTGGACTCATAGGGAGTCCAAATGCTCTAGCCCACTATCAGTTGGCAGCGTGCCCAGCATGCTGGCAGCATTGCCCCGTTGAATTGCAATGCTTATTCTTTGAGCCAAATAGGTGCCAGCATTTTGATCACGCGTCGCATCGACCAAGCGCTCTGATAATTTTTTTTTTTAATTTAGCACTAATATTTATAATTAGTGCTTGTAAATAATGTTAAGAAACTTACAATCAAGACTTTAAAACAAAATACTTATAGATCCATTATGAGTGTCAACATCAATCCATTCACTAAGAGATCTAAATAGAGGTAACTGACTATTTCCTCTTTAGTATATCACTACTACTTCTCACTACATACATAAGCTTAAGCATCTTGTAGTTAAACCCATACACTATACATCACATAAGGGTTTGCTTCCCCGTTTTGACAAGCCACGTCTTGATACCATAATAGCAACACGGGAAAGCGTTCAACAAACTTGTGTGTAAATGTTGAGGAACAAGACCTCCTGAAATCTGTTTACAGGGAACCCCGTTTTAAGCTTTTACACGTGACATGGAGTTATTGAGCACCTATTTTGTTCTTGTTCGAAGTGTGATGGAAAAGTTTGTGCCGGAAAGTATACATGTTTGATGTGCACCAAATGACAGAATACGTTGGCTTTTTGTGCTACTTATAAAATGTATTATGTATATCATAACTTAAGGTTTATACTAAAAGTTATGTAAGTACTATATTTGAATAAGCTTTACTTTTAAATAGTACGAATAGGTACCTAGTATGTTTGTACTCATAGCACATGAATAAAGAACGGTAAAGAATGAAAGTATCACTACTACACGCATATCTATGTGTGCGTAACTATTCACGTATACGTGCGGGGGTTGCAGCGGCCACAGCGGCGCCCGCTCGAGTGACAATCTGGTTTGAACTAGTTCAGTGAGCGGACAAAGTTGTAGTAGTTTTACTTCTGTTCTTTTCTTTGTTCAAGTTTATGAGTAGGTACTCATAAAGTACAAAGACAACACATGTCAAGATATTACACGACTGCACAAAAAAAGTGTTCTATTTCAGCGTTCATGTACCTATGTATGTATATTTTTGTGAGTTTCTCTATTACAGCATAACTTCTTAATGACATAACCGATTTCAATATCTGATATATCATTATATTCGTTTTGATAACCCAAGTGACACTAGGTACATAAAAATATAAAAAAAAACAACAAACTGGCAGATTTTACACGCCATATTTTGAGAAAAAAAATTTTTTTCTTCCAATACCGCCGTGTTAAATAAAGGGCTTTAAGATACGATTTCATAAATATATATAATTTCAATGGAATGATAAAACGCTTAGCGAAAATAAATAATTTGCAGTAAGTTTTTTTACTTTTTTAATTGATTTTGAATTTAATATCGTGCCACAAATTGAAACAAGTATCAATTAAGAATTATGTACGTATTACGATTGCGATATCTATCATATTTATTTATCAACTCAGTTTCCTTCTTACAACAACTTGGCGGCGTCAGGTCAGGAAGTCCCAAAGTCAAACTCACCTAAATTAACATTTATCGAATAGCAGTTTAACATTATTGACGTATCTGCGATCTCAGTCCCCTGTGGCTTGCTATAAATAAATTCATTTCCAGTGATTAATTCAGATCACGGTCGGGTCCGAGCGAAATAATTAAACAATCCTACATTGGACGTGGAAAGTTCCCCACGGACCTTCTACCTAAACAATAATTTCATAAGGAAATATAGAAACAACAAACAGGGAAATCTTATTTGAAACGTCAAAGAAACTAAGGCGAATGTAGTTACCGTGACGCCCCTGGCGAGTAGACAAATTAGTTTATCTCGTGTTCATACGCGGAGAAATACTCAGTTCGTTTTAGAACTTTAGCTTTGGATATAACTGCTGGAAATAGTATTTTATTCTATAAATGCTTTAACGTTTGGACTTTGGTAAAGAGAATTTAGAATGTACGCAGCTAAATCTAACACATAAATACTGTTCCGTTCCTAATGCAATTCAACGTTGTTAAGACAATATTGTCAAGGCATTCATTGTTTTTAAATATTTTAATAATGCACTATTTTTACTTAATATGATCATTTTAATATTGTTATGTTTGCAATAACGCCTGCTCTGTGGATTACATTACAAAATTACAAATTTACGAGAGAAAAATTATAGTCATGTGCGGGATTCGAACCGGAGGAGGAACTACTTCTCTTACTAATCTAACACTGCGCCAAATCCCCAAAGTGCGTGCCAAGCGTGAGGATAACGGCAAATCCCCCCTTCATGGGGTAGGCTCTGTTCAGGAATGAACACATATATATATATTTTTTTTTTTAAATACCGGACTGAATAGTAAGCTAAAAATGTAGCCCAACGCATCTCAGATATGAATGCTTTGTTCGCGGTATAATTGCTTTTATAAATTATTGATCGTAAATTCGAAGTAAATTATTCGACATCTTTCCCGGATGGCTTTATTTTCAAAAAGGTATAGCCATAGCCCTTCTTACAGCTCCATTCCACATAGTTATCGTTTTTATATTTTCTTATAAGAATAATCACGGGTCCCAAAACCAACCTCAAAAGAAAATAATCCAGCAATCCAATAAAGATTTCGCTTCGACAGGCCTAAGTGAAAACTTTTTTGCGATCCCCGAACAATATAAGTTTTATTCCTCCAAGTGGTATAAATTCCCAAACACAAAGTAGCTCTAACGTCTTTATTGCTTTTCATAAAAAAGTCCGCGTTTAGCGTATAGATTTGGAAGATTCAAAGGAATCGGATATCTCCCCCGTTGGATATTTTCCATGGTGACGGTGTATCTTGCCTGCTTTTTCTGTGTAAATGGATTATTACAATAAGAATAGATGTAAACTGCAACTTATTACAATTACTGAAGTGACGAAAGTATTTAATGATAATTATATCTAGCTATAAATTTCATCTGTGGCACATTCATTTATTGATTCGTCTTACACTATGAAAGCTCATTTAGGGGACTAAATATAGGTTTTGTATTATAAAACGGAATATAACAGAGTAAGGTGACCGTCCGTCCGTTTGTCCGACCTTTTAAAGAATGTATTTTTGGTACGGTAATAGGTAGCCGGTTTCCAATTTAAACAAAAAAATGTTAGTTTGGCGGATAACCTAATAAATAAGTATAACATAATGTTAAAATAAAAGGACGTTACCATAAAAATTCCTTTTTTTTACGTTATTTTGTTTTTGCAATTCTGTGTTAGTGCGAAACCTTCAGTGTAGGTTCAACTTCCAGTTTTATTTTTTTGTAAGCATCATATGATATAAAATATTGCTATGTTATTTTTATTGTCTGAGAACAGTGTTCAAAATCTAGATTGTGCATCATATAGAATGGGTATAATATTTGAAATAAAATATTAATATACTTTCTAGGCTAGTAGGGTGAATCTTTGGAGGTAGTGTTCTATTCAGTGTCCACATTCTTCTCACATATGGCTCATATTTTTTTTACGTCGGTGTAATTTTGAGAGACCGTGGGGTGCCAGGTGGATGTCGTAAGAGGCAACTAAGGGAAAAGTGCGCCAAACGAACTGCATGCCACTTGTCACGTGGATGTGAATGTGTGCCATAGACGAACAACAGGGCTGTATCCCATCTTAGTGCCCTGCCAGGGTTTCATACAATATATTCTTGTGTTCCTGTGTTATATGCTGTTAGCGTAAACATATTAGACGTAATATGTTCTTGTGTTTCGTCCAGTGTGTTAGAGAAAATGTTTTGTATGACTGATACTGAGCCCGGTGAATGGCAACAGGCTCGCCCCCTATTACATGGGACCAAAAACCAATTTGCCCAACGAGGATGTTTACACACCTCTGCCCACAACCTCGGGGAATATAGGCGTGATTATATGAATGAATGAACATTCAAATGGTATTTAGAAAACCACAGTTTATGTAGTAGTAAGTATTAAAAGCACCGATGCAACATTTATTATCAATTGAAGTCGTTTATATTTAGAGGTATGTCGGCTAGACGGAACCGATAAATTCCGCTATTGCCGGTATGAACAAATTCGGGAAGGAATGACTTTTATCACGATTCCCAATATGTATTTTATAGGCGCCGTAAATCGGAAACGTGGGTTTTTAACGTTTGCCTACGAGCGCTCGACTGACTTTTACGAGATACGACGAAAGAGATTTTTATGCGACCATCAAAGACGGCCTGTGACCCGTTTTCGGTGCCCTTCGTTTAAATAGATATGAATAATTAAGCATAAGTAGTCGGTAAAGTACCGTTTTGTCGTGGGAAGTTCCGAAAACACTTGGAAAGTTAACGCGTTACCATTCGTTCTGAACTCTGAACTGTGGATTATGAGGACACAGTCTCAATCGATCAAAAAACTTTGCGGTATGCTATAACTTTTGTATGAATTTTTAATTTACACGCGAGTTTTGCCGGCCTTTAAATTTTAGTTGGCCTGTTGCAATAATTCTGCTTATAACGTATTCTTATCCGTTGGTAAAAATCTTAGCTAAAATAACATATACATTTAAGAGTAGAGTTGACTGAGCAAATACTTTTCATACAAACGTAGCTTTGTCATATTCTTAATACCAAGTTTTTAAACTTGGTGAAATTTTGTGTGCATACTGCTGAGTCTAATATCTATGCTTCTGGTTTGCCAGTTTTTCGATTTATTGTTTATTATGTCCCTAAATGGTAAAATTACAATTCCCATACAAACATTTTTCGAATTATTTTTGAAAATACTTAATTTTACGGAAATCTGGTAAAACAGAAGCATAGATATTAGGCTCAAGAATATTAACGCAAAGTTTCACCGAGTTTGATCACTTAGTATTTAAAATATGAGGGAACTACGTTGGTATGGAAAGCAATCCGTGAACCCTACAGTGTTAAAGTGAGTGAATCTCAAAAAGGTCAATTTTGAACATGTTTTTCAGATAGAGTCGATGCCTTACGCATATGCATAAAATAAATCTTATTTTAGTGGATATGACATATGCTATGTTTGATTCATATATTTTTAATTTTCACTTTATCAAAATTTGTGTTTATATAGTCAATTGTATCAAATCAAATTGATTTCTAATTAGTATGTAGTACAATAATTGAAGATATTTTTTTTTGTTTTTTAAAATATCACTTTAATGCAAATTTACTAATTACTCACGCTGTTTAGTTATTGCGTTTTTATGTTTCTCTCACTCGCATACAAAGTGAAGACTCTTCATACTAAGCCCTCAGCCTAACATTCTTCAAATACCACTTCGTCTTTCGCAGACAACATTTTAAATTCAAACTAATGCAACAAAATACAATTTATTTTTTATACTTCTTTTAAATATGTCAAGCGACAAACGATTAAAAAGGAGTAAGGCTTTCCATACAAACAAAAAAAAGTTCTTTTAGTCATATTTTAAAAACCAAGTGTTCAAATTTGGAGAAAATTTGCAAGTATGCCCTTGTTTAATATGTATGTTTCTAATTTAAAATTCGAAAATATATAAGTAAGACAAAATAAGAATTGATAACGAACATACAATACGATTTGTAATTTACATAGTCGGAAATCTTTAAAACCAGAAAAATATAATACATTAGGCTCAAAGACATGCCTGCCAACTTTCACAGAGTTTGAACACTTGGTGTTAAAAATATAACCAAACTACGTTTGTATGGATACCGGGATATACTTCCTATTACGTTAACTTTAAACATATTAATAAATTAAACAGAATATAGAAAAAAAATTGAAATGATTTAATTTTATTGTTGAGAAAACATCACCTAAGACAAAAAGTTGTTAAGCCGGATGAGAGACGCACAAAGAGTTCTACTGCTTCTAAAACAGTAAGAATTAAATACATAAAATTTTGTTTCAGTATTGTCAATTACTGTGATTCAATAAGCGTAAACAAAAACAACTTTAATATTCAAATAAATACGCTATAAAAAGTTATAAGTGCGCTCTTTGTATAGCGTACCGTAGTTAAGCGATCGATTATTCCGAACACGTTTCAAAGGTGTATTTTTAAAGAAGGCTTTCACGGTGGCCGGTATTAGGGATGCCGCGGCCGCGCCACCTCCCGAAACTTTCCCGTTTGCACACCTTTTGATATTCAATATACTGCGGGACCTAAGCAATCCTTTGATGAGATGTTTTATGCAAAAAACGTTGGCTGCCTTTAGCAGGGCGCGAATAACCGTTCAAAAGTGAACACATTAGTATTCCAAATCTCGCCCGGAACCGTGGCCTCTCCCTACTCTTGGGGGAATAAAAAATCAATGTTTATTCCCGACGAACGCGATTCGAATGCTAATTATCGCTACAACTAATTGCTTTGTATTTGTGTGAAGGTGCGATCGTTTTATAAACGGATCTCGAACGCGGCACGACCAATTCAATATTTCCCTCTGTCCGGTGTCCGTGTTATTTTGGTAATGGAATAATTAATGAATTTTAAATTTCCATTGGCGGTTTATCCTTGTCGGACTTTCCCTAAAGGTTACAAGCGAAAGGTCGAAAAACGCAATCAGGTCTTATTTATTTGAGGTGATACGATAGCAAACATGGGAACGAAAATTTTAATAGTAGACACGTGTAGATAAACTCGGCATGATTTTAGAACGTTGCAGTGGAGGTAAAGTGTTGTGAACTATAAATTACCTCAGAAATTCCGTTCCGGAGTATCGTATCGCAACTCGGCAATAAATATTGTTCATTTTCGTCCTGTGGGCAATGCACGTCGATGAAGCTACCCCACGCCAGGGATTGTTCCAGAACAATCCCAATATATGCAAGTATATCAACAAGTATCTCGATATTCGGCGGTAGTAGCTCTTTGCGATTGCAACGGATACATTACCCACTTATGCCATGCATACCCCATAGGATAACAGCGCCATATCTCACCTGAACCTTAACATATCATTTTGCATGGACCGCATTTCATGTTTATAGCAAAACTTGGACTTCATGCACTTAGGCAAATGGCTTTCCAATACTTATAAGAGCGTTACTGTATCGATACACTTTAGCTATCTCGCTTAATGCGATGTTTTGAAAATTATTACACACATTATTTTGATGGTGTGAGCGTAGTTTATAATATATATTTATATAAACCTAGCGTATGATTTACTGCTTTGTTTAGAAATTTTCCGTATGGATATCTAACACAAGTTTGTTAGGAACATAAAATTAATTGGAAGTATTGGTATTAACTGTATACATTGAAATAATTAGCAATTCTAAGAATATAAACGACTGAACACAGACGTTTATATCATACATTTATAGTACGTTAATTTAATTTGAATCACTGCAAATACACGTATAAGTTTTAACTTAGTAATGATTTTATTATTGACTACACTCAGTACTCAGTAAATATTCAGGAAGTCTGCCAACGATACGTTTGCCCATAACTGCATTTCAAAACATCAAAGGACTAACATTTTGCGAGTTTGAGCTTACATAATTACGTCATCAAATCTCTGTGATGTTTCCACTGGCTGCTCGGCGGTAGAGCCTTCTGTGAATTTTAAATCGTTTTTGATAGCGATGCCGTAGCAACGCAGTAGCATAGCTGACCCTCAGTCGGTAATCTGATTATCTGTAGCTATTCCAGTGTAAAAAAGCCTTAAGCTACGATCGATGTTTCTTAAGAAAACATCGACACGTTTCTTTTGTTCACGTAACAAACGCGCGTAATTACGTTTGAGTTTGCTGTTAACACAGCCTGTACCCGCGCGATATGTTAACATTAATATGTTCGTCTGTTTACAAAAGCGCCCTTGATACTAAAGAGTCGTAGCGCCGACGTCTAACTCGGTGAATTTAATTAACTTCGTTAACTTCTAAATACTCTTAACGTCTTTGATACCTCAGTTCCCTTTCATTGACAAACACGATCTCAACGCGTGTGCACGACAGTCGCTGTCAAAGTTTTATCAACCTCTGCCTGCGTACAAAAGTTGTCTGGCAACAGTGATTTAGGCGTGATAAAGCAAATGGAATGAGGCGAGGCGAGGGCCCGCAATGCGGGAGCATCACACGATCATTTCTCATTGTCTGGTAGCACCTCGAGCGGTTGTACAACTTTCTGTCGGTGCAGTTTAATGCATATTATAACGCGGTAAGTACTCCAAATGGGGTAAACGGGGAGGCAATATCGCCGCGGTAGACGCCGCGCGAGCGCACGCTTTATTGAAAGAGTAAACTGTCCTTTTTCACGGGACGCCTCGAGCTCTTTGTGACGGAATTTCAAGCAACTTATTTTGTGCTCGAGTGTAAATAATAGTGAACTAAGAGCGCTTCGGATTTTCGGACGCTCCCTCTTTTTAGTCTGCGGTTTTGAATACGCTGTTGCCATTTATTGTGCGCTGTCACGGCCTCGACTGTTGCAAACACTTTATTGGTCTGTAGTTTGAGTTACGTAATTAAGCGTTGTTGTTCTGTAAAAAGTTTTATTGTACTATAAGAACATTGGAGGAAAGTTGTACGAGTTTCAGTAATTATGGTAAGAGGGCATGCTGAAGGTAACGTTTAAACAATTTAATATTCTACACACAAGCATTTGAAACGGCAACTCAAACGTAGCTTCTCCTTGGAAGTTAACAAACGAACCACCCGTTCGTTAGATATCTACGTGAGTTTAATCCACTCGGAGCGGTTCGGTCGGGAACGATTTTCGTTGGGAATTGGTGAAAATTGCAACAACATAGGCGAAAATTACCTCTCGGAGGCGTTGTTTGGAGCGGTGACGGCAGTGGCGGCGGCGGTCGAATTTACGCGGTGGAAATGTGACGTCGAGTCTCTGCGGTGTATGCTGCCTAAATAATTATCTCGTGCAAAAATATACAACTGAATGTCTAACGTAAGCATTGTATATTTGTTAGTCTCTTGCGTGGGCATCTTTGGAGGGCTAGCCTTTGAAGACTAACGTTTTAGCTATTTACGTATGATATGGTGCCAGATATATGCCAATAATGTTGTCTCAGGTTTTCGCGACTATTACAAATAATAATTAAACAACTTTAACGATTTGAATTAAAATTATCATTATATATATCCTAGGTAGTTACAATTTTTATAATGGAATGGAGTAAACTGATTAAAAGTGCTTGATTACTAAGTTTATACAATGTTAAACTTAGAGCAGGATAACAAAAACTTATGAAACTAAAATATCTATCGACGAACTGTTAGATGCCGAACACATTTTTCTACCCGAAGGAGACGTAAGCAGAGATAATGAGAAAAAATACGCTGATTGATAAAAGCATTCCAAAGGAGGGTTCAAAGTTGGAAGTTGAAGAAATTGTTGAAAGTTTTGGCTTCGGTTTTATATCATTGCCGTGTTTCATGTTATAAATAATATGTATACAATTCCGCCTCCTTCAAGCTATTTCCTATCACCTTCGTAATTTCGACATATATTATAATTTAATAACATTTTTTTTATTAATAGCAATTTTATAATCTAATAACACATTGTTAAAAAAATGGCCCCAAGTTTCTGGCCTGTTCTTCTCGCAGTGACTCTATAAATTTTTTTGCTGAACGTGGCAGTACACTGCAGAATATTTCAAAATTAAAATTTGCAATTGACCTTCGTTAGAGCGTGGTAGACGCCTGCATTGCAAAAAATGATTTTGACTTTGACTTGACTTTTAGTTATAAAATCACAAATATACTATAGGAAAAATTTAAGTCATGTGTGGGATACGAACCCGCGTCCATCCACCCCTTGAGCCGGGGTATGCTCTAACCAATTGAGCTAACATGACATGACGTTATAACTCGAATCTTTACTATCGTTCTTTAACCATCGTATTGGGATGGAGCGACATCTATAGTACCACTTCCGTTGTACAACAAACAAGACCAAATTTGCAATTGGTTTTATACGTGTAAATGATGACGCAACCTTATAATTTTAATATAGCATAGCAGGCGTAATTGCAAACCTAACAATATTGACTTTTAGTTTTTGTGTTGATAGAAGCTTGTACATTTTTTAGGCTTGATAGGTAAGCCATTGACCACTATATCACCAGATGATAAGTAATGATGTGGTCGAAGATGTTGGTCAGGGTAACCTAGAATTACTGGCTCTCAAGGACAGCTGCCAGAACACACCGTTATGTGCTTGGCGACAGATTTTCTACTAGAGTGTGGTGGCTAGCCAGGCGGGCATTCGCAAAATGCCCTACCACCAAAAGCTTTATTGTACTGACCCTACATAGGTGTGATAAGAGAATAGAGATGGTTGTTGTGTATGAACTGTTGTTTTCAATAGAAAATCAAGTCGAGTGAAAAAAAATCCAATCAACAACGTCGGCTATGAATATTTTGAGTGTACCGAGGGGATTTATAAGCTTAAACGCACGCTTTTTAAGAGTCTATAAAATTGAGGCACAAAAATCGTTTAAAACTATAGCGTTTTGCGCGGAATTTTGATGGAACAATGAAAACATAATCGTGTTTTCGTGTTTTCCAGTAAACCTACTGGTAGGTACATAATCCGAACAGCCGATGGCATCCAGACGAGAATTCAAACGTCCGGACGTCACGGACGAGACGAATTATGGCCTTTGTGCCACTTTCACTCGCCGCCACTTTTTAATTTCCCAATGGGAAGGCATTTTTTAATTCGTGAGCGTTTTATGAAATTTTATGTCCTCCTGTGTCCGCTCACTGATTGTTTCGCCAGTTTTGGAATTCGGTGATTGTTTTCAGCGGAGGTGGTCGAACGCTTTGTTTTGTGATCTTTGCGCAATTGTTTCTTTGTGCGACGATGAGTTTCGGACCGAAAAGTTTCAGTGAAAGGCCACTTTGGAGCGGATTTTAGGCAAATTAATTAAACGTGGCGCGGTGTTGTTTTATGTGACGCGCCGGCTTTAATTTTAAGGTGAGAAATAGAATTTTGATTGCTTCAATTACATTTTGAGCCAAATTAATCTGGTATCTTACGATAAGAGAATAAATTAGTTTAGAAATTAAGGCAATTATTTTAAATTATTTTATTGGTACGATAGTATTAAACATTCAGATGTAAATGTATGGAAAACTGATTTCTAGATTTATGAATAAATTAAAATGAAAGGTTTTCATTGAGAAATACTCAGTAGTTAGAACAAAAGAATTAAAAAAATCATCACTGCAATCGTTAAATAGAGAGTAGTAGTAGATATATGTAAGAGTTTTGAATTCTTTACACCTTGTAAATCAAAAAGCATACAAACGAATTCATCACTTACTTGTGCCTGCGTAGTAAACGGTGTAATCGAGCTGATGTCCCATCATGTCCACCTTCACCTTATCAACCACGAGCCGTGTGAAAAACAGATCCCTCTTGTAGTAAATCGGCTTCTCATTCTCGTGAGATACAGCGCTGTCCATCAAAGGGTGTGACCTGTCATAGAGATTTTACGTTAATAAGCGAAAGAAGGATATATACCTATAGACTTCCCAGTGCAAATAAAGAGATGGTCAATCAATACTTTTATTGACATGGAAACCACTTCATCAATAAAAAAATATGAGTGTTTGTGACGGTCTCCGCACGTGGTCATCATCTGATGTTAAACAATAACCTTTGACTATAACTGATGTATATAGTTACAAGTGACGAACTACACTGCGCCCATTATCCTGGGATAGACACTGGTTAAGTCTAATGTTCCTGTAATTCATAATAACTTACCGGCTCTCAAGGACGGAACACAATGTTACGTGCTTGGCGATAAATTTTCTAATTCAGGGTGGTAGCCAGGCGAGCATTCGCAAAATGCACTTCAGAGAAAATTGATTAACATCTATTCAGTACGCTAACGTCCCGTCCTAGTGTAGTTGTCTATTGCACTTTCTGGTACATTTTTAGTTCAACTTCTGATAGATTACAAAAAACACATTCACATTTAATTCAGATTCTTCCTGACACATAGCAACTAAAACTTGGTGTATTTTAACAAAATGCGTTGTAATTAGTAAAATTATTGCCATCTGTACGATAGTATCACATCCATCAGCAATTTCTACTAGACTTTTATTTTACTATAATGAACGCAAAAGCAATTACTTAATTAACATGAAAGGAACATCGACAGTCGGAACATTTATAATATCCACTCACATGATCAAAGTAGCCAAAGCTACGCGATGGAATCACGATGATGAAATTCAATTTATGCCATCATAATGTATCACATAAAGGTATTCTAATAAAGGCGAACTCATCGAAGTGCAAAAGCGGAAACATTACGAACACTTCAATAGAAACAAACAAGGCAGGTACAGGGATGTCACACCGTACGACACGATAATGTCGTACGACAAACATATAACAGACCTTACTTCCAACGCCGACAAAAAAATAACTCATTCATTTAATTAAAATCTCCACTCTCGTTATGAATAAAAATTTCACTATTTTCAGCAGACTGGTTCAGGTGAAGTGTTAAAATCTCAACGTTTCCACATGAGGATCATGGAAAAGCGGGGAAAAAAAAATAATTGAACGCTCTCGGGGTGAGAGCGTTGGATAATTAACAGGACGTGTCGCCAGATAAAAGTGCCGTTGGATTTCAATGAATCCTGGAATCGCTGGAGAGTTGGGCCCGACAGATCGTGTTTCACGTTTTTAAGTGACGATTTTCTACTTTGTTTACGTCCGGCGCGCCTGTAACAATAACGACAGTCTCGAGGTCTTTTGTCCGTTTTGTGCACCCGTTTCGGCATATAAATTAATTTCTGGTTCTTTTTTAATGAGGGAATAAAACAATGGCACGCTAGTTAGCCGGGAAAGTTAGACATGCATATCGTAAAAGCAGCTCGGCGGATATGCCACATGAATGAGAATTAAATGAGCCGTTGATGTTTTTTAAAGGAATTTTATGTCCCGACGTGTGCTTTCCATTTTAAACAGGTAATTGTTTATTTGATAGTTTTAGTTTATTTGTATCACAATGAAGAATAGAAATTGATATAACTTAAACGGCTTAAGGCTCTTACAGCTTTGTTGAGAAATCAAGGACCTAAACAGTTTTTTTCTCTTTTGTAGCTAAGTTTGTTAACAGTTGTGCATAGGACAAAATTTGGGATAGGTACTAAAAAAACTGTTAGAAAACCGATTTAATACTTATGCATATTATCATAATATGTTACATTTAAAATATGTAGTATGATAAATAAAAAATATAGTTGTCCGTCAATAATAGTTAGTTCAAGTTCACACGTATGTAACCGACATATCAAAAAAGACTGTTTGTACTGAATTTCCTGCCTGATCTGATTTAACATCTTTATCATTAAAGTAATAAATGTAGATTAGTCCATTTCTTTCCATTAACGATATGATACATATCAAAACATGTACGTGCGCTTTAATTTTAAAATAAATAATAATTTCCGAACAGATACGATTTAGTGGCCTTCAAGAAGAGAGCATAAAATCTGTCGGCAAGCACCTAACGGTGTGTTTCGGCAGCTGTCCTCGAGAGCCAGTAATTTTAGGTTAGCCTGAACAACATATTCGACCACATCATCACTTACCATCAGGTGAGATAGTGGTCAAAGGCTAACTTATAAAGCATAAAAAAAAACATTTTGTTGTGCATGCATTCCACATAGTCGTGGGCTGAGTTGTCTACTTGATATCTACGTTTCAGCAGATACTTTAACAATTTTAAGCTGATAAAATAATAAGGATATTTACCGTATAAAATTCAATACTGTATCCGGCAAGCCCGCTGTGTCATTGACGCACGTTCCAGGTCTAGGTTCTGGAACTTTGCTGCTGATGACTGGAAGCCAGGCCGATGAAGAAGTGGCTTGTTCCTTGAACTTTCCTTCGAAAGCCTTTTGAATGTCTCCAATGGTGAAAGTGCAAATTGCTGACCCCATCAGACCAGTTGAGGCAGTGGTGAAGACCCCGTAAAAGCGACTGTCATCACCAGGTACTTTGTAAATACTCTCTGTGGAAGAAAATATAAGTTATACCACTAGAAACAATTCTAAAAATGAAGAATAAAATCTCTTACTAAGTGATGGTTTAATTTCTCATATACACCGTGTCCCAAAATTCAACGATAAGCCGGCATCGGTGCATGGACCTACTCATGACTACTCGGGAAAAAATAAAAAAAAAATTATAACTCTTTTTTTTTTAATTACAGAGACTTTTATAAAGTTGCGCCAACTTTTAATAAAACTTGCCATGGTAGTGTCCATACTTTTTTTTTTAACCCAGACTATAGAAAGTGCATAGAATGTTAAAATCTATGAAAATTATAAGAAAAATTTTTTTTTTTACTGATTTTTGTAAAATAACTACAGACTTTCTGTAATTTTAAAGGATTGTGGTAGATAGCCGTCCTTCTTAGGTTGCTAATGCACAAAAAATATCAAAAATATGTCAAAAATTGTGGTCATGGTAGTTGAAAATAGCATAATGGGTATCGAATATCGATGAAATTTATAAAAGTCTCTGTAATTAATAAAAAAAAACAGTTATAATTTTTTTTTTTTTTTGCCGAGGAGTCATGAGTAGGTCCTTGCACCGATGCCGGCTTATCGTTGAATTTTGGGACACGGTGTATAATAAATATATTTTTGATATTAATATACTTCTTTCCTTATTTCTAGGACTGCTCCTTATTCTCCTGTTCGATGTAATAAAAAGCAGCTAAAGTTAAGAATGCAACGAAAAAAAGCTATGCCAATATTCAAATACGTCATTTTACATGCCGCACAACAGAGCTCTTTAACTTCAGAATGCGCTCGAAAGATAGTGAGTACCAGCAAAAACACTTCCTAAGGAGAGTTAGCGTCAGGTAGCAGGCTAGCCATAAAATGAAGCCAAAACTTTCTACAGCATGTTCTAATGTTGTTAGGGACAAAATAATGTACCAACCCTTCATAAGTGGGATAAGGAAAGGAACATTACTGTATCAGCCGGATCGTTCACTGCTCAACACAGCCTCCTCTATTAAGGGGGTATATGTCATAATCCACACGATTTGCAGGCGGCTTGGGGATCGCAGTGTAAGATGGTAGTTCTCAAGAAGGGGCTGCAGCCCACCTTCCAGTATTTTTCCCTTAGTCACCTCTAACGACAACCACGGGATGATATGGGGAGGTGCAACCTAACCTAACCCGGCACCCCACGGGGAAGTTGGTCCCCGTATACGGGAAAGAACATTATGATAACGAAATCATTTTTAGAACTCCAAAAATGTTTAATATACTTATGAAAATATATCAAACAATGTGTAATAGGTAGTAGTGATAGAGTATTTTCTGAACTTGAATATGCTGAGTGAGGTTTTCAACACACGTGTAAGTTTTTCTGAATTATATCACAAGAATTACTTTCTTAACATATTCAATAGAATATTTTAAAAATGTATATCGTGTCATTCTTGCCCCTTATCCACCTTTGTGACCTAATCAATAATACACAAAGTTTAATTTAAAATCTAAAAGTTCGTTATCGAGAGCTTTCATCAGATTCGGGCATTCAGGTGTAAAATATCAATGAAGGCTGTAGAACTAATTTAAATTCAAATTAAATACGAAACTATAAAAACCAGTTTTCAAGAGCTTTTGCGAAGCGACAACGTCTAATCTTGCGATTGGCGTCGATTTTTTACAACGTTATTAGCTTTTGTAGGGCAATTCAGTTGTTAGCTCAAAGTCATGACATTTAAACTGTAAAGTTGGTTATTCAAATTGCATTTGCTATTGAAATGCAGCACACGTTCATTTATTCATAAAAGTATATTTATCTGCTACTAATCAACTCTTAACTTATGTGTAAAAGTTATTTTAGAGGGCCTGTATGACTTAATTGCTAGATGACCTATGTCCATCTATAGACAGATACAAGTAATAGACCACATAATGCACGCCACAAAATTCTTTGGTTTTTGTCCGTTCCTGCTACTTGTAATGTCTCAGTTTATTTTCAAGCCCACATATTCTGCCACACATTACCTTAGTATATTAACAGATATTCTTTTTTAACAAACAAACATTAAGATTACGTTTTGAAAATTACGCTCACGTTAATACTTTAGGAATAAACAACCTGTTATAACTTAAACAACTTACTAAGGGTTGATATGAAGATCAACAAATGCTTCAGCTTCAACCAGAAATTTTCTTTTACCGAAAGTGACACAACTACCGTGGTTAAACCACTCAAGATCCTTACTTGGCTTTCGGTAGAAGCCAAAACAATTTGTCAATCATGATATCTACTCAAAGTAAGTTTTTGCGCTCCAATACCAATAATTCAATCATAAAACATTAGTTGTATAAAAAAATAATGATAAAGAATCCGTGACTCAACTCTATTGTTCTATCACTTGTCATAAAATGCAATATTAGTTTTATGAAAAGTGATAGAACAATTTATTACTGTTTTCTTTTGTTGACCAAAAATGCCAGAAAATTATTGAAACAGAAGCTTCCCATTGTAATTTTTTTTACACCTGATAAACTGGAGTTTGATCGTTGTTCACCTATTTTAGTTAGTAATTCTTATTATTGAGGATCATAAAATAGTCCAGGACACACAGAACAGCTACACTGTTTGGTATTTTGCGACAGATTTTCTGATGGTAACTAGCCAGGTATGGGCTAGAATAGTAACGCTAATTCGCAAAAAGAAAAGGATTTTCCTTCGTATTTGGTGTACAAAACCATGCAAAAGTTTAAATTTAGCTTAATTCAAAAATGAATAGAACTGAAATGTATATTTATATAGCATTCGCAAAAAGCCCTGCTAATATTCGGTGAAACTAAAATCCATGATGGATTGATGCCATCGAGTGGCAGTCCATAGTTATTGCCACTGGTCCTTCAACAACGTCCGCCGCGGTCAGGGCTTGGATGGGTGACCGCTAGTGACATTACTACTGAGCGCTTCCGTGCTTCGGAGAGCACGTTAAGCCGTCGGTCCCGGAAGTTGTCTCAAGATGGCACTCGTTATAGCATGGTGGTAGGACATTTTGCGAATGCTCGCCTGGCTAGCTACCACACTTAAGTAGAAAATCTGTCGCCAAGCACCTAACAATGTGTTCTGGCAGCTGTACTTGAGAGCCAGTAATTCTAGGTTAGCCTAAACAATATATTCGACCACATCATAACCACCAGGTGAGACAGTGGCATGCTAGCCTATCAACGATAAATAAAAAAAAAACATCATCACCATCAGCCTGAAGACGTCCACTGTTGAACAAAGGCCTCCCACATAGAACGCACCAAAGAACTGGTATTGGCCGTTTCTAACCATTGGCAATCCGCATGGGGGGCCTTCCAAGCATATTTAGATAGATGATATTTTAGCCTTGTATTAATATTTATCAAACGCGGTCATGACATTTAATCTGCGTAAGTTCCCCAAACTACTAACAAGTTTACTACTTAACCGACTATTAAATTGTGGAACTGTATATCTCGGTGTCACCCAAAACTTGTCACAACAATTAAACCGAATCTCTTGGGCTATTAATGTCACTTGTAACTTATAATATTATAACTATGAATTAACAGTAATATAAATTATATTATTCATATACCTTTACTTCTAGGTTAGCCTGAACAACATCTTCGATCACATCATCACTTACCATCAGGTGAGATAGTGGTCAAAGGCTAATCTATTAGGAATAATAAAAACCTCAATATGTATATAAATAATATATAAACAAGTAATTTGGTGGTGATCTACTTTTTGGCTTTATGTGGAAAACTTTTAAACTACGTACGAAATATAGATACTTTTTTTAGTATATCAAGCAATATTATTGTGCAACACAAAATAAATTGCGTTTTTATATATATATATATTTTTTTGCCCAAAACGATCGTCTATAATTAAGTAAATAACTTGATCGATACACAATGCATGAATTGTTTTCATATAAACTATTAACAAGTTGAGAATAACTAAGCCAAAAAAGGAAATGATGTGATTTATTTTTTAACGCTTAATTTAGTTTATGTTAGTATTTAGAATAAAAAAAATTTGAACATTCCAAAACTTATCAGAGCGCTTGGTCAATGCGACGCGTGATCAAAATGCTGGCACCTGTTTGGCTCAACGAATAAGCATTGCAATTCAATGGGGCAATGCTGCCAGAATGGACAAGTATCAGCGTGCTTGTGGTGGACATTTGCCAGATATCAGTTTTATTAATAATTGCCACACTTTACTTTTCGTAATACAATAAAAATTTGAATCATCTTCATCTAAATTCTTTGTTTTATTTTGTTTTAGAAAACAAAGTTCTTGTTGAAAAACCCTTTATTATTATTCTCTCAATATATTAGAACTCATTTGTAAATAAATCTGGAATCAATGGCGCTTTAAGAACATGTAAACAACGCACCTTTGTACAAATACTAGGCACTTGAGCAGCTATTACGTTCTCATAAGTTATGCAACGCAGGTAGCGAGGGCGTGAAAAACGTGGCAAGCCCGAACCGAACGTTTTAAATATTATATGAATTCAGTCTGGGAGAACCAACACCAATACACTTGCATAAACAATTATATAAACTTTATGCCGAAACTAAACTATGACAAAAAGCAACTGGATTTGAGTTAAGCTGTGCGTTAAAGAAAGTATGTTAGTTTTATTAGAGAATGTGAAATCCCAGTGACAACATTCTATTTCTGTCGTACCAAGGCATGTTATAATGATTGTTCTCCGTCTGACACTCAAATCTTTCGCATGTATGTTTTTGAAGACATAATTTTTATGCACTTATAATATTTAAGAAAAAGTAATTGTTCATCGAGGGAAGAGAGTAAACGATCCCCGTCGAGGGTTTAATTTTTTAATAATACACCCAAGTTGTGTATTGCACTTGCTACTGAGTTCATACACACTACATAATACACACTGTTCCATACTACACATACAAGGTTTATTTTTTTACTGTGAAGAACTTTTTAATTTTTTTATTTATTGTTAATTAATTAAATATTATTTGTTAATTTTTTTCTTTGTTTCTCTTCTTAGAAAAGGTTAGTGGCCAATATCATCTAACGGGCTTAATTAGTTTATTACATTATACCAAAATGAAAATATTAAATTCAGGCGTAAGTTTGCGGAAATTCGTATTTAATTATAAAAAAGTATTTTGATAAAATGTTAAAATGAAAAACAGCCGGTTAAAAATGGATTTTCCTATACATTTTCTACCCGATCTGCATGTTAGAAATAGATTTCCGTATAACTTGCCCTCCTGCTGTTTTGTACTATAGAAATAACGTACTATCTACCTATTTTTATAGTAACATACTACTTTCCGAACAGGTATTGTATAAACATATTTTTCTACTTACGTATCTCATTGAAATAGAAAGGAAATTCTCCAGGGATACTGCAGTTAAGCCTCGCCTTCAGATACGTGGCCCAGTTTTGACTCAGTATGTTCTTGCCACCGGTATCTCTCTTGCAAACCCGAGCAACTCTTGAGTAGACAGCTTTGCCGCAGTTGATGTATTCCACAGCCGTCTCTCGGAAGAAGAAGAGGACATACTCGCCGACGTCGAAAGATCCCACGAAGTTTGGTTCTGAAAATTATTTATTTGGTTAGCAATATATTTTTCACAGTGAATTATTCAGAAAAAAAAAAAAATTTAAAAAAATTAAGAAAACATGACTGTCCTTCCAACAAAATGATAGTATCCTTACTAGTGTCACTTGGGACGATATGAGGATTCTTATATTACCCCCATCCAACTCTGTTCAGGCATTCAAAAGTTATGGTGGAATGAAGTATATAACATTCATGTAACTTAAAAAATCTAATATATATCAAGATTAATAATAACAAATATTTTCAAAATATTTTACGAAAACATCAAATTAATATTTTAATAAAACACTTAAAAAATATATAAATAATTCCGCCTAATTTTCCTGCTAAGCCGACGTGACGTCACAAACGCCACGCAGCCAAACCGGAAGAATTTTCGACGCGTTTCGATCGAGAAATTTCTCGATCGTGCGCTCGAAGAGTCAAGACCTCCTGAGGATGCTTCGTGTAGAAGCGAAACGCGTCGAAAATTCTTCCGGTTTCATTACGTGGCGTTTATGACGACACGTTGTTTTAGCAGAAAACATAAGTGGAATGATCACTGCTTTTAGGAATGTTTATTAATTTAATGTTTTCTTAAAATATTTTTAATTATTACCTAAAGGCCGTCGTGTAAGAGCATAGTATTGTATGCATCAACGGAATGATGATTAACTATATCTTCACATGATTTAAAAATAATTTATCTCATAAATGAACTTATTTTGTATTCCAAACTCGAAGAACGATAACTACCTACTCCACAAATGTCTACTAAAGAAAGCAGTTAAAACAACATCTAACAGCCGTTTAATTATTTAAATGAAATCTCACTTATGTCGACGATGTACCATATCAAATGTAATGAATATTATTAAAGCTTCAATTTATATATTATATTACAATATATATACAATTTAATTCAAGCAATATAATAAATATGAAATAATAATGTTAATATCTGGGTGTAAACGAAATTA
This sequence comes from Plagodis pulveraria, assembly GCA_963890685.1. Classification (NCBI taxonomy): domain Eukaryota; kingdom Metazoa; phylum Arthropoda; class Insecta; order Lepidoptera; family Geometridae; genus Plagodis; species Plagodis pulveraria. Next base: position 17,871,076 of record OY982963.1, on the reverse strand, counting down.
CAATAACAGTCGCAAGTTATGTTATAATCTACTCAATTACACATTTATATTCACGAGCTCACGGCTACACGTTCCCACAATCGCTTTTATTCCACAGTTTCATATTACTGTTATATTCTGTGATGTGCAGTAAATATTAGATGAAGTCTGCGGGTGTCAATTATGTCACACTTTTATGGACAGCATTAATAACTGCTTATTTGTCGGTACCGAAATGAAATCGACGCGTGTTCAGGATTACAGAATAATGACAAGGCACACGTCCGATATCTTTATTATTACCCTATTCCCTTTTTATACATCGATTATACTACTAATAACCTGCACTTATACAATAGAGCTTTATAAGTATTAAACTTTAATAAGTTTTCAGTTCTTTGAAAGCTTATTGCCGCTATAAATTTGGCTTCAATATAATTAATAGTGTCGATAAGCCGGTCCATTGTTGATGAATATGGTAGACGTGGAATTATTATCGATAATAATATGCAGGTAATACCGTTATTCATGTACAATATTAAGGGCATATCGTAAAGTATGCTTTATGGTCATCCTCTAGATTCGTGGACACCTGGGGCAAAGATATACAATCGTAGGGCCTAACTGAGAGTTACAAATCAGAGTCCACTTATTTGAAATGAGACAAAATAATTCCTTGATTTCATAAATACATATTAATACATTACTGTTATATAAAATGTGTACACTAAATATTTAGTATAAAGCATAATTATGTTTTACGAACATTTTTACGTACATAAGATACGGTTAGGTCCCTTCCGTAAGCAATTATTATGTTATAAGTAACATTAGCTACTGTGTATTTTGATATAATATGGAAAAACTTATAGATTATTTGATTAAAAATGCTATAATCCTTGCTAATATTCCCAAACACTAGAACTTTACGAGGTTGCTATTCGGAAGTATACTTAACTACTTAAAAATGCCCTATAGCTGCCCCTCTGAATAAAATTATTCATCCCTTTATTTTTTACGAAATTGATATTATAGAATACTATTTTAAATCAAATGTCTATTCATTATATTCTATCTAAATAATTTAACTATCTATCTAAACTTATCAGGGCGCTTGGTCGATGCGACGCGTGATCATAATGCTGGCACCTATTTGGCTCAAATCATGCTGGGCACGCTGCCAACTGGTAGTGGGCTAGAGCTTTTGGACTGCCTATGAGTCCAAATGCTTTTATTGTAGTAGCTGTAGTGTTGTATATAGTTCGTAGTATTTTGTTAATAAAGGCATACCGCCGGTAAAAAAAAAAAAAAAACTATCTAATCAATACCAAAAAAATAACAGTCATCTTTTCCAAACAATTGTGTATACATTGGGTTTTACGAGTAAAAGCTACTTGATTAACTAAACTACAATTGCTTTGTGGTATTTCAGGGTAAGCACATAAAATATTTGTCACGTATGTCAATTTACGTAATTTAAAACTATAATGACACTTACCAAACGGAAACTATGCAAATATATAAATTAATTATGTTCGGCGATATAAAAAAGTTTCACTTTCGTGATGGTATGTTTTAAAAATTGCAGGTTACTTTATCTGAAAATAAACATAATTGAACTTCTTCCCTTTTGTGATGTTCTTGTAAATTCCTCGCTCTAATATAAAAACATTGGCTGGTACAAAAGATTTTCCTCTCAGAGAAGATCAGTGAAATATTTAACACAATTCCAGGAGAAGAATTTATAGCTCACGTAATAAATACTTTGTCGTAATATTTTATGTCATCGCATCCCATGCGAAACTCGGGTCAAAAATAGCAGTTAAGGTGAACGGGGAATAATCCAGGCAAATATCCGAGAGATATTAGCGCTCGTTAGAGCGTAAACAGTTTAATTTTCCATTGTTTAATCAAAATCAACGCATTGGAAACGAGGCATTCAGAGCACAACGTGTAAGCGCCAATAATTGTAACATTTTCCTAATAATTACCGACGTAGTTCCACGTTATTGGATACTCGTTGATTATACAAGCAACGATCGCATTAATTTCAACATTGATTGCGTGGACAACCCTATTGACTTCACCAACTAGGTCAGTTGATTCGGAAAGCTATTTTTGACACAAATTACAGGAGTTGGCTATCAGCGGGCTGTTGACGTCAAAATAACAAGCTTTTGATTAATGCACTTATTCTGACTAATATGACAGAGATAATTTAGAACAAATTGTTGTGGAAAGGGAATATGAAGCGCTTGTAGCGAAGTTTGCTTAGCCGTTCTATACTGATCGGCAAAGTTAGGCAACGTCCGCCGCGGTCATGAGTTGGATGGGTGACCGCTAGTGACATTACTACTGAGCGCTTCTGTGCCTCGGAGGGCACGTTAAGCCGTCGGTCCCGGTTGTTGTCTTAGAATGGCAGTCGTTAAAGCATGGTGGTAGGGCATTTTGCGAATGCCCGCCTTGCTACCTTCCATCCTCAAGTAGAAAATCTGTCGCCAAGCTCCTAACGGTGTGTTCCGGCAGTCCTTGAGAGCCAGTAATTCTAGGTTAGCCTGAACAACATCGTCGACCACATCATCACTTACCATCAGGTGAGATAGATAGTGATAAGAGGTTAACCAGTCAAGAATATAAAAAAAAATTGTAACAAAAATTATGATTTATACAACAATATATTCAAATAACAGTTTTGAAAGCGTATGAATAAACTTTAATTACTTTAAGTTAGAAACAACTTTCTAAAGTCCCGTATGGGATAATCGGAACCTATGCATACGCTGTCCATTCGTCTCCGCCCGTTCTACATTATAAGATAATCGAAGGAGGTTGAAATATTTTACATAATATTTATGATTACAGATAATCTAAAGAATAACATGAAGAAATAAATACAAAAAGAAAGTCACAAAATTAAACGTATATATTTAACTTTTTTTGTATTTTATTGTATGGTTAAAACGGTTGTATGTATATAACAGCGTCAAACTTGGTGAAAATAAAATACAGACTCTACAGTTAAACAATATAATAAAAGAACTGGCCAAATAGAAGTTCCACAGGCGATAGGATCACAAACAAAAAACGCATCCCTCTTATTGGTAAATACATGAAATAAATTCTAATATGGTGTGCCAATACGGAACACATGGTGTGCAAGTCTAGCTCATACTTTGGCCGGTTTATTAGCATAAAATGAAAGTACTTACTGTCTAGCCACTTGGAGTCATATTTCAGAGTCCTCTTGAACGAAAACTCTCGCCTTCCTGTCGTCAAATTATGAAGGTCAGTTCTGAAGATGACTGTATCCGCTTTTGTGAATTCTGCATTCGTTCCCGAATACAATGCAGGTAGGTTCCCAGGATTGCCTCTCTCCACCCACAAGGCAGTAGAATTGTCAGCGGGGTCGTAGGGACACTTCGCAACACCCATGCCTATGCCAGGCACGAATTCGTGACGCGGCAGGTGCGTCAAGTTAGACTGCAACAAAAGAATTTCGTGTTTATTTTCCTGAGTGCTCGTTTTAGGCGCTTACACCCTAAGTGACATTCCTTCTCCCCCAATAAAAAAGTAAACAAGGGACAGTTAAAGTTGCTTTGTTTTTTTTCTTTACGGTTTAAAATCGTGGCAACACTTTGCTTTGAATAAGTAAGTTTTTCGGTGACCTACTATTAAAATTTGACAGTAATCCGTCGTTTTATTATTAAAGCATGTGATGCGGGTAGCAATGTTATTTTTTATCACAAGCCCGTACAAAAAATGCTAATTCAACACATACAAATACCGATTTAGAATAATGTCATAGGGGCATAAAAGGACGGCGCAGGATATAAAAAAACCTCCAAATATAAAAATATTTCCGCGTGACCACTTCAATTTTATGAGCCATTAATCATAAAATATTCCTAAAAAACAAAACGTTGCGAGTGAATTTATGCGTTTCAAAGTCACAAACAGCAGACTGGACGCCCCTACAACCCCCGTGCAACTCAACAACACATCTGCTATTAATTTCCCAAAAAAATTATGCCCGTTTCACGTTTTTTACGCGATTTATTAGGCAAAACTTATTTTGAAGGCGGTTGAAATTTTTTCGACATCGCGTCCTCCTGAGGATTCCTCTATTAGTATAATGCGATGGGTGGCGGTACGGTTTTCGAAATTATCATAAAATTACTAAATGTAGCATAAACGTGGGGTGGGCACAGTCGGCCGCCGTCGTGGATTGAGACTTTATGTAAATTTTAACGACGCTGCGACCATCGGGGCCACCTGTGCGCCTCCCCTCGACCGCGTGCCCCGGGGCACCTGTCGAAAACCTATGTCGTTTTTATTTCAATAAGCCGAGGATTAAATTAGGCATGCGAAGACGTGCCCGCTTCAAATCCCGGAAGAGATTTTCTTCATATTTTTCTTATGACAATCTTAATTTATTGATGTTGTGATTGAACGTGACCTTCTATACTTTTACATCAGTGATATTTGCAGCCGTGTTGGTATGTTTGTGTAAAAGTGATGCTTTCTTGAGGTATACTGCAGTCGATTCCCATTCAGGGTCCGGAATAGTTTCTCTAACAAAGTGCCTATTTCTTTTACGTTAAAAAGTGACATCACTGACAATTTTCCCGTTTGATGTTAAGCGTCACGCCTATACAGTTGCAGTGTTAGCTTCCTCGTTCTGTTTGACACTACACTGCACTCGTAACTCCGAGACGTTATTTTATCTCGTTCACCTTGAAACTTCACTTCATAAAAAATTTCACGCCTCACAGTAGTGTTAGCACACTTTTTCGAAGCACAATATCTGATACAGTGGGTAGTACGCACCAAGACTCTTAAGAGATCTATCACCTATTAAATAATATTTGGTTTCTATTACATGACAACAAAAATGTGGGTTCTTACCTACTCTTTCGGGCAACACTCAATTTTTAAAGATGTAATTATTCAGAAACTTGTTATGTGGGAGATATGTACGCGTATGAATCAGAGTGTTGTAAGCTATTACATATTTTCAAAGGAGATAGTTTTCTTTTTATGTTGTGACATAGTATTGTGATTATAAGAAGTTAATTAAAATGATTCATAAAATTGTTTGTCAAAATGTTCTATGCTTAGTTTATAGCACACCAGTAATGTTATTTTTTATATTATTGTCATGTTAACATACTTAAGATATAAATTAACAACAGATTTTAAAAAGATAATTAATTACCGGTTTTTCATTCCCGGTTTGATTTTGTTTTTTTTTCTACCCTAGTGGTAGGGCATTTCGTTGATGTTCACAAGGCTAGCTGCCACCAAACTCAAGTAGAAAATATGTCGCCAAGCTCTAACGCTGAGTTCCGGCAGCTGTCTTTGAGAGCCAGTAATTCTAGGTTCGCTTGATATATACAGGTGATATAGTGGTCAAACCATAACTTATTTACTATAAATAAAATAAAAACTAAGTAGATTACATGCTAAACTCCATTTGAACATTCTGTTTAAGCTGAACACAAAACAATATCCACTTTACATTTGTTACCATTTCTTATTTAGAATAACGAAAAACAGGAGTAAGACAACTTTATATAAAACTTAATAAAATTTTAAAATTCAACGATGAGTGCAAATTAATGGAAAGAACATTTTGGAGATGGATGTTACGTTTTCCTTAGATTTCTCCTTCATAATTTTACCGATTTAATTACTTTAAGGAATTAAATATTAAGAAAGGGTATAACTAAGCTGCTATCTCTTTATTTTATGTCATCAATTTTTCAAAGTTCTGGTGGTCCTGCGATCGTAGCGGTAAAAGGGGCTTTTTGTGATTTTCTGTGATAATCATTAGATGCTGAAAAAGAGGAGATAACATGTGCGTGTTTAAAGCAGGCATACGCTATGCAAAAAAAAAGATTGCTCCAAAGGCAATATCTTAAACTCTCTGGAAATAGAGGAATATATTTTTAGATTGAATCGCATGCCACCTTTTTTATGCCTTATAAGTTAGCCTTTTACCACTATATCACCTGATGGTAAGCCTTACCTCATTGGTGTGACAGAAACGTCATTAGTAACATACGTGCTCGAATGCAGACTACCACAAGTAAGCAAATGGAAATACGCCGGGTTATATCACATACTGTCTATACTGTAGCCAGTACTCTACTCCCGGTACAGTATTTCCCGCAGACCTGTCAGTCTCGGATAAACAAGCAAATGGACCGAATGGAAGCTTCGGACCCTTCGCTTCCCCTTGACGAATAAGAAAGTTTGTCTTCACCCACAAGGCCTCATTAGGCCTCCGCTTTTGTTTGTTTACCAAATTAGAATCTAGAAAACTTTGATCGTAGTATATAGACAGTGATTAAACTTGACAGGTTGCACAAAATATTTCGCATAAGTAATAAGACATTTGACCCAAGCAAAGGAATCTGACAACGAAAGTGATACTTTTTTAAGGGTCCGTATTAAAAAATAGGACCCTGTTACTAAGCCTCGGTTGTCAGTCTGTACGTCTATCTATCCGAACTTTAAAGGGCTGATTCTTTGGAAAAGAAACAGGTACTGTACTGTTTCAGCCGGATTGTTTGAACCACAACCTGACGTTTGACAATTGACCTAAACGCCGTCATATATTTAATAATTACTTCCTACTACTAAGAACTTCCGCAAAGGCACGCCTGAATCTGAATATATCATAAGTATTAAGCTTTAGATTTGATTTTATGTGCGTATATGTGTGTGTGTGTAAAAATGACTGAGTTCTCGTCCAAAACCCTACTAATATACCTACTTGACTACTGTAGAAAACCACGCCGTAATTTTCACTGTACATTTGTTGTCGGTTCTAATGATACGAATTGAAACTCTGATTTGTTTTCGTTGGACAGTTTCTGTGACATTACTTATTCCAGGAAGTAGGGTAATTCTTCGGCCCCGAACAGTTTGGGTCGTAATTAGTGGTATAAAAGCTCATTCATTTGGTTTGAAGAGTTTCTGTTTGAGGTTTTGTTTGGTTAAAAGATAAATATATTTTTGTTGGAGTATTTAGACTTTTTGTTTTCAGTTTGAAATATTTATATAGCTAGAGTTTCTACTGCTAAGCAATGCTAAAACCCCCAAGGAGAAGGTTATTACATACTATGGTCTTATGGTTTTCCAGTTGATTTCTATGACTAATAAACAGTTATAATAGGGTTTAAAGTGTGAAATTGACGTTTTGTAATAGGTTCTTCAAATGGACATATATCCTTCATGGTTTGAGATTTTTGAGTGAAACTTTTTCACATGGTACCTATGAGATTCGTCTTTTAAAGAATGTACAACATTTGATTATCGACTTTCAGTTGTTTTTTTATTCATCTTAGACAAGAAAAATGGATTCTCCTAAAATTCCAGTGATATTAGAATACGAGTTCCGACGCGGAACTAACGCGGTAGGAACAGAACTTTTTTTTAAATCTCAATTTTTCAATACTAATCGGCAATTTTATACATTAACCCCTAATATAAGGACTAAATTGCACCCCCATCTGTCTTCCTGTGGAAGTTGTAAGTTGGTTGGTCAAAGGGAAAAATCTCACAACGTAGGCAACAGAAGTTTCTCCTGAAGAATTGTTCTCTTACACTGCGACTTACTAACTTTATCCCGTGGGGTGCCGGGTTAGAATGTCACCACTATATTTCTTCCCATATTCGTCGTAAGAGGCGACTATGGAAAACATACTGGAAGGTGGTACCGGAAGCAGCGCCTTCTGAAGAACTGACAACCTAATCTGCGATCCAAGATGCCTGCCAAGCGTGGGGATTATGGCGAATCCCCCAATGGGGGATAACTTGTTAAACAGTGGAGTTTCTGGTTGATGTGATGATAATGGACTGCGATTCCAAACACACCTGCTACGCCTGGAGAATATGGCTAACCACCAATTGAAGCGGGCTTTTGTTCTACTAGGACTACTATCGGCTGTTGATGTATTGTTGATAAAATAAAAGAGTCATAATTCAACCTTATTAGTAAGAAAAAATGTTATGAAAATCACAGAACTGAAATCTTCACCGTTGTCTATCGAGAACATAACTACAACGAACAGACAAGAGAATACTTGGCACCTGCAGATACGTATCACTTGCATGAAACATGGCAATGGCTTCCCGATACATTGTAAATGTGAGCGTTATATTTGAATAAAGGAAAACTTTCGAGACGTCGACTATGTCGCAAATTTTCATGTAAGTTACGAAATGCAATGTTCAATTTAGTTGTGTTTTATTTTACAACGTTTTATTTTTTCTTTGGTGTCAGTGCAGTTTTCATAACTTTTAGCTTTGGAGCGGCTGTTTTGTGGACATGTTTTATTTCTGTGTTCATGTGGATACCTGGATTCAATGACGTCATATAGGCTCTCTTTACTGTACGCGCGCGGGATTGGGTGAGCGCGGGGAGGTGAAGAGGGATGCGAAAGATCCAGCAAGGTGCAGAGTTAATGTTACCGAATTTTAGTTTTAAATTCATGTTCTTAATAACCTCATCTGGCGCGGGCGCATGAAGGTTTGTCGCGCATCATTCGCGGCTTTTCTTGAGTTTTTATGTTGTTCGGCGTGGAGTGATTGTTTTATTTATTACTCAGTGGTTTCCAATTACTAAATTAAACATGTACCCCTACAGCCTACATATCCAGGACTGGACGAGATTGCCTATTGCTAACGGGTCCTTGGCGAAAATAGAAATGAGATGTGTATAGTCGAAAGATTCGCTTTTGATCCCGCCGAGGCGAATATTTTATGCTCAAATTTGTAGATATAATTATTTATTATAACTATAAACAACACTTCAGCTACTACAATGTAGGCATTTACACAACTTACAAGTTTTTGTAGACTTACAAGCAGACAAACTGCTCCAACCCACTACTAGTTGGCAGCGTGCTCAACATGCTGGCAGCATTGCCCCGTTGAATTGTAATGCTGATTTGTTGAGCCGAATAGTTGGCAGTATTTTGATTAAGCGTCGCATCGATAAAGGAAGGCAATTCATATGTTTGGCTTGATATGTTTTATATTGTGAAACATCGTTTGCAATATTTGTTACGAAGTCTTTCAAAGTTTGATCCTTAAGATACAATTTTACTCTTAAAATGTATGTAATTCTCACGTGAATTACTAAATTTATTAATTTAATTTCTTTAGGGTTCCGTATCAGAATTACCTAAGTGTTAAAACATAACCAATACAAAATAAGCCCGTATTACGGCTAAAGGGCAAGTAGCGCTTTTCATAAAAACCTTAGTTTCTTCATATTTTAAATAACAAGTATTCAAACCTGCAAAATTTTGCGTGCATTATCCTGAGCTTTATATTCTTTTTTAGTTTATTTTAGAACTTTTGGTTTATCTATACACTCAATCTAATTAATTGGTATTTAAAATTTGACGAAACTACGTTTATATGTAAAGCGCAACTTGCACATTTCCCTTTAAAACACTTCGCTTACCATCAATCTGTCCGACCTATAAAGGCAATTGTATCTTTTGTAGGTTATACATAACAATCAGTTTGAAATTTGGACAGAATTAGTGTGGTGAATTGTTCAACAAATACATAAATAAAAAAAGTCCCAGACAAGGAACATATTTTTTGCAATACATATATAAACATATATAACAAAGGCTAGAACTCTATTATAAATCAACAAATAACACGAACCGGGTAAATACTTTTTTTTAAATGTTATTGTGACGGAACAAGCTCGAGACCCACCTGATGTAAAGCGGTATAACCTCTCCCTTTAACAGATGGATTTCATCACAAGTCACGAATTGCACTGCGCCCGTCACCTTGAGACAGTTGTTAAGTCTCATGTGCCTGTAATTTCACTGGCGCTCAAGGACTGCTGTCGGATAACACCGTCTTGGTGACAGATTTTCTGCTTGAGGGTGGTAGCTAGCCAGGCGGGCAATCGCAAAATGCCCTTCCACCATGCAAAAAAATTTGGTCGGCCCCTTAGGATCCCGATTTGTATGAGATAATAATTTTATTTTATATTGTACGTTGGTACAAGAATCCTTATTGTGCAAGATCGACTAGCTTTTAGCCAGTTTTATTACAAAGTGCATTTAATACTTAATCAACACACAAAGAACTGTCTGAGCGAGATTCAAACAAAGCTTTTAAAGGTCTAACTAAGGTCATTAAAAGTCGAACAAGTTACGCGGCCACAATATCTGAAACATTGTACCTACGAGTGGTAAAGTAATAGAATACCAGTTACATTATGTTACAACCAAGTAGCGAAAGTACGTCTTATAACTTAGGTACATTATTAGGAAACTTGTCTTTGTCGCTGAAGGAGTTAAGTAACTTTCAAACGCACAAGGGATCCTCAAATTGTACGAGATTTTAGAGGGGTGGCAAAGTAGGGGTAAAGTTTTGACATACATGTCACTATCAGTTGATAACATTCGGGGATGATCTGAATTTATAACGACTTGGGTTGGGTGTATTTAGTAACTGTTAAATCGGTTAATGTGCTCCTATTAACGTCTTAAGGTTTAATCATGTACATTACAGTGCTCACAGAAAGAACATTTAAGTTGCACGTGAAAAATTTTTGTACAAGAAAGCTGACTTTTAGTTTGTTATTGTTTAAACGACAAAAATGCTTTAAAAAATCAGCCTCTACCTAGCTATCACCTACGTAATTTGTAATACATTTATAACATATTTTTGTAACACATTGTTCTAAGACGATTAAAAAGAAAAGCCCCGAGTTTCTAGCCCGTTTTTCTCGCAGTGGCTCTAAAACAATTATTTGCGGAACATGGCAGTGGAATGTAGAATGTTTCAATATTAATTTTTGTAATTGACATTCATAAGAGCGTCATAGAAGCCTTTATTGAATACAAGCTATCCGGCCGCGGCTCCAACCGCGCGTAATTTGGTTAATGGGTTCACCTCTTTCCTCTATGTCCTACCCCGGGTCTCAAATTATTTCCATACCAAATTTCATCCAAATTGATCCAGTAGTTTTTAAGTTTATTCGTTACATATAAAAAATATAAATCTTACCTCTATAGAAATGATTTTGTTTTTGACATTATCATAAGTCAATGAGGGTTTTAGGGTTCCAAGAAAGAAAACGGGATCCTAAGCTGTCCAACCTTTGAGTATACATAATAAGTAGGTTTGACATTTTACTTAATATATTCTTATTGCAGCATATCGTCTTACAAATAATATTAAGACCTTGTTTTTCAATCATCACCTAAAAATATCAGACATAAAATGTTAACCGACAAAATTCCAAAGATGTGAAATTTTCTATTATACAACCAACATTTGTTCCTTTTATATCGATTGTGTATACATATACTCATTATATTAACATTATATTAACTATCAGATTGTGGAAAACCCGGGTATAAGAGGAAAAACAATTCAGGAGAGTTTCCATATGAAAAACGTGTATTTTCAGCATTTCTAATTACTGCTCTGTTGTGAAAAGGTAATACATACAAGCGTCGAACTGATGCAATTGCAGAATTTTTAATTGTTAAGTAGTTTGATTTATTATTTTATGAAGTGGTGAGACGGTCCATTCCTCCTCCTGATAGTAAGCGGTCACGCCTGTGACAACATATACAGTGTCACTGCGCCTTGCTTGACACTGCACCCATCAGGCTACATCAGAGACTTTACTTGTTATGTCTAGTTTGCCCAGTGATTTACTTACTACAAATCCAACACATAAATAGAGTAGTGTTTGCATACTAGTGCTTTGAGGCTGAATATTTGACCCTGCACGACGGTCTCTTTCTTAAGATACCTACCACTTTAATTTGAAGCAGTGATGGCTCAGTGGCTTTGGCTATGGACTGCCGCGCAGCAGGTCCATCGTTCGAATCACGCTGCGGGCTTGAGTTTCACCGCATGGTGGAAGGGCATTTTGCGAATGCCCGCCTGGCTAGCGACCACCCTCAAGTAGAAAATCTGTCGCCACTTAACGGTGTGTTCCGGCAGCTGTCCTTGAGAGCCAGTGAAATTACAGGCACATGAGACTTAACAACCTTAACGGCGCAGTGCAATTCGTGACTTGTAATGAAATGCATCTGCTTTAGGCAGAGGTTAGTCCGCTTAACATCAGATGGGCCTCGAGCTTGATCAGTCTCTATACCATTAAAAAAAAACAGGTAAGGACTCGCACCTGGATTAATGACTGAATGAATTTTAGCATTATATCAATTCTTTTGGAATTTATCAAACCATATTTATTTAATTATCAAAAAGACTCAAAATATATTCTAAGATTGAACTGAACCGCTTCTAGCTTAGTGGAAATGAGTATGGACTGCAGCAAAGAGGATTGTTAGTTCAAATTCTGCTGCAGACTTGCGAGCTGCGGGCTTCTCTGTATGGCCATTCAGTAAAGGCCGTACGTCAGTTGTATTATTAGCTTGATATAGGCATTTTTGATGGCTCTTTCTTCTTTTTCTGATAGTGGCTCTCAAATTACTGTAGGTTGGAGATCAGCTCTGTACATTTGGCTCTGTCTCTCGCGAGGCGAAAAAGGTCTGCTGCTCCCGCAATAACAGTCCACTCCCTGATATTTCTCAGCCAAGACTTGTTTTTGTTGGCAATAGTATCAATTGTCCTTCAGAGACAGATAGTTAAACCAGTACGTACCTAGGACTACATAATCAATCCCTAACAGGTAAATATGTGGTCAAAGTAAACCTAACAGCTAAGAAAAATAGTACTGAGATCTAAAAGTAAACTCATTAGTAGTCCACCACGCAACACAAATTATTAATGAAAACAACATACTTATTCCTAACTTCTACAGCTCAGACTGTAGTCCGACAAGACTTAGTATAGATGTATATTTCCCAGTAAAGGTTGCATAATCAGAATACTCCGCGAGTGTATGCAAGTTGCACGTATCACTTGCTTATTATGCGGAGCTCATTTCGCATGCCTAAAATAGAAATAAGCATCTGGGCTTTAGTTGCGGTACGACCGCTTGGAGTCTGGAATGCAAGGTAGAAGCGCTGGCGGTGTTTTTTTCTTTTTTATGCGATCGTAATGGGACAAGCACTATCTAGCGGTCTACATCTGTTACAACCACTGCTTGTAACAGATGTAGTTCATCTCATATGGCGAAATGTACTGCGCCCATTATCATGTGCTTGGAATTTCAGGGGCTCCCATACCCTTTAAACTAGATCACAGAAATGCAAACATGACCGCTTGGCGACAGAAATATGTATAGTGGCAATACTTATCAAGACGAAATCGCACATAGAGTTCTACAGAAACTCATTTTAGTAAATAATACGGGATAACTCACGTGAATAAGTCAGATAGCTCCGACTATAGTTTCAACCACCTCGGGACGCCCGCGTTGACGTCTCGCTGAACACTAGCGAGACGTCAACGTAGGCGTCCCGAGCTCTCCTTGAAAAAGACTACCAGATGTGGTTGAAACTAAAGTCAGAGCTATCTGACTGATTCACGTGAGTTATCCCGTATTATGTACTGAAACTGTTTTTTTTTATTGTTACATTAAACGCCTATAGTAAAAACTAAACGTCCTAAGGCGTGGTGTTCACGATTCTCCAGCTGTTTTGGTACCATATTCTAATGAGCGATCTAAGTTCCAAGTACCGGCCTCAGATCCAGACTCACGATTGCTACGGAAAATTAAGTTGTCTATCCATTGATTTCTCTGAGAAACAAATTTTCCGTAGCAATCCTGAGTCTGGATCTGAGGCCAGTAGATGGAACTAATGAGTTGTCTGAAACAGGATTTAAACTTTATTCCTCAGCAAACTTTCGCCACTTTACTAACTAATGTTGGATAAAAAAAATATATTAATATGTTACTCGTGCATGCAGTACGCTGGTAGTAGCGTACTGGCTACCACCACTTAAAATATATAAAAATATATTTAGTGACAATTCCACCTAATTTTCCTGCTAAGCCGACGTGTCGCTATAAACGCCACGCAGCCAACTGGAAGAATTTTCAACGCGTTTCTCTGCTACTCGAAGCATACTCAGGAGGTCATGACTCTACGAACGCATGATCATTTCTCGATCGTAAATATTTGTTATTTTATTAGAAGATGCTTCAAAAGCCAGAACTTTAAAGTGTTAGCTAAAGACTTTCTATATAGTTTATACAATTAGATGATAATTTACTAAATGTCCAAACCTACGCTAATGGCAGGATACGAGCCACGAAACCCACGCATTTGGGTGCTTACAACCATAACACTTATATATCGCTTCAACCTATCAATCAAAGCCTTAAATTTTAACTGAATCGAACAGGTTCTATGTAAAGGTGAGGAGATGGCACTCAGCAATAAGAAGAGAAAAAACTTTATCAATGTAACACGCTTTGTTATATTCACTAAAATTGTTTCAGTACGCTTCACTAATCAACTAAGGCATATACTCTAAATGGTATTACAATTTAAAATTATAATTTTCATTTTAAGTCCGCATCATGAGCGAGCCGACACTTAAAAAGATTACATTTTAATATTGGCCGCGCCTGCACTCCAACACTGTATATAAATATAAACATGTATCCAACCACGGAATACAAAAGACTACTTGGAAAGGCTTAGTGAACGGGACGGTGCGGTGATGGTATCGTTGATGATATCAAAATGTATTTTTATTTACACCTGAAGTTTATATATGGCTATCTCTGCTATCATTGCATGTCAGATAAATATGAACTAAATATTATAGATATAATGTTATATATAATTTGATAAACGATGCAATTTCCTCTTTTGTTAAACCTCTACCTTTAAGAGTTTAATGTTTCGAATTTAATATAAACGGAATTCAGGAAAACAAAAAAGTTTGTTGTTACATTTTCTCATAATAACATGGATAGTACAACATTTTGCAAATTATTACATGACCTTGTCACTGCATCGTATTATCAGCTCATATTACGTAAAAATCGTCGTTAACAATAGTTTTTTTTAATACTGCCTTTGCCAACAATCATACTTGATGGTAAGTAAGGATATGGGCAAAGGGAAGGTTGTTAATGTTAAGTGTAACTTATTCCTAGTGCTATACCAACAATACAGCCATTCTAAAATGTTTCATATTCCGTGCTAGTATCTATTAGATGGGCAAATGCACTATACTCGCACAACTACAGTTTCATGCAAAGTTTTAACGGCTTTAGGTAATGTTAGAAACCACAACGTAGAATTTTGTAATGTTCATATCTCTGACTTCTTTATATACGACATTTTTACGGTTAGCTGTTCCAACTTCTCGTTGCCGAATCCGTCATAACTTTATATTTTCTCACCTAAGTTTGTTCGTACACGTTACCATGCAAATCTTGGTATATATAGTATGCCTTTATGTATAGTATGTTTGACAGTTTGATGTTTTAGTTTATCTGTCTTTTTGTTATTCTAGTTTTGTAAGATAAGTATGTACATATAGTATAATGGTTAGGGTATGATAGCTTTTTTATATTAATTATTATTAAGCCTTTGACCGTGACCGTTAGGACGATCTTAGATGTTAAAATTGGCTAAATCTAGAACAGGAATTTGCTCTCAAAGATTACAATTTATCATCTTCGGCGTACTATCAGTTCCTATCAGCAATATAAAAGTATCCCTTTGTCACCTTCTCCAATATCTCAAGACGACACTGAAATAAACCTTATATGAACTTTCATACTTAAGCCGGAACTGATACATATAAAGTATTGAATTAAAATAACGTACGTAGATTTTATTCTACATAATTTCTCAAGCACTATCGCAAGCTAAGCAAATATTTTCTCATTATCTTCATTTATTAAATCGACTTTGTCGCTGAGCGACCATATCATCCTTTATGACACTTACAAAAAAATATTGAACAACATTATTTTAACACACTAAATATTCACCCTTGTTCGAAGATCCAACCCGTCTTTCGCTTCTACGCACTTAACAACTACACATGAAACGCTCTTAGCGCGATATGGAATGATTCGATTAAAGATGAGTCATTAATGTGCGTTTTCAAAAAGTTATTACTGTGATTTATACTCTAACCGTCACTACTCACACTGGTAGTCCGCTAGTGGCACTTACTACTCAGCGCAAAACAATATATAAAATGTTGTCCAGTCAAAATGTTTGTAATAAATTAAAAGTGTTTTTTTTTTAAAGCGGCCGTAGCGAAGTTTCCTAAGCCGTTCTTAACCAAGCAGCAAAGTTAAGCAACGACCGCCGCGGTCATGACATGGATAGGTGAACGCTAGTGACATATCTACTGAGCGCTTCCGTGCTTCGGAGGGCAAGTTAAGCCGTCAGTCCTGGTTGGCTTCTGATGGCAGTCGTTGTAGCAAGATGTTAGGTAATTTTGCAAATGCCCGCTCGGCTAGCTACTACCCTGAAGTAGAAAATCTGTCGCCAAGCACCTAGCGCTGTGTTCCGGCAGCTGTCTCTGATATCCAGTAATTCTAGGTTAGCCTGAAAACATCTTCCACCACATCATCATTTATATATATATAGACTCGAGCGGTGAATGGGAGCATTGATGCATCATAAAGAGGCACCTTAACCTTACTCACTGGGTTGCAAGTCCCAGGCACCTTGACTTGAGCTTCTTCCTCTGCAACGCTATGGACCCGGCACCCGCACGGTGAATCCATGGAATGCTAAGTAAATTCGTCTCATTGTGGACATAGGCTCAACTGTTATATTTAGATTTAATTTATTAACCGGTTCCAGAGCATACATTCAGTAACAGGTATAACGCCAATGCAATGAGTGTACAATTTTCGTGAACAAAAACCACCATATATTTTCGTAAAGTGCTAGTCAGTGCACAGGTGCAGTTCCTATCCCACTTGGAATTAGGAGGCAATATCGTTCAGGTTTTACGATACCTGTCGTTTCGTTGTTTTGTTTAAATTTTCTACGTGTAACAAAGTGTTTTTCTGTATTTTGACGGTAGATGTTTTATGTGAAAGTTATGTAACTCTATTTTGTCTTCTTCTATAAATATGATATAGTTATGTCTTGTCTATTAAACTGATTTTTCTATTATATTATAATCATATTGTTTCGTTTTGACGATACCATTCGATTTTATATGTAGCTTCTTTTTGTATTTTGATTCTACATATTTTTACATCGTGTCTGGCTAGAATGCATGCTTGTGAGAGCGCCTTTTAAAGAAGTGATATCTTGCACTGCCATAAAGACGCCTGCTATGGATCAGTTCCCAGTCAGTTTGTAGTGGAATTAGTTGACGTCAAGCCTCGACAATGACGTGTTGACAATGTGATGGGACTACGGTTGGTTGTTTGAGTATAGCTTTATTAACAGAATCCTACAAATGAATGTAAATAAATATTTTCACAAAAGGATTGAAAAATATGGGTCCATATCTATACAGATCATATATACAGGGTTATTGAAAAAAGACTAAAAACCTCTTAGGGTTGACTTCTGCTAGTCTACATACATTTGAAGATATAATTTTTTTGAGTTTGTTACAAAATACCTAAATTCATCTCAAAATGTTTGTTAACCCTAAGAAGGACTAGCAATAGTCAACCCTAAGAGGTTGTTAGCATTTTTCCAATAACACTGTATATGATATATTACATACATTTGAGTACACGATGCAACTTCTGTTTCTCAGAAAGATCACCTCAGGAAATGCCACCACATCAGTTTCAAGAGATATCTTGTTATGAACCTCGAACGGCATTATTTGTGCATATACATTTTATCAGAATCGATTCGGTAGTTTGCACGTAATGTACATACAAACATACTGTAACCGATCTAAAAATATCGGTTAACTTAATAATTAAAAATTTCACTAAATACTAATTTAAATCAGCGCGCCATCTGTAGGCAAACGACCAAACGTCTATCTAAATTCCATGTGAATTTAGAAAGAACCTAGGTTAACCTTAACTACCGCGCGCTGAGGTAGTTCAGCGACTCACCAATAGAGGTCGCGCATAACAATCACAACGTTAAGTCTAGTAGCAACACTCTTCTTCTTCTTCCTTCACTCCATTCAATTCGACTATTGACAGTTAAAACAAATGTCAATCCAGTCTGTCAGAAAATACCATGATGGTGGTTTTTGAGTTCCGCTAGAGGAACGTTGCATTTTAAATATTTTCAAAATCAAGTGCAGTCATTGGCTTTGCGACGACAACGGTTTTGGAGGCTTTTTCGTTACCATATATGGTAATGAAATTCGCCCCCGACATCCGCCCAACTTGATGTCTTTCCTCAACGAGGAATCGCGATCACTTTGACCCCAGCCATCCTCTGTGCAACTACTACTAAAGACTCAGTTTAACTACATCTACAAATCCTAAACTACTTACAAGCCCCAAAATCTGGGTAAGTTTGTGTTTTAAAGTGAAAGTGTACTTGACCACCCCATTAAAAACTAACCTAAAAACCTTTGGTATGTACTCTCATCGTAATTGCTGTATTTAATTATGTGTAACTCTCTTGTTGAATTTATGTGTTTTTATGTTGCTTCACAACATTCTAATCTGTTCTCTATTTTACGCCCTTCTGGCAAACTTTAAAGGGTGTTGCTGGTAGCTCGCAATTCACGAGGTACCTAGGCTAGTCCCTTTTTTGCTCGGTAGTGAACGGACCTCGTGGATTGTGAGCATCTTTGCCGGCAACATACCTACTTGCGCCCTTCTGGCATTCTGAGCGGCTGGTGGTTCGCCTTCGCTTAGGGCCTAGCTAGTCCCTTTTGCTCGGTAGCGGAAGCCTTAGCGGAGGCGAATTCTTCACCAGCAGCATCTACCTCTTTGGCCCTTATGGCATACCTCTTGTTTGCTGGCGGGCCACATCCCTAAAGGCCCTCTGCGAGTCCCTAATATGCTCAGTAGCAGAGGGACAGTGGACCCACCAGCTCAACACCGTACTAGGACCCATCATAACCGGAGCACATGTGCCTTCCAGGGTTCAAGTACAAGGCTGAACTACCAGTACGAGACGGAGAACTTTCCGTACGAAGCTACACACTACTTCTGAACTCCGGCCGTCCTCTGACCTCCAGCACCGACCGCGGCCAAACGTCTCTACAGCATCTAGCTGGGACATTCTACCGGCGCGGCGGTGTGGAGCCGAGCCCTGCACGGCAGACCTGCTGCTGAGCATCAACTCGGATACTAGCGGACCGGAGCTAAGTCCTTAAACAAGGAAGCTTGCCAAATTGATAAACCTGTCTGAGATCCACGACCCTTTCTATTCATTATACTTATATTCTAATCTCTCTCTTGTTTCTTTTTCTATGCTCCCTACTACCAACCTTAGGTAGGCAGGTGACAATACACACAGACAGAAGTTTTTTGAAAGAGAAGTTTTTCAAAAATGCTATATTCGTGACCAGTAGGTTATTTTAAGTCTCTTAAGCCATATGATTTCATGTTTTCGCGAAAACCTAAGACAACATATGTTTTTAATTTATATACCATGTCCTGACATTTTGCATTCTACTACACTAAACAATATAAAAGATATAGATTAGTTTTGTATAAACCTATAACTAAAACAAAAGCATTTAAATACCAAAAAGCAATCACAGTATAACAGGCAGCCCAAATGATTTGATCAGCCTACAAGTTGTATACCCAAAGAACATACTCGAAAGTTACACCATCCGCGATCCAAAAAAAATGTAGTCTCATGCTTTGTATCAGCAACAATACAATCGAGTTGTATTAGGTATATACATGACAATTTAATTACCTTCCATGACCTGTCATGTTAGGCGATAACATTTCATTAGAGAAGCTTTGTTGCCGGCATGTCTTAAATTGTTGTCAACGTAATTAGATACATGCTTGATTGACGTCTTTTTTGATTGACGACGCTTGGAATCGTTTGGATTGTGAATATAATTGTTATTCCACTTATACCTACTTAGATATGTTTGTTGAAAAAAGGTTGAGAGCAAGCAGCAGCAAGAACGGAAAAGCCGAAGAATTAAATGATTTTTTCGTAAATTTGTCATTTTCTAATGTAATCCGCAGATTTTTTTTTATGTTTTTCTGCATATAACAAATGCATTTCGTCACAAGTCACGAATTGCACTGCGCCCATCACCTTGAGACATAGTTGTTAAGTTTCAAGTGCCTGTAATTTCACTGGCTCTCAAGGACTATTGCCGGAACACACCATTAGGTGCTTGGCGATAGGTTTTCTACTTGAGGGTGGTAGCTAGCCAGGCGGGCAAAAGCCCTTCCACTTTGCGGTGAAGCTCAAGCCGGCGGTGGGGATCGTACCAGGGTACTGCGGCGCGGCAGTCCATAGCTATTACCGCTCGGCCATCATTGCTTCAATCCTTCGAGTTATAAGCTTAAGAATCTTTTCTGCATGTATGTTTAGCGAAATATATAAGTTGTCCATACCTGGAAAGCGTATTCTAGGTGACATAGGTACCGTATAGAATTTTGAATGTTTTTGTTTTTAACGGAGTGTTCGACCCCACTTTACGTGAGATAAAGTCAAGGTTCTTCTGATTCTAATTAATCTTCTGAGCAAGAATATACTCAGTCTCTAACTCGCTGATGTATAATGAATAGATTCAGGCGTTACTTTGCCGAAATCCATATTTAATAATAACAAATATCTTTAAAATATTTTAAGAAAACATCAAATTAATATTTTAATAAAACATTAAATTGATGTTTTCTTAAAATGATTCCGCCTAATTTTAAGAAAAAAATCTCGATCGTGCGCTCGTAGAGTCTAGATCTCCTGAGGATGCTTCGTGTAGAAGCGACACGCGTCGAAAATTCTTACGGTTTGGCTGCGTGGCGTCTGTGACGTCTCGTTGGCTTTACAGGAAAATTAAGCGGAATTGTCACTAGATATATTTTTCAAGTGTTTTATTAAAATATGAATTTAATGTTATCTTAAAATAATTTAAAAATATTTGTTATTATTTCTGATGTATGTCGAGTCATTACTAATTAGAGGAGCGAAAGCCAATAGATGCCGTTTTGATCAAAAATTAAGCCTTGGTAGGGAGATCCTGTACATTTTGAACTATTGAAGAATACCTGGTTGGTAAAACAGATACGATTATGCGTGTCGGGCTATTTCGTGAGCTACGCCGCTGGCTAACTATGGTGTCATCATTTTGGAACACCTTGGAGTATTAATGTATGGTATGTGTATAATAGTGACAAGGAAGCCTTTAACTTTTTTCAGTTATGTGGTCTAATAATCTATTCTTCTAAAACTGCTGCGGTAAAACACTCTTGATGTGCTTTGAGATATGCGCTATTTTCAAAAGAGCACCATGCACTAAGTAAAAAATCATGCAGTTAAATGACATCAATGTTCCGAGAGAGAGAGAGAAAGTAAGAGTTATGATAAATTGTATGAAAAAAATTGTAATACAATCAGAACATTTGTTGCTTTACGTCAAAACCGTGTATATTTTATATCACATTAGAAATACATTTATCTTTCTCGAATAAAATAGAGGTGCTGTCATTGATCATTATTTGAATTTGGAAAAGGGTATTTTCGGTATCGGAATTAAAGAAATAAAGCATTTGTTTATTACAAAGTTTTTTAAAAGTTTGTAGTAGCTGTAGCAATATTAAGCAGTTTAAAATAAAGCAAGTATTAAAAATAGATTTTAAGTTTATGATTCGTTGGTACTCGTCGAAATTTTGTTTCACATTCAACAAAAATACATTACGTTAACTGGTGGCAGGCCGGTAGGTCACTAATGGGAAATCAGAACTGTATGTCAAAGTCAAAAACAGTGAAGCTGCTAAAAACAGTGAAGAGATTCAATAACTTTTTAAATCCAATAGGGTAAATACTTGCAGGTAAAACGACTTACAGTCAATGTTTTTCCTATGGTAGAGATTTCGTATCACAAAAAAAATACAAAATATTTTTTTGGAATTGTGTTATTCATAGTGGTTTCATTGACAGTCCCTGCCAGTGACACTGGGTTAGAAAAGTATGAACACTTAATAAAAAAAAACGAATAGTACACACAGCAGTCAACGCTTTGTGCACAAACACAAACTCGCGCGTCATTTGTTTCCAATACTCGTCCAATCGTACCCGACCATTTTTTTTTTTTTTTTTTTTTTTTTTTTTTTTAATGTTATTGTGACGGAACAAGCTCGAGGCCCACCTGATGTTAAGTGGACTAACCTCTGCCTATAACAGTTGCAATTCATGACAACTCACGAATTGCACTGCGCCCGTCACATTGAGACATAGTTGTTAAGTCTCATTGTGCCTGTAATTTCACTGGCTCTCAAGGACTACTGTCGGAACACACCTTTCGGTGCTTGGCGACAGACTTTCTACTTGAGGGTGGTCGCTAGCCAGGCGGGCATTCGCAAAATGCCCTTCCACCATGCGGTGAAGCTCAAGCTCTGGGCGGGATTCGAACCATGGACCTGCTGCGCGGCAGTCCATAGCCAATGCCACTGAGCCATCACTGCTTCTGCATTTGTAAAGGAATAGATATAAATTGGCGGTTGCAACAAATATGAATCGTGCCGTTGTAGTGAAGGAGCTACCGGTTGTTTCGTTTTTATACTAAATACGTTTTTATTGATTTCATTTGTAACGCATAATTTTCAGTATTTGGTCATTAAATTGAAATAATGAATTAAATTGAATAATTGAAATGCCTGTGCTCGGTAGCTAGAACTAGGCTCGCGACATATTACAAGTGACTAGAACATGATAAATGACCTTGATCTCCAATTACAGGACTCTTTTTGTCTAAAACTGTGGTCCCAATTGCGACCCACTATTCGAATTTACATATATGTAAATCATAATGTTTATAATTTTTTTTTTTTTATAAAGTTTTCTTTAAAAAATATTTAAATCTTTTCTGATGTTTCTTTAATTGTGACTGGGCGCGTATACATCTATTCAGGTCTGAGCGTTTAACAGTGGTGGAAGGGCATTTTGCGAATGCCCGCCTGGCTAGCGACCACCCTCAAGTAGAAAGTCTGTCGCCAAGCACCGAAAGGTGTGTTCCGGCAGTAGTCCTTGAGAGCCAGTGAAATTACAGGCACAATGAGACTTAACAACTATGTCTCAATGTGACGGGCGCAGTGCAATTCGTGAGTTGTCATGAATTGCAACTGTTATAGGCAGAGGTTTGTCCACTTAACATCAAGTGGGCCTCGAGCTTGTTCTATCACAATAACATAAAAAAAAAAAAAAAAAAAAAAAAAAAAAAAAAAAAACAGTATAGCCTGTTCCAAAATATTCAAAAATAATTTCGTTGAAACAATTAGTTTTCGTTTACCATACAATCAATCACAAAACTTAATCGTATATTTTGAAACCAAATAAAACAAAAAGGAAACTGTTCTATATTCGAATATTTAAATAAGCTGCATATTGAGGTCTTTTTTAGAAGAATAAGCCAGTTGCTTTCAGAATAGACAATATTCAGAACGGCCAACAGCTCGCCGACTACACCGCCGTTAGTCTCGCATCGGTAGTACTACCGCAGGATTCTGCCCTATCAATGGCGTACATGTGATTTCACTCAATTTTTGAATCTGACGCGCCCTCATGCAAGGGGATGGACGCATTACTCAAATCACAGCTTACGGGTTGAAGTTTGTATGTAGGTATTTGGTATCAATAAAAGTTTTTTGCTGCTTCGTTGATTGCAACCGCTGTTTTAGTATGATAGGGATTTAAATCATTATGTAGCCTTCATCAGTTATCTAATTATAATATTATTGTGAGTAATTTACGATGTTACTGATGATTACAAGTTTAATACTAAGTATATGTAATATCAAGTGTACTGTCAGGTACAAAATATCATCTTTTGATCACAATAACGATGTGTTAAAAGCTTTTTGCTGCTTCGTTGATTGCAACCGCTGTTTTAGTATGATAGAGATTTAAAGCATTATGTAGCCTTCATCATTTATCTAATTATAATAATATTGCAAGTAAATTACTATGTTACTGATGATTACAAGTTTAATACTATGTATATGTAATATCAAGTGTACTGTCAGGTACAAAATATCATATTTTGATCACAATCCGGTAAAGTTGGTAAAAACTAATTTGTATACTACCTAATTTCATAAATAATCGTTCGAAAAAGAACTGAGCGGTGAAAATAAACCCACATACAAATAGTATTATTATATTTTTTTACGGTATGCTTTTGTCAACAAATCACTGCAAATAATAAACATCAATATAAAAACATACTATACTCTAATCCACTACCAGTTGGCAGCGCCTCAGCATCCTGGCAGCATTGCCCGTTGGAATGCATTGCATATATCAACCCCGTTGAGCCAAAATAATATAAAATTTAAAAATTTTTAGTCTGCATATGATTAAGTAAATTAAACAATAATGATCTGCGCAGGTTTACGTCAATATATATGTGAATGCACAATATTAGTAACCACAAAAGCTTAACGCCCTATCATAAGAACGCATCCCATATGAAAATGTTAATGAAACCAATTTCACAATAGTATCAAGATGGTTCAGTCCAGCTAACCCACAACTATCTCTGTTTTGACAGCAGGCAGTATACAAAAGGACCTGGCGAGTATCAATTCGGTCCCCTACGAAGGATGAATGATATATTTTCAATTTTTAGCGTCCCATTAGTCTGAGTTTTCAGCTTTATAGCGGGATTTATCTCCGGCGCGGCTCCCTTTAATGTTTGAAATGGAAATGTTCCCTAACTATTATTAATATTTAAGATTTATGTATTGACAATGTATGAAATAATTGCATTTTACCAAGTAGGCCTAATGCAACAGTACAATTGTTAGTAGTATTACAAAGAAATCAAGGATACTCCAGGAGTTATTCAATGTATACAATGATTTAACTGATTTAATTTGATCTGAAACTTTATTTATATTTTAAAATATAATTTTTATTTACGAGAAAATATAGAAAATTGGCAATGTTGATATTGCGTTATATTATATATATAATATATAATGTGGACTGTTGACATTTAAGGCAAAGAATCTATGTCAAAGAACGATACTTTTTACTTTTCTCGTTCAATCTTCCTACAAAGAATCCCATGTTTTAAATCGAAAATTTGCAAAAGTACATAAAAAAATACTGTACATACTTTATGTCAGAGCGATAAAACGTGTGAAGGGTCAAAGCGACCGACGATATATCATAAAATTATATGAAAGTCAAGAGCAGGGAAAGTGTGAGGTGAACAGGGCAAACCGAAATTTATTGCGGTCTGCTTTCGATACCTATTGTTGAGAGCCCATTTTATGATTTTAAAAATAGAATTATGAAAATAACAGCACTTATCGTTGCATCGCGCAGACAATGGGAGCATATAGTCCATAAAATGATAATATAGCTTGTAATACAATATTTATTTCATACTAAAATACTGGATTGAGAGTACCTTGCCTATTTCAATATATTTTTACTATCTTGATTGAAATTTTATTTATGGGTTCAAATAACTTATTTTATAAGGGTCGACTGTAAATGTATGCCAGTTTCAACCATATAAAGTTGCTTAATAATTTATTGTCTCGCAAATTTAAGTTAAACTATCTATATAAATGGAGATTTATAAGAAAAAACTACACATTAACCACTTGGCGAAGTGCATTGAAATAATTCGAGAATATTTTTAATATACTTCTAAAATATGGACGGGAAGTACTTTAAACGTTGAAGACAAGACATTTCCCTGACAGAAGACTTCATTCCAATTTTTAAAATATGTTAGACTGCATTCAGGGATTTTTTTAAATATTGTCTTCCTGAAACGAGAATCAAACCTCCGTAAATAAAAAAAAAGAAAGAGTATATTTTATGACATCAGTTCAAAGGGCTAATCATAAGGATTGCTTCTTCCTATATAACATAACATCAATTTATGAAGATCACGAAATTCAAAATTTTGTTTAAAGTATTTGCCGGAAAATGGATAACAGACTGTTTTATGATTTACAGTGCTTTGTACAGCTGACATTACCATTTCAAAGTATTAAGTAACCAGTATATACTCTTAAAATTCAGCAACATATTTTTGAACATTTAATAAATTATGTTTGTAAGTTTTCGTTCAACGCAATTATATTATGTGACATTCCACGGTCTTCCTTTTATTAACTGACTTCAAAAAAGGAGGGACTTCATTCGAAAAATAATCCTCATGACCGTTTTCATAAAATACATGTATATATTTTTCTTCATATTACGGGCGGGTTCAATTGTCGATATACGCAGGCAATTAAAAAAAATCTGTAAATGCAGATTTCCGTATGTTTAAAAATTCATTGAAGTCTACTTTCAGGCGAATGTCCTATCTTCAATATTTAATGTAGCTACTTCCTCACCGTGTGGCATACCCGTGGAATAACCTGAATACTCTTTACGTTTAGACTTATGGACTAATTTGTGTGGTGTATTGTTTTAAATAATAATTTAGTGTTTGAATCAAAACCAAAAAAAAATATTATATTGATTTAAAAATTCATATTAATTTAAATTCATTGATATTTATATATTAAGTTATGACATATTTTCAAACTATTAAGTTTGTTATTAATAATGTTTTGCGAAAATCACACAATAATAACATGCAACTCAAATTTATTAGGGCTTACATAAGCATAACGCAAAATTTAACGTATTAGTACTTAATGCTATTTTGACCGAAATTCAGTTATTATAAAGATTTTAATTATATGTATGTGGTAAAAACTACATACACTTTACCTGCTTGTTACACAGTGTGCCAGCACGTGTAAGATTTTTACTGTTATTCATTTACATCACTGTCATTCTGTTCATTGTGCAACATCTTCAGCAAGTTCAAGTCTACGGCATCATTACTAGTTGAGCATAATTTTCAGAAAACAGATACATATGTACTATATCTGTTTTCTGAATACTGCCGCGGCGTCAAGTATACCTTTACATTTGTACGTGAAGTTCTCCGAACGGGTTTACGAAGTTGTTCGGCAAGAAATTTCTTTTCTGACGCCGGGGAAAAATCTACGTTCGTCTTATAGCATCATTTGAAGTCAGTCTCCGTGAAATTTTGTCGCGGTACATCGTAGCTTCAGAGTCGTATACTTGAGACTGCATCCTAACTAACTGCATGCAGAATGGGGACTTAGCAACGTCTCGGTGAACATGGTGGGTGAAATAGAATTTTTATGGTGTCTTGTATAATGAAAAAATCTAAGCTAAATAAAAATGAGTCCTTTTTTTTTGAAAATATTAAAATCTATTCTATGCATATTTTTATTTTTTGTTGTTAAGTATCATCCTCATGAAATTATAAAATAGATTCATATGGTGTCTTGTATAATGAAAAAAAAAATAAGTTTAATAATAATGTGAAAAGATACTAAAATCAATTCTATGCTTATATAGCTTTTTTGTTATGTATTTTACTTGAAATCATGATTTTCGAACCTGTTTATTAGATGAAAATATATCAACACAATATTAGTTACCAGCATTTCATTACAATACAATACAATTTCATCAACTGAAAATGCAGTTATCGATCGAGGATACCTTGAAAAATTTTTGAACTGCTAAGTTTTGGCTAAATATTAATACATTTTGTAGGTAATATATAACTCATATATTACACATATTTTGGTCGAAAATCAAAAGATATCATAAATAGTAATGAAGCTGAGTTGAATATACATTTGAGAAATATACACTCTAGCGGGAGGTCTTAGGCTTCGGGTTAGAAAACAAAAATCAAAATGTAACTATCGTTATTTTTTTCAGTTGATAGTCCATAGAGTTACCTTGAACCAAATGTCTGAAGTAATGTGATACAGCAAAACTATTAATAGGGTTATTTTTTGTAATATTAAACCGTTTTCTCTTGTCTTAAGGGCACACAGAATAAAAAAAATTAAGTCGATAGATAAAAATATTTTGTATATTTCCCGCCCCGTTCAGCATCTTTGATCACATCGTCACTTCCTAACTGGTGAGGTGAGAAAGTGGTGAAATGCTTACCTAAAACCTTAAACAAAAACATCATCATTGAACTCTATTAAAAAAATAAATGTATAATCTAAAAGTTACTGTAAAATAGAATTTACTTTGTTCTCTGTTCTAAGTTGTGATAGCCAACTATAATAAAAATAATTTTGTTCTGTCTTCATTAAACAGATGAAAACAATGTATAAAAATAAAATTGTTTATATGATGAGAAGCATATGTGTTATGGCGTGGTAAGAGTTAAGAATAGAGTGTACATAGCGTTTCGATAATGTAATTGCGTCATATCTTAAACAACTAGTTTTCAAACTCTGTGAAACTTTCGTTGTATATCCCTGAGCTTAATATCTATGCTTATGGTTTGCCAGTTTTTTAGATTTATAATTTATACAACCCCTAAACGTGAATATAATTATTCCCATAAAAAACACTTTCTATACGTATGTTTTTGAAAACACTTAGCATAGATATTAGGCTCAAGAGCATGAATACAACATTTAACTGAGTTTGAACCCTTGTATTTAAGATATGGAAAACTACCTTTGTATGGAAAGCGCTTTGAAGACATCAGCCATAAGAAATAAAACTTCTTTGAATGGGTGTGCTTAGTAAAAAGAAAACAACTATTAAAACTATATATTATATTATCGGCACTGTAACTGTTTCATGATGTCCATAATTCAAGTCAAAAATATATTACAGCGTCAAAAAGTGAACGCATAATATAAACTTAACCAATAAGTCTATCTTGGCGACATACCGCGTGCATTGAATGCGAGTCGTTATCTCTTGAAGACTCGAGCTGATCCCAACATGAGCCTTGGACTAGGGCTAGATGCAACAGATCTTCCGTACCAACAGGTTCCTTGACATGTTTGTCATAAACAAGAGTTTTTAAAACGAGCAATTTTCAAAACAATATAAGTGGTTGCTTAGATTCATCGATAAGAAAGATACAGACGCTCTCATATCACGATAATATAATGTCGAGAACGTTTAACACAAGCATATAAAGCAAACAGCTACATTTCCATTGTATATGATACGTTTCAAACACAAAGATAGGAATACAAGCAGGCAGTAGACGCAGATACGCACACTACTGAAAGGCAGAAGACGTGGTTTGATTTGACATTGCCATGTTTGAAGTACGTGTGCAGTTTCTCCCGATTTTATAAGTTCCATGCTTAGATTGATTCATTTCCATTGTAAGCTCCAATAATAAGTCTAAGAATAAAACATATGCGTAATGCACAGTCCATTTATATGTAAATTTGTCGCTGGTTTACACAGTGCTGGTATTTTTTTTATAACTAGCCTAGCCATTGACGATTACCACAACTTGTCAAAATATACTGATCAGACTAACTGAATAATGGACAACTACCGAAACACACCGTTAGGAGCTTGATGAAAGATTTTACATCGGTGGATTTAGCTAGCCAGGACGGCATTCGCAAAATATCACTTTTCAAAATATTAATTTTATTATCTTTGTTCTGAAACAAATCTTACAACAAGAAAGCGACTATATAAATAAAGTCGTTCTTTTTGTCAAGAAATCATTAAGGGCATGATGCTTATTCAATACGCAAAGTAAATGTCTGCTAAATACAAACAAACACTAATCAAAAACAAATGCAAACACATTTCATTTTATATATAAAAAAAGTAAATACTTTTGTGACAATAGTTTTGTAAAATTTACTTGATTTAACTTGCTATTTTTTATATAGAAAATATAAAAAATAGCAATTTTGTTGTTTAAACTTACCATTTAAACATTACTCGAACACATTTCTATATCGTCATTTGTTTTGTTAGAGTAAACATAAGATAAGTCTAGACCAAATTAGTCGGTAGACCACATGCATAGACTAAGGGTAGAAAAGCATTTCTAAGGTTTATTGGTATTAGCAGTACGTAGGTACATCATCTAAAATTTAACCACAAGTAATATGGCTGTCATGAACAGTTGTTAAACAGTTTAAAGTTATAATACAGATACTCACATATAAAACCCAATCCTTGGGGCTATGGGCGTTCGTTCCGCAGACATACAACCGACCTCCATCGCCCATCGGCTGAATAACTCTGATATGATTTCGGCAATCAAAATGCTGAAACAAAGAAAACCATTACTGAAAACATTATACCTGACTCAATTTAAAAATCACTGAAAATGAAGGTTAAAACATCGCTTTTAAAAACAATAAAAAATATCCACAAAGCACCCAATTAATTTTCCGCGAAGCATTCATACACGATTCGAACAGCGGCAATTGACTCAGAGGAGTTTCCGAAAATAAAATCGTTCTTCATTATCGACAAAAAATAAACTGACACGAATTCAAAGTGAGCACCTCGGTGAGCGGGATGGAACGGCGAGCATATTTCGTACCTCGGGCGAAATTCATTGCAAATAATAGTGTTTCAAAAGTACGCAGGGCATCTAGGTACGGGTATGTACCTAGGATATGTATGAGTGCTCGCAGGCAGTGATTATGCAAATTTGCGTTCGGCATAAATATTAAACGGGACATTAATATTCCGAACGACAGAAATATGCATTGCTCGCTTAACTGGGTAAAACAGTGCTTTATTGGTCCATTTCAGTTCATTAAAGTTCCATTAAAAAATAATAAAGTTTGTTGTGCCATTTTGAAATGAGCTTTTAGCACCATTTAGACCGTTATTAATTACAAAATATTTTTGTTTTGGATAAAATGATATACTATTGACATTTAAATTTTAATGAGAGTGATTTATCAAAACTCACTCCTACTCCAATTTAAAAACTGTAATTGGAGCCGCAGTCATAATTGTACCTGAATTTTATTTATTATGTAAAATTTTAATTTGAATGTAATTTATTAACCGCTTTGAATTTCGAATAGCAAATATGTGCTCATGGAATATGTATTATTTTTTTATATGTACCGAATAGCACAACAATAGATTACTTTTAAATATTAATATTTAAATTATTGGACATCGAAGACTAGAAACGTAAATGTTTCAATTTCTTTTGATTTTTCCGTATCGTAGAAACGTTCATACATACTAGAGTCACCCTTGGTACGAATATAGTCTATATTTAAAGAAAAAATCAGTCCGTGTGCCAGTAAGACCTGCGGTAATATACCCAAACTGAATGAAAAAAAAACGATGTTGCCTTAGGATGGCAGTTATTGTAGCATGGTGGTTGGGCCTGTGTAGCAACTTTGCATTTGGGCAGTTTTATTTATTTATACACACCCAAAACGAACAGGTTTTGGGAATTTCAAACGTCATTCCAAGACCTTAATTTCTTTTTCTCGTTTGCCCAGTAGTGCCACTTGCTTCAGGACTCTTTAAGCTTAATTACAGTTCTATACATAAAGATGTGCACTGTCACCGCAGTGGTACTTACCTAGACAAACTTTTGCTAAAGAGACCTACGAGTACTATCTGGTAAACTATAATATAATATACTATCAGTAGTCAACCCGCATTAGATTTAAAGATATTTAACTAATCAACCATTTGACAGATAAATATCATAGTAAATCCAGAATAGTAGTTTGACTAGAGACTCGTAAGAGTTTTAAATGCCTTCTCTAGTAGGAATACGCAGGTTGTGCATATTTCAAAATTTTATAGCTATCTATGCAATAAGCTATGGTATACCAATAATTTCCAAGCTACCTACAAACACCACTTTCATGATTGTAAATAATTATCTACTTTTTATGTTCTTGTGTCGGAACAACCACGAGACCCACCAGATGTTAAGCGGTAACCACTACCAATAACATCACAAATGACAAACTGCACTGCGCCCGTTACCCTGAGACATACAGTTGTGTTGAGTCTCTGGTGCCTGTAATTTTACATTATGCTCTACCACTATGCTATACCGTCTGCCATCCTAAGACAACAACCGGGACCGACGGTTTATCGTGCCCTCCGAAGCACTAAAGCGCTCAGTAGTAATGTCACTAGTGATCAGTCATGAGCGCGGTGGACGTTGCTTAAGTTTAGCTGATCGGTTAAGAAGGCTGAGTAAATTAACCTAAGAGCGTTTAAAAAAAACTACGTTTCGAGCGCTTTTTGTCAAACAACAAATGTACGAAATACCGATATTTCATAAATATACACGTAACATGTGGCTTTTCACAAAGTTTCACTTCTGGCACAACTGAAAGCGGACATTTTAACGATAGATTGGTATGCGGTCCCCGTGGTCAGACCTGAGGTTGAAACTAATTTTCTCTACGTCACAGCGACCTCACACGAGAGTTGTTTCGATATTTCATCGGATTTTATAATAGAAATCATAAACACAATATATTATTTTTCTCGATGTCATTTAAATTAAGTATTCAGGAATTGGGACACGTTTATTCTTATTTTAAGGAATTGGGACACGTTTAAAAATTAAATTACCCTTTTGTTTGACACAAATTCTATTGTTCAAAATTCTTATATGTATTCTTTCTAAAGTTCTTTACAAAAAAATCAAAGTAACAAGAGAGACAATTTTTGTACCTATTTCAATTTTGAGATGTTTTTTTACAAAAAATGGGAAAACATTAAATATTTATAAACAATACATCCATTCCATAAAATATCCTATTCCTTTGGTTTCATAGAGACAGCAGAAATGTAAACTTATATTTGGAAAATAATGAAATGTTATGTCTAACGGTTATAAGCCAAAGTTGCCGGTTTTTCGTAACTTGAATAAGGAGTAATTCTAAATATTCGAACACCAGGTACTTGCATCAAAAAACCGATTTTAAGTTTAATAATAAAACTATTTTCAGATACAGACTATGTCAACATAAATGCCCGCCTGGCTATCTAACACCCTCAAGTAGTAAATCTGTCGCCAAGTACTTAACAGTGTGTATCGGCAGCAGTCCGTAAAATTACAGGCACATAAGACTTAACACCTGTATGTCTCAAGGTGACGGGTGCAATCCGTGACTTGCGTCGAAATGCATTTGTTATAGGCAGAGGTTTGTTCCGTCACAATAACATAAAATTAAAAAAAGTTTTTAGTGCAACAATCTTCAATTTTTTTTTATTTTTACGTATTAGATAATTTCCCCATAATTATGATTATGTCCCTAAGTCAGTTTCAATCAATCCATCATTTGTTTACAAAAATACAAAACATTCAAAATTATTACAATAAAATTTTCTCAGTAACCGGAACATAAATTTTTCGTGTGTAACATTTAAGAAAATTATACTTTCAGATATAGAATAACATAATTATCTACAATTCTACTCTTACAATTAACATGAGTTGTGAAGAATCGACAATGTTAGTACAGGCGAGCGTTTTGTTTGTTCATTGATAAAAAGTTATTACTTGGAATATTCAGTCAAAACATAAGTTTTACTCTCTGTTTCCACAGAAGATAATAGCGATAATTATGTATTACAAGTTTGGAAATCTTTGTGTGTGATATTTTTTATAGGTACGAGTTAGATGTATAATGTTTAAGGATACGACCGCAGTTTCATCTGGTCAACGGTATGACATGTTTCTGTTTTATAAAATACGTAACATTGCGCTTGAAAACTCCCAGATTTTAATTATTATACATATTTATTGATTAATATTAATCAGTTTTATTTCTTTTTAGTATCGATAGCATTTTCGTAGTAGCTCCCAAACGACTAAGCCGATTTTAATGTATTTTTTTCATGACTGCATGTATATAAAAAATCGTTCTTTGGCTAAGATCTGATCGGTCTAAGCTCAAACCTGAAGTTTAAGCTTAGTTTATGCTCCGCACCACGCAAAGTTTAAGACTAAATGCGGGTGAATATCATAGCGAGATGTTTCTGTGAAACGGTTTTTTTTAATATAAATATTTAATTATCAATACGACTGTTATTCTGTAGAATGTAGTATTTCTGATAGAATTTTAAAAGGTTTCGTAAGAACAGAATAAATAAATGAATAAATAAAAAACGGAGCCTTAATGTAACTTTTCTATCTACCTGTAACAAGCCCTAATTCTCAAACGGAATGAGTTTTAGATCTGAAAATAAGATATTTTGTACTGAATGTTGACCCAAAATGAAAGATTTAAAAAAATAAATTCAATAAAATATTTTTCAGATATTTCAGGTACATTCGGTACATTATTTTTATACATAACCTTGCAAACAATTTGCATATAATAAGTGATGGATGACTAAAGTGATTTATGATTATTTTGTATAAGTATTTCATTATATTGTTTTATTAGATACTATTAATTGTGTCGTGTAAGTGACTTTGTCTTATTTGAAAATAAACTTCTTTATACATATGATGCCACTTTGAACCAATGCCTGTACTATTCCTAATAGTACAGGTGGCCACAATTCCTGCAGCCGAAGGCAAGCGTCTCGGGAATTGCAGTGGAAGATGGTACTCTTCAGATGACGCCGCTACCAACCAACTGGTTTTTGTCCATTCGCTTTTGTCGCCTCTTCCGTCTTTAGAAGAAATATATGACTGTGGGGTGCCGGGTATCAAATTGCATGCCCCCAATTTGATACCCGGCACCCCACAGTGAACCAAAATAAAAAATAAAAAACATTTTGTTTTTCATTGCTCTTTACTACTACTTGTGTACCTAATGGAGGCCGGACTCGCACTGGGCCGTTTTTTTATATTAATCCTTTTTCCTTTATATTTTTCTCTTATAATCGTTTCCTTCCAATGACTCTCAAGTTTTGTTTGAAAACAAATGAACATTAGATACACATGAAATCCAAAAACTGGCAACGCCAGCACAGAACTTCTTTGCGCAGAGAAACAGTCAGATTTAAGGAAAAGAACAGTCGAGCTCAAGTCTAAGTTTCTTTTAACGGCACTTAGCTACGGCTCTTGCTTGCATAACTTCAACGGGAACTAATGCCTTCGATTGGACCATTCCGTTAATTATTCGCCACTTTGTACCTAAGTAGATTTACGGACCTTTTTCTACTTCTCTTGTTTTCTATAACGGTTTTTATTGGGAATTTAGGAGGGTCGATTTGCATTTCGAATGCAGTATATTTTATTGCTTTTGCCATGATGGTATTTTTAAAGGAAGTTTTTCTTGGAAATTTAAAACGAATGCCTTAATTAGCAATTCGTTCAGAAATACTAAGAAAATTTGCGTCTCATTTTCATTATGTTTTACATAAAACTTTTTTAAAAACACAAGAGGCTCTTTTAAAGTCTATAGAGTCTAGTACGTTTTCTGGTATATATTCTACTTTTAAAATCATATTAAAGGGATTATTTCAATTGTAATTGTGATGCACCTTTTAATTAAATTAAAAACTGCTGTACTATTATATACTCTACAACATATTATTATCTTTATTTAATACTTTATGAAGTCGTACTTTTCACCTAAGCCCGGTGAATTTTCCTTAATAGCGACACAAAGAGGAGCGGATTTAAAACAACAAGGTTGGCTTGGGACTGAGCAGACGCCTTACGGAATTCGCCGACGGCATTTTTCCAGCCTTTTTCATGTTACGACATCGTGTTTAGAGAAAAGAAAACTCGTCGACGGCGAGAAACTTTGATTATAGCTTTCACGAGTGGCCGTTTCATCCGCGATCGAGGTGATAGACTCGCGGATATTTCTTTTTTATAGGCCTCTTTGATACTAATAAAACAAATTCACTTTTTGCGCTGTAAGAAGAGTTGGAGAAGGTATCATGTGGTCTATTGCCTTTCTTTTGGTTATTACGGAAGTTTGACCCTTTATCTCCGTGGTTTATTTAGTACTTGGTTGTATTAAACTTACGCATTTGCTTGAAGCACTTTTTGCCTTTTGTGACGTACCTTGTAGTCTCACAGAAAGGCTTTTTATTGCTTACTTTCAGGCTTTATACATTTTGTATGAGACGTTTCTTTTCTGGTTGCGAGCTTTATGACTCTGTTATTAGATATAAACGTGTCTAAGCGAGCCAACAAAGAAATATAAACAAATATTTTCTGTGGTACCAACAATTCCCAGCACCGGCTCCATTTTTATACAAAGGTGTCCATACATAAAAGAAAATACGTGATAAAATAATATATATCACGACAGAAATAGAGAATGAAAATGTAGGAAACCACTCAAGCGTTACATCTCGCTTAGAGTAGAGTATTATCGAATTAGTCGATAACGTAGCGAGGCAATTCGCAATAATCGTCGTTCTCCAATCTTTGAGACGGGCTGAGACCGCCGAGAAATAAAACAAATATTGCTTCTACGTTCGGATTGTAAATCAAAATTAACGGCCTTAATATAGCGGAGCAAGCGTGGCTGTAAGCCCCCCGCTATGAAATATGCTTGCCGCCCGCCGCTCACAGTTAAAAATGGGATTAACCCTTGATGGAAATAGTGCTAGTTGTGAGTAATTTTGCGGAAAATGAAGATATTTTAATTAAATTCCGCTGCAGTTTTACGTTACGCTAGCTCGGAGTAAAACCTTAAATCTTGAAAGCTTACCTCTGATTTTCCTTTAGATACGCATTGCGCCACGTTGCTTGGCTCCAAGTTTATCGAGTCTCTCTGTAAACAAAATAAAAATGTTATCTCTCAAAGAGCTGGTATAAGCAAAAACGATTTCGTGAGAAAATAGGATGTTAACTTACTTCGCAGTGCGTTGCGCTGATGTTATTCATATTGAGCCGATATAACCGATCCCTGGAAAATAAAAAAAGTGTAAGAAAAGCGAATGCCATAAAACCCTTCTAACTTTTACCATTTGAATGAAAAAGTTGAGTCAATTCACTGCGGGCAATATAAGGGATACATTACAAAGTTGCTTTGAGGCTACCATAATGTTTATAGAAGAATCGCTTTATTGCTTGAAATGCGGTGGTTATATTATTCCCCGAACAAAATTAGCTTCCTTCGTGACACATACAATTGACCTATATCACCTTTCTGTGTCAAACTACCAGTGTTCAAAGAACTCTTTGGTTTACAAAAAAGTACGTGGTATAGTGAGGTAAAGGGATAGAGAAATAATATATTTTTAAATTTTTAAATGAAACTAAAGTGTTCGGTCCGTAGCTTGCTTAGTCGTTCTGAATTGATCAAGTAAGTTAAGAAACGTTTTCTGCGGTCATGACTAGTACGAGTGACCTCTCTCTTCTCTACTGATCGCTTTCGTGTTTCTAAGGGCATTAGCATGGTAGTATAGCATTTAGCGAATTCCCACCTAGCTAGCTACCAAACCCAAGTAGAAAATCCGTCGCCAAGTATCTAAAGTTATTCTATGTTAGCCTTAAAAATATCTTTGACCACATTATCATTTAACATCCGATGAGATAGTGTTCGAAGGCTAGCCTATCAGCTATAATTTATATATAAAAAATATGAGTCACTTCATTTCTCAATTTGAAAAGATTTCTTGTACTGTCTTCAATGTTCATGGCGCATCAAAAAATTAACAAATATGGTGACAATGGTATCTGTTTCCATGAGGCTGTATAAACATAACGTTAATAAAATTGTTATAATGAATATAACTTACATTGCCCCGACATAAAGGGCATCTCTCTTGGAGTCCACGAAGAAGGTTCTGTAGTACAGTGTGCCGCATGAAAACTCCCGAACATGATCTGAAACAAAATAAAAATGAGATTAGAGCAATTTTTTATTAGATCCTATATTTATGTTAAACTCGGTGACTTGTAAGGATTTCTGAGTATTCAATTATTAGATATGTTATTGTGTTTTCAATGGATTCACAACTTGCAAATCATTTTTAACAACTTTTTAACCGCCTTTAAAAAAGGCGTAGATTCTCATTTTTTTTTGTGTGACACCTCATAACTCTTAACAGGGTGTAACGATTTTGATGATTTTTCTTACATTCGAAAGCTGGTGCTTGTCAATTTGAATGGGACTTAAATTTGAGTGAGTTCTGAAGAGTAGTATTTGAGTTATCCATAATATGAAGCGCTCGTAGCGTAGTTTACTTAGCTGTTCTCAACCGATCAGCAAAGTTAAGCAACGTCGCGCGCGGTCATGAGTTGGATGGGTGACCGCTAGTGACATTACTACTGAGCGCTTCCGTGCTTCGGAGGGCACGTTAAGCCGTCGGTCCCGGTTGTTGTCTTAGGATGGCAGTCGTTATAGCATGGTGGTAGGGCATTTTGCGAATGCCCGCCTGGCTAGCTACCACCCTCAAGTAGAAAATCTGTCGCCAAGCACCTAACGGTGTGTTCCGGCAGCTGTCCTTGAGAGCCAGTACTTCTAGGTTAGCCTGAACAACATCTTCGACCACATCATCACTTACCATCAGGTGAGATAGTGGTCAAAGGCTAAACTATCAGGCATAAAAAAAAAAAAAATAATGCGTATTTTATGTTTGGATTCAGTAATTTTTTAATATAATTTAACACATATATATTTTAATATCTTAAAGGGAAGGATAAAAATCTATTCATAAAATATTTCTTAATACTTCGAGGCTGTGGTAAATATTGATACAAAATTATAATTTTAATATACACTGTACTGTGTCAGTCGGATTGTCTTCTGCTAAACACAGCCTCCCCCGTTATGGGGGATTTGGTTGCCATAATCCCCACGCTTTGCAAACGACTTGAGAATTGCAGTATAAGGTAGTAGTTTCGCAAAAAGCACTGCCCACCTTCCGGTATTTTACCCGTATTCGCCTCTTACGACACCCACGGGAAGAGATGGGGCGACGTTCTAGCTCGGCACCCCACGGGCAAATACACTGATATTAAAAAAATTGCTTATTTACTAAATAACTATGACGAAATATCATAAAATTATTATTTTTAAGGATAAAATAAAATCCGTTAGAACGAAAGTCTCCAAGCAAGTCTTTTCGTCGAAGCATATCTGATACTCTATCTAAAATTAAAACAGAGTCTAGCTCACTCAATAGTAGAAATAAGACAAGAGTCAACTACACAATGGTTACGCATCTGCTTGCATACTTTGAATTTAATTGGATTATCTACGAAATAGAAAACCTTTTATATATAATATGTAGTAGGTATATAAATCATAGGTCGCATTATTTAGAAAAGAAAAGCTGTATATCACTGTTTGACATTATTGAAACTAGACTCAAAAACTTACAAAGGACAGAGCACGTATAAGGCTTGCGTGCGTTTTGTTACGCTCGAGCCAATGTGTATAAAAACTACTACCTTAATCTGCGACAGTAGGTAGAGTTGGGGCAAGTGCTCGTCACGCACCGAACAATCGTTCACGTTTACGAGCGACTTCTACAGCCATACTGCTTAAATCATCAACAAATTGTAAACAAAACGTGACTCTGCAATATTACGAAGTTTTATTGCTTGTATTAAAAATGTATCTAAATTCGGAGGGCACGATGCGAAACGTTTACAAAAAGTAACACGCGCGTCGTGTAGCGATCAACTCGGGCGGAAGTCTTTTCAAACTGTTCAACTAAGAGTATTTTTACAGCGGCAGAGCCGTCGAGCGTCTATCACGTCTATCACTTCATGGAATACATTTTTCACGAAGCCAGCCGTCACTCGCTCACATATGCAAGTTTTGATCTTTCCCGAACGAGTATAGAACTGTAACAGGAACGAGTTGTTTCGTGTTATGTCTGAGTTTTATTCTTGTTTGCGGTTTAACGTGTTTTTGCAATTTTCATGAAACTGTAGATATAGGTACCACTGTTTTGTTTCTCTGTGTCTGGTTTGATTGTATTTCATTTTCGTCATGGCAGTTTAAATTCTTACTGTATTAGCTAGCTGGATTGTCCACTGTTGAACCTTCCTCGTTAACAAGGGTTTCGCCATAATTCCACGCTTGTTGTAAGCAAGGGTCATGGGGAGTGTAGTGTAAAACAGTGGTTCCTCAGAAGGCGCTGCTGCCCACCTTCCAGTATTTTACCCTCAGTCGCCTCTTACGACACCCATGGTTAGAGACGGGGGGTGACAATCTATCCCGGCACCCTACGGATGGCCAACACTCTACAGGTGAACGTAGATGTTATGCAATCCAATCAAGAATAAATTATCTCTGATAACCTGCTTTTTAACAACATGAAAACACATCACAGTTCAAATAAACTTCTGAGCTATGTTTTATTATTGCAATGACAATTGAATTACATAACAATAGCGCTACGGCCTAGGTTCACGAAAAAATCTTGCCTTGTTAGTTAAGCCAAATTTATAAGCTAATGGTACTTCAAAATAGTTCATTAAAAAACCAACGATATCAGCATTTAAAGTGATGAAATGTCTGGTAAAGCATTGATATTAAAATCCGTAACACAATAAAATAGTAGACAACATTGCATACTCAGGGAATGGAGTTTGAATGTGAAAAGCGACATCGACAGGGAATTCGGCATTGCGAGTAGATTCAGAAATCAGTATTGCTTGCAGCGCTGCCGTTGGGACGCCCGCAGTCTCGTTGTATTTGCATACACTGCCGACTGTACTACGAGACTGTAAGTTGGCTAGCGTTGTTGTGCATATCGCGTAATCCTAAATATTTCATGTCAGTGACAAGATATTTCGAATATAAATAGAAACATTGTTTTTATATAAAAACGTTATCTCTAGTTACGTCAGCACTAAGAGGTGTGAAATAACTTGTCAAAGTTGGCACTATATTGAATCAAAACACTGATCTCACATTATCATGGTTCCACTTCCACATGTGTCAAACTTTTTGATGTATAAAGTCTCTCTTATTAGTTATGCCTACTGTTTACAAGCTCATTCGCTCGCCATACTGTTCGCCAACAAGAATTGCAGTATCCATTAAATAATCCAAGTATTTATCCGATTTTGATGAAATTTAAATGAGACCGACTTGGAGGTACACTGACCCAACAAAATCTTCAAAAAATAATTTCAATCTGTATATAATAGGTGGAGTAATCCAGTTACAAACAGACGAAAAATTCTTGTAGTAGAATTAAGAACTAAAAAAATAACAGTAATAAAAATCCAGTATCACTAATCGTTTTTGAACTAAGATAAATACATATAGACTGGATTGCAAACGCCAAATCGTGGTAATAATGATGCAAAATATACAGTGCTTCGATGTTTTAGTCCACTATTACATCCACCATATCACATCCAACACGAATTTCTTACTCAAATTTTCACGGCTCTATGTTTACACGCTTTTGATAGATACACCAATTTTGATTCAATAGCAACGTTATTGTATGACAGTTTCGATCTACGTATAAGTATGATAATGTACCCATGAGTATTAATACCAGTAGCATGTAACTTTTGAGTAATACAAATAAAATATAAACAAATAAGGTACCTAATATTGAAATCAAATCACACGTGCATCGAGCCACACATATCTTTATTGGAACAAAATTCAAAATGACTAAGATACACATAATTTTATATGCTAGTATTTGAATTTAGAGAACAATATGAGTGGTTTAAAGAAGAACATCTTGCAGATGAGCACGTACGAGTACAATTGTTCAAATCTAGATAAATTCTTTGAATCTGAATGAGATATAACATTTACTGTGACACCGATGGAAACATTATCGTGGCACTTTAGTATACAAATAAATAATGGATAGTGCATACCTTAGTCGCGACGTATAGATTTATTTTTATAATATCAAAATACTCTATCGTATTGCTATTAAAAATAATTATATTTTTGAAACGTTTGCTTGGCTGTTCTTAAACGATCAGCATAGGCAACGTCCGCTGTGGTCATGAATTAGATGGGTGACCGCTAGTGACATTACCAGTGAGCGCATCCGTGCTTCGGAGGGTGTCAGAGCTAAGTCTTCGACACCGGTTATTGTCCTAGGACGGCAGTCGTTATAGCATGGTGGTAGGGCATTTTGCGAATGCCCGCCTGGCTGGCTACCACCCTCAAGTAGAAAATCTGTCGCCAAGCACCTAACAATGTGTTCCGGCAGCTGTCTGTGTGTAGACCTGAACGACACCTTCGACCACATCATCACTTACCATCAGGTGAGATAGTGGTCAAAGGCTAACCTATCAGGCATAAAAAAACAAAGGCTTGTAAAAATATTCTTATGATATAATACGGGATTTCTCACGTAGATACGACAGATCCAGATAGATCTAGATATACCATAGTTTCTGCCACACCCGATAGTCTTTTTGAAGGAGAATTCGGGATGCTCGCTTTCTACTGAGTTATTAAGTTGAGTTGAGTGTTAAGATTTTGCCACAATATTTTTTTATCATTCCTAAGCTAAAAAACTTACGTTATTTACTGAAAACAGTGATTAAATACCACTTTAATCACTATTTTGGTATTTGAAATTAGAACATACCAATATATTCGACCTCCATCTTAATGCTCCCTTCTACTACTTCTACCTTCAAAAAATACTGGAACTGCAAACTCCAAGGTTCACTTAGCTATCCAATAAATATAGCTTCACAGTTTAACTATCCTAACAACAATAACAATTGGAAAAGTACAATTAATTTTAGTATTTGTTCCAGTTTTTGT
Organism: Plagodis pulveraria; assembly: GCA_963890685.1. Classification (NCBI taxonomy): domain Eukaryota; kingdom Metazoa; phylum Arthropoda; class Insecta; order Lepidoptera; family Geometridae; genus Plagodis; species Plagodis pulveraria. Next base: position 17,828,568 of record OY982963.1, on the reverse strand, counting down.
GTGCATTTTAACTAACGTAATCTTCCTTCTTTTCATTATGTCACTATTGTTGCTTATTTATTTGTTTTTCTGAAATTATATATACATATATATATATATATAGTATGCGACTCTTGAATCTTACGAACGGATTTATATCGAGGGCCATAAATCACCCGCATCGTTCAGGATTATAACTCCTAAATCATAATGAATCACTCCCTGTACGGTCCTTTCACTTGTTCGTGATTCTTCTGTGGCCTTCGCTTTGAATCCGTACTTTATTGACTGATTGGTTAATATACTATTTTAAGAGAATTAAAGATCAGAATATGATTGACCAATGCATAAATTTACCAGTGGATGTGATTAACAACTTGTTTTAAGTACATATCTTAATTTCTCACATATTTTCCCATCGAGTGTAACAGGAAAATCTGAGTATTAGCGAAATTCCGAAATGCAGGGATGTTACTAACATGGAATTTTTCTATCCTCACGTTGAGGGATTTGACACTATAAAGCACTACATATTTTAGCTCGGCGCGGCTGCCTGTCGCACGATCTTTCATTGCGACTCATGTGAGAATAGCATATTCAGTGGTAGTGCATTTTTCATCCGCCAATCTCCTACGTAGATTACTAGGGGTTTTTAACTGACGAGAGTGTCACAAGGTGCAGTTTTTGGTACCATTCTATTAAATAGTCTCGTTATTGGTTAGGTTTTTTATAACTCCTCCTCGCGTCGTTGTCCTCATTATTGAGGGTCGTGATTACCCCGCTTTAGCAGTACTTTTGTCTTGACGGTGTCCCGCTACTAATTCCTATCATTGGCGTCGTGGAGTGCGTAGTGTAGATTGGAGTCCATATCATTGTATTATGCATGCAATATGGAACCAGCTGCCAGGTGCAGTATTTCCGAATAGATACGACTTAGGGGCCTTCAAGAAGAGAGCATATTCCCTCCTCAAAGGCTGGCAATGCATCCTCGATACCTATGGTTTTGCGGTTGTTCGTGGCAAACGGTAATCACTTACCACCAGGTGAGCCACCGGCTGGTTTGCCCTCCTATTCCATAAAAAGAAATGGTAACTGATCGTTACCTCATTCAATGATGAATATTAATAAATGTATGATAGTCTATAAATAGTGACAAAAGCGGTTAACGACTAATTAGTATAGATTATTAAATAAAAAATTGCCTCAAAAAAAATTCAGAAACTGGATTTAAGTCTGTTGTAACTTGTAGTAGTCGGTACCTGCTGATTCAAAAAACTTGAGCTCTCATTTTCACGGTTTGGCTTCCAGAAGTTATTTCATAATTTTCAGCGATGGAAGTCAGTTTCTATTTTTTTTAAACAACTTGTACTATTATAATATTGTTATGTTTGCAATAACGCCTGCTTTTACATTACAAATGGCGGCCTACATTACGAAATTACAAATTTACGAGAGAAAAAATTATATTCATGTCCGGGATTCGAACCCGCGTCCATCCATCCCTATAGCCGGGGTATGCTCTGACCGCTTGAGCAAACACGACAATGACTCATAACTCCAATTTTTCCTCTCGTTCTTTATTTAACTCGTAAATTTGTGATTTTGCAACTCTTACTATTTAATAAACATCGACATAAGAATCTACCGTCTTTATTTTTGGAAACCGATAAAAACATATGACCCAATTTTTCACACAGAATATGAAAAAAAAAACTTATTGAAGTCGTTACGCATTCTCATTCAAATACTTTGAGCTCACATTATCATGGTGCTACTTCCATAAGTTATTTCATATTTTTAAAAGTTTGAAATAACTTCTGATTTCATATTTATTTTTTCCTTTGAATGTAATGTGCAGAATCGATTGTATCACGCGCCTACGATGATTGTCATTATATAAAGTAGTAACAATTATTACGTCATTATGGTACTGTGTGTATAAAAATATTGCCAAATACTTTTTCAGTTAATTGAGTATCACTGAAAAACTGCTTGATGAAATTTAAATAGAGTTACTTGGAAGTATTTTCTACCTCATAAAATGAATAATCCGGATGAACTAGTAGAAATGTATGCTTAGTTATAGATAAATAATATAATATAGGACGACTGCATAAAAGTTATTTTAGCCGAAACGTTTAACAGGCCTAGTCAAAGTTGAGGGATGGTATTCAGCAAGTTAAAATGAGTTTTATGCTCCTGTTCCACACTCAGATTTTCACTTCGATTGCGAGGAAATTGAATTATGATATTGTTAGTAATACATATAGTTTAAGTTAAAATTGAAACTGATATTTGTGTAATGTCCCATTTTGAGAGTAATTATTTCAAAAAAATCCTAGGTATTTAATAATACCACTAATCTGTGGATATTACAGAAGACTTGGGCATTTGGCTTTTCACATAATTACAAAGTAAACCACTTTATACAATAAAAAAATTATGTATTTGTGCTTAAAACAGGCGTTTATGAACTAGGGCTTAAATTACGTTTTAGTATGCTTACACCGGGCATATACAATAACTTTATGAGCATGAAAAGTGAACTAAACATTTCTATCTGATGTTAGCTTACATGTTATTAGGTAGTAGGTCTACAAGAATACAAAGATTTACAAATCAGCTCAGTAATGTAAAGTGAGGAACTGTTCCAGGTCGCAAGTAATAAGCAAAACTATAATTAGTGAGGCCTGTGGCATATCAAGATTGACGTGAATAGCCAGCACGCTACTCGTTTAAACGGTAACACGACAACCTAACTACGGCATCTGATAAACTTTATACTATACCTACTAGGTTTTCGGTAACATTTTGTAAGTTTCTGATTTCATGATAATCAGTATTGAAATATTTAGGAATAAATGAGACGTATTTTTATTTCAAATATTAATTTAAATAAGTATTACAGACTAATTATTTTTGCCATGAAATACGTCTAATTTTTCCAAATTATTAATACTACAAACTAACTTTTAATTACTGTTAATGATTCAAGATTTTGTTCAGCAAATAAGAACTTTCTTGGAACTCAAACTCTTGAACTATTTGAAAATAAAACACTTAGTTCAATAAGATAAATTCTTAGTATGCTGTATCTCAGAAACTGATGCTTTCTGCAATATTATAAAATACTTTTCATTTGGCTGTCAGTCGGGTAATAATTTAATCTTTATTACTATAAAGAGTTTATTCCTAATTTGTTATCTTAGAATGGCAGTCATTAAGACATGATGATTTTGGTATTTTGCAAATGCCCGCCTGGCTAGCTACCACTCTCTTGTAGCTATCGTCAAGCTGCTAACGGTGCGTTCTGGCAGCTGAACAATATCTTCGAACACATCACCAATTATGATTAGTTGAAGGCTAGCCTATCAGCTATACATATATTAAACAACCAAATGCAAGAGTCTAATAGACAGCAGGTCACAAATCACTCAGTATATTATATTCTATGAAGTAAGAATGTACATATCACGCCTGTATTCCCCGATGGGATAGGCAGAGGTGTTGGTTCTATGTAATATAGGGCGATCCTATTGCCAATCACCAAGAACAGTTTCAGGGTTATACAAAATGTTTTCTCTAACACACAGGACGAAATATAAACACATATTACGAATTTTTACGCTAACAACATATAAGACACAAATACATATTGTATGAAACCAGACAGGGCACTAAGATACAGCCCTAAGTGCGTCTAATAAAAAGTGCGTCTAATGCCCACAACACTCTACACACAATCACGTGAGAAGTGGAATGCTGCTCATTTGATGCACTGTTACCTTAGTCGCCTCTTACGACAGCCACGGGAAGAAATGGGGAGGTGACATTCTAACCCGGCACCCCACGGGAGTGAATAAGTAATTAAGAGATAATACAAGAAACGAGTAATATATTATTTGTATTTTGTGTTTTATTTTAATTCGCTTTTTACGGCATATTTTATTCTAGTTTTTGTTAAGTTACGTGCTTGCTACACGATTTCATTGGGGTAATTGTTTTATCGCATGAGCACGGTTATATTGGTTAGGTGAAGGGATGAGAAAGGGTGGAAAGAGGTGGCATCTCAGCTGGAGCTCGCAGGAACAAGTTATATCAAACCACTGCACGTTTCAAGATCCTATCATAAAATTATTTTGGTCAGGGACAGTTTGAGCAACCAACTTGAGTCAAATTTTATGAACGATACCATTTGTTAACTCTTTTGTTCAACAACAATTGTATTATATTATATTTGATATGTTTTAAACAATAATCGTAAATGTTATAGTTAAAATAAAAAAATACGTGTTTTCATAGAAGCAATGTAATCAAAATCAGGAGCCACTTGTCCTGATTGCAGCATTTACAATATATTTTTTGTTTTTGGCATCAATATTTTTCTGTAAAGGTCATATATAAGACCTTGGGTCTTTGCTCTTTGAGAGCAGAAATTGAGTATAAATTCTGGAGCCCGGGTGATTCAAAGAAAGAACCGTCAAGAAGTTTTAAGGCGTGCATGAATAAATATTGTATATCACTGAAAATATCATGAGCCGGTCTGAATGAAGTATTTTTCTCAAATGAATCATCAAGTAATTTGGAAAACACCGCCGCACACATTCAAACATGTTTGACAAATACGTCTTTCCGCCGCATCCAGCGTGTTTGACAGGACGCGTCAAATATACCTCGACATATGTTTGAGAAACACGTCGATATCCATCCAATTGTTAATTTGGAACTAAAATTAAGCTACCGAAATTAGTTTTATTTCAACTCAAAATTATAAAAATGATAATTTTTTTTGCACGTGGTAGGTTTAGTTACACGTCATAAAATGCGACAAAGAGTAATACCGCGCCTAACGCATGACGCTACTCATGTTGATGTGAGTAGGGGGTTATTTAGGTAACTTAAAATGGGACGGTTTTTATCCTACCTTAAGCCCTACTACCTTAAAAAAAATACTAAATAATGGAACCGACTTCAACACTCAAATGTATAAATAACTTGTTGAAGTCATGGTTAATGAAAATTACCTATTATCACAATATTGGGAGCATGGTACCGACTTCGACAAGTTATTTCACACATTTGAGTGCTGAATTCGTCAACTTCTTGGTAAAAAAAAAACACTTTTCTAGTCTAGCTACTTATGGGATTCGATCGACTCATTCACTGTCAATGATTCTATCATTAACATAGAAAAATACTTTTCAATTATTGTAGTGTAACTCAAAAACGGCTTGACAGATTTTGTTGAAATTTAAATGGGACCACATGGCAAGCATCAGCTTTCAATAAAAAAAATTCATTAATCATCAAAATCACCCAGTCTAAAGTACTGTGGTAACAAACATGAAAAAACAGACGAATGTAGTACCCCCTCCTTTTTTTGAAGTCGGTAAAAACAGAGCATTCCCGAATAAAGGTTAGAGTCAAACAGCATTTCAGAACATCTAACCCCTTGTATATCTGAATATCTTTTTTATAAAAATAATAGCTTAAAACCCCACAATCAATCAGGACCAAACGCAAATATTCCATACATCAGTCGCATTAAATCGCGACAATACGTAATATGGTGCGCAAGCAAAGTGTTCGGTTCAACATCGTTTCGTTTGATGGATTACACGGCGATTACTACCAACAGGAAATACGCGCATTTTTCATTTGGCAATTGTAACGGTATATCAAAATATCGTTCAACACGGCACCGATTAGATTAACAGCACACAATTGGCTTACATGGAAACTTTGCCCCATTAGCTTTCCGTAATACCTATTCCGTGGATTGGATTAATTCAGAACGCGCCCCGCGGGTGTGTGTTTCGTGTCGTTATCGCTCCTGTCTCTAACAATAACAGGCCAAAGTAGAAATTAAATATTTTATGTGCGTTCCGAATAAAGGCCCTCAAGTTTAGCTTTTTAAGCGATGTGTGTTTGACGTAATTAACGGGTAAAGTTTCTTTAGCTTGTTTTCTATTTCCTTGTTGTTTGACTTTTGTGTCTTCTACGAGTAGGGGGTGTAATTTATACCTTCTCACTCGTAAAGTGACCTAATTAGAGAAAATTGAAAAATTACCCTCAGTCCCGAAATATAAGTACTCTTATAAATATAAATTGAATTTGATTAAAAATAAATGCCATAGGAATCGTGTGTACTCAAATTGTTTGGATTACCATGGTACTGATTTTAACCCGATATTTCTTTTTCAGTGTAAGGGAAAGATCTGTTCATTAAAAAAACTGAACCCTCTCTACAATGAAAAGATTGACAAGTATCGTCTAGCTAGAGGGTTCAATAAAAAGTATTTTTACAGGTAGGCCGAAAACCTACGAATTTTATAAAATTGCTCCACATATTGTGGAAACACGTATCGCGATTAGCCATGAAACTCACTCCGAGTCGAAGTAACCGAGTATTCGGTGAGTTCGTGACTGAAATTTGAAATCATATTCTAGTTAATTTAGTTGTGGTTTTCGGAACAGAAGAGCTTTTGCAATATTGAGCGCACCAGGTTTATTGTTATGTTTTATAGCTCTTGTTGAGAGTGGTTTGTACCCACCAAACATTTTAAATATCAGTAACTGTACCGTAAAAACTTCGTTACTTTCACGATTTCAAAATATTCGAAGTTGCGTTTTATATACACATTTACAAACTCTTTGCTTATATATTTGTAACTGGATCAGCAATTTTTACGTTTTTGCCGAAATCAATATGAATAAACATATAAAATGCTTAGTGTTAAATCATTGAAGTTTTGAGCTGAAAATTTTATCGAATATTGACGCGATATTGATAGAAATTGAACTCATTAAAACACATATTAATTAAAATTGACAGAACAAACTTTGATAGCTACAAATTTTCTGTACTAATTTCAATATAATTTAACCTAGACATCCAAAGCGTACAATTTATTAATAGGGTTCATTACACTTGGAATACTTAAACTCAAACATCCAAGAATAGATCTAAGCAAAGCTTTTTAATTTTAAATGCTTTATTAAACTGAGTAAAATGCAGTTAAAATATAAGTTATAAAGTCAACGGCGCGCCGCCAGAGTGCAAGGGTCTCTTAAACATAGAAGCGATTTCAAGAATGTCGTAAATGCTGGTCTATCTCGTATCAAGTGTAATAAAGTATTAACGCGCTTCTCATTTTGACGCCATTTTATATCTCAGACTTTATCAACCATTACTTTGGACTTACTTGGGGTTAACCTTGTAATTGAGTTTATATGTTTCAAAACATATCTCTTTTTATGTTTTCAATTCATAGAAATATAATAATTACAGTCAAGTTGGGTAACTTTCAATGGCTGTAAGACTGAGAATAAAAACAATTATTATTGAAAGTTTGGGGTAAATATCTAAATATTATTAAAAGCACTATTGCGCGCTTAGTGAATTATTTTGTCCCGTGGCCCCAATATCGCGCCTAGTGCCTAAACCACTCGGACCAACGAGTGATACCGAGTATATTTTGTGAGTAAAAATTATCTTAAAATGATATAGAACTTCGCATATATTGAGTTGTTTCCATATCTTTTCAATATAAAATTGCATAAGGTCCAGTTCTTTTTCTCTTGTATGAAAATATATTTTTTAACTTTACAGTCCTTTATAGTTATAATTTAGGAATATTTTTAATAACTAAAACTTTTAACTTTATTGTAAAATTAATATTGTTTGATAGATTATATTCTACAGTATCTGCAAATTAAAGCTATACCAAATCATCTATACATGAGTTTTGCCTTGATACGCACCAGGATAATGAAAAACACTTTATAAATAAACAATCAAATATTCAATTTGTTATTAATTAGGAAAAAGCCATAAGTGTGTAATTTCAAGGAGGAAATCATGCATCTACGCTTATTTTTTTTATACTCCTCGTAAGATATGTATATTTAGACGCATATATGCTGCAATTTGAAAATATAGACCTTGTCACTTGCGCTTGTTTTAAACAGTTTTAAATATATCTCTACTGTTAGTTTTATGCATTAAACACAGTATTTTTTCCATTTCATTGGCCGTTGAATAAGTAGAAGCCTGAAGCTGTTTTTAAAATTATCCTTTTACATGTAGCATTTGTAAATAAATTAATTTCTCGACCGTGGGCTCAAGAATCAACACCCATGAAGAATTTTAAGTGGAAATAAAATATTAATTTGATGTTTTCTTTAATTTTTTTTTAATTTTTCATATTACTTCGTTTTTATTTTCTCTTTCACTGAAGAAATATCTTTGGATTTTAATCAACGATGATGCATCGTTGATTTATTACTTACTGATATTTATTTACCAACCGTTTCTTGAAAATGTAAATAAAATTGAGTTATTTCAAGTAGGTACTTAATAAACCCCACTTACGTTAATGGTATTTTAGAACGATAAAAATGCTTCTAAAAAAGATTATAAAATGAAAACATTTACCGCTCACGCAGGGAAAACTTCAGCTATTTCAAAGGAAATTATTATTCGCTTCACTGTAACTTTGAGAGTAGTTAGTCGTTTCGACCTGAACGATTCAAGTTTGCTTATTAAATCGTTTGAAAAAAAAAGGCACACAGAAAATATCGTTCTCCGATTGAAATAATAAAAAAGTTTGGTGAAGACTAAGGGAGGAACTCTGTCATTGTAATCCTTTTAGCATTCGTCTTCGCAGACACGAAAAGGCTCTCCCGATGGCGCGGACTAATTCCGAATGCACCTCCAATCGTAAAAGAAGTCGTAAAGAAACGAATCTCCCCTCGAACTGATGCACGGGAATCAAGGGAAAATAGTTGATTTCTTATTGGCTTCCGCCCAGACTCAGATTGAAAATTCGCCATAAAGACATTGGAACACGCCTCGCCGGATTAAAGGGGGAAACTAATAAAGAAAACTTTTGCGACACCGTATTTTTACCAAACGCGCACCTAAAACTTCTCAGCCCTTATTAGGTTGGCGTTGGTAATTTAGTAAATGCTGTGCGGTATTTGAAGCGTTTTTGCTAAAATACTTTAAAACGGATATCTGGTTCGTGTTATGGCTTTGTGGAGTTGATTAAGTTTTTCAATCTGCGTGGGTTTTGTATAATATGCCCAACCTTTATTCACAGGACCACAGTTATCCATTTTTAAAATTTTTAATAACGTCGCATGCATTTTAGCCTGAACGCGTGTACTCGTATATTAGATAGCTTTTAGAGTGTGATAAAATGTATTCAGTGCCGAGAGAGGGGAAAATTATGAAATACGGCCGTGGATGAGAGCAGTGTCGGAGGAGACGCGATAATAAAGACAAAACACGGCAATAAACATGTTGTGAAAACATGTCAGGGCGCACACTTCTTCGAGTAGGAAGCAGGATAATGCGTATTTCATTTGCATAAATTATTTGAGGTGAAATGGTGTCTACCAAAGTGTTCGAGCAACGGCGCTACGAAGACAGAGCGGCCACGGAGGGCTCCTTGTTTACGTAACACGTCGCGATCGCCCATTGGGATTAATTTACGTGGGGCTTTCAAAAATTAAAAGAAAATTGGGGTGAATTTAAATACCAAGCTAATACTTTCCCCTCCAAAAATAACTTCGAAGAAAATATATTTTTTGCTATGAACGTTTAAAAGCTTCTGTACGAGAGCGCATTAAATTTCACTACTCACGACGGCGCTGAATGTACATAATTTCACACACGCCTCGACTCATCGTTCGCCGAAATATTAAGGTGTATAAAATTTTATTACTAGCATTACCCCCTTACCCTGTTCGGTGTATAAACATTCTCGTGTCGCTTTTCCCCTAGAACGTCGACGCTTGGGTGCGGCTTTCCTTTGCCATATTTTTCTCTAATGCCACATTTGTGTCTTAATAACGAATGGTATTAAGTTACGAACGTTCCCATTGTTTGATTTTCAATCTCCTGAGATTGCAGATTTCCTTTCGATCCGCTAATGGTCCGTGTTCGGGAAATGGAATATTTGTAACAGTAGCTCCCGGCTTTTATTGCTTATTGTTTAAACAGCTCATTGAGTTATCGGGTAGTTGAAAGCTGGATTGGTTCAATTTTTAATATTGCAACACTTGAAACGGTGAACTGAAATGTTGATATTGAATTATAGAGTCAAATGAGCTGATTATTTTTATTGCACTTGATGATGAAGTTTCAGGAGCAAATGGTTGTTGCAGTGCGTTTAAATTTTATGAAGCAAAAGAAATCAGTAATTATCACGCATCTGTACTACCAAAAATATAGAAGTGTCAAATGTTCCGCCATGTCTATGTATTGCTATCATCCAATATGGGGTGATTTTACTGTCCTAGCCTACGAATAAATTATTCGTAGGTCATAGCCAATTGATACTGGGGGCACAGATTAAGAGTCCTGACTACTAGTAATGAAATACAGGATTCAAACCCAGTTATCGAGACTCCAAATCGACAATTCAGCTTGACCAATGAGTAGAGCCAAATAAATTCATTTTTATATATTACCGCAATTTATTTGTTAAAGTGGTTTTAAAATTTGGTATGTATTGAAATCGTTTAAAAGTTAAGTTTATTTAGTCTCATCATTGTAAATTAAACTAAGTTAAATTTAAATCAGGACAGTGAAATGTTATTCCCTATACCGACGATAGAATTGAATAAAGTCATGAATCTTTGCATGTAATAATATACAATACAAAATATTAGTTTGCCAAATAAGGTAAGAATATCTAACCAGGCTCCAACCCAATTTCTCCAATCTAAGGTTTAATTAATATGTGGATAACTTTACAATATAACCATTTAAATGTGGTAGGCCTTTGCTATCATATAACGTCAAACCTAGGAACCAATTTTCAATTAGTTGGATTCATATTGTGAAATAATGAAAACTCCTCGGTTGGACATTTATGACATGTGCCAGAGTCAGAGTAAGTTTGAAGAAACAAGGCGTACCTTAAGGGTTAATATTAGAAGAGTATATATATGTCCTTTGAAAAACAAATACAGACCGTAAATAATAGAAGTTAATGGTGTAAAATCCAGTTATTTATTTAAGGTGTTTTAATAAGCAGTAGCACTATTGCTGGACTAATGGGTTAAATGGTGGTACCCTCAGAATCTTCTTCCATTTATCATAGGGTCGACTATTTTTTCAGATGCTATCATTATGGAGCTCATCTGTAGCTACATTTTTGTTAGTTGTTAATAATAATCTCACATCATTTTTGAAATGATATTTTTTTATATATGCTTTTTCATCAGCCGATAATGTCCACTGTTAGATCTTCAGGTGAGCTCCATAATTATAAAATCTGAAAGGAGGTTCTTCGAGCAATGTGGCCCACCTGGGTTTATAACAAGAGTAATAGAATATACTAAACAATAGTCTAATCAGTTAATTAATCACATATTGTTACAATTGTATACCCCTGAAAGGGTAGGCAGAGGTGTCTAAAGATCCTCATTTCACTAGATAGGTTTTGATCCCACGTAATAAGAGGCAAGCCATCTGCCATTTGCCGGACTAAACTCCAGAGGTGGAACTGCTACAGGTCCTTTTGTCAAAAAAATATAACTGTCCAATCTTGAGATCGAATAGAGTTCCTTAAGATTCCAAAGCGGCACTTTTACACACACCAACGAGCAGCCATCGGTTAAATCATAAATTGCTATATTATTCTACGTTGAAACGAGGCACATCCCCTGACAAATGGAGGCCGGTAATCGTCTCCAATCTCATAGAGGCACGCACACCCTCTCTCATCTCCAACCACGTCTCCAAGCTTATTGATATCACCGGCGCTGTCTATCGATATTGCCTGTATTTTCCCATATTCGCTTGTTTGTCTTGCACCTGTTATATTGACTATCACCGCACAGGAGTTACACTTTCCTTATTGTCTTCCATCCTCATAAGCATTCATCGGGACCGAGAGCTCGAATACAACTATTGACTTCTTATTGTCAGGGGGTCCGAATAATATCTTGGCATGAATTGGTTTGTTTTTGTTTGCCCGTAAATCATGCTAAAAGAGATGGGTATGTTTTTTTATTATAAAAGGGAATAATTCTAAAGTTCACAACATTCCCGTTCATTTACCGAGGTTCATCAAACAGCCTATAGAAAGATCTTTTAAAAGCAGGTGATTCGTAAAAATTATTTACCTAGGCTGATAAATAAGCTAATACAAACACAGCAAATTGCGTAAACTTGAAACACGCCCACGTTTTGGCAATTTTAACGATCGAGACACCATCTTTGAGATCAATATTAGCTATACTCTTTTGATAAAGTAATATAAAATTATTACGAACCAATTTGAATAAGAACATTTCAGAATAACAAAATTGAGTTTAGTGATTTAATCTGGTCTAGCGGACCGTGATAATAAAATCAGTGTCCAAAATTCCCTCGAAAACTTTTCACACCCTCGTTTTCGGGTAGGTTTATTGAAAATAAACATTTAAATGTTAACCGATAGCCCAATGTGAAGGGATGAAGGTAAATCTTTGCACCTTTTCCACGTGGACGGTACGGGCTCCAAAGAAATATTCGAGGCCATCCACCGCGAGGAATCCTATTGCAATTTATGCTCATTGAACCGAAAGAAGTATATGGGGAGGCTAAGGTCGGCGTCGATTCTTTTATTGGCACACGAAATCAATAAGTAGCGTGACGCGGCAACTGTTTTCGACGACCGTTTCATGAAATAAAACTCATAAAATCACACTCACGTTTGGCTCTGATCGGCGTGCTCTCGGGTATCAAATAAATCATTGTATCTCTCTAGGGTTTGAGTTCTATAGCTCTGGAGTCAGTGCTTTGAACAATTATTCTGAATATATTATTGAGGAATCAACTCGGTTCGATACAGAGCAATAAGTCACCAGACCCTCTAGGGAGCTGCCGTTCTCCTGCCACTCCTACCAACGTAATTGAAAATTGAAATTTGTTTAGGTCTGCGCCGGACTTGTAATTTGATTTTGGCGACGGCACGCGCGCAATCGGAGACCCATAGCAATAAATATAACCACTAGAGGTGAGGTTGCAATTAATCCTACTATCATTACCCTGGTTAGTGATGTTCTGTATCTACTGGAGTGCGACAATTGCATGGAATTAATTTACTAAGAGCATTCGGCAATAGAGCCTGAGGGAAGGAACTTTTACATTGTAGTTTCACTGAACGCTGTATCGTAAATACGCCAATGCCTCTACGTTACAGTCAAGAGTAACCAAGAGGTATTTATGAGACTAAACTCAACCATCAGATGATAAGTTAATGGACAAATTTATTTTGGAGGTAATTATGTATGACTCTGACTTCTGCTTTCAGTTTTATATTTTTTTTACTTACCCTACTCCATCGGTTATAATAAAACTGTAGTGTGACATTCAATATAAGGTATCAATTTGGTTCCAATACTCTTAGTCTATTCTTGCACTAAATTTCACCATATGGTTGAAGAGTAAACGCAAAAACATGTTTTGAATAGGAGATACTTATCAATAAAAGAAAAGAAATAAAATGGATAATAATAATATTGATTGCATGTCAAAATAAAGTTTTATTGACTAGTCTACGTTAAAGTCACAAGTAGGTGTGACACCGAGCGAAGCGAGGAGGAGCGTACCACAACAACGCGACCGAGCAAAGCGAGCCTGCCGTGGCGCAGTAGCAGCCGGCAAAGCGCCAAAAATAACAATTTTTGCTAAAAGAGAAGTTTTTTTATTTGTGGTGTGAAAAGTATTTACTTTTCAGTGATCCATTTAGGAAACAACGTGAAAATTTGAAATATTTTAATATGTGTTACTATTTTTTTTTTTACAAATCTCAGCAACTAACAAGCTGATAGTACGGTAGAAAATCATAGGCTCGGCCACCTAACACATGGGACCAAAACATGTCCGTCAAAAAGTAGGTGCTTAGACAACTCTCTACCAGACTTTACCAATGTCTAATATTAAAAAAGTGCAACTTTGTCATTTGTCCATTTTCATATTGGCAACCAAAACTTAGCGATACAATGTATTTTTTTCTAATAGACAACAATCTCACCTGATGGTAAGTGATGGTGCGGTTGAAAGTGTTAACAGGCATACTATTACTGGCTCTCAAGGGCAGCTGCCGGAACACACCGTTAGTTGCTCAGCGACAGATTTTCTACTTGAGGGCGGTGGCTAGCCAGGCGGGCATTCGCAAAATGCCCTTCCACCGTGCGGTTATATACACCATGTATGACAGTTTCATTGCGAACCAACATCATAAACTCAAGTCAAAGTCAAAGTCAAAATCATTTATTCAATTTAGGCGTGTACGTCGCTCTTATGAAGGTCAATTACAAATGTTAGTATTGAAATATTCTACATTGTACAGCCACGTTCAGCAAATAAATTGTATAGAGCCACTGCGAGAAGAACGGGCAAGAAACTCGGGGCCATTATTTTAAACATCTTTTAACAATGTGTTACATACATACTATATAATAGAGTTATTACAATATTTGTTTAAATTATGTAGGTGACAGGCAATAGCTTGGCGGATGCGGAATTGTCCAGGCATTTTTGTCGTTTATGTAATCAGAAACTGTGTAGTAGGATTTTTTAATCAATATGTTTTTCACATGCAACTTGAATTTCCCTGCTGTGAGCGTTGTAATATGTTTAGGAACTTTATTATAAAATCGCACACAATTACCTAAGAAGTACCTTTTATTTGTCTTTGCTAATCTAAAACCTGTAATAACTATTATAAACTATTTTAGACGTATCTGTAATGTACGCAGGTAAAAGCCGTTTGGCATCTCCCCTTTGCCTTGGGACTCATTCTTCTACGTATTTCCCTTGGAGCGTTATAACTTGCGTTATAATGCATCTCCAACCTAGTGTGGCAATAAAGTGCATGCTTGCCTCCAGTGCCTACATTCTGGTAAATTTATAGCCACCGCCGAAATAACAGAGCGTTAGTTCTAGAGCGCTACTTCAGGTAGAACTGCTTGGTAGTGTTCAGGGTTCTGCACTGATATAAACTGCTATAGCATTAATTGTATTATGTTCTAGTTATTCGATAAATATATTTAGAAATAATAAAAAAAATACCTGAAAATGGAACCGACTTTAACACTCAAAAGCGTGAAATATCCTGTTTAAGTCGATACCATGATAGTTCAAAAGTACCTATTATCACAATATTGTGCGCATGGTACCGACTTCAACAAGTTATTTCACGCTACAAAATTACAAATATTCGAGAGGGAAAATTAAATCATCTGCGGGATTCGAACCCGCGTCCATCCACCCCTTTGGTTCGCGAGTTCGAATCCCGCACATAACTTAAATTTTTCCTTTCGTATATTTATAATTTTTTATTGTAATCCGCATGGCAGGCGTTATTGTAAACATAACAATATTAAAATTATTTCACGCTTTTGTGTGTTCAAGTCGGTTTCATTTTTAGGTAAAAACATTTTTAGGGTATAGTCATTATTTTGTATTTGTTGTGAATCGCGAAAGCAAATACACAACTATATATACACACAAACCAATACTTTTAAATTTAGAATAAGATATAAATAATTTTATTTACGTATATAAAATGTATAATATAATAAACGTATCACAGTTAGCTGTGATACGTATGCATGGAACAGCAATAAATTTCAGATTTATGAAAGGATTTATTCTGATGACTTAGTATTAGGAAAATTATATTTCCTAATACAATATCATCAGTATAAATCCTGTCAATAACACGTGGCGGAAAATATATCCTGGAGTAATTATTCCTAACCATTATTTTCACGAACGTACGCATCGACAGAAACAAAGGCACACGTGAACGCCGTATTGCCAATATCCAAGAAATTTCGCCGATACAACACGGAGATACACCATTATTAGCTAGGGGCTCCTTAGCTCCCCCCTCGCTATCACTCACCTATCCGTATCACCGACGAGGGGGGCACGGGTAGCCCCCACACGACTAATCACAGAGGATGTGGAATAGACGCGCTATGCATATTTATTAATGCCCCCAAAACGAATTCTCACCGTTCAATACCTACGGAACGTGGATGTTTTTCATTTACTCTACTTATTTATTTAGAGGGCCTCAGGTAGGTTTACTGTTTGATGAACTCAGATTCCGTTCGCTTAATTTCTACGCGTCTGTTACATATTAAATCTTTGGTAGATTACGAAAAGTTCCCTCGGCTAAATGGATTAAGTTGGAGCGGTAAAAAGTTGGAGTTTTCGTGTTTTGTAACTTTTAGTGTAGTAGGCTATTACTATGCCGCGTGCCCGATAGCAACGAGTTTTCCTCTATAAATAATATAACCGAAATGAGCAAATTTTCTGTGCTCGTACCGAATATGAGCGATACAACGACCGCAACAAACCATTTGCGTCCGAGCGTGCTCGCGCTGGCTTATAAAACACTGTTCACACCTCCCTCTCGCAGTAATTAAACCTTCTCTACCGAAAAGAAAATCCAATAAAAATTAATTAACTTTCCCTATAGTTAACAGCCATGTGTGAGATGTACAGAGTTGAAATCCTTAAATGTATAAATAAATATTTTTGCGTGCCGTGCGAATTAAATTTCCAACGAATGCTAATGTTTAACCGGGGAATTCTTGTACAGTTTGATAGGGGAGGACGGGTTAATTAAATGGGCCTGGGGTTCATTTTCATAAAATTATTTGATCTTGGGCCAACACGAGGCCAATTCGGTGCAATTCATTCGACAAAATCGCCGACTTTAATTTTCGTTTTTGTTTAACGAAGATTTTACTTTTGAACTCCTACCGCCCTTTGGGTTCAACTGTAGAGCTATAAACTATGTACATAAATAGGAGTTTATTGCAATATTTCTGCCTTCATTTTAATTTATGGTATCATTAAACAATATCACTGAAATGCAACACAGTGTTGAATAGAGTTAAATGTTGACCTTTGATTTGCAGGTCTTCAGTTAACTGATAATTACGCTTAATACATTATTTTACCTAATAAACAGAAATTTTGAAGTCATCAATTTTAGACCTCTATTATTTATCCGGAGTAAAAGACAGAGATGTATAGGTATCGATCTTACATGCTACTAAATAATATTAAGTCCTATTAAATGCGTGACAAGTCAATCATTTCATCGGCTGGGATACACAGCTTCATAATCTGACAAAGAAAAATAGGCACCAATAAAAAAAATCGCTGACTTGTTCGATTCTAGAGAACATTTTCTAAACTTGTAATTCTCTTAAATGTTACAAACAGAATTTTGTATTATGACGCTCACATTTATCTATTAAACTTCTCATTTTTATACACTTATTTCTATCAAAAATATTGGTATACATGTATTTATTTACGAAAAGGTTGGTTAAAACGTATGGTATATACATATTATAACATAAGTTTGTTCCTTATTTTAGACGTAAAGATCCAGTATGGATTGTAATCCATGTTCCACTAAGCTGTATAACAATTGGAGCACAGGGAATTTTAGAGATACATTTATGAATTATATACATGCTATAACGACTGCCATCTTAAGACAACAACCGAGAGCGACGGCTTAATGTGCTCTCCGAAGCATGGAAACGCTCAGTAGTAATGTCACTAACGGTCACCCATACAACTCAAGACCGCGGCGGACGTTGCTTAACTTTGCTGATCGGTTAAGAACGTATAAGCAAACGTCGCTGAGTACGCTTCAAAAAGTATTAAAGGTTGTAGTTTAAGATATTAGTCCTGCAGAAGGCGCTGCTGCCCACCTTCTAATATTTTTCCCTTCGTTGCCTCTTACGACTCAATTGTGAAAATTCAGCCCGGCACCCTCGGGAGACTGTTGGACATTTTATAATTAATTTAATTTTCTTTAAATTCAAGTTGAGTGCAACTTGAATTTAAAGAATATTAAATTTAGAGAAAGGACACTACAATCAACAGCTATATTTTTTAAGTATGTGAGGCCTTTCAGGTATTAAAACTCATCACACACATAGCTGTAAGGCCATAAGAAAATACCAAAACAATCGTACATCATAAAATCGAAATGGTTCAAGCAATAACTATTTTGAATTGCCCAAGCAAATGGTGTTCCTAACTTTATAGCCATATTAAAATATGGCTACTAAACAAACATAGAAGATTTATAATCCAGGAGTGCATGCGACAGCCTGCATAATTTAATTACTCCCTCATACCCTTCATTAAAATTTTGCAATAACGCATTAGGTAAAGATGCCGAAGGGCGCTGAAGAAATTAAACGGTCCATAATGATTCCGTTACGTCAGTGCCATGATTAAAATCTAACAATTAATTAGGAAATGTTTGGTGGTGAGGCGAATGCACGATGCGTTTTATTTTGCTTGGGATAATTCTGTAAGAGGAATCAAACGCTAACGATGCCTTACAGATCCATCGTGAAGTACATATATATCTTCTATATATATATATATCAAACAGAACCCTTATTTCTCCTGATCACTTTATAACTACAGAATTACTTCTTTCTAATACTACACAGAAGAATTTTACGTAAAAAGTTCGATAATGAAATAAATTTTGCTTATTTTCAGCTTCATATACTCTATGCTAAGCACGTTTAAATAACCGTCAGTTTCTACCGGTACTTGGACCCGCAGCCCCCAGAATACCGTCCTGGTTCATTTCCAATTATGGTATTTTTTTCAGGATACGTTAGTCTTTGACCACTCTCACGTGATGGTAAGTGATGATGTGGTCAAAGATGTTGTCAATGGTCTTTTAAATAATACTACCAGCCACGTCTTTGCCTTGTAGTCTTTGCAAAGTTATATGGGCGTAGACGTTTTGATTTCACGCATCTTTATGATTCCAAACGACATGCCATTCGACTTTAAACGGTTACAATTTGCATTTCGGCTTGCATTTGCAATCTCAATAAATAAATCGCATGGGCAGTTCTTAAGTGTTTGTGATATTTATCTTGAAAATCCATGTATTTCACATGGCCAACAACATGTAGCCTGTTCCCGTGTCAAAAAACCATCAGCATTATTTACTTACATGCATGGAAACAAAACTTATAATGTTGTGTATCAACAAGCATTACAGTTAACAATATGTTATACAGATAATAAAAAAATACAAACATATACATTATCAAAATATACGACACTAGGAATAATTATTATTAATTGACTATTCCAGTTTGATTGTTGATGACAACGTCCGTTGGGTCAACTAGTATAGATATAATATATAAATGACTTTTTACACTAATCCATTAGCCAAAAGTTAGTGGTATATTGTCAGTAAAGAGCATACATACAAGATTTGCGTCAGGCCAGCCGTAAAGCTTAGCTTCAATATTATGTTCTGGTGTCGTCCTTTGCATTATGATGACAGAATTAAATTTTAGGTAATAATTATCTTCTTGTGTTATTTGTCATATTATTTTTAGAGAAAACATCTAGTATTGACTCCACATACACGGGATAAGGGTTGAAATTTGATGATCGTATATTTTACTAAAAAAGTGTTTTATTCATCAATTCTACAGTTGTGTTGATGGAACTTAAAACTCAACATAATTATATACATGTGTACCACGTTTGTGATACTCGTATTCCATGACTTGGATTCTATTTATTGTCTTCCACAGATTTGAAAATGTCACTCAGTTCACCAACTCAATCTACCTTTCACCGATCTAATTAACAAAAGCAAACTTCATTCACATCAAATCAGCCGTATGCTAGCGGTAGAATACACAGAGCAAACGTCGCAAGTAAACAAGAGAAGATAATACGTAGACCGCACGGCTATTAGTCGTAACGGGGATATACAGGATCCGCAGGAACAATCTAATAAAAGATTCAGGGACCAAAGCGGGGAGAACACAAAATCAGATTGTCTCAAAATCACAAGTCTGACAGCGCGACGCGGCGTGGCTCGCGCATTTATAATTCAGCGATGTGTCAGGAACGGCCAGAATACTTTCCTATGCGCCTGCTAACTTATAGCAATCTATATTCGGGTAGTTGAAAATGCCAAAGTTTCGTTTGGGAATAATAGATTGGAGGCCGCAAATAGCTACAAGATGCCACTGGCCACACCTGATTTAACTACCTGTTTCCTTACTTATAGAGATTTTCTACATGATGGTGAAACCTAAACATGCGAGCACTCATAAAGTTCCTAGCACCATGCAAATTTACCGAACCTTATGTTCATCAACGATCAATGTTTGTATTAAATGAATTCCGTGGATTTTCCTTGGTTTCCTGGGCTATAATTGCACACCATCCATAGTTTTCTTGTGGGTTGTCATAAGAAGTGACGAAGGAAAAAGTATCAGAAGATGGGCTGCGGCACTTTCTGAAGAACTGCCATCTCACAATAAATAAATTTTACTTGAATAGAAGCCTGCCAATCGTCGGGTTGGGATTAAAGTAAATCTCTCTCATGGAAGAGATCTTTATTCAATGATGGCTGTTGATATGAATTGGAAGAATGTGAAGCAGTTATTAGCAGTATTATTCCAAAAATCCTGCAAAATCGCGTGAGCGCCAATTAAGTTTCTCCGTGTTTTGATCTAACGAGGCCTTTCAGGAACAGGATCCACAGCAACTCCAATTATATCAAACTATAGCTTCAGTGCAAGGTGGGGTTCGATAGATAATTGTTAAATTGTGCCTCCGCATAGCGGTTACTGGTATCACAAAATCGGCTACCGTTCGCACTTCAGTAATTATCGACGGAGAAGTTTTCCACCACCGAATGAGGGCTCCAACCATTACTGCCACGGTAGGGTGAACCGAAAGTCGATGTGCTCATTCTAACTTCGGGAGTTAGTGCTAAAACACCTTCAACTTTAACTTGCTCGTCGGAATTAGAATTACCAAGAGATAGGTGTTATGTAGCCAGACGTAATGAACTGCTGCTCTTTTATATGACTAGATAGTTTTATAGTTGTTTTTGTTAAGAGTTTAGTTTTTACTACTCTCTTAATTTCGTCTGGAGAACTTATATGGTTAATTTTGTTGTTTTAGCATCTTATGTCTATCGGCATACTGGTCTAACTGTTGGGTCTGATATTGATTGAGTAGAAAATTATTTAGTGAAAAGTTTGTCTGAAATACATACTTACACATAATTTACATACGTGTAAAATAATATGCAATTACAGGCAGGACTATATGATTAATGAAAAAGTAAAGACCACTGGTACATCATGAAGTTCCGCGGCACTTTATTACGTTTGCCACTACAGATTCTTGTAAGTATTATTGAATCTCAGATCATTGACAGATTAACATGCCCACTCAAAAGCCCATGCGGTTCCTGGCAACTTATGTTACAATGATCAGGACTTATCCAAAAGTTTCTGATCATGACCACATCTGTATATCCAAGAGATTTGACCAAACATCCAAGTAAAGACATGATTTACAGTCAATTTGTTTTGACCATATACCTATCGGAATCGATACGCTTCGAAGATCGATATTTGTATTTTGTTATTGTGATGCTTGCGTAATTTATTTTTAGATAGTAAATAATATTATAAATAATATTTATGTAAGTCAACACCGTTCTAATTTTGTCGCCACAACAACCCCAGCTAACACGATCTTAAAATATTTCAACCGTCTATTGCAATTAAGATTTTAACGGCCGAATCAGATTGTAAACTGCACAATTAGAACGGTCTCATGATCGTATTAAATGATTTAAGCAGTGCAAATTTCCGTAATAAAGGGCGTTTCATTATTCGGAACTGTAGTCTTATGGTGTATTTCGGTATTTCCCAGGAGTCCGGGACATTTATGGCGGATAAAACAATAAAGAATGGTTAACGGTGTTTTAATGGGAACGTGGACATGGTACAATGGCTGGCGATTGGGGTCCGGCCGGACGATGGTCAGTGTGAACACACCGCGGACGCAGTACGGGTTAGTGATGTTAGTGTTCATGCAGCTGGTTATCGATATCGATGATGTGCACGATTAATAAAATACTTAATAAATAAAATCAAACACATGAATATATGTATCTGTTTAAAATTTTGAAAGCTTTGAAACAAATACAACCACAAAAGTTCTAATTTGTGTGGTCGAAGCAATACTTGCGAGACATCATCAACTAGGCTAAGATAATGTCATAGAAGAGGAGTAACCGTGGTGAAATTCATGGTTATTGTGTCGCTGATCTGTTCACGGGGCCACTCTCATGCAGGCGAGGAAACAACCTCGAAGCCTGATTACTTGGCACATACCTATAGTGATTCATGGCCTGTGATGTTGACATCTCAAGTACTCTCAAAAGGTGTAAAAGGTTCTTATTGTTAAAGAAAAGAATTATTTTGGATGAGTGGAGATAGCTCTGCAGCATATATCCTCATGGTATCAACCGACGTGAGAGAAAAGAGAATCATGATGTTTTAATTGAAGAACCTACATCCCATTGGAAGAGGTATAATATGTGAAGCAGTGAAAATCAGTGACGCTGATAATGTGTATCAGGCAACAACGGCAAAGTATGTACTATGTCTATTTATTAATATGTACATATTTTTTTATGTTTTATGTAGTTAATAGTATTTTTTTGCACAAGCACATCTTTAAATAATAATGAGTTGGTTAGTAAATAACAAGCTATGCCTGGAGTGGTAACTGGAATTTAAGGCCAGTTGCCATAATACATAAGAATTAGTACGTAATAGCTAGTTTTGATAGTTCAACTGGCTAACAAATACAGTGCCTTAACCAAAATTCTATGAAACTCAAGTTTATTCTAGGATAAATAGTTTGAATTACTATAATAAAAATATCTCAAAGCATCACGTTCATGTATATGAATAGTAATAATAGATGTAGGTAATATGTATATATTACCTACATCTATTATAAAAGTTGGACATTAAAAATACCAGTAAATGTTTTCAATAAAATCATAAATTTTATATTATATACTTTATTTCATTTCTTTTTATTAAAAATAAAAAAATGGAATCTGATATAGCTACATAAGTTGCAGTAATAGGGGAGTACTAACTTAATGTCTAAAGTGATTAAGTTTATCGACAATTGGGCAACTCTAGTGACTCGTAGGTAAGTAATAAAAGTACCCGCATAAACCTTTGAATTGCTGACCACAGCATCGAACCTATGCGCCCTTTGTCTGTGTCCAGCCGCAAATTGTTAAAGAAATAAAATAAAATCTAATTTACCGCCTTGCTACGTTTATACGAACGGCTTTACGAGTCCCGTCGACTCGAGTGTATTGTTTACTCTCAATACCGTCTTTACTTTTTTATTTGTTTTTCCCTAATACGATTAAAGTCATAAAATTGGGAGAATAAAACTCATCCGGTTACCTTGTAGGCAATATTACTACGCAGGAATATCGATTATCGAAACGACCTCTTCACATCACGTTTATGTATCAGTAAGTCACAATTTCCTTTGTTTAGGTTATGTTGATTCATCGTTTTCTTTCTGCTCTTGCACCAAAATGTCTCACAAATGTGGTTGTGGTACGACATTTTTGATTAACTCACCTCTTCAACAGAAATTTTGTTTACCGCGGTATATCTAACACCTCAACTCCTATTATACTCCCATCGATGGCGTTACTTTAAACTTCTTGTGATGTACTCATTCGTAGTCTTGTAAATTTTATTTGCATAACACAACCATATTCGCACCACTTGTCGCCATAGACTTGCAAATAAGGTTCATTTTATTATAAGTATTTTTTTATATTATGTAAGTGTTTTCTATAGCATTACTATTTGTTTATATATCTATCTTAGTACTAAAAATCTATGTAGAGCAAAAATTTGTTTGTTAAATCTTAAGAGAAGAGTTCACGCAGCGCTTTCCATACAAACGTAGTTTCGTCATATTTTAAATACTAAGTGTTGTGCTCTTAAAATGACTTACAATCATACAATGCTATTTTAACGGAAAATAGCATTCGTCGTTCGTTACAAGTAACGAAATGTACTGAGCTCATAACCTTGAGTCATACAGATGTTAAATCTCATGTAATTTAACAAATTACGTACTGGCTCTTAAGGACTGCTGGTGGAACACACTGTTGGCGGCCTGGCGACAGATTATCTATTTGAGGATGATAGCTAGCCAGGAAAATGGCCTTTTGCCTAAGAGTAAGGTTCCGATGGCCGAATAGAATAGGCATCCGGCGCGAAATCGGAGGAAACGGGTTCGATTCCCGTCCGGAACTAAACATTTTGTGCTCTAATAATTTGTAAATGTGATTTTTGCTCAGCAAGCGATAGTGCTTGATCATATAATATTTAGAAATAACGAAATCTAGTTACAGAAACCAACTGTAAGCAATATCATAAGTTTCCACCCTCTGCGATAATATAGGAGAGGTATTACGATGAGCCAAAAACACTTAACGTCTTCTTTATCCTATCTCTTATTTATGTTCATTACATTCGTTTCGCACTACCACTGCTCGAGGATGGACAATAGAAAATTGGGACCATATTTGCAGATAATACAGTTACCATAACTAGAGGGACGGGGGATTGCGCTCATACAAACAGAAAAATGGCCCCAAGGCAAGCTGCAAAATGTCCCGAAAATACATTAGTCGCATTAGAAACACCATTAAGGGTCGGGCATGCCGATAACAATTAGGGTGGATCTGGAATCTTAAGGGGAATTAACAGCGCGTGGAGTGTTAGCACTTCTTTAAAGCCGACAGCAACACTGTCAAACCATTTTTAAAGTCCTGCATTAATTAGACTAGCTTTGTCGTCAGCTGCTTCTAAAATTTCGTTTTTTTTTTATTATTTGCATATATTCTTTCACAGGCATGATGCTACAATAAAAATATACGTGTTAAAGGTTGAGAAAATAATCACCATAAAAAGAGAATTTCATTCAAGGTACACCGAGAAAGATAAAAGGTACGAAAAATAGGACAGCACTGTGAAAAGACATCAAGGAAACGCCAAAAATTTTGTAACCGCGACACCGAAGACTTTTACAATATGCATAACTTGTTGAGAGAGTAATCAAAAGGCGATATAAAAGTGTCGAGGGAAGACACGGCGAAAGGCTAAAAATGTAAACCCTCTCTTAGAT
Source organism: Plagodis pulveraria (assembly GCA_963890685.1). Lineage (NCBI taxonomy): Eukaryota > Metazoa > Arthropoda > Insecta > Lepidoptera > Geometridae > Plagodis > Plagodis pulveraria. The sequence continues at coordinate 17,803,499 of OY982963.1, read as the reverse complement.
TTCCTTGAGGCGACCCGAGACCCTCGAAGCAAAACTTGCCGTAAGATGGGAAAAATTACCCGGACTCTAGAAACTTTTTTCGATTTGAATTATGATTCCTTATTCCATGCTTCTCCTTAAAAAGTTTGTTTTACACTGGCTGTAGCTTATTTCATGACGTGTATATTAAAATTTCAGATTGAATATACAAACATATTTTGATTTAAAGGATTTGTTTATTTTACCAGTTTTTTTTTAATTTAATTTATAGGATCATAGATAAATTTTTTAGGAGTTCCTTTATAACTAGGTTCAGAAGTTACTAGATCCTGGGATCGATTCCGGGTAGATTCAGAAAGTTATTGAATTTTTCTAATTAAGTCATTCTTAATAATCTATAGAGTCTGGAACTATGCGTAATAGATGGCAATTAGTTCACGCCGAAGATTATGGGGACCAAGAGCTTACAAAATAATATTGAGACACATATCTCTTCTATTGAAGCATTGCCTATCGATTAAAGTAGGCAGAGTATTTTTGTGATCCCCCAGTAATATCCATAGGAGTCTGTGATCGCTTAACTTCAGGTGGTCCGTTACTTGTGAAGTACTTAAAATTTTTAAAAAACCTGACATATACAGTTCTGACCATATATTTATTTTCATTCGATCTAAAATTGTAAATAAAAATCGAATTTGTTCGAAACTAACTTTGCTCATAGGGTATTTGAGGGATTGGGATGGGTTTTTTTTCAGCCTTTTTGCACATAAACCATAGGACATTTAGATTTTAAATTAATTAATATAGAAATCATTTCAGAGATTTCCCGTTATTTATAATACATAACAATAGGAGCGTACTCAACAAAGATGACATCGGGGCGTGTCTTTTAGTAAGAAGGAACAATTGAATTCAGTTTCATTTACAATACATGTATATATAGATAGATTAATAATACTTACGGGTGTTCTATTCGCTTAGAATTTATTAAATAATAATAATTTAAATACTGACTAATATAACATTATTTACAAATACTACAGTTATTGTGATATTATGACAACGACCATAGCAACATACAATAAATAAAAGTTAATATAATCTACAAAAGATGATTCAATACCTTTTTAACAGATCAGAATATAAATATTACCCTTATACATTACCTTATCTTACCCGAAACATAGAAAACCTACAACAGTATCGGTTTACTTTCTGAAGACTGATCGATTACGACTCAAATAAAATGATATTAACTATCTTCTTGGCAACAACTCACAAGGTAAAGTAATCCGAAACAAGACCAAATAAATCAAAATTCTTATATACATTATTTTATTTCACAAGACAAAACATTTGTCAAGGGTAGATGCCACAAATAAAAGAATCTGGCGATATTGCAAAAGCTATTTTATTAGAATAAAACTTAACACAGAGGGACGTCAAGGGATTATTACTCCGGAGAGGCTCTGACTTTCAACTTTCTAAAGAGTTTGTTGAATAACTTTTCTGTATTAGCCTCGGTAATATAATTTGTAACTCGCCAAAGAGACACGATGGAACGAAATATATTTCATTCTTGCTAATATTATAGTACCTAATAAATAAAGGGTTGAGTAGGTACCAATTGTAGTTTCATAATCTGGCTATGATTCTAGTTATCCATTAAACTGTATTTTGAAATCAAAATATATTTTGTCTCTATTATTTTGATCTTAATTGGAATTAATGCTATTGACTTTACAGACAACTTTAAGTTCAAAACACTTTTTTAACTCTTTAACACGAAAAGGTCCAATTTTATGTTCATAAATTTACAGCAATATAATTGTTTGCTTATGATTCACTTTTAAATGTTGATAATTACCTGCCTATGGTTTACTTGTAATACGATTTTTTGTAACTTATTGTTAAATATTGCCTTGTGACCTAAAACCAAATTTTTCTGGTTGGTTGAATTTCATAAAATTTTATGTTTCCATCGCGAGCAAACTTTTTCTGTCTTGTGCTTTTAAATACCTCACTTTTATTAGTAGTCTATTTAAGAAACACGCGCTACGGTCGTGATTCAATCACAGCTTACTTCGCTAGCACGGCATTTAAAGTCGGGATTCGCATAAAAAAATAAATTTACGCACTTTTTGCACAAATAACTATTTATGCTTACATTCTCTTCGTACACTTGTGTTACATCAAATATTTTTTTATAAACGCACCAAACTAGTGATACAATAAATTTGCCTTTACCAGGATAAACAATCGAATAGGTAAAAATCAGTCAAGCGCTCGAAGCATCGCTAAAACGATTGGACGAACAACTGAAAGCCGACAAGCAAGAACTACAGTCATCGACTGGCAATGGTCGCACGGAATTAAGACCAGTGATGTTCTCTAACGTCAGTTTTCAAGAGACTATGCTTTGAGATGTTGTATGTGTAAATCGGGTTACACTACGTGGGAAGCAAGCTTGCTGCATACAAGTGACACTATGGTCATCGTCTCGCTCACCATCGCCAGCGCGCGGTGAGCGAGATCGAGCGATGTACTATATAGTAGTGTTTACAGTCATGTTTATCGCATGCGTCCTTGTCCGCAGCAGGCTATGTGCTTGTGACTCATACACAAGAGGCAAGGTACAGTTTGATTATTTATTGATTATTTACTAAGTTCTTAGTCAATTGCAATGATTTTCAGGTTAGCGAAATTGAGATCGATACATAACGAAATCACGAGTCATTCTCAGAGAGACTCGTGAATGTTAATGCAGTTAGCGAGCTGACAGCAAGAGGATAGATAGCGAGCTGCAAGGCGACAATCCAAGCTAAGATTCGTACTACAGTGATGCCGTTGAGATAGTCGCAAACTGTTTTCATCCACATGGTGTTTTTTCAACCCCCGCAAGCGGCAAGGCTGTGTGAAATCAACGCCAGCCTCAGGCACGATTCATTCAGCACTCACCTCCCTGGGCTATTGAGGGTCTCGCAAGCTCTTGCTTAAGTGAAGATAAAATCGCCCACAAAGGCATTTAAAAAAAACGCGGACGAGACGAGATGTCGTGACAGTTTTGTGAGAGAGCGGCCTCGTTTAAATAACCTAGAGCCATCATATAACATGGCATGCTCAAGTTTAGCAAGTTTAAAAATAGTAAGACGAGAAGTAAAAATAGATCAGATTAGACACTCAATAAGATAGATCACGTTGAGTGAATTTATAACTTACATGTTCACTCAACGTGATCTATCAATAATCAACGAATTATTTATTACACTCGTATGAGCATAATAAATTATTCGTTTATTTATTACACGTTTTCTATTGAACGTAACTTACATTTCAAAATATCATCGCTAAAACCGTATGAAGAAATTTCCACTTCCCAGTTTTTATTGCAGTAAACTTTAATACCCTCTCTACACTTATTTGCGTCCATAATTTTCCTCCACAGAGGCCCGTAGGCGCGACTTCATAGTCTCAGAGAAAATATGTAAACTTTTAAATTGTATTTGCATTTCATACAAGCTGGAAAATATTGGCTTCGTGCTTGTAGAACGCCACAAAGACTCATGTTGGATCCTTGGGGGTTTCTTTAAGATAGGGCTGCATGGGTATGCAGTAAGTGTAGAGATGAAATATAAAAGTGTTGTTTACATATTCTTCACCTCTAGATATTTATTTTGTACATCTTCTCATTCATATCTGAAGTTAGGAACTATTTACTGACTTTGTAAAAGGTATGACTGTGGTTAGAGGTTTTTTTAGAATTGTTGTTTGTTTGAGTATAATGTTATTTTAACGGCTTTTTACAATATAGCAATTTATGTAAAAAGAATATTTAATAACGGTTAAAATCACGTATATTTATCATTATTTTTATCCAGACGTTTCAAATACTTTGCAGTGATCGTGATTACTGGGTTAATAATCGCTTTTGTTTGTCACTTGAGTTATTAAATATTTATGAATTTACGCGATTTAAACCGTTTAAAGTTGTTTAATTACCATGTGTAATAATTGCCAATACCTAAGACAACATAGGGCTTTTACAATTAGCCCTTTATGCCTAGTAAAGGCAACACTTTTTAGTCTCCGCATTCAGTTTCTGCTACATATATCTGCGCTTTACACAATAAACTAAAATTAAAAAAGAACAAGCAATCAATTAATAATATTTTTCTAATAATATAACAAATAAACACTATGATCTTGATTTTCGGTAGTTTTAAAATTTTGGGGTTACAATGACGGGACCTAAATTTTGGACCTAACTTATGTTTTCGCTAACAACATGACAAGGGCGCTCCTACTAAAATTAACACTGGCAGATAGTGACAACCCTGTTGTGCGCCCAAAATGCAGATAAAACTAACTCACATTAACGTAAGTGATGTCATGCTGCTCAAATGGTGTACTTTACCCCACAGAAAATATGGTACTTCCCTTATATTCTTAAACCAGGAACCAAGATCATAACTAGTTAATTTTAATATGCCTTATTTGCGTTTTTTTTATGTTATGGTGACATGGACAAGACGCTCGTGTGATGGTAAGCGTCATGCCTATCCATTACAGTTCCAGTGTCACCCTTCTTCCTTCCTTCTTGCCCATCTCATTCTGTTGCACTGCGCTCGTCACTCCGAGACGTTAATTCTTATGTCTCGCTTGCCCAGTCATTTCACTTGCAACAGTGCCCTTCAAGTCAAACACCGTAGTATTTACAAAATACACATTCGAGGATTTGCGGTAGAGTATTTTGCTAATGCTTGTCTTCCCATCTAACACCCTAAAGTAGAAAATCTGGCGCCAAGCACCTAACGGTGTGTCCCGTTATAGCTGTATACAACAGCCAGTAATTATAAGTCACATCCCGCACATGACTTAAATTTTTCCTATCGTATATTTGTGATTTTATAATGTAATCCGCATAGCAGGCGTTATTGCAAACCTAACAATATTAAAATTATAAGTCAGCCTGAACAACCTCAACGAACGTCACATACCATTAGATTAGATAGTGGCCAGAGGGTAGCCTATCAGCAAAATAAAAGACAAAAAAATAAAAAGTCAATACACTTTGCGACGCGGACGCGGAAGCGGGCTCGAATCCCGCATGTGACAATTTTTTTCGCTCGTAAATTTTATAATTTTGTAATATTACTTTGTTGCTACTGACCAAGAGGGACTGTTGCTACAGAAACCTTCCATCTGGTAGGTATTGCTAAATATTAGAGAATAATATTCACCGTTTATTTGTGTTTATCACATGTGCTCATTACATCTCTAAGTCCGTAATTCCTATTTCACAACTTTATTCTATTCACAATTCCAGCGATAAATCTAAACAAATGAATAGCGAACGCTAAACTATGAAAGCCACAAAATATTCAAATAAATCTTCGCCAGCCAATTTCCTGGCTTTGGGATACTTTGGTTAAACATTAAATTCGACGGCAAATTTCGAAAGGCTTTACAATATTAATTAATTGTTGTTTAGAAATTATCTGGGTACACGGCCGGAATTCCAGTTTTGACCTTTAGCAGGGCCTTTTTGAGGGCCATAAACATCAAGGAACAATGGACGGGTCAGGAATGACCCCAGTGGTACCCCTCAATAAGTTCTTAGCCCGGTCACCCCGCTGTCCAAATCTCCCCTGTCAAAGGCCAAACTGTAGCCCCAAGGGAAATTATTGTCGGGATTTAAAGGGCATTGCTTACGCGAAAGTATAAAAAACAGAATACTTATTATAAAAAAAACAAGTATAGGCTAGTTTTATCTGGCATAGGTCACGTGGCTCGTGATCTATGTTATTCATGACTGATGTTATGAAATGGATTGTTAGTTACTAGGCTGTCAGTAATTTTTTTATGTTGCCATCCCTGCTATCGGTGGCTTCACTCACGAGGATTTTAGTGCTGCCTCGAGAAATAATAAAGAGAACAGAAAAAATACCTCACATTAGGACATGAGGTTTTAATTTTCTGTTCTCTTTATTAGTTCTCGAGGCAGCATAATATCCACGGGAGTCCAGACTGGAACTAAAAATATATGCGAAAAGTTTCATTAAAATCCTTTCAGATGCTTTGGACGTACATTATAACAACCACACGCTTTCGTATTTATATTGTTAGAGTGTAGTTTCATCACGAGTAGTATACTGTGTAGAGTATTTTTCTGCATTTTTTCTTTAAAAAATATCTAATCTTACGATATCTTTCTTGGTTAGTAAATACGAGTGAGGGACTGATATGAAGCACACTAAAACCCCATTTTCAAGAATTTTAATTCGCACCGTCAACGTTGAATTTTTTCGTTTCACGTAAGCATGCACTCAAATCTATAATTCGATTCACCCCACGTCTCAAAATTTGTTTTGGCAGGTGGAGAATTCAGCGGAAACTTCACAGCGAACATTACTTACTCGGACGGGATAAATTCTTCAATCAGGATCAAACGAACCCCCACATACACTTCCAAACTTCAAAAATACAAACACGCTCCGACGCGCGTCTTCGCGAAACTTTTCCCAAATCAATGTCAATCCAAATAAAATAAGCGAAATTAAATAAAACAACCCCCGCCAAGATAAAAGGTCTAGCCGGCGACTTAGACCACACTTTTGATGGTGTTGTATTTTTAAAAGTTAGGGGAGGTTGACACTTGGACGATTTTAACCTTCCATTGTATTAATTATTCAGGGCGGGGCTCTAAGGTGCGCTTGCAGGGGAGTCAAGGTAATTTGTTTTTAGAAAAAAATTGGTAGAAAGAATTTTAGGGAAGTTGCAGCGAGTGTTCAGTTTAACAATAGCCTGGCGCGAGGAGTTTAATAAAATTGTTTTAGAATGCAGCGCGGATCGAGATAAGTTTCGCTCGGTTCAGGATGGGCTATTGATTTTAAAGGAACGTTTGTTTTGCACAATAAACAAACGTTTGTTTCGTGATACTTTAATTCGTGTTTTATTGATCAAATTTATATAAATAAAACATCAAAAATTGTTATTTATAAAAAAGTGTCTTTTGCAATTAATAGATTTCAGTATTATTTTGAGTCATCGTGTTGATGGATTTACTAAGACTTACTCAACCCAATATTTTGAGATTCACCTAATTGATTACATATGAAGCAGAGCAAAATAACAAGATAATAGGTGCTCTATCAACGTTTGTATGGGAACGGCACAACTGCAAACAATATCAATATCATGCTCACCAGTTTTACCATGTTAGACAAACAACAGTCCACTTGTGTCCAGAGTCAGTTCGATGTCTATGTGGGCTATCTCTGACTATGAAAAATTCTTCGGCAAGGTCTATGTATTCGGGTGGGCGGTCACAAATCTCATGGTATAGCGTGCTTCTGCTAGCGACTACACTTCTTGAAAGTGACCTATCAATTCAGTGTTGGTGGTTATAAACTTTTTCGGCTCGCTACGTAAGAATTACAGTTGTCAATCATTAGTCTCTTGTCTTTATTTCTTAATTAACCAGGCAACATTTTTCCGCACTCGTAGTGGAGCTAGCAGCGAGTGGCTATAATTAATTTAGAAGAGTAGGATTAAGGTTGCCTGTTATTTTTCAACATGAATCGTTTAATAGAAGATTGAAGATCCAATACCACACTGCACGTGCTTATTTGCCAGTTGAGAAATAAAGTGTCAGCCCTGATATGCGCAATGCATATTTTCAATATTTAAAAAGGATAAGTTCTTCCTGCTGTCAATAGCAACGAGATAGCAAACGTTTTACCAATATACTGCAATATGTTTTAACATCAAAATTGTGAAAAAAGTACTTCAAAACAAAAGTAAGTTAAAAAGTTGTTCACATGCCAAAAGTAAATTAACTTAAATAGCTTACCGACGGAATACTAAAATTATTCAGACATAATTAAGTCTACGGCAAGTGCACGGCATGGGTGTGTTCACAAAAGAATATTTCTGTAACAAACTCATTTGTAGATAGACGAGGGAGCTTCAAACCCACCCGGAATACTTTAACTTTTCAATTGTAACTTTTGATGGGTTTTCGAACGTAATAATAATCGTTGTATCGTAGTGATGGGGGCGAGAATTGCGAGAATCAACGAATGCTAACGCACAAAAGAATGCCAATTTTTATACGGAAAATTGAGTTACATCTCTGGCGCGTTATTCACCTCTGCCTGTCCCTAACTTTGATGCATTTTTTATTGACACCGATTTCAATACGAAAATTAGGGAGGCGAAAAAGTGATTGTGTTTTTTGTATTGCGTTTACTTTATTAGGTACTTTATATTGTTTTTGGAGAGTTTCCGTTTAAGAATGCGGAAATATGTTTTCATTTTTACATGACTGCCCAAAAAGGAAAGTTATGTTTTCAGGGTTCATGTATATATGTTTGTGAGTTTCTTTATTCCACCATAATTTCTAAATAGCTTAACCGATTTTAATCAAAGAGATACCATTAGACTTGTCTAGACAGCGCTAGTAACACTAGGTACATAAAAAATAAACAAATTGGCGGATTTCAGACGCCATAATATGTGATAAAAAAAATTCTTACAAAACCATCGAGTGGGGTATCAAAATAGAGAGCTTCATAAAAGAATTCCACAAATATATATAATTTGCAGTTTCAATTTCAATGGAACGATAAAACGTATAACCAAAAATAAATAATTTGTCATCGGGTTTTTTTTACGTTTTAATTAATTTATTAATTATACTTGTTTGTCGTATTTTGTACAAAAGTAAAAATAAAATCTAAATTGTTGAGGGAGTCCAAAATTACCATACCTGAAGAAATTGTTAAAAAAAACAAATTGATACCGAACTGTCAAGCTTTGATAGAATGAAATATAAAACAAATAATAAACAATATTTAACAAAATATAGTCCTTATTGATATTTGACTTTCATTTAGTTAGATCAAACTGAAATAAGTAATTTCATACAATAGCACTAAATCAGAGATGTTATATAAAGCAAAATCGTAAAAAAAAATTGCGGTGTCTATAATATCATTCCTTAAAAAAAATTGCTATGCCGCTAATTTTTTTGTATCTTTTAGTGGGATTCACAAACCAATTAGGGACATTTAGATTACTTAACAAGATTAACTATCATATAAAAATAGTGGTACAATAACTTACAAAGAAACGAAAACTCCATATTGTTTCTTAACAATTTCGTCCATCGTCGATTCGAACGAAAAGAAATATCCCAAAAGCAAGAAACCGATACTCTTTGCCATTAATTCCAACACGTGAACACGTCTGTAATATTCAATTCTAAGTCACACATTTCATGGTAGATAAAGCTCATGAATCAGGTAGTCCATATGGGAAAGCGAAAGGAGGTAGTTCCTTTCAAAAAATGTACTTCGCGAGGCGGGACGCGAGTTGAATTTCCTGTCTGATATGAATCTTCCCTACTCGCTTTAAGGTGATGTATTTTGCTATTTTCTTCCCCTTGACTTGCCAGCGTGTCTTTGGATCTGAAAAGACTTGGCTGCACTTGATGCTTAGCTACCAAGTTATAAAGTACGCAAGGCGAGTAATTCTTCTTGCCATAAAAAGGTAAACAAAAACTAAAAGTATTTCACTTCTATTAATAATAATATATCTGTTTTGAGGGTACCGTACCCAAAGGGCTTGACAGAAGGCTATTAGCTAGACTTCATTGTCTGTCTGTCTGTTCGTCCGTCCGTCCATTCTTCCTTATTTAACGGGTCTAGCTCGTATACGGAATAAATATAGAACAACAATTTTGATATTGTGTTAAACATTGATCTGCATATGAATATTGGACTAGAAATTTATATATATTATTTTAGGGGTCTCACAATATTTTTTTTTCTTTCACGTGCTGTTGCTTTACGGACTCCTCAAACAGCTAGGCGCAAATTACACTTGGCCAGTTTTTTTTATTTATATACTGATCACTTTTAAGTGTTAATATCACATGCTGTAAAATAATTGTTTCTTTGAAGGACATTGAAATTGACTTTGATTATCTAGTTTTAAAATATACAGCATTATTTTCTTTGGAGAAAATCCACATGATTATTAGTTATATTGTCATCATGTATTTCATAATGATTATTAGTTTCCTTGCTAACGACTTTGTTCGGACCAATCAACTTAGCGGCAAGGTTCTGAACGGCCCGCTAGGTAGTCGTCTATTTTGTACTGTGGATTTTTTTGTGTGAAAAAAAGTAGAAGTTTGCTTGTCGCTTTGTTGGTTTTTACTTTTGGATTAACTTGTCATTTTTGATTTTAATTTGCATATAAGTTTGATTGTCGCTTTGCACGTATTTATTGCTTCAACTTGTACTTCGCGATCTATAAATTTGTTAATATAATTTTGTTTTGTGATGGTGCCCGGACTAAGAATTTTGTGAAGAGCCTCGGCCACGCGTGAGTACAATCAAATATTTCGTCTTGGCCAATACAAAATATTTAGATACACTCTAGTGGGATCGCTGAAGCGAATTCCTCCCTGTGTAAGTCTCATTATTTGTATTAATTGATTGCTTGTGTATTTTGTACTTTGTTCTTTTCAGTCCGGCGACCGGCCGGCAAGTTAAGCATTCAAAACAGATTGTCCAGGTGGAAGCCTCTCTGTTAAACATCCCTGCCTGGGCAATCTTAACAGACTTATTAGACGCAGAAGTTACAGTGAGAGTAGAGTAATCATTCTCAAAGCCGCAGTTCTAAGTAATTCGAATTTGGACGAGATAAGAAGATTGTTGAATGTTGTGTATAAAGGGATTACATGAGAATAATAAACAAATACATCAGCGTAGCGACCATCACGTCACATTAAACAACTAGAAATATCTAAAATTTGTTTTGAGTTACGCTTATTACACTAACTACTAGAAAATCACTATTTATAACAAGCACATTTAGCACTAACCTGCGAAGGTGTAGTAAAATCCGTCCCTCATCTTAAAAATACGGACTTACTTCATAAGAGCCCTGAGCGAAATTGATTTCCAATCTGTTTGAAATGTAGTTCGTGGTGCAGTTGGCAATATGGAGGCGGAAACCCGTGAAATTATTTCAAAGTTTGCCCCTTTTTATAAGGACTGAATTTGTTAAAGGTACCCGGAGATTTCTTAATATTAGAAAAACTGATCAAGTGCGGGTCGGTCTTGTTATTTTTTTGTGCCGCATTGCAACAGTCCATATAATAAAACAATGTTTGTTAATTTTGTTCAGTTTCATTATCCGGTATTTTCATTGTTTGAATAGAATAATATGGTACTGGTATATGATACAATAGAACGATATGGTACATAACACCTATTTGCCTAATCAGTTTAGTTTGAAATACTTCCCGTTAGCTAGTGTATAGAATAGAAATGGTGAAAAATTTACCTAGATGGTCGCAATTTATAAATACACGTAAAAAAAATAAAAACTTTTGTATGTTCTTTATGTAATGAGCTCCATACAATGACACCTAACATGGTAGGGTGCACGATAGTTTTTTTTCAAGCACCTTGTATGAAAGGTGTAGTGAAAAAAGAAACATTAAATTTCTAGCCCCATATTCTTTTTGGATCAACGTTCTACACAAAATATCGTAATTTCAAGTTTGTTACTCTTTCCGTTTACGGTCTCAAGACGCGTAAAATTATTATAGCTGAACTGACTGACAGACAGATGGTGAAATTTTCATAAAAAAGAATCTTAATAAATTAACTAATTACAGAATAAAAATAATAATAAATAAATAAAACAAAAATAACAGCTAATAAGTCCGTTAATTTTTGTCTGTTATTGAGTTAGCTAGCAATATAATACGACAGGAGGACTTATACTTGTACCTATGTTATATACTGTACTGTATCATCCAGACTATCCTTTGTTGAACACAACTGGATGGGGTTTAAGGGGGGGTATGCTATAATCCCCACGCTTGGCAGGCATCTTAGAGATCGCAGTGTAAGATAGCAGTTCCTCAGAAAGCAGTACCGCCCACCTTCCAGTATTTTGCCCTTAGCCGCCTCTTCTGACACCCATGGATGGAGATGGGGAGGTGACATTCAATTTAGGGCTTTAAATCTTGGTAGTAGAAATAACGGTGCGTTTAGACCCGCGCCGCGCAGCTTGGTAATCAGCCTGCAAGTGGCTAAGGAATCAGCCCGTCGCGCATTAATAGGCCAAGAGAGCTTTTGAATGCATTCACATGAACACCATACAGGCTAGCAGCCCAGGAAGCAGCTTGACGTACCTACGTCGCGGGTCAAGTAAACTATTGACTTGCACTGGAGCACACCGGAGCAATACTGCGTGCGATCAGACGCGCGCCGCTTAGCCCGGCAAGCAGCCTTGCAAGCAACTTGGCACGCGTCGGTGGGCCATGCAACATAGTACTTGATACGCTCGTGCACGTGCCTGTGCCCTTTAAATGTTGAATGCGACTGTGTGAACGCAGCATGACAACTAACGTCTCGGAATAACGAGCTCAATGTAGTGATACAGTTTTATATATTTTAATATTGTGGTAGTATCAAGCAGGATGAGAACTGAAAGCACTGAAACAGTAATGGACAAGCGTGACGCTTACCATCAGACAGGCAACATGTAAGTTTCATCATTCCTTAACTTTTTAAATCGTCAGTAAACGTTTAAGAAAAGTACATGGAATCACAATAAAAATAAATAAAAATCGCAATAAAAATATTTCCATTTGTAAAACAAGCTAATAAAACGAAAAAAAGTAATAATTTAAGAGTGTGTCTCAAAAATACGGAAGCACGTTGAATATTAATAGGAAAATCTCTCGCTGTAATAAATTTCTATTAACTTCTTGAGAGGTTACTTTCATTTTATTGTCGAGATATGGATTAATTCGTCTGACTTATGACTGTGATACATCTTTTGTCTCTTAGAGAGGGAGAAGTATAAAATGAAACTTCCCTGCTATTATATTAATACGTGGAAAGGGGACGGAGTGATCCGGGTATACTCGGTAAGCCTTCTAAGTGGCGAGCCCAAGGTGGATACTTGCCCCGTAATTTGAAGCCAGCCCTTGGGGACATAGAAGCGCAAGAGGCAAAAATTCTAAATTATTATTAGACTTAAAATGTTTGAAAGTTATGTCTCTATATATTTTATGGATGATGATCCAAATGTCCATATTGATGCTACCTATTCTTCGTAGTGTTTCAAAATTATCATTTTATACCTCCTGTTATTTTCTTAAAATTTTAATTATTTACGTATTATTTATTAATGGGCACTTATATGAAGGTACTTCAGCATATCAACTAGATCCTATGTCATGAAAAAAACTATAAATTTTATGAATAAGAAGAAAGGTGCACACATTTGTTATTGACACGGAAATAAGGATACATTAACATCAAAGCGGACTGACATGATAGTAAGATAAAAATGAAACAAATAGCCCCATTTCTGTTTACTCACAAATGCAATCGTCTTTACAAGGGAAAGTTTAGAGGAGAAAGACGCCCCGCAGCGTTCTAAGATGCCTTCTCCCTTGATTAATTTCAAATGATATTTGATATGTTCATCTGACAGGCGATGGTGGGGAAACCCTGACAAATGGTTAGATTTTCATGTCTAAGGTCCAGGGGTCGCTATTAAACGTCTTCGGTATTATATTGCAGTGTATTAATTATGGTTTATTATCCTGTGTACAATAGAAAACAAATAGTTAAAACATTATTCTATCAACTATGTGCAATTAGCGCCCACATAGTTGATAGAATATGGATAGAAAGAAGGATCATATAGAATTAAATTATAAAAAATTCATTAAAGCTCATTTTTTTTCGGTAACCCAAGGGGCTATGTTCAGCAGTGGACAATCCGGCTACTATAGTACAAAGTCCTATGAGGAGACGCTGGATATACTGCGATAAATGTTTAAAAAATTAACAAGGTTGATCTACTCCAAATCTAATAACGAAAAACAAAGGCAGCGAGATAAAGTAACAATAATGGGGCAATAGTTATAGGGCCTAACTTTTCTGTAATTAGTAAACGAGTATATATGACCAATGCATGATAATCCATTAAAGTAATATGAAATGAATTTAGTGAACCTAGTTTTAGTGTGGCGTTCTATGGGGGAGAGCTTTGTTCGACATTAGACGTCTTCCGGTTGATGATGGTGATTATTAGTTCTTTCAGATACTCATGAGTGAAGTAAGACCAAGACCTCGAACTGCATACTCTGATACGAATAGTGGACCACTTAAAATCCAAATAACTTGTAATGATCAATTAAAATAAACATATTATACCATCATAGTGCCCTGCCAGGGTTTCATACAATATGTTCTGGTGTTCCTGTATTAGATTTTCTTAGCGTAAACATATTATTCGTAATATTATATTCTTGTGTTTCGTCCAGTGTGTTAGAGAAAATATTTTGTATGACCCTGAAACTGTGCCCGATGATTAGCAATAGGCTCGCTCACTATTACATGGGACCTAAACCCAATTGGTGAAATGTGGGTGTTTACGCACCTCTGCCTACACGTTCAGGGAATACAGGCGTGATTGTAACGTATGTGACTTAAAATTATAAGGCTGAATGGCACTACAATTGTCATGGACAGAAGCAACACTTACCGGCATAATATGGAAGCTTTAGTTGTTTAAGGCAAAATTAAAATACCTATTAAGTTCCAAGTGAAGTAAGTATGATTCACTTCACAAGTTATAAATTAAAGGTGAAATTATTAAAGATTTGCTCTGTTGCCCAGTTCTATGGCCCAGTTATGGATAAACCCCAGGGTTCTTCTAATTTAACATTTTAGTCAAAAAACAAGCCAGTTTTTCCTCTATATTTTTTGTCGTTTTACCGGAAGATCTTTATGAATATCTTATTATGGGCCTAAATTGAGAAGCTCCAGAAAAAATCCAAGGCAAATAAGAGCTAAGTACCTTATTTGCCTTGGATTTTTTCACGGATTTACTCAGCCATTTGCAAACAATTTTAATTGAGTTTCTGAACCTCTTCAAACTTGTTTTATACGAGAAAATTCAAGTATAACAGCCTTGCGTCTAAGTATCAACATTCTGCAAACTATGAAATTGGTGTACATAGTCATCTCTTTGAAGAGTTCTTGTTGATTTATTAAAGTCAACCTTTTTTTCTTGAAAACTCGGAGGTCGTTGAAGATATCTTATTTCGCGGGAGATTGTGACTTACGTAATGGTTGGTAGATGCGCCATCAAGAGGCGTATTTGGCGTCATTACACCAGCTCTCGTATATTACATCATTACGGGCAACAAGCTTACAAGTGACAATCTGAGATGTTCCTAATGGAAAGAACACGGGACTTGATAAATTTGTTCCCATTTTTCCCCTTCGCTTTAAAAATCTGAAACCCTGCTTGTCGCGTATGATGGCACGTGAAACAGGATTGAGTGGAAATGAGCCGTTCTGATAAGGAAAGCTTTGTGACTATCACACAGGAGTTATTGCGATTTTCTCGCGCATGAAATACGGTGAGAGCGGCGATAACTCAAAAGAAATGCAAGACAATATTTTTACAAAAATATATGACAATGCTGGATTGCTAAAGTGTAAATGCACACGGAGATAAATTATTTGAGCACCTGTTTATATGCGGTATTATATTATAAAATAAAATTAGTATTTTCAAATATTTTTATAACAGGTGCGTTAAATTGTGTACTCGATAAGTATGTAGAGGCTCATAAAACATCCATATAAAGCCTTTGTTAGTATACAAAATAATCCAAACCTTTTTTGATTCCCTCTCCTTCGTGATTTTAATTTCAATATAAAAATGGAACTATATGACCAGCGACCTAACACCAAATCCGAACGAGTTTAAAAACGTCACCAGCACGTATTTTATATCTGAACAATGGTCACAAAAATCTGTGGACAATGGTTTGTTTACCTTGCAGCCGCGAGCGCTACATCCATTCGATGCAACATTTGGTGTGCGTGGACTTGTATTCCTGAGGGCATTCCAACCCCACTCATTATCCCCAATAGTTATTACTGTCATTTTTCAACTCGTTATTTACTCTGACGAGAGCTGATAGCGCGACATTTGCTCTCGAGTTCCGAGATTAGGGTGCAAGGTTCTCGGGATTTGAGCAAGCTTAGAAGAAAATTGAAAATAGCCCTTTAGAGTGAGTTTCAGCTCCCCTGTGTTTACTCAGCGAGATTCGGTTTTGATAACGGCTGAATGGGGTGTAATTACGGTAAATCTGCGCTGAGCAAAGTTTTCATTAGATTGTGAAATGCTGTTATTTCTGGTTGTGTTCTTGATGCATTCTGCATGCATTGTACAGTGTCTGGCTAACTAATATCATTTTCTACATCCTCCGATTCACTGTCTACGTCTATGTTGAGCTTTGAACCGCGCTCTAACTACGTTTTTTTTTAAATTCAACATTTAGCCGTCATTAAACTAAAGGAATACTACTTTCATAGGCATTTCTAAGAACAGTTGGTATCATACAGACAATCGACCATAACTCAAAAGCGACTTCTTCTTTTTAGGATTGGTGGAGTAAGAGAAAACTGATTGAACCGTCTGCCAAGAACTAGGACACTGGTTGGAAAACATTTTTATGCTTTCGAAATGTATTATTTAGTAAGCCTGCGGATATATGGTTTGCTAATTTTGAAAACATTGTAACTATACAATGTATTTTCCAATTTAAAGCTGCCAACATACAAGAGTCAATACTTAATATTATTTATAACTAATTAAATATAGAAGCATTGTGTACATATTTCCATTCCACGTTTTTCGTTTTATACTATGACCTGGTCTGGCAAGAATTACATTTTATTTATTTTTTTAAATACTATGAAACGATTGCCTTCACTCATAAAATGTAAATAAAAGTTTCACTGATTTGTGATAATAACTAATGTAATTTCAATAAGTTAATCTCATTTCATTTTCGAATTCCCATCGCAGTGTCTAGGTAAATATCATAAAAATGATCAGCTGTACTTTTTCCTATAAATGACTATATGGTAGTCCATCTCGAATAGTCGTTGTTGAAGTGTTGAATGATGGCCAAGTAGAAAGAGCTATGGATTACCGTGCCGCAGGGTCATGGCTCGATCCGCACCGCCGGCTTGAGCTTCACCGCATGGTGGTAGGGCATTTAGCGAATGCTCGCCTGGCTAGCTACCACTCTGAAGAAGAAAATCTGTCACCGAGCGCACCTAACAGTGTGTTCCGGCAGCAGCCTTGTGAACTAGGCACATGAGACATAACAATTGTAAGTCTTAGTGTGTCGGGCGCAGTGCAATTCATTCGAACGAAGTGCTTTTTTTATAGGCAGAAGTTAGTCCACTTAACAGCCGGTGAGCCTCGTGTCTGTTCCATTACAATTAGATAAAAATAAACTGCCACCTCAGAACTTGCTTTTGTTAACAACAACCACTAAACTAACAGAAAATCTCATTAAAACCGAATTTATCTCCCTACCAAGTTTTATAAAGATTTATTTAGCCGTTAGGTAACTTCATGCATTTAAAACCTAATGTGCACATTATTTTGAACTACCTACCACAGAAAATGGTTAACATATAATTGTATGAACTACACAGTTTTATTGTTTACCCAAAAATATTATTCTGAAGTCAAATCTCTCTGCAAAGTAAAAACATCAAGAAGTAATCAAAGTCTACGAACAAATTAGAAAGTCACACTTTAGAAATTCGCGGAAGCTTGCAAAATGGGAAGGTTTATCAAAGTGTCACCTCATACTAATAACTTGAATGACATCTTGATAAAGGAACTTGGAAAGGATGAAAAAGTTTTAAGGTGACTTTTACGATACTTTAATTATTTTGTATTTACTTTGGGCGCTAGAGAAAATAAACTAATTTTTGTTTTAAATTACATTTGGTGACACTTATTAATTGGTCATAAACATAATTCTATGTAAAAGCATACAATGACAACACAAAGTTGAAATACTGTCTGATCCCTCTGATCGGATCTAGGCTGACTGCTTGTAGGTTTTAAAAGAGATACACCAGCAACTTCCAGGACATTTTTTAAGCCTGCTGTCGCTGTATGCATCATCAGCCAGAAACTTGATGATTGATTTTCCACAAAAACACACATTACAGGTTTAGTTGAAATCATAGTCTGGAAACGCTAGATATTTAATAGTAGTTTAAGCTATTAAGTCGGTGTCATGGCATCATTAAAGAATGGGCACCGACTTAATGATAACTTCTGTTCTTTAGACAATAACTCCCGCTTTTGTTCGAATGTATTAATTAGTTGGAAAGAACACATAGATGCAACTACATCTTGAACCGCTTACGTACGTTGTCTAAGTCAGTCAAGTAATTTAAGACCAAAATTGAAATGCCTCAAAACTTTTCACTTTTATTTAGCTCAATCAGTCCTAGAATACTGCATAACGACCTGGGGAAAGTGGTATAAAACAGATATTCTGGAAGTGGAATGAGGACAAAGATTAGTAATTCTCAAAGTCTGAAACTACATTTATTTCCTACAACTGATTTGTTCTCGCTTTCTTAGGTTCCTAACTAAAAACATACAACGCAAGCACGTTAATTTGTATTATGACCCTTAATTAATTCAGCCCAAGCGCAGATCCTTTAATGTCTGCAAGGTCGATTTACTTCGCATTGTACATAAGGTCGTTATTATTACTGTATTGGTAGTCATATAACGTGAAACAAATCATTAATACGAGTGTATACCCTCTTTGTTCAGAGGAATGTAAATTAATATTTTTGTATTGGCTTCAATCACTTATACGAAATAACTAAAGTGCTTCTAAATTTCATTAGTTGATTTCTCCTACTTTTCTGGAACACATAACATACAAACACACCCTCACATCACACCCATCCTCACACATGCTTTTTATCTGTGTGCATGTAATAACAAACAAAAAAATAATGGGAAAAAAATTACTATGTTTTAGTGCTCTGTATTCTATTGGAATTCATTGTACTCTAGTTACTAAGAATGAGGTCCCTAATACAGGTTTTCTTCAAAACTTTCGCGGGTATTATCGTTTTTCAATTGTTTTGTTAAAGTTCCAAATAAATATTAATATAACTATATTGCAAAATCCCCGAGGGTAACCCGGCCAGAATAGCAACCCCTATCCTCCAGTGGAAGTCGTATGAGACGACGGCGGGAACATTACCAGAAGATTGGCAGCAGTGCCTTCCGAAGAACTGGCCTTAAATCTTACACTGTAATCTCCAAGACGCCTGCCAATGGTGGGCATTATGACAAGTCCCCCACAAAGAGAGAGGCCTTAAATCAACGGTTCCGCTTGACATGATAATGTTAATGATAGATGTCATAAAAAAATGGCGAAGGAGGTTCAAATTTGATGGATAAGTAACTAGTTTGTGTCCATATCTGGTCTACATGTAATAGGTAAGTCTTATTATATATGACATATATAATAGACACTATAGGTAGTTATATATGACTATTATACTGTATATAAATTGAGTATTACCCTTAAGATATTTAAAAGTAATAATCTGAAGATGAAACAAAAGAATAAAATATCGGTAAATGAAATCTACAATGTATTGAAGAAAATTCGATAACCAATTAAAATTAGACAATAATTTATTTAAATTAATGTCTACTAACTTCAATACACAGTAATTTGAGAAAGAACATCGAATCACAGGCCATTGTTATTGATGACTTAAAATGTTTGATTTGAGATCACAACTTCCGTGTCATTAATTATTATTAAAAGCTTTTTGAGTTAATATCGCTCGGTGACGTCATTTTGTCAATTATTAATTTACTTTGACAATGATTAACGATGAATAGGGTCTCAACATTTCTCCTAATTTTATATTCAATGTTTAAGAAGCTGGGGGTATATAACAAGAATAAATTATTTCATATTTTTTAAGGTTTTTACATCCCAAATTGAGTTATTAGGAAATAAATATATGAACTTATTAGGAACGGGCTAGAGCCCGCCTTATATACCGGAATGATTCCGACTAGTTTCAGATGAATTCTTTCGACTCGGAGTCAGGATTGCGCGAAGCGACGAGCACGGGCCTCAGCGCGTATCTGTTTCCTAATAAGTTAATATGGATAAAACTCACGATAGTTTTCAAAGTGAAATTAATACATGCTACACTAAAAACTGATACAACCATGGGTAAAAACAAATATAGTATGAAATACCGGCCTAAAATAACCTTCTAAGTTATGTTTAGGTACATATAGTGATCTATATCGATTGTCTTATTTTAGTTCAATACCATTTGATTACTTGACCATTTATATTAATATATAAGATTTTGGTTTAGTATCAAATAGTATTGAAGGCTGAAAAAGTATATTATGAACTCTTCATTTTTGTCTCCTATTTGAATTTAAAATTTAACTAAATTTAATAAACTCCGCCGGGACAAACTATGTCCCGTACAAACCAAAAAAATTTCCTACCGTAAAAGTTCATTAAGAAAGTATCAGCTAACGTTTGAAAGATATCACCAAAAACTCGTATAAAAATGTTCGAGGTTTCAACTACGATTTTGACTCAATCGACGTTTTGAGCCCACTTTCAAAGAAAATTAAAAAAAAAATATTTGAAATAATGAAAGGGTCTGATTGGATAACAATATACATGAATAGCTCATTCCTTCTACGATTCAAAGTTAATGATGCTAAAAGCTAAACAATTTCCATTTACTCACACATAAAAGAAAAGATTGTCATTGAAAAATTCAGGAAAATCGAAGCTTAAACACGGTCATTATGGTAATGCTTACTCCTCACGTGTGCTTTAAATTGCATTCCCTTATAAATTCATGGTTTCGTGACAGCAAATACAGAACAACTAGCCCTGAGCATGTCTAGACACGTCATCAATACGAAATGAGCATGAGGAAAAATACCTTATTAATTCCACCCCCGGCAATATGATAGGACGAACTTTAGTGCTTTTATAAAAGGTTATTTATAATGGGTTCGTGGGCCGCAGGATTAGATTGGTAAATATTTTATTGGGACTATTGTGGATTGGTGCACGTTTGATTGACAGCAGTAATCCCAAGCGGCGTGAGCGCAAGGAGAAAATTGTAGTTGACAATGGGGTCGAATGATTTTGGATATCGTAGGGGAGTAATGGATTAACTTGAACAAGATGAATATTTGCCATTAATTTGTGATTACTACGGCATCGGACTTATCTATTTTTGTTGATCTAACACGCGCCTGAAAGTCTTCATTGAATATGAACTGAATAATACTGCTACAATGGAACGTTACATAGATTCTTTCAAAAGTTGAAATAGGTGAAAAAATACCAGATGTGTTGTTCTGTTTGGACAGTTGTAAATTGAATGTATCGTAAGCTACAGATATATTATCAAAAAGAAAGGAAAAAGAAAATACCAGATTCGTTACTCTGTTTGGACAATTACATCAAACACTTTGGAAGTTAACAGCAAGGAATAAATTAAAAATGTATAGTAAACTACCTACATCACTATTATATAATCAGATTTTAAGACAAAATTAAAAATATTTTTCGAAAGCCTGTTTTACAATAAATGCATTTATGGCTATAAAAATCTATTTATCCTCGCTTTTAAATACTGACTAGAAAATATTAATAAAAGAAATTATAATTATATATTTTTATTATTTTAAATCTGTATGAATTTATGAAAGATGTAATTTTTATTATAAGACCTATTTACAAGTACCTGTATTATTTTATGTGTTTATTGAATTGTATTAAATTATACAGGGTTGTAAAATGCTAACAACCTCTTAGGCTTGACTTCCGTTAGTCCTTATCAACATTTTTAGAAGTTTTTTGTTTTGAAAAAGGTTTTTTTTTGTTTTAGCTCCTTCTCCGAGCCAAGAGCGCCCTCGACTGACTGACAGACTGGACCTCGCCGTGGTCCCTTTGAATAGAGTTTTGAATATTTACATCGAGCAAAGTAGTAAAATATATGAAATAATACATTACAGGCACAAGAGACTTTTGGCATCAGGTGGTCCTCGTGATTATTCAGTCAATAACATATAAAAAAACACAAAAGAAAATTTAATAATATATATAAATAAATTTAAAACATTTCAAAACAAAAAAAAATCATCTCTTAATGTTTCTTAGGACTAGCAGAAGTCAAACCTAAGAGGTTGTTAGCATTATACCAATAACCCTGTATATACATGCGAATATTATAAATGTAAAAAATATAAATTAAGAAATGGTGTATAATGATTAATGACAAACCTCGTACAACGTACCATTGTTATAAGGTGAATAACGAATCGTACACATAACACATTCCCTCGAAAAGGGAAATGTGAGCATATTTTGAGTCATCAAACGTAAAGACAGAGGCAAATCAATTACATAAATTACCCGAATCCTTACCGTCGAACCAGCAAGCTATACCAAACTACCGTAACATACACGACACAGCTGCGAGCCCGAGGTAACTGCTAACTAGTTTGTAGTTGCAAAGTGGCTCTAAATTGAACACCTGAACGGGTCTCAACAGCATCAGCCTCACGGCGGCCCTAAAACGCGCGATATTAATCAACATTTAATTCCATATCGCGCACCGGTAAAGGCTCCACGCCAACGATCGCCATGGGACTCCTAGGAAATGAACCCAAAACATTAGTTCGCCAACTCTAACCACGCTGCAAAATATGCAAATGAAGAGGCGACTCATTTGACGAATTTTAATGGATATTTAACTGTGTTAATTATAAAGTTTCAACGTTACTTTACTTTACGCTTGATGAAGAAGATGTGATTAAAAACATTTCCGTGTGCGGAGAATCTCTTTATTGATTCAATTATTATCAGCCCTTGTATAATTTTGTTTACTAACCGTTAAACTAGAACCTCGTAGTATTATTTATGAAAAAACAGTTTCATTTTGTATAGTTCCTAAAAAGCTTACACAAATAAGGCTTACATTTTAAGATCTTACCATGATATTAACTTTACTCAAAGCTGAATTTCTTGAGAACTTTGTCGTCATAAAAGATTTTCTTACCTGGAAAAATAGAAATAACATACTGTTAGTGACTTGAATTCATTCGTAAGAGTATTTTCGTCGTCTTCCTAAGCTTATCGTACCCATATTGCGTCGGTACTATATGTCTTCTCTAACAACACAATGGACAGCAAAATAACAAATTACTTTAAATTACTGTTGCCTCTAAAACGCAGACTTGAGAAAGCTTTCATTGTTAGTTTACACGCTACCTTTTAAGTAATCAGCTCAATGATTGTATGTAAATCCGTTTCTCGCCCAATGTGGAGCTCGTATCAACATGAGTGGTGGCGAGCTGCTCAGCAATATATTATTTCCCGTGGTCGCCTTAACGACGTCAAATAGGAGGATATGGAACATCCTCTTAAGCCGGGAACTGTATACAACGAATGTGGCTATACAACGAAGCCATACTACGTGTTCAGTTACCTCATTATTTTTTCTCTTTTTAGCGACATAATAATACAGTAAAAAAGCTAAAGCACAATGTCTAAATTGAATTTCATAATAAGATTTATCAGCAAATATCTTTTGTAACGAAGAGCTTAGAGCCGCGTAACGAAGATGGGAGAGACGGGCTCGACAGATTTAAAAAATCGCTAGATATGTAAATAGCTCAAAGGAGCCGCTTTAAAAAATTACTTTAACACAATTTGGGTTAATTGAATTTTTGTCCGTTACTGGATGTGAAGCACACCTCCCGTTTAATTACAGGCGAGGGTTTGTTAATTTATAACGTCCGAGGGACTTTGAGCACTCAAGTCCACGGAGCGGGATAGCCGAAACTCCCTTAAGATTAATTTGCCTAGGTACCTTCTGAACTTTAACTCGTTCGCCTCAGCCCAAATTCTCGGCCCTTGAGTTTAGAATTAAATTTAATAAAACAAATTTGGGAAATCAGCAGCAAAAGTTGCGTCTTGGGGGCTGGACAGTGGGATAGTTCTGAATGCCAGAGGCTCTCTAACGCCATTATATCTTTAGTAGTAATCGCTAAGGCTATAAGTTTGTCTGTCGTCAAGGACGAAATGGATATTTACTATAGAGGCTATAAACATCACGATTAGATCCATTTGCGGGGCTATCTGTAATATGTCTTTATGTGTGTTGAAATGTCTCTATAAAGATGAAATCTTTATAATGTTTTGATATCCAATAATGATGCAGATTTGGTAAAAGTTAGTTGGAGAATTGCTATTTAGAATAACTTTTGACTATGTAATATATACTTTTGACTACCTATAAAGTTAGCACAGCTTTGAAAGACTTTGTTGATTATTTCTCGTGTTTAAGTACACTATCTTAGTGATTTGATGGGTATAAACGTTTATTATCTGATTAACTGGGTAAAAATATGCTGATATGTGCCAAAGCCACGGCCATGACTGTTTTATATTCTAACCCCCAACAGCAAAAGAAGGGTATTAAGTTTGAACTATGAATGATGATAGATACAGTACATATCGAGTTCGGAATACCACACTTCGTTTAAAGACAGGCACCACTGACGTAGATGTAAAAAGCGCAGGCTTGAAGTAAAAATGTGCTAGGCATGTGGTTTGTATGCATCCTGTGAGATGAACAAAAATTGTCACACGATGAGAGTTTCAGTTCCATACTGCCATCACCACTGGTAACCTACACTGGTTGAAGACTTTCGTCTTTAGGCACTGAGGTAATTTGGACGAAAAGACTCCGTGAAGCTTCCCAAACGCTGCCCACCCGAGTTGAATTCGACGATTTACCTCTTTCATAAAGTTGGACTTGCCTAACTGGACTGTTTGTCCTAAGTAGACGTATTTGTCAACAACTTCGAGTACCGAGTTCCGAACTGTTACCGGGACGGCCACAACATGGACATTCAACATTACTTTTGTCTTATCCATGTTCATCTTAATGCCCACCCATTGAGAAACTTGATTGAGACATTCAAACATCATGCTCAAGTCCTCCATCGATTCTGCCAGGTCCACAATATCGTCGAAAAATTTAAGGTAAGTGATGTACTCGCCGTATACATTTATGCAGAGTCTTTTCCACTTCAGAAGTTTGAAAGCATCTTTCAACGCGGCAGTGAATAGTTTCGAAGATATGACATCTCCCTGTCTCACGCCTCTGTGTAATGAAATCGCCTTCGAGCTCTGATCCTGTACTTGGACCGGAAAGATAGTGGCGTTATTTACAAAGACTTTGACACTTCGATATACCGATAGTCAATACGGCATCGTTTGAGAGACTCAAGCACCGCCCAAGTTTCGATCGAATCGAAGGCTTTCTCATAGTCCACAAACGCTAAGCATAGTGGCAAGTTATACACTTCGGTCTTCTGTATAACTTACCGCAGCGTATGGGTGTGGTCTACGGTGCTATAACCGTTTCGAAATCTGGCTTGTTCGGGAGGCTGGAATTCATCAAACCTGTGACTGAGACAGTTCGTGATGACTCTTGAAAACAGCTTAAAAACATGACTCAGAAGCGTGATAGGTCTGTAGTTTTTCAGCAAAGTGTTATCACCTTTTTTAAAGAACCAATCAGTACGGAATCGAAGAACTTCTGGAGGACTTTAATTATTGGTATCCCACCCGCTCTCAGAAGCTCAGATGTGATTCCATCCATAAATATATTACCTATACGTATACGTATATATGTATATTCACTGTATAATCAAGATTTCTAAACAATATAATATGTCATTCATATTATCGAATGGCTCTAAACTATGTTTGTCGAAAATCTCAGTTTTTCTAAAGAAGTTCGCATAGTCACAGATAGAAGTTCGCATTTCACATGTTAATAATTTTTCAATGGGTCAATCTGAGTATTTATAATTGATTTCTTGATTGGTAACTAAGCCAAAAGCCTATTAGGCAATAGCCTAATAGGCTTCGAAAGAAACTGATAGATTTAGGTATATCCGTTTGTAATCTCATGTATGGAAAATAATACAGTAATAATGTATATACAACGTACTTTCAGACAATACATGAATGATTTGGCGTTAAAAGAGACGCCATTTTGGAGACAATAAGCCTTGAAACCCTACAAAGTGGTTTTGGGTGGTATTTCGGGGCAGACGGGGCGAAGCCATAGTAGCTTATTTACAAATACCTAGCTGCTTTTACACCGTGGTAAATGGATTTAGGAGAAATGTTATTAGTAAACAATTAGTACATGTTTTTAAAAGGTTATATTTATGTAGCTTGTATTTTTTTTTATATTGCTGATAGGTAAGCCTTTGACTACAAGCTCACCTGATGGTAAGTGATGATGTTAACTAACAGGCTTAACCTAGAATTACTTACTGGCTCTCGAGGACAGCTGCCGGATCACACCGTTAAGTGCTTGGCTATAGATTTCTAATTGAGGGTGGTCGCTAGCCCGGCGGGCATTCGCAAAATGGCCTTCCAACATGCGGTGAAGCTCAAAGCTGCTGCGGCGGGATTAGAACCATGGACCTGCTGCATGGCAATCCATAGCAAATGCCACAGAGCAATTTGCTTCTAAATTGTGATGTTGTAATTCAGTTCAAAATTAGTTATTGATTTACGGCCATTGCAAAGTTGTAGTCGAATATCTCAGGTAGGCTATTTCCTTATTTTGGTCACATCGTAAGTGAACTCCACTTTAGAGTTTCATTGTTTTGATTCAGAAAAAATACAAACTATGATCGTATTCATTTTGGCAACGTATCCGCGCTGAAGCTGTTATCAAGATCCAGCTGTTATCAAATTATTTTAGAAACAACTAAAAATAAATTATTTTTAAAGATAATCTATAATATAATAAGATTGTTCGCTAACTCACACTAAAATGTGACCAATTATATACATAACAAATCCGTATAGAAACTTTTGAAATTAGAAAACCGCATTCATATTAAAAGTATTATTTTCGCAAAATTTCGCGTTTTTTGGACTTATAAAAGGCTTTTTTTTTCTTATGCCTGGTAGGTTAGCCTTTGACCACTATCTCATCTGATGGTAAGTGATGATGTGGTCGAAGATGTTGTTCAGGCTAACCTAGAAGAGCTAGACTGGCTCTCAAGGACAGCTGCCGGAACACACCGTTAGGTGCTTGGCGACAGATTTTCTACTTGAGGATGGTAGCTAGCCAGGCGGGCATTCGCAAAATGCCCTACCACCATGCTATAACGACTGCCATCCTAGGACAACAACCGGGACCGACGGCTTAACGTGCCCTCCGAAGCACGGAAAAACTTCGAGATTGAACTTTGTTTAATTCATATTTTTGTGACAAAGTTGTTAAGTCTCATGTGCCTGTTATTTCATTGGCTCGCAACAACTGCTTCCGGAACACACCGTTAAGTGCTTGGCGACAGATTTTCTACTTGAGGGTGGTCGCTAGTCAGGCGGGCATTTGCAAAATACCCTTCCATCATGCGCTGTCGTGTTGATTTAGCTCAAAGCCGCGGCGGGATTAGATCCATGGACCTGCGGCATGGCAGTCTATAGCCAATGCCACTGAGCCATCACTGCTTCAAATATTTTATTTTATTTTCCGTTACAAACTCCTAAATCTGCATCGCTCTCTTAATTGTGAAATATAATACTTTAATAACAGCGTGTTGATTTTGTGATATAGACGAAATGTAGATATTATAACTCCTCAGTAAATAATGGATAAATTTAGTTTTTAGCCTCTGATCAGCTTTCAGAATCAAAAATATTTTATTTAATACGTTATTCTTTTTTATGTTATCATTTCAGCTAATATAGGATTATTGTCATCTTCCAGACACGTATAGAGGCTCTTACTGCCATTACCTTTTCGACTAAGGGATCGAACCCAAGACCTTGGAGTTTCAAAGCTATGTTTTACGACAATCGACAAACGGGGCAGTCAAAGTATCTCTTACGGTGCTGATTACGTGCTACGTAGTTTTTAATTTATGTTTTATTTTACCACATTTTACAGTATAAAACAAGCTAGCTATTTATGCAGGTATTTAATTACTGATATAAAATTTGCATTAAAATTTGTTTGCAGTATTTGCATTCCTTTCCGGATAACTTTCTATAAAAATTAAGTGTTAAGAGTTTAATAATAAGTCTGCTCTTTATGTATTTATAATAACATCTTTTTCCAATTGCTAAGTGAAATAAGAACTTCCATTTGGTAGAGCAACTCATTTCAAAACTCTAGCGCGATGGGTTACAAGCTTAAGTGTCAACCCAGGGAGCGTTTTGAGTGTCGCCGGCGTGGTAAGAGGGAAAT
Source organism: Plagodis pulveraria (assembly GCA_963890685.1). NCBI lineage: Eukaryota > Metazoa > Arthropoda > Insecta > Lepidoptera > Geometridae > Plagodis > Plagodis pulveraria. The sequence goes on along the minus strand of OY982963.1, from coordinate 17,775,258 downwards.
TAAAAATTGAAAAACTCGCCGCCATGATGCCAGTGGCGTTAATGGCTGTACATAATAAATAAAGCGGGCCGTTCGTGGGCTTATGTGCGAGTCGAGTGGAGGGTGTGGCCGGGGCCCACGAATGGGCTCTTGGAGAGACATCTGAGACGCCGGGCCCTTTGGAGTGCGGATCACTGGGCTCGACCTGTTTCATATTGCCCTGCCCGCTTCTAGAGAGCTGCTTCACTTTGATTTAAGAGAAAAAGCCGTTTTGACGCTGAACATAGCACTCGCAAAATGTAGGACTGGGCCGCTTTTAAATGAAAATGTGAGAGGCCGCGTTTCGGGATAGAAATCGGGAGGAAAAGGGCCAAGGTCAGATTTCCAGGCTCTTGGAGGGAGCACTTAAATGAATGAACTTTCCCTCAAACATGTAGGTATACTCGTGTTTAACATGAAATTGCTTTGAAAATGGAAATTTACCGTTGCGTATATTAGGTGTATATGAAGAAAATTTAATCATATTCAAGCCAAGGTAAAACATTACATCTTCATTACCTACTAAATTAGTAGTATTTTAGGACAACAAACAAGTACTTGAAAAACATCAAAACCCTTAACTTTATTATATCTTGGAATAGATAAACTTAAACAAACTTTTGATATAGAAATATTATATGTAAAGCTCAAATAATTCTACGGGTACATCTACAATCTTTTAATAAACACTAACAAATCAATTTATCGCTTATAGCCGTAATTATTGGTTTCGATTACAGACGTCGACACGCTAGGGTACTCAACTAACCCTTTTACTACACAGCCATCTTGTTTTTTCTTGTTTAACACGTCAGAGTGACGTCTGACAAGCCGCCATTTTGAAAAAAATACTCGTGTGCGGCTTCCTTCCGCTTCGTTGGAGTGTCATGAGAATAGCGGCGACACCCCTTTCGCTTTACATACTCAGGTTCATTGTTTTAGTGGCAGAATGGTACATACGACAAACTTTTGTTAGTGCAGTCTCGGAACCATATCCCATATAGATTTAATGGGAACAGACAGCAAAAATATATGAGAAACCCTGAAACTTTGACTCGTGTTGTTGAATCTTTCACGGACACTGGCTTTGTTAATTATGTGTTTAAAAAAAGTATTCTCGTTTTATTATTGAAAATATAATATTTTTGAAAATCACGTTTAATGATTTATATACAAAAAAATAAATATCGATCGTAGGTGTTCCAAGAAATACAATATTAAAAATGCATTTTTTTGGCCATATTATTTTAAATACGTCAACTTTTTCACATTGACACTAATAACATATTCGTGTACGAAATATATTCAAGAGTTTATGATTTTCGATTTTATATTTAATATTATACGTACGTTTGTCATTTAGGTATATAAATTATAAACCTTTCTTTGTCTCAAATAAATGAATTATCATTATTATAACATCATATAAATGCATTTTACAAGGCAAAAACTTGGGACAAACAAGGTAATTATTCACTGACACACATATGCAGATTTTGCGATGATGTTCATGATCACATGATTTTGATACAAAAATGATTTTGACTGTATTTGGTGCCAAATAGCATGGGAATAGAGGTCATTCGCTGGCCTTCACCACGATGTTATAAAATACATTGCGTCTATCGCTTATTCTATCGTTTACCATACAAATTATTGCTAAACTCGTATCGCTAGAATTTCGTGTTACAGGACCTACAAGGACGCAACGGTACAAATAAACTCTAAAATATACGAAATCTATTGCCATGCTATATTTTGGCACCGAGTATAGGTAACCAGTCATAACAAACAACAATACACTTGGTTTAAACCTTCCTTACATTTTACTCCATCCGTTCCTTCTTAGCTGTCTCATCTGTATACAATATACTAAGAACTAAGATAAAAAAAATGGGACTATAAAAAATACTGTTACAAAGGGGATTTCAGAGACGTGACGCGTCATAATTTAGCCAAGCATATATTTTCTGTTGTACTTGTACTACGAGCCGCTTTGCAAGTCGTCATCGCTTCCACTCAGTAGTTCCGAAGTAACCCCCTTACACCCTCATCCCTCGCTTTAATTGTTGCCCCTGAGAGGTGGGAGGATCACAGCTCTCAACTCTTTTATATTTGAAGCGTAAGTACGTGTACATCGTACTTAGGTGTATAAAGTACATAGGCTAAAACTCTATACATTGTGCAGTACATGAACTTTATTGCTTGTAGTTGGCGGCCATTTTGATTTTTATACAATAACACGACTTTACTTATGTATATTTTGCATCGCACTGTTAAACATCTTATTGTCTTACAAAGCATTAAAGGATGATTTATAAATCAATGGCGTAAGCCGGTGTTTCTGGCACACATGAGTATCAAACACACGGTGGAACTATGTTTTTGGTTAGTAACAACACCCAATAGTATGTTCTTCTCGTTAAAATATGTTCTTAGTTACTAATAATATACAATAGTGATTTGTTCTCATGAAACTGTATTATTATGTAACATTAGATGTCGAGTGCTGTTCTTAGTTAGTAATAATATACAATAGTGTGTTACAAAGTTACAAATATACGATAGGAAAAATTTAAGATATGTGCGGGATTCGAACCCGCGTCCATCCACCCCTTTAGCAGCATGCCCATGCTCTAACCAATTGAGCTAACATGACATAACGTCATAACTGAAATCTTTTCCATCGTAATTTGGTAATGTAATCCGCATAGCAGGCGTCATTGCAAACATAACAATATTAAAAATATTGTGTTGTTCTCATAAAACTATGTTATTATGTGATATAAGATGTCAAGTGCTGTTCTTAGTTAGTAATAATATACAATGGTGTGTCGTTCTCATAAAATTATTTATTTATTTAGTTATCCATACAGCATTAGAAATTATATTACTTAGTTTACTATTTACTACAATTTATTTTTATTTTAATTTATGTTTTTGGTTAGTAGTAACATCCGATAGTGGGTTTTTTTCGTGGAACTATGTTCTTAGTTAGTAGTTATACACAAAATGCGTTGTTCTCGCGAAACTACGTTCTTACTAATAATAAATATAAGTTATTAGTTAATTTTAACAGCACACTTTATTATTAATGACAAGCATCTTTGAACACAATATTATATAATAGCAAGCTATGACTATGATATAATGCAATCTAACCTAATCGGAAATGGCTGCCAAGGAAAGCTGCATGAACTCACAATTAGTGGCTGGGCGACATATTTTTCAACTGAGTTTGGTAGCTCCTATCTAGCTAAATACCAACTCTAGAAACGATAACCAGTTTAAAGGAAATGAAAAAGATCTTAAAGATGACTCCAAATAAAGAAATAATGAGACTGTGCCGGTTAGTTAGATGCCTCTCCAAACAATTCAGTGGTTTTATATTCACTCTTAATGCCAACAAACAGTGTCTAATAGTGACCAAGGTACAGACGTTTTGCCAAAGTATTTTAAGAGTTATTCAGAAAATAGAGTATCTATGTACTTCTTTTTAGGTAATGTTATTATTAGTAAGTTAATATCATAAAATATTATTCTTTGTTTTCACCACCGTGTTACTTCACATGTGATACTGTCCATACAAAGGTTGAGTGGGAGAAATCGCTATATGAGATAAGATATAGCCTATTGCACAACAATAGTCTAAGATACCTATTTATTTGATTGTGTATTTGCTGTACAATAAAGAGTTTTGTATTATATTGTATTATATCATTCAAGGCTTCCTTCTAGACCTCTAGTAAGAAAACTTACTAGGAACAACGGCACGATTCGATATGATTTTTGTGTAAAATACAAGACCCTGATAGAGGGCCTAAACAACAACAATGTAAATATTAAAAATACTGCTTACTTTAAAATGCGAAGTAATAAGATCACGTTACTGAATTCGAAGTTGACTTTAGTTCTAACGTACGAGTAGCTTTATGAACAAACAGTGCTTAAAATTTGACGGACTAGAACTCACCCCCATCTCTACCCGTGGGTGTCGTAAGAGGCAACTAAGGGTAACACACCAGAAGGTGGGCAGCAGCGCTTTCTGAGGAACTGATATCTCACACTGCGATCCCCAAGACGCCTGCCAAGGGGGGATTATGGCAAACCCCCCATATTGGAGGAGGCTGTGTTCAGCAGTGGACTATCCAGCTTAAACAGTACAGTACAGTAAACCATTTTGATGAACTTTAACAGCAACCCGAAACGTGTTCAAAAAGATACGAGTTTTACAGAATATATTAGGTCCTTACATATGAAATTGGCGTTTTGTATGGGAGGAACAAAAAGTCGAATATTTTTTAATATAATATATTTAATTAATCAAAGTATGAACCATTATTTTCTATGCACTTTTGCCATCTCATAGGTAGTTCATTGATCCCTTTACTAAAAAAACCAGTCGGACGGGAATCAATAAAATCTTTGAAGGCGATTTGGACTGCCCCATCGGAGTTGAATTTTTTCCCTTGCAAGAAGTTATCCAAATTTCGAAAAAAATGGTAATCTGTTGGAGCAAGGTCCGGGGAGTACGGAGGATGTCTTAGACTTTCCAATTGAAGCTCTTCTAATTTAGTAGCCGTCTGTAGCGCAGTGTGTGGTCTAGCGTTGTCGTGAAGCAGCAGTGGCGTGGAGCGATTGACCAGCCTAGGTTGTTTAGCCGCTAGCTTTTCCATCATGGTTTGCAATTCCTGACAATAGACATCAGCCGTAATAGTCTGGCCAGATTTGAAAAAACTGTAATGAACAATACCGGCACTAGTCCACCAAACGCTTACAAGTAACTTTTTTGGGGTTAATTTTCGCTTGGAGCAGGATTTGGCTGGCTGGCCAGGATCTAACCATTGCGCTGAGCGCTTCCGATTATCGTAAAGAACCCATTTTTCATCACAGGTAATGATTCGGTTTAAAATACCTTCATTATTGTGCCGGTTTAATAATGTAACGCAGCAGTCGACGCGCGTTTGCCGGTTTGTTTCAGTCAATTCGTGAGGTACCCACCTTTCAAGCTTTTTAATCTTCCCAATTTGCTTCAAGTGAATTAAAACAGTTTTATCACTAACATCGCAGCCTGCAGCTAACTCGGACGTGGTTTGCGATGGATCCGCTTCCACAATAGCCTTCAACTCTTCATTATCAACTTGAGTCTCAGGCCGTCCACGGGGCTTGTTCTGCAGGTCGAAATTTCCAGAACGAAAACGTTGGAACCAAAAACGAACTGTGTTTTCTTTTGCAACACGACCGCCATACACATCATTCACCCTTCGAGTTGTTTCCGCAGCACTAGTGCCACGGCGGAACTCGTACTCGTAAATAATGCGATATTTAAGGTTTTCCATTTTGTAAAATGAGTGACGCAAACAGAAAAAAACAGAAGAAAAAAAACAAATGAATGACGATCATCGAAGCACAAATACATGAGTCTATAGCTGTACAAATTTGAATTTGGAATTCCTTACCAAAGAGGAGAAATTCGTGATTAAAGTGGCCAGTACGAAAAACGCCAATTTCATATGTAAGGACCTAATAGTTTCAAATAGAAAAACAAGGTCTTTTATCCAACTTACCTAAATAGGTGTTTCTTTATTTGTATCATAATAATAACGGTAACTATGTAAAAGAAGACCCTTTGCCTTCTTACAATCTAGAAGTCCACTTTTACAAGTTTCACAGTCAACAGCAAACTAAGCAGTGAGAAACATCAACCTTATTGGAAAGTATTACGTTAGTTTCCTTTTGTCGAGTGCTGTATGTTCCTGCTTAGGACACATTGGCTGTCAATAAGCAAAGCAAATAGTCGTAGCGAAAGGCTGAAAGCTTTTGAGGATGCTTACGATGTATTGTGCTACATTTTCAGTATTTGTGTTATTGCCGCTTTTTTGCCACTTTTAAAATATAAATCCTGATAAGATACTTTAAGGAGGAAACTCACATCGAGAAAATAAAAATTTAAATAGTTTTCGTGCTTAAAGCTATGTTTTGAAACCATTCTACATAATAATGGTATTCGCGAGTTTTAATTAATATCCCTCGTATTATTTTTAAAACTTAAGGAATACCAATGCCTATGATCCTATTACTTACATCTGAAACTTAGTTAGGCCCGCAGCGGGATACGACCCATGGAACCATGTACGGTAGTCCGTTGATTTTCCACTGGGCTATCACAGTTTTCTAAGGAATGTTGTCAGATTTTTTATCGGGGTTGACTAAATTTTTTTAAAATGAAATACTTTTTTTTTTATAATTTGTTCTTATAGGTATTATTTTATACGTATCTTTACAGTTTTCGCGTACATTTAGTTTTTGCGTTCTATAGACGCCTACTACAATGTACAGTTGTGGGGTCGTATTTTTTATGATACTTAATTAAATTTCAAATATCTTTTGCAGTAAATTAAAAGTGCATACATTTAATTTACTGTTTTATAAATGACATGTATCGTACAACTTCTCTACTTAAAAAAATAAAAAACCAGTTGAAAATCCAACAAATTAGAAACTTCTGATTAACTTTCGCATACAAAATCCAGCGATCCCACTAAAAAAGGGGCTTGAATAAAGATATATGTGAATGCAGAGCACTATATTCCTCGGAGCTTGTAACAAACTGCGAACAAAAAAGGCGACCGCTGCACCCACAGAAGTTTCAGTTCAGAAGTTAACTCTACATCCCATAAATAAACCTTCGGTTTTGCCGGATCCTAGCCGATTGCAAATTTCGACGCTGCGGTTGAACTGTGAAGTCGCATAAATTACAGTTAGCGACACGAGACGGCAAAGAGAAAAACAATCGAAAAGTAGCACTTAGCAGCTTGACTAATCGCCAGGCGGCAATGACAGCTGAGAGGAATTCGGGTAAGGCCCCGCCGCAAGCCAAGTCGCCGCCGCCGCTCGCCGCAAACGTTAATGCGTCTCTGTGACAAACAGCTTCTGAATAACGAATTGGTGCTTCAGACTATTTGTCTTGGTATCTCTTATTGGTTCATAGGAAATTTCGTTCCGACCCACGCAAAGTTTAAGGGTCAGCTGTAATTCAGACTAACTTTGCTGATTTATTTGATTTTCATTTTTTAATAGCTTTGTTCTTGGTTACGCTTTTGTTTTTCTTGTTGTGTAAATATTGTATGATTTAAAATCACTTATAGGGTAAGCATATTTTTTTTTGTAATTTTAATGGAACACGCACGAGGCTCGCCTGATCTTGGGCGGTAACATCTGTCTGTAAGAGATATATTTGCACTGCAACCATCATCCTGAGACATCCCTGTAATTTCTTTATTACTAACTGGCTCTCAAGGACTGCTACCAAAACACACTATCAGATGCTTGGCGACAGATTTTCTACTTGAGGGTGGTAGCTAGCTAGTCCAGTAATTACAAAATGCCGTTTCACCGTGCGGTGAAGCGAAAACCGATGGTGGGGATCGAACCATGTACCTACGGCACAACAGTCCATTGCTATTACCACTCGGATATCACTGCTTCAATTAAAACGAGATAAAATTCAATTCTCTTTTTTATACAATTTTGTTCCTAGATCTTTTTTTAAGAGAATAAAATAACTTTAATGGAGATGCATTATATATTATAATATAAATGTTAATTGCAAGAGATAGGCTAACGTTATCGTCATGACTGTGCTCTGCAGAAGGGTAAGTATATTTACCTAAATATTTCACTAGACATGTTTTAATTTCATGTAGTAGAAAGCGAGCCTATTACATTTTACCAGGTACAATTCATGACACCGGATCAGTTTCGAACCTGGGAATATATTCACATGCGACACTTATACACACACAACGAGGCTTATAAAAGTAACGTTGTGGTAACAATACTTTATTACTTCGACTAAGTATAACGTAATTACTCATGAATTTATAAATTCAAGAATGAAGCAATTTAAACATTCACCTCACTTCCCCTCGAGCCACTCTCCTTATTTACTACATACACAGCACGCGTAAACTACCAACATACCGTACCTTTCAGTGATCTAAGGCTCCCTTCTCGCAGGTAGTTACGGTCGAGTCTCGCCGTACATCTACTCTGAAGGTACTTCATTTGCTTCACGCCTCATACCCGCAAATAAATCAAGGCCCTAATGCGAACAACTGATACGGGTGGAAATTAGAACACTAATGTTGAAGGAACTTCTTAAGCTCGCGTATGCTTTGTCTCTGTCTTTGTGGAAATTGGTCTCATTGCCAGGAGTACAATTTGTACTCAGGTACCTTATTATTCAATCACGTCGGTTACTGAATAACTAATCACGTATGAAGACATAGCCAAACACAACATCGGCCAAGTGCAATTTAGACTCGCTTTCAGAAGGTTCTGTACATTCACACAATTATACAAAAAACTAAGATATGCAAAAAACGTTTATAAATATGTTTCTTATAAGGGTTATGGTTTTATACTGTGGATTGTTTATTTATCACTCTTTTAAGGTAATCCACCATGGTTACAATTATTCTATAAATATTTCAACCGAGTAAGTACGGGTATTACGTTTTAAAAGATAAAAGCTTTTGTCCGTCCTATGTGAGACATAGAGACGGACAGCGAAGATTTAGTAACAAGGTTCCTCTTTTACATAATGAATCCTAATTGAATTTTAATCATATAATCTGACAAATGATCAGAAATTACGTATCACTATATCATAATGCCCTTCAATGATTCAACGAATTAAGTGTTTTATTAATGTTGATGACTCTATTTTAGCAATTGAAATAAAAATAGGGATGTTAAAGGCACCTTTCAGATCATCATTTGTTTTTCAATTGCCTAAATTTATACTATAGAGGTACTCACAAAATATATAATTGATTCTTAATTTCCGTGAACAAAAATAATTGAACCATCATAGTTTACGATGATTATTTTACATGTACATCAGATTCTACTCTATCAAAGATATCAAAATGAGCCATATGAATACAATCCAAACTATATTTTACAAATTCAGGCTTCCTAGAACTCCCAATGTTTTCCCAAACTCGAACACAGTTTAACGTCGTAAGCACACGGGTTTGTTTGCACTGATTACGCTAACACCCGAAGCATAGAGCAAACTGTCTGACTATAAGTCGTTCTTCACACCGTCCGACCGCAGTACGCCAACCTCCCAACTTTCTTTGTTGCGCTTAACTATTGTTTGGAGTTGAACTTGCTCCGGATACGGAATGGACAGAGCTAGTCTGTGAGAAATTGTTTTGTGGTAGTTCCGAAAGGAAAACATTTTGCCAGCAGCTTAGCCAAATTGCTTAAACACGGTCAAACCAGGAGTTGAGGTTTCCTCATATTTTATTATGTGATGTATTTTAATTGCTGCTTAAATAATATGCAAAAATTACCTCCACCACCATCGTGAGGTCGATAACGACAGTGAAAATTCGATTAGAATGAACAATTCCAAGAAATTATTTCATTAATGATTCATTCAGAAATGATTATCGGATGTAACGGCTACCAAAAAGAAACAAAGAAGCGAGATGGTTAATTGATGAGCGTGACAGAGTTCAATTTTCTTAAACTAGTTCTGTTGGTAGCACTCCCCATTTTCAATTTATAATTTATTGAGTCATAATTCACGACTACCCAGAACAAAATTAAAATTTACAATACAACACCAGGATTACCAGCAATTAAAAGTTTGTTTTCTAATAGGTCCATATATCAAAACAGATTCGAGAACATCTGAGGTCCTGTCTCGAGCGCGGTCGCTCTCCAAATGGATCCGGTGCTTAGGTGAGAACGGTTTGCACATTGTTGCGGACTTCAACACAAATAAGGTGGTTACATTGTTTATACACTGCTATTATGTACGCACACCTGATGTTATAACTTACAACTACAGAACTTTGAGAGAAAATTAAGCATAAAATTGCCGTCAACTTTGCTGCTGTTTCTAGACTGAGCAAATAATTGAATTTACTGTGAATTAGTGATCATATTTAGTGGAAATAATTTTTCATGATATTTTATTTATGACATTCGAAATAGGTATTTGTATTCCATTAAAAAGCAATGTTTGCAAATATATTGTTCACTATTCGTTCTATTGCATTAAATAGTATATTTAAATTAGCGCGTTCTGTTTGTTGGTTCGGTGGTCAACCAATAACAAGGCTCTGTAACCCAGAGCATACGTACCTTTACTCGTCTCTGATTGGCTCCGGCAATCAGTGCATGAACATTCTTCATGAAGTGAAGCAACTCGTGTACATCGGTGACTACATCAAGTTGAAAACCGTCGGTATTTCTTTCCAAAACGATAAATTACGAGAACTTTTATCAAAATAGTTGTCCTCTGAGTGAAGTGTAGTGAAGACGTTATAATATACAGCTGTGTACCACGAAAAAGGCAATCTCACGGGCAAGACGCCCGCGCAGAAGGAACCTACCCTACGCCATCGAGATATCATTTCCTTAAAGTTCAAGAGGCACGTGTGGAGGCTGGATAGCTAAGGTAAGGTGCTGTATGTACTTGTTATATAGGGATCTAGACCACTGAACCACACTCGTTTTTCTACTAACGGCGGAGTCTTCAATATTACATCTCCGACCCAGAGTAACGTCAAGGACCCCAATCGGCAGGGTCGTTTCGTTACACCTTTTTGGTGCCGAAACCAGGGACTCGTCTCTGAACTTTTAAAATCATATTTCAAAATTGCGTCAGTATCATACAGCTGATATTTTTCGTTACCATTCGTGAATTAGTGCAACCTAACGACTGATATATTGGCATACATTTGGGCTGATCTACCTACATCAAACCTCTTTACAAAATTCATTGTTATGTTATCATAGTGGTAAAATCTTCATCCTTAGTAATTCATCGGTTTATCATCAGGTGCCTGACAATGATATGTAAGTGGGTAGATGTATGTACATTATTAAATAAACTCGACGGTTTCTAAAGAATTCGACTATCTGTATTCTAACAACTTCTTGGTAGGTACACTCCAGTCAGTGTTCCTGCATTATCCGTTCGCTCATTACAATCTGATCACTTCCGATAACTTCATTCGTTTTTACATACTTAGTTGTTACGCGGCAACTTGATAACGATCGCTTTGACTTGGAGTTTTACAGTGAAATGTTTCACTTCAAGTTATATCTATAATAAATATATTTCTTGAATATAGAATTTTTTTACAGATCATATAAACAAACTTACTTCTAAAGGTGTTTATATATACCTAATTATCGGCTGTAATGCTTCTCTATTCAAACTTATTTATGTAAACGTATATAACTATTCCTTGTGAATAATTATTGTTCGGTAACGTTTTTTATTCGTTAATCACGGTTTACTAAATAAATACGATACAATATTTCTATCTGTCTAATAATCGTGGTGTCAGTTTTCAACTGGTCACATCATACGTAAACGTTTGCCATTGTAAACAAAGGTGATCATTCGGTCGACGCTTAGTCGAATCTTATCTATAGCTGCTATTCATACGTACGGCTATACTAGTTATATATACATCTAACGTAAATAACTCGTTGTTGTGATTTCACTGTGATTGTAAACATGTCATTCAATCCTAAGCGTACTACACGTAAACTTAGTTCGGCGAGTAGGTCAAAAGCAAAATATGCGGGAGTAGATAGTTACTCGGTTCAAGATTTACCGACATTACGTCGTAAGCGTACTATAGCTTTGAACCGGTTATCAAAAGCGCTTGAGGTAGGTAATTTAGCGAGTGATGATAATAGTCAATGCGACTTATTTCTTTCTTATTGCGACAAACTTGAGGAATTTGCGACTGAGTTTGAGCACACACATTTATCTATCTTGGAACTTATAAGTGCCGAAGATGGCGATGTTGATGATGATGATGAAATGCGAACTCGTTTTGATGATACATATTTTAAGATCATGTCGATACGTCGTAATTTAGTTAAGGGCAATATAAATTCGTCGGATAATTGTGAAGGCATGACAAAGCCTTCGTCATTCTCACACGTTAAGCTACCAAAAATATCGTTACCTACATTTTCAGGACTAATTAAACAGTGGCCTGAATTTATTGATACGTACAATGCGCTTATACATGATTGCCATTCACTTAAAGATGTGGAAAAGTTCCACTATCTTATCTCTTCGTTGAGCGGTGATCCTTTAGCTCTTATTCGAACATTTCCAGTGACAGGTGATTACTATTTGGATGCGTACGCGGCTTTAGTAGCACGTTATCAAAACAAACGAGAACTAGCCTTCACTTGCTGGAAAGATATTCTAAATATTAACTTCAAACTTCAGAATGCGAATGAATTTCGTAGGACGTTAGACTGCCTCGATGAAAATTTAAGTATTTTGCGAAAACTTAACCTACCGACTGCACAGTGGGATTTTGTTATAGTTTATCACGTGTTATCAAAATTAGATTCGAAAATGCGTCGTGAGTTCGAGGAAAGGTGTATTCATATTGAGTTCCCTAGCTATTTAGAATTAAAAGAGTTCTTACATTCTAAGTGTGAGGCATTGGTACGCGATACTCATTTTACTGAAACTTCTAGGGTGACACATCCCATAAAGGACACATCTAAGCCTTCCATTTATAACTCGAACTCCAAGCATTCCAGTACTTCACACGTTCTTATCGCAGATAATTCTAAGGTCTCAGTAACAAATAAAACCAGCAAGCCTGCGTCGAAATGCTCATACTGCGCAGATTTTCATGCAATTACACAATGTAAAGCTTTTCTAGCCAAATCCGTAGATGAACGTATGTCCGTTGCTAGCGAAAAGGGATGGTGTTTTAACTGTCTTAAACCTTCTCATCAGTTAAAGGATTGTAGTTCTATGTTTAGATGTTTGAAGTGCAAACATAAACACCATACGTTGCTTCACAATGATCAAACTAAAATCGAAACTGATAAATCGAACTTTGTTAGCGATAGAAACAGTAGTCCAACTCAAGCGATATCGCTATTTGCTAAAGGTTTGCCTGCGCCTTTGAGTACCAAATCGTTTACCCACACAACTGTTCTTCTTGCCACGGCTATAGTACAGGTTCAAGATGCGAATGGTCACTATCATTCATTTCGAGCGCTTTTTGACTCTGGCAGCCAAAACAATTTTGCTACTCAGGCGGCGGTACGCCGTTTGAACCTTAAGCTGGCTCCATCCGAAACAAACATCAATGGCTTGGGAGGCATTGCCGCCGATGTTACAGGCGTCGTACATTGTTCTCTCGCGTCGAACAATAAAAGGTTATTTGATGTTGACATGCATATTATTTCGCACATTTGTGGTGATCAACCTGTAGCTAAACTTAATACCGTGGGTTTGTCTCACCTTCAATCGCTGCCCTTAGCAGACCCAGGTTTTGATATACCGGGACCTATCGATATTTTGCTAGGCGCAGATATATTCGCAGAATCTCTTCTCAATGAACGCATAAAGGGAAAGGTTGATCAGCCATACGCGATTAACTCGGTCTTTGGCTGGCTCTTGTTAGGTAGAGCGCCACTCGTCACCTCCACATTGTTACAAGTTTTATCAAAATCGGACGAGCTGGCTTCAATCGTCCAACGATTTTGGGAGATTGACGATGTACCTAGGACTTCACCTTTCACACCAGAAGAAGCTTTCTGCGAGAAAGCTTTTGCCACTGAACATTTCCGCGATCCGTCAGGTAGGTATGTGGTCCGACTTCCGTTCAGAGATGGTATTGAGCCAATTTTTGAGGGCTCTCGTGAAATTGCTCTTCGACGATTCAAAGCCATCGAACGGCGTCTGTCGCGTGACTCTGATTTGCATGCACAATATGCTGAATTTATGGATGACTACCGTAAGTCTGGCCACATGACTTTAGTGGACACGACAGAGCTGAACCTAGGTCGGTATTACATTCCTCACCATTGCGTGTTAATACCGGATAGTACCACAACAAAATTACGGGTTGTTTTCGACGCCTCTGCAAGAGATGCTAATAATAAATCTCTCAATAATACGTTGTTAACAGGACAAAAACTTCAATCTAATATAGTTGGGGTTCTCCTTAATTTTCGAATACACGCGATCGTGTTTATGGCTGATATACGTCAAATGTACAGACAAATTTTGGTCGCTGATGATCAACGAGATTACCAAAGAATCTTTTGGCGATCTGGGCCTAATCAAGCGTTACAAGAATATCGATTGAATACCGTTACATATGGCGTTTCCTCTGCTCCTTTCCTTGCCTGCAGGACTATTAAACAGTTAGCTGAAGACGAAGGCACTTGTTTTCCTTTGGCTAAACAAATACTGAATTCGGACATTTACGTTGACGATATCGTTTCCGGTTGTAATCTTCTAGATGAGGCGCTAGAAGCCAAGTCACAGATAATTAAACTTTTCAGCCTAGGTCACTTTGAGTTAAGAAAGTGGGCCAGCAATGAACCTAAATTGTTGTCAGATTTGTCAAAGGAATACTGTCTCCTTGATCATATACCATTTTCTGATGGTCAACCTACTACTTTGAAGGTGCTTGGACTCAAATGGGATCCAGTAGCAGACTTGTTTTTGTTCGATGTGAAACCATCCAACCGTTCATGTACTAAGCGTATCATTCTCAGTGAAATTGCAAGAATGTTCGATCCGTTGGGTTTCTTATCGCCCCTTACCATTCAGGCAAAATGTCTATTGCAGAAACTCTGGATTAATGGAGTTCTATGGGACGAAGAACCACCTGAAGAGATCACTGAAGTGTGGAAATCCTTTTGTGATCAGCTCCCTATTCTTCAAGAGCTAAGAATACCTCGACGCCTCACCACAGCTAATGTTAAATCATACCACCTACACGGTTTTTGTGATAGTTCAGAATTAGCATATGGAGCAATTATTTATCTACGTGCCGTAAGTTATGATGGATCTGTTAAAATCGTGCCTTTGTGCGCCAAGGCTAGGGTAGCACCAATCAAAAAAATCTCCTTACCGCGATTGGAGTTGTGTGCAGCTGTCTTGCTTGCAGATTTAGTTAAATTCGTGTGTGACAAATATCAATCTTTATTGCCGGTTTGTGAGCTCCATGCTTGGTCAGATTCAACTGTTGTTTTATCATGGCTCTGTTCTCATTCATCTCGTTGGACCGCATTCGTGGAGAACCGGGTTAGTCACATCCAGGATATCATACCTACTGAGTCCTGGCATCATGTCCCTTCAAATGATAACCCCGCCGATGTGTGTTCACGTGGGCAGCTACCGCAGGACCTGCTTCACAACTCACTATGGTGGTCAGGCCCACCTTGGTTGTTGGGAACCCCTGACCATTGGCCATGCTTGAAAAGGATTCCAAAGACCACAAAGATGGAAGAAGACATCGTGAAAAACGAAGAAAGAAGCTCAATGGTGTTGGTCACTGAGGCTAACAACCAACCAATTGCACCCATTGATTACCTTTTAAACCGATTTTCGTCGCTTGATAAAATCACTAGAATCGTGTCTTACATTCGTAGGTTCATTAATAATTTGAGAAATCGTGATGAACGCAAACTGGGTTCAATTTTGACTGAAGGCGACAATCATCAATCGTTGCTCATTATCGTAAGGTTTGTCCAATCAACATCGTTCTCTAACGAAATCAAACAACTTCTATCCAAACAGCCGTTACCGAAGCCCTTTCGTAAACTGAACCCATTTCTGGATGAAGAGGCCATACTAAGAGTAGGCGGTAGAATCTCACGAGCAGGTTTAGAGTTTGAACAAAAGCATCCCGCTCTCCTCCCCGGAAATCATCCTTTTACGTTCAAACTTATTGAATCGATTCATCGTCAACATTGCCATACCGGACATAACACTACTCAATATTTAATTTTACAACGTTTTTGGGTGATATGTGCGAAGCGAGCTATTCGCCACTGTCTCTCGCAGTGCATCCGATGCTACAGAACTCATCCAAAGCCATTAGAACCGTATATGGGCGAACTGCCGTCATATCGCGTAAACCAAATAAAACCGTTTTCTGTAATTGGTGTCGACTTTGGCGGACCATTTCGAATCAAGGCAGGGGCTCACCGCGGCGCCAAGCTAGACAAATCTTATCTTTGCTTATTCATTTGCCTAGCTACAAAATCCGTCCATCTTGAAGTCGTGTCATCTCTTACAACGGAAGGTTTTGTAGCTGCATTACGTAGGTTTGTAGGTCGTCGAGGGCGGTGTAGCGTAATACATGCGGATTGTGGAACAAACTTTGTAGGTGCCAGCAATTATCTATCTCTACTCGAGCGGGCATCGCAAAGCCACCATATTAAATTCGATTTTAATCCACCTTCCGCAGCCCATTTCGGTGGTGTCTGGGAAATACAGATTAAAGCTGCGAAGTCGCACTTATACCGTACAGTTGGCAATCAAGTGTTGACGATTGAAGAACTTACCACTCTGTTTGTTCAGATTGAAGCGGTTCTAAATTCGCGGCCCTTGTGCCCACTAAGCTCTGACCCAAATGACTTAAACGTTCTCACTCCAGGCCATTTTCTGACTTTAGAACCACTAACCACCGTTCCAGACGAGGATCACTTTGGTACTAAACTACATCGATTGAACCGTTGGCAGCTTATCCAATCATTTCTTCAAAACTTTTGGCTTCGGTGGAAGAATGAATATCTTCATTCTTTAACACAACGTGCAAAGTGGACAAAGGCATCTAAACCGTTATCTATAAATTCCATAGTACTTATAAAAGATGATAATCGAGCCCCATTGCAATGGTCCTTAGGAAGAGTAACGGAATTACATCCAGGCCTCGACGGCATTGTTCGTGTTGCAACCATTAAAACCAAAGACAACGTTATCAAGCGTCCTCTTGTAAAGTTGTGCCCTCTTCCTATGGAATCATAACTATAATTGTCTAAGTGTATGCCATCGAGTTAGTGTTAGTACATAGTCATATTCATATATTAATATCGTTTATATATATATATATATATATATATAGTATTCTTTTTTTTATTATTACATTGGAAACCTGAAAATATCAGCTATATTTTGGTGGGCAGTATGTTCACTATTCGTTCTATTGCATTAAATAGTATATTTAAATTAGCGCGTTCTGTTTGTTGGTTCGGTGGTCAACCAATAACAAGGCTCTGTAACCCAGAGCATACGTACCTTTACTCGTCTCTGATTGGCTCCGGCAATCAGTGCATGAACATTCTTCATGAAGTGAAGCAACTCGTGTACATCGGTGACTACATCAAGTTGAAAACCGTCGGTATTTCTTTCCAAAACGATAAATTACGAGAACTTTTATCAAAATAGTTGTCCTCTGAGTGAAGTGTAGTGAAGACGTTATAATATACAGCTGTGTACCACGAAAAAGGCAATCTCACGGGCAAGACGCCCGCGCAGAAGGAACCTACCCTACGCCATCGAGATGTCATTTCCTTAAAGTTCAAGAGGCACGTGTGGAGGCTGGATAGCTAAGGTAAGGTGCTGTATGTACTTGTTATATAGGGATCTAGACCACTGAACCACACTCGTTTTTCTACTAACGGCGGAGTCTTCAATATTACATCTCCGACCCAGAGTAACGTCAAGGACCCCAATCGGCAGGGTCGTTTCGTTACATATATAGTTGTATATATATTATTATGTAATTACGATTGTGAAAATGGCTTCAAAGATTACTATAAAATTATAATTATTGTGGTTTATAAGGTTGATTAATCGAGCCATTGAGTTACTTCGAATAATTTTAGCTAAGCATCGATAAGAAAACAAATTATAAATAGATTGTTTAGCATTTTATGACTTGTGGCCAAATTATATCTGTAATCGTCATATGTAAGTGAACTACTTTTATTTATTTTGTAAAGGATAGGATATCACGGTATCATGACTTCCAAGCTAACGAAAAATCTTTCAAATCCTTGCGGCTAAAAATTCTTTGTTTTTCCTAATTGCTCAAAGTGGCTGCTTAGCCGAGTTTCTTGCTAGTCATTGTTTTCGAGGCTCACTGCCGTAATAGGAATATTTTCGTGTAGCACCCCTGTCGAGTATTCGTGACTTTCAAAAACTTTGCTGGTGGCGACAGGCTGCCGCACACTTGTGATTATTTGTTGCCCTTTCGGTATGAATACTAATAACTGTTTTTATTTTTATTCGCAGTGAACAAATCTTACAAATATGGTATACTCAGTATATTAATACAAAAGTGTTATGGTGCCACACTTTAGTGTCAACTATGTTATTTTAGTTTGTAAGCGCATGTTACATTATTATTTGTTTTTCGATGAATATACGCGCTCTAATACTTAATATTGTAATTAGAAAAATGTACTTCAAAACACACAGTCTGCACTAATCATCAAATCAAAGGAAATGAATATAACAAATGGTTTTCAATTGTTTTCCATATTATCAACCAACGTTTTTTTTATTAAAAAATTAAATTAAATGAAAAAATACAATGATCGGCGTATAAAAAATAGTATGATAGTTGACAAGAAACACACCACATGCTCACATGACTATAGGCGCGAAAATTTTTATTTCACCAATCTATCGTATATTTGTAATTTTGTAAGGTATGACGTCATGTCATGTTAGCTCAATTGGTTAGAGCATACTCCGGCTCAAGGGGTGGATGGACGCGGGTTCGAATCCCGCACATGACTTAAATTTTTCCTATCGTATATTTGTGATGTTGTAATATATTTTCCACCTCATGTTCTTGATCACGACGGGCAACAGCCGAATGTCACCAATACTAGATGATGTCTTATCAACAGGATAAAATCCAATAGATACTTCTCATTCCAGATAATAATGCCAGTCTTGAAAGGTCTCCTTTGGTTATTTATATGTTTTTCTTTAGGCTTATGTATATGCGAAAATCAGAAGTTTTTAAACTTGATCTGCACCTGAATGCATAATATTGGATGAAAATGACATCGCGTTGGTATATAGAAAGGTCCAAGCAGCGGGGTTTCCGTTATTTAAAACCCTAAACGGTAACGGAACACAATAAATATCGTTGGAGAAAGAAGTCATTCCTCCAAGGATATGAATGCAATACATTTGAAAACGGTCACGAATGAATGAATTGATCACGTTTTCAAACTCTTATTCTATAAGGAATATAGCTTTAATATATATGGTACATAAATCACTAGCCTGCATTTTATCAATGATATATTCACTATTTACTAAAGCTATTTCTGTGAAAAATCAAATCGGTATTTTCTAAGGTATTCATCTTAAAGCATATCCTGTGCGCCATGCAATGGTTCTCAGTAAGTTAAGTTCAATAGATAGATGCTTTGGGTATTGAAATAATTGTTAGGCCATTGCTTGCTTTATAAAATTCGATATTCAAAAAGTTATTATCTATATTTCATTTAATAAATTCAATAATTGAGAATAATATGTCTTCATGAATTCTTATTAAGTCACATTTCTAAAGGCTCACTAAACAAAAAAGCTATGAATAGCAGATGACACATTTGAATGTTATACTTTTATTGAATCGTACTTGTTCTACGCGCTTCTCCGATTTGAACCAATAACTCTTTCTTATTGTCTCGCCAATTCCAGAGACTTGATTATGATTACGCAAGCTACTCCAATATTTCAACAATGATTTAATATTTCAGAGAACATCAAATATTTGTTTTAAGAAATTGAAAAGGCCGTGCAATTTCTTCCAATTAATATTATTTTACTGTTCAAAGCTGATCTCGATGGCGGGCTACAGAAACAATCACTCAAATAGGTTGTTCATATTGAATATTAATCGCCATTTTCACTGACGGACGAGAATAATCTGAAAGGCTAGAGAGGTTTGAGGAAATAAATTTGTAATGCAAAGTTAGAAATTCCATTCCTGTGTTACCGATAAAGTAAACTCTTAACGTTAAGCGCCGCACAAAGGTAAGAATACGCTTAGCATTTTACTTTGCAATTGCTCCACAAAGAAACGACGGCAAACTTGGGCGCAAAAATAATCCAGTGGCGGCCGAACGATTAAACGTTGAGCCAATAAGGCCTAGGTATTCCACAATTTATTAGCCTTGCAAATTCGAGCCCGCGCTCCCCGGTATGAAATATAGCTGTGGCCGCTTCAACCTTCCCGCTCGCAACCAGTATTACACCCCTATTTTAGCTCTAATTAAAAAGCCATCAAAGAGTTTTCAGTCATTAATCATGAAACTGTTAACAGTGAATGCCGACTCCTCTCCCGAAGTAAAAACGCGGATTATGATATTAGCAAAATGTCTAAAATATTCAGGGTTAGTGAAGTGGTAAGCCGCTACCAAAAAAAAAATTTACCGTCGGTAAAGATTTAACGCGAATGAATCTTAAGTTGTTCCGAGAGGTTTAAAGGATTGTGAAACCCTTCTTTTTCTGGATTAGGAAAAATACCAGTGATATTTTAGAGCCCTGTAATTGACTGCAGCGGTTTATTTTTACGTTTCTCTTTCCTTCTTTTTAACGGTCAGCGTACAATTTATATTTACTTTGAAATATTTGAGTCTTGAGATAAAAGGAAAGTCGTTAAAAAATGGATTAAAAAGCTCTATTGGAGTGAATACATACTGTAATCGATATTCTTAGCAAGTTTGGTAGCTGTGTTAGTAATACAAAGTATGGAGTAAGATGTTATTAGACAAGTAGGTTTATTTTTTATGCTCAGTTTTGCTTTCATGACGTTACCTCAAACAGTGTATTAATATTATTATTTTCAAATTTAGAAAATACATAGGATAGGTATTCAAAATAAAAGCAGGGATACCTTATTGTAATTACAAACGATATCATCGCTAAAGCCAGAGACACCCTAAAGATTTCAACGAAGAACATCGAGTAAGCTGAAAACCCCGTTGTTCAATTATTTAAGATATAACTTATAATGCCTTACAGTGAAATCAGTATATTTTGTTTAAAATAAATCTTTATCTATTCTGTCATTACCTAGATATCTTGACCCCTTCTGAAGATAAGTAATGTGAAGAGAGTTCCAAAAGTGACTTCGATTAACAAGCTTGTGAGTTTAGTTAAGCAGAGTCGTCTATCAGTGTCAATGCAGCAAACGATGCGGTTTTGCTCAAACTGATATGTCTGCTTGCTGTTTCTTGATTACACTTTGAAAATAAAGCTACATAAAGATAGAAGTACAATTAATAAAATTAACCGAACGCTATCTGGTATACTATCTTTTTTTAAGTTACTTTGGATGATGCAGCCTGCCTTTGTATTATTTGTAGATGTGTTTGTAGTAACACTCACTAACAAACGCAATATATATATATATATATATGTATATGTATATACATATATACAGATGAACTTTCGTAAATCAATTTCTTAATATCTGTACTAGGATATACAATACTTTTTAATGCGTTTTACTAATTAGTTCCTGATGGCGAGCTATATACCAATCCCACATGCGTAAAGCTATCAGTAAAAAGAAAGCAACAACAAAATATAACTCTCCCAATCGCTAACAATGCACGAGATCTTTGATTTTGACATTAGGTTTCCCACCTTTTATAAATCCTTAAGACTGGAGGGAAGTCTCGAATTTTCACACAAAAAGAGAAAACGTTTCTACCCCCCTAAACAATCACCAATTTTGATGATTTTTGAATATGTTATAGATGTTATCAATATCCAGGTTTATAATTTTTGATTTTTATCATTATATTAAAGGAATTAATTTGTATATAATACCGATATTTTCTCAAAACTTGTATCTCTGGTTCGTGAATTATTTATAGAAATAATAATGATATATTTTGTTTTTTTTATGCCTGATAGGTTAGCCTTTGACCACTATCTCACCTGATGGTAAGTGATGATGAGGTCGAAGATGTTGTTCAGACTAACCTAGAATAGAATTACTGGCTTTCAAGGACAGCTGCCGGAACACACCGTTAGGTGCTTGGCGACAAATTTTCTACTTGAGGGTGGTAGCTAGCCAGGCGGGCATTCGCAAAATACCCTACCACCATGCTGTAACGACTGCCATCCTAAGACGACAACCGGGACCGACGGCTTAACGTGCCCTCCGAAGCACGGAAACGCTCAGTAGTAATGTCACTAGCGGTCATATGTAAAGAAAAAAGAAAACCTACAAACCTAGTTAATTTTGTCAGTTATAAAATAAGACCAAATTTATTAGATTTATTTAAGGTTTACTATAGGTGAAAAGTTTTCTCCCAGAACGCAAATTATGCGCAAATTCTAAGTCATAACTTGAAGAAGCTGCAATTGTCCATATCGCACTATTCTGTTCGAGCGTTTAGCGGCGAGACAGCATCATTTTGTTGAAGTACCTATGTTTCTGTAGGGGCTTCTCTTCCCGGTCCTCTTAATACGTAGATAACTATCGACTTTCAATTAATAATAAAGTTATTCAGTTCCATCATGTGATGGCGGAATCAAATCATGCAGTTCCGTAGCACACTCCCCGAAATGTATCCGGAAAAAACCGATAAACATGTAAAGTGGATAAAGATTGCTTCTGGATGTATTGTATTTTCAAGTCTGAAAAGAATAAGCCGGAAATTCACGACTAATAATAAAAAATAATCTGTTTTGTTTATAAATTGTACGGCAGCGTCTTGTCTTCTTTAAGTTTAATTTAATTGTTACTAGTGGAAACTTGTGGCTGAAACCACAGTCTGAGCCAACTCCTCCGGTAAATAATGTTATTTATGATTTTTTTAAGTTTTGTTTGATAATGTTTTTTTTATTCTTCTTTGTCCAAAGTTCTATCAAAGCGGATCATTCACCTGCTCCTAAAATTGTCTGATGGTATTTGACAAGTGATTAAAATATTATCTTTTAGTTTTTTCTTAAATGTATATAATGTGTAAAAAAGAAATCCTCTTCAACACAATGTCAGATTAGTTATAAGAGACCTCACTTATCTAACAATCAATAATCTAATATCAATGGAGGGCACAATAAATCGTATAATTAAATGCGGGTTTTCTGCCTATGTTTTTCGAAACATTGAACACGAAAACATAGAACTTTTGTCCATGGTCGAAGCAAAGCCTGTTTTTATGTTTTCTATTGCTTTTGAAAAGCATCTACACATTTACCTTCGATCCGGTACAGGCATTTGAACTAATAACTGAGCAAACAATACTACGTGAATCTATGAAATGTACATTGTTAATTACAGTGCGTGTTTTTGTAACAAAGTTGTTTTGTGTATCTATAGGCCCGTTTCTTGCGCTAAGTACGCAATAAAGTTTTGTGTGCAAATTTTTACTTATTGTTTCGAAAAACTCGCCTACACACGTCAGCCAAATGTGTTCCGTATGGGCCAGTACACGAAACTACGGTGCGGGGCCGTATCGTAAAAAAAAACACGCCATGCCCTGGAATTTTACGGCGGGGCAAATAAATTAAATTAATAGGTACACACGTACGTAAAATTATTTTTGTATTAGCGGAAAAAGCTAAGAAAGACCTAAGCGTCGTTTAAAGACACATTCTTAATTCCAACGAAGTAAGTAACGTAACTTAGTAAGTTTTATAAACTTGGATTTGTACAGAAAGAGAACACAACGCCGCAGGTATGAAATAATTAAGAGATCAAAGATGGCAAGCACATCTGCTCATACCTTCGTATGAATAGTACGAATCTCGCAACTTAGTTAATAGAAGTTTATATCAAATTATTGACACTAATATGTGCGTACCAATTAATAGATAGGTACGTATAGTTTACGTGCTACCTTATTAGTTACCGTCGTAGATTCAAGGAAGTTTAAGCTAGCTCCAAAGTTATCTCTGCCAAGGCATCTCAACTCAAATCAGTTTACTGTCACCAGTTTAAACCACCGGCTGATTTCTAACATTGTTATAGAACTATTTACTGATTTCAGTATTGTTGCATTAATTTTGTATCAAAATTGCATTGACTTGGATATTTTATTTATTTAATTAGATAGGCTAGCCTTTGACTGCTATCTCACCTGAAGGGAAATGATGATGAGGTCGAAGATGTTGTTCAAGCTAACCTACAATTAATGGCACTCAACCAAAATAAAATAACAATGTTATAATGAGCCTCCGGCTCGGGTATCGAACCCAAAGCCGAAAAATATAAAGCCTTACGCCACTTGAAAATGAATGCCTACAAATTAAAAGATATAAATATTTATAACATATATCGATTAAACATGAAGAAATAAGATTTTGCTCGTATAACTGACCTTAGTTTCGGGTGAAGAAAACTAGTTGAAACATACTGAAGGCTCATTGAAACTTTGTCATTTTCTCCATCACCTACGATACTGTAATCGCCATAATTTTTCATCAATGCCCACCTGGATTTTATGTCCGACTACTTAGCTTACGCCAACACTCCTTGGGAAACACTTGAATATATTAAATAATATGATATACGTGTTTGCATTTTTTGCACCAGCAGCATAATGATTTTATTATCAAAACATATCAAACTATATATTAACACTACAGCAACAACAACCAAAGCATTAAGGCAACCTAAAAGCCATTGTAGTATTGTAGGCCCACAGGCCCTCCGAATGTCTATCACTGTCAGTTTACAGCGTGCATGCCCATCATGTTGGCAGGGTAAGGTCTTACGTCGCAATGACCAAAAACTTATCGGAGAAGTTTTTAAAAATACGATGAGTGTCCAGGGACCCATTGTATCTATACCAACCGGCTAAAATATTTAACCACTTCTAAGATTAGTATCCTTGCGCCGCTTGAGTTGCTCTGTCAAAGTATCCGCGACACCAAACCACACGCTCTTTTTCTAAAAGATGTACCAAAGTGTCAATGCATGTAGCTCATCCCATATTAATGGCATATAACTTCCACGGAGCAACAGTTACTTCACCAGGTCTTTTAGTTTAGTCACGCATTAGACCATTCACTTCAAAAATAGCTGATACATTGGCGCTGGTAAAAGCGCCCGGCGGATATCGTTTAGGCTGACGTGGCGGGAAATTTGTCCAGTACTCAATGACCAAAAGAGGCCATGGTGACCAAGTCGATGAACCTCAGTACCACACTGGCAGTGATGGGAAACACTTTCTTTCTCAAGCGTAAGCCAATAGAGAAATTAAAAGCTGGATCTATAAGGCAACTAATATTGGAAGAAGAGATTACTTTTAAATGAAGATCAGTTTCCCACACAGACATTGATAATACAAGCATGATCTGCGACGCTGTAGCATGTAACTTAAATATGTGAACGTGTTTCTATTATATCAAAACGTTGTAACTGTTGTGGTTTTGTGCATTGTAAATGTTTTATAGTTTACTAAAATATTGAATAAGACTTTAAACTATAATACCACCTGATTTGACCTGATGAGTCTAAGCAATAGCATTTACAATTATACTGAATATGACCTTCAGTCATTATAATGTAAATTAAATGATAGTCCTAAAGTGGATTTTTTTAAGATAACTACCCAATAATTGTATAAGATCTTCAATTGTTTAAATGTATTGTACGAGTAATATGATTGTATAGATGTTTTACATAATTTAATTAACTGTATTATATTACTGTCTTTCCTATCAATGCATTATATTATGTCAATCTTATTTGGCTCCGCTTGTTATAAGTCTATAAGCATAATGCAGTATAGACGTTTTAATACCTACTATTTAATTACTAAAACGACTTCTTATCACTCTTAAAGGACTGATACACGACAATCTTATTATCGTTTTAACTCCTCCAATTATTAGACAACCTGCAGCATAGACGTATTTATATACGGGGTATTTTATTACCGAAATGAATGAAAAATTGTGGATACCGCATAAAATTTGGTAAATAATAAAATGTAACCTAACTAAAAGTGATAAAATATCATATTGAATTTTATTATAGTATGACACCTACATGTAAAACATTTTTATTTAATAATTTTATCATTAAAAGGGGGCATTAAATTCATCGATGACAAATAATATTATCAAGAAACTCAGCAACACCCCATGACGTCACAGCAGACAAAATATAAGTAATATGTATAATATGAATGGTTTAGGCCAGAACATCTATACATACGTAGTTTCGTCATATTTTATTTACCAAGTGTTCAAACTCATATTGTATTACTGTATATATTCTTTTAATATACAGTTGTATCCTTTATACCTATAGTGCGAGTAATGGAATTTGTTAGGAAATCTACAATGACTAAATGACGAATCAGGCATCACCATTACCATTAGCAGCAAAGAAAGCATTAACATTTCGATTAGCTTAATTATCCTAGTCATGTCTCCATCGTATAATGGCTTGAATCCTTCGTTAATTTAATATCGTTCCTCCACACAAATACGTTACGACGTCGCCTGCTAGTCCCAAATTATATTACTTTATTGTTATTTTTTTTCTACTCAGTTCCCCCGAACTACAGTAAAATTGGGTTGGGATCACGCTAGTATAAACATAAACTGTGCTATTGGTTTGGTTTTGTTCGCTTTTATAACGGTCTTTATAGTGGATTTATTTTGATTCAGACCTAAATGAGCCATTGTTACTGTACAGCTTGTTACGAGAATTATAAAGTGACTCAATCACGTTATATGCTAAATAGTTTTATTGAGGACAAAAGGTTATAATAACGAATATTTATGTTTTATTGTTATAAAAATAAGATAGTAAATATATAGAGAAGATAGTAAATAAAAATAACTTTTTAACAATGTTATATAGAGCTATAATAAGTAATTTAGTATATACATACTTAGAAACTTTATATATATTTTAATATATATAAAGTCAGAGTCGCTCAACGAGTTATAGAGAGAGCTATGCTCGGTATGCATCTTTGTGCGATAAAATCCGGAACGTGGATATTCGCCAAAGAACCAAAGTCACGGATATAGCTTTCCGAATTTGCAAGTTGAAGTGGCAATGGGCAGGCCACATTGCTCGACGAACTGATAACCGATGACAGATGACATCTGGACTGACGACATCGTTAAATAATTGGCTATTAGCGGTTCTTTGTGGCGTTCAATGGGGCGCTATTTATTCAACAGTGGACGTTTTCCGGCTGATGATGATTATGCTATATATATATATATATCATCATCATCACACAATACTTTCTTTGAGTTGATTGTTTTGTGTAGAAAGAATCAATAAGGGAAGTATTTTATCGATTAAATTCATTAATCTTAATCTGTCGCCAAGCACTTAACGGAGTATTCCGGCAGCTGTCCTTGAGAGCCAGTCATTTCTAGGTTAGCCTGAACAACATCTGCCGCCAAGCACCTAACGGTGTGTTCCGGCAGCTGTCCTTGAGAGCCAGTGAAATTACAGGCACATGAGACTTAACAACTATGTCTCAAAGTGACGGGCGCAGTGCAATTCATGACTTGTGATGAAATGCATCTGTTATAGGCAGAGGTACGCTTAACATCAGGTGGGCCTCGAGCTTGTGCCGACACAATAACATAAAAAAATAAAAAAAAAACATTATCGACCACATCATCACTTACCATCAGATGAGATAGTGGTCAAAGGATAACCTATCAACTATCTCTTGACTACTAATTTGCTGACAGAAGCTAGTCTATTTCCAAAGGTAATTTTATAATAATTCTGTACTTCGCAAATCAAAATAGTTTAAAATTTTACGTGTACGTACTTGCACTATTATTGGTGTACAACTTATTTTGAAACCTCATATCCATAAAGACAAAGGTCTGTCTAGATAATACGTAGGTATAAGTAATTCAGATTTCAACTATCAACTTAGTGGATTTGTGGTATTCGGATATAATCGATAGCAATCGTGATTCGGAATCGGTTATCGAGAGGCGATACGAGGACCCTTGAATCGGTCCGCGTGTCCGCACTACGCGATGGTCTAGTAGGCACTAGATAGCACTAGTCCTTGTCACGTCGTGAACATACGTCTATTCTGCGAGGATTGGCTAATTGAAATCCTTTCAATAGGATTTCAACCAAAATGTTTAGGACCTTTGTAAGATTGGTTTTCAAACATGGTTTATTTTTTAATAATTATATGACTTTTGTTAATAATCAGGTAATGGACTTAGGAAACTGGCCTACAAACTCTATAATTCAAAAAAAACATCAATAGTATCAAATTGATTAGTCAACAAATCACAATGGAAGCCATTTGTTTGAATTGCAAGAATCAATTCAAAGTAAACACGGCAAAGTACGGAAAGGAACATCGAGCCCTGGGGCAAAGCACCTGATCAAGGCACTTGGTAATTAATTTTCTAAGAAACCCTCAAGTACTATTACTCGATTTGAACTCAAAGTTTTGAAAGATGACGGGGGTACTGTTCTCGCCACACTTATAAGATTGACGTTGAATTAAACTGAAGTTCGAAAAAGTTCGCCCAATTTGTATATTTTAAGGAAAAATGTCTACACTGATTTTCTTTCAGTAATTATTTAGGGAGTAATTTTACAAAATATGAAATATATTTATGGGCTTTTATAGTTATAAGTATTGACAAAAAATACTTAATTAAAAAGGTTATATAATATGGTAAAGTTCAAAATAATCCTTATTTTGAACTTTACCATATTATTTCCCATGAAAGGTAATACGTACTTTCGTATTTATTTTAACGTTTTACAAGCTTAAAATAAATCTTTTCAAACATTATTATATATGTTTTAATATTGTTAGGTTTGCAATCACGCCTGCTGATGTCGCTTCATCCCAATACGATGGTTAAAGAACGAAAGGAAAGATTTGAGTTATGACGTAATGTCATGTTAGCTCCATTGGTTAGAGCATACCCCGGCTCAAGGGGTGGATGGACGCGGGCTCGAATCCCGCACATGACTTAAATTTTTCCTATCGTATATTAGTGATTTTGTAATTATTATATATGCCCGTTAATTTTATTTAATAAAATAAAGGTTTTTTTAGATAAATATGATCACTTCCTCATTAGAGACTCTAGTCTTTCACTGTGACATCCTCATTAAAGTGCCGTAAAAAAACAAAGCACGATGCAGTCGTGTAATATGTACTTAATAAAATGGTTAACCGTAAACTTTCCTTTTACAATGTCATTAGGGAAATTGGCGGCATTAATTCGTAGACCCCCTTTAACAATATCGACGTATTTAAAACGGTAATCCGGTGGTTTGTTTTATGGTCTCCCAGTATCATTTGATTCCTATCGATTCCGTATTCAATGTAATCGATGATCGTAAAAACGCGATTAATGCACATCGAAGTTTCATTTACTTAATGGAAACTGTCACATTTTTATGCTATCTAGGCGAGAACGTAAGGTAACGAAGTATTTTTTTTTTAGTCCTGATAAGTTAGCCTTGTGCACTATCTCAATTGATGGTCTCATCTCCGTCCTAGATGTTTTTGTTCAGGCTAATCTAGAATTACTTGCTCTCAAGGACAGCTGGCGGAACACACCATTATGTGCTCGGTGACAGATTTTCTACTTGAGGGTGGTAGCTAGCCAGGCGGGAATTCACAAAATGCCCTACCACCACGCACCAATCTGATCAAAGTTACATAATATCAACTGCCAACTTAGCTAACATCAGAATCAGTTTGTCAAATAAGATACTAAAATTACTGACTCGTATTTGTCTGAAGCTTGTTTTATCCTTCTATTTATTCTGGCTTTTCTTTTTTCGCTTCATTCGATACCAATCCAACTTTTTTAAATTCCACCAAACTCACTTGTATGTTTTGATTGGAAGTGTCAATAGGGGTGGTAGCTTCGCCGGTTCTCCTGTTACCGGATAAAACAAACTAAAGGCACAATGCTTAAGTGCGAAAACAAAACGAATACGGTTTAGCGATTGAATTACCTTTGACGACGACGCGGACGGCTGCATTCGCACAAAAAACTGTATGACAGCCAAATGTGAATCACCACTTTTGGATTCAGTTTAGAAGTGATAAGTTTCTTTTGAATGTTTACTGAAAAAAATGCGCGGGTGCTTTACGACTATATTTTGTTAAAGCTATGTTGTAAACTTAATAACTTAGTTACTAGACAGTGTTCAAGTACCTAGTATACAACTTTGAAGTCTTAGTACTTCTGGAAACTGAGTTATTCTTGATTGATCAAAGTTACAAGTTGTACACAGAGTATTTAGAATCAACAATGAGAATAAGATTAGCAGACGTCAGAAACAAACAGTAACCTCTAACATTGCGCTTGAAACCAAAGCTTAATTAAGACTAGGCACCTCTACAGAACTAATTAAACTTATTCCATTATTCGCGCAAACGAAATTTTAAGAGAACGTCCGGGGACAAGCTGCTGCAAGTAAGATTTATTATTATTACGTTAACAACACTTTGTCGGTATCATTTCAATTAGGACAGCCGTATTTTCGACGTAAAATACAATGGTGCTCGTGGAAACTCTCGTCTTTTATCTTAGTGATTACAGGACGAAGCCAAGCCTACCTTTGTTTTATAGCATTGTACTATACTACGTATAAAATACGTAAAATGAATATTTGAATCTTTTAGGCGTATTTTGAAGTAAAGAGATAGCTACTTTACATTGTGATTCTAATTAAAAAATAACTCTTGTTAATATTGTAATTTAACCTTCGTATTCATGATTAGATTCATTTATCGAAACATTTTCATGTTTGCACGTAGGAGTGTTATTTTACTACGATTTCAATACGACTAACTACACAATAGGTTACTTTGTGAACTATTTTTGCTAAATATACATCGCCAGCATTATATTTCAAAGTAAGCCAGTTACAAAGACGTCACTTTAAACTTAACCCACTAGAGGTGAATACAAATTAACATAAGCGCTCACGTGCTAGACCGTTGTAAATTTGCGTAGGAGGAGCTTTACACACACAATTCAAGCAACCTGGTGATATTAAAGCACACCTACGTTCTAGTGATATAAAAGGCAAGGCAAATTACCAGTTTAGTGATTCGAAATTGAGCAAAATTACATGATCTTGTAACGTCCTACAATAAATAGACACAAAAAGAGTGAATTTAAAAATTTGTTAACGATACCTCCCGCCTTCAAGTTAATCTTCAATAATTTGAATATTTAAGTCCAATTAATTTACTTAAGCTAAATTTATTTATGCTAACGAGTTGAACAACTAAAAGTAGGTAGCTAATTTTAAAGATTCAGCTCTTCCATAAAATCAGACAACAATAAAAGAACGAAGGCAGCCGAACAAGCGCCCGCGGTACTCGAAGTGCAATTTCCAAAAGTATTGATGACTGGGACACAAAGGGGCGGAGTAGAGATTAAGTGAGTAACTTGCGAGGCTTCAATGTTCGGGCATTCTCTTAACAAAGGCTAGAATTTTCCAGACGAGAAGAATTTTGATGGTACACCAACAATGGTACAGTCAGACGTCAGCGAGTTCGTGATGAGTGTTTTAGCCCTCGGAATTTGTGGATTCTCTTCTTGTTACCGCAATTGTTTTAAACAGAACAAAGCAACGGCGTAATACATTTAATGTGGTCGGGCTCAAGGTGCCGCGAGCGGGAGATAAAATATACTAACCGAAATTTAATTTAGATTTTACTGCATCCATGCTTATATTCCAGTTTTCTAATGTAGCTCCATCCTTGTTACATAACAGTGGAGGATACAAGTTTTATATACTTATAAAAATGTTATCTTTTACGTATTTACTACCAACTAGTTTTAGACTGAGATTTCATACAAGAAAAATGTTATATTATGCGCTCTGGGCAGTACTATGTATAGGTATTAAGTATTTTTTCAACCTTTTGCTTTAGAAGATTTGGATAAAATAGTCAGTAACAGGCAGAAAGACACGTGAGTGAATCTATAAGGATTCCGGTTTTTCATTGGATATACGTAACCTTAATACTATAAAACGCGGGCGAGTTGCGTTCTTTACCAAAACAGAATGTGCAAAATAATTTTTTTTACACAAATCTTTAAGAGCGTGCACGGAGCGCTCTCCATACAAACTATGGTCATATTTTAGATACCAAGTCTGTCAAGTCTACCTCTGGTGTGCTAGCTTTTCGATTTATTATTTATTTTATACCTAAATGACAAAATAACTCCGGGACCCAAGAATATTTCGATTTACTTTTCGAAAATACTTAATTTTACTGATATCTGGCACCCGCAGCATAATGATAAGTGTAGATATTAGACTCAAAGACAAAAAAAAATATAACGTGCAAAGTTTCACAGAATTTGAACACTAACAGCCTTACTTATAAACGCTACTTAAATTTTAAACATTACTTAGCCGCTGATTAGCAACATTTCTTACTCATAAACGCTACATAACTTTATCCAGTACCTAAGTGCTTAAATCAGCTGTCAATTTAAACACCGTCCCACCCTTGTTTAAATTTTAAGTAACAAGATGGCGCCCATATTTCTGATCAGCTGATTTAGTTACAGACCCACCAACTTATCTGTTCAGGTGGCAGAAAAAAGAACTACAACATTCCTTCAAATTGTGACAGTTCGTAGTTGATTTCCTTGACCAGTAGCGCCCTCGAAAACTGCACAGTTAAGTTGGTGGTACTATACAAAGAAAAGTATTATATTTACTTTTTAATTTCAAGATATTTAGCACTAGATACATGCTATTTGGCCATTTAGGTCATTCATAATACTTTTTAGTACAATGTTGTCAGTTTAAAATACGTTCGACCTCATTATCCATTGCTTAGCTAAACAGGTGCTATGTAGCGTTTATAAGTAAGAAATATTTAAGCATTACTTAAACACTGTTTAGTTATCCATTACTTAGCAACTACATAGCGATGTTTTTATAAGTAAGGGGGTTAGTACTTAAAATATGACGAAACTACATTTGGAAAGCGCCGCGAGTACTCTTGGACTAACGGGAGTCCGACCTGCAGTTGGCTAGTTGTAGTATTTGTACTTTAGTGCAGTTATTATAGTGCTAAGATTACCGTTCTAACAATAGAGCAAACAGAAAAAAATACAACTCGTTTCATATATGGGGACCCTATTATCTTTATTATTTGTTAGGCAATTCGCCATACCAACACATGTTTAAATTTTTTTATTTACTCCTTATTACCATTTTAAAGTGGGACGCACGGATAGACAGACGAGGCTTACTGATAGGGTCCTGTTTTCTAATACAGAACCCTATTGATTTAATCTTCACATCGAATAAAGTGTTTTTGAAAATTAGCACGTTGGTTATATTATCGAGATATTGGCCTGTTAATGTTTAACAAACTGAAAATAATAAAATTAATTAGTCGCCAATAACATTTCGCGTAAATTGAACTTATCTACAGGATTCCGCTGGCAGGCATCGTAACGCAATTATTGTTGTTGAAATGCATAACCATACAAACACAGCCGCTCATTAATTATTATATATTACTAGCTGACTCGCTCGCTGCTTCAATCATGTAAAATTCAGTCCCTCAGGTACCGTGAGTCGAAAAGTATTATATGCGTGTCTCTAAGCTACTGGCTATCTGTGTGTCTAATTTCAATATAAGCAGATTCTCGATATAACCGTGAATTAAAATTTGAATTGAAATATATGTAAGTGGCAAATGAATTAGCATGTTATTATTGCTTGTGTTTTTTCCGAGCATTTGATATCATTGTTTTAGTTTAAACTTTCATTGTGTTCGGATGAATTCATAATTTAAATTTCCGTAACTCCGTTCGACGATGGTTCAGCGTTCGTTTGGGCTGAAGTATCGTAATGTTATGTTTAAATGCGGATAACATCGTAAATGAAGCAATGATAGCCGAGCGGCTATAGCTATGGACTGCGGTGCCACAGATTCATGGTTCGATCCCCACCGCCGGCTCGAGCTTCACCGCATAGTGGGGGTATTTTGCAAATGCCCCCCTGGTTAACTACCATTTTCAAGTAGAACATCTGCCGCCAAGCACCTTACAGTGTATTCCGGCAGCAGTCCTTGAGAGCCAGTAATATTAGAGGCACATAAGACTCAACAACTGTATGTCTCAGGGTTGACGGGCTCAGTGCGGTTCGTCACTTGTGAAGAAATTCATGTGTTATAGGCAGAGGCTATCGCTTAACTTCAGGTGCGCCTCGTGCCTCTTCCATCACAATCACATAAAAAAAAACTAAATAACATAGTACATATTTTTAGTAATTAAGTTAATGTTACCTAGTGTAAAATGATGGAATTCGATAAAATATTGGCTATGAACATCATTTTAAGTAAAATTTCAGGATATATTATTAATAAAAAAATTATCATTGTTTAATTTGCTTTAAGCCATACGAGCCTGTTCGGCTTTAGTTCTCAAACAACAACGCTTTTTGATTATCAGTGTAATTTCATCGCTCATTACTGAAATCCATTTTATAGTGTACAAAAAGCTGCCAAGTCCCTATCTGCAATGAATTACTTAAATATGGTTGACACATTAATATATTAAAATGTTCGTCGGGAAAACACTTCCATTATGAAAATATTTTATTTCAAACATTGGCAGAAAACATACGATGCATATGTCAATAATATTTCATTACTTGCATGGGTTTTCCTCCGGCAGTGCTCTCGTGAAAGTAATAAATACGAATGTGGGTGACTTATAAATATAAATTACTTTTGTCCAGTGAGTGCATTTCAGTTTAAAAGTCCGGAACGATACCGCGTTTTATGTTAACGGCTACATCGTCAGTAGCGCAACGGCCACGGAACGTATACAGGGCTTTTGAATTCGAGAAAGAAACCATTTAGTCCAAGTAAATGCTCGTATTCAAACGAAAGGACCAGTAAAGAATACAGACTGTGACAACTATTTGCGAAGCATACTTCACACGTGCTCGCCTCTACCTTTGAGAGCTTTCTAAACACGGACACTGGCAAATATTTGAAGCAGAATTGCAATAAAACTACAAAGTAAATGTGCTGATCTAGACTGTATTTCATAGTCATAAGTGGCCCAACAAAGTTGCGGAAATATTATTGTGAAGCAACAAGCGCGAGGCCTACCAGATGTTAAGCGGTATCCTCTGCCTATAACAGATGCATTTCATCACAAGTGACGAACTGCACTGCGCCCATCACCTTGAGACATACCTGTTTAGTCTCATTTTTGCCTGTTATTCCACTGGCTCTCAAGGACTGCTGCCGGAACACACCGTTAGGTGCTTGGCGGCAGATTTTCTACTTGAGGGTGGTCGCTAGCCAGGCGGACATTCGCAAAATGCCCTTCCACCATGCATAATAGTCTTAAAATAATTGAATACTATTGTGTAATTATATTATTAAAACATTAAAAACAAACACGGAATACATGTTTTTGTCCTCGTCTGGTTGCTTCCACTAGGTTGTGATGGTAGTCACCAGTCCAGAGTTTTGTGGTGGTGGTAGGAGACGTAAAGACAAATCGAAAATTGATTAGAGGCCATACAAGGGCTTTTTCTAGTTGTATTATAACTTCATGATGTTATTTCATGATTATTTCCCGTGGGGTGCTAGGAATTGAACCCCTCCATGTCTTTATATGGGAGTCGTAAGAGGGTCGAAGGTAAAAATAGCAGAAGATAGGCAGCAACGCCTGCTAAAGAATTGCTATCTTAAATTCGATCACCGAAACTGCCGAGCGTGATGAATTAGGAAAACCTCACCCTTATGACGTTGCGGCTGTTTATGATAATATAACAATTCAATATAGGTAAAGTTCTTTATACCCTAAAAGAAACCCAACTAATAAAATCGTGTTTCTAAAACAAAACTCTAGATCATGCTTGTAAAAAAATACAATAACCGTGATGTCGTCATGACTAAAACAATTAATCTCATCATAATTAACCTTGATTTACTTAACAATCAATTCTATCTGAATGTTTATGATCCAAAACTTACAATGACCCCTACTAACTCAAACATTTGCAAACACAAATCCTAAGAAAAGATACATCACGTAAACGGTTGCTAATCCAAAACGATTCAAGCGTAAAACAAAATCGCAAAACTGACAAAAGAAACAGGAAAAACACGACACATTTGGTTACAAACATCACATTGTAACCTATCCAGTTACCGCCCGGACAAGATAAAATGGAAGCAGCCGATATATTCCGAATACCTGAACGTTTGATTCCAAAAGGCGGTTTGACGAAGGTAAGCATCCTTCTTCCATACCCAACCCTTTGTCTCCTGAGAATACAATGGACAATCGCAATGGTTTGAGAGGCGACATGGGATGCCCCTACGTGACTAAATTTTGAGCAAAATGTTTTGCAGTACACCTTTATACTCGAAATAAGTAATGTCATCTTGAGAGTTGGATATCTATTGATAGTTGACGTAGGCCAATGATCTTTATGGTATTAGCTATACGATACTTTTCAGTAACTGTACAAATAACGTTCAAATGCACAGTGAATAACCATAGTAAGCAGAGGTGGTTCATTTACCATACGATTCTATAAGAAATTAGAAAAAATACTAATGCAAATTTTAAATAATTAGACTTCCACGCTTCTATAATATAAATATAATTACCTACCAAATCAACTTAACGAACTAAACTCCTTTAGATTACAAAATATGAAATAGAGTCGTATGAATAAAATGGAAAAAATATGACGAAGCCGTCAAAAACGCTATTTCAAACTAGTTGTGGTCACTGAGTCAACGGTCAAAGCGAGTTCCTTGCATCTACTCCGGACGTGCCTCCTCCACTATTGTGTTTCTTTTTTACCTTTTTTACTTTAGCTCGGCTGAGTGGTCTTTTTCTTCTTTGTATTGTTTTGTTTACTAACCACTAGCTTGGACATTGGCCTCTCAGACTTATCCAGCCTTCTTTCAGATCGCTTCGAGGGCCTCAGTTCATGGTCACTTAAGTTTTACTGTAATCCTCTTGTTAAAATGTTTTAACCAGAGCTAAGATGACTCTGATATTAATTTTGTATGTGTGTTAAATGTTACACAAATATTTTTCGAGCTATTTAATATATTATAATAGGCTAGAGTGCTCGTGGTGCTTTCCATATGAACATAGTACCGTCATATTTTAAATACTAAGTATTCAAACTCGGTGAAACTTTGCATGTATGTCCTTAAGCCTAATGTCTATGGCGCTGATTTGAAAAATTAAGTATTATCAAAAATAAATCATTAAATCGTTTTGGGTGGGAATTGTTATTTTGACATTTAGGGATAAAATAAATAATAAATCGACAAACTAGTAAACCATAAGCATAGATATTAGGCTTATCCATATGCAGACTATTTCACCGAGATTTAACACTTGGTATTTTAAATATGATGAAAGCTTTGAAGCGCTCGTAGCGAAGTTTGCTTAGCTGTTCTTTACCGATCACCAAGTTAAGCAACGTCCGCTGCGGTCATGAGTTGGATGGGTGACCGCTAGTGATATTACTATACAGATCGCGTCGGTTCCGATTGTCGTCTTAGGATGGCAGTCGTTATAGCATGGTGGTAGGGCATTTTGCGAATGCCCGCCTGGCTAGCTACCACCCTCAAGTAGAAAATCTGCCGCCAAGCACCTAACGGTGTGTTCCGGCAACAACATCTTCGACCACATCATCACGTACCATCAGGTGAGATAGTGGTCAAAGGCATACCTATCAAGCATAAAAAAAAATACTTTGTTTGTATGACAAGCGCTCCGTGCACTCTACTGTTAGAGCTTAATAGAAATGAGAACGAGTCTAAGTTGTTTTAGTGCTACTTTTGTAATGCTCTAAAATAAAGTTGATGAATTACTTTCCCACATCCAACAGCTGTTTATAAATAGGCACATTATGGTACCTATTTATAAAAGATTCTGATCTCTCATATTTGGGTGTACAAGCCGTTCAGTTTGGCCCCGACTTCACCAAAACTGTCAATCACGAATATTTTCAAATAGCAAAACCGATTATCAGACATATTAAGTCGGTTATTGTTATCGACAGCGCCGTCCGTCCATTGAGCTGTGAAGTAGATTAGGGACATCATAATTTGGTAAACGGTGTCAGCTGCACACACACACACGTCACATGTCTACCTCAAATTTTGGCCTCTTCAATACTGCGAAGGCATGAATTGATGTGTGTGAAATCGGTGCACAACCCTTGTCAATATTATTATGACGTAATTTTAATGTCAGATCAAAAACGTCAGATGCACGTAACACATGCCATCCACAAAATGTGAGTCTCCATTATAACTGATCTTAAATAGGTAGCTTGTAATTTAATGTAAAATATCCGTTTTTTTTTGTGATTCAGACAGTAGTTAAATACATTACAGTA
This sequence comes from Plagodis pulveraria, assembly GCA_963890685.1. Lineage (NCBI taxonomy): Eukaryota > Metazoa > Arthropoda > Insecta > Lepidoptera > Geometridae > Plagodis > Plagodis pulveraria. Next base: position 17,737,009 of record OY982963.1, on the reverse strand, counting down.
ACTTCTATGTAAAAATATTTAGATAATCTTTTTAGTGTGAGTATTGTACTGAAACTTATGTAGGATATAAATTCCTTACTTAGCCCGCTAGTCTACAGCCTTTCCATTAAGCTGTCGTAGAAATATACCGTTAATTTTGGTTCTAAATTTAACGTATTGACATCTACCAACACTTACCTAAAATAAAACTATTCTGTTTTCGCAACCCAGTATTTGAATGGTGATAATGAAATCCATAACAAAGTTATTTTAAAAACATTCCAATGACCAAGCCCAGCCCAAGTCTAACACAGGTAAGAATACTAACCCACAGGCCCAGCTTTTTATGGGTACAAATATTACATTATTTTTACTACCTTAGTTTTGTATTAAGAGGAACGGGAAGAGAAGCTCCTACAGAAAAATAGGTATTTTTAATATATTAAAAACTCGCTCAGTATGAGTAAGTACCAGTCGTACTGTAGAGCAAAGTAGTTTTTAAATAATTTCAGTGTTGTTGATAATATTATTTGGAACTGAAGAGCGTTTAGACAATTTGAATTCAGTCCGTAGGACTATTTTACATTAAATTGACATCACTGGACGCGCACTACAATTTAAGGGTGTCAGAGTAAGAACCTAAATTACACTTTTATTTAGTTTCTGCATTCACAAAGCTGTGGTAGCCTAACCTTCACTATTACCTCTACTAAATTTGTTTCACGACCCTTACCTACGCATAAATAGACCAACGGAATTAGTACCGTTGCTAATTACAAGGGTTAAAACCTTGAACGATGGGCAGGGTCGTTCCGAAAGGGATGAATAAGTTGGGATGATTCTTTGGTACAGTAACTGCGTGGATGGACAAACGCTGAGGCAGCCCTGGCCTGTCATTAGGTAGGCAATGTTGAAAGTTGCTGCTCTGTATACGGTAGTAATCTATGGTAACCTTGAATAGCTGCTAAATGAAAGGGTCGCTTTTGGTAAATAAATGTATGTTATACCTATTTAGCTGGATATACGTGAATGCGAAAGATAGGGTAGAGTAATCTGTTACAAAGTTTGTTTAGTTCAGTTGCGTGAGATCAACACGAAGTATAATTGATTTTTATAGAGCTATTAAAATTTCTTGACTTTAAAAGTCGCCTATCGATATATGGTGACCGAGTAAACAGGTATATATTATCGATCGTGTCGTGACTAATATGCTGCCGTCCGTTGACTAAAAGGTCGTTAAGCCACAGGGGGTCGATTTTGAGCTTTAAATGTCATCCTATACAGAAAAAAATTCTCTATCGATCTGTCTTAGACTTATTTTTATATCATTTTAGAATCAGGAGATAGGTCTTGTAAAAAGGCCGTTAAATATTGATAAAAGTATATTATACAAAACTAAATTGACGTTAACCTTCAATACTTAGCTACACAATCACATACAGCCCTTAACGACATCATCATAATAAAATTGTAATATTCGTCTCATAGCAAGAAAGACGTTATTTAACTTTACTAGGCTATATAGTCGTTAAGATACTAATGCTACCTTTAAGTTATTGATTTTATAGCTAAATAATGTTGGTAATCCTACACTACAAAGCAGTTTCACAAAAAAACTACGCTTTATAAACGTTAAACTCCGATAACGGCTTTATAGCGTTGGCTGGCTGTTTTAGAACCTAATGATTTACTTTACTCAAAATTCATGGCGCCTTAAAATTCTTCGATGAACAACATTTTGCCTACATATCCATAGCAAGAAAGACATTAAGCGACAATACTTAGCTAAAAAATCGCAATTTGCTCTCACATTTCGACCTGCCCCGCACGCATTCCAGTTGAGTGTCGCCTAGGTCGTCATATCGGGTGGACATACGTCGCCGGGTAGGATGATTCCCATCAAATGGTTTTAATGGCGGCGAATATTCCTTGATAAGTTACATTATTATTGCTAGTTTTGTTAGCTTGGCACTGTTTATGTCTATTTATGTCTATTGGTATGAAAATTATAGATATGTTACTATGATCAATCGAGTTCAAATACAATTAACGACTCTCATGGCAAAGTAGATGTACCTATTTGCTATAATAACGTATGGACCAGACATTTCATTGATTCTTACATACCGTGCAAACAAGACAAACGAGGAGCGGTAAGAGGTCTTACGCTGCCTCGTTTCTCGGAAATTAAGTCATCTGCTGCGATCTTTTTGTGTATCAATTATAAAATATAAAATAATACTTACTAATATTATACACGGTTGGATGGATTTGAATGAAATTTGGTATGGACATAGCTTATACCCTGGATAAGCACATAAGCTAGTTTTGGTCGTCATTATCATAATCGTTTTTTACCACAACGCGGTTAAAGCCAAGGGGCGCAGCTAGAAATATTTTAAACGCAAAAGTTTGTATGAATGGATGTCGGTAACTACTTCATGCCTAAACGGCTGGATGGATTTGAATTATTTTAATTTTTGATTTGAATTTGGTATGGAGATAGCTAATAAACTGAATTGATACATAGGCTACTTTAAATTACCATCATCATCGCCGTTTTTATCACCACACGGGTAAAATCATAGTTTAACAGTATTTCGCTTAATATTGTAATACGCTCATTTCTCGGTGAATATGATAGTTTCTATAACTTGAATCAGTGTCCTAGTATTTTTTTAATTAATAAAAACATATCATTGTATCATCACACTTATATATCTCGGAAAGGGTAGGCAGATGTTGATTTTGTTAAACATTATGGGAAATATATAAAAGCAAGACAACTTTATGATTCACATAAAACTTTGCAACAAAGTGATAATCAAATATTTTTCACCACAGATTTAGAAAAAGTTATATATTGTTACCGGTTACCGAGAATGGATACATGAAAATCGGAAAATAACCTCTGAAATTGAACCGTGACTGTTATTTGGTTTGATCGCATCGCAGGAAAAAACAGGAAGACATCCTGAGTGTGATTTACGTTTTTCTAGTTCGTATCGTTATGTTCAAAATATGAACACTTGGCCTGACAACTGCAGTGCCCAAAATAAAAATTGGTTAGTGTTTTCGTTGCTAGTTCACTTGGTGAACACTTACATAATATCGACAGCAACAATTTCATATTATTTTATCGAACCTGGGCGTCTTTTTATGAGCGCTGACCAAATGCATCATCAAGTTGAACTGGCATAAAAAAAGAAAGGTAAGCTCTACGACTTTATAGATTATATAGATGCAATAGCTTCTATAAATAGTAGCACAGTGACAGATGAATCACTTTCACCACAAGATTTTATTAACTCACCTAATTACACCTCCAACAGGCGCATACAAAAATCAAATCCCACAGCTTATCTAAAAAACATGGTTCAGGTAACTTTCAAACGTAACAACTTTGGTCTTCAATACAAAAATGATTTTTAAGACGAGTTTACAACATTATAGTTCATGTGTGATACTTCAAAAATCCATGAGCCTTGTCAATCACTCTTCGTACCTCGCCGAAAGATATGAACAACAAAAAAGAAAAGCTGGTATCATAAGCAAACTAGTCTTTATAACACCCCCACATAAACTATTATTTTGGAGAAATGTATCTACAAACAATGAACATGCTCCTTAAATCAAAATTGTTAAAATGTTTAACTAAATAACTTAAATACAGATTTAATGTGCCTTTATAAACTAATAGATAAGTATTACTTCTTATAGACATAAAAGTGTAGGTACAATGAGTTCATACTTACGAAAGTATTTTACATACATACATAACATCACGCCTCTTTCCCGTAGGGGTAGGCAGAGACCATAGATTTTCACTTACTACGATCCTAACATATCGCTTTCGCTTCATCTACACTCATCAATCCTTTCATACATGAGCGTCGGCTTAGGTTACTCCTGACCTGGACTTTTTTCAGAACGTCTTCAATCTGATTTCGAAACGTTCACCTAGGTCTTCCTCTTCCAACACTTCCATTCATTTGTCCCTTGTAAAAGTATTTTTATTGACATAGATTCTCATATTCTTAGTTGTACTGTTCTAGGAGTGATTCGGATCTTGTTAAAAGCAAGCCCCTAAGTTATTATTTATAAAATATTATTTTAAATAATCATTTATATTTAATAATTGTACGTTTCTGGATGGATAATATAATAATAATCATTTAATTTTCTTTATGTTGTTTGCCATTGTAATTCTAAATATGCGTGTGTAATCCCTACTTTTAAAATACAATGTTTAAAGATTTAAATGTCATTTATAGTAATTAAGTTGTTTTGTTTCGTAGGAAAATAGAATTTAAACAATGAAGTCTTAAAAATTATGTTGTATAAATTTAATTAACAAATTTTGATATATTTCTTTTATTTTATTTTAATACTTAACGTTTTTACATGATGCATGTGATGCTACTTGAAATGTCCATTCTAAAATACTTAACTAAATAGTCGTTTAATTTCAAGGTTTCAAACTTAACTGCCATTTAGTGTAGTAATTGAAAGAAAATATGCTATTAAATATGTACAAAAAATACAATATGTTAAGATACTAGACTACATAATAGTTAAAAAACTATAACGACATTCTAGCTTAGGTTTGATATGTTTGATACTCGTTAATATTTAACAAAAAAGTCGTTAAATAACTTAGCGTCTTTTTAGTGTAGATTTTTGCATATAACTTCATAACATTAAAAAACTGTGCGCATATTTATGTATAAATGCTAGTCTAAAAGGTCACTAGGGTATACTTAGTGACTTTTTAGTGTAGTATATCAATGGTAAAATAAGCAATTATTACACGGCTAAAAGGCCAAAAGAGATTTTTTTCTATTTAGAACTAATTATTGCAGATATATATTGCAAAATTTGATAGAATATGAAAAGAGCTTTCTTTGGATATTTCAATGCTGTTTCTGCGACCAATACCTATAAAACAGCATCAATTTTTAATTTTTCCCATGTTTTTAGCTCATATCTCAAAACTTGGTTTTGTGGCTTAGCGACCTTCTAGTTAACGGACGGCAGTATGAGAATGCTGACAAAGAAGGATTAGGCTAATGCGAGACCGTTTCGTCTGGGACTATGTTCCACGATATTCTTACTTTATCTAAACTTGTAAAAAATAAATTCACTCAATCCGCGCCGTGACCGTCCATCCCTGGGGTCAAGACTTCTTGCAATCAGACATGACATTAATATGACTTTACCCTGACTATCAAATCAGATTATTAGCATATTATTCTACGTTAATATATTATAAGCAACAATAGTCAAATTCACTGAGTAATTTTAATTCCAATTCCATTTGAAAGGACTGTAACTCAAAAGATGACAAATATTACGATTGACATGAAATACTTCCAAAATTTTTTGAAGCGCTCGTAGCGAAGTTTGCTTAGCCGTTCTTAACCGATCAGCTAAGTTAAGTAACGTCCGTCACGGTCAGGAGTTGGTTAGGTGACCGATAGTGACATTACTACTGAGCGCTTCCGTGCACGGCACGTTAAGCCGTCGGTCCCGGTTGTTTTCTTACGATGGCAGTCATTACAGCATGGTGGTAGGGTATTTTGCGATTGCCCGCCTGGCTACCTAACATTCTCAAGTAGAAAATCTGTCGCCAAGAACCTAACGGTGTGTTCCAGGAGCTGTCCTTGAGAGCCAGTAATTCTAGGCTACCCTGAACAACATCTTCGACCACATCAACACTTAGCATCAGGTGATATAGTGGTCAAAGTCTAGCCTATCAGCAATAGAAAATAAAAAAACTCAGCACAGTAACAATTTCAGCATAAAGTTAATTTATTTTACAGGTAGGTTAACAACGCAACGGGTCGGCCTGCTATTTAGCTAACATCGTTATATGAAGTGGGTCCGAATTAAGTGCAATGGTTAATGATACCAACAAATATCGAATACATTAGGCCCTGGGCAAAATGTTTGACCGTTTGAAACCAGTTTAGACGAAATATAAACCTCAGTATAGAAACTGGTATATTATCTTGATTTTTAAATTACTAAGTTGTAGGCACTGTTGTTTCTTTAATATTTATCACAGATTATGATAACACAGAAAGTGTGATGTTAGCTTAATTATGTAAGGTATAAAGTAATACGTCTCGGAATAAATCTTTGAAGATTGAATAGAGAGATTACTAGGAGATTAACATTTATTATCTAAAATGATTTTGGAATAAGTATGTTTGTACGTCAATTACCTAAATAATGGTATGTTAAGCAAGTGATACGTAAGAAACATCGTGTCATTTTTTTGTGTCTAGGTTAGTTACTTCCAATGGAAGTAGTACTTAGTAGATTTGTTAAACATCAGTTATTAGGCCTTTGATTTTTACGTTACTGTATCGGAAATTGTTAGGTGAGATGTTTTATCTGTTAAGATTCTGGTTTTGGTTTTCTGGTGCTATTTTGCTGTTATTCAGCATGACAATGTCAGAAAAGTTTTACTTTCGTTTGGACTTAGCTTCCGTATTAATATGTCTGATTTAAACTATTATGTATGATGAAAACGGATCAGTGGAATAAAATGCCTCATGAAAATTGAAATAATTTTGAGGCAAAGATAGTTGAGTGGTTTTAGCTATGGACTGCCGTGCTGCAGGTCCGTGGTTTGATCTCCTCCGCTGGCTTGAGCTTTACCGCATGATTGAAGGGCATTTTGCGATTGCTCACCCGGCTAGTTGCCACCCTCAAGAAGATAAAATCTGTCGCCAAGCAATTAACGGTATGTTCCGGCAGCAGTCTATTAAGAGACAGTAAAATTACAGGGACATGACACTTAACAGCCACTGTTTAAGGATACCAATATATTATACAAGGCATGATAGTTTATCGATAGAAATAATTTGAACTATACATATCTCATTTAATTATGTATTCAATTCTAACTTTACTTCACATAGGTGTCACTAAGTCACACCCTACCAACCATTCGTGCCAATACAAGAGCAAATAATAACGACAACTGTATTAAAGTCTTCACTCGACATGGTTGTCGGGAGGGCAATGAAACAAAAGAATTCTTCTGTCTCACTTACACTTATTGACATTGATATTTCCGTCTCATGTCACACCATGTTACCCTCAAAGACGTCTCTGGTTTACATGTGTTAGTGTTAAGAGTACTTGTAGTATTGTTGTGTGCGTGACTGTTGCATTTTGTTTGATGATTCATGAGATCATGAGATTCATCATTCAAGATCTTTAACTTAATTGAATTATGATCTGAGTTTAAAGCCTTTTTCGATGTATATTGAAAACTTGTCTGTGATACTATAGGTACAGAGTTAAATTTCCATAGATATAAATGAAATTTTATCAGAATTTAAACATTACTACAATCATATTTAACAAATTATTGGAGCACAAAATTGTTTGCCCCGAGCGGGAATCAAACACGGCTAGAAATAGCGTGCCCAGGTGGCACAGTGGTTTAGGCATCCGTCGCTAAATCGGAGTACGCGGGTACTATTCCCGCCCCCATAAAATTGTGTGCTCCAATAAATTGTTAAATATGATTTTCGCTAAGCAAGCGATAGTGTGTGTAATCATAAATACATATAGAAATATATTTCTACAATGGTCATTTGAGCAATGCACACACTAACTGATGAATACTGATGATGGTTGGCAGTTTAATTTAGATTTAAGCTATGATAGGTACTCAATCAGATAATTTTACTAAGGTCATATAATTGTTCACCAAATATTATTATTGGACCGTTAAAACAGTCATACTCTTTATATAATACACCCCGTTTTGTTAATATTATAATCGGTAAAATGTGATCTATTTGTTTTATTTCTTAGAAAAGTAAATCTCTTTTTTCCAGACTAAGTATGATTAGCACCATTTTAATAATTTGTTTCTCTTAAAGATGAAATTCTTGAATAACATTTTAAAAGATTTTCATTAGCTTTCATGAAGTTTCTACGAAAAAATATTTGATTACATTAGAAACTGAAATTCGTCGAAAAATGCTACCATGGAACAACTTGTCGTGATTTATAAACGTTTAAAGATATTTCATTGTTATACATTGCTTATCAAAAAAAATATTAATTTTAAATGCCTCTGTAACAATTAAGTAGGTAATTTTCTAACAAGACTATCAAAATCAATTGAAAAATGTACAAATAAATTTAAAAAAGACTAATATAAAATAACGCTACCCACGATCTTGAAGACGCTTGCTTAGCTTTTTTTCTGAGTGGTTTATCATTATGAAATATGTCCAGCAGTGGGTAAACAATATACACAATTCAACTTACCTCCTCTATGTCTCACGTGGTACTTCCTTTTGGTGATGGTGCCAGAACAACACGGCTGTTCGTAATAGAAATTGTAAGAACTGTCCACTTCTGAAGTCTGTTGCACAATCTGGGATCGAACCTGCCACCCTACTCCGACGAGCAGGAACACTAACCACCGGACTACTACTGCCAACGCTCCCATAGTCCGGACACTTGATTGATACATCGTCCCACAAAACACTTTTCACATCAATATTATTTACAGCAAAGTCTAAAATATGTCTATTGACATTTCATAAATTTGCTTTCAGATATAATTTAATTTTTTCTAAATTGTGTCACAAAATAACTCCGACATAATATAAGTAACTTTTAAGAAAACATGGAAATCATATTAGAATACAAACAAAACTTTTCAGACGCCTCCAAGTTTTGTACAGCCGTCCACCAGATAAGCCTAGCTTTTAGGCCTAAATGGTCTGCGGTGCGACGGGAAAGTTCGCAACCAAAATGCTCACCTCATTTTTAAAACAATAATAAATTAAACAATTTTTATCGAGGAAAACTTTTGAATCGTGTTGAACATATACCCACGCTGTTAACGAGGCCTATAATTTTAGAAAAGGCTTAAAATATTTACCTAACTTTACGTAATTTCTATGAGCTCACGATATGAAAATAAACTCCTATTTATTGTTATTATAAATTATTATTGACATGATTAACGATGAAATATATAAAAAAACTGGGGTGATTTTTGCAACAAATGTCGAAAGCCATTGTGACCCGATAGGAATATAATGAAACCAATAAAGTGAAATAACGGGGTTATAAAAAATGGCAACGCGTACGCCTATGTGACAATAAAATGACAATTTTCCTTGTTGGTTTTACATTAAAAAGTAGCATGTTGTGGGGTTAGCTTAATGGCAATGAAGGCCATTACGACCCGATGGCATTAAACACACCTCCGTAATGGAAACCGCACGGCGATATGCAACAAGGGGTATATTATACTACCCTTTCTATCCACAAGGAGAAACATTATTTGTTTAATCACTGCTTTAATTGCTTTTGTTGTGATTTTAATTAGCTCCGACGGGTCACCGATTCAAAATAATGTGAAGAAGGAGCCTATAATTTTGCCTTTTCACATAACAATAACCAAACTATTTAAATAAGCTATGGATTTAATATATCACTTAATCCCTGTGTGGTGCCGGGCTAGAATGGCACCCCCTCAGAAGGCAGCAGCGTCTTCTGTAGAAATGATGCCATCTTACACTGCATCTCCCAAGAGTCATACATGAGGATTGTAATAAACCCACTCCCTATTGAGGGAGGCTTTTTCAACGGTGGACGTTATGTCTAAGATGCTGATAGATGAAATAACTTTATCTTGTTTCAGCTTATACAATTCGATTTTGACTATTCAGAAAATTGAATTATTATCTTGTTTTAACAAATATATTTTGAGAAATAGTCTGGAGTCCTCTACCCGTCGCAGTTCACAAACGCAAATGAAAGAATGAAAAAATATGGATATTAATTGTGCTCAACAGATCAGGAAATTGATGCTTTGTTAAGAATTTTTATTGAAATATGTATTAGTATTTTTTACATGTAGATCGTTATATATACTTATTTTAATGTGTAATCTAAATTAAAATATTTTTCGAAAGATTATGACATTATAACTTATTTTATATTAAAGTTAATATTTATTTAAAGCAAGCATAGGTTGACATCATGTAGGTCCACCAATTTTATTTTCTATTCATTTCAAAGTTTGACTGAAATAGATTTAAGCGACTTAAGCGATTAGTCAATTTATTGTCCATGGTCTCAATCCTTTTTACTATGGGCATATTATGTGGCTTCACATAATTATTGTATTATTGTTAAAAGTAACGTGGATTTTACTGATGTTTTACTGTTTACATCCGCGATTATTCACGTAGATAGGTCAATTAAATCCCACTACAGTTTTAATCACAACCGATGGTCTTTTTCAAGTAGTTCTGGACGCTCGCGTTTATGTACCGCTTAATTTTTCTACGAATAAAATATTTAGGTATATATACAATATACAGGGTAATTGGAAAAATGTCAACAATGCTCTTGCTGCCCACTTCTGTTTAACATGACATACAACATAAGTTCTATAACTTTACTCAAAACCTAAAACATCTCTCAGAAAAAACATTAAGTATTTCAAGTACAGTCTGACTGTGGAATGTAGCCAATTAATAATTTTAAATATTTATGGGTTATTTAAAATATCTAGGTACTAAACTCTTAAACAGCATTGTACTTATGTCTTGTCTTTTTAAAATACATTACTTACATTATCATAAATATACACGACAGTGATTACTCAGCCACCCTTATAGATGATTACCTCGGATATCACCAAATAAGCAAATAAATGTCTTCTACTAAATTTAACTCTAATCTTGGTCGGCCGTCGTCATGTGACCGATATCATTCAACGAATGCGGTCAGGGATCCTTTTGAAAGAGTCCAGAGATGAATTAAATAGATAGGCTCTTCAAAAAAGGGAACGTGAAAGGGATAGAGTTGAATGGTTTGTGCAACTATATTTTTGTACACATCGTTAAAATTTTGAGTTGTTTTAAACTGATAATATTTACAGATTCATAAACATGCTTTCTTAGTATTTAAATATGTTCAACAATAGTATTTGAATTGTAATAAATATTTCAAGGAAATTGAACATCCTGAAATCATTTCAACTGTTTCGTTGGTGAAAACTACACTTCAGGTTTGATGACGACCCGTTAGGTCCGATTTTTGGGTTAAACAGCAATTGAGTTTTTCTGAAGATAAACTTTCAGGAGCAGTCCGGAGTCTAGACACTATATTAGACAAATGGGCATAGCCTCTTACACATCCAATCTAATACATAAAAATCTTAAAGTATAACACGTCCTTTTAGATAATACAGGCGTGATCACGATATGATTGGAATTCATCTTACGAAACTGTGTGGTATAAAAGAAGGATTCTAAATTCATTTTATTTCGATGATTAATGATGTGGTTAAACGCATGGGAGAGGTTTTCAATTGACAGTAGAAGCTTTACAGCGAAACATACTCCCCTATTTCAAATAATACTTTGAGTGTAACAGTGTTTGGAAGCGTGCTTTATTTTCATTTGGTCCGTTGGGATCAGTGTAGATTGTGAAGGACCAAGATTTATTTTGAATAATGATCTACCTTTTTATCATCCCTCTTTTTAGCGTTAAATGCATCATTAAAGAAAATTATTAACCAATATAAAGAATTAACTCTAGAAGAAGAAATATATTTTACCAAAATTCTCTAAAGACTTTATACACCGTGTCCCAAAATTCAACGATAAGCCGGCATCGGTGCATGGACCTACTCATGACTACTCGGGAAAAAAAAAAAAAAAATTATAACTGTTTTTTTTTTTAATTACAGAGACTTTTATAAAGTTGCGCCAACTTTTAATAAAACTTGCCATGGTAGTGTCCATACTTTTTTTTTTAACCCAGACTATAGAAAGTGCATAGAATGTTAAAATCTATGAAAAATATAAGAAAAAAAAAATTTTTTTTACTGATTTTTGTAAAATAACTACAGACTTTCTGTAATTTTAAAGGATTGTGGTAGATAGCCGTCCTTCTTAGGTTGCTAATGCACAAAAAATATCATAAATATGTCAAAAATTGTGGTCATGGTAGTTGAAAATAGCATAATAGGTATCGAATATCGATGAAATTTATAAAAGTCTCTGTAATTAATAAAAAAAAACAGTTATAATTTTATTTTTATTTTTTTCCGAGGAGTCATGAGTAGGTCCATGCACCGATGCCGGCTTATCGTTGAATTTTGGGACACGGTGTATATCATTACGATTTTGTTTATAAAACTAAACTCAGACGAAATTTTGTTATAAAGGTACACTTAACTATGAAACTGTTGGTGGTTGATATTAGTAATTCATAAAATATTGGTAAAGCAATTATTATTTCATATGTTTCAAAATTGAAACTTAACGCATAAATACACGACGTAAAATAAGTATAAAAAAGTAGTCATACATTCAAGACGGTTCGGAAGACATTCTTATTCAAACCGGTTTCTATAATGATGTCTTCATTATCGTTCTGGTGATTCACAAGACCACTTTGAGTATTCTTTAGGTAACAATCTTGCCTGATTATATTGCTCTAAAATTTTATGAGAATACTGGGCACGATTTTGTAACGGCAAAAATTGACTTCCGAGAAAATTCATAACATCCCAAATTAACATCAACACTTTAACTCAACGCGTTTTTATATCGAATATTTCATACCGAAGCGATCCAATCTTGAGATTTTCGGAAATATTATAATTTGTAATTTTATTAGACGGGTTCATTAAGAGGCATTTTACATTTTAATGCGGTATACGAAGATTTTAAGCGCTTAATTTACTATCATAGGAAATATCTACAAGTTGTTTAATAATTGATAAAAATAGAATAATCTGTTCTCTTTTCAGTTAATGTACCAGATTTACAAACATAACATTAATTATTTTGTAGTGACCAATCTCCCGCACCTTGTTTTACGAATTAAAGTATACATAGCCAACTTCAGAGTTCTATCTCTTGTATAAAGATTCATCAAATTAACTAAAAAAAAAAACTGTGCATCAGGCATATAATCTTGTTGACACATAGTGTACTAGAATATCGATAATTAATCGTCATTGTAGAAAAAAAAATAAAGATCTTGCGCTAATTTCCACGAATTATATCAGCAGTTTACCACGATATATTGCGTTTAATAAAGTGTAATTCCAAACAAATATTATATGAAAAGAAAGTTCATTCTTTAATTAATCTGATCTTTAATAAATTGTGCTATTAACTCTGTTTTGTTAGACAAGAAAAAATATTTAACATAACTCGAAATGCTTATAAATTGAAATGTACAAGCGCGAGGCGATCAGTACCGCGCGAGCGCTCATCGAGGTAGGACCTGCGTTCGTTTTGCCTTGCTCTGACGTCTCGTACGCGGAACGCTTAGACGCAAGTTTATAGTGCGACCACAGAATTTTGATCATGTCTTTATTTTTTTTTAATAACAAACTATACTTTATTTTTGTTGTCCATAATATAATTATTGTTGTCTTGTTAAGTAACTACATCTTTAGTTTCTGTTCATCCATTGTGTTAAAAAAAGGAAACGTCACAATTATGCAGTCTTATACAGCGTTATTGGAAAAATGCTAACAACCTCAGAGGGTAGACTTCTTCTTTTTGGTCTGCTAGTTTTTGTATTATTCTAGTTTAAATTAGTAACTCACTATAACTTTTGTTTTAGAAGGATAAGATGACAGGCGAATAATTGATTTCCAATATTTTTGGATTCAGTTAATGTCTATAAGTGAACACAGCTTAGCATATATAGCAGCATAACTTCAGCAGGAAATTAAACTACCTTCCTAATTTGTACAAAACGGCCTCCCGGCTTTTCCATCATTTGTGCAAACCGGGATACCAGTTAGCGGTCGATAGTCGAATTTACAAATTTACCATAAAATCTAAGTAAGTGTTTTCTGCGTAAGTTTAAGTTTTGAAGCAGTGACGGCTCAGTGGCATTGGCTATGGACTGCCGCGCAGCAGGTCCATGGTTCGAATCCCGCCCAGAGTTTGAGCTTCACCGCATGGTGGAAGGGAATTTTGCGAATGCCCGCCTGGCTAGCGACCACCCTCTAGTAGAAAATCTGTCGCCAAGCACCTAACGGTGAGTTCCGGCAGCAGTCCTTGAGAGCCAGTGAAATGACAGACAAAAATGAGACTTAACATGTATGTCTCAAGGTGATGGGCGCAGTGCAGTTCGTCACTTGTGATGAAATGCATCTGTTATAGGCAGAGGATACCGCTTAACATCAGGTGGGCCTCGCGCTTGTTCCATCACAATGACATAAAAAAATAAATAAAAAAAAGTCCGACTTTCATAATCCAAATGGTTTTCAAAAGGATGCATCCTTGCCCATACAAGAAAGAATCCATACTTATCTGAGATAACGGAAGTATTTTGAATATTTTGATGAAATCTGAAACCAGCACAAATTACATTTTGGCTCCAAAATATTACGTCATTTCATATTAATCTCGTAACTACGTCAACAGTTATAAACCTAGAAAAACGCAATTTTGCATATGTATGAATCATTTTTTGCTCGATACATTTTGCAACGCAAACACTTACCGATGCAAATTTGCGTATTAAATAATCTCGTAACTAATTTTAAACTTCTAAACCAAAAAATCTGAAATAATACAAGTGTATAAATTATATGTAAATAATAATATCAAAGAAGGACCAAAGCCGTAGGTGGTATAGTTTTTCAGAAAAAAATATTGCTCGCCAATACAGTTTTCCCGCTAAAGTTCTTAAAACAATTGGGTTGTTTTAATCTTGTTACTTTAAAATATTTGGCGTACAAATCTGTAACAATTCATGGCTAAAGAACAATATTAAATTATCATATTAAAAGAAGAATCGAAGTTCTAGGTGAGTCTAGTTACGAAAAAATAAAAATAGCAATTAAATTACTATTTCCCACCATTTTTGTCGTGTGTTCAAACCCCATTTCCAGTATTTTTTTCTATAAAAAGGTGTATTATCATTTATTTTCCATAGAGGAAATAGTGAGCATAAGAGTATATAGTGAGGATTGCATTGGTACCAAGAAGTATATATGTTGATTATAGATTGCATCAAAGATATTCGATTTAAAAACAAAAAAACCTCAAAATGTGTAAATATATATTTACATTTCGCTGTTTGGGCTACTCAAACTAAATGGAAGAAAATGATATTTTTTTAAAGGTATAGGTGATATATTGTGGTATGGGAATATGAGGGTGACATGTTTAAGTAATGGAAAACCAAAAACGTCATGGGACGTTTGTGGTTGGTACTAAGTTGTTTTCCGGATGCACAGAAAAATAAACCTCAGTCCTATCTCAGCTCAGCATGTTCATTATGGCAGACAGTGTTAACGACTGGATATAGATACTGTGTAGAGTGTGAACGAGGAAAATAGCAATTTTTGGAAAATTTAAAAGAAAGAGCTTTTAGTCCGCAGCTTTTAATCAATGCCGTTACGTCAAATATTTATATAATTTTAAGCCGTATAATTATTTTATTATTTAAGTTTATTGTTACCATAAATGATTCAAACATATCTATTTTTATTCATCAAGGATGAAATGTAAATATACGATTCACGATGTAGGTTGACTATATAATGTACATGCCTACTTCTTTTCTATAACATTAGCAAGTAATCGACAAGAAATTGATTATTTACTCATGCCAATCACACAATTTTTAAATTCGCAACTTACATTTCTTTATAAATGAGTGCTAGTATCAAAATATGTTACTCACAGTCACGCTATTCCGTCGTCACTTCCATCGCTTGTGTAAGCGATGCGCTGGCATTTACCTAAACTTCAGTAGCGTGATTTTGTGAAATGGCTCTTAAGCGGATTTTAATCTCCCTTAATATCTCTGGATCTCGTTTAGCAATACAATTACTCCGTTACTGCTGCCTATTGCACGAGAAGCTCGACTCATTATATTAGCGAAGAATGTTAAGAAATTTCATCCGACAACCCATTGAGGCAGCCCTCCCAATTGTGCGAAGGTGTTCCAATTGAATGGTGGGTAGGTGGAATGGGGCACGATTATAATGAAATTTTGCCTCGATAAAGACCACTGAGCCCCGTAACACAATACTTGATGTTTCCTCCTCAACCCGTATCCATGTCACGTCATTAAACCGAGTAAAAATATCTGCCGACAAATCTTAGTTAAGTCAATTTACATTTTGCATAACCGTTCATTAAACTGTGTATTTGTTATTATTATATATGTTAGGTCGCCTATAGAATATTGTGTTTAGAATAATTATACTAAATTTAAATAAAACATTTTGTTGAATTAAAACTCATAGTATTTTTTTATATGGTAATTGCAGACAGATTTCAGGCAGGGTTTCAACTGTAGTAAGTAAGCCGTATGTATGTTTGCAAACGAAATTAATGTTTTGTATTTTGAAAATACGTCTCCAGGTCACGAGAACCAATGCCCTACTACTATACAACATTTTACAATAGATAGATACATCATATTAGGACACTTAGATTGTGTTAGTAGGTCTATTCATCCAAATCACCGCGTTTTTAGTTTTTTTTTAGTTTTAGGTTGGTTATGTCTTCTTTCATTCGCAGTAACTAAGAACAAATGATTTATGTTTTTTTTTTTTTAAATTTGCTTATATATAAAGAGTCACTTCATTTATTCGACAGAAGCCTGTTTGAATGTTAGCTTTTAAAGGAAAGGATTTAAATTTTTATCATAAAATTAAAATAAGGTGCATAATGAGATGTAGTCTAAATGAAGAGGTAAGTAATCCATGAGAACAATTTGGCTGCCCAGAAGAGATACGAATCCAGGAAATTTGGTCTGAATTATTAATACAATACTGTAACAGCAGCGAATTGTAAGCTCCTTACGAAGGGAACTGAATAAATATCAGTGGGCTGATAGTTAGAGAAACCCAAATACAAATAAGTAGGCTTAGAACATTTACATAACAATCAGATTCAACGTTTATTGGCGAAAGAGATTGTCATAGTTTTTAGTTCTATAGACTCAAAGGTTGAGGATGTTATAATTAATAATTTACGTTTGTAAGTGATAATACTATGATGTTCAGATTTATGTGAAAATTAATATACTTACGTCCTTTGCACTTAATACGAAAATAGTTATAGTAGTAATATGAAAGATCAATAAGCTTTTAATAATAAAATTTTGTGATTGACCGGCGCAAACATTATTAAGAAGATAATAGTGCAAAAAATGTTATTGAGTTTGATTGATATTATAAAACAAATAAATCAATTTTAAACGTTTAGTATTATAGTAAAATCCTAAAGTAATATATATGCCAAAAATAGAACCAACAAATTTTATAACAAATATTAATTTATTCAAATAACCGAGACGGATTACTGAATCTGAGATTATATGAGGGCCAACACGATAAGTTATTAATACTGTTCGGTTACATAAACCTCAAGTCTAATTAGTTTCTGTAGTACAAAATCAATTAAATGGTACTAACGTAGCTATTGGATCTCCCCGACCGCAACCTCAAGAAATGTTCGTAGGAGATTCAAAGGGATGCATAAACATCTACACAGTAGCTGAACGCAAATTGTTATTAGAAATTAATTTAGATCAACAATTTAATATATTATTTAGATCTAGACACGATTACTTTAACTTAAATACTATTAATAAATATTGTTTACTGATAATGTTAATTATTAAAATATTTAGTGTAAGATAAGACTCAAATAATGTACTATTTAGTGTAAATACAATTCCGTAAGATCTCCAGATAGATAGTGATTTACTCATAAGCTGTAGTACCACCCTCCTCATTGTTTTCCATCTGTTAATTTATATCTTATTTATGATTCCTAAGATGTTAATATTGATGACAATTTAAGTTTTTCATACAGCATGCTTAAATGCATACAAAAATCATGATTATAATGTATATTTAAATAATAAATTATTAATAATAAAAACATTAATTTTGAAATCTGTTTTTCCTTGACATGTGAGTATTTTCATTGATTTATTTGTTTTACCCTTTTTAAAAATTAATGCAATTTATGAATTTGTTCGTTGAAACATTCTTAGAATAATTACAATATTTTTGTAACAAAATCGTTGGATATTTTATAACAATAATGGTTGAACTGAAGCATTCAACAATTAGGTCTTCTTACGTTACTTTTCTTTCCTACCTACGTAACTTTTTTTTTTTGTTCTAGCCTTATCTGGGTGAGTCTAATTCATCATTCCATGAATTATCTAGGACTTGTGAATCTACAGTCTCTAGAGCCTCATTAGTTGACGATCATTCTCAATCTGACTTATTACACTTTCCTAGACTAAAACATGTTTTTGGATTACAATAATAGAATGGTTTAACCGTCAATAGTTTCAATAAAAGCGGTAGTGGCCTCCCACAACAATTTAGTTGGGGAGGATTCACGCCACTAGATTCTGGACACGTACAGAATGCACGTAAACGTCTGCTCCGCATTATTGATACAAATAGAGATATCAATTGTTTAGGACAAGGAGATACAACGTGGCAATGATAGTTATTCTTCGGACGGATCGTAAGGACCCTTTATGACCGTTGGTATCGGGGGCAGAAGTTTGTGTATTACGTAATGAGATTTTTACAGAGCTAGGACGGTCGTATTGTAATGTTATTGACCTTTTTGATGGTCTCCGACCGTATCTGATTTGTGGACTAACAATATAACTGACTGCGTTTGCGGTGAGTTTTTATCTCCAAAACGTTCTAAGAATTAACAAAACTATTTATGTACTATGTACCTACTTTTTTGTTCTAATATTGCTTTAAAAGGTATTGTTTTCTGAAAATAACGTAGCATATGTACAGAGATTTTATTATGATTTTTAAGGGGTGAAAACATATAAATAAAATTTAAAAAGTTTGTAAGTACTTAGGAAAAATGTTCTAGTTTTTCTTGTTTGAATAATATTGACAGAGAATTTACAGGTACGATACATGATCGTATTTTCTTTTTGTTCATGTTTTGTCATAAAATATTTAAGTTCTATTCTAGATGTAAGGTGTTTTTAAGCTAACAAAAAGCCCACTAGCTAAGTACGTTTTTATCAATCGACACTATGCAAAAAAGTCACAAAGCAGCTTGCCTGTACCTATCAACAACTTGTTCTGCTAAATTATCAAATAACATATAATGACAGAACAGAATATTGCATATAAGGATGTTTTTTTAATATTGGATTAGATGTTAAGATTTGATGACTTGATTATTTTCGCAAATAATCCTATGCCAAAAAAAGAAGTGTGACGTTTCAGGGTTCAAGTATGTATGTATGATTGTGAGTTTCTTTACTTCATCCTAACTTTTTTTACGGCTTAACCGATTTTATTGTATGAGATATCGTTTAATTCGTCTTGATAGCGCAAATAACAGTATATAAAATTATGGTGTATCAAATGTTAGTTAAAAAGACCTTTAAAAAACGATTCCACAAATAATATTACTTGCAGTTTGAATGTCTATGGAACGATAAAACGTTAATCAAATATAAATAATTAGCAGCCGTGTTTATTACTTTTTAATTAATTTATACTTGTTACAAAAATGTTGTACCCCAATAATTTGTTACAAATAAATCGAATGTAGAAGATAAGCACCTCAAGGGGTTACGAATCCATTCAGTCTCCATGTTTATTTTATTCTCATCTCATTACTTTTCACTGATGTTTTATGAAATATGTTTTAAATCAAAGCAAAATCTCTTAATGGTTTGAAGGGGAGACACACTGCTACCGACATTTCTGTATTTGTCTTCCGTCTGTATTTTGTCTATATTTATATTCTAAGGTTGTTCAACTCGACAAGAGCAAGAGTAATCGCGCTATGAAGCACAGAATCATCTTCGTTGTTAATTGAGCAATTTACCTCGTCAAAAGCGTTGAAATATATAATTTTGGGATTAATATTTTGTAATATATTTTAACGTGACTCTCAATTGCTAATGTCAGTTGTTTATTTTTAAAATACCACATCGAAGTTGATAGTGTGTTCGAAATACCTTAATGATTATTGATGCACTACGTTTACCTTACTACGTTTGAATTATGAGATATAGGTATATATATTATGAGAGACTGATTTAGAATGGCATTTGATTCGTGTAAATTTCTATTATTTAGTCAAACATATTTTTTTTCGTATTGAACGTCATGTTTTCTTAACATGCTCTCCAGATTTTGTTGTGAAATAAAGTTAAGGTAACACTTATTTATTTCCAATAGTGTTTGTTAACAATAATCGAATTTATTTGGATATGTCACTCTTGTTTATTTTGCTTTTATATATGTCCGGTTTTTAAATTTGCTTGATTTCGATAGCTTCCCATGAGAAGTAAAATATGCGGAGTTATTTCATGCACAATAGCCTACACGAGACCACCACGACCAACCTTCACTGTAGTCCGTTGAACCAAACACGTTGTAGTTCCACAAAAATAAACAACACAACTGTATCTAGATAAAACAATCACTTTATAGTAGGCAAAGTATGATTATGTTAAAAATAAAAATAAAACATTCAACGTTTCTATAAACAAGTTTTTTGTATACGTATTTTTACGAATAAGTTATACGAGAGCGATCAACACGCGCGTCGAGCGTGCCGGCCGGCGCAGAACTAGCTCGTCGGACTCATTTTGTTCAAAACTTTTAAGTCATGGAGACGGCAAAGCTATGTCGCGCCTCTACAACTCACGCACACAATCATGAACGACACCCTATGCACAAACACGAAGCGAGCTTCCAAGTTCACTAAATAAACGAACACCAACACAAACGCAATAACACCGTGTCTACCCCCTGTTCGTGAAACGACGGAGCAAGAGGAGAATATCAACAATCCGTTTAAATACCCGAACGGGAAAGAGAGGTAGAACCGCAACAGATGTATATCATTTTACGCAGGTAAGTATTGAAAATGTTGGTGTGTACGAATGAGAGGGAAGACAAATTTAGCTTAGGCAAAGCCGTTTGTGCGAGAATGGGACAGGAACTATTCAAGTCACCCGCTGTACATTCCTTCCTGATACCGGCGCGCCGTCGTACCTTTCGATCGTTCAAGTGGCAGATGAAGCTTTTTAGGGTTATCACCTGAATATTACCTAAATTAAAGATGCTAACCAAAGAATTACCTTAACCTAAATTTTCAATACGCAGGTATCTAAAAACATATTTACTTACTAAAATTAAATAATTACATAAATCAAACACGATTAGCTACTCTAGGGTAATATAGCAATATCGACTTAATATGACACTAAAAAAACTAGGTTAGGACTGAGGATCCACATAACACAATCACATTCAGTCGAGGAGGGCTGTGTCGCAAACTAATAAATGATTCAAAAATACAGGTAGCAGCCCTACGTCAAGATGTCACAAAGTAGCAGGTACCGCCGGTATCCTAACGTATGCTGTTAAATTTCGGATATTTTTTGCATGCACCCTGCTATTTCCTTTTTGAAAGCTTGCTTCGTAGCAACAATAATGACATCTCCTATTATGAAGGCAAAGTTTTTGTGAACTTTAAAGATGGTTCAATTAAAATTAACCTGTCATTGTTAAGGTATTTGCAAGCTTTCTACAAGATATAATATAGTATCTACTATAATTCCATTTAGGTAGGGTCTCCTAATTAGTTATGAAGAAACCTGAAGCCAATAAATTATACAATGTTCTTGTGTTGTTAGAGTAAGTAAAATATGTCACGTATTTGTTCTTTACCTAATTGTTGGTTGTTATAGAAAAAATACTATACTGATTTCGGATAAAGTGGGAAAGTGCATGAAGATGATTAATATACTAGATTTTTTTTATTATATTTTATTCAATTTAGTCGTCGACGACGTTCTTATGCAGGTCAATCAAAAATTTAAATATTATGTGCAGGAACAAAATAATATTTATATATTATAATATCCAAAATATTTTTGTAGTTTTGGACAAAATACAATTTTGTATAATGTTAATTTAGGTTGTTTCTAAATTTGAAAATTCATAGAAAAAAATAGTATAGGTAGGTTTCATAATCATAATATATTCCTAAAATGAGAGACCGGAAAAGCAAAAATAAAGATAAACCAATATTAAACATATACAATAATGACCTACTTTTAGAATGACAGGAATTAGTTTAATACACAAATATAACTAAAATAAATATGTGAAGACCTTATATCAATCACCTTATTATCATCAATAGTATAGGTATGCTCTTATAAGTACTTTACCTACTTAAATTGATATACAGGTATTAAAATACAACTTTCTCATGAATACAGATTCCGAGAATAAAAATTTCATGTCCACGAATTTATCTAGGGAATGAAGTGAATGTTTTAAAAAAACACTTTAGCGCTTTATGTAATTTTGATTTGAAAGATAAAGAAAGCTTATTTTACTTAAAATTATAAATGTAAATTTCCTGTTTTCGGACATTAGTAAATTGAAATTAAGGTTTAAATAACGTTACGCAAATTATAGTTATGAACAACTTTGTTTCTGTCCTTGTGTATTTGTGGTAAACTATTAACAATGTATGTATATATCACCGTCATTATTTATTTTTTCTGGAAGTTTTATCACTGACATGCGTTTAGGCAGTTCAAGATTGATTTTCATTGCCTTTTTGAGACTTTATTATCGTATCGATGCTTGCATCTTTCCCCGATATAGCATATCTAGTCAGTGAATGAATACAAGCATAATAAATTGACAACAAAGAAGTTTCAGCAATCAAAGGTTTTAGTCTATCATCGACTAATAAGCATTTGTAATTTTTTTGCTTAGTTGTTCGTTTTGACTGAGACTGACTGAGTGTTTGAAATTAATGAGTGAGATGCTAAGTATTACGCCGCACAATTGAAGGTAAAGATGTTTTTAAGATATTTTTATTACAATGCTAGTGTTGATTTAGAATGAACCCGTTTTATTTGACATCTAATGGACACATTTTTGTTGTGATTGTCCTCAATAGAATATTGTCTGGTATAATAATTTAAACCCTGACCTGACCAAGTTAACCATACAAAAATTTAATGCTTCTTTAAAAAAAAGGTATCGCAAGTGTTGTTCAACAACACCATGTCAGATATGCTATTATGCTGCCACCAAGTGTTCAAACAAGCAAAAATAGTGGGCGGTCTCATCACTTTATTTCCTTAAACATTTTATCAATTTATTTTGATTTATAAATAAATACCAACTTAGCTTCATATTGAAAGCAATGAATAGAAGGTACGAGGCTTAAATTATAAAAAGTACATTTTTATCATTGTTTCTAATACAACCACAGAATATATCCAGACCCCATATTCCCATAGCATGTCTGTAATACAATACGCTTAAAAAAAGCCCATCAGAAGTCCTTTCAGATACCGGAGAGCGTCAAGCGAAACACTTCTTCGAAACCGGAGCTTCGCGGTGGTGGCAACGGTCTGATGCTAACTCGAGCCGACAACGTATCACAATATACACTCAGTTTTCATGTAGGTAACACACAAATTAGTGTAGTATTATGTTTACACCCTTCGTTTTTATACCTTTATCAAACTTTACGCAAAATGACAGGACGACGCGGATAGAACGTTTAAAATGCTCAATGATGTCACATCTCTTACGCTGAGGTCACTGAGTCTTGATAGAAAGATTTCATAATCAAACGTGACTATACACACTAGACACTTTGAAATAAAAAAGCTTGAATTATGACTTGCTGTATCTGAACAGCTTGATACGGGTACTATAGCGCACACTTCATTAAATCGACTAGTAGATGGATACCTCAACTGACGAGAAATACAAACAAGTATACACATTGATTCAACCTCGCCAGCCGGAAATAAAATTTGCTTGTTTGAAGGAATCTTTGAATGAGTTTCACATAAAGCAAACAAATCTGGTAGTATTCGCACTAAGGTTTTTCTATCAATATAAAGTTTTAAAGATCTAGTAAAATAGTATTACCTCATCTTAATTGGACAGTGGGTTTGTCTGACAACTTTTTTTTTAATTTGTAGTCTAGAACAATTCTTGGTAGATGTCAATTAGCTAGCTCCAATAACACAGTACTAATACGTGTCTCGGAAGTTGAAAAGGTTCACATTATAATAATTTGAATACGTACCTAGATGAAATCAAGTCAATCCTATAAATTATAAACAAATAAAAAAAACTTACACAATACACCAACTACAAGAAGAAAAAATAATTACCTACATTAAAAATGCTCGTATTTTGACTGTACAGGTGTTTTAGATTGTTGTGTTATACAGATTCTACAAACTGTAGAAATAGACGGTAGTACCATAAGGGTAAAATCATGACGACGCCTTGTGGCATCGCAGGATCGTGTAAGTCGCTATTCTTTATTTCTCGGAAAGAGCCCGACAATAGCGTACCTTGGCTTTGCTGTCAGCGATACAATAAGCAGCTGCTTCGAGTTTATTTTGCAGAAGCTGCCGAGTAAGATGTACAGCAATGATGTAACGTTACCTGCCTCAGAGGCTACGACGAAGCTATAAAATAATATGAGGGTGGCATCATTTCTTAAACTTGTAGTCTTCCGTGCTTAGTCTATTGTGTCCGATTATATTGTGCTCGGAGACAAGCCTTGTCGGGCACGAGGTTGCTATTCATGCGAAGCATTAAAAAGAGTTATCCTTTGTTGCATCTGTAGAATTGTTAGCCATCATATTGCAATAGTTATATTGTAAAATATCAACTTGGTATGAGGGCTATAAAAATAAAGAGCTTGTACACATTCGTGACTTTTTATTTGGTGAAAACCGAAAGCAATTGGCGGGCTGTGCTCGGCAAGCTTGGAATAGTCGGACGAATGTCCAGAATATAATAGCAGCAATAACAAAAGTGAGTTGGGCTAACCATTGATTTGGATTTTGTTAGGCTGGCGAAAAAAACAAGTGCGCCTTTGTGGTGTATCCGCGCATGTCTGGTCAGCGGAGGTAATTCAAAATGCAGATAGTGCCTGACTGGCCCATGGGAAGCCGCCGGTATTATTTCAGCTCGGCAGGTGAATACCAAGTGTCAATTTTTATTGTTGACAGTAAAAGTGCGAGCACTTATCGGGTTTCCAAAGTCCACAGTTATTTCTGCAGAATTGCTAGCAGTTAAAAATCTGAATAATAGCGGAGCTTTGTTCTACGAATACTGTTGCTTGCAAAGTTTTACTAGCTTGCAAATGATCGGAACGTTGAGCTGTTTAACATAATGTTTGCGCATAGTGACTGTTCTTTCGTGAAACAGAATTAAGATCTCGTACTTCGACAATGGACTTCCGAAAACGAAATCATTCTTTTTTCGATGCTTAATACTCATTTTGTAAGTTTAAATTGTTCGTAAATTTTTGCGGCAGTGAACACAAGTTTAGACTGTATTTTGTTTCCCATAGTTTCTTAAAAATGTGATATGTTTGGTATTGAGTTATTTTTTTTATATTTTTAGAATTTTATACAGTTATAGCTTAAGGCACTATAATGGATATCTGTCATCTCAACCTTATACAATATAATAATGGCTACAATATATCGAGTAAGTCGGAATATGTAAATAGAAATACTGCTGTTATCGAGTTTATTTATACGTAACGAAATCTTAGTGGCCGAAAGTGATCAATAGAATTAATTGTTGGTTAAAGACTTTAATCTTCAGGCGGTTGTTCGACGAGAAGATGTCGCGTAATTTCCCAAATGCTGCCCATCCGTGTTGGATTCTTCAGAACGCAAATTGATCGAATATTTAGAAAGTATCAAATATGGTTTTGATAGTTCTCGAAATCTTCTAGTCTTCAAAAAACATATAGGCCATATATATGCAAAGTTTTATTTGATCAGTGGTATATCTAAAAACCAAAACGTAAAAAGTTTTTTTTTTATTGTGACAGAACCAGCTCGAAGCCCACCTGATGTTAAGCGGACTAACCTCTGCCTATAACAGATGCATTTCATCACAAGTCACGAATTGCACTGCGTCCATCACCTTGAGATATAGTTGTTAAGTCTCATGTGCCTGTAATTTCACTGGCTCTCAAGGACTACTGCCGGAACACACCGTTAGGTGCTTGGCGACAGATTTTCTACTTAGGGTGGTAGCTACGTAGCTAGCCAGGCGGGCAATCGCAAAATGCCCTTCCACCATGGGGTGAAGCTCAAGCCGGCGATGAGGATCGAACCAGGGTACTGCGGGGCGGCAGTCCATAGCTATAACCGCTCGGCCATCACGGCTTCAGAAAAGTCGTTAAATATAGGTATAACTTGTCAGACAGTTAACTTTCCTACTTACTAAACGGCTAGCTAGCAAGTGGTAGTACGCCGGATCTCTATGACGCTAACTTGACAGCCGAATGACGGCCCGTGCACTGAGCTAAAAATGATGTAGTTGCTATATTTGACGTTTTCTGAGTTAAAAAAATAACATGAGCTTTTAACGTTATTTGATATTTGATAGAATAATTTGTAAAACGTTTTGAAGTCTTCTATGAAACTCTACACAAGAACGATTTTTCCTAATCACATATCGAATTTTAATAGGTAGTGGATATATACAGCTGACCAAAAATTGGATTATTGCTACAGTATATTATATTATATAGCATTGTATTTAGAGTAAGACTTTTTATTGTTACATAGTATTTTAATTCGTGAGCTCCTGGCCGTAAGCATTAAAATAATCAATATCATGCTTTCTAAAGAATTCTAGTCATATTTCGTTGATACGCTGCTGTAAAATGTGTTATCACGCAAAACTTAGAAATAGTGGAAGGATAGCTGCCGGAACACACCTTTATAGTATATGGCAATAGATTATCTTGTCAAGGAGCAAGCCAGGCGAGCATTTTAGAAAATAACCTACCACCCTGTCGTTATAAGTACAAGGCCGCGGTCGGATGAGTCCTGGACACTGAACAACAGTCCATTGCCATTATCATCTGACCGTCATTGCTATCGCGATGGAATACCGAAACAAAATAAAATGTAGTTTAAATGCCATAGACTATTATTTAACCAAATGCCATCGAAGATGTTTAGTACAATCATCGTACCTATATACTTATATAATTTTTTGAACTTACGTTATTGTCTTGCCTTGTTATTTATACAAGTTTCCTAAAGGTTATAATTAAATTGTAACATATGGCGCAAATAAAACTATTCAATGCAGAAAGAAGCAGTGATGGCTCAGTGGCATTGGCTATGGACTGCCGCGCTGCAGGTCCATGGTTCGAATCCCGCCACGGGCATGAGCTTCACCGCATGGTGGAAGGGCATTTTGCGATTGCCCGCCTGGCTAGCGACCACCCTCAAGTAGAAAATCTGTCGCCAAGCACCTAACGGTGTGTTCCGGCAGCAGTCCTTGAGAGCCAGTGAAATTAAAGGCAAAATGAGACTTAACAAGTATGTTTCAAGGTGATGGGCGCAGTGCAGTTTGTCACTTGTGATGAAATGCATCTGTTATAGGCAAAGGATACCGCTTAACATCAGGTGGGCCTCGTGCTTGTTCCGTCACAAAAAGATAAAAAATAAAAAATAAAGTTTAATTTAGGTGAGTGATGAAGATTCAACTTAAAAATTGACATGCAGATTATTTTCTACAAAAGATTTTATACTGCTTACTACCTACTTACTAAAATGAGGCATAGTAAAATAATTATTCCCATCACGACCGTAATATCAAGATGGTGACGTCAAATTCACCATTGTCCTGGTAAATTCACGAACTTGATTGATTGAGCAGTTGCTACGACTCAACCGAGCTTTTGTCAATTTTGATTCAAATTCCTACGAAGCTGTCTCCAATAAAGCGTAACTCTGAATTGAATGTAGGACAGAACGATTCCATTTTACCATTGGAAGACTTTGATGTAACGGCTGCGTTCGAGGGGATTCAATGTATGAAATTGTTTCTTAAAGTTATGGATGGTTATGGAATGTCTTGTAACTTCTGTCAGTGGTTTTCTGACGACTAGATGAAGTTACTTTGCCTCTGGTTTCACAAATTCAATCCAACATGTATACATTTTATGTATAACTTCTCTGTTTTCGCACGTGTCTAAATCAAAGTAAGTAAGGGAAGGGGGCAATAATAATAGTATATTTTACAGTATTTTACGATCCAATACTCGCATGCCTCCGTAGTATTCGGTCATATACTTTAGAATATTGAAATTTCAGTTTTATGATTAGCTATTTCTAAGAAGTGACAAATTTCATATAAAATTGATTTACAAATTGTGATGTTTCGACACACTTGAAAGAAAAACTTGTAGGTCAATTTATAAACTCACCATGGTTCAGCATGGAATAGCATGTTCTAGCTACAGGGACGTTGTAATTGCAGACGTTAATATTTCTTCTTCTTTTTTTTCTTTCTAAATATGAATTATATATTTATGATTAATATAAATATTTAATCTTTCTAAATATGACTCTTTCCTGAGCTGTTCTGCTTAGAACAGCGGCGTCTGCACTACCGGTCCAAGATTTTAAATTGTCACACAAAGCTATTCTCCTTCTGCCTCTGCCCCTCCTTCCCTCTATTTTTCCTTCAATAATATTTCTTAGAAGTAATAAATCGTATTATTTGATAAGAATTTCAGGACTGCGTTAAGACAATCGATCATCGCATGTAGATAGTCATTGCTTTCATAATGTAACAATATAAAAATGAAAAATCATAAGTTAGCATTTTTGCCAAAGCAGTTCAAAACAATCCTACAAGCTTACAAAAATTCTGAGCCGCCCAAGTTGACTCGCTGTTGATCGCCTCGGCCAAAGTTGTCAAAAATATATTATTATTATTCGATTTCGTATGACCCAACTTTAACCTCAAACCGGTCGATATTGGATCGAATCACCGTTATACTTGTTTAATTGGTATTCATTAGAGACTCAACACCTGTACCGACGCCGACGGATCAATCAACCGTAACAGAAATCGAATTGAGTCTGTCGGTTGGTGTAATCAATCAGACTATGTTATTGTTGTGATTTGTTGCGGGCGCAGAGCCCTCTGGTGGCCATTAGTTTGATTAGCTCGTCCAGCCCACGCACGCCGATTGTGCGATCCAACGGTTGGCTTTGATTGATTCCTTCAAACAGTAAACGTTTCAGGACGTTTACTTTGAATGGTAGTTAAGCTTGAGTCGAACTCTTGTATGTTATCTAAATTAGTTAGCTAAGTCCATTTCTGATTACTTGAAGTTTAGAATTGGCACTTTTGAAGCAATGAAGGCTCAGTGGCATTGGCTATGGGATGCCGTGCAGCAGGTCCAAGGTTCGAATCCCAGCGCGGGCTTGAGCTTCATCACATGATGAAAGGGCAGTTTGTGAATGCCCGGCTGGCTGGCGACCAGCCTCAAGCAGAATATCTGTCGCCAAGCACCTAACGGTGTATTCCGGAAGCTTTCTTTGTTGGCCAGTAATTCTAGGTTAGGTTGTAATAAAAAAAAATATAAAAAAAGCTTGTCATTGTACAATATAATTATCCTAGATCTGCATTTGTGAGTTGCTGTAGTGAGCTATGAGTTGAACCTCTAATATAATAAAAATACCCTGGGATCACAAAAACTACATTTGTGAATAAAATATTCATGAAACCATCCACTAATGTCACATTACCCACATATTATATGAGAATC
Organism: Plagodis pulveraria; assembly: GCA_963890685.1. Classification (NCBI taxonomy): domain Eukaryota; kingdom Metazoa; phylum Arthropoda; class Insecta; order Lepidoptera; family Geometridae; genus Plagodis; species Plagodis pulveraria. The sequence goes on along the minus strand of OY982963.1, from coordinate 17,707,355 downwards.
ATTCCTTATATCTAAAGTGATATGATACCCTTGCAAAGTTTTCACTATGCTTAGTGCAACTTTCTACATAAAAGACTTCTTTGTTTTTTTTTAAATTTTTTTTTTTGTTATTGTGAAGGAACAATCGCGAGGCCCACCTGATGTTAAGCGGTATCCTCTGCCTATAACAGATGCATTTTATCACAAGTGACGAACTGCACTGCGCCCATCACCTTGAGACGTACCTGTTAAGTCTCATTTTGCCTGTTATTTCACTGGCTCTCAAGGACTGCTGCCGGAACACACCGTTAGGTGCTTGGCGACAGGTTTTCTACTTGAGGGTGGTCACTAGCCAGGCGGGCATTCGCAAAATGCCCTTCCACCATGCGGTGAAGCTCAAGCTCTGGGCGGGACTCGAACCATGCACCTGTACGATGTAAAGTCATGAGGATTATAAATATATGCCCAAATTAATATAATGTGTGTGTGTGTGTGTGTGGCCGTGTGCCCGTGCGGTGCCGGGTTAGAATTACACTCACAGTGGGAGGCCTAGGAGGCAGTGAAGGGAAATATACCAGAAGTTAGACTTTCGAAGAACTATCAACACTGCAATCCCCAAATATATCCCACGCCTGTCCATCGTGTGGATTATGTCAAACCCATCCTAATGGAGGAAGCGATCGTTCAACGTCATGGCTGTTGATGATGATCAAAGACTGTAAAACATTTTCTTTTAAAAAAATATGTTATTGCTATATTAACACAATAATTCATATCCCGTAAAATATTCTTAAAACAATGTTTTGATATCAACTCTATTAATATTGCAGCAGGGATGGCTCAGTGGCATTGGCTATTGACTGCCGCGCAGCAGGTCCATGGTTCGAATCCCACCGCGGGCTTGAGCTACACCGCATGGTGAAAGGGCATTTTGCGAATGCCCGCCTGGCTAACGACCAAGTAGAAAATCTTTGACTTAACAACTATGTCTCAAAGTAACGGGCGCGTGCAATACGTGACTTGTGACGAAATGCATCTGTTATAGGCAGAGGTTAGTCCGCTCAACATCAGGTGGGCTTCGAGCTTAAGCTAAAATTAAAATTAATTAAAGCTAAAGTTATAATTAATTAAAAAAACCAAAAGCCCGACGACAAATTGTTTATTTTCGTTAAACGTTTTATCGTTCCATTGAACATAAAACTGCAACTGTATATATTTATGGAATCGTGTTGTAAATCCCTTCATTTTGATACCACACTCGATAGGTTAAAAGAAACATTTTTTTTACCTCTAAGTTTGGTTTCTGAAATCGGTTAAACCATTTAGAAGTTACGGTGGAATAAAAAAACTCACAAACATACATTCTTGAACCCTGAAAACATTACTCTCCTGTTTTTCGGCAGTCGTGTAAAAATCACAAACATACGCACTACCAAATTAATAATTTCAGGTGGATAGCATTAAGACTATAGTGTCTTTGTAGCTCTTTCCATACATACTTAGTTTTGTCTTATTTTAAATACTAGGTGTTCAACTCTTTGAAATTTTGCACGCTTGTACTTGATGTTATGAGCCTAATATCTATGTTTCTGATTTTTTTTTATGTTATTGTGACGGAACAAGCTCGAGGCCCACGTAATGCTAAGCGGACTAACCTCTGCCTATAACAGATGCATTTTGTCACAAGTCACGAATTGCACTGCGCCCGTCACCTTGAGACATGGTTCTTAAGTCTAATGTGCCAGTAATTTCACTGGCTCACAAGGACTTCTCTGCCGGAACACAACGTTAGGTGCTTGGCGACAGATTTTCTACTTGAGGGTGGTCGCTAGCCGCCCCGCCCCTAGCGACCGCCCCAACTTTGCACGGGTGCAATGCTTACCAGCATTGCACCATCCGTTACATATCTATGCTTCTGGTTTTTTTTATGTTATTGTAACGGAACAAGCTTTAGGCCTACCTAATTCTAAGCGGACTAACCTCTGCCTATAACAGATGCATTTTGTCACAAGTCACGAATTGCACTGCACCCGTCACCTTGAGACATGGTTCTTAAGTCTAATGTGCCAGTAATTTCACTGGCTCTCAAGGACTTCTCTGCCGGAACACAACGTTAGGTGCTTGGCGACAGATTTTCTACTTGAGGGTGGTCGCTAGCCGCCCCGCCCCTAGCGACCGCCCCAACTTTGCACGAGTGCAATGCTGGTACTAAATATACTAAAGAATGTCTTAATATACAAGGTTCACAGTGATCTATATTAACCTATCGGCATCGGCGATAATGATATCAATACAATTTTATTCATAACTAGGACCTGACGATGCCAACTTATTAAATGCACAATGTATTTCAGGTACTTAATTGTATAAGGATTAATGCTGTATTGCTTAAAATCGCTTCGTAAGTAATCCATTATATCACGTAAAAAGTGAGGGGATAAAAAATGGTTATTGTAGGACATCCCTAAGAGATAAACATATACGATCAAGAATTTTAGGTAGACCTTTTTAAAGTGTACAATCTTGCACTACAGTATTTTGATCTATCTCTTAGGGTTCAGCCAGCGTTTGCAAAGTAAGCGCAAAAAGTGTTTATTTACGACAACACATTAGAAATCTCTAAAATAATTATTATTTATCTAATTTATTATGCATGTATTATAGACATGAACATTACTCTTGAATTATTCTAACTGTTAAAAAAACACATTTAAATCCGTTACGTACTTTTAAAGATCAAAGCATACATAGGAACAGAGAGCGGGAAGCGACTTTGTTTTATACTGTATGTAGCAAAGAAGTAGTAGTAGGTCAGTACTGCACATGTTTATCACCACATTTTTTTTTAAATTTCAATTGCATGCACCGAAATCTCTTCTATACCTGTTTTTGTTCGAGCTGATTACTACCAGGTGAAAGTTTGCCCTCCTATCGCATAAAAATATAAGTTAACAAAAAGCTTAGATGTTAGCTAGGATAATATAATCAAGTTTTTCACTTACGGAGTTCGTTTTTTATAAGCCAGAGAAGATGTAATTAATAATTCATTTAAGTTTATCAAATAACATTATCTTCTTTAAATATTTAATAACGTTATATTACCTCTTCATTACCTAAGTTAAAATTTTTACGTATTAAATATTATTATCTAAAAATAAACATCTTATTCCACAATTGTACAAACACCAGTAAATTACTAAGTTGATATCGATCTTACATTTCAGGCCGAATTCTAGAAAGTAACATTAGAAATTTGATATAAAGTATATTACCCTAGCTATTACCATTAACGCTACCTTTGCTTGGCCTTCAAGGCCCGAGGTAAAATTATACACTCGAGGTGGAAATATTCTAACCCATTTACCTAAATCACCCCGATGTTAACTCACGTCTCTCCTCTTCAACGTCACACTTTTCAGAGATCTCATCTATAGTGCGAAAGAAAGTGCGTACCCTTTTTAAAGCAAATAAACATGACATCGTCTTAGCCCTTGGAGCTCTTTCACACTGGCGTGCTTTAAGCGCGGCGTTGCAGTCAAGGTCGGAGTATTATCAAAATGTTTTGAGAAGGGATTTTTGTGAAATGCACATCACAATCATAAAATTACGCATGTAAAAAAACATTTCGTTATTGAATAAAAATATACGGAATACATTAAACATCTTTATTTGACTTAATTTGTGCATTACATTTTTAATGGTTTTATAGTTGTGAGAGTATATTTTGGGAATCACTATTCCATTCTAAAGTTATTTATTGAGAAAAAATAACAAAATTCTCCAATGACGTACCAATGCTAATGTGATTTACGTCAGTTATCTGATTGACAGGCCGGTTCATTATTATTTAGACATATATATCCCATTCAAATAACGTCGGGCTAAAACACGTGAATAAATATTTATTTCACAAAAGCATCTATGTTGTTCTAAGTTTCTTCTTTATGCTGTGTATATGCCAACGGTTACCATACCCGGCCTGTAGGGTGCCGGGTTAGAATGTCACCCCAATTTCTTTCTATGGGCCGATACCTATAGAAAGAAACATAGAAAAAGAGGCAACTAAGAGAATAATACCGGGAGTAGGAAAGCAGTGCCTACTAAGGAACTTACAACTTCTACTACGACGCCTGCCAAGCGTGAGGATTATGGCAAATCCCCCCAGAGGGGAGAATTTGTTCAACGGTGGACATGCCGATTGATGTGATTGATGATACCAACAGTTACATTCTCAAAAAAGGAGCGCCAAATCAATGCAAGGTTTGATACACCTTGTATTTGTGGATTGTCGTTATCAACTTGATAGATATGTATCCTCTATTCAATTTACATTGCAGCAAATTCATAGAAATTTCTATTAAAAATTCTTTATAATCTTAATGATTTATTATTAACGATTACGTTTTTTTATTATTAAGTCCGAAACTTTTTTTTACTTCTGCACTCGCCAAAAACGCAACGCTTATCGTACACGAGTACGATGTAGTCTTTACAAGGGTTCCGTTGGTCGTCACGACCTCTCCTTTATTCGGCAAGTTTTTGTCGACTCTTCTCGTCTTCACCCTCGCCTACATTTGTTGGGTATGTCGTTTCAACAGAGCACGTTTGCCTTGCATTGACATTGAAACGCATTTTCCAAGGGGGTAAACAGTTTATGTTCCTCTATTCCCAAAGTAGAATTCTCTTTGTATGAGGACAATGCCCCCGGTTTTTTCAGGCACAATGACATGTTTAGTTGTAATCGAAATGGAAAGTCTTTGTTACGTTACAAATACTAGTATTGATTTGATTGTATTGTTGAGGAAGTAAACAGAGGCGAGTATTACGTTACCCACACTCACTTTCATTAATGTACATAACAGTATGAAAGGATGTTTTTACTCAAAAGTTTTTTTACTGTAGTGTACTGTATCAGCCGGATAGTCCACTGCTGAACAGAGCCTCTCCCAATACGGGGGGTTTCCATCCCCACGCTTGGCTTGGGGATTGCAATGTGAGATATCAGTTCCTGTGCTGCTGCCCACCTTTAGGTGTGTTACCCTTAGTTGCCTCTTACAAGACCCACGGGTTGAGATGGGGGGGTTGGCATTCTAGCCCAGCTCCCGACGGGCAAATATATTTGAAATAAAGATGGCCGAGCGGTAATAGCTATCATTTTATAAAAAAAACTTACGCTCATATTTATATTATATGTTTGAAAACACGGGTGTTTGAGCGTGAAACAACTTACTGTGAGTCGATATGACGATCGACAATGTTTCGGCTTCTTCCGGTAGACTTCCTGAGGCCTTCCTCAGGATATTGAGTGTGGTACGTCCGCCGCGGTCGCGTCACGTTTCACACTGTGTGTTTCAGTGTTGTTTCACGCTCAAACACCCGTGTTTTCAAATATATAACGGAAATAGCTATCTATGGCATGCCGTACCGTAGGTCCCTGGTTCGATCCCCACCGCCAGCTTGAGCTTCCCCGCATGGTGGAATGGCATTTTGCGATTGCCCGTATGGCTAGCTATCACCCTCAAGCAGAAAATCTATCGACAAGCACCTAACGGTGTATTTCGTCAGCAGTCCTTGCGAGCCAGTGAAATTACAGGCACATGAGGCTTAACAACTATGTCTCAAGGTGAAGGGCGCAGTGCAATTCGTCACTTGTGATTAAATGTTATAAGCAGAGGTTAATCCGCTTAACATCAGGTGGGCTCGAGGCCTGTTCCGTCACAATAACATAAAAAAATGGTTTAAGTGAAATGACCAGCTAGTAGGTTAAAGTATTGAGGTTACATTTAAGGAAAACTTAATACTGTTTTTTATGTTATTGTTACGAAACTTTTTTTTTACAATGGGCTAGCCTATTTCACCACTGTCTCCTGTTGCACAGTGGTAATTGTAGTCAAAGATAAAGAACGGCTGGACCAAATTGAGGCTACATGTAAAGAGCAGCTTATAACTGCTGTTTACATTACTGACATTTATTTTTGATTGTGATGGAACACGCACGATGCTCACCTGATTTAAGATTGTGTGATGGAAAAATCTGTTGTAAAGCACTGATAGTGCTTGGTGACAAATTTTCTACCTGATGGTGGTAAATAGCGAGGTGTTTTCGCAAAATGCCGTGCCCGCATTTGATTTGGCAAACCTCAAGCCGGCGGTGGGGATTGAACCATGGAATTGCGGCAGGGCAGTCCTAACCGGTAATAGCTACTACCGGCTATCATTGCTTCAAAACTGACTGTGATATTGCTATAACGATGTGGGTATCATGATAAAATATCTAATTTCATTTGACCTATAATTATATACTTAGGTAAGCTACAGCAAACCTGACTACGGAAATGTTAATACATAAAAAAAAAACAATTATTTTAATGTAGAAATCAATTTTGTAAATCGTATATATTTCACTTAAATTTTTCGAAACAATCAAACGAATAAAACTCCGAGGCAAGACAGTAAATCAAAGGCTAACTCCGTCTTGACTTTAGTTAAAAAACTCTGGCTCTAAATTAGTTTCAGTTCAATACTAGGACGTGATCGGTTTGTATAATTACATTTTCCCTTTCCGACTACTCGAACGGTAGAGGCATATCGATTCATTGATAGAGTAGATAATGACAAATTTTATTACGAGTAGATTTACTGTTGATATAAAATTATCGACTAACTAGATATGAAGATTCAATATGCAACAATTGTCAAATAAAAAAACTATATTTTAACCAAATCCTAAAAAAGGAGGAGTTTTGTAATTCCACCATTAGGTTAGCTTTGTAAATTTTTAGCTCAATTGAAGAAATGCCTAGCCTTATTTTAGACTTTATTAAACAAATAAGAACCATTCAATATCTCTAGTTTGACTTCTTAATTTGTCTATCTCTTGGCGTGACTAGTTCTGGATTCGACCAGACTTGGACGGTGTCTCCCCCTCCTTTAATTTTTCATAGGACATGACATTTGTAAGTAATTCTATACAAATCGATACGACCCTTAATGTCGTAGAACATGTGTTTGTTAGTCAGATATCAAAAAAGTTCGGTCAATTAATTGGAACATTTTCTTAAACATTTATAATAATGAATATTTAAACACATGTTTTATTTGCATTTACGCACAAAGATGTAATTATTTAAAGATCAAAAAAAAGAATTTTCAGCTAAAGGGGTTAAAGATTTTTAAATACCCGGAAAAATATAGTGTTCAAGAGGTTGTTTGACCTGTTTTGGACCGTTTCTATATAAATTTTGATGTTTGGTTATGACGTTTTTCTGCAGACCTCATTTTGGCGATTTTTTTACTTTAATATATTATATTCTGCAAACTTTTGTTTTTTGATTAATCTAATAATATAATACAATGACTTTAATTTGTGACAAAGAAGAAAGCAATTGCTTCCAAACAGAACAATGTGATACAACTGTATTTTTTTTTACTAAGGGAGCACAAGGATTTTGTTTACCGCTATCGGCTGCACAACTCCATCGGACTTTGAATTTACCACTGCACAAAGTTCATGCGTCATGTCTTGTAAAACATAATTAAATGATTCGAAGTACACATAGATATAATTGGCACTTTGTCAAATACATTGTAAGCCCTACAGACTAATGCCTAGTTTTTCAATCAGCAGATAAAAAATATCAGCCGTTAAAATGTTAACAGAACAAATTTTAAGTAGTTGACAATTTAAACATGCTAGGCTCACTGCATTCAGGTAGTGGGCTGAAGCATTTGAACTGCCTGTAGGCCTGCAATGGTCTTTACGTTGCATAAATGCTTTTGTTGTAACTGTAGTATTTTATTTAGTTTGTTGTTAATGTGTGTTTAAAAGTATTTAACGGGACTAAATCGCGATAGCAACATGTATATTATTTACCTCGAAGTTTCAATCAGTTTGCATTGGTCGTGGTCAGTCCGCTCGTGAGCATGAACTATGCAACTTTGTCGAAACGTCGACGTCGTGCTAAATAAAATATATAGTTAATCGCGATTTAGTCCCGTTAAATACTTATAATTCTGTGTTTAAGTCGCGAAAGTCTTATTAGTTACTTATAAAGGTGTAACTAAAAATAAATACTTTTCTTTTAGACCAGTAATGTTCGTTTTTTATATTTTTCTGTCATTTAACATATATTTATATTCAGACTGTTAGTGACTAAATTGTTCAAGAGCTGCTATACTAAGGTAGACCTGCTAAATCGAAACCGGACTACAACTCACCAAGTGGACCATCAAACTGCAGGAAAAAGGACAAAACAAAATGTATAGAGGAAATTGCTTCCACAAATCCACTCGTATCTTTGACAATAAACGTGGAGCTGCCGACCACCCTACTACCGTCCTAATAGCAATGAAATCACGGAACCAAAACTGTCTCATGTCGAAACCGGTCGATGGGACTACGGCTTAAGAATTTTATAGTCTATTGACTCTTACTTTGTTGCTTCTGCAAAGATCTACGACTGTTGAGATGTGACATAAATATTATGAATTAGCCAAGAAATCTAAACTGGTTGTTATATAATTTAGCTTCTGTTAGGACTTTCTGGACAGTGATTAAACAATGACACTTTGCAAGTTTAAACAAGTAAAGATTAGAAATTATCGTATTTCTTTTTAGCTGAATTGCTTGATTTGTAATATTTACATATGTTGAGCTGATGCTATAGTGATTTGAATAAAATCTTATTATTCAGTAATCACTTACCAAGGGGCCTAAGAATAGAATAGTAAACTTAGAGTTGGTAATGTCTACGCGTTTAAAGGCAAAATATCCGAAGGGTACTAGCCGTACAGTATCCGGCTGAAGAAAGACAGTTCCATATTCGCTTACTGCATGTGGTAAAATGTGACTAAAGGAAAAGTATGTTTAATGAGCTTCATGATTCACGTCGATTGATTGTTGTGTTGCTGGTGAGTCACACAACAAGCTCCTTAGAAAACACAAATATGTCGGGTTACCATCGAAAATATACTGTCGGCATCAAGAGGCGGCAAATATGTCCTTATGTTTTTCAGTCTGTAAGTGAAACATATTGTTGAAATTCATTGTTGTTGCCTTCTGTGTCGTTATAGAAGACATAATATTGTATCAACTCTACATATATGGAAGATGATGATGTTGATGTTATTAATAGAGGCGACCTATTAAATGGAGGTCATCAAATTCTTTGCCAGCAATACACACAATACACATTATAGTTGGTTTTTCTACTTACATACATATCAAAGTGGGTTTTGTCAATTCCAAAACCGGATATAGTTTTTTGTATTCAAAAATCATCATTTTAGATAGATACCTAGATAGATAATTCTTTATTGTTACATCAATAAAATACAAATTAAATGTTTAATAAAACTTTGACTAAGTGTCACAATGGGCGGCCTTATCAATAATAGCGATCTCTTCCAGGCAACCTTTGCATGGAGAGGAAATACAGGAACAATGTTGGGGGTGTACATAAGAAATATAACGAAACAATCATCGAGCTTAAGAAAACGTCTACGTTATAATCTAAAACACATAATTTAAAACCAAGTAATACCTACAATATATTTAGTATTGTACTAATACATATTAATATTACATAATATATTCACACAAATATATAATACAAGTATATACATAAATATATAAATACAGTCATATAACTAACATATATAAGATGAGGAAGCGGATGTGATAGGTAGTTTTTTTAGTAACAGTAGAACTCTTTATACCAGTTTGTTTGGAGAAGTACTGTCACCTAATATTTCTACCGCAATAATGTTCACATTACTGTGTTCCAGTTTGAAGGGTTTGGGTGCTGTTGAAATTAGAGGGACATGGATTTAACAACTTAACACCAGGTGGCCCTCGTGCACGTACCATCACGATAGCGTAGACACAAAAAATGTACCTCACTATTTTTTACCGACCGTAAAAAGAGCAACGTTGTCAGTTGTCAGTTGAGAATCACGATTTTAACTGAATCGTCCAGTTTATATGATTATATTTTGTAAGGCAGATTATACCTATACAAGTTTTTTCCATTTGACATATGTCAACTATTCGACAGAGTAAATGTTAACTTACACTAAGTATTGCCGATGATTACCAATTATGGTGGACGAAATCGTATTTGAATCAGTACGCGTTACCGAGAAAAGTATACATATAAATAAACTAGTTGGATCTTTTACACAACTCGCAAGTTCGAAATCTTTTCCAGCAGTGATTGAAAAGGCTGTAAGTACAAGACCGTAAAATTTCCTGACATGATGCCAATATACAAGATGAAGAATTGCTTTTGTGTATCGAAAATACCTATTGAAATACAAATGAACAACTTGTTTTTTAATATTTCCGTAAATATAAAAAAACAAATTGTGTTGGTTTAGATGTTTGATCTTTCACATTTACATAAGGGTTTAGTTTTATTTTATTTAAAGTACGGAAACCAAAAAAATATGTAACGTCGTTTAAAGGCATCTTGCTACTGTACTTAATTTTATAATTCTCTCTCGCCCTAGTTCCATCTTGAAAATAATAAGCATATTCGGATGTGATATAACTCGTTTGTGAAGCGGTATGAGTCCATGTGTCCCTTGATCCGATTCTCAGATTGGCCTAGAGTTATTGATTTTTAACCGACTTACAAAAAAGGAGGTTCTCAATTCGCAACGTATATTTTTTTATGTAGGTATATTTTATTTTACGCATATCTTTTAAAAAAGTAATCCGATATTAATAATATTTTTTTTTTGTTGAAATGGGACAAACCTCTGAGGTGATCTCATATGAATTTCATCAAAATAAGTGAAGTAATTTTTAAGTTCAAGTAAACTAACTGAATAATAATTGACGTACCTAGATGACTTTGTAGTTGCAAGTTTTGTCGATGGTGACCAGTATTGTAGGTGAGTGAAAATCGATCGCTTACCCAGTAATTATAACTTAAAAGGAGGAAAAAATAGAACCGACTTTTAACACTGAATAGTATTAAATAACTTGTTGAAGGTGGACCATGAAAATGTGATCTCAATATGTTTTGAATCAGCATGGGGCCGACTTTAACAAGTTATTAGATACTTTTCAGTATTAGAAGTCGGTTCCATGTTTTGTTATATATTTTACCAGAAAGAAATTATCTGGAATAGTTTAGGGTTTGACACTTACAACGGAAACATATGTTATTTATACCTCTTTCTTCTGATATACGATATGACGATGACACTATTCCAAAGAGGATCTTAGGAACTTTTCGCATTTAATTTTACCTAATCTTTACAAATGTACATACACAAGCATACTCTAGTAACTTTTGCATTTTCTAGTAGAAATATTTATTAAGTGGAGATTATTATTATTTAGAGTTTTTTTATTGCTGATAGGTTTGCCTTTGACCACAATCTCACCTCATGGTAAGTGATGATGTGGTCAAAGGTGTTAACAGGCTTAACCTAGAATGGCTCTCAAGGACAGCTACCGGAACACAACGTTAAGTATTAGATTACGTAGATTTTCTAATTGAGAGTGGTCGCTAGCCAGGCGAGCACTCGCACAATGCCCTCCCAATATGCGGTGAAGCTCAAGCCCGCGGCGGGATTCAAACCATGGACCTGCTGCGCGGCAGTAAGTCATTGCCACTGAGCCATCACTGCTTCCATTTTTTTTATCCATTTATCTGGCGGTAGAGAAATTATTATCAACAGATCTTCTTATTGCCTTAAGGTTAGCCTTTGGTCGCGATTTCACATGATTATCAATGATGATGCGGTCTAAGACTAAACCTTTAAATGAACTAGCTCGCAAGGACAGCTGCTGAAATACACTATTAAGTTTTCGGGAGAGGTTTTCTGATGGAGGTTGGTAGCTAGCCAGGCGAGCATTTACAAAATTGCCTACCTCCATGCAATAATAACTGGCAATCTAACACAACAAACGGGACGGTAGTGAACGCTGCTTAACGTTGTTGATTAGTTAAAAACGACGAAGAAAGTCCTTATAGTGCTTCTAAACTTCATTTTGTAAAGTACATCATTATGGACCACTTTTACGTTCATAATGCTGCTTACAAAATTAAATCACAAGTTATTTGAACTGAATTTCACGTAAAAGGTAGATGGTTATTGTACTGTAACTACGTGTTTTTAATGTATGTGACTCATGCTATTCAAGCAAGGTGTAAAACGATTTGGATGATTTTAATAAAAAAACCATGTGAACCAGTCACCCCGAGACCACGATCACTGCAAAGTGTTTAAAACGTCGGGACAAAAATAATGATAAATTTACGCGATTTAAACTGTTTAAAGTTGTTTAATTACTATGTGTAATAATCGCGAAAACCTAAGACAACATTATATGAATCCAAATGAAAATGTGCTTGAAAATTATCAATTTTAATAAACCAGGTGATGTTGGGTTTTTCGATGTTATCAATTGAACATTAACAAGGATGGTAAGGGGCTTTACTTATCGTTACTATATTTCCTATTTCCCTTAGGCGTCGAAATATTCGGTAAAAATGTATACACTCCGATTTCCGTTATTTATTTTAACATCGGTTAAATTACATAATTATATCTTTTTTAGGGTTCCATGACCAAAGGATAAAATCGGGACCCTAATACTGAGACTTCGCTGTTGTCCGTCTGTCACCAGGCTGTATCTCATGAACGATGACAGCTAGATAGTTGAAATTTTCACAGATGATGTATTTCTATTGCCGCTATAACAACAAAAACTAAAAATAAAATAAAATAAATATTTAAGGGGGCTCCCATACAACAAACTTGATTTTTTTACCCATTCTTGCTCTAACTAATAACGGTGACAGGTAGACGCTTCAACTATTCACAGAATATTTAGTTGTATGTTCTCTTTAAATATAATTAGTTAAGATACAATAAATAATTAAAGGGGGTTCCATATAATAAAAGAGGTTTTTGCCGTACATAGCCAGCTCAATCGGACACTGCCAAAAGTGTCTGTAACTTGCAAGATTAGATTACAAATAATGGTACGGAACCCTTCGTGCGCGAGTCCCACTCGCACTTGGCCGCTTTTTTTACCATTAAGAGAAAGGACTCTATGTCTTGCTGGTGTTGTAATAATGTTATAAAACTACGGTTATTTAGTTATTACGCTATCATACATAAAATAAAAATAAGGATAATATGACAGCTATTCTTGCAATATTTACGAGATGAGCAGTCATCTAATAAATGAGTAGAGTGCACCGAGCGATTTCCATACAAACGTAGTTTTGTCATATTTTAATTACCAAGAGTTCAAACTTGGTGAAATTTTGTATGCATATTGCCGAGTCTAATATCTATGCTTCTGGTTTGCCATTTTTGATTTATTATATCCCAAAAGTCAATATAACAATTCCCATACAAAACGGTTTTGTTAAGTATTTCAAAAAATACTTCATTTTACGGTTATCTGGCAAACCCTAAGCCAGATTTCCATAAAATTAGGATAGATATTAGGCTCAAGGATAAACATGCAAACTTTCACCGAGTTTGAACACATAAGTATTAAAAATATGACGAAACTACCTTTCTCTGAAGGGCGCTCCGTGAACTCTAGTAGTAGTAGTAGCTGTTAATAGACTACTTTCCACAAAGAGCGTATCTTCCATAATCTTCCATAGTGGCCAGCAGGTTTTCTGAGGAACTGATCTCACACTGCGATCCCCAAGACGCTTATTAGAGTGGGGTTTATGGCAAACCCCCCATAATGGGGAAGGCTGTGTTCAGTAGCGGACAAGTCAGCGGATACAGTATACGTATTGAGCATTAAAAATTACAACGAAACGAAAAAAACATTGTTTGAATTACATTGATTACTACACTTTCTCACACTGTTCCAGTAAGCCTTTGTTTTTGTCGCGGGCTGCAATTTAAAATCAAGTGTATATTGAACAACATAATTATATAATGTAATATAAATTAAAAAAAATATCTGTACTAATATTATAAACGCGAAAGTTTGTAGGTATGGATATATCGATGTTTGTTACTCTTTCACGCAAAAACTGCTGAATAGATTTAAATGAAACTTTACATTAATATAGCTTACACATCAGAATAACATCAGAATGCTATAATTTATAAAGATATTGTGTGAATTGTCCAAAATATAACGATAAGTGTCGAGTAATTAGGAAAAAAGTCTGCCATATGCGACCTACTCTGGCGTGCGCAGCAAAAACTTTTAGTATCACACGCACATAATGCATAACGGAAATGTTTAACTTGTCCTACAAAAAAGCTCGCGACAGCATCTCTTATATGTTAGCTATTATCGCCAAAATAGTGAACCATAAATATTGATAATTTATATCTAATGCATATTTGGTAGCAACATATTATTATAGATTCTTATCAAACTAATACTATAAAGGCGAACGTTTGTGAGCGTGTTTGAATGTTTGTTACTTCTTCACGTTCAAACGGCTGAACCAATTTTGATGAAATTCGGTATGGAAGTAGATGAAGCGTTGGATATTTTTTATCATCATCATCCATCACACACGGATGTAACCACGCAGCTAGCGGTGTCATATAAATATTGTATTAAACATTTTTTGTAAGCAACTTCCTTACGCTGAAAATTCAATGTGCTCGACTCCACCTTCTCGATATTTTGAGTTCATTAATATTGTTTCATGTTAACGAAGCGTTTGATAAAAGTAGGAACATCTTCAATTAGAGTGACTTGACATTTTGCTAATTAATACAGTAAATGTTAGCAGTAAATTAATTTTGTTATCTTTGTGTTTAATGTCTGATGTTAATTAGATGTCAGAGACATACACTTAAAAATAATTGGATTATATATACAGGGTTATTGGAAAAATGGTAAAAAACCTTAGGATTTGACTTCTGATAGTCCTAACAAACATTTTGAAATATGTTTTTTTATTTATTTGTGACTCAATAATCACCAGGACCCCCTGATTTCAAAAGTCTCTTGTGCCTGTTATTTTTATATATTTTATTACTTTGTTCTATGTAAATATTCAAAACCCTATTCAAAGGGATCGCGGAGCGGTCCAGTGTTGCCACGGCCGGCAGGCGCTCTTGGCTCGGAGTAGGCTTTGTCTTTCACTAAGAGAGTCAAAACCTAAAACATTAAGTTTTCCTCGTATAGTCACTTTTAAGTTCTGTAGCTCGCAGTAAACGACAATGCCTACTTCGAGCTAAAAGCACCCGCCGCGGTAACACTGGACCACGCCGCGCTCCCTTTGGATAAAGTTTTGAATATTTACATCAAGCAAAGTAATAAAAAACTATGAAGTAGTAAATTACAGGCACGAGAGACTTTTAACATCGGGTGATCCTCGCGCTTATTCTGTAACAAACACATAAAAAGAAAAATAAAATAGTACTACAGAAGTCAACTCTAAGAGGTTGTTAGTTATTTTCCAACCGCCCTGTATATATAAGTTTAATAATAGGCAACACATTTTTACCTATTGAGTTACAATTCCCAATAAATAGGTATTTATTTATGTAGGTTTTTTATTTCAAAACAATAGAAAACCACTATAGAGTTACGCTTAAAACAAACTATACAACGTAGCGTCGCTGATTGGGTTGTGTTTATTGATGGGAGGATTTAGTTTTGTTTATTAAAGAAGATTCCTTCTGCTTATAATAATATACATTGTCAATCTATAACACGAGAAAGTATTTCAAATTCCTTTTAGTCTAAATGGGTACTTTAGCCTGGCCAACTAACAGCTGCATTAAACATGGAATGTTTTTTTTTTTGGGATAGAAGGGCAAACGAGCATGCGGTTCACCTGGTGGTAAGTGATCACCATCGCCAACGAACATCCGCAACACTGAAGGTTTCAAGGATGTGTTGATATTTAACATCACTGCAATCCGGTCGGAAAGATAGTGATATCTTATGTTGCAGACAATGTTGAGCACAATGCACTTAGGCCGAATAAACGTTTGTACTTTGTGTGAGTAAAAATAAACTTCAGTAGAGAAAGTAGCACTTTTAACTAACGTACTACAAACTCAACAGCTTCCTACCAAGCATAACGATCATGTGTCATTGTATGAAGTCCACCTACGTCGGCTATGTTTTAAACTTTTAGCTATGGTTTTATAACCAGTTACTTACCAGAGGGACACCTTTCAAAGGAATGCTATTGTTGGTTGAAAACCCAATATTTGTATTTGTGAACCCTGTTTTCTGCCTAATGTACAGCAACAGTCTACTCAAGTCAAAGTTGTGGCATTTTACTCATTCAGTCCTTTTTTTTATACTTGATAGGTTAGCCTTTGACCAGTAGCTCACCTGACGGTAAGTGATGATGTGGTCGAAGATGTTGAGGCTAACCTATAATTACTGGCTCTCAAGGACAGCTGCCGGAACACACCGTTAAGTGTTTGTCGACAGATTTTCTACGGGTGGTAACTAACCAGGCGAGCATTCGCAAAACGCCCTACCATCTTGCTATAAAGACTGTCATCCTAAGACAACAACCGGGACCGACGGCTTAACGTGCCCTCTGCAGCACAGAAGCGCTCAGTAGTAATGTTACCAGTGGTCACCCATCCAAGTCATGACCGTGGCGGAAGTTGCTTAACTTTACTAATCGGTTCAGAATGGCTAAGCAAACTTCGTTACGAGCGCTTCGAAAATCACTTCAGTGGCCTTTCAATAGTCTTCTAAGACATTCGGGACGAGAATAACCATGAACAGTTCATAATATATATTCAGAAGCGGGAACTGTTATTTAACTATTATAATTTGTTAAACAACAAGCAATTACAGATGTCCTTGGTATTGGCAGCTGGTACCGATGTAAAAAAGTTTTAACAGATACGGCCAAAGCAACTTTGTATACATTTTTCATAAATATATAACCTACCCATAATATAAAACGATCCTATATATATACATATTATATAGATAAAAATAGGTAAAATTATGATTCATAGCTCCTGGGTAAGATACACTATAATTCTGTTAATACAATGATGAGAAACTTGCCTTTAAGCACAAGTATACCTACTTCGCCAAACTTATTCAATTTATGGCAGTTATATTTGGAATAATATTCGTAGCAGCTCCAAAGGTTAGTCTTACCTATCTGGTAATCTCTTTCAACTTGCTTTCATAAGAGATACTACGCCTTTGTTTCATTTAGGTAATTGTTTGAAGCATGTATAATCAATTACACTAAACAAGTATGAATAAAAAACACGACTGCTAATTATTTATTTTCGTTAAGCGTTTGATCGATCCATTAAAAACAAAACTGCAAGTTGTATAACTGGATGGAATCGTTTCTTAAAGCCCTATATTTTGATACCCAGCTCGATGGGATTGAGAAAAATTATTTTCTCTCTCTCAATTTATGTTTTTTACCTTTTTAATGTATGTAGTGTTACCTACACTATCAAGATGAATCTAATGATATATCATGCATTAAAATCGGTTAAGCCGTTTAGAAGTTATAGTGGAATAAATAAACTCACAAAATGAACCCTGAAAACATAACACTTCTTTTTTGGACAGTCGTGTAAAAAAATATTTGGTAGCATATTCTTCTCAGATCCCAACTTATAAATATAAAGACTATATCATCATGTTGGACCTCGTTAAAGAGATAGAATGCATCGAATAAGCATTTTGCCTGCACTCACGTTGATGTGAGTGATGTGTTGCTGCACATTGGGCGCATATCAGGGTATTCATCTCTTTTAGGCCCTGAGTACTAGGTTGTAGGTGAACTACCAACGAGATCATTTACAAGAAGGGTAGGCGTGTTGTCTTCTGTGATGTTAGTAAATTAGTTATTTGTACATAATGCAAAGCTTTAAAGCTGTTTTTGGGTCGAGTACTGATCATGAAACCTGAGGAAATATTAAATCCTATGTTTGATCCATGAGGGAAGCGAGTGAACACAATTATTCACCTCACTAAACCGAAGAAAATGCTAGGTGCGATAAAAAGCGCTTTAATGATATAGTAAATTTCAGTTTGTTAAAATTTCAAATGAAAACTTACTGCAGTTGGTGATTTAAAAGGTTATTTATTGGAACTGTTAACAGGTACAGGTTGTCAAAAACCCTTTTCCACACTAGTAAATTAAATACTGATGACGCATGGCAAACAACATCTTTCCGAGCTTGTAAAACATATTTTACATGTTCGTTTTAGTCTCTTTGTGTTGATAGTAAAGACATGCAACCTACCCCATACTATCCATAAGAGTGGAAAGATCTTGATGACGACCAAACTGACTAATGGATCTTTATCAATATATAGGTATTCTTAGCACTACCATTCATCGTAACACAATAATACAGTGTGTATAACAAAGTTTCTCACCAAGTTCGGAATTAGACAGTACGTACATTTTGGCAAGTTTATGATTACTCTTAGTTTCAAGTTATAATAGAACACCTTGTTACTGAATTGCTTTGATTTAATACGAAGGAACCTTTGTAAAGCAACGAAACGTTTGTAAAATAACATTAATTACACAAAGAACCTACTAAAATAATGTGCGCTATTCGAAGACAGCAGTTCTTGATTACATTGGTAATATCATATTAAAAAAAAGGTTACCATCTGTCTCGTTAGTTTTTTTGCTTTAAGCAATGATGACCGAACGTTAATAGCTATGGATTTCCGTGCAGCAGGTCCATGGTTCAATTCACACCGCCGGTTTGAGCATCACCGCATAGTGTAAGGGCATTGTGAGAATGTTCGCCTGGCTAGCAACCACCCTCAAGTTGAAAATCTGTCGGCAAGCACTTAATAATGTGTTCGTGTGTTCCGACAGCAGTCCTTGAGATCCAGAAAAAAATCAGGCACATGAGACTTAAAAACTATGACTCAGTTTGACCGCAGTGCAATTCGTTCGGACAAAATGCATATGGCTGAATATGTTAGTCCGCTTAACATCAGGTGGGCCATGTGCTTGTTCCGTCACAATCACATAAAAAAAGTGATTATCATGAAGTCTTTCGTTTAAATGTCGAGGTCTTTGATTCGATCCCGGGTCAAAGATTAGCTGTCTAAGTCTGGAGCATCAGCAGGACAACGTGGGTCTATTTATGAAAGAAACTCTATTGTTCTCATTATCTTGGATGCGCATGGATTAAAGGAGTTCGAGAGAGAGAACTATAATACTTACATAATTAAGTAAAACAATGCAGAACTTTAAATAAGTAAAGTCCCTTTAGTTGAATGTATTTCATTATAAGCCCTTATGGTATATTTTTACTAGGCCGTTTTGATAAAGCACAGCATTCGCAAAACTCACACAGTCTGATAAAGCCGCTGCAATAACAAAATAAAACACTCTTCTCAAACTCTAAGCCTGAGTCAAAGTGCCAGCCAACTTCACCAAGAAAAAATCACTTACAAATTATAATTAATCCAAGAAGTGAGAAATGATATTCTGAAACAAAAAGCTGACAGTGGTTATGTTGGATGGGCGAAGTGTCAAAGTTAAATTGAATATTAGAGAGAATGATCTCGTCGGCCAAGTTTCGTCGCCTGCCGCTGAGTAGTTAATCCTATGCCACAATTCAGTTTGAGTTATTCTGGCGCAATTGGGTAAGTATAGCTTCTGCGTTATCATTGTTAGGAGTTGCATGTATTTTAGGGATTTTCGAATGGGTCTGCAATAGAACTAATAAAATTGCAAAGACTGTCATACCTTAACAAAGAGTTCTATAACTCGTCTATTTTAATTTAGGTATACCTACTTACTTGAATAATGTTCACAAAATATTATTTAATATTTTGGCTCAAACAAAAACCTGATCCATCTTGTCACTGGTCAGATTTTGGTACATTTGTTCGGAAACCCAATCTCCTAGAAAATCTGTGCTATTTTACTGTCTAGTTATTTGTGGTGACCTAGCCTGGCGTAGACATTTGGTGTCGTAATAATAAATAGAAACTGTAAATAAAATAAATACATTGTGACCGAGACATAGGTTAAGCAACGTTTGATGCGGTCATCACTTGGATATGTGACGGCTTGATGCATTTACTACTGAGCGCTTCCGGGCTTCAGAGGGCAACGGTCGGTCCCTGTTGTTGTCCTAGGATGGCAGTTGTTATAGCATGGACAGGGCATTTCGCAAAAACTGGCTTGGCTAGCTTCCAGTAACTAAACAATCTGTCACCAAGCACCTCACGGTGTGTTCCAGCAGCTGCCCGAAGTGAGTCTCAAAAAGACAAATTTTGAACATTTTTTTTTAGAAATACTGTACTTACATATTACACATCTAAATAAAATACAAAATATTTTATAGCATACTATGCCTGATCCAAAAACACGATATCATATATGTCACTCGATAGAAAAAAAACATGAATACAGATCTAAAATGTTACCTTATTAAGTTTTGCGTTTATAAAGTAAATTAAATCAATACAAATCTAATTTCTATTTATTATATAGGTGGTTGAACCTACATATAATTAAACATAATATTGACCTATTATGAAGATCTTTCTAGGTGTGAAACAGTTCTTAAAAGTTCATTCCGTTTTTAAAAAGCTCAATTTTGTATGAGTTATTTAAATAGAAAAAATATTTTATGTATATAATATTAAGTAGATTGTTTCGCTCACTTGCATGCAAAATGAGGTCTCTCCGTCCTACGCCCTCTGTATGACATTTTTCAATTATCACTTCTTCTTGAGAGTTATTTTGGTAAGCCTAACGTCTTTGAACACATCATCACATCAGTCATGAGCGCAGTGGGTGTTGCATCGGTCAAGAACAACTAAGCATGCTATACCTTGGAAGCATTATGTTATTGTGACGGAACAAGCACGAGGCCTACCTGAGAGACATACAATTGTTAAGTCTCATCATGTGCTTGTAATATTAATGGCTCTCAAGGACTGCTGCCGGAACACACTGTGAGCTGCTTGGCGACAGGTTTTCTACATGAGGGTGGTCGCTAGCCAGGCAGGCATTTGAAGAATGCCCTCCAACCATGCGGCGAAGCTCAAGCCCGAGGCGGGATTCGAACTATGGAACCGCTGCGCGGCAGTCCATAGCCAATACCACTGAGCCATCACTGCTGCAAAAAAGAAATTTTAACATTTGTACTCGATCACGTAATACGTGAGATTTTGAAGGATTTTTTAAGATATTTTGTATCTATTTTTAATAATTATAAACATATGTGACGTAATTAACGTATTTTTTTATTCTGTCTTAGGGGCAACTTATAGAATCATATGCATAGGTTGTAAAATACTTTGGAAGATAATACGACCAATATATTTTCTATTTATAAATTCCGAAAGATTAAGTTGAATGTTTACCAAGACTAGCTGCTTACTTTTTTTTTTTTTGCTTGATAGATTAGCCTTTGACCACTATCTCACCTGATGGTAAGTGATGGTGTGGTCGAAGATGTTGTTCAGGCTAACCTAGAAGTACTGGCTCTCAAGGACAGCTGCCGGAACACACCGTTAGGTGCTTGGCAACAGATTTTCTACTTGAGGGTGGTAGCTAGCCAGGCGGGCATTCGCAAAATGTCCTACCACCAAGCTGAACTACATTTTAAATTTTGCACTTACATTCAACAAAATAATATACGTCAACAGAAAATGAATAAAGAGGTTGCTCTAGTCGAGCAAATTGCCACCGAACCTTGGCATTATATTGACAAGGTCATGTTGGACTAACATTCTAGATCTAGAGTATAGATAGAACAAATCTCTAGGCAACTCACGCCGTACCTAATATTAGGGTAGATGTTACCTATTTCCTTTACGTTTGGGGTGATGGATATTGCTGATAAAATCCTCCAAAATAAAGAGAAACAAGACACGCGAATGTTTTTACTATATTAGTTTTGTTCTGTGATATTACACATTTCGTGTGTATTGAACTATATTGTTTTCTTTTTTTTCTTTTCCAGGATGAATAATCTTCTTCCTGTCCTTAGCCAACGCTAAGTGGTGTCGGCACAATATTTATTTGTCTTACATTCTATTCTTTTACTTGCTTTTGCAAGTCTTACCCCTAAACACATGCCCTTCTTGAGGCAGTCGATCCCTACCTTCTTCGGTCTTCTTCGGCCGCTATGTCCAACCATATTTTTACTCAACACTCTTTTTGTGTAATGTTTCGCATTCCTTATTATAGCACGCCCTCACCAGCAATACTTTTTAAATTTTCTGTATTTGGTGCTACTCTAAGCTTCCTCGAATAAACAACTTAGAGGATCAACTAGTTGAGCCGTTTGGATTTTTTGCCTGTGGTCTTAATTAGTTTTGCAGATTAGAAAAAGAACTTGCTCAAAGGCTCAATTCAGACATTAGGCTCAACTACGACCTTCAAATAGTTGAACTATTTGAAATTTGTTCTTGTAGTCGCAACTAAGTTTGTCATTAAAAAGCATAAGTCAACACTCAATTTTTATACACTTTCCTATGACAGATGTCAATTTGCTATTACCTTCAATTATACTGATGACACTTCATCAGTGTATCGTTCTTTTGTGATTAGTGCCTACTATTGATGGGACGTCTGGAAAAACCAACGACTATTTATATTAAACAAAAAAATTGCAGTGAAATTTTGCAGATAGTTTTATTTCTTGGAATAATGTTTTGTATATCTATATTTTCTCTACTAGCACCCACTTGTACAGTGGTTTAGTTGTTTTTATCGCGACACAGAGTTTTTGTTTATGCTTGATAGGTTATATTTTGACCACTATCTCACCTGATGGTAAGTGATGATGTCGTCGAAGATGTTGTTCAAGGTAACCTAGAATTACTGGCTCTCAAGGACAGCTGCCGGAACACACCGTTAGATGCTTGGCGTCAGATTTTCTACTTGAGGGTGGTAGCTAGCCAGGTGGGCATTCGCAAAATGCCCTACCACCATGCTATAACGACTGCCATCCTAAGACGACAACGGGGACCGACGGCTTAACGTGCCCTCCGAAGCACAGAAACGCTCAGTAATAATGTCACTAGTGGTCACCCATCCTACTCATGACCGTGGCGGACGTTGTTTAACAGCTGATCGGTTAAGAACAGCCAAGCAAACTTCGCTACGAGCGTAGTATCCGAAGTACGATCAATAATATTACTGACAGAAAATAAATAATAACATCGAACAAATGTCATGAAAACTGTGTTATAAAAGTTGAGCCGTCGACATATTATTATATACTTAAACTACATCACTAGCTAGGGCTCCAAGAAAAACACCCCGAACGCCTCAACTAATTTAACTTCGTAAGGTATATGTGGCAGTAAACGTAGACATAGTATATGGTGTCCGAATTGAACGTTCGAGCATTTTGTTCTAATGTATGTATGTAATACATCTAGTGGTGACAACGGGAAAAATAAGTCCAAACGTCTCAACTAATTCAATCCCACAGTTGAACCCAGGGTTCGAAACGTCACAAATGGATGCCAGGTGTAAATGTTATTCAATGTTTACGAACTTCAGGACCCGGTCTCACAGATATACACGTAATTTTTATAACAGCCACCTATATTTTTTTCGTTAGATATTATCACAGAGTTGAAGGTACTTAGGTAGAAGTATATATATCTTGAATAATAACAAATATTTTTAAAATATTTTATAAAAACATCAAATTAATATTTTAATAAAAATACAAAAATATATCTAGTGACAATTCCGCCTAATTTTCCTGTAAGCCGACGTGACGTCTGACTAACGCCACGCAGCCAAACCGGAAGAATTTTCGATGCGTTCCGCTTCTACATGAAGCATCCTCAGGAGGTCCCGACTCCATGAGCGCACGATCGAGATGTATTCTCGACTCGGCTGCGTGGCGTTTGTGACGTCACGTCGGCTTAACAGGAAAATTAGGCGGAATTGTCACTAGATATATTTTTGTATTTTTAAGTGTTTTATCAAAATATTAATTTGATGTTTTCATAAAGTATTTTAAAAATATTTGTTATTATTAAATATGGATTTCCGCAAAGTAACGCCTGAATCTATTTATTATTTTATTTATTATATATTTGTTTATAAAAATGCGGCATGTCGTCTATTTTTATAGTTTTAGGTATACAATGTTTGGCTTTTAAAACACGAATACGATAATATAGTAACCACGGGCGTATTGGTCTCTAGACATGGTACAGATTAGATAATAATCGACGTGCGATCATGGAGGCAGGCCACGTCCAATTAGGGTCGCGGTCTCTGGGGGCCCGTGGGATCATACTGCGCGTCCAGAGACTACTAGACGTTGCCCTCAATAAAATATCCTTGATTCCAAGGCTAAAATCTTTGAGCTGAAATATAAAGAAATATGTGTATTTTTATTACTACATGGTTGGCATGAATCGTTCTACGTCTGATGGTAAGCCAAAGTTGAATGCTCAGTTGAGACATAACATTCTTACGTTCAATAAACTTGTATTTGTATAAAACAAATGCATGATTATGAGATCTCTTTCCGAAAGTAGCGGAAAGAAAAGGGTTACTTTAAATTTAAGTTAATTTAATTATACATGATAATTATAGAAATTAAACACAATTAAAACCATATTTCTGTATAAGCGCCATTTGTATTAAATTATAAAAAATGTCGCGAGAAATAAGAATAATATTACAATAGTTTTTTGTGAAGTCTGGAAAATAAAATAGCATTTTACAAAATCTTTATTTCACCTAATTCTATCTAAAATTTGCCCTAAAGTCTCAGGCGTTTCCCAGTAGTGTAGCCCGTTCATAAGAATGACAATGTATAAGCTTATTCACAACTAGAAATAAGTGTAATGACTTGGATAAGTAAACTTGAAAGTAAATGTGAAAAAAAAATATAAAATTATTCAGTAAGCCTACCTTGGAAGTAAAGCATCTTAGTCGGAATACGTACCTGGGGATCGAATAGACAAAACTGCTTTCTACTTACGTCCAAGGATCATTGAATTATAAATGAATTATCTGTCTGTTTTTTTTTATTAATAATCAATTATGAAGATGTTGAGAAATACTACTAGGTGTATAAGTTTCATAATTAATCAAAACAAGTGATTTATATTATTATATAACATCAAACCAAAAAAAAAACTTTACTCAGTATTTTTTTATTTCTTTTTTAGCTATTCTCTGATCACATTTCAAATCACGTATACACAGATAAACCACCATACATATATAAAAACAAAAATTCATAGAAATAAAATAAAATAAAAATATCTAAACTAAAATGAGGGTAAGTAAAGAACATGATAGCTATGTTAAAACACAACAACTATTTTCAGGTTAATTTCATCAAAGAAATAAATAATTATTTAGTGTAATATTTCTGAAAGAACATCGCAAACAAGAACAAATATTCTAAGCTACAACATTAATAAATCCTATTTATAAATATATATGAATGTCTTCCATTTTAAGTCAAATTTATGTATAACAACAGCTGCTTACCTTTATTTCTGTCTCATTTAAAATCACAGTCATTATTTTCAAAGGGAGAAACGGAAAAAATCCAGCCCTCTTACAAAACTCATTACAACACGCCAAATAAGAAGTCGTAAAGTAACCTTTCTACGGGGTCTATTAAGCTATGCCAAATGATATTTTGTCTCCTTACCTAGAGTCGTTTACATGGGGTATGGGTGCTAAGTAGGTCAGTTCGTAAACTAAGAAATAACAGCTACGGCATTTTTTTAGTAAATACACGTCTGTAATGTACAGAACTAAAGGATGACCTTTGGTATCAGCATATGTATCAATCAGCAGCTATATCAATTATTCTAGGCGATTTATTTTTCGCTCGCAGCATTATCTCTTATTAAAAATGGGCAAGTTCTTTACGACAATCTTGCTTCTAGTCTAGGGTGGAGCGAGCTTGCTCAGAAGTAGGCTATTACTCATTATTTGAAACAGTTCGAGTTATGAGTTCGCGGAAATACAATACAGGTAGCGAGTTCCACTACCTAGCTGTGCACATTAAGAAAGACGCTGTGAAGCGTTTTGTACGAAGGGTTGGAATATCACCACTTCAGAAGGCGTTGCTGCCTCCGTTCTCTTATCTTTCCCTTCGTAGTCTCTTACGACTTCCACAGAAAGCAATTCTAGCCTAGCACCCCCCGGGACTGTCCGGTACCCCCAAGGTAACTAATATACCTGACTCGTAAATTACTTTGTCAATAATTCGAATAAAACTGTTTTAAATATATACCTGTGACTACATCATACACAGCAAACCGTAATAATGTGGAAAAATCTCAAGTTTTCACGTTTAATGTTACTAACTTGACTAATGTTAACTTTAATATATAATTCAACTTTGACAACTGTTTCGTTCTCTACAATGTCACAAGCCTCTGCAGGCACGGCCCGAATTTAATCTCAGCTGCTTTATCTCCAAGCCAATGAGAAGAAAACTTTATTTTGTGCGTAAACACGGGTAATCGGCTTCTTTTCTACAAGACGGCATCCTGATATTGAAAGGTCAGGCGGTGTTGTATAGAATACTTAAAAGGCGAAGGGTGGTCCCTTGCGGTAGACTGGGATCGCCAGTATATACCAGACTTAGGAGTCGGAAATCTAATAATGATGGCCTGGAAATTTGTGGCGATAAAGGTAGGTACTCATTGGTTACAGTTTTTTTTTATTTTGTAATGTTATCGTGATGGAACATTCACGAGGCCCATTTGATGTTAAGAGGTAACCTCTGCATATAACAGATGCCCATCACCCTGAGCTGTAAAGTATCACGTGCCTGTAATTTCACCGGGACCTTTCAAAGTCCGCTTTGAAAGGTCCCAGTGAAAAAAGTAACATAGTAATGTGACCTTTACTGTTTTGCGCTAGAACTAGGTACAGTGGCAGTACTTCTCTGGACGAAGTAGCACAAAGAGTTCTACTGCTACCATCATATAAACATGAAAGGGCACGTTAAGCCGTTGCTCCTGGTTGTTGTCTTAGGATGGCAATCGTTTGAGCATAGTGATAGGGAATTTTGCGAATGTCCGCCTGGCTAGCTACCACCCTTAAGTATAAAATCTGTCGCCAAGCAACTAACGGTGTGTTCCGGCAGCTTGAGAGCCAGTAATTCTAGGTTAGCCTGAACAACACCTTCGACCACATCATCACTTACTATCAGGTGATATAGTAGTCCTAATACATTAGGCATAAAAAAAACATAATATAGTGATGTATCCAAAGATTACGAAAGATACTCGTATACGTATTAAAACAACGTTTGTAAACGACACCCGGCCCGTCAATTGATGGATGTACTTGTATAGATAGATTATGTTTCAGAGATGCGCCGGAGTGCGACATAAAATCGGACATTCTATGTGAGCAACAGGGATAGCGCGCAACGATGTCGGAACTAAGATTATTATTTCTACAGATGCGATAGGACAAATTAAGTGATTCGGAGGAATAATGCATACTTATAATTTTATATTATTGTGTAAAATTTATTTAAAATTATCTATTTTTACCATCACAAGCTACTTAATTATCGAATGTTAATAGTTTTTTAATCGGTTACTTAGTGAAAAGTTGAAGGTTACATTTTTTTGTGAAATATACAGCGCTTTGAAATTAATTATTCATTTTGTGTAAAATTTTTGATCTAACAATATGGATAAATCATACGGAATTAATATCAGTAATAAAAAAAGACAACTTTCGTTTATAATCATTATTTATATGCAAATTATTATTTTTTTAAAAAAGAATATGCTCTATCTTACTGAATATTAATTTAGTAAAGTAGGTACTCAATCTCAGATGCAATGTCACATCTACTCTATTCATCTATGACACGGAACATCGCGACCGATAACCGCGCTCTCCATCCTTGTCCTGCGCACTACTCCATACGTTTTACTATCCTTTTCTATGATTTCATGGACTCGTTTTCAGAAATACACAAAAAGATTGAAAATACCTAGAGAAAATGTCAATTTATACAGACATATAGGTGATACATAATCCCTTTTGTTTTGTATGCTGTCCTATAATTATTACCACAGCTCTGTACAACAAAAATGGCATTTTTTTTTTACAATTATATGCGTCTCAAAGAGACGCGCGCACGTTGGACTGTCTCTCGCTGAATGAGTGCGGTCAGATAGGAGACTGTCCCGGGGGTCGTTTAGACGGGGCCATTTCAGTGCGCCATATAACATATCTTATATATAATATCATTGGATGTAGCGGTACATTATATACGTACAAGTACGTACAAGTAGCTCTGCTGCTGACCGCGTCGTCACTTACCAGCAGGTGAGACTGCGGACAAATGCTTGCCTATTCGCAATAAAAAAAAAACACTATTAAGTATTCTGGCTATTAAAACTATTATCTTATGATTCAGTCTATAGTGTTGTTTCTATTGTATATTAAAAACAATTTTTTTTGTGGAAAAACAAAACGTCAGTTTGAAATCTTGAGGTCCTGGGTTTGAGCGCCAGATAAGAAGGACAGTTATTGAGTAATTTTATAAAGAAATTCTCAGTAGCCTAAATCTTAAACTGTGCCCGATAGATGGCGTTAAGCCCAACTCCTGTTACATGAGAGTATAGCATGCCTGCTGAAACGTGGGTGTTTAAACGCCTATGGTTACATATTCGGGGAATTCAGGCTCCAGATTATGGTTTGTTTTTATTAGAAAAATAGTTAGCACCCCGTGGGGTGCCGGGTTAGTATGCCACCCTCACATTTCTTCCCGAGGGTGTCGTAAGAAGCGACTAAGGGATATATACTGGAAGGTGAGAAGCAGCACCTCCTAAAGAACTGACAACTTCTACTGCGATTCCCAAGACGTCTGCCAAGCATGGCGATTATGACATTACAGTCGATGTGATGATGATAATTAGCTCTCGTGGGGTGCCGGAATTGCAGCCCTCTATATCTTCCCGTGGGAGTCCTTAAAGGTGACGAAGGGCAAAGTAACAGAAGGTGGACAACAGAGCCTTCTGAAGAACTGTCATCTTACACTGTGATCTGCAAGACTTCTGCCAACCTGTCATCCAACTAAGCCTTCTGACGCAGGCGTTTGATCAAAGGTGTACGTCGTACCTGCAACAGCAGTATTCTTAGATGAAAGCAGCAATGGTACAATGGAAATAACTTTAGTCTACCACGCAGGGTGTCAGTGCTTCAAATCCAGCCGTCACCTTGAACTTCGCCTAATGGTGTAAGGACATTTTGCGAATGCTCGTCTGGCTAGCTAGTTCCTCAAGTATAAAAACTGTAGCCGAGGTCCTTATGATATGTTTCAACTCTTCCTTTTGAGCTTAGTATATTCTAAGACTCGAGCACGTCATCCCGTAGTATCAGCTGAGACGGTGGTAAAATGCTTTATTAAAACTTGATTTCAATATTTTATTCAACTGTTTCAATCTATTTAGAATTAAACAATCTTTAGTAAAAATAATATAATATTTTAGAACAATTATAATAACAATAAAATGTACACACACATTGCATCATTATATTACTTAAAAACTCCCGCGTTGGTATCGTATGGCAATTGGTCACCCAAGCTAGAAGCTATAGTTATATATATACAATAACCTCAAACAAATACTTTTAGTTTGTGTGGTACAAAAGTATGGTGATCCTATCTAGATACGAGTAATACATTAAAACAATTGCACTGATTGCACGATGCAGTGATAGTTTAGCGGTAATAGCTATTGACTGTCGTGCCGCAGGTCCGTGGTTCAATCAACACCGCCAACTTCACCTTAACCGCAAGAAGTAAGTGAATTTTGAGAATGCTCGCCTGGCTACCACGCTCAAGTAGGAAAACTGTGGCCAAGTACCTAATAGTTCCGGCTGTCTATGAAAGTCAGCGAGTAATGTTAGGCCTAGTCCGTTTACTTTTCTTGACCACATAATAGCTTACCAACAGACGAGATAGTGGTAAAGGGCAAGCATATCAGCTGTAAAAAAATATAATTAATACCGTCTTGGTTAAACTTACATAATTATAAAATAGTCCCACTTTTATCAATATAAAGAAAAAAACTGCCAGGTACTAGTTGCACTCCGAGAATTTCGATCAAAACACAATATATTTGTTATTTGCATATTATCATACATAAGTTTTAAATCTATCACGGTCACTAACACTATAATTATTGATAGAAACGGGATTTTTACGGTGTATTTTATTGTTTCTGAGCTCCCGATATTTCGGCATTGTTGGAAGCGCCATTATCGCGAGTAGACTGAAGTCTATGCGGGTGGATGGTCAGAAGTGTCAGAAGTAAGTAAAGAAAAATCGGTTTACCCTCATTTTTTCGCATTTGTCGGCAAGGCGTGTTATTACATTATTACTGTCACAACTGTCACTCAAACAAAACTGTTGATTTTAAATCGTGAACTATTTGTAATTTATTCTCTCTCTTCTTTTCACTAAACTACATGTTACACTTTAAAAAGTGTCATAAGTAGTTCAAGATCTAATATCGTAAGTTGTGAAAGTTTAACGCTTAAATAAATTAGTTTTTTCTAAAGATCGTAATCATAAAATGTAAACATACTTTTCTTGTCGGGTCGCTATTGGTTATGACCTTTATTTTTTGTCTCTATATTATTTTTGAGGTAATACGCTGTTATAACACATCTTTTGTGAGAGTTCAACAAGCTATCTACGACGGTTACAAAACACTGCATTTTAAAAATAGGATGGAGAAACGAACGGTCTTCGAAAGCATCGTAATAAGTTTGTGTTTTTTGGAACGACACCCAAAAAATCTACATAGTATTTTTGTATGCTAGTTTTATTCTCAACTCTAACAAATAAAGAAATAATATCACAGCATAAACTAAAATATCTAAAAGAAGACAATAGTTAGCATTGGCTTAAAAATATATATGTATAATTAAAGACTAAACTCTATTATTATTAACGCGAAAATTTGTAAGTATGTATGTATGGATGTTAGCTTCTCTTTCACGCAAACACAACTGAATGGATTTTAATGAAACCTTACAATAACATAGCTTACACCTCACAATAACACAAAAACTATAATTTATAATGATATTATGTGAATTTTGCTAAATATAACATAACATATATAAGTGTCAAGTAAGTAGGACAAAAATCTGCAATATGCGAGCTATTCTGGCGTTTGCTGCAAAAACCTTTAGTATAAGGTACATAATGTATACGTAACGTAAATGTTTATCTTGAATTGTCCTACAAAAAAGCCCAGGACAGCATATATTTAGCTATTATGTGTAAGCCATTATTCCCAAAATAGTGAACCATAAATACTACTTATAAAAATTGATAATATATTTCTAATTTATATAATTATGATAGTAAAAAATTGATCCTTATCAAACTAATATTATAAAGGTGAACGTTTGTGAGTGTGTTTGTATGTTTATTACTTCTTCACGCTCAAACGGCTTGACCAATTTTGATGAAATTAGGTACGAAGGTAGATGAGGCGCTGTATTATTATTATTAATAATAATTTAGGCTCAGTTTTCTATTGCCTGACGTCGGGTTGAGGGTTGATATTTTTTACATTATTGGTTACATTATTATAAGCACACTTGCAAAGTTTCAAAATCAGAAAATGCGTAGTTTTTGAGAAAAAAAATATTGAAAATTAATTATTTTGCAATATTAATGCTAAATAATATAGAATTCTCGCCAATGAACGTTTCGTTTTATGAACGGTTAAAGGCGTATTCCACTTGACGCTAATTTCGATATTGTCGATAATTTTGCGTCTATGGTTCCACATTTAATATGAACCATAGATACAAAATGTGGTAAAAATAATCGAAAATAACGGCGATAATAATTGGCGTCAAGTGGAATTCGTTTGGTAACGTTTTGTATTAAAAAAACAGGTTAGGTTAGGTTGAAACTGCGACAACACAACGCGCGAGCCGAGCGAGCGTAGCGAGCGTGCCGCGGCAGCGGCCGGCGAAGCGCTAAAAAATCTGTTACACATCCAACAAAACAATAAATTTGATCAGTGAAGTGTTACAAAAAGTGAGGTGATGATTTTACAAATATATGCATAACTCGAAAACTATGCATAACCTTGTAATAAAAGTGGTGGGAAAGGGAAGAGATGACCCTCCCCTTCCACTGCCCTCCTTAATGGCAATCGATTTTAAAATTATTATTTTAATTTTAATCCAGAAAATGAGGAAAATTTGAAATAAGTAAAAAAGGGGGGGGATGCGGGACTTTTCCTTTGAAGAGGGGGGAGTGGTACCCCTCCCCCCCTCTCCCCACCCCCTCTACCCCCTGGATTCGACGGCCGTCAATGGAAAGTCGTACCATAATTTATTTGGCATAAAAATATAACTGGTATCACTTGTTGAATCCATTGACTCCCGAACTATTCAATAAAAACTGTGTTTCGAGTGCCAGTGCCTTCTTCTATCTAGATTTACTTATTTAATAATTATGCATATCTTACAAGAACTGAAAATAAGGTAAGTTTATACAACAAATTATAAAAAAGTACAATACATCGGTTTTGTGTATGTGTGTCTGAGTGTGTGAGAATGTGACTGAGGGTGTGTGCGAGTGTGTGTAGTAGTGTGATAATTTACAATAATACATAATATCATACGTGAAAACTATTCAGCATCTCTTCTATGCCTTCATAATCAAATTGGATACATATATGGTATTAACACATATGACCATCACCACGCCGGTGTAACTGCGAGGCGCAGCTAGTCTACTTATATTTCGGAACTTATTGCTAGCGTGTAGATAAGAGAATTGTAAACTTGCATTTTTTGAGCCAATCCAAGTGAAAAATTGTTTTAATTAGGAGTGCATGATATCACCTTCTAGATATGCTAAAAAAAGTTATTTTAAACTCATCCATCTCATAAAGCCAACCAAAAATGACACTGAAGTCATTTTAAACTCGAAAACCTTGACCTTGTCAGAAGTTTCATTATATATTTATTTATTTATTATTTAAAAATGCAAACTGAAGCAAGACTATAATGTATGTAGCGACCAAGCTTATTAACTTTAGTGGTAACGTGGCATCCAAGGTGAAAAAGCCACACAAATTCATCTCGTTAAATTCGACTCGTATCAATCTGAGGATGTTTTTGTATGTGGATTTATCTTCTGAAATATATAAAACAAAGAGATTTTTAATGATTCAAATGTCACTTTTTTGTATAATAAGAAACATATTTCATAACGATGACGATGAGTAAGTTCGGTTATCATTATAATTAAGAGACTTTTCGAGCGATGTAAGCAATTACGCAAGTGAGGAGAGTGATTCATAACTTACTACTGAAAAACCTCTACTTCCATTAAAGCGAGAATATAATTTAAACCACTACCGAAACTTGCAACAATGTTTTCAAGATAGATTTACAAGTTTATACAAATTTTGTTTTTATTCATTATCATATAGGTACTTAAAGTGTGACAAATTAACAACGTTATTTTTACATGGACGAACAACTTAGTCAATTATTTTAACACGTTTTACGAATACATGACATTTAATTATCCGCCATAAAATTACTCATAATAGAGATTTAGAAGCGCTCTAAGCGAAGTTTGCTTAGCTGTTCATAACCGATCAGCAAAGTTAAGCAACGTCCGCCGCGGTCATGGGTTGGATGGGTGACCGCTAGTGACATTACTATTGAGCGCTTCCGTGCTTTGGAGGGCACGTGTAGCCGTCGGTCCCAGTTGTCGTCTTAGGATGGCAGTCATTATAGCATGGTGGTAAGGCATTTTGCTAATTCCCGCCTGGCTAGCTACCACCCTCAAGTAGAAAATATGTGAGCAAGCACCTAACGGTGTGTTCCGTCAGCTGCCTTTGAGAGCCAGTAATTCTAGGTGAGTCTGGACAACATCTTCGACCATATCATCGCTTACCAGCAAGTGAGATAGTGGTAAAGGCTAACCTATCAGGCATAACAAAAACTTTAAAAGTTTTTGGAAAATTTATTGCAAATTCAATGCAAATTCGTCAACAATAAGAAGTGTTGTAATTTTCTTTCCTAAACTACGTTCTTGATTTTTGCAAAGAGTATTTGCCAAAGACGTAATCAAAAGTAGGTTGTATTAGTCTTACTGGTCTTTGTTATCAAAGTCAGGCTAATCTCAAGACCAGCGTCTCAAGATTAAAACGCTCTCAAGAGAGCGCAGCGTCTCAATATTGAGATTTATTTTACTATTTAGAATGGACTTGGATGTTATCGATTGTCTAATCTCTGATTATCGCACGACTTGATACCTTACCTCCTTGAGCCTTGACTAGGACGAGCTGCAGATGACGGTAAGATGGGGTCAACTGGGTCGTTCGATAAATGATTTGGACGGGTACGGGATGTTCAAAGTAGGGATTGGGAGAGGCAGTCGAGTAGTTTGCTGCTTGGACAACCAGTATTCGGGTGGTGGTCTTTTGATATGTCAAAATATCAAAGGGTGCAACTCTAGTGAGGAGATTGCTGTCGCAATACATTTCGCAGTTTCATAGGCACTGAGGTTCCGTAGGTAACACTCAATCTCATGAATGGCTTAATAATAATAGGCAATTATTGAATTTATTAACTACAGCGTCAGTATTTCGATGCTGACCAGGTCTCGAAGGCTTACCAGGTGAGATCGGTCTGAAGGCCGCAAATAATATTTGATTATTACAAAATTTGGCTTCGACAGTGAAAGAGCGGTCATGAAACGAGCTGCTTTGTGAGGGCATATTAAGCTTAAGATTCATCGATGACCTTATATTATAAATATAAGAGGCGAGGCGAAACGCTCTGGTAGATAATGGGGTGATGTGTGATTTAATAAAGCTTTATACAGAAGAGAGAGGATATGAGTTTTCTGGCGATAACATACGGACATTTATAGTTATATTTTACGCACCTGACGTTGACATGGCCATGGTTACTGCACAAGTGCTCTGAGCATTCTGGTTAGCAATATACACCTGCTCGCACTGTATCCCAAGCGCAGTTTGGAAGCCAATATGCCTTAAAATTCTCAAAATAATAATGGGATACACAAAACTTGGAACTGAATTCTGTAAAAAATATTAAAACAATATTAAATAACACAACTATAACCAGCTGAAAAATAATATAGCCAGTTTCATTTGGAATGATTCTCACGATACTCTTTTAATTTATCCAAATGTGATGTTTCTTTACTATCATAGAACATCAAATCGAGCAGGAGGTTTTAAATTTCTTGCATATCTGTCGTAGAAAAAATAAATCTCCATGGTTTGACTTTTATGACTTGTGACAGCAGCGTGGACATAGATGTAATTATAAGTGGCCTTAATTTTTAAGTTTATGGAGCTATACCGCTGAATTGAACGGTATAATTTTTTATACTTGGATCACATTTTTTCTTTGCTAAAGCCGTCTGTCTGATGTCAAATAGCACAAAAGTCAGTACGATAGAAAATTTAAAATATTGCAACATCTTTTTACGTCTATAGTGAAAATGGTCTAATATGTTTTGTTGGTTAGATATATTTATGTAATTCTCGTATTAGTTATTTCTAAGTTTGGTGAAATTGGCCGTAAGCTACCTAACTAATCAGGCAACTGTCCTTGATGCTATCTTAATCGTTCTGGTCCTTGAGAATCAGTTCTCATTTCAGGTTATTTCTGTTTACCATCCTCGACCGCATCATTACTCACCAACGTATAAAATTGTGGTAAAAAAACTAGGTTATAAGCAGTAAAATTACTATGTCGTTAAATAATCACGACTTAAAAGCTTCTATAACACATTTTATATGCAACTTGAACTTTCCTTCTGTGAAATATCTTCAGGAACGTTCTTATGAAATCTATGGTGTAGTTTTGATCCTGTTAACGTTGGAATTAACTTACATTTATCTGTTGTTCCGTTTGTAATTTACCCATTTCTATTATTACTTCAGCATTTTTTAAAGCCAAAAAAAATGTCATCATTGTATGAGCCAGAATCTTCAACAAGAAACACAGATGATTTTAAATTCATATTATTTTTTGACAGAATAATCATATATTGCCTATTATTAATAATAGTTAATTAAAAAATAGATCGCACCATTTCTTGAAAATTATGTTTAAAGAGTTTATACGTTTGAAGTATATCGATATACGATTCGTACAATTCTTTTATTTCCATTTTGTTGGTCTCTATAGTATTTTCTACGACATTTGAACAATGTGCTTTAAATTTTTTTGTCCAGTTTTGCATCCCGGTTTTGATTAAACTGAATATACATAGATCATATGCTATTTCCATATCCAATTTTATAACCAGCATATAGAACACAAAATAGATTACATTAAACTCTCCGATATGGTAATGCCAAGACACAAATTCTAAGGTAAACCAAGTCATCAGCGTGACACACATTAATTTGTTTATAACTGCATTGTTTTTAAAAGCTTCAAATGTAAATTTATTAAACAATTTGTGTATCTTGATGATCAGGGTAACATTTTTCTGGCTTCTGCAGATTATGAATGCGGAGTGTAATACGAAGTATATATTAAGCATTACAAAATCAAACAATTTGCTAAAGGTGATGATTGAATCATACCAATGGAATGATGAACTCATGAAGTATTCTGTCAAAGTTATATACAAATAAGAAATAACAAAAGTAATAGAAGCAAATATTGTTACACAATTCGTAAATATGGTATTAGAAGTAATAAAGTTA
The DNA here is from genome assembly GCA_963890685.1 of Plagodis pulveraria. Lineage (NCBI taxonomy): Eukaryota > Metazoa > Arthropoda > Insecta > Lepidoptera > Geometridae > Plagodis > Plagodis pulveraria. The sequence goes on along the minus strand of OY982963.1, from coordinate 17,670,694 downwards.
TCAAGAATAATATATTTCCAACTGAAAGTAATATATTGCGCACAAACAAAATATGGTCGAATAATCTTTTGAAAATCCTCTCCCAATCTATTATTTAGTAAAACTTCACTGTGCATATTCCTAACGCGCCTTATTTCTTGAATATAAAATTTTATATTTTGAAAGTAGCCTGTGCGTTTGGGCTTACGACTTTCTATTAAATGAAATCGAAACAAGCTCAATTCTGAACAATATTATAAGTGATATTGTTCAGAATTGATCAAGATAATTGTATATTGATTTTTATTTCATTATAATTTTCATAGGGTCTAAGTAATAAACCTAATCAATATTGTAATGTCATTATTTTAATAGCTTTACCACAAAGTAGAACTACTTAGCTATTCCAGTATCTATTAGTCATCATGTAAGGTCACAAAAAATATTATTTTTATGTTATCGTGATGGAACAAGCACGAGGCCAACATGGTGTTAGGTATGCCTATAACAGTTGTAGTTTGTCACAAGTGGCCACAGTAATTAAACTACCTCAAACAGTTTTAATAAGTAACAATATTTAAATACGATTAAAAATTTTGCAGTGATCGAGGCTAAGGGAGAATTGCTCGCACAGATAAAGTTGTCATCGCCTTGAACATAAATCCCTAAGCTCACTCAGGGTGCTATTGTTTTTTTATTTATAGCTAGTATGTTAGTTTTTGACTATTATCTCACCTGACAGTAAGTGTGATGATGTGGTCGAAGATGTTGTTCAGGCTAATCAAGAATTACTGGCTCTCAAGGACAGCTGCCGTAACGCATCGTTAGGTGCTTGGTCTAATTTCTTCCGCAGCAATGTGTACTATTTTAATATTGTTATGTTTGCAATAACGCCTGTTATGCGGATTTCATATCAAAATTACAGTCGCGACTTAATTTTTTCCTATCGTATATAATTTTGTAATGTAATCCGCATAGCAGGCGTTATTGCAAACATAACAATATTAAAATAGTACTGTCAGGTGAGATAATAGTCAAAAACTAACATACTAACTATAAATAAAAAACAATAGCACCCTGAGTGAGCTCAGGGATTTAAGTTCAACCAAGGCGATGACAACTTTATCTGTGCGAGCAATTCTCCCTTAGCCTCCAAAATTTTGAATCGTATTTAAGTATTGTTACTTATTAAAACTGTTTGAGGTAGTTTAATTACTGTGGTAATAATCGCGAAAATTGGATTGACATATAAGATATTTCCATCGATGAGTCAAAATTCCACTCAGGGTAAGGAGCGGGCGGAAGCTAGTAAATAATACATAATAAATAAAAGAATAGGCATTTGTTTACTTCGGGCTTTAACTTTACCCTACTTTTGAACTTTATGACTCCTAAAAGATTAAATAAAATTCGCAAACTCGTTCGCAGATATACAGACGGGTCTTCCTCTTATCTTCCGCCCACTCTGTTAGTCTTCAAATCCACAAATCATGGTCCTCATAACAATTACACCTACGCGGTTTTTTCTTAATACAAATAGATATTACGTTCATCCTCATTATAATACTGCAGTATCATATTTCACGGGTACGGGACCGAAAATAAATTCATAAACGTACATTTCTTATGTCTTCTTTAACAACGTGATAATATTTCCTGAAATAAAAAGGAAAAATATCAAATATCGCGATCTTTAAGTTGGAGATAAGGTAAAATAAATATGTGAGTCTGTTTACAAATACGCATTCAATTTGTGGTGAAAAGTTTTTGATGGTAAAGGCAATACGAAATATGCAAAAGATACAGGAAATTTAATTACAAAAAACATGATGAAAAAAAAAGGATTCTTTGTTTGTGTTCTATATACGTTTGTACAGTTACTAAGTTTCGATGTCGAAAGTATTATTACAAAAAAAAAAATTGTAGATTGTTATACAAGAGTCGAAAGGAATCTATTCCCATGCGAGGTATTTACATGGCTATAATCCGAGTAGGTATTGATGACTTTCACCCGTGTTAATACTCTACTTTTTATTTCAAATATAATTAAAATAAAATGCTATTCTAATCTTAATAATAATAAAATTTCTATTTAAAAGTAGTAAAAAAGTTAGAACCATTTGTAAAATTTAGGTGAAGTTATTGCTAGTTATATTTATTATGTGAAGTTATTGTTAGTTATATTATATATATTTACTATACAGGGTTATTGGAAAAATGCTAACAACCCTTAGAGTTGACTTCTGTTAGTCCTAAGAAACATTTTTAGATGACGTTTTTTATGTGTAAAATTAAATGTTTAAGGTTTTGAGTCTTGTAATAAAATACAATGGATGAATTCGAGCTAAGAGCGCCCGCTGCGGCAACACTGGACCGCGCCGCGCTCCTTTTGAATAGAGTTTTGAATATTTACTATGAGCAAATTAATAAAAAATATTATTAAATTATAGGCACAAGAGACTAAACATCACGTGGTCTTCGTATTTATTATGTCACAAACACATAAAAAATAACAAAAGCAAATAAAAAAAAAAATCTACTTAAATGTTTGTTCAGTCTAACAGAAATCAACTCTAAGAGGTTGCTAGCATTTTTCTAATAACCCTGTATGATTACAAAATAGTATAGCAGTATAGTTATTCGATACCCTAAGACAAGACAACAAGACTTAACTTAACTAAGACTAAACAAACTTTTTCTACACTTTCATTAGTATTTTTTTTATGTTATTGTGACGGATCAAGCACGAGGCCCACCTGATGTTAAGCGGACCTTCCTTCCTACCTTCTGCCTATAACAGATGCATTTCGTCACAAGTCACGAATTGCACTGCGCTCGTCACCTTGAGACATAGTTTGTTAAGTCTCATGTGCCTGTAATTTCACTGGCTCGCAACGACTGCTGCCGGAACACACCGTTCGGTGCTTGGCGACAGATTTTCTACTTGAGGGTGGTCACTAGCCAGGCGGGCATTCGCAAAATGCCCTTCCACCATGCGGTGAAGCTCAAGCCCGCGCGGGATTCGAACCATGGACCTGCGCCACGGCAGTGCATAGCCAATGCTTAATTAACCGTAAATCTTTAATTTGGCTGGTCTTTTATAAAAATTAAATAGTTACTACCCATCCATGCGTTAATTAACTTTAAGGATCTACCTAGTTGTCTTTAACTGTAGGTTAAAGGGGGAGAATAGTATGTTGCTCCATTCAAAGATAGACCAGAAAAGATCGCTTTCAGCCATTAGTCTGCCCGTTGTATGTACTTTTAGTATTATTTTTGTGTTTTCTATGCGTTTTGTTTTCTTTTGGTTGCGTGTACAATAAAGTACTTTGTATTTTTTTAAGGCTGATAGATTCACTTGATAGTAAGTGATGATGTGGATACAGTTATTATTCTGGCTAACCTAGAATTGCTGGTTCTTAAAGCTGCCTGAACCCATTTTTCGGTGCTTTGTGGCAGATTTTTAACTTGAGGGTGATAGCTAGCCTGGCAGGCTTTCGTAAAAAGATTCATTGTTACGACGGCCATCTTAAGACAAGAAATGGGACTGATGATACGGCTAAACGTGCCCTCTGAAAAATTGAAGCACTCGGTAGTGACTGCCACTAGCTGCCCATGAATGCAGCGAACTTTCCTTTTCATCGGTAACGAACGATTAAGCCGATTCCGAAACGAACGCTTGAAAAAATTTGTAATGTTATTCAAATTCATTTGTTGCATATGATTGTAGAAGTGCAAAGTTCTTAAATTTAAAATTTACAATATACAATATACCTCATAAAGACGTGTGCAACATGTTAAAAAAAATATCTATGTGTTTTCTTAATGCTTCTGTATTACATATACAATTCAATTTATTAATTAAAATTTATACGTTACATTATTTAATTATTATCATTACATTAATTAACTAAACGAAATTAAGTTTATATAATAAGAAAAATCAGAAACAAGGTCAAATTTATGCGATTAATTTGATAAATCTAACTAGATGTCCTAAGTTATAAATAAACACAATTCAAATGATACAATGTCAATAATTACATACAACGATCATTTTTACACCTATTCACAATGTACATTTTTTGTACTAAGTATATCTTAATGTTTATTTAAAATATTCCTCAACGGTGTGGAAACAATTGCTTGGCAACCAGGATTTCAATGTTTGCTTAAATTTGGTCTTATTTAATTTTTCTATGTCCTAAGGTAATTTATTATAAATATTTATTGCCATAATACAAGCGTTATTTTTAGACAATTGTAATCGACACGATGGAGGATAAATTCTATTTCGATGCCTGGTTTGTTTTTGCAACATGTCAGAATGCTTGTCAAAAAGATCTGAGTGATCACAAACAGTATTGTCTAGTAATCAGATAACATAATATGTGTTTTCAACATTCTTGTTAACGAAGACCACTGTCCTTATAATAAACACACTACATATACAAGCAAGTAATTACGATGGCTAATCAGGCAAACGGCACACACGTTATTGTAGTCAGGTGGTTATGACAACAAAGGAACTTAATCATGCCACGTCCTCTCTAGCAGTGTCCTTTTGCACCTCGCTCCCCTGGGACTTATCTATAGTTGTCTGCGGCTTTCATTTCCTACAGCTACGAATAACGGATGTTATCAAATGATTCTGTTTTTCTAAACAGAAAAATGGCTTTGTGTTAATATTGGCTTGGAAAGAATTATGTTGGAGATTTCAATGAAAGTATACCAAGAGGCACAGTAGCTAACCACGAATCTTTACACACGCAATCATCAGCTAAAAACAACCACCAGCTCTAGCAAAAGCTCTTTCGCACAACAATACCCACCAATCTAAGGCAAGGAAGAGACGCACTGCTATCATATATAATTAAGTTAAGCTAATTAGATGACTAAATTTTTCTCAGTAACACAATCTCTGGTCAAATCTTTTGTAAAGTTAAATAATTCGTTGAAGTTAGAATGTTTTAATAGATTTAACGACATGCTAATTTGAAGCAATTCAAGCTTAGATGGGTAATCATTGTTTTTTTTATATATTTTAAATTAAGTAATAGAACTTGCTTTAACTGAAATATAAACTATCGATAGTGAAACTAATTTAATGATCTACAAAATAAAAATAATATCTAAGCTCTGATTCTAAAAACTTGAAATCCGAAAACTATAAGACTACAAAAAAAATATTGACTTAGACATTCATAGATTGATTGAAGCAGTGATGGCTCAGTGGCTTTGGCTATGGACTGCCGCGCAGCAGGTCCATGGTTCGAATCCCGCCGCGGGCTTGAGCTTCACTGCATGGTGGAAAGGCATTTTGCGAATACCCGCCTGGCTAGCGACCACCCTCAAGTAGAAAATCTGTTGCCAAGCACCTAACGGTGTGTTCCGGCAGCAGTCCTTGAGAGCCAGTGAAATTACAGGTACATGAGACTTAAGAACTATGTCTCAAGGTGACGGGCGCAGTGCAATTCGTGACTCATGCGACGAAGTGCACCTGTTATAAGCAGAGGTTAGTCCGCTTAACATCAGGTGGGCTTCGAGCTTGTTCCGTCACAATAACATAAAAAAAAAACAACTCAGCCTCAAGAACATCCATCTTTTATCATTGAATAATGGTAATACAGAAACAGGTTGGTACCTATATAAAATAGTCATACAGTGTTTAAATAAATATTCAACCTGTAAATCTCAAAAGAACGTGATAAAAATATATATTGGTTTTATAACTGTCCAAACAGTAAATCAATCTGAATAATTTTTGCTATAATTTTAAATTTTATTTTTAAATACCTATGTTTAAACCTAAAACTTTAAATTGATCAAGTCTGGAAAATGGCTTAATTACTGATGAACCTTTAATTTTTCAACGATTCCAAGGCACTCTTTACCTCTCCAGCGTGAAAAGGAAGTTTATGTTATTCAACTTGCAGTAAAATCATTTTTTTCTGCGTGAAGAAAATTCTAAACTAATCTGGTTACCTTTAACCTGCAGATCTGCAGAGACTTTGATTTAAATTTTATTTAGTGAGTTTTTTTTTTTTTTTTAAATATGTAGGTAACCAATTATCTCGTAACATTTTCTGATAAGCTGGTACTTAACTGCAGTTTCAGTTGGCCACTGCAGTCAATCAAGCGCGTAAGTGCGCGTCATTTGATTCCGTCGGAAAACAACCCCTACCCTCTCTTGGACCCTCGTCAAACAAAAACAGAGTGTTTCTACACAAGTGATACTAGTTATTTCTTACCAAAGTTTTTTTTAAAGAGAATAAACATCTGGATGACAGCAGAATAATAGGCATACATATGATCCACAATGTATCATTAATTTGTGTATGAAAAAATACAGATACAATTATTATTATCTGACATGTCATCACAAAATTTCAACAAGCATCTACTTTTAGGTTTTTAATTGACAAGTTCTTCATTAACATGTATAGGTCCTTATTATAATATAAAAATACACAATTAAGTACTTATTAAGACATATTGGTTATAAACTAAGTCACTCACAAACAGCGTCTGTTTTAAGTATTTAAAATACGTATTTATAACTATATACTTATTTAAACTTATATTATATGTGGTTATTTGGAGTAGAACCCAACTTATATTTAAAACACAGAAGACTACTATGTTTGTTAATTTATATTTAAAGAAACTATGTGTATAGAATATTATTTTCAATTTCAGCAAAAACCATATAGTCACATCTTGCGACTTTATCATCTGACCCTGATCTTTTTACCCGGTTTGATAAACAAGAATGCTTGTTAAATAAGCAGCTCATTTTGAATGTGTACGTAAAACAAAACAAACGAAGGTTTGGAAATATTAGGTCCTTACGTATGAAATTGGCGTTTTTCGTACTGGCCACTTTAATCACGAATTTCTCCTCTTTGGTAAGGAATTCCAAATTCAAATTTGTACAGCTATAGACTCATGTATTTGTGCTTCGATGATCGGCATTCATTTGTTTTTTTTCTTCTGTTTTTTTCTGTTTGCGTCACTCATTTTACAAAATGGAAAACCTTAAATATCGCATTATTTACGAGTACGAGTTCCGCCGTGGCACTAGTGCTGCGGAAACAACTCGAAGGGTGAATGATGTGTATGGCGGTCGTGTTGCAAAAGAAAACACAGTTCGTTTTTGGTTCCAACGTTTTCGTTCTGGAAATTTCGACCTGCAGAACAAGCCCCGTGGACGGCCTGAGACTCAAGTTGATAATGAAGAGTTGAAGGCTATTGTGGAAGCGGATCCATCGCAAACCACGTCCGAGTTAGCTGCAGGCTGCGATGTTAGTGATAAAACTGTTTTAATTCACTTGAAGCAAATTGGGAAGATTAAAAAGCTTGAAAGGTGGGTACCTCACGAATTGACTGAAACAAACCGGCAAACGCGCGTCGACTGCTGCGTTACATTACTAAACCGGCACAATAATGAAGGTATTTTAAACCGAATCATTACCTGTGATGAAAAATGGGTTCTTTACGATAATCGGAAGCGCTCAGCGCAATGGTTAGATCCTGGCCAGCCAGCCAAATCCTGCCCCAAGCGAAAATTAACCCCAAAAAAGTTACTTGTAAGCGTTTGGTGGACTAGTGCCGGTATTGTTCATTACAGTTTTTTCAAATCTGGCCAGACTATTACGGCTGATGTCTATTGTCAGGAATTGCAAACCATGATGGAAAAGCTAGCGGCTAAACAACCTAGGCTGGTCAATCGCTCCACGCCACTGCTGCTTCACGACAACGCTAGACCACACACTGCGCTACAGACGGCTACTAAATTAGAAGAGCTTCAATTGGAAAGTCTAAGACATCCTCCGTACTCCCCGGACCTTGCTCCAACAGATTACCATTTTTTTCGAAATTTGGATAACTTCTTGCAAGGGAAAAAATTCAACTCCGATGGGGCAGTCCAAATCGCCTTCAAAGATTTTATTGATTCCCGTCCGACTGGTTTTTTTTAGTAAAGGGATCAATGAACTACCTATAAGATGGCAAAAGTGCATAAAAAATAATGGTTCATACTTTGATTAATTAAATATATTATATTAAAAAATATTCGACTTTTTGTTCCTCCCATACAAAACGCCAATTTCATATGTAAGGACCTAATAATATTCATATCAGCGTGTGCTATAACTGGACTACTTATCGTATTTTTTATCAAATAGACGACAAATATTAATAAAAGGCTAAGTTTCTATTCAATACGTTAATGAATCCGCCTAAAATTATAATAAAATGCGGCTGAAAAAATTATCATGTCAGTTTTTATTTCTTTACACTCGTAGTTAACATGTTCGGGTGTAAGAATCAGAAAGCATTTTGTTATAGTCGCAATTAATTAATTTTATTTTTTGTTCTTAGACTAGATTTTTCAGGGTGTTTGGTAACATCGGCACTTGACACGTACATGTAACCTGTCTATTCAACAGTTTTGTTTTATAGCTGCTAGGCTAGTCTTTGATCACTATCTCACCTGATGGTAAGGGATGATGTGGTTGGAGATTTTGTTCAGACTAACCTAGAATACGTGTACTCTTTGTTTTTTATATACAATATACCTCATGTCACTAAAAATGCTGTAGGTATTTTCATCTATGGCTATTAATATTGAAATAAATATATATTGTGCCTCGAATCAGAGGTCAATGCCTTTTACAATTAAATATAAAGAAATTGTTAAATTTATTATTAACATTGTAAAATAGAGTAGTACTTTAAGCATTGTCGTGCAATTAAGGAGTCATTCGAAAACGGCAACTTTGTAATTTTCATGGGCGTGAGCTCCCGCCCAAATTAGTTTTCGGAGGCAAGCAGAAGTAAAGTGGCCATATCTTTTACGCGAACACTCGATATCAACTTAAAACAATGTAACCAAAATGTGAAAGCGAAGCATAAAATTACCCCGAAACAGTACAAATGTAATTAAATGTAACCGTTAAACTCAGGCATTGTCGTAAAAGTTAAGTAAAAGCTCCACAGAATCTTTGTTAGATTTACGTTTTATGTTCACAGAAAGAAACCGAGAATAATTTAATAACTTTATATAATGATAAACGTATTTTCTGAGGTTTTCTTTGCTATTAAAGGCGCACAATGAGGCTGGTCTCAAATTTCTTTGCAAAGTAATAGCTTTACGAAGCCACTACTTTGATAAAGTTTTTGAATGGATAGATATTTGTTGAATAAAAAATGTTGAAGCGAACTAATTATCTGATGGCACACTCGATTTAACAGTTATTTGTGTGAAGATTTCAAGATTTTTTAAAATATTAAAAACTAAAAATATTTTTATCATATAAAACTTTAAAAATATTTTTATCATATTTTTTAAGCTGGCTTTATTTTTTCATGTTATCATGATGCAACTCAATGTTTTTCTAAATCTCTATTATAACTTTTCATATTAATAAATCAAGATCTTTTTACAAATGTGAACAAAAAGGAGTCAATTGTTTTATAATACAAATATACCATTATATTTTGGAGTTTTCATTATTTACCTTAGCTTTAGAATTCGTTTCATATGCCACCGGCTGGCAAGCAACTCTGTGAAATGTTTTTTGATTTACTATCTTCCATCACTCGCGTGGAAATCAGACACATACTTACGAGTTTATGTAAATACAAAAGTTTGTAAGTATACAGTCCTGAGCAAGAGGTGGGAGGGAGAATACCACAAACCTCCTAATCGGCAAACGAATTCCATAAAATTTATTGTAAATAGATTCCTAACGTTTCTGATGGAACTTAAAACATATATTTATATTTAATGTATGTTCTTCTTATATTACAGTTTTCTGAATATTTCCGGAGCAAGTATCTACTCAATAGATCAGGGTAAATATATAAGATAAATTACTTAAGCTTCTTCTTCTACTCTGAATAATTTACTGGTAGAAAACAGAGTTCAACATATCATTATAATAAAAATTTAAGTAACAAGATATATTTAGCTTTTACATGTAACTCATTCTGTGTTGTTGTTATTCTTATGAATGTTTTGTAATATATTTTTTTGTAGAAAGAAGCGACCTAGGTTTTAGTATTGTCCTAAAAGAATACTCGAAATAACATCAAAAAAGATTTTTAAGGGATATGCTAGATAGAGAGGCTATATAGTGCGGCTCCCATACTGGTAAGTGATCACCGTCATCCACGAATATCCGCAACACCAGCGGTCTCGAAGATATGTTGTCGGCCATTGAGGATGGAATATGCACTCTTCTTGAAGGCTCCTAAGTCATTCGGTGTGTTTACCCGTTATAAGAGTAAATGGATAGTAACTTTAACACGCATACTCGTATAATTTTCTTTTTTAAATAAGTGTGATAGTGCACTGGTATTTTTTACTCGTATGATTTTTTTTGTGTGAATTAATTTATATTAGGTACATATTTATTACTTTCCATGGTGTTGAGGTATTATTTTTTCAGTGACATAAATACGTGAAAATGAGTATGTGTATCAAATCTAATATAGTAGGGCCATTCTTTAAATACCACGTGTTTATTTTGTGAAATGTTTCGGTAATTCTTTTTCAAAGGATATTTTATTTGTATTAACCAAATCATAACACATTTAAACTTGTTATATCTGGCTCAAATGTCAGTTATATTTTACTTGTTTTAAGAAAATGCTGATGAAGCTGTGAACATTTTTGATAAAATTTGTAAAGTAAGTAATAAAGCCTACGCAATAAAACTGCGTCCATACTCATTTTTAATACAACTATCTTACAAAATACATATCATTGTAGACTCTTGTATCGCAAAAAAATACGTACAACGTATTATTACAATTTGGTTTTTAAATAAATATTCGAAATCATCCTGTACCTACATCCTGTGCAGAGTGCATAAACCGTCCTGCACGCCGGACGTATTCGCCAACCATCCGTCGTGAACATGTTACCATCTATACTTTTAATTGGCAGTAGATTCGCCCTGCAGGCACCAGACATGTTGATGTGTGGGACAGGGTCGTGTATGGATGGGTGATGCATCCTGCATGCTTGTACATGTAGCGTATTTCAATTTTATATAGGTATGTGAATCGTGGCTTTGTTTACTTGACCTATCTAACAGACGCAGATATGTGTATTGCCGTAGGATATGTGTTAGGATTCTGTGTGGATTTGAAGTTTTGAAGTTAATATCGAATACGTTTATATTCCAATTTATGGATAATTTAGTCGCAAATTTTATTTTATTGTGTAGCTTTGTTACTTGCACTTTATATTCAAATTCACGTGTTAATTTGCCAGAATACAGCACCAAATTATATTTCAATAAAAAACATCATTTGTTTTTGTCGGTCATAGCAATCGTTCAGCAATACAGCAATACGGTCATGGCAATTGGTCAATGGGCAAGGCAAAAAGCTGCCATTTTCCATTTGATTGGGTGTATAGTAGTGTTTAGTCCGCATGCCCGCCGTCTGATTCGATTCCCAGGTTGGACTAATTGAGTTTTTCTCACAAAGATTTTTCATAGAGTTCTGCAACGAATGTGGAACTGTTCCCGGAAGTTGTAGTTGCCATGCCTACGTTGTATAGACACTCAATATTATATGAGAACAACACGCAGTTGGTGAAACATAAGTGACACTTACCTTCTAGCTAGCTACAACCCTCAACTAAAAATCTGTCGCCAAGCACCTAGCGTTGTCTTCCAACTGCTAATCTTGAGAAACAGAAATTTTAGGCTAGCGTCAACTAAATATTTGACGTTTCGACGCATCCTCACTTACCATCAGGAGAGATAGTATCTAGTAAAAAATTACTAATTTTATACAATTAGACGCAGGTAGTCCTTTATTTTTTGTGTTATTGTAACGGAACTAGCTCGAGGCTCACTTGATGTTAAGCGGACTAACCTCTGCCTATAACAGATGCATTTCGTCACAAGTCAAGAATTGCACTGCGCCCGTCATCGTGAGAGATAATTGTTGAGTCTCGTGTGCCTTTAATTTTACTGGCTCTCAAGGACTGCTGCCGGAACACACCGTTAGGTCCTTGGCGACAGATTTTCTAATTGGTTGACAGCCGAATGAGTAAAAGATTAATGAGAGTTCAAATCTCATGCATCGGCTTATCGGCCTCTCGCGAAAGCGAAAATGCATTTGGCGGTTATAACTGGAAGAGGCGAGTTCAATGCCAGAAAAGAAAATGACGTAATAAGGAAAAAAAAATATGTGGAATTATCACTTCTTTTACGATATCGTACTATAAAAGTAATTAAAGCGTTACGAACTAATTCACTCCCACTAGCCTCTCAGACATAATTTATGTTTGTTAATTACAGCAATCAATAAAGAATTTTATGTGCAAACGCTTTTTGCTGTAATTTCAACTGAAACTATTCAGAAAGGAATGCCTCTTCGTGCTTTATATGCCGTCGTCGAGCTCTTAATTGTTGTTTCAGTTCGTGACGTGCATCGCAACTTGTTTATAGGTTAGTACTGTTTTATTTGATTAATTCTTAACCTTTATGGAAACCATGAATAAAGTTAGTTAAGAACTAAACGTAGTTTTAAGAACTAAACATACATAGGTACATGCAGCGGGAAGCGACTTCGTGTTATACTTTGTAGTGATGGATTAACTTAACCTAAATAAATGTTAGACGCGGCTCATCTTTAAACTTAAAATAAATGTATGATTTTTATTTTTTTTTAAACAGAAATAGTCGTTTCACTATAGATATATTATTTTAAAAGAGTCTTCCCTCGCCTATAACAACGCTCTGTGCCGATTTAGGCCTTGCAAATGTTTTTTAATGCGAAATCTGTCACTTACAAACACTGAATAATGAACTCAAGTTTTAATTATTACTGTGATTCGCCGTCAGTGGCTCCCAACAAACGGGGACAATTCCAAATCCATTCAATTATTCAAACTTTTAATTAATATTAATAGGAGGTCTCACTTTCAAAAGAAAGAATACCGGAGACAAAAAAAAAACTCTTTAGAAATCCAAGTTATGTCCCAGCAGCTGTGGACTGTAAATTAATGCGAAGACAATAAAGAGTCGAAACCAAAATAAAGCAGGAGATACGAATAAAAATAATTTGAAATGGTTATTAGTGGTTGTGGAAAAATGGATGAAAATAGGTTTTGCACAATGTTGAAAAAACGATGGAGCAGATACAGATTTAATCCTAGCATCAACGAAGTCAGGTTTAAAGTAAAGTCTGTAATAAACGTCATGGCAAGAGATAGGAAATTAAACGAAACTAAAGCGGAGTCGGTCGTGCCAACATCTAGGGGAGGAACTTTGGGGAGTTTCGAATCTTAAAAAGAAACTAAATGAAGTCCGGGCGCGGGATTCTATTTGCTTTGCTGTGAGTGACAGGGTGGGGTAAGGTTTCTTTTCGTTTTTTGTGTGGATTCTTTCATACACTGTTCTTATGAAATAGAAAATCTAGTCATTTCGTTCCACAATAACAGTGCACAAGGATTGTTGCTATATTGAAAATTAACAATTTTGAAATCCTAAAATGTATACCGTCGGCCTTGTTGATGTGTGTGTGTTGAAACACCAACTTTGAGTGACCGATATACAATGTTGAGGATATTGAGGGTTATATTGACAAATATATTTTCGGTAGCCGGCACGAGTCCAGAACTGTGCCCAGTAGATGACAATAGGCTCGTTCTTATTAAATAGACTTAAGTCATGTCTGGAGAATTATTAGTGTTAGACATTTAACTACCTTTGAGTGAATAGTGAAGGTATTTTTTAAATGGTCATTGTTTTACTGGACTTCTTAGTTCGGTTTCTTGATCCCTGTTTGTTGAGTACCCATATCTTGGGTTGTTTAATCGTCATATATTGTAAGAAGTTGGCATACAGTTGCGATAACATCCCATTGACCGCAAAAGGATTGTATTATTCCTAAATAGAAACAGTTAATGTTAATTCTGAATCTTCAACGTAGTGCTAGATTATCTACACCAGAGTCGACACGTAGATTTCAAATACATGTTTTTTTTTTAAAGTTATAACTTCAGGTCAACCGGTAAGTCACTGTTTGTTTTGGAGGCAGTATGGCTATTTATTTATTACATAGATAGATTACTCATTAGGTGGTGTTGGTGTCGCCTATGCACCCCTCCAGCTATTATTTGAAACCTAGTTATTCTCATCGCTTCACATTCTCGGTATGCCTGCTTTTCATGCTTGATTATTCGTGATTACTTCAGTGTAGTTCATTCTTTTATATTGTAGGAAAAATTGAAGACAATAAATTTGCTAATATAAATTACCTAACTACGTCGTCCAACTTACCTTTTGGCAATGGTTCTATAACAATTTTCACCGCTCCTACTGCTGCCAGTCCCGCAAGGACCCATAGAAAAGACATGGCGTTTTTCAAAGAACGCGTCATCACCTCCATCTTCAATCTACGGGTCCCATATCAGTTTCTGAAACAAGAAAATAAGTGGGTAAATATAAGATAACAAATAGGAAAGGAATAAAAGATTGTTATACAAGGGATGAAAGGGTACATCCAGGTACGAGATAATACGGCGGATAATGCCCTCATGAGGGTGCCATTAGTTCTAGTGCCTAGATAGGTCTTTCATCGGATTCTAAACACTGCGTTTGTCACCTACTTGATGGACTGATCTGATAAAGGAAATTGTTGGTAACCCCATAAATGAGTTCGCTAATGACCTCTTGCAGAGAAAAATGGTGGGGTATCGTGAGGCGTGTACTGTCTGCTACTATTACGAGTACATGATGACCGCTCTGCCAAGAGCGTAACGTCTTAAAAGAAGAAACACTACTTCAAATTTTCAATATGAGGAGAGTAAATGATGAACGTAATTAGTCACACATACAATATTTCATAAATTAAATAACGATTTGGAGTTAAATTTACTATCAGCATAAAGCCACTCTGGAAAATTGTTGATAATATTTTTATTTACAATTAAAGTGGCTGTATAAAAAGTTGGGACTTGGCTTGCATAGTTTTTAATTTTAAAACAGCTAGTAAAATAGTTTGCCAGGGGCGAACATTACTATTTTTATGTTCAGGTGATTTCAAGCGTACTTTACAAGATCGCATTGATCAAATTGCGTGAAACGTTTCATCGTTCTTTATAATGTCAAGGTTTTGCTTGTCGTCGGGTTGAAAAATTATTGGGGCTTTCTTAGATAGAATTTTCAGTAGAAGTCTGGTAGGGTAAGCAGAAATAGGCTCGCCTATAATTGCATGCAACATTCTATTTATTATGTTTAAAAATGTTATTTTGACATCTCCACTTATCCTTATACATCTGCTTATCATAAAATGTTCATGTTAAAATACTACTTTAAAGAAAGAATATATTTTTGTCGTTGAACATATATATATTGAACATATAAAGTTCCAAAAAGTACTTCTAGTAAATAAATTTCGAACCATATTCATATTTTAATTTCTTTGAAAGTGGACTTGCTTTGTTAAAAGTGGCATTGACTATTTTGCATTTTTCATCTTTGAATGGAAATCTTCGGTATGACTTAAATACATGTAACAATATTTTTTGTGTTTATTTCAATACCTTCCACAAAGTACTTGATGTTTTGTTAATACGCCTACAAAGAGTACTAACTTTATTTTAAACTTGTACTTATCATACATACTTAAATACGATTGGTATTGGATTATTTATCCTCAGTCAGTTAAAACTTTTGAATTTAAGCTTTATTAAAAATTGTTATTGTGAATCTAGATATTAAGTTTTTTTTACTGTATTGCCCATAGGTTAACTTTTGACCACAATTTCACCAAAATAATAATAAATATAAAGGGTAAATAATGATGCCGTCAAACGTAATAAACTAGCTTAACCTTATTGAGAGCTGACTCTTTCGTATTTAGCGACAGATTTTTTATTACGAGGTGGGAGCTGGTAAGATGGACATTCGTAAAATACCACAGTACCCCATAATAAAATAATTCAATAACAAGATCATCTTAAGAAAATGCCGGGACTGAATGTGCCTCACGTGCCCTCCGAAACACGAAAATGCTTCGTAGTAAATCCACTAGTGGTCACACATTCAAACAATGACTGCAGTGAACAGTACTTTACCTGGTTGATCGTATAGAAATGACAAGGCGCGCATTCATAGCGGTCTACCAACGCTTAGAGAGTAGAGTGCACGGAGCGCTTTCTATACAAAGGTAGTTTCGTCATATTTTAAATTTGTAAGGGAAGAGCCAAAAGCAATATAGGTTTTTTTTTTATATTTTTATTGTCACGGAACAAGCTCGATGCCCAACTGATGTTAAGCGGACGAACCTCTGCCTATAACTGATGCATATTGTCACAAGTCACGAATTGCACTGCTCCCGTCACCTTGAGGCATAGTTCTTAAGTCATATGTTACTGTAATTTCACTGGCTCTCAAGGACTGCTGCCGGAACACACCATTAGGTGCTTGGCGACAAATTTTCTACTTGAGGGCGGTCGCTAGCCAGGCGGGCATTCGCAAAAATGCCTTTCTACCATGCGGTTAAGCTCAAGCCCGCGGCGGGATTCGAACCATCGAGCTGCTGCGCGGTAGAAGCGCATGGTAGAAGGGCATTTTTGAATAATATTTCAGATTTTTTCAATTTTTCAATTTGCTTCCATTCCAACTATCACTACATACGAGTAATACATTTTAATATTGTCTTTGAAGAAAAAATCAAATGAAATAAGATAAATAAGGTATTACCGCCCCAAATCCTCGGAATCAAGAAGGTTCAGTGTTTTATTGACAAGATCCAATTCAACTCGCGGTTTCAATCCTTCGAGTTTCAAAGTGACTTCGCCTAATATCAGACGCTTTTGCATTTATGAATAATAACTGGGAAAAGTTAAACTCACAAATCTGTAGGGAGTGTAGCAAGGTAAAAAACGGAGTTGGATTTGTGGATTTCCTCTTTCTATCTCGCAATAGTTAACACATTAAAAATAAAAGACAAAAATATTAATTCACTCAATTACGAGAAGCCGTAGAAAATGGAATTAGAGATTGAGAAAAATGGATTTAAGATTGTTACTTTGTACACAATCGCTTTGATCGCGTACAAAGTAGGTAGTATGAGTGCCTGACCAACAGACGGTACAAAAAAAGTTGCTACCTACATGGCAATTTGGTTTTGTGTACAACAACACGTAGAAGAAATAAATGTTTGTTGGTTTGGATCATAGTTTCAAAACTACATTACAAATTGGAGTGTTTTGTTGGTCGCAGTGAGAGGACATGTTACAGAACTGAGGAAAAATATGTTGGGCCATTTTTACTTGCATCACAGATGAATAAATTTGAGTACTTGCTATTATAATAAGGACATAAAGACAAAGGATTTATAGATTTCATATACCAAACAATAATTAGTACATTTATAAAAAAGTCTATTATGTAGGTGTAGGTATACTGAATAGTTTGTCGTTAAGCGTATTATTGAGTTTTTTTTCCTAATGCGCGTCAAATACCTACTTTTTTACATGTGATATGCTAGACTTTTACTGATAGAAACTGATGATGTGGTCAAAGATTATGTTCAAACTAACCTAGAATCACTGTCTCTCAAGTACAGCTGTTCGTATATACCGTTAGGTGCTTGGCCTACGTTTAGAATTGATTCATTTATTCATTAACCAAATACCTAAAAGTTTCCTCTTTTTGGTTGTTTCATGAGATTGAACTGCTAAATAGATTTATAGTATTGTCTTGTTCATAAAATGACAATTAAATACCTTTAAGTAGTAAATATATGCAAAATAAACAGCTCATTGACGGTAGCTTTGAAAATCAGGCAAACTACTAATGAGTTAAGGTTCATATTAGCGCACGTTGCAACGTGGTGGTTACGTCAAATTTCTCGTCCGAAAGACGTGACACAATGAGTAAATAATAATATTCAATTTCGCGATGAAAATAAAACAAGGTATACAATGCTTAATGTTTAATTTGTTTTTTTTTTGCTAAGGTTTCAAGTGATTTTTTTTTGCAGTGTTTAGTAGAGAGATAATTTTCAATAAATGTAAAATTAAATTATAGTTTGATTTTGCTTGTACAAAAAACGCATGAACACATATTAAAAATATAAACATTAAAATTAAGTATCATAAAATTTTAACCGTCTCTATAGAGCTAATGGATTCGTCAACAAAATCAGCTAAAAATAATGATTTCACCTTTGATACACCAGTTAATCAAATCCTTATTACATCCCTGACTCCACTTCTCATCTAAAGTATTGTAAAATTCGAAAGATAACTTGATAGAAGAAAAAAAGATCTGTATTTGCTTGCGTTCTTCTGCGGCTTTACGTATTTATTTCTTAGATAAGTAAATTGAGAATGGCAAAAATTCTTTTGTGTATCTAGAAGATATAAAAACGATTTTCGTTTTTGAAAAGGACTTTATTTTTATTACAACTGTACCAAACGTATCTTCTTTTATACTTAGAAACAGCATTGTATTGGAATATTAAGTCAAAGAACAGTCGTTTTAAAAATTAGTTTTCTCGATCGAAATCCTTGTGGAATCATTTATTGCTCTTGTTACTCTAAAATAAACACTATTCTGATGAATCTGTGATATATTTCTGAATAGTCACTTTTCCGTCTCATACTTACAAGTACCAATTTATTTACTATTAACTGTTAAAGCAACTGTGCTTAGTAAAATGCAGCAAATATTGTAATTAAAATGATCCTTATCTACACTAAAATATTAACACTATAGATATTTTAATTGCTTTTCCTAAAAACCCAACAAACAATTTGAATTTTCAGGTTCATTATCCAACTTCATAAATTTCCAGGTGCGCATTTAGCTCCCTGGTTATGAAGACAAAATATTCTAGTCATTAACTTTGATCACTACTTGCAATATTAAGCTCTATACCTACGGAGAGACAAAGCAAAATTAAGCAAATGTGTAAGTCGAGTAATAATAGATGAGCGTTTGTAATTTCGCGCCCTAACGACAGTATATTATGAAAACAGTTACTGTGCTATTACCGTAGCAATAGTTTACTATACGTACAACTTGGATAAGTTACGTCTCTTATTAGCTTATTTAAACTTATTGTTATGAAACTTAAAAACATTATTTAAAAACGAATAGTACTTCACATTCAACAACTGTACTTGTTGTGTTTATATTCTTATCAATTTAAGCGGTTTTTTTCATTAATTTTATCATTTTTGTAAATTTTCTCAAGAAGAGAATACATATCAAAGTCAAAGTCAAAATCATTGATTAAATTTTGGCGTCTATGGTGGTCTTATGAAAGTTGATTACAAATTTTAGTATTGAAATATTGTACTGCCACTTTCAGCAAAAAAAAACACTGCGAGAAGAACGTCTTGCCCGTTCTCTCTCTCTCGGAGCCATTCTTTTAGCAATGTCTGACATACAAACTATTTAATAAAGTTATTACAATATTTTCTACTATGTAGGTGACAGGCGATAGCTTGGCAGAGGTGGAATTGTCCAGGCATTTTTGTCGTTTAGCTTAAGGTACTTGTGTAAAAATAAAATAAAATTTCTTTAAAAAGATCCTTCAGATATTCCCTAGGATCCATTTTATATATGGCTCGAATTGCACGATTTTGTAGGATAAAGATTGTCTTTATCTCAGCAGCAGTTCCCCACAGCAATACACCATACGACATAATACTGGGGCAGTACGCGAAATCAACTAGGCGAGCAGTAGCTATAAGCAGTAATTCCAAAACAACACATTGAGTTAATAAATATGACTTACTGTTAATAGTGTGTTTTAAGAGTGAACTGTCATAAATTACAACGTACAGCAAGAAGGTGAAATTAAAAGGACATAAACATGCATTTAGTTGAAACTTTAAATTTTACATATATACGTAAATATTTAAATATGTGATAACCGAAGTCTCCACAAAAAAACGATTCATAAACTTAGCGGTTTGTAACATAATTTAACAATAAATCCCTATTATCGACCAGCCACCTATGATTAGGGCTTGACGTTAAAAAATCACGATACTTATAGACAAAGGGCGACACTATCTTCCTAAAGCCATCCTCGCCTCCCCATAATTAAAAACCCAAATGTAATCATTATGAAACACCAACGAGTACAGACGATGGATTCTTGACAGCTTATTCATCCGCATGTTAAAGGTACGGCAGGCACAGAAGACATTCTAATTACGGAGGAGGCGTTGCCGTACCGTAAGGTCGTCACCTGATTACGGCATCAAAGATTTCAGCAGGGTAAAAAGAGCCAGTTCGTAATTATTTGGCCTTAGTATTCCTTAGAGCAACACCAGAGGCTTTCAGTACACTTTGCTTCTTTAGTCTAATATGAAGTGTACAATTACGGTGGAATTGCAGTCTTCGTTAGCTCACAGAATTTTTAATGGGCCGTAACGGTCTTTATGTTTAAAATAGCAATTAGATAGTTCAGAACTAACACATTACTACTTTGTACTTAGTATAAAGCTTATAACAAAAGGAAAAAAATTAACTACGAGCGGGATGTAATTTTTATTTCCTTTCTTTATCTACACTAACAATATAAAGAGGCAAGATTTGAATTTTTGTATTTTATATGTAACCAGTAAACTTCAAAACTACTAAACCGATTTAGATAAAATTTGGTATGGAAATAGTTTTAGACTCGGGAAAGGACATAGGATACTTTTAATCCAACTTTGCAAAAAGAGGTTAATATTTTTGCACGATAATCGACATACGCGCGGGCGGAGCTGCGGCCGTAAAGCTAGTAATATATAAGCTTATTCTTATTGCAGAAAATACAATGTTAGACGCACTTGGTTTACACATAAGTTTAATTTATTCCATTTTATAGCAGAAGAATATAAAATGATGTAGATCATTAAAATATTTCAGCTGCTCCTAACATTTTCTATGAAATTAATCAACTGTTGAACCTTTTCAAGAAATATAATTAACACACACCTGCCTCTTTCAGATTACATTTAATTGTAACTGCGAAATAGATGTATTTTTGAAGACCGAAGTTATTTTATACAGATCATAAAGTATTAATATAAAATTACTATTTGAATCTTTTTCAGGTTGCTTGTGATAACAAAATCTTAATAAGACCACACATTTTTAATATAACGAGTAATAAGGCTTTCAGGATAAGGGCAAAACGGAACTTTTAGATAAAGTAACGAATTTTCAGTCGCCAAGCATATAACAGTCCGTTCTGGCCGCTTTCATTATGAGCGAGCTCCTACTAAGTTTGACTAAATCATCACTTAGAGAGATTCAAAAATTCAAATTCAAAATTAGGGGGATATTATAATATAGGGGGATTAGATATAATTAATATAGGGGGAGTTTGCCAAAAACGCTTGTCAAAGTCAAAGTCAAAATCATTTATTCAATTTAGGCGTCTACAACGCTCTTATGAAGGTCAATTCCAAATTTTAGTATTGAAATATTCTACATTGTACTGCCTTGGCAGGCGTCTTGGTAAACGCAATGTTAGATAGCAGTTTATCAGAAACCACTGCTGTCCACTTTCCGGTGGTATACCCTTAGTAGCCTCTTAAGTCACCCACGGGTAGATTGGGGTTAGCTGGTACCCCTCGGCTCTCACTTTATTCTTACGTACTTGTATGCATATGAATTGGTTAAACGTTCAAAGGTACTTAAATGCATGCGTGAGCATGGTGAATGGGGATGCTTATAGTTAAATAAGTTAAACACGACTTGAACACTCAATTTTTCATTAAAAAATATTCATCTTAACTATTTTACGTATACAATCAATTTACGGTTACGAAGATATTGGGAATCGCAGTGCAAGATGAAGAGGTATATTTCTTCAGAAGGCGCTACTGTCTACTCCTTCTCGTGACCTCTTTATACTCTGACAGGCGAATAAAGGAGGGGCGAGATGGAGCAATCCTATGATATTAGGACTCTAGACGCTCTACACGTGTGATAAAACCTTACATATAATTTTTCAATCGAAACATGTTCTTGCTATTATAATTTAAACCATATCAACTATTTGCTTTTTGTGCAAAGGTTGTAATGACTGATGAGATTGTTAAAAAAATTAAATGATTTTATTGTGTAATTTTGCCAGAGATTTTATAAATTGTTCTAGCTCTGTCTTTTCTCTAAGCTTCCTTAGTTTTTTTTTTAATCTGCTTGTGCAATTGCAAATCAAATTGTTACTGAAAACTTTAAGAATTGGCCTTACAACTGCTTTAGGTATATCAGATTTACGAGAGAACCCACGCCATTAACCCCTATAGCCGGGGCATGCTCTGACCATTTAAGCTAACATGACATTATGACTGATAACTCTATTTTTTCCTCTTGTTAAACCATCGTATGAGGATGGGTCGCTCCACCCATAGAAACAAAAACGTTCAACTTACGTTGTAGGTACTATTAATACTACTACAAACAATACCAATTTTGCAATTAGCTTTAAACTTGTTAATAATGACACAACCCTAAAATTTTAATGTTTTTATTTTTCCAATAAAGCATGCTTTGCGAATTACATTACAAAATTAAAAATTTACTAGAGGAAAAATTATAGTCTTGTGCGGGATTCGAACCCACGCTATCCACCCTTATAGCCGCGGCATGCTCTGACCATTTAAACTAACGTGCCCGTGGGGTGCCGGGCTAGAATGTCACCCCCCATTGCTATCTGCGGGTGTGGTAAGAGGCGACTAAAGGTAATACCGTTAGGTGGGCATCAGCGCCTTCTAAGGAAATGATATCTGAAACTGCTATCCCCAAGACGCCTGCCAAGCGTGGGGATTATGGCAAAATCCCTCTTAATAGCAGAGGCTGCGTTGAGCAGTGGACAATCTGACTGATACAGTAATCTCTCGCATATGGCTCGGGCTTAAAATATCATAGCTTTACTCCAATTGTATTTGAATAATTAATATTTCGGAGAGAATCATAATGTAATATTTACTTTTTTCTACTGAATGTTAATAATATCGACATTTTATCATCCATCTGATAAGTAAGTATAATAATAATAACAAATATTTCTAATCAATTAGGCGGAATTGTCAGATATATTTTTGTATTTTTAAGTGTTTTATTAAAATATTAATTTCATGTTTTCATAAAATATTTAAAAAATATTTGTTTTTATTAAACATGGATTTCCGCAAAGTAACACCTGAATCAATTTTTTATCTTAAGTCTTAATAATTGTTATTTAAAATTAAACTTAACTTAAGAAACTTTCGCAACATAAATTACACTAAGAGTGACTCAGTTCTGTAACCTACGAAATTAGTGGAATGACTATTAGTAGAGGGGTTGGAAAAAATGTAATTATGCCCTCGTCGAGTCATTAACAATAGTTAGTGGGCTCTCGGAGGTGCGAAAGTTACTACTGCATGTTGAAGAGTTTAATTTTTAAGTTGAAGTTTTGTTGTGCTTCCAATGTTCATGTCAAACCGTCTTGGAACAAGGCAATTCTTAAAAATTGCAATTATAATATAACTGCAAAACAGCTAGAAGTGTAATCAAATTTGCGGTTATCATTTATGAATAAAAGAATCACTTTTTGTTTTATTTTTTGTTTAGTAAAAAGTAGAAAATGTGAAAACTAGAAAGGAGAAATTATTTAAATTTTCTATCTTGCTGTTTTAAAATAAACGTATAATATCACTATATTATTGGATTACGTACATTGCCATATTCCTAGTACTACAGGTTGTACAGAAATTCAGGCTCGAATGTGTATGTAACCAACATAAGTCACGACATTCAGTTTTATTCGCTTTTAGCATCAAGTTATAATCTTTAAAGATCAAACGTTGTTTTCGATCCACTTGGTGTGGGATCAGGTCAGGAAGAAGAAAAATAATGATGTCTATTTCACAAAGACATTGTTATAAGATTGTCGCCAATCAAAGAATAAAAAACAAATGGACTGAGATAGAAACAAAGCTAAACATTAATCCAAAGATAATCAAACCCAGCGCTTTAGACAAAAGCTGCAGCCGACTTCCTTTTGTTGACTTATAGTACTGGTAGTTATCAAACAAATCCACTGATAGCAACAATTACTGATGAAACAGTGATCAAGAACAGACCTTTCTACTTACGAATTCGGGACTCCATATTTTTTGGGCCTATTAGTTGCAACTACTAACTGCCTACCCCAGCGACCATACATTATTGTTTTGTTGTATGTACCATAAGTATTTACACCCGCACTTAGAACCTTACTTACCTTTACAAATCTACATAATTAATTTACTTTATACTGTTGTCTTAGGTTTTCGTGATTATTACACATAGTAATTAATTATAAAATAAATTCTCAATAAGTCTTAGTGACATATAAAATCGACTAGTAATCCTGTGACCACATATAACTGCAAAGTGTTTGAAACGTCGGGACAAAAATAATTATAAATATACGCGATTTAAGTCGTTTAAAGTTGTTTAATTACTTTATATACGTCAAGTATTATAATAACAGAAAATAGTGCATCCAAGTTGAAACCATGATCAAGCAGCGTACGTTGTAGGTTTGTTTAACGTCTGGTCGGTACATAAAATCTTTATTGTTATATCGGATATAGGACACCTGAGTCCAGTTTCCTTTGTTCAACATTTCCTCGTACATTAAGTAACAACGTTTTAACCAGTTACTAACAGATATTAGCATATGGGCTGTTTGTAAAATTTTGAGAAATGCTTAGTTTTGATAACTGTTTTTGTTTCCGATTAGAGCTTGTACTTACATTAATATAACCTAGGTTACTAGATGTATGAACAATTTTTTGACAGTCTACGTGCTTGTACCATATACAAAAAAAAAAATACAAACCTGTTCATTTGACTCATGAAGGCGCGCCCGTAAACAGTAAATTATTATTGCGGTTTTGCAGGTAGGTAGGCCTTGTTTGTACACTGAATCTAAGTGCGGGTAATTGCTTATGGTACATACGGTAAAACAATAAAATTTAATATATGATCGCTTGGGTTGGCAGGAGCACCTTCTTGATTGGAAATGCATATAATGCAGTCGCTTGCACACTAAAAAATAATAAATAACATTTCTTTCACAATTATTTTTGAAGCGCTCGTGGCGAAGTTTTTATCCGACCAGCAAAGTTAACCAACGTCCGACGCGGTCATGAGTAGGATGGGTGACCACTAGTGACATTACTACTACTGTGCTTCGGAGGGCACGTTAAGCCGTCAGTCTCGGTTGTCGTCTTAGGATGGCAGTCGTTATAGCATGGTGGTACGGCATTTTGCGAATGCCCGTCTGGCTAGCTACCACGCTTAAGTAGAAAATCTGTGGCATAGCACCTAATGGTGTGTTCAGGCAGCCGTCCTTGAGAGCTAGTAATTCAAGGTTATCCTGAACAAAATCTTTGACTACATCATCACTTACCATCAGGTGAGATAGTGGTCAAAAGCTATCAGCCAACAAAAACAAAATTAACAACTGAAAATTTAATATATTTCTTTATTATTATTATCTTTTTTATTTTTACATATAATTTTATTGCATTCCTATCAAAATTCGATACTGTGGCAACATTTTCAAAAGGAGAGATAGATGGACTTTGACTATTAAAAACATCGAA
Source organism: Plagodis pulveraria (assembly GCA_963890685.1). Lineage (NCBI taxonomy): Eukaryota > Metazoa > Arthropoda > Insecta > Lepidoptera > Geometridae > Plagodis > Plagodis pulveraria. Next base: position 17,645,082 of record OY982963.1, on the reverse strand, counting down.
GCTTCGCTTCTGTTGCTAACAAAAAGCCAAGAAAGCTTTATTCCAAGAGAATAATCGAACGGCTTACAAGCAGATAGTCTGTTGAAGACAAAAGAATATTTCTAGCCTATTATCAAAATTATAGACGGCGGGAAGGAAGACAATGCCGGTAGTCGACTACGTCTTATTTTAATTGCTTCGTCCGGAGCTATACAGTTTTATAGGTGTAAGCGCAGTGATTGTACGTGTACTTGTCAAAGCTGTGGGTGTAACTTTACATTGTAGTACCTGTTTCTTAGAGTTTCGTTATTTCACTTGGTGTGCATTTTAATGGTTAACTAATTAAATAATACGGAGGCGAACCAGCTTCTGCTTTTTTCTCCAGCTATCCAACACATTTACATGCATATATACTTATGCATTTCCCGTTAGGTGTCCAGGTAAAATTTCTGCCCAATATCTTCCTGGCGAACGTTCCGAAATCAGATTGAATACGTTCTGAAAAAAGGTCAGGTCAGGTGAAGAGAACCCTAAACCGACGCTTATGTATGAAAGGATTAATGAGTTTAGATGAAGCAAAAGAGATATGTAAGAATCGTAGTACGTGAAAATCAGTGGTCTCTGCCTATCCTTACGGGAAAGAGGCGTGGTTTTATGTATATATATGTTTGTATCTTCCTGTGATAGCCGTAAGAGAAAGGAATACCAGAAGGTTTTTTTACATTGCTGATAGGTAAGCCTTTGACCATAATCTCACCTGATGGTAAGTAACGATGTGGTCAAAGCTGTTATCAGGCTTAACCTAGAATAACTGACTCTAAAGAACAGCAACGGAACACACCGTTAGGTGCTTGGTGACAGATTTTCTACTTTAGGGTGGTCGCCAGACAGGCTAGCCCTTCCATCATGCGGTGAAGCTCAAGCCCGCAGCGGGATTCTAAACATGGACCTGTTGCGCGGCAGTCCATAGGCAAGGCCACTGAGCCATCACAGCTTTAATAAAAGAATGGATATAAAATACCAGAACATGGGCAGCAGCGTCCTTTGAAGAACTGCCATCTTACACTGCGATCCTCAACACGCCTGTCAAGCGTTCAAGACTATGGCAAATCCAGCGTTATGCAAAAAATATATAATAATTTACTCATAACTAAAAGTCATAAAGAAACTAATGGTAAATGAATTTAAACAACAAATAGCTGAGAGTTTCTGGCTCAACAACTTAATTTCCGGCTTATTAGCCGCGCAGTTCCCAGCTTACAAATAAAGACTGTTCCATTACCTCAAGTTGGATACCATAGAAGAAAACTTAGGGACAGCATGCATCTAATAAGTAGCAAGCCATCAGTCACTTCCCAATGAGGGTAGACGATTGCCCGTTTTGTCACTATTATAAATACTGATAAAAAACATTCAAACAGAAAAGAAAGATCAGAATATCCTCTAATTTACTCGATATATTGTAAACAAAAAATCATTTATAATACTAAAAAAACAAAAATTTAAATCCATTAAAACGGAATTGCTCTTTGGAGTAATTATTCTGTACTGAAGAGCTTTACTAAAAAGCCACTAAAATTAACTTTCCAGATTTCATTAGTGAGGTGCGATGCACAAAGGCACATTATAGTGAAGCTGCACATGGGTACGACGGGCTTTGTGCAAAGAAACGTTGGATGGCCTGACGCCGGCAGCAAAGTGGTTTACACACGAGAAAAAACAAATTAAGAGGAACTGAAAATTGTATTGTTTAAAATAGAAGAATGAGTGAGATTAGAACATTGAGGTACCTTAGTTTTTTGCGTGAGATATCCATATAGAAATCTATGTTTTTACCAAAAGAAAGCGCTTGAGCTATTGTAATGTGTCTACCTGATTTCCCGTTATATTATTATTACAGATTTTGTCGCCGAAACTTTAAACCACCTAGAATAAAATGTGCCGCCAAGCAGCTAATGATGTGCTAAAAAAGTAAGTCAGTAATAGTAGAAATTCAGTTTTCATTCTGTGTAACATTGGGTATAAAAAAAACAACTTGCTTAATTTTATTATGAAATATAAAAGATTTTAGCTTGTGTTTTATAACTATCCTGTGAAATCTTTACCCGCGCAGTGATGCAGTTTGTGCAGCCTTTACTCTGAACTTACAAAACACAACTAGGCTAGTCTTCGACCACTGTTTCACCTCATAGTAAGCGATGATGAAGTCTTTAGGCTAACCTAGTTACTGGCTCTCTAGGACAGCTGCTGGATCACATCGTTAGGTTTAGAGTGGACGTCTAGCAAGTCCAATATCCAAGCAGTACTAATTTTTTGAGAATGGGCAACTTTATCGCCCGAATAATTTATCGGTCAGATATTACGACTAATCATGAGTGCTAGCTAGTATATTAAGGGCCTGTTTCAGAATGTTCGAGTAACTTCCGGTTATACTACCCCAAACATAAATAACTTAATGATAAAAATGACAGTTAACGTTCAGCGCGTTTCAAGCTTTAACCGATGGATAGGCTAAAGCGATGACTGTGAAACGCAACGTTAAACAATACGTTTATGCGGTGACAGCTCCATAGTATCTAATTATGATGACTGTTTATATAGATCGTAAGTTTTAGTTATTGCAGAGTTGAGCTTACATACTGGAACGTATTTTGCGTGCTATTCTGATTATCTCCGTATTCTGGCAGCAGCTCCAAGTCTAGATTTAGATCATAATTATGGTCAAGGATATATTTTTTTATATACTATCATATTCAGTCAAAATCAAAGTTATTCAACCTTGGTGTCCTACAACGTTCTTATAAAGTTCAATTATACAATTTTACTGTAAAAATATTGTTCTGCTAAAACTCGAGGTCAATCTTTTTATAAATCCTTTCTCTTTTACTAAGTCTATTATAATTATATTACAATATTTATTATATAAGTGGCTTGGCAGAGGTGGAATATTCAAAGCATATATGTCTTCTAAATAATTGCCCATTTTATAATAAGCTTTATTAATTAAAATGTTTTTTATACAGCTTGAATTTTCCTTATATAAAGTCTTTAATATTTTAGGAACTTTACTATAAAACTGCACACAATACCTAAGAAGAACTCATTATTTGTCTTTGCTAATCTAAAACTTGGCATCACTTTTATATATTTATTCCTAGTGTTTAAATCATGGTGGTCACTGAATAATTTAAGTTTACCAGAGTAGTTTTTCAGAGCATACAATTTATTTTCAAGAATATATAAACATGGTTATGGGATGGTGGTATGTGGGATTTAAAAAAAAAACAACATATTAAGTGTTGATTTCTTTTAAAAAATTCCTCATTGATTTGCAAGAAACCGTTCAATACATAGCCCTGATTCACTTCTGCAATATAAATATGGTCTCTATATCAGCTGTTGCTCTCCACAACTATACAGCAAACTACATATTTCACCAAGATGCTAGGGTCCACACGTGCATAGAAGCTGTCGATGCGAACTACTACTATAACCGCCATATATAGCACTCGGATGCTATCGACCATTTCCTGTTATGTGTCCCATTAATAAGAATTGCCTCGGCGGTAAACTGAACTAGTTATCTGTCTAACGCTCGCACAAACAGACAAAACTTTATCTCAATTATTGCTTTGTGTTTAGAATAAATTGAAAGTTTCTCGTTGATTCTTTAAGTTTCCTAATAAAATATTAATTTTGGCTTTACTTAATTAAGTTTATGCTCAGCGAACTCATTAGTGGGTCTTATATATTATGTGGGTCTTGTATATTATGCTGTAGAAATATGCGAAATAAACCAACCGATCTGTCGCTACATCTGTCAACAAAAATCTACCGTAAAGATAATTTATTTCAGGACCAACTGTAGGTTTATTTCGTTATAATTCTCATGAATACTGTTGCTTTATCAATTGCAAGTTTAACTTGATCCTGTTCTATGTTTGGCTCAATAAAACTAATATATTGAGTAAAAAAGTGTAAGGAATTTGTATTTTTCGAATACAATCGTTTAAACTATTGGTAGAGAACCAGTTAGAGAATATAGATAACACATGATTTACTTGAATTAGTTCGTTGACTTATCTACTTTAAAAGGCCTTCTGCAAATAAAACAATATCGCAGTTATTTCGCCCATTGACGAAAATCTTTGATAAACGCTGAAAACAAAAATGGTCCCAATATTGATCCTTGCAGAACTCCTACTTTTACTACACACCCAGAAGAAGTAACGTCATAACTTTAACCTTCTGTAGCTGGTCTAACAAATATGACTCTATAAGATTCAGAGCTGTAGAGCTGTGAGAGTGATTTAGTACTTTTTATTATGTAAATAAGTTACGGTTCAACTAACACTTGGCACACAACCTTATCGAGGCCAAAAAATACGATTCAGTTGGCAGTTATTTTACACATAGCAAATATTGTTTTCCCTTATTACTGTCAAGCTGCCGATGCCAATAAATTTCTGCTACTTATTTCATGTGGCGTATGTTTTCGTTCTCGGATGACATAATCCGATTAACTAATATTACCAATCGGCTTTCTGAAGACAGTGTAGTTGCAGCTGTACAATATTAGTATATTATGTTAGTAGGTTCTTATTAAAATTACGTTCCTTAGCTTTCAGGAATGTATTCTATATAGGTACTGCCAAATTTAAACAGTGATTTCCTGATCAAACACGATTTTTCATGCTTCTCCATGATTTTTAATAATTAATTTAGCATGTCGCTTCTGCTTTATCGACTACCTGTAAATACCGGGCTAGAACTATACTACCTATTTTCCTGTGGGTATTGTTATAGATGATTAAGGGGAAAAAAACACCAGAAAGCCTACTTTCTGGTGCAGCAAACTGAAAAAATGCCATCTTACACTGCGATACTCAAGGTGCCTGCCAAGCGTGGGATTTATGGCAAACCAGCGCAATTTTTTTGAGAAGTTGTTTATTATGATTATTAGAACAGTATCATAACCAATTACATTTTATAAATTCTATTTAAGACCAGTTGCGAATACAATAGAATAAAATATATTATAAACCCACATAAAAAAAAACTTTTAAAATGCTATAAAAATTAAAATAAGCGTGTCATATATGTAAAATTAAACGTGGTATACGGGGGCAGCGTCTTCTGATTCCTCAGAAGGCGCTGTTTTTGAACTACTGCGATCCCCAAGACGCCTGCCAAGCGTGGCAATTACGGAAAAATCCCCCTTAATGTGAGTAGGATGTCTTCAGCAGTGGACAATCCAGCTGATACAGTACTATAATAATACTCATTAAAATTTATCAAATCGAAGGTGTATATAAAAAAAATGTGGAGTGGGCATATTATACAGTAGAGGATTTATTTTGATTTGACTATTTTTACTCATGTTTATGTTAACTTCGATAATTAAGGATTTAGTGGCATCACATTATTTTGTAAATTACGAAGTGTAAACTTGTTATTGCATATACCATAGTAAGCTATATTTTAAGACGTGTATTTTTCATACGTTAAATTACTATATTTACATGTTTTAGATAGGACTACAACATCTTATAAAGTGAGGGTATTCACACACCCCTGCTTCTCATCTTTTCTTATATCACCGGAGACACACAAACTTGACGGTATTTTCTTGTCAAAAAAAATTTAAACATATATATTATTTATGAAACAAATTTCAGATTTTGTTCCCTTTTATGCTTACTTGCTGATCATAAACATTCGTTAAACTCGTAAAATTTTCACACAACAAGGTTTTCCCCTACTGATGTGGTCGACAAAAGTGTGAAAGCATGTAGGACAAGTATAGGGTAACCAGGGAAGGGGAATGCCTCCCATGATATCACCTCAGGCTATGGTGCATTTTGTCGCCGTAGCAATGAGCGGCGGAATTGGGCCATCACTATACAGTAAATTTTAAGTAGATGTGTACTCCTATTTTGTTTCATTCCAAATTTTGAGGTTCACATTTATAAAGACAGTTGACAAATAACAGGTATCATAAGGGAGCAAAATAATATTTTTACTGTACTATGTGGCCACTTTTTAACTTATATTTTGAACCCAGAGTGAGCGAAAGATTCTAAAGGAAAGCGCATGAGGTCATATAATTTTTCGACTCTTTCTATTTCTCTACTTTTAAACTCTATAAGAAAATAAGCAAGTGAGCATGGAAAATATACCACGAATTATTGTTGATTTTTTTTTAATATGGTTAAACCTTATAAATAAGCTAAAACCACATTTTCCGTGAATGATTTGGCTTTTCTTGCATTTTCCATACGATGAAATTGTTACATGATTAAAATATAATTATAGTTCACGGGATTTTGACAGACTTTGAGTCACATTTCTTGCGAATATATAAAACTTCTATTATCAGTAATTAGCAAGACACGCTCATATTTCAATTAGGTATCATCATAAATCCAAATTTGAGTAAACATTACGAAGGCGTAATCCATTTCGCACGATTTTTGCACTTTCTCACAAACTTTATTTGTATATTGTCCACGCGCGGTCTATTTCATCATATTACCAGTGTTTGTTCATACAATGTTCGTGATCGATCTCTTTTGTGATTGGAACATTTACTAACAATATCCACATTCATTTGAATCACTTTTAATCCCTAAGTCCTACTTTGGTCTCTGTTTATGAAGAACCAACCTGCTTTTTGAATTTATTTGAATATTTTTTTAATGTAAATACGTTCTACGTATTTACAGAATATACTATAGAGAACCTTTTAAATTTTTAAGCCGGTTTCATACAGGTACGTGATAAAACATTTAAAATATCGGACTTAATTTAATTACCTTTTATCTGATTGACAAATTCTAGGCTGTAAATCCCTCTGTTACATTACATTAGCTTTTTTTAATTTTTTTCAAACGAATGGAGTGGGTTTAGTTTAAGATTTCAGATCACGTAAAAGGTATGCTGTTTATGAAACCCGCCCTGAGGGTATCGGTTTTTTATGAAGTATTTCGTCATAGACCGATCAAGCGCGAAACACGAGCGCAGCGCCTCCGTTTCAGCTTGGGCAAAAATCGTTGTTCTCTTTAAGTTGCATTTCGTTTTGTGAACAGATTTGATAATTATATGACATTTTTTGTTGATTTAGTAGATTGGGTTGGTAACTGAAAAAACATACATTAGTCGCGAGATCTTAACCCACAGACCCCCTAGTAGTCATATTTGAAGTAATAGTTCAGATGAAATTCTAATAAATTGCACACCTAAAATGTTTTAGGAGTTCCCAAATGTAGCTAGGTCTGGAACAAAACCATCCGCAAGTGATTTAAAAATTTAACTCTTGATAAAGCCTGTTGATGAGATAGTGGTTGAAAGATATTAGCATTTATTTTTTATTAACATTTTGAAGCAGTGATGGCTCAGTGGCATTGACTATGGACTGCCGTGCAGCAGGTCCATGGTTTGAATCCCGCCGCGGGCTTGAGGTTCACCGCATGGTGGAAAGGAATTTTGCGAATACCCGCCTGGCTAGCCACCACCTTCAAGTGTAAAATCTGTCACCAAGCACCTAACGGTGTGTTCCGGCAGCTGCCTTTGAGTGGACAGAAAAACATACAAATTACAGGCATATGAGATTTAACAACTGTACATATCAGTGTCACGGGCACAGTGCAATTCGTCGTTGACGAAATGCATCTGTTGTAGGCAGAGGTTAGTCCACTTAACTTCAGGTGGGCATCGGGCTTGTACCGTCGCGATAAAAAAAAAATTTAAATGTTTTAAACTAAGTACAGTCCCTGCTACTTTATTTAAATTGTTTAAATTTTCTTTGTATAAAATGTTCATGATGTCGGAATAGTCGGCTTCGTCACATACCAGACAGGTCTCTCAACTTCATATTTCATACTTGAACAGAGAATGTCCGGCACGCGACGTCCTCGCATAGAATATTGGTCACCGCTATGTTCCTGACTAACTTCATTATTATTATAACAAAATTTACCTGGAATATTAGATTCGACGGGCACCATACAATACGAGGAAAGAGCAAGGAGGCAGCGTTTAAACAGCAATCGCCTTCTAAACATTCGCTATCATTAAACTCAGCATAAAAATGAAAATTATTTTTATTTCTGTAGCCAAGATTTAACTTAAATTAATACTTGTGTCACAAGACCTTGCTCTTCCAAATCCACTCCTTAATATTAAATGGTTACAGATAGTTATATACTTTATAACTACAAAGTTATAAAGGTGATTTATAATTACAATGTTATTAACACTTACTTAAAATACACCACTTAACTAAGTTTAAACATAATTTCTAAAACTGCAAGTTCCAAATTTCATTAAAACGCAGTGAGTAGGTAAGAGAAACTCTATACTATTAACACATCAACGCATACGGAGAGGTACATTTTCATAATGAGTGAAAAAAGTGTGGCTCTGTTGTTCAGAGGTGCGAACCGACTCTCATATTACCGATAGACAAAACGATCCGACAAGAAAATGTACTGTGTAGTGTAACAACACATTCACTGAAATCCTGTCAAGCAATTTTAGGATTAATGCAAACGATATACGGTTTTCTTTAGTAAATATCTTAGATAACTTAAGCTGTATTACTTCGAGCGCAAATTATTCTTTATCAAAGACCCAGAATAGACAAAAGTCGAAGCACGAATCGTCGCCGCTGTTCAAATTCCGTCTTTATCTCAAAGATGCAAGATTTAATTTTAAAATGATTTTTTTATCAGTTCCCATTGGAAAATGTCATCGCTACGGGACAAGGCGTAAGTGAACGCGTCAAAGTGTAAAATGAGGGGTTTTGCGCCGTGTCAGTGAAAGTCATTAGGAACGGAACGGATGAAAATTGCGTACATATTTAGGCACCTTTCGGAGTTAATATCAACGACGTGACGTAATGAAATTTCACAGATTTTTCGAAGGTGATTTCCGTAATGGTTTGGACAATATGGCCTTCATAAGTTGATTCTCGTTCACAAACATTTCATTTGGAAAAATATTTCAAATGCTTATAGCGTCATAACGTAACAACGAATAACAATGTGTGAACGAATACAAGGTTACAGAGTGCAGTTTTTATATATAAAAAAAAAACATAAATCTCACTGTCCCGAACATTGAGCATTCTTATGTATATAAGACATATATTGCTTACTTGAAAAAAATAACAAGTAGGTACATATATGCTATAAAATGCAAACTGTAGGATTACAGACACGTACGCTGGAAATAAGCAGCGAATTTTCACACCCTCGCTTTTAATGGTCTGGTTGGCAAATACTGGTAGCAAAAAAGTAATAGTGAATGGCTTTGGTATAGTTATTATTGCTTATGAAGCAATAAACATTTAAGATGAATAATTTGAATAAATAATAAGCAGTAATCTCTACCTATTTTACACAGTTTAAATCATTAAATACTTGAGAAATGATACTGAAAAGTAAATTTTTTTTTCATTCAATTTAAAAGTGCGTGAGCATTAATTTATATTTATTTAAAACAAATCAAATTATATATATACATACTTATGTAATTATATATAAATGTGATATTTAGGTATCACATTTATATATAATTCTGGACAAATAACGGTACCCATATGTAAATATATTATGTTATTTAAATTTAATAATGTATAATTGACGAGCAACTCGGGTGGAATAATAAATGATTCTATTTTATTAAGTAACAAATAAGTATACTCGATAATTTATTAAAAATATTGTAAATAAACGTTTTAAGCAATAATGGATGTAAATATTATCGTTCGATAATTCATCCATTATAAAATTACATGGTTTTTAAAACTGGATAACTAATTATAATTAATCATATACGTACGTTTAACATAATTATAATAAAAAAGCTTTCACAAGAAACTTCAACGATTATGAAGTCATGAGCTATTTTATAATAAACCGATCGTGAACTTCATCAAATCACCACAGTTAATTTAAAACCAGTAAGTCTACTTTTACCAACAGTACGATCTAATTTCACGAGTCGACTCCGTGGCAGGCGCATCTCCACAATCCACAAAGTAGCGAAAGTGGCACGAAGTGCTCACCGCGCGCCCGCAGACAATCCGAACTGGCTTTTGTTGCCTTTGATTTACCCACCGAGCTATATTGCACTGTGTCTACGCATATTACACTGTTATTGGCTAACACATCTAACATATGGCAAATGAAGCGCTACGGGTACATTTTTAAGTACTTACCTAATTTATTAATTAAAGATATGCTTATGATTATTTTGTTGCATTTTATGACTCTAATGTAGAAATAGCATAGGAATATATAGGATAATAGTGGCATCCACCCAGATTTATTAGGTTTGGTAGATCTGCGAAACACTGCACTTGTACCTCAGAAATGTAAAACATTTTGTTCATCATCATTTACAGCATCGACGCATGATAAGCGAAAACATTGTTGAACGGTGAATACAGAATTTATTCTTTTCCATCCGAAAAAAATCTTTTTTGTGTCTCTGTCGTAACTTAAACGTATCGTTACGCCATATTCCGTAAGGTCAGTGATATCTAAGCATCTACGTTTAGCCAACTTAGTTTTGGGTTAAAAAACATGGGGCGAGTCTATTACCGTCTACGAAGCCTAGTTCCAGACTTTGGAGTAACGGAAACCCCAATAAATCTTGTTCTACTGGTGAATCGAACCCAGGACATCAAGATTACAAAGTGGCGACATAACTCACAAACCAACGTGAACGAGACAGTCTCTTACGACCTCCAGTGTGTATGTTTGTGTTTTGTTTCTTATTATTTTGTTTTCATTACATAAGTTATTTTGGATGTTCCACATTTAGCACCAATTTAGAAACACATAAGAGTTATGCACCCTTTTTTTGACAACGACGATAGATTAACGAATCTATGAAAAATTGTGGCTATGTTCAGCATTGGACAATACAAGCATAGAACATATAATAATACTACGTACAGAATGGACACTCCCCTCCCCCCACCAAAACGAGCCATCCTCACCGTCCCACCGAATCTGAGCTGTCGCTGAGCTGACTTGAGTACGGGACGCGCAATTCGCGCAAGTTGACGTTACGACGAAGCGTAACGATTGTACGAGTATTTTAAAAGTTGAAAAAATACTCATGTGCTGATTACGGTAAAGGAAAGGAGATTTTGTAGATTCCCGAAGGATAAAACGAGGTCAGTCATTTCTTGGTAACCTACACTATGTACCTACCTACCTATTTGTCGTTCTTCAGTAATACTATAGTAATGGAGTGAAATGTGAAGTAATGTAATACTCGGTTGTGTGTTGCATATTCCTACTTCGTAGGAGTTGGATCGTTGTGCTTGTAAATGTTTCTGAAGGTAGGTAAGGTACGCATAACCTACGAAATCTAATAAGTCATAATAACAGCATCAAAAGATTGTAAGGTAGGTAAGTACAACAATTATTCATACGATGACAACCTTAGAGTTCACGCACACATTTACGCGTGTACAAAAACAACATTTGTGTAGTGTCTGTGTAATAGGTAGTTAGAACGCGGCTTTTGTATAGAGAATGAGTCGAGTGTCCAGGTTGTGGTACAAGTTCATAGTGGGACAAATTTAAAATTAAATGGATTCTACTATTAAGACTTAATTCATTCAAATAGGAGCCTGAAGTTGTTTTTTGTGATCATGTAACAGCGTATTATTCTATACTATAGAGAGTTGTTACAGTAGCTTGTAAAAGTATTAAGCGTTTATATTTTACAGCTTATTGGAGCACAAAATGTAATGCCCCAGGCGGGAAACGAACCGGCGATTTCGCGCCGGATGTCTAAACTACTCGGCCACCTGGGCACGCTCTTTAGATTCGAATTTTCGTGCTCCAATTGTATTACTTTAACCGTCATAGAGGACAGTGCGCGGCCATCAACCAGACTACTAGACTTGATCTAATGGAAATAAGTTTTTTTTTTTCCTGACAGGTTAGTCTTTGACCACTATCTCACCTGATAGTAAGTGATGATGTGGTCGAAGATGTTGTTCAGGATAACCTGGAATTACTGGCTCTCAAAAGTGTGTTTTCAAGCACTTAACTCTCGGAGTGATTACCCTTATATATTTCTGAAATGATTACAAGCACTAACGCGTGCTAAGCGAAAATAATTTAAAAAAAATGATTGGAGCACTTTAACTAATTTTTTTTAAATGATTCCCGCCCGGGGTATAAAATTTTGTGCTCCAATAATTTGTAAAATATGATTTTCGCTTAGCACAATATGATTTGTGCTTGTAATCATATTTTAAAATATATTAACCGTTTATCCTACGACTTGTACAAATTGACGTCCAACGAGTTTTCACAAGAAAAATCACAAAATGTTATCATCGCGTCAAGCATTCCAATCGGCGAGTCCTTTTTAATTGAAAACGGAAAACCAAATGCAGTTTTGGAACATTGTCGCGTCGTCTGGGAGCGAGAGACAGAAGCAAATTAAAATGCAAAAATATTAGATGTGTAGCGTTTCTATATAGAATTAAACAGTGTTAAAATTGCAAAAATACCGCAGATTTCACATTATTACAATGGTTTTTAGAAAAACATTCTGCATACCAGTATTTGAGTGAAATGTAAAATACGAGTATTTTCTTTTAATTAGTGTGATCGTTATTTTTAATATAATTTTAATATTACAATATATTTTTCATATTGCGACCACAATCTTCTGTCTATAATTTTACATACATACATACATAAAATCACGCCTCTTTCCCTTAGGGGTAGGCAGAGACCACAGATTTCCACTTGCTACGAAATCCTTTCATATATAAACGTCGGTTTAGGGTAGGTACTCCAGTCTATACTCCAGTCGCTTTAGGGTACTCTCTACTATAATAATAATCGTCTATTATAGTATTATTCGTCAAATGTTGTTTTTATTACAAAAACAAAATTTGTCATTAATTAGATGAGCATATTCTCTTTGTTTTTTTTTTTATATCGAAAACTCATTTTCAATATTTTGATAAAACGAACCATTACGTCAACCTTAACAGGGAGTGCCTTTTTGAAGTTAAAGAAGCATCCTAAACGTGTGTGGTATACGTTTCGCAGGCTCAGATTTCTTTAATGTTTTTGATCGCAATAAAGTGCCACTGCTGATACAATTATTACTAAGCATTCGCTGTCTCCCTACCCCATCCCTCAAACGCTTTTTTGACCCTAAAAAAGAAACAGGTAGAATTACGAAGTATATGTAACGATGTTGTTTTGCTTAAAAAATATAATTATAAAAATGAGGGAGTCTTTACACAGCGTATTAATTTCAATGGTTTTTGTTTTCGCTTCAATGTAAAACGGTAATATGTGAAACTTCAAAAGCGGTAAAATATAAAACAATAAAAAAAGTCAAGATCAAGTCGCCCACCTTAGTGGTTAAATCTCGATCTGTGAGTTGAAATATCGATTTTTTACTAAGTTATGTTGGAACTTGAAACAGAATCCACAGTGTGCGAGCCCGAATTGCACTAATAAATATTTGGCATGGCTGAATTAATAATTTTTTTATACCAATCCCACTCAGAAAGTCGTTGCTCGTTCAAAAACCTGTTATTATTTTCGTCATTTCTCCTGTATAAATGTGCGTCGGGAAAAGTATATGGAATATCATTCCTGCCCTCCGTAGTAGTGAAGGAATGTTGTATGAAAATGCATACCTGCCTTGCTAGCGTTCTTTTGTTTTTTAGCTGCAAACATAAAAATACAAACGATAATAAATCTCAATAAATTTTTATATCAATAAATTAACAAAAAAGAAAAGGTTTTTTTTGGACCCTATTTTCAATGAAAGGACAATCCGTTTAGCAGTGGACAATCTGGATGATACCGTTCAGTACAGAGGTAGCCAAGTCAAGACAGCTTTCCCAGCCAACCTTCTAAAAATTAATTTATGATGTTGAGGTACTGACTGTCTTTATAAAGCGTAAGAAAATTAGTTCCACGGCTTTTGTTGTATTTCCAACACTTATCTGGCAGTTTCGTCTGACAGTCTGCTATCTGACAGAGAAGTCGGTGCCATTGAATTGAAATATAACTATTTAAGTTTACGTAAAATTTAAAAAATAATGCTGTTTTGCGACTACAAGTAAATAACAACAATAAAAAAAAACCGATTGCGAGCATCACGCATAGAATTCTTAAGTTTAACAGATACTAGTATATCACACTAATTTTACAAATGAAAACGTTTGCGATTGAGTAAGGATTTGAGGATATGTGTGATTCTCTCACGCTGAAACGGCAATACAGATTTGGATGAAACTTAGAATACAGGTAGTGTAGATGCTAAATGAATACAACGGATACTTAACACCATCACCACTTTCCGTTGTCCACTTGTCTGAAAACGCAGGGCGCATCTAGTTTGGTAATGCCAGCTATTTTAAATTTTTGAAGCGCTCTTAGCGAAGTTTAATTGGCTGTTCTTAACCGATCAGCAAAGTTAAGCAACGTCGCGCGCGGTCATGAGTTGGATGGGTGACCGCTAGTGACATTACTAGTGAGCGCTTGCGTGCTTCGGAGGGAACGTTAAGCCGTCGGTTCCGGTTGTTGTCTCACGATGGCAGTCGTTACAGCATGGTGGTAGGGCATTTTGCGAATGCCCGCCTGGCTAGCTACCACCCTCAAGTAGAAAATCTGTCGCCAAGCACCTAACGGTGTGTTCCGGCAGTTGTCCTTGAGAGCCAGTACTTCTAGGTTAGCCTGAACAACATCTTCGACCACATCATCACTTACCATCAGGTGAGATAGTGGTCAAAGGCTAACCTATCAGGCATAGAAAAAAAAAATGTTTTAATTATTGCATTGGTATTTATAATTATCTACTGTAACCTACCTACCAGGTATGAATCCTGCAACACCATCCAATTGACCATAATAACTAATAACAATTCAGTGAATATAAATTAATCTATCATGTGAAACAGAAGACATTTTCAAATAAGTTTTTTTTTTAATGAATTTAACAATATAAACACAAATCAAATTGTAGTCTTTAAAATAAGCTTCGAAAAACGATTTTATATTCAAAGATAATATTAACCATCAACCAGATATGTAAGGTTAAGTAGATATTTACTCGAAGATTGAGGTTTACAAATATACATATAATGCGTAGCATTTCACAAAAAGGCCTGGCTGGGAATAGCAATAGGTATTCTTATTTATGTAAAGCGTACTGTGGTGGATATGCCTAATGCTCGAAAAATATATTTTGTTACGCTCTTGAGAAATCAGACAAGATATACCGCCATGTGCACACAGTGTGAAATAAGATTTTTGTTCAGTAAAATGTTATGATATAAGTCATTCCAAAAAATACTATTATTCACATTCTTGTGTTTATATTTTCTCTTAGTATTTTTACAATTGAGTTTTTCGTATTTATTGTTTACTAGCAGTACCTGCGACTAAGTTCGCGATTGACATACCTGCAGACTAATTATTCACATTTGAGCACTGTTTATCTCATATTAAGCAACGTGGTGGTGGTGGCCTGCGGTGAAGCACTCTTAGTAAAGCAAAGCTCAAAAAAGAGCTTTTTACTTTGGATTTGAAAACTCCCAGGTTGTATATTCCAGGAAACTCAGAAAATTCCTTTGTGTTTCGCACAATAAATGTTGAAACAAAGTACTTAGTGCGATTCTTTGGAATTTCGATTTTATAACGGCGCCTTTTCACCGATCCTTTCCTTGTTTGGCTGTAGAACAAAGATTATATTAGATTGTGCACTTTCATTGCGTAGTCTCCGAAATGTATCTGGCAAAAGATAGATAGTTAAAAAAAGCTGATTGTGGCGAATGTTCCAGATTTTATAGTTTTATCTTTGCAAGCTTGCAAAACTAGATAAGTGTGGCATGCTGCCCATGTGGTGCCAAGCTTACTCATGGGGTGCCAGGCTGCCTGTGGGGTGCCGGGTTGCTGGTGTTTTTTTTCTCACTGTGTAAAAACAACTTACAACAACGATCTTTGCATGATGATAATATTTAGTCATTTAGAAAGTACATGGCATTTACAATAAGAAGATCGTTAGCCATAAGTTAAGTCGAAATTTATTTGTTACCAATATACCTACTGAAGAACCATTTCACGAACTCTGTTACTGAATATACGGAAAAAGGTGACGCAATAATTTACGCACCTTCGATTTTATTTTTACACTTACACCCTACTTTGAAATGTCCAGTAAATGTATGTACTTAACCGCACTTTTGTTACAAAACCCAAATTATAGATACGCCTTTTTGTATATCATTAAACTCTAATTTAAAACACCATTAAACTAATTTATATTAATATTATAAACTGAAATTATAAAATATGGCAAAACCTTACAAACCCTACACTGAAGTTTTCATTATTATTTTCATGATAGTATATAAGGTGGTGTTTCCCGCGGGGTGCCGGGTTAGAATTGCACCTCCCTATATCATCCCGTGGGTGTCGTAAGAGGCGACTAAGGGAAAAATACTGGAAGGTGGGCAGCAGCGCCTTCTAAAGAACTAACGCCGCCTGCCAAGCGTGGGGATTATGGAAAATACTCCCTAAATAGGGGAGGCTGTGTTCAGCATTGGAAAATCCGGCTGAAACAGTAACAGTAATATAAGGTGCCCTTTATTAGCAAGTAACTAATCCTCATATCAGTTAAGGGTCAACGCACAAATGTATCAATTTCTACCTTTTGTTCTATTCATTATTAATTACATAAAAGTCTACAAACAATAGCTAGAATATCGAATAAGCTTCAAAACAACAAATCGAATGGGGCTCAGTTGGAGAATTCAAGTAATGCTATTAATCATCTTTGAAATTCAATACATTGACACTCGGCTCGCGCAGTGGCTGGCCGTTATACGCATTCCGTGAATGTTGGAGTTCACATGATTCTAGCAACTGGATCCAGCATGTTGATTAATAATCTTTGTGAAATATTTCTTATTATTGAAATAAGATTACAGGAATGGACTATATACTTGAAGTGTTAGAAATAGATTTGAATCATTTCATGTGGCTTCAATTGGTGAAAAGAAATTTTGTGATGAAGCACCTAATTGGTGCGGCTGCGTTTTTTTATTGCAAGATAGATGTAACCTGCTTGTCATCTTTGAACGTATCATCAAGAGATAATAATGAAGAACGAGCCTATCAGTACGTACATTAAAAACAGGCCAAATTCAGGTGCCAGGAATTTTTTTTGATGCTTCTGATCACAGATTAAAAACTTATGTAAAAATCGGTGTTGTCAGCATTTGTTTGTTAAGAAGAAGATATATATGGTACTTGTTGCACTAAAAATTTCGACTTTTATCTTGTATAGTTTATGAGATAAACTTCATAAAAATGGCCTGGTATTTGACGGGCCCCCATTGCTTGACTAATGTAGATAAAAAATATATTTGTGTTAACGCTAACGTGCGAAAGCGATTGTTTTTCAATTACCTGTTACTGAAGTCCATTTCAAGTTTTTTATAATTTATTAACAACCAAACTATCTAAAATCAAGTGTGTAACGAATTTTATTTTGGAACAAGAGATATGAAGACAGACAGTCAAATAAACAGAGAGTGAAGACTCATTAATAGGACTCCATTTTGTGAACCATTAAAATCATTGACTTATTGAATTACGTATATTATTTTATATACTCTATATACTTATGTTATAGTCATTAGTAATATTTCTGTAACTAACTATAACGAAGGGTGATCATCTGGATTACTCAAATTGCTTCACTTAGGTATTCTGATATGCAGATATCTATTGGAGCCCTTCCTTGGTCCGTACGTCTGTCTGTTAGCATTCCGTGAATCGTACGCTGTTTAGTTTGGTTGGTTGTTGAATATTCATCTGCGTCAGTAGCGAGGTTTCTGTTGTCTTCAATTTGTGTGGACACGCAGCTTCGCCAGTTATCGGTATTTGGTCACTAATAGCAGAAATCTTTACTTTAAAATATTAAAGCGGCATTTTTTTGATAGATGAGTATCGAAAAGGATGTACTAGGAATTTAAAATCCACTTCCAGCCATTATCCTATGGTTTATTAGAAAAGGAAATAATTTTGCATAACTTCTTTGTTTATCACAAACAAATCAGAGAAAGCTACGAACGATATTAGTAAACAAAAGTTATCACAAAATTAATGAATTTATGAACGATAATTCTGTTGATAAATAAGTTTTTTTTTTTGTAATTTAATTAATTATTATATAGTTTTTAGGCAAAATTTAAATTTATATATGCCATAGAATATAATTAGGTAGGTAATGGTAATTTTAATATATCCTCATATTGACCAATTTTTACATTTCGCTGTAATTTAATTTGAATTCTAATTTGACATTTTTATTTCGTATTTTATTGTGTAATTTAATTATATAATTCAATTATTTGTTATTGTATGTACCTAAGATAAACATTGCACGCCCTTAAAAGGCAGATTACATTGAACCAATTATAGTTTATAATATAATTTTACACGTAATTCAGCAATAAATATACTTTGACTTTGAAATTATTATTTGTAATTCATATGTATTCCCATTTTATTGTGTATAAAATCTTAGTGTAAACCTTATTTTGACATTAATTTAAAAATATCTTGGAACCGACTAAATAAAATCACTTGATACATTACAAGAAAACAAATAACGACCCTCGGAGGTAAGTAAACGGTCAGTAGTAAATTTCCCCAGCGGTCACACATCCAAGTAATGACCACAGTGGACATTTCTTAACTTGAGCTGATCGGTTAAGATGGACCAGGCAAGCTCTATAATGAGCGTTTCAAGCAGTGCTACACACTTGAGCATTAAATTAAGGTCAGAGGAAGACCAAAAAAGCGCGGCACAAAACTAGAAAGAAGAGAGACACATTTGTTTAACTAATAATATGTATTATGTGATAAAGTTCAGAAGAAAGAAAGTCCTGGAAAGAAGGACTCTTATTCAATGTACCCAATTGAAGAATAGTCATTCTTTCAAGAATTTTATTGATTTAAGCTTCATACTTTAAGGCAACTGTACGTGATCAGGGTTTCTTATGAAACATTGTTAACTTATAGGAGACTTTCGTGATAACTTCCTTTTTGTACATGTAAAAAGCGAATCCAGTTATTTGAATAAGGAAATTTCAAGGGTCCGTAATAAAAAGAGATAACAATTGAGCAAACCTTGGGTTAAGGTTGCTGATTTTAAAAGTAGAGAATTGTATAGATTAAAAATGATTAATAATACAGGTTTAACAATACATTATGCTATGTATGATAATTAAAATAAAACATAGTCCTTGGTAGATTTAGTTACTTAATATGTAAACTGCCATTTATCTGGTAACATTAGAAACATGATATTCAACTTTTATGAATAATTGAGTGTGCAATTTTGACGCTTTGCTGATATAACATTTAATAATCAAGGCAAGTCTCTTGAAACAAACTTACTTATTAATGGTAACCGCATGATTCAATAGAAACCAATAAGTAAGTTAAACACAAATATTATAAGTATGTATGAAATAAAAACTATTACATTAGTTCAAGACCTTTTATCTATACAACATACATCCATATGCGGATTAATAAATTCCAAGAAATATGCTTCCTTTCAAACAAACTTCACAAAGACCAAATCAAGCGTTTCAAATTAGATAACTTTGGAACAAATACTCGTATACACAAAAATTCAATGAGACAAATAAACAAAAAAATGCACAGGCCCCCAACCAGGTACACAAAACTAGCTTTACTGTGGTCAAAAATATCTGATTGATACTGTCAGCGTGAATGCAATATTATTTATATAAAATCGCTTATTTTTATTTAACTGAATGAACTAAAAAAGAGACCAAACGACGTGCAGCAGAGAGCGGGCGTTAATTGAAATCAAACAAAGATTAGCTTCCGATTGCGAACGGATCACGGCTGCTGCAAGAACCCATCTCGTTTAAAACATTCTACAGGATCTGTGAACGAATGAGTTTTTGATTGAAACATACCGTTCGTGTGAAATTCTAACCATTTATTGTAGGGCTGTTTTAATTTTATTTCTGATTACTACGTACAAATGCACGTACTTACATTATTAATGTCTCCCCCTTTCGGGAATCCGCATTGCAACAGGCCGTAAAAGAAAAAATGTTTATTAGTATTGATAACTGATTTAAAAAAATGTTGGTTAAATAGTCATACCATGATACAAATTGTGTACATTTTGTCAATAATATAATATTAGGTCCTTACATATGAAATTGGCGTTTTTCGTACTGGCCACTTTAATCACGAATTTCTCCTCTTTGGTAAGGAATTCCAAATTCAAATTTGTACAGCTATAGACTCATGTATTTGTGCTTCGATGATCGTCATTCATTTGTTTTTTTTCTTCTGTTTTTTTCTGTTTGCGTCACTCATTTTACAAAATGGAAAACCTTAAATATCGCATTATTTACGAGTACGAGTTCCGCCGTGGCACTAGTGCTGCGGAAACAACTCGAAGGGTGAATGATGTGTATGGCGGTAGTGTTGCAAAAGAAAACACAGTTCGTTTTTGGTTCCAACGTTTTCGTTCTGGAAATTTCGACCTGCAGAACAAGCCCCGTGGACGGCCTGAGACTCAAGTTGATAATGAAGAGTTGAAGGCTATTGTGGAAGCGGATCCATCGCAAACCACGTCCGAGTTAGCTGCAGGCTGCGATGTTAGTGATAAAACTGTTTTAATTCACTTGAAGCAAATTGGGAAGATTAAAAAGCTTGAAAGGTGGGTACCTCACGAATTGACTGAAACAAACCGGCAAACGCGCGTCGACTGCTGCGTTACATTACTAAACCGGCACAATAATGAAGGTATTTTAAACCGAATCATTACCTGTGATGAAAAATGGGTTCTTTACGATAATCGGAAGCGCTCAGCGCAATGGTTAGATCCTGGCCAGCCAGCCAAATCCTGCCCCAAGCGAAAATTAACCCCAAAAAAGTTACTTGTAAGCGTTTGGTGGTTTTTTCAAATCTGGCCAGACTATTACGGCTGATGTCTATTGTCAGGAATTGCAAACCATGATGGAAAAGCTAGCGGCTAAACAACCTAGGCTGGTCAATCGCTCCACGCCACTGCTGCTTCACGACAACGCTAGACCACACACTGCGCTACAGACGGCTACTAAATTAGAAGAGCTTCAATTGGAAAGTCTAAGACATCCTCCGTACTCCCCGGACCTTGCTCCAACAGATTACCATTTTTGTCGAAATTTGGATAACTTCTTGCAAGGGAAAAAATTCAACTCCGATGGGGCAGTCCAAATCGCCTTCAAAGATTTTATTGATTCCCGTCCGACTGGTTTTTTTAGTAAAGGGATCAATGAACTACCTATGAGATGGCAAAAGTGCATAGAAAATAATGGTTCATACTTTGATTAATTAAATATATTATATTAAAAAATATTCGACTTTTTGTTCCTCCCATACAAAACGCCAATTTCATATGTAAGGACCTAATATAATATGATCAAATTATTGCAAACGAAATTTCCCGATCGCATGCCAGATCGTGTGGTTTAACACCGCTGGATTAGTTTTTGTGGGGCTATGTTACGGACAGAGTCTATACGGAGCCAATCGAATCGATTGCAGGCTTAAAACTCATAATCCGTTATGTGATCTACGAAATAGACCCGCCACATTTTGCCAAAAAGTGATTAAAATTTTCATGAAAGAATCAACATCTGTCAGCGTGCTCGTGGTGGACATATGCCAGTTATCATTTTTCATTCATAATTGCCAAACTTTTCTCTTCGTAATACAATAATTGAATCATCTTCATCTAAATTCTTTATTTTATTTTGTTATAGAAAACAAGTTCTTGTTGCAAAACCCTTTATTTATGATTGGTTAAGCCCAGCGAAGACAAATCTTTTATCAAAGTTATTTAGATACAAAAATAAAATAAAAAATATTATATTTTCCTCAAAGACCTCTGGACGATGGCACCCCGATAGACAAATTGTTTCTTTGTTAGCTTTTCTTTAATTGCAGCTCCCTGTGAAAAATAACTTAATTGCTTTTCTATTCCATGCAATTGTTAAAACCTATTAAGGGTCATAAAATAAATTAATACTGAAGGAAAGTTTTAATAAGTTCTTTGTGTTTTTAAAATATTCCAATTTAATAATAATGTATATTTTTTATAATAGACATTATTTAGTTTAATGTCTATAATATTAATAATTCTATGGACTAGAAAACAATCAAGTTACTTTCAATATAAAATCACATATTTTGTAGTTTTTGTGATGAAAACAGAGACTTTAGAAAAAAAACGTGATGTTGTAAAAGCTTTGTTTTTATAAATAATATAAATAAGTTTTTTAATAATCTAATGTCAAAAAACAAACGTAACTAATATAAAATGGAACACGTCATGTTGAACTTATTCTCGCAGTGGCTCTACACATTTTTTTTTGTTGAACGTGGCAGTATAATGTCGAATATTTCAATATTAAAATTTGTAATTGACCTTCATAGGACAGTCGTAGACGCCTAAATTGAATAAAGATTTTGTTTTTGACTTTGAACTTACTATTAGAAAAGTTTAAGAAAATAAATGTATATTTTCATTTAACATTGTAATCTTGCATTAACGCCTGATAGTAACGTGAGCGAGTAAGCTTACAGATTTACTGCGAATGGAATAATAATTTAATTAATTCTATTTTATTAATTCGAATTTTTTTATAATTATATTTCTCTCATTTTATTAGCCGTTTTTATCTAAACTGCTGTGAATATATTCACAAGATAACAATAAAATTCTATTATTATGAATTAGACACCGAATTAGATATGTAAGGGTTAAATCTCACTTTCAGTATAAAATAAAAATTCATGCATCATCTGTGCAAGGTAAAGGTCTGTTACTCATTTCGTTTACGAGCTAGAAACGAGACACATGTGGCGTGACATTCACCAGGTTGTAGATCTCTTCAGCATGAAGAGTTCAGTACATCTTAGCGGGTACTTCCACGTTGTCAGATATTCTTCGAAGCAGAATGCAATCACTATTGTTTTAGGCGTGAAATGCTCTGCAGTAAAGTGCGATACATATAAACTAACATCTTGAAGTAACGAGCTCCGTTCAGTGTCAGGCGGACGAGGATGTACCAAGAGTAATATTTTATATACCAAATAATAGTATGGAGAGAGGGTCTGAATTCGAAGATCAGATTAAACAGCTGTCAATTTGTACTGTTTGTAATTTTGTAAACAACTGTCAATTTGAGTCCGTTTATAAGTAGGTATTTAATATTTTCAAGCTGTCAATTGACTATGCATATATGTACCCAAGATAAATAGTATAAAGTAATTATAAAGATTAAAGTATTGTTCAACCTGATCTTCCTCTTTCGACGACTTTTCTATGTTATTTTTCACTCGGTTCGATGATCTCTAACGCTCAAAAACCCCTTAATTTTGCAAGCTTACCTATGCTGCCAAGCAAAGTGCAAGAATTATAGTTCATGATATACACAACGCCAGCCAAACTGTAAAGTATAAGTGCGTTGACTCATCACTAGTTAATCCCCGCCGCTACAACGCCAAAACTGAATTCAGGAGTCAGACAAACGAATTCCAAAAGTGCTGCTTCACAAACAGGAATCGTAAACAAAACGTAGACTTAATTGAGATAATGTAAACAATGAACCGCCATCGTGTACAGAGTACAGACATACCTTGTATTGTTCGTGCTGTGTATAGATAATATTGTTATCTGAGGGGATATTGAATACACGGGGTTTCAATACCATAACGTGTTGATACATTTTAACGCTTTAGGTTATATTATATAACATGAATTCTACGAATATTTATTATTCGTAGCATGAAATTTTATGTAGCCTGAATCAAGGAAAATTGTAATTTAAAAAAAAATTACTTGACGGGAGTTGATAAGACCACCATCAAAGTATACATGATACACGTACATACTTTTCATGCTATTTTATGTTAAAAAAAGGTTCAATTTAGTTTTGATTTAATAAGCTATTTAATATAATATAATATGTAAGCTTTGTCACAATAACATTCGTAAGTACTTTTTGCTTAGCCAAACTACAACTTTATATAAGTATATTAATCACTAATGAAAACCAAAAAATATGTCAATTGTTATTTTTTTCCTTAGCACTATCAGTTAAGAGGAACGCAAAGAGAAGCTCCTACAGAAAAATAGGTATTTTAACAAAGTAATGCTGTCTCGCCGCTAAACGCCCGAACAGAATAGTGCAATAAGGACAATTGCAGCTTCTTCAAGTTTTGACTTAGAATTTGCGCATAATTTGCGTTCTGGGAGAAAACTTTCCTTCTATAGTAAACATTAATAAATACTAAAAAATTTGGTATTATTTTATAGCTGACAGAATAAACTAGGTTTATAAGGTTTTCTTTTTCTTTTTATCATTATTTTTCCTATAAATATTTCACAAACTATAGACACAAGTTTTGAGAAAATATCGGTATTTAAATACCCATTAATTCAAATTCCTTTAATATAATATAAAAATCAAAGCCTATAAATCTGGATATTGATTACATCAAAAATCATCCAAATCGGTGATTGTTTAGGGGGGTAGAAACGTTTTCTCTTTTTGTATGAACATTCGAGACTTCCCTCCAGTCTTAAGGATGTGCAATATTGTCTTATAACCTAAATAGATATTTAATATGAGTGTTTACGCATGTACCACCTTTGCGCAAGAACCCATCTCGTTTAAAACATTCTACAGGATCTGTGAACGAATGAGTTTTTGATTGAAACATACCGTTCGTGTGAAATTCTAACCATTTATTGTAGGGCTGTTTTAATTTTATTTCTGATTACTACGTACAAATGCACGTACTTACATTATTAATGTCTCCCCCTTTCGGGAATCCGCATTGCAACAGGCCGTAAAAGAAAAAATGTTTATTAGTATTGATAACTGATTCAACAAAATGTTGGTTAAATAGTCATACCATGATACAAATTGTGTACATTTTGTCAATAATATAATATTAGGTCCTTACATATGAAATTGGCGTTTTTCGTACTGGCCACTTTAATCACGAATTTCTCCTCTTTGGTAAGGAATTCCAAATTCAAATTTGTACAGCTATAGACTCATGTATTTGTGCTTCGATGATCGTCATTCATTTGTTTTTTTCTTCTGTTTTTTTCTGTTTGCGTCACTCATTTTACAAAATGGAAAACCTTAAATATCGCATTATTTACGAGTACGAGTTCCGCCGTGGCACTAGTGCTGCGGAAACAACTCGAAGGGTGAATGATGTGTATGGCGGTCGTGTTGCAAAAGAAAACACAGTTCGTTTTTGGTTCCAACGTTTTCGTTCTGGAAATTTCGACCTGCAGAACAAGCCCCGTGGACGGCCTGAGACTCAAGTTGATAATGAAGAGTTGAAGGCTATTGTGGAAGCGGATCCATCGCAAACCACGTCCGAGTTAGCTGCAGGCTGCGATGTTAGTGATAAAACTGTTTTAATTCACTTGAAGCAAATTGGGAAGATTAAAAAGCTTGAAAGGTGGGTACCTCACGAATTGACTGAAACAAACCGGCAAACGCGCGTCGACTGCTGCGTTACATTACTAAACCGGCACAATAATGAAGGTATTTTAAACCGAATCATTACCTGTGATGAAAAATGGGTTCTTTACGATAATCGGAAGCGCTCAGCGCAATGGTTAGATCCTGGCCAGCCAGCCAAATCCTGCCCCAAGCGAAAATTAACCCCAAAAAAGTTACTTGTAAGCGTTTGGTGGTTTTTTCAAATCTGGCCAGACTATTACGGCTGATGTCTATTGTCAGGAATTGCAAACCATGATGGAAAAGCTAGCGGCTAAACAACCTAGGCTGGTCAATCGCTCCACGCCACTGCTGCTTCACGACAACGCTAGACCACACACTGCGCTACAGACGGCTACTAAATTAGAAGAGCTTCAATTGGAAAGTCTAAGACATCCTCCGTACTCCCCGGACCTTGCTCCAACAGATTACCATTTTTGTCGAAATTTGGATAACTTCTTGCAAGGGAAAAAATTCAACTCCGATGGGGCAGTCCAAATCGCCTTCAAAGATTTTATTGATTCCCGTCCGACTGGTTTTTTTAGTAAAGGGATCAATGAACTACCTATGAGATGGCAAAAGTGCATAGAAAATAATGGTTCATACTTTGATTAATTAAATATATTATATTAAAAAATATTCGACTTTTTGTTCCTCCCATACAAAACGCCAATTTCATATGTAAGGACCTAATATAATATGATCAAATTATTGCAAACGAAATTTCCCGATCGCATGCCAGATCGTGTGGTTTAACACCGCTGGATTAGTTTTTGTGGGGCTATGTTACGGACAGAGTCTATACGGAGCCAATCGAATCGATTGCAGGCTTAAAACTCATAATCCGTTATGTGATCTACGAAATAGACCCGCCACATTTTGCCAAAAAGTGATTAAAATTTTCATGAAAGAATCAACATCTGTCAGCGTGCTCGTGGTGGACATATGCCAGTTATCATTTTTCATTCATAATTGCCAAACTTTTCTCTTCGTAATACAATAATTGAATCATCTTCATCTAAATTCTTTATTTTATTTTGTTATAGAAAACAAGTTCTTGTTGCAAAACCCTTTATTTATGATTGGTTAAGCCCAGCGAAGACAAATCTTTTATCAAAGTTATTTAGATACAAAAATAAAATAAAAAATATTATATTTTCCTCAAAGACCTCTGGACGATGGCACCCCGATAGACAAATTGTTTCTTTGTTAGCTTTTCTTTAATTGCAGCTCCCTGTGAAAAATAACTTAATTGCTTTTCTATTCCATGCAATTGTTAAAACCTATTAAGGGTCATAAAATAAATTAATACTGAAGGAAAGTTTTAATAAGTTCTTTGTGTTTTTAAAATATTCCAATTTAATAATAATGTATATTTTTTATAATAGACATTATTTAGTTTAATGTCTATAATATTAATAATTCTATGGACTAGAAAACAATCAAGTTACTTTCAATATAAAATCACATATTTTGTAGTTTTTGTGATGAAAACAGAGACTTTAGAAAAAAAACGTGATGTTGTAAAAGCTTTGTTTTTATAAATAATATAAATAAGTTTTTTAATAATCTAATGTCAAAAAACAAACGTAACTAATATAAAATGGAACACGTCATGTTGAACTTATTCTCGCAGTGGCTCTACACATTTTTTTTTGTTGAACGTGGCAGTATAATGTCGAATATTTCAATATTAAAATTTATAATTGACCTTCATAGGACAGTCGTAGACGCCTAAATTGAATAAAGATTTTGTTTTTGACTTTGAACTTACTATTAGAAAAGTTTAAGAAAATAAATGTATATTTTCATTTAACATTGTAATCTTGCATTAACGCCTGATAGTAACGTGAGCGAGTAAGCTTACAGATTTACTGCGAATGGAATAATAATTTAATTAATTCTATTTTATTAATTCGAATTTTTTTATAATTATATTTCTCTCATTTTATTAGCCGTTTTTATCTAAACTGCTGTGAATATATTCACAAGATAACAATAAAATTCTATTATTATGAATTAGACACCGAATTAGATATGTAAGGGTTAAATCTCACTTTCAGTATAAAATAAAAATTCATGCATCATCTGTGCAAGGTAAAGGTCTGTTACTCATTTCGTTTACGAGCTAGAAACGAGACACATGTGGCGTGACATTCACCAGGTTGTAGATCTCTTCAGCATGAAGAGTTCAGTACATCTTAGCGGGTACTTCCACGTTGTCAGATATTCTTCGAAGCAGAATGCAATCACTATTGTTTTAGGCGTGAAATGCTCTGCAGTAAAGTGCGATACATATAAACTAACATCTTGAAGTAACGAGCTCCGTTCAGTGTCAGGCGGACGAGGATGTACCAAGAGTAATATTTTATATACCAAATAATAGTATGGAGAGAGGGTCTGAATTCGAAGATCAGATTAAACAGCTGTCAATTTGTACTGTTTGTAATTTTGTAAACAACTGTCAATTTGAGTCCGTTTATAAGTAGGTATTTAATATTTTCAAGCTGTCAATTGACTATGCATATATGTACCCAAGATAAGTAGTATAAAGTAATTATAAAGATTAAAGTATTGTTCAACCTGATCTTCCTCTTTCGACGACTTTTCTATGTTATTTTTCACTCGGTTCGATGATCTCTAACGCTCAAAAACCCCTTAATTTTGCAAGCTTACCTATGCTGCCAAGCAAAGTGCAAGAATTATAGTTCATGATATACACAACGCCAGCCAAACTGTAAAGTATAAGTGCGTTGACTCATCACTAGTTAATCCCCGCCGCTACAACGCCAAAACTGAATTCAGGAGTCAGACAAACGAATTCCAAAAGTGCTGCTTCACAAACAGGAATCGTAAACAAAACGTAGACTTAATTGAGATAATGTAAACAATGAACCGCCATCGTGTACAGAGTACAGACATACCTTGTATTGTTCGTGCTGTGTATAGATAATATTGTTATCTGAGGGGATATTGAATACACGGGGTTTCAATACCATAACGTGTTGATACATTTTAACGCTTTAGGTTATATTATATAACATGAATTCTACGAATATTTATTATTCGTAGCATGAAATTTTATGTAGCCTGAATCAAGGAAAATTGTAATTTAAAAAAAAATTACTTGACGGGAGTTGATAAGACCACCATCAAAGTATACATGATACACGTACATACTTTTCATGCTATTTTATGTTAAAAAAAGGTTCAATTTAGTTTTGATTTAATAAGCTATTTAATATAATATAATATGTAAGCTTTGTCACAATAACATTCGTAAGTATTTTTTGCTTAGCCAAACTACAACTTTATATAAGTATATTAATCACTAATGAAAACCAAAAAATATGTCAATTGTTATTTTTTTCCTTAGCACTATCAGTTAAGAGGAACGCAAAGAGAAGCTCCTACAGAAAAATAGGTATTTTAACAAAGTAATGCTGTCTCGCCGCTAAACGCCCGAACAGAATAGTGCAATAAGGACAATTGCAGCTTCTTCAAGTTTTGACTTAGAATTTGCGCATAATTTGCGTTCTGGGAGAAAACTTTCCTTCTATAGTAAACATTAATAAATACTAAAAAATTTGGTATTATTTTATAGCTGACAGAATAAACTAGGTTTATAAGGTTTTCTTTTTCTTTTTATCATTATTTTTCCTATAAATATTTCACAAACTATAGACACAAGTTTTGAGAAAATATCGGTATTTAAATACCCATTAATTCAAATTCCTTTAATATAATATAAAAATCAAAGCCTATAAATCTGGATATTGATTACATCAAAAATCATCCAAATCGGTGATTGTTTAGGGGGGTAGAAACGTTTTCTCTTTTTGTATGAACATTCGAGACTTCCCTCCAGTCTTAAGGATGTGCAATATTGTCTTATAACCTAAATAGATATTTAATATGAGTGTTTACGCATGTACCACCTTTGCGGTTTGGGTTCATTTATGAGTAGTATGTAGTTTGAACCACAACCGATAGATGGCGATATTTTAAATTACCTATAATGTTACCTTTAATCCATAGATGGCGGTGTGCATTACTAAAACACGCTGACGATATTTTCTGAACGTATGATGTACCAAATTGTGTGAAATATTAAATTGTTGTTTTTTGAGGTTACATAGTGGTTTCTTTTGTAGACATTTTTGATCCGTTCGAGTCGGATAGAACTCGCTAGCTAGGTAGGGCCCAGATGCACTGCATGGATCGTGCAGGATAATGCTTTCTGATGAGAAACAGCTTAATAATAGTGAAGTGAAGTGCTCAGTGCAAATATTGGACAAAGGATTGGTAAACCGTGAGTAATAGTGATAAGGAGTGAATATTAGCTTTCATAATAGAAACATATAATTTACGAAGTGTTTAACAAAATTCGTGAAGTGTCTTGTAATATGAATTTATGCACATAAACAATATAAAATAACACTCAGTGAAACTTTTGCAACAATTTTGTACAAAGTGCATTAATTAACTTAGTAAAATATACTCTTTATTAATAAATTAATTGGACTTGTAAAATTTCAAGTAATAGACTTTCTCAGTTGATAATTATATAATGGCAGCAATACAAAGTGAAACTTTTCAACAAATTAAAAACTTATTTGATAACTTTAAAAAATGTCCTAAGGACCGCTTAACTAAAGCGTTTCTGGAAACAAGACTTGAGATGTTGGAATCATATTGGAATAAGTTTCAATTGAATCATGATAAATTGGTTACATCTAAGGATTCAGAATATATTAATAAAAATACATACGATACATGCCTAGAAACATATCTTGAATTGAAAACGAGAATTAAAGAAAAGTTGAATTCTCTGAACACTACAATACTAGCCAAATCCCCAGGTGAACATAGCCAAAATAGTGAGCAATCATGCGTAAAGTTACCTCCAATTGAAATACCTAAATTCTCAGGGAATTACGTAGAATGGTTATCCTTTCATGACTTGTTTAAATCTCTAGTACATGATAACACAAATCTCAGTAAAGTCAATAAGTGCCAATATTTAAAATCAAGTCTCCGTGCTGAAGCAGAAAATTTAGTAAAACAAATTGCTGTCACTGAGTCAAATTATGATATTATTTGGGAAACCTTGAATAAGAGATATAGTAATCGTAGAAATATGGTAAATGCCTACATCGGAAAACTTATTAATCAGAAACGTATAACTAACGAATCTCCCAAAGCCATTAAAGATCTTTTAGATGTCACGTCCGAATGTATAACCTCACTGAAGGCGATTGATATACCCACGGACCATTGGGATGACATAGTAGTTTACATTATTATACAAAAACTCGATTCAGACTCGCATAAACTTTTCGAACAACGCATTGAAGGCATAAACACACTACCCACTTGGAAAGATCTCTCACAATTCTTAGAGTTTAGATTTAGAACATTAGAAGCTGTTAAATATAAGGATACGCAACTTCAGTACAGAAATAATACAGTGAATGCAAAGAGTTTCAGTACAACCGTGACTACACCTATTCACTGCTTGTACTGCAAACAAGAACATAGAATTTATAACTGTAAAGACTTTATTCAACTGAATGTAAACAGTAGACAACAATTCGTACAAAAGAATAATTTATGCTTCAACTGTTTGAAGAAAGGACACTCCGTGAAAGACTGCACTCTATCAGCATGTAGAAAATGTAATCGCAAACACCACTCATTACTACATGGATATTCCATAGCACCCACTACAGCTACTAATACAAAAGAACCAGACAATCCAATCACTCATCAAGTAAACCTTGAAACGTTAGACAGTATCACCCTGAAAACATCCACTAGCAAACAATCACCAGTCATACTAGCAACTGCACTCGTAGCAGTGCAGTCAAATAGAAACAATAGCATCCACACCCTTCGTTCATTAATAGACCCTGGATCTGAAATTTCCATAATCACCGAAGGAGCGTGTCAACAGTTGGGTCTTAAGAAATCACCTATCAAAGGAGACATAGTTGGAGTTAGTTCAAACAAAACCACAACCAAGGCAATAGTAGAGTTTGAAATAATGTCCTTACATGAACCAAACAATATAGTCAAAATAACTGCATATGTGTTGCGAAACTTAACGTCACACATACCACAGCGTACTCATTTAGTTGATTGGCCACAACTCAATAGCATTCAACTAGCAGATCCTTTATACACACAGCCAGGTCGCGTTGATATCCTTCTAGGAGCAGGAGTGTTCGCTGATATTATCCAACCAGGTCTGATGGTATATAGAAACCAGCATAATTCACTTGTGGCACAAGAAACTTTACTGGGTTGGTTAATTTCTGGTCGCAATGAAAAACATGATAACCAACCAACTCAAATCTTAACTCATCATGTAAAACTAGAACTAGATGCTGAATTACGAAGATTCTGGGAACTGGAAGAACCGCTACCTGGAAAAAGAATAATGACAAATGATGAGATTAAATGTGAAGAATATTATAGTAATACACATAGTAGAAAACTAGATGGACGATATGAAGTTCGGTTACCCTTTTCTATGAATCCTCCAGTCATCGTTGAATCTGAAAAAATAGCAATAAAGAGGTTATTAGCAGTCGAGAATAAATTGAAAAGGAATTCTGATATGAATGTTGGATACAATGAGTTTATGCAAGATTATTTGAGTCAAAATCACATGGAACCTGTACCACCAAAAGATATTCCTAGTAAAAGTAGTTGCTACTTACCCCATCACGCTGTGATTAATGAGCAACATCTTACTACGAAGCTGCGCGTTGTGTTTGATGCCTCCGCTAAAACAAACAATGGCAAATCACTGAATGACAACTTATGGATAGGACCTTCACTTCAAAGTGATATAAGAGATGTTACATTGAGATGGAGAAGACATCCATTGGTCTTAGTTGGAGACATAAAACAGATGTACAGACAAATAGACATAACAGAAAATGATAGAAACTACTTAAGAATTTTATGGAGATTTAATAACACAGATCCCATTCAACATTACAGACTTACAACTGTAACGTATGGCACATCCTGTGCTCCTTACCTTGCCATCAAGACGTTGAAACAATTAGCTGTCGATGAAAGTAACAATTTTCCTAAAGAAATAATCGAAATATTATTAAATGATTTTTACATGGATGACTTACTAACCGGAGCATCTACGACTGAAGAAATAAATGTATTACAGGAAAAGTTGACGAAATTACTTCAAAAGGGTGGCTTTACTTTGCACAAGTGGCCATATAACAACCCAAACATAGAAGACAAAACTGAAGCTAATAGAACAATACTAGGAATAGATTGGAATAACAAGACAGACAAATTTGAACTCGGATTTAATATTAAAAAGAGTAACGAAGCCCCAACTAAAAGGTCAATCCTTAGGGATATCGCAAAACTATACGATCCAGCTGGATGGTTAGCTCCAATAGTAGTTCGTGCAAAGGTCTTTCTACAAAAACTGTGGCTTAGATTGGGATGATGAGTTATCTGAGAACTTGAAAATGGAATGGCTTAATTTTCATCAACAATTATGTGACATGTCAAAAATAGAACTAAATAGATGGATAGGCATAACGGAAAATATAGTAAGAATAGAAATTCATGGATTTTCAGATTCTTCAGACATGGCTTATTCGGCAACAGTGTATTGTCGAGCTATATTACCTGACTCAATTAAAGTGACTTTGATTGAAGCCAAAACAAAGGTTGCACCTGTTAAGAAAATATCAACACCTAGATTGGAATTGTGTGGAGCAGTATCATTGGCTAAACTGATAGACAGAATTAGAAAGGCATTGAATGTATCGTTAGATGACACTTACGCATGGACCGATGCAACAATCGTCCTTGCTTGGTTACAGCGTCCACCAGCATACTGGAACATATTTGTCGCAAACCGAGTGACAGAAATCATCAATAGAGTTGATGTCATGAGATGGCATCACGTCCCGTCGTCCGAGAACCCGGCAGATGTGGCGAGTCGAGGACTCTCACCTCTTGAGCTGCAGTCACATGCGCTATGGTGGAGTGGTCCACCCTGGCTACGAGAAAATAGTGAATTACCTGTGAAAGACTTAAGTGATATAGTTAATCCTACAGAGTTAGAGAAAAAATCAGATGTCAAAATATCCGCGAAGTGTAACGTAGTTCAGGAACCTGAAACAGAAAAAGACATTATTAATAGATATTCAAATTATAGAAAATTGTTAAGAGTCACAAGTTATTGTTTAAGATTTTTATACAAATGTAAAAGCAAGGTAAAAAAGGAAAACTTACCTGAATTCATGAATACCACCTATTTGAACTCCAGAGAGCTGTTCAACGCTTCTCATGTCCTGATAAAATTGTCACAGCAATCTGAAATAGTTAACAAGAAAGATATAGTCAATTTAAATCCATTTCTTGATGAAAATAATATATTAAGGGTAGGTGGCCGAATACAAAATTCATATGTAAACGAAGAAACAAAGCACCCTGTAATTTTAGCAAAAAATAGTAGATTAGCTTACCTAATTGTGAAGGATGCACATTCTACAACTTTGCATGGCGGAAACCTGTTAATGTTAAATTATGTAAGAAACAAATTTCACATAATCGCCGTTAAAAATTTGATTAAGCGAGTAATAAGAGAATGTGTTACCTGTTGTAGAAATGCTAAAAGGACTGCTACACAGTTAATGGGAATTTTACCTAAAGAAAGAGTTACTCCACAACGTACTTTTTTTGTCAGCGGTGTAGATTTAGCAGGACCAATAATTTTAAAACAATTTAGTGGTCGTGGCTCCAATAGAACCACAAAGGCTTACATTGCCTTATTCATTTGTACCGCGACAAAGGCGATTCATTTAGAGCTTATTAGCGGTCTGAGCACAGAATGCTTTTTAGCTGCATTCCGTCGTTTCACAGCCTGAAGGGGACATTGTAAAAAATTAATAAGTGATTGTGGGACAAATTTTATAGGTGCTAGTAAAGAACTTAAGATCTTAGTTAGTAGAAGCATTATAACTCTGCCTGGAGAAATTGTAGAATTGTTGGCCCAAGACGGCACAGATTGGCAATTTAATCCCGCTGGAGCTCCCCACATGGGCGGGCTATGGGAATCTGCAATTAATTCCACCAAGAAACATTTGAATAGAGTCTTAGGCGATACAAAACTGACCTTTGAAGAATATTCGACTTTATTGTGTCAAATTGAAAGTTGTTTAAACTCTCGACCATTAACGTCATTAGATGATGAAAAGGATGGAGTGACTATTGCTTTAACTCCTGCTCATTATTTAATTGGAGAAAACTCTATTGTAGTGCCTGACGAAAATTTAGAGCATGTCATGGTACCCTATAATAAAAGATGGGTTTACTTACAGCAGAAATTGCAATCCTTTTGGCGTCAATGGAGTAGAGAATATCTAGTGAATTTACAAAAACGCTATAAATGGTATAACGTGCAAGATAATTTTAAAATAGGCAGTATAGTCATTATTAAAGATGAGAGGCTACCGCCTACAAAATGGTTAATGGGCAAAATTATTGATGTTCATCCTGGATCAGACGGTTTGATAAGAGTTGTTAGTATTAAATGTAAAAACTCTGTCTTGAAACGACCCATCCATAAATTGTGTTTGTTACCCATTGAACCCTAGTTATATTTGTAAGTGAGTAAACGCACTTGTTTACATTAGATTTAGTTTGAATTACTACAATTTTAGTTACTAAATATTACAGTCCACTTGTAACTTGCGCATCAGGCGCACACTAATAATACATAGTCTGAGTTATTGAATTTTGCACATTGGTATATTGTTCTAGCCCTAACATCAGTATGTAAAATAGAAGTAGTTTAGTAAATTTTCTGTCTTCTCAAAGATGATTTCCAATAATATTAAAATTTTTGTCTTTTCTTTATTTATTTTGAAAGTTCTAACGCACTTTTAGGGGCGGAATGTTTACGCATGTACCACCTTTGCGGTTTGGGTTCATTTATGAGTAGTATGTAGTTTGAACCACAACCGATAGATGGCGATATTTTAAATTACCTATAATGTTACCTTTAATCCATAGATGGCGGTGTGCATTACTAAAACACGCTGACGATATTTTCTGAACGTATGATGTACCAAATTGTGTGAAATATTAAATTGTTGTTTTTTGAGGTTACATAGTGGTTTCTTTTGTAGACAATGAGCGTGTTAAAAAATCTACTAATTCGACATATTTCTATGACTGAACTTTTAGTAAAGATAGAAACATAATAAAAATTTCTTAAAACAAATGTGCTGGTTTTCTGTATAGCTTTATTATTCAGTAATACATTAAAACTGCAGCTATATATGAGTTTTTCAATTAAAACATAGGTGCAAACTCGGCATTTGTTTCTATTAGTTTCTTAGAAAAATCACAAGTCTTTGAATCAGTATTGCATTTTACTTTCCATTATCTACGTAGACCTTATTTGTGATTCTGTCATTACATACAAATACATAGATATATATCTGCTGTCCTATATTAGACATACAGAATTAAAAAATATTAATTAATACATTATCGCGTTGCATAGCAGTTTTTCCTTATACTTTATCGGCCGAACTGTCTGATGAACACAGGTAGGGGTTTGCCATAATCCCCAAGCTTGGCAGGCGTCTTGGGGATCGCAGTGTATATAAACAGTATGTATCATTTTCTCAGAAAGTGCTGCGGCTCACCTTCTGGTGTGTTACCATTAGTCGCCACTTACGACACCCATGGATTGAGATAGGGGGATGACATTCTAGCCCGGCACCCCACAAGCAATTTTTTCTTATATGCATTACTGACTCTTGATATTTTTTTTGATGGCAACAATTTATCTTAGATTGCATAATGCCAGTGTCCAATTATCAATCTAAATTATCACGCAAGCTATTTTGTCTTCTCATTTGGTCTTTTGATTTTTATTTTTACATATTAAAGCAATTTAGCACGGTAATATAAAAATTTGTTTGTATTGAGTCTTTCAGATTGAAACATATTAGTTTTTTGATTTTATAATGGAATCGTTTTATTGAAGGTATTTCGTGAGTTTAAGGTTATGTTTTCCACGTAGTAGAATTGTGTGATATACCGCACGTGAAAATTGAAAACTTTAGCCCAACACAATTACCAAGAAAGCAGTGTTATATAAAAAGGTCATATTTTTTAAGTAATGGATCTTTTTTAAATGAAAAATGATATTACGTTTGAAATATTTTAATTGTAAAATAGCACGTATTTTCGTAATAATGATTTTTTTTCATACCGCATAGCTTATTATTACATATTTGCGTAGAATATAGATTATATATTTTAAGCAAATTAAAAACTATATCCTAAAAAAAATAACCACAACTCATCATTATATACTTAATATGACTCGAGATAAGAGTATTTATATTTGAACGTATGAATTCTAAGCGCTCTTAATTTTATGACGATTTTGTACTCATTTAAATCCATTTAATTTTATTTAAATGCATTTAAACACTATAAACATAATCCCATGTCACTTAAAACCGGCTTAAAAGCAAGGTTCAATGCACAACAACAACCAAGTTTGCCAGTATCATCAATTCCGTGGAGGTGTAAAAACGACAACCAAAATTACACTTGAAACTGCACGCAATCATTGCCGCACGAGTCCGGCTTCGCTTTAGCTCATTTAGCTCGATATCTGCACGTAGATCGGACTCACAAACGGTCTATTAGAAGTTTTCTTATTAGAAGTTCCCCTATTACAACTTGTCTAGATGTGGAAAATCCACATCGATAAAAATCACGGCGAAAATTCGGGGTTTATTTTGACAACATACATTTATACCTAAACCTTGTTCTGTTACCGTTTTACTTATGCCCGCGGATTTGCATGTGGTGTAAGCATATTTAAAAACTAGTATACTAAGATAAAACGAGGTCTGTTTTTCAGAAGCTTTAATGCTATGACTGTCTCGTCTCGTCTCGTTGATTGAGCGGTAAAAGCATTTGGAATCTCGAGTTTCAGGATTGGTTACCAAGATCAGACTAGAGTATTTCGGTTTCTCTGACAAAGAAATTATGGGGACAAAGTCAAGATTTTAGATCTGCGTCCTGTGAATAGATTACCGCCTGGCAAAACTTTATTGCATTACAAATTCGAAACCGCGCCATATACCCGTATAGCCGGGGTCTGACTAACATGACAACGAGATAACTCTATTTTTCCTCTCGTTCTTTAACCATCGTATGAAGATGGAGCGACACCTATAGTTCAGCTTAGGTTATACTACAAAAAAGACTAATTGGGTTATTGCGAAAATAAAAATGTTAAAAACTTGATTGAATAGAACAGAAGTATATCCTTACGGGAAATAAACGCTATTTATGACGATTATTTAACGACATCCTAGTAATGTGATGCGAAGTTTCTTAAACCGAACACAGATACAAAATTACAAATATACCAAAGGAAATTTTAAGTCATGTGCGGGATATACATTTACACAGATACATTTTATACTAGTATTACTATATGTATTAATCTTCGTAGGATTGACTTTCATCTCTTTTTTGTTCAAACAACGTAAACCGAAAACCTTATTTCAACTGATAATAAAACTTTAAGCCAAATTTTGTTTAAGCTTCATCGTAGATCCGTTTATGCATTTGGTTTTAACGATCACTAAAAATTTGTGAACCGTGAAATAGGATAGAGGCGTTGAAATGATCGTTCATTAACGAAAAACGTTCCAGTGTAAATAATAACGGCGTGTGAACATTAATATCTCGATAATTCGTCTCTATTAAGAGTAAATACATGACATATCGAAAAAGCTTTTAAATTCAGGGTATATTCAATTAGTTGTTATGTTCTTTCTATGTGCAGAAATTATTTTTTTATTTTATTGTATTATAGCACCGTCCACTGCTGAACACATCCTCCCCAGGCAGAAAAGGGTCTTGCCATAATCCCCATACTTAGCAGGCGGCTTGATTGTGTTAGATGGCAGTTACTCAGAAAAGCTGCTGCCCACTTTCTAATATTTTCCTCTTGGTGGCCTCTACTCCCACAGCAAGGGTGCAAATGTAACCCAATAATGAGTAAGCATAGTCATATTATACTTTGAAATTGTGTATTGTCGAGCCTGCATTGTCCATCTTAATTCCATTATAATATTCCGATTATTATCCAGATTGAAGCAATGATGGCTCATTGGCATTGACTATGGACTGCCGTGCAGCAGGTCCATGGTTTGAATCCCGCCGCAGGCTTGAGCTTCACCGCTTGGTGGAAGAGCATTTTCGAATGACTGCCTGGTTAGCAACCACCCTAGAGTAGAAAATCTGTCGCCAAGCACCTAACAGTGTGTTCCGGTAGCAGGCCTTAAGAGCCAGTAAAAATTACAGGAACATGAGACCTAACAACTGTACGTCTATTGTGTACTGTTAACTGTAACTGTAGGTCTAAAGTATTGTTGTTCATCAAAATATAATTGAGATAACGACTAAACCTGACCTTTCGCGAGTTCATATATCTAATGATAACGTGGAAATGCTGCCAGCATGCCGGGCACGCTGACAACTGATAGTGGGCTACGTTTTGGACTGCCTGTGGACTTAATATTACTTTGAAGTTGCCTTAAGGCTTTTGTTTGTGGCAGCTGTTGTGATGAATATAGCAAATAGCTATGTAACATTGTAAAGCAGAGTTCAATCCATTATCCCATAGGAGTATTCCATTAATTATTCGTGAAATAAACGTAATAATTAGTTCCATATTACGTCCATTTTCTGATACTAACAAAAGTCTATAGCTCATCAAAATATTAATAACAATAATCCACGTGAACATTGGCACATGGATCGCTAATGTAGCGTTGGGGGAGAGCTGAGTTCAGCGAACATATTAAATCGTTAAGTGTTTTGATAAACACAGACAGGGGTTTAAGCGATGATGCGATTCGCTGGGAATTTGGTAAATTATCACGATGGGGAAGCACGCTCCGATTCAAGTGGATATAGATATAAAACAAAACATCTCTATAACATCACAGGCTGTAATTCGATATAAAAATTATATATTCATGAATTTTTGCAGATGATAACTACGCTGCCTTTACCTTTTACAAGATGTTTGAACTGGTAATAAGCATACAAGGCACTGTATCGGCCGGGTGGTCCACTGTTGAAAACAGCCTCCCCCATTATGGGGGTAGGGCGTTGCCATAATCCCCACGCTTAGCAGGCGTCTTGGGGATCGCAGTGTAAGATATCAGTTCCTCAGAAAGCGCTGCTGCCCACCTTCTGGTGTGTTACCCTTAGTCGCCTTTTACGACACCCACAAGTAGAGATGGGGTGGTGACATTCTAGCCCGGCACCCCACGGGTAAAGGTACAAGGCACAATAACAACAAAAAAATATAAACACAACTTGTTAAAAAAATACAATTGTAATATTCATGACTCTGATTGTATTCGTGATTTGAATGCAAATTGTAGGAAATCTCATTTGGAGCGAAAATTATTGAAGCTGTTTCGCAAACAACGGAGGTTATCAAATTAAATATGTCGTAAAGGGAGATGGGTGTAAGAGATTCGATACGATAATGACGGATTTGAAGTGGTCGTGGAATAGACGGCCGACGGGAATGCGAGAGTTCCAAATTAGCTATCAGCGTAGACGGCGACAAAGAGCTCGAAGCTTATCTGGTGGATTTAGATGAACGGAACCCTTGGCGACTATACAAAATAATAGCCGGCTCGATAGCGTCATTGTTTGAGCATGAAATTAAAATTGAGCGGGGTTCACACGTGCGCACCGCCCAGATAAGGGGTTGTCCCAAGCTCCTGTGCAATCGATTCCCAGTTCGCGATGTTTGTTCGCAACATAAAATAATAATAAAGACAGTATTGAAGCTTACATATACAAAAAAAATCAATATCACATATAATTTTATTTTACAAATTTTACACATCATGTGTTGCTTTATTACAAATAAATATTTAAGTAACAGTACATAAAAAAAACGTTGGGGTGCCGGACTAGATGTCACCCCCCCATCTCTACCCGTGGGTGTGGTGAGAGGTAACACACCAGAAGGGCAGCAGCTCTTTCTGAGGAACTGATATCTCACACTGCGATCCCCAAGCCGCCTGCCAAGCGTAGGGATTATGGGAAACCCCCTCATATTGGGGGAGGCTGTGTTCAGCAGTGGACTATCCGGCTGATACAGTACAGTACATAAATTATTGAAAATGCATACTTTATAAATTTTTTACTCTTTATTGTACGAGTATTCGTTGCCAAAGATATTATATTTGTATCAACCACACAACACAACCAAATTTCACGCTGCTTTAAATTTTTTGACTTATTAGCATCCGTTGTATTTTTTTATATTTCTGATAGGTTAGCCTTTGAGCACTATCTCACCTGATGGTAAGCGATGGTGTGGTCGAAGATGTTGTTCAGGCTTACCTAGAAGTACTGGCTCTCAAGGACAGCTGCCGAAACACACCATTATGTACTTGGCGACAGATTTTCTACTTGAGGGTGGTAGCTAGCCAGGCGGGCATTCGCAACATGTCCTCCCACCATGCTATAACGATTGCCATCCTTAGACAACAACCGGGACCGACGGCTTAACGTGCCCTTCGAAGCACGGAAGCGCTTAGTAGTAATGTCACTAGCAGTCACCCATCGAAGTCATGACCGCGGGCGACGTTACTTAACTTTGCTGATCAATTAAGAACAGCTAAGAAAACTTCGCTACGAGCGCTTCGAGACCTACGTATATACGTTGTGGATGATATCTTCCATTTCTATTGATAGAATTATCTTCGCATAGGGCTTCAGCTGGTGAGTAACCTTATTGCGATACGTAAGTTCTTAGTCAAAGCCGTTTATTTGCTGGTTTCATATTTACGAGTAATTATATAAGCGTAATGCTTGATGCATGATATAAGGGGCTGACCATTAAATCTGAAACCAAAACACTTTTGCATTTTATGTTTAAATAAATAATATAATAATTAATGCTATCGGTCGCAATGCTAAAAGAGCATGTTTTCCAATCCCTACCTCAGTTTACCTACCCCAATAGTAAAAGAGCATAATATATTTTTCTCTAAGATAAAAGACTCGAGCATGGCAAACATAGCGGAAAGTGTATGTATGACAATTTAGTGTGAGGTGACAACCCTCTCACATGTTTCTTCTATTATTTTTGCACGCTGGTCGGACGCTGTATCATATATAGGGTTTTTTTTTTTTATTTGATCGTTCACAAGTGCTGGCTATTGTGCTGTAGGTTTATTAAGTAAGATAACTATGTATGCTTTGGATTTGTTGGTAGAAAAACATGTTATATTTAGGTTTGTTCTGTAAACTACGAACCCTTACAATAAGGAAGGGTCTCTTGGGTTATTTACATTTGAAGCTCTTCAGTTTTTAGTAGCTAAGAAAATATTTTATGAAATTGTTTGGTCCTGAATTAAGAGCATGGTAACTTTAATATTAATGAATAGATTCAGGCGTTACTTTGCGGAAATCTATTATTAATAATAACAAATATTTTAAGTAAACATTAAATTAATATTTTAATAAAATACTTACAAAATATACTAATGATAATTTGAGCGCACGCTGTTGATCGTGCGCTCGATCAGTCAAGACCTCCTGAGGATGCTTCGTGTATAATCGAAACGCGTCGAAAATTCTTCCGGTTTGGCTGCGTGGAGTTTATGACGTCACATCAGCTTAGCAGGAAGTCACTAGATATATTTTGTATATTTTTGAAGTATTTTATTTAAATATTTATTTCCTAATATATGTTTAAAAATCAAATCCACCCCTTCCAAGATGGGTATTCGCCTTTTAGCATATCACGATTTAAATGAATGAAGAATTAAATGATTTATTTACAACAGTAGCAAAGAAACGATTACAAAGTAAAAACAAATAGAATAATAATCAGGTATTCGCTACATGTCGTACTCGTCAAATGGTCTCCAACTCTGCGTAATATGCTAGTGTAAAACCAAGGCTGGTCTTCCGTTGGAGCCGCCGGCTTTGTGTCATTACTAAATACATCGCACATAGTGTATCGCGTATCAATACAAATCATAGATAAATTAATTGGTTTTGATCTAAAACGTGTAATGGTAATAAGGGACACGTAATAAGGGAATGCAGGGTGTGATTTAAATAACCTTACAAAAACACAAATATACGATAGGAAAAATTTAAGTCATGTGCTGGAAAGTTTTTCTATCGTATATTTGTGATTTTGTAATGTAATCCGCATAGCAGGCGTTATTGAAAACCTAACAATATAAAAATTAAATAACTTTGTTATTGTAAATTTAGTTTATGTCAAAACTACTTTCGAGTTAATTAAAACCGAGCGGTTAACTGCGACTGCCGCAGGTCCATGGTTCAATCCCCGCGCTGGCTTGGGCTTCACCGCATGGTGGGAGGGCATTTTGCAAATACTCACTTGGCTAGCTACCACATTCAAGTAGAAAATCTGTTGCCAAGCACCTAACAGTGTGTTCCGGCAGCAGCCCTTGAGAGCCAGTAAAATTACAGACACATGTGACTCAACAACTGTACAGGGTGACGGGCGCAGTGCAGTTCGTGCAGGTTACCGCCTAACACCAGGTGGGCCTCGTGGTTGTTCTGTCACAATAACATTAAAAAAACAACTACGCGCATTTCACACTCTGACTAGTGCCTAACTCAGCAAAAGTATTAATCCATATCTATAAAAAAAAAAAACTGTCGATGACACAAACTCATAAGTTTAAATCTGCATTTTGTTTAAAAGTAGGTAGTCGTAACTAGTGTTTATTTTTCACAGCTCCGCTTTGAGCTCTCGGGCGGAGCTTTCATTCTGAATGTTTGCTTTCAACAAGGTCGAGGTCGAGCGAGGCGCTGCTTTCGTTTGCACTACAAATAGGTCACATATATTAACCTCCATGAACATTACTTCGTGTAATGTGTGTACATTACTGCCTTAAGAAAGTATAACTTACAGTAACTTTATGGAGGTGCTCACAAAGTATTTTAGTAACGCATACAAATATTTAGAGTACATGTAAGATTCATAATATGTATATGTGTATACTCATACGAGCATTCAAATAGTTTCTTAGGTTTGTTTGACAAATAGGTACCTGAATATCGTGCATGAAAATCAGATGTACCCTTTCTAAGATAGGTATTGCGGGTTTTAGCATAACGCGCATGACTTCATCGCTCACACTGTAGTATCGTGTGTCGATAAAATCATAGCTAGATTATTGGATTTGAACTGAAACGTTTGGGGAATTCAGGGTTTGAGTTTTTACATTCCTTTTTTATTTAGTTTTTATTAAAACATTATGCACAATTCACACTCTGTCTGATGCCTCAATCAAAAAAAAAATTCATATTTCAAGAAATTATAAATGTAATCTAAATTACTGTGGATGACACAAAACTCAGAATTTGAAATCTCAACGTAGACAGACATAATTTCACAGTAATAATTGTTTCTAATTAGGAATCTTGCTTAAACTCTGGATGCCACGTACAGTCGTACGTCACGGATCTTAATTACAAAATGTTCTTACAAACCGAGAACGAGCGATTAGTACGCTAATCTTTAAAATTCAGAAAATTTCAAATAATACTTTAACTTTATTATTTTATTCTACAGCATCACCACAGATAGACTTCTCGTCCATGCTCTTTATAGATTTACTTTGTTTGTTATTACAGTCAATACCCGGTGAAATCTTTTTTGTTTGTGACAATAGGCCTAATATTCAGGTTGTCAATAAACATTTTATGAAGATTAAACATACGAAATTACAAAGAAAGGAAAAATAATTTATTTATAAGGCTTAGTTGCACCATCACCGGTTAACGTCAAATTGTTCGTCAAGTCCATTATTCTGTTGGGATAAGGTTGAATTTAGAATGTATTACAT
This sequence comes from Plagodis pulveraria, assembly GCA_963890685.1. Taxonomy (NCBI): domain Eukaryota; kingdom Metazoa; phylum Arthropoda; class Insecta; order Lepidoptera; family Geometridae; genus Plagodis; species Plagodis pulveraria. The sequence continues at coordinate 17,600,496 of OY982963.1, read as the reverse complement.
AGATTTAACGATATTTAAATTTGGTGCAATCCAGCCTAAATTTATTATTATAGAAATTTATTTCATAAAAGAAAAATCATTAAATTATTTTTTATTATTATTTTTTTTGTGAAGTCCCAATCCCACTTGTGGTTAAATTTTTTCCTATCGTTGTATTTTTAGTTTATTCGCTTGTATTACAATTTACGAAATGTTTAACTCGTTAATGAACAAATAATTAAAAAATTGTGTTCATTTTCATATTTTTTATATGATATATATAATAATAATAAATAAAACATATCATCTACTATACAATTTGTTCATCGGTCCCTATTCAAGAATTAGGGCAGTGATAAACTTGAAATTGTTTCCAAAGCTAACATCCACACATAATAGAATGAGGTTATTACTGCCAACTTTATCGATAACATAAAATTGAACTATTGATACCTGTCTGTTTCCCCTTTCGTGCATTAAAAGCCGTTTTCCCCCAATAATTACAGCATACCTATCACCACTATTGCATTTCACCCCATAGCCGTATCGGCTCAATATCCAAACACGATTAACAGAATATAAATGTCGCATTGATAAATCGGCGGGCACGTTAACTGCTAAATAGCGTGTGAGTAATGAGAGTTGTGGAGTTTGAGGCTACGATCGGTTTTGTTAGAGATAGCTGTCGGTGCGGGGGAAATTTAAAAACAAAGTAAGAACTCTAGCAATGGCTACTTCGACCTTTGTCAGGGCTGAATATGTATGAAAATAAAAAATAAGTATATGAACAGAAAATATAGAGTAATTGACATAGAATAAGCACGCTGCTGTGATTTTTCCGAGTCTTATTAAAATCCCCTGTCTTCTTTTTAACATCCTTAGAAAAGGGAAGAAGGTTCGCAAGTTAATGTTTATTTTCCTTATTTTTTTATGTATGTCCAGGCTCTACTTTTTACTGGATCGCTCAATCTTGATGTTTTTGGGTAATATACTACACCTCTATCTACTAATATCTATACAGTATACATTGCGATAGTGTTTCCATTTAAATTTTACTAACATTGATCGAGCAGTATGAAATTAACACTAAATTAATTTAAAAAATAGTTATTCGTTTTAACTCATGTTAGTAATCTTAATAATTCTTACAACACCTTCAAAACACCAGATTAGTTTATTATTATTTGATTTAATAAATAAAGTTTTATATTGGTATTGTTAAGAGACTATGTAAAACAAACATGTTATTAACACTATTTTATTTTTAAAAAACATGAAGGGTACAAATGAAATGCAATGTAATGAAAATACCATTTTATCATTTAATGTGAATATGAAAACCGATTTTCCATAAATAATATTCCATAAATTGTTTTTCATCATCCTTGAAGTAAAGTCATAGTCAAAATCATTTATTCAATTTAGGCGTCCACGACGCTCTTATGAAGGTCAATTACAAGTTTTAATATTGAAAAATTGTATAAGGTACTGCCACGAGAAGAACGTGCAAGAAACTTGGAGGCCATTCTTTCAAACGTCTTTCGTGAGATTTCCGGCAGGTGGGACTTAAAATGAACATGGACAAGACGATAATTATGTCTAATGTCCATGTTGCACCTGTACCAGAGGTTGTTGAAAACAATACGCTCAAAGTAATTGACCATTACATTTACCTGGGACAGACTGTCCAGTTGGGTAGGTCTGATTTAAACAAAGAGGTCGCCCGAAGAATCCATCTCGGATGGGCAGCGTTCAGGAACTTACGCAACATTTTCTCGTGGAACATCTCGAAGAGCCTTAAGACCAAAGTCTTCAACCAGTGGGTGTTGCCAGTGATGACTTATGGCACTGACACGTGGTCCTTTACTGTGGCCCTTATGGACAAGCTCAGAGTCGCTCAACGAGCTATGGAGAGAGCTACGCTCGGAGTTTCTTTGCGCGATAAATTCCGGAGCGTAGATATTCGCCAAAGAACTAAGTCACCGACATAGCACTCAGAATTTGCAAGTTGAAGTGGCAATGGGCGGGCCACATTGCTCGACGAACTTATGACCGATGGGGAAGAAAGGTTTTCGAGTGGTTACCACGTTACATCGGAAGACGTAAAGTTGATAGGCACGTTGATAGGTACGATGTCGTCAGTCCACTAGGTGGACTGACGACATCGTAAAAGTCGCTGGTAACCAATGGTTACAAGCGGTTAATAGCCATTATTTGTGGCGTTCTATGGGAGAGGCGTTTGTTCAACAGTGGACGTCTTCCGACTGATGATGTTGATGATCATGATTGTTTTTAAAGCCTTTTAAAAATGTGTTAAGTAACAAAATATTAAAATTATTTTCAATTGTTATAACAACTTATAACAATAATTGCTCTAGATATAAGCGCACAATTTATGTTTTATTTTTCTATTAAACGTATCATTTAAGTACACGTAATTTAAATAATATAATTTAAGTAAAAAAACACGAGCACGTGGACAAAAAGTGAACTGATAATACCAATCAGCAATTTTGAAATCGACCTTTCGTGTTCCCATGTTCATTCACTTCCATTATTCTTCAAAACTAAGCCAGTACATTTAGCATAAAATCAAATTACATACGCTCCCCTGTCATTTAATTTTTTAGGCAACTTTTTTTTTTTTTTTTTTTTTTTTTTTTATACATAACTTGTTAGCTCTTGACCACTATCTCACCTGATGGTAAGTGATGATGCGATCGATGATGGAGCGCGCTTACCCAGAAGGTATCTATTCACTCGCTTCTTGAAGACCCCCATATTGTACTTAACCGGAAACACAGACTCAGGCAAGGTGTTCCATTCCCTGGCGGTTCGTATGATGAACGAGGAAGCAAATCGTTTCGTTCGGGAAAATGGAACATCAACCATATAGCGGTGGCGCTTCTGAGTGTCCCTGGATGTCCGGTTATAGAATGGGGATGGCGGAATCAAGTCGTGCAGTTCCGTGGCACACTCCCCGAAATGCATCCGATAGAAAACCGATAAACAGGCGACTTTGCGGCGATGCTCGAGACTTTGGAGTCTCGTGCTTACAAGTTGGTCGTCGTTAATTAGTCTCTTGGCTCTCCTCTCAATAGCTTCCAGTGTCTCCAGTTGGTATTTGGCAGAACCATCCCAAAGGTGAGAACAGTACTCCATACACGACCGGACTTGCGCTTGATAAAGATTAAGCAACTGTTCCGATGTGAAGTATTGTCTCACCTTAGCCAAAACACCAAGCTTTTTTGAGGCAAACTGGGCTTTGGACACAATATAAGAGCCGAAATTGAGAGTTGGTGTTAATGAGATACCAAGAAGCTTGAAATGGTTACTTATCGGCACGGACACATCCCTGAAAGTAGGAGCCAGGTGAAAAGGGCTCCGTTTGGCGGAGATAAGACACGCCTGGGTTTTAGCAGCATTGAACTTAACTAGATTGGCATCGCCCCAATCGGAGACTGCCTGCAAAGAAAAGTTCAAGCGCTGAACCATCGCTTCCTTATGTGACTGGATTTGTAATGCACTGGTTCGTGCGTTAGATGTATAACTCTCCACAACGGTGCTGTCGTCTGCGTACCCAAAAATACCGGGTTTAAGCAGATCATTAATATGCAGCAGAAAAAGCGTTGCAGAGAGTACTGATCCTTGAGGGACTCCGGCGTTTATGGCCAATTGGTCGGAAGAACAGCCATCGATTACCACTCGAATCAACCGATCCCTCAAGAAATCTGAAATCCAAACACACAAACCAGTGGGAAGGCCGTATGAAGGAAGCTTGCTAATAAGGCTATCGTGCCAAACCCTGTCGAAAGCCTTCGAGATGTCGAGAGAGACAGCAAGCGCCTCTCCGTAGTTCTCGATGGCCTCGCTCCAGATGTGAGTGGCATACACTAGAAGATCCCCAGTAGACCGGTTTCGGCGAAACCCATATTGTCGGTCACTGAGGAGATCATTGTCTTCTAGGTATGCCAGGAGTCTGTGGTTCAGTACACGTTCCATCGTCTTACAGAGTATGGACGTGACTGAAATAGGCCTGTAATTGGCAGGGTCTGCGCGACTACCCTTTTTGGGCACGGGCTGCACGTTTGCAAGCTTCCAGGACTTAGGCACTTGACCAGTCGTCATAGACAAGCGAAAGAGGCGAGTCAATATTGGAGTCAACTCAGGCGCACACATCCTCAAGACTACAGCCGGTATACCGTCTGGACCACTAGCTTTGTTCACGTCCAGATTACACAACGCTTTGCGTACTTCAGACTGTCGAATACGGATTTCGGACATTAAAGTCCCGCAATTTGGCAGACTAGAAGGTACAGCATTGCCAGCATCTAAACGTGAAGACTCTGCAAACAGAGAGGCAAATAAGTTTGCTTTCTCTTCAGCAGTGTGAGCTAGTGAACCGTCAGGTTTCAGCAGTGGAGGCAGTGAGGGACGGCAGAAGTTCTCTTCGATCGACTTTGCCAGGGACCAGAACGCTTTGCTACCTGAGGGGTAAGAAGCAAGTTTGTTCCCTGTTCGGCGTATGTGGTCGAAGCGAGCCTTCTTGAGAGCCTTTTTGCAGGACTTGGCGGCTAGGTTAAATGCTTTCTTCTTTTCACGTACATCTCTAGATTTGCGGGTTCGAGCATCAGCCCAGGCTAAGTAGGCCTCATGCTTTGACGCTTCTGCATCTCCACAGGTGGCATTAAACCATGGGCGAGCTTTGCTGGACAGTGGGACGTCAGAAAATGGTATGAAGTATTCCATACCCTGACGTAACACTTCTGTCACAGCATCCGCGCAAGCTGAGGGATTGCTGGAAGAAAAACAAGCCTGCCTCCAAGGGTAAGACGCGAAAAAATAACGCATCTCATCCCAATCTGCTGACCTGTATCGCCACACCCGCCGGGTGCCTTTTGGGCTGGGATCGGGCGGGGAGTAGACTGATACAGACTTCACCAGACAGTGGTCGGAGCTACCCAAGGGTGATGAAACCGACACCGAGTAACGGTCTGGATCTGTTGTCAGCAGAAGGTCCAAGCAATTGGCTGTGTGGCCATCAACATCCGGTATCCTTGTAGCTCCTTGGACCAGCTGAGTGAGGTTTAGCGTCAAAGCAAGCTTGCGCATCTCTCGACCAGCATGGTCTGTGTTCTGGTATGGGTATAGCCAGTCTTGATGGTAGGCGTTGAAATCCCCCAGAAGCACTAATTGAGCAGAAGGATACCTCTGTTGGGCCACATCGGTCGCCTCAATAAGGTAGTTTGTGAGCCTGGTTGTCTCCTCATCTCCGCTGTGCGACCGGTAGACACTAGCATAAAGAATTTTCTCCATGCCATTGTCCACCAGAACCCACATGATGGAAAATTTGGGGTCTTCAAGGTTGCGGAGACGCCGATAACAAATGTCATCGCGAGCATACATACAAACTCCCGCCTTGGCCTTGAAACTATGTTCTAGAACATAGCCAGGGTAGGCAAGGTATGTAGCGTCAGCTGGACATTTGATCTGCGTCTCCGTGAGGAACAGAATATGAGGTTTTGCGGTCTCTAGATGGTGGTGGACGGAGTCGATATTAGAGTGCATGCCTCGAATGTTTGAGAGGTGCACTTGGAGTAAGAGGACGTGCTTCCGCTGTTGAACCTTCATTCTGTTTTTACCTCATTTTTTCATTTTGGTTGGTGGAGTGAATATAGATAAAGGGAAACGGAAGTGGAAACGAGGCGCATACTACCAACCCGTGACACAAAAAGGGCCCTTCCACCCTGTGGGAACCAATCCTGGAGACCGCGGGGACGCCCGAGCCCCCCCAGAGGTGTCCATCGGGACCTCTCATCTGGTCGCCAACCAGCACGATGGCGCACCTCCGGGATTTTTCGCGAGATGGCGGGGCAGCCTTTCATGAGTGGCTGGCTCACTACTTGGGCCCCTAACTATCTGCGGTCGGCCAGCGGAGAACCGTGCCTCGGATCCCGCTGCTCTCCAAGATTGGCTGCCAGGTAAATTGACCTTCGATGTGTCACGACTAGCTATAGTAATAAGCGCAACTGTTTCCGACCCGTTCCCCATAGTGGCTTCACCAAGCATCATGCCGTAACGCGACCGCTTGGCGGCATGGCTTTGCCTGGTGGGTGGTAACACGCCGCGGCCTAGGCCTACCACCTGAAAAGTACTGCTCTTTTGCTCACCCAGGGGACACGTGTAAGACATCGAGGGCTAAATCCTACGAACGCGAGCAGTATAGTCCCCCATAACTTATTATTATGATTCTAAATATTACCAAGCAGTAAAAATGACACGTTTTACCGCTATACGAATTTTAGCCACCTGACATGATTTCCGTTTTTGAAATATCATTCAATAATAGAAGCCTAGAAAAACATAATCAAACATGCCCTTACATTATGGAATGGGCTAGATTTCAGAAATAAAAGCAGAAGAATACGATTAGTCAATTTTGTTTTTTTCCCCTCTTTCACAATCCTATCGGTTCCTCTTAAGAATGTGATTAAATTTTTCTGATAATATCGAATAATTCTTCTTACACATCGTACATATAAAGTAACAGAGTCTTTTAGAGCAGTGATGGCTCAGTGGCATTGGCTATGGACTGCCGTGCAGCAGGTCCATGGTTCGAATCCCGCCGCGGGCTTGAGCTTCACCGCATGGTGGAAGGGGATTTTGTGAATGCCCGCCTGGCTAGCGACCACCCTCAAGTAGAAAATCTGTCGCCAAGCACCTAACAGCGTGTTCCGGCAGCAGTCCTTGAGAGCCAGAAAAATTACAAGCTAATGAAACCTAACAACTGGACGTCTCAGTGTGACGGGCACAGTGCAATTCGTCGTTGACGAAATGCGTCTGTTATAGGCAGAGGTTAGTCCATTTAACATCAGGTGGGACTCGGGCATGTTCCGAAACAATAACATAAAAAAAACAACAACACTAGAACAGCATTATTATTTAGCATTTGAGGTAAAATATATTAGTATTCCTAAACTCTGAAATTCAATGTTATCTTATGTAACCTGCAGAGGTATATAAAATTCAAAAGTAAAGTACGATTATAATCTGAAAGTTTTACTGACAAAGGAGCCGCATTTACTAATGGTCCATCCAATTTACATATCATCATGCATTATCGTATTCTCCCCTAAGTTATTTATATGTTTTTGTTTTATTAAATCCAAAAATAGGCAAGTTTTCATAGTAATACGGAACTTGTCGGGTATTATGGGCCGTTTACATGCAACCTCGCAGACGCTATCTAGTTTTATTCCTTCTTGGAGCTTCACCCAAATTGATGATTGCATAGTCAAAACAAACATGCGGATATTCAAACAGGCCAGAGATATTACAGATATTTTTTGTAATAATACGTTAAAATGACCATTGTTACGAAATGGTCGGTTTTAGCTGAAATAGATATCATAAAAGTATTCACGAAACAACTCTTTTACCTTCCTAATGCAAAATTACTTTGTAGCATACCCTACATCAACTTATGTTGTTATGACTTATGTTGTTAGAGGTATGTTTTTTTTTAATTTTTATTCGTGGTAGGTTAGCCTTTGACCGCTATCTCACCTGATGGTAAGTGATGATGTCATCGAAGATGTTGTTCAGGCTTACCTAGAAGTACTGGCTCTCAAGTACAGCTGCCGGAACACACCGTTAGGTGCTTGGCGACAGATTTTCTACTTGAGGGTGGTAGCTAGCCAGGCGGGCATTCGCAAAATGCCCTACTACCATGCAAATGTGGCTGTAAATAAAAACATACCTTCAAAATGTAAAAGTAAAAGACACAATACCTTTGATTCGATTTTGCGCGAAAGAAGACAGAAAGCGATGAAAATATCGTCAGCGTTGGATAACGACGAGTCTGTTTGTGTTTTGTTTTTTCATGTCAAATGCATATTACTGTGTCATATCAGTTCACTTTCATTACATTGATGTATCTACAACAGGCCGTGTTTACCATCGTTTCATGTTCAATGTTTATTCTTACAGTGAATGGGGATGAGGTAGGTCACGGAAGGTATTTTTGGAAATAATGTTTTACGAATAGGGTGTATTGTGACGTGAGTTAGACGTTATACCATGATTAAGTAAATTAAAAATGTATGCATAACATTATTTAGGAAAAAAAACATATTGTTCTAAAAATATAATTTGAAAATGTAATGTTTAAAACTACAAAAGTTTAGAAGCTTAAACTCGTCAGACAGTTAAGCCTCGACAGCTAAAGGATGTTTCTATTTTATGACAATAAAAATGTATCCTTGTTAATACTATGGATTTTTTCGGTCAATATTCCATAACATTTAATTAAATATTTTTTCTATTAACTTTTAACCAATAATATTTTTTATTTAAATTAAAAGTCTTCAACAAGAAATTTGTTTTCTAAAACAAAATAAAATAAAGAATTTAGATGAAGATGATTAAAATTTTTGTCGAATCTATTGCAGCCTTAAAACTCATAATCCGTCATGTGATTCACGAAATAGACCCGCCACTTTGCCAAAAAGTGATTAAAAACTATAATAATAATAATAATAATTTATTCCAAAAAATATTTCATATGTTTTACAATTTTCTGTATGAGCTTACCTAATGAGATTTTAACACAATTAAACTTTGAGTCCCAAACTAGGCGAGAGCCTGTGTCTTGGGGCATGATGAAAGAATCGACATCTGTCAGCGTGCTCGTGGTGGACATTTGCCAGATATCATTTTTCATTCATACTTGCTATACTTTTCTCTTCGTAATAAAATAAAATGAAAACATCTTTACTTGTATTACAGTCTGTCAGTACTTAAGTGACAAACGTACACAAAAACCGAAGATTATTTTCGGTCAATATTTCATATTGTTGTATGTAGCTCGTTCAGGTTACGACATTTTTAAATCGAGAATTAATCACTTTCTACCAATAAGAAATGGACATAGGTACATGCGATAAGCGAAACATCATGTTTGGTAGTAGAACGGTAGCCACTGGACCAACGAGGAAGTCATAAAAATGAAAGGAATAATAATTTTTTTCCGTAAAACAATCCAGACGACCGCTTGATCCTTTTAAGCTCATATTCACCTGACACTAAAGCGTAGCACACAATTCTGTGCTCGGTGTCGCTAATCTCATTAGTGAGCGTACACACAGATGTTCGTGTGTAATCCTGTTGCCCTGAGTGCGGATTTGCATAAAGAGTTCATGATTTGTGTTCAAGCCCTTATGCCTTTTTCGCTTTTCGTTGTGGGTTGAAAGTACTTATGTTAAAGCCGAATCTATTAGCAACTACATTTTCACTTCTCATACTCGTAAAGGTCTTGTTTATGCCCGTACAAGAAGACGAAAACGGGTTTTTATGTTATAGCGCATACAAGTCTGATTTTTATATACAAGTGCAAAAAAATACATTTTAAATTGTACAGACAGTATATCTAGAATGTTGTTATAGGTTTTTGCCATTATTACACATAGTAATTAAAAATATTTAAACGGTTTAAATCGCGTATATTTATCATTATTTTTGTCCCGAAGTTTCAAACACTTTGCAGTGAAAATTTAAACCGTTTAAAGTTGTTTAATTACTAAGTACCTATATCTAGAATATTTTATATAATTATGCCTGGAAATTAGTTCCCATAGATTGGTTGATGGACTGACGACAGGCAGTGCAGTGTCAGGCAAAATGATAATAGTGACACTGTACTGCAACTGTAATGGACAGTTAGCCTCAGATATCAGTTCTTTGCACGGGATGTTAAATATCTGGACTAAGGTTACTTGTTTCATGAACTCTTTATATAATGTACTATTTAGTTTCTGATTTATAATTTCATAAAATAAATATAGCTTACTCCCTTTTTCATTCATAGATAGCCTCACGCAATACTTGGTCTTCAACTGCTGCATTAATATTCACATACGTTTTTGTTGCTTGGCGAGTTTTCTATTGGCAATAGTTGTTTTAAAGGTTCCGTTCGCAATGGCCAAAACAAAAACCCATTAATGTGATCCCGCTGTGTCTAGCTTTTAAACAGAATGAAATAAAGTTTTGATATTTTGACCCAAAAAAAACATTGTATTATTTTTACTGACTCCAAAAACAAAAGGAGTTTCTCGATTCGTCCGTTTTTTATGTTTGTTACCTCAGAACTTTTGACCGGGTGAACCGATTTTTGATGTTTTTTTTTTGTTTGAATGCTGATGCTTTTTGTGTCTCCATTTAAATTTCATCAAAATCCGTAAAGTCATTTTTAAGTTACACTGCAATAACTGTACAGTATTTTCCTATCTTGACGATATAGTCAATCAATCGATCCCATAAGTAGCAAGGGTCACTAAAAAGGGAAAAAAATACGGGGTCTACGTCAAAAAGTAAACTAGTTAGGAATCTGAAATTTCGGTAAGTTATACTGGTAAAATATAATATTTTCTATTTAAGTAATAAATAATCGAAAACGCTGATTTACTTGAATAATGTAGTTATAAGCTGTGATCAAAACCAACAGTTTTAAGGGGTTGTTGTGATGCGGAACTGTAATAAAGGAAGGTTTTGTTGTGTTTGCATGGTGGTAGGACATTTTGCGAATGATCGCCTCGCTGGCTACCACTCTCAAGTAGAAAATCTGACGCCAAGCACCTAACGGTGTGTTCCGGCAGCTGTCCTTGAGAGCCAGTACTTTTAGGTTAGCCTGAACCACATTTTCGACCACATCATCACTTACCATCAGGTGAGATAGTGGTCAAAGGCTAACCTATCAGGCATAAAAAAGGTCCAACTCGCACTTGGCCATTTTTTATTATCATCCATAGGCATGTTGGATCACAATCACACTTGATGATGTTGTCGAAGATGGTGAACAGGTTTTATTTGTATTTCAAACAGTTTGCCGGAAAATACAGGTCCTTGGCAATATGCGATGAAGCTCGAGCTAAGACCTTTTGTGCACATAATACCACCGCTGGGCCATCAGAGCTTCAAGGTGTGTGTATATAAAGTATCGTTTTCCGAACAAACTACCTTTGACCAAAATTTGGCCGCTTAGCTTTTTGGGTCATTAAATGTCAGGATACAGAAAAGCGACTTTGTACCAAGTAGAAGTCAGAATTTTCCCATTTTGCCATCTAGGACTTGCAGTAGCCCACTTGGGTCCAGCCAGAGTCGTTTTAATGTCTTCCAACTTCCAACATTTTTGTATCCTTCGTACACTATACTTAATGGAGACGCTATCAAAGTTTTTTCTTAGACTTCAATGAACTTTCATATTATGTGTTCATTTATAGATGTTGTTAAGAACATGAAACAAAATACAAACAAAACCACTATACCACAGATTACTATTACGAACGAATCACGAATACGATTTCAACATCATATAGTACTCCGTATAGACTATACAAATAGGTATTCAATATACTAAATTGCACTGACCACAATACGCCATGTTAATAGGTAAATAATCTGGCACATGCATCTAACCTGATAGTACTCCCCTAATAGATCTAATTTAGACGAACACGTTGAGGCTAGGGGGTGCAGTGCCTAAGTGATTGATTTCTGCGTGTTTATAAATGAAAAGTTTAGCAATTGATATCGAGTCTGGGTTTTGGAATTGATTGTGAAGTTATTTGAGGTAAGCGTAGATTTAATGCTGCAAGTTATGCGCATTTTTATTCGTAAAAACTGATTAGACCACGGTAATGATATTTTTGGTACAAAAACATTTCTAAATGGTATACAAAAAATGTTGTTCGTAAATAACAAAATACTTTATAAAGAAAAGTGAGTCAGATTTTTTATAGAGTTAATTACTAATGCTAGAAGATACGAGTTAACGGTAGAAAAAAAAAACGATTAAATAAAATCCTTAAGGTGAGTCTTGAGACTGAAGGCAAATTTGAACATGTATTTTAGAAGATTCAAGTGTACGCTTTATCAATATATAAAATATATAATATTCAAGAGAATATGGCAAAAACACGGTCCAAATATTTCTATCGATTGAAAAAATAATTAATTTAGCTCTAAAATGTCTTGTTTGGTCAAATTTTGTGTCTTTATACGAGTAGATAATCGTATCAACCAACATTTTATTTGTAATTATTATGTAGCAACCATGTGAGTATTTGAGAGATGTTAGTTTTTAAAAAGCTCACTTTTGTATGTATATATCTAAATTTGCTCACGCTATTTAAATATTGCGTACCTAGTTCTATTTCGTTCAATCGCATGCGACCGACCACTCTAAGTACTACGCCCTCAGACTGTCATTTTCCAAAGAGTCAAAGACCAGCATCCATATAAACTAGTGTAGGGCACCATATGTTCAAAATAAAGTTTGGCGAATCACTGCAGCTATTATAAGGAACGCCGACGACGTTCAACAGCGATCATAATATTCAATCGTAAAGCTGGTGACACACAAATCAATACACTATCATAACACAAAGCAGCTCGCTTGCCATATTTAACTGCTATCGCGGCACTTCCCAGTCAGTATTCATCGTCCGATGATTTACTCAAGGCTTATCCGCCACCGTTACTCCTTGGTTACTGGCTTACGGCATAAGGCGGCTAAGAACCTGGTGTATTAGCAACTTTTTACTATTCTTCGCACGCGAGGGGGGACAGTGTAGTTTTTCCAACGGACAAATGCTTGGCTTATTTACTATGTGAGGAATCTAGCTCATTATCATAGATTGTTATGACATTTTTTGTCAACTGTCGACATGTATCTTTTTATCGCGTTAACACATACAACAGTTAATATATTGTACACTTTTTAGAAACAATAGAAGTCTTTGTAACCTAGTACGTCCATGAAAGTATTGTCACTATACCTACTCGTATATCTCCCGTCAAGCAATAATATTTGAATTACTGTGTTCTAGTTTGAAGGGTAAGGGTGATGAAGAAATCACAGGCGCATATTTTTTTTATGCTTGATAGGTTAGCCTTTGACCACTATCTCACATGACGGTAAGTGATGATGTGGTCGAAGGTGTTAACGGCAGCTGTCCTGAGGGCCAGTCATTCTAAGTAAAGCAACCTAGAATGACTGGCCCTCAAAATAGCTGCCGGAACACACCGTTAGGTGCTTGGTGACAGATTTTCACCTTGAGGGTGGTCGCCAGCCAGGTGGGCATCCGCAAAATGCCCTTCCACCATGCGGTGAAGCGCAAGCCCACGGCAGGATTCGAACCATGGACCTGCTGGGCGGCAGTCCATAGCCAATGCCAATGAGACATCACTGCTTCGATCCCCATGAGACCTAACAACTGTACGTCTCAGCGTGACGGGCACGGTGCAATTCGTCGTTGACGTAATGCATCTGTTATAGGCAGATGTTAGTCCACTTAACATCACTTAACGTCACAATAACATAAAAATAAAAAAAAGCCCGTTGCCCACTTGGTGTTACATAGTACCTTTGCTTATAACAGATACATTAAGACACAAGTAGTGAAGTGCGTTGTGCCCATCACCCTGAGACATATAGTTAAGTCTCGTGTGCCTGTAATTTCACCGGTACCCATACCCTTCAAATCGGAACACAGTAATGTGAACATTACTGCTTGACGGTAGAAATAGTTTTAGCGGCAGTACTTCTCCTGACGAACTCGCAATGAGTTATACTGCTACTTAATTCTTGTGTCTCGTCACCTGTGTAGGTACCAAAATTATGCATGTTTAATGTTTGTCTCTGAATAAGATGGCTAAGGTCATGGCCCCGCAGTGCAAGTCTAGAAGCCCTCGAAGCTGTCCGTATTCCTTGAAAATGAGCATCTTTACTGCTCGAACACCGCCGGTCGGAGATTTCGACTAAACACCGTGAGTGCTAGCCGGTATTTTTAGCTAATAAGTATTTTGTTTAAAGACTAAGATACTGATGTCATCATCACATACATACTGAAGGGCACTTACTATAAGTGAGTAGTGTTGCTACGAAATCTCAAAAATGTATCCAATGTGATCATATGATACACCAAAGTAAATTAGAATTAATTAACATAAAAAAAAATAACATATGGGGAAGAAGATAAGAGTTCAGATTTTCAGAGTTAAATCATCTACCAAAATCTCCCTCATCACTTTTTAGAAGCTCTATAATCCCACTCAATCGCGATAAACATCCCCTAATTTCCCAAAACCTCCTGTCATTCCAATCAGCTCAGCGCTGAAACTACATAACTCGTAACTCTAGGCTGCAGCCCCACACGCCGACACCGCACTTGGCAACAAGCATTATCTTTGATAAGTCGACTGTCAAAATTTAATCTACATACAATATAACGTGGTGCTGAACTGGTACAGAGCAGCTTCAAATCAGTAGGGAAAGTCTACATTCATAACATTATACAGCTACATCGCTACAAGTATCAATATTGTGATTGACAACCTGTCAAAATTATGTTTTTGACAGGCTGTTGCGTTGTTTTATAATTAACTATTCAATTAATTTTAACGTGCATCTAGTCATTAAAAAATGAGATACTCTAAATAATAATTGTAGCAATGATGGCCGAGCAGTAATAGCTGTGGACTGCCGTGCTGCAAGTCCATGGTTCGATCCCCACCACCTGCTAGAACTCTACAGCATGGTGGAAGGGTATTCCGCAAATGCTCGCCTGGCTAGCTACCATCTTCAAGTAGAAAATCTGTGGCCAAGCACCTAAAAATGTGTTGCGGCAGCAGTCCTTGATAGCCAGAAAAAATACAGTCACATGAGACTTTACAACTGTATTTCTCAGTGTGACGGGCGCAGTGCAACTCGTTCGGACGAAATGCATCTGTTATAGGCAGAGGTTACTCCGCTTAACATGAGGTGGGCTTCGTGCTTGTTCTGTCACAATCACATGTACTTGACCATAGTTTAAAACACTAATTTCAAGACACACTATACAACTGAGGTAATTTTAGACTGTAGTGGGGTTCCTAGTGACCCAGAGCCCGGCCTAACCACCTGCTCATCTGCAGGTGTGTATGCTTAAATACGAGTAAGTGTAGACCTACTCCAACGTGCCAAATTCGAAAGGACTTAAATAACAATTATTCGCAAAGCTTTTGAATATGTACAGCTGTTTCTATAGAGCTATTCTAATAAATTTTCTCTCATAAACCTAATCACTAAATAATACCGGTCTACTATTACCAACACTGTGCATGTGAAGCCACAATGTGCACCGAACCGTATGGTATACGGAATGATTTTGCGCATAGGATTTGTTTTATTTTCGACGACAGGGGATGCGCTCAACCGCAGCGCCGATAATGGAAGTACGATTCAAAACGGGCTAAGTGCTTGAGCATTTTGTCTATTTTTGATTCATATAAAAGGCGAAACAGGCGGAAAAGAAAACCGGTAATTACATTGACAAATGTGAAGTATTTTTAAGGATTTTTATAACTTATTACTAGGTAGCAAATTGATGGCAAAATAAATAATATACTTAAATCGAATACTTTCAAATAATTAATTTATAATTTAATATTGTTATGTTTGCCATAACGCCTGCAATGCGGATTACATTACAAAAATACAATAGATGTTTTTTTATTACCACTACTATTACTATTACTACTTATCCCGCACATGACTTAAACTTTTTCTATCCTATATTAGTAATGAATTTATATTTTTATAATGAATGTTTGTTTCTACACTACTACGAATATCCGAAGATATTTTGCTTAAAAATATTCCAAACATTATCTATTAAAAAGCACTATTATTAATTAAAAAACCGCATGCCAAAACTAGAGCTTACTTTTGATAAAAAAAAAGAAACTATTGACTTTCTTAACTTGATTATAAAACATAACATAAATTCATTCAAGCCACTGAACACAAACAAGTAGCACTATCCCAATCAATTCATAAAACCCAGACAAACCTATTGGCGTAAGGCCCCCTCATCAACACATTCGCACGGCAACTATGCAAAAACTAACAGACCACATTGATTCCAATGATGCAGCCGCGGTCGCAGACGAGTCATTATCATTATCGTGCCGCTCCGAATCCATTAATCACGTTGCTATTCCCCCCCTTTTTCCGCCTCCCTTTACCCCTGTGACCCCTATCAATGCTACCCTAAGGTGGAAACCTGAACGCACTCGTGCATTCACCCTTCTCTTATCAGTTTCGATGCGACTCGGGCGCAAGGACAGGGAAGGACTGAAGGAAATAACACGGTGACTTTTTTTGTTCTGTGTCACGAAAGGTAAAATATATTTTCCGGGTGGGGACGTCTCTTACTTTAGTTATTATGGTTTTGTTATTCTTATACGATGAATATTATAAAGAGATTCAAAGTTGCTTATTTTGACTATTATCACTTACCTCTTTAACTTATGCAATAATTTAATAAAATTGATACATAACTTAATATGATTACTTTTAATCATATTAAGTTATGTATAAATTTTATAAACAGTGCTTGCACTGTTGCATGAAACGACGAAAATTACATTTTACGAATTATTAAAGCACAACATTTTTGTCAGGGCGATTTCGCGCCTGATGCTGAAACTACTCAGCCACCGAAACATACTCTTTCGAGCCGTAACTTTGTGTTCCAATGGTTTTATTTTAACCGTCTTACGGTTAAAATAAAACGACGGGGAAGATGTGCGGTCTACCATAATAATACATTATATTTTGTCAAAATTTCAATCAACTACCTATCACGGCTAAAAAAAAAGTAAGTTAAAGGAATTCAGATTGTGTGATTTTTAACCCACGCCAAAACAAGAGGAGGGAATCATGTTAACGTGGAAATATTTTTTTTATTTTATGTTTATAACTTTTTACAGAGTATTTAGATTTTATATTGGAAAGGGTATGCATATATATAATTATATATATATATACACCGTGTCCCAAAATTCAACGATAAGCCGGCATCGGTGCATGGACCTACTCATGACTACTCGGGAAAAAAAAAAAAAAAATTATAACTTTTTTTTTTTAATTACAGAGACTTTTATAAAGTTGCGCCAACTTTTAATAAAACTTGCCATGGTAGTGTCCATACTTTTTTTTTTAACCCAGACTATAGAAAGTGCATAGAATGTTAAAATCTATGAAAATTATAAGAAAAAAATTTTTTTTTACTGGTTTTTGTAAAATAACGACAGACTTTCTGTAATTTTAAAGGATTGTGGTAGATAGTCGTCTTTCTTAGGTTGCTAATGCACAAAAAATATCAAAAATATGTCAAAAATTGTGGTCATGGTAGTTGAAAATAGCATAATGGGTATCGAATATCGATGAAATTTATAAAAGTCTCTGTAATTAATAAAAAAAAAACAGTTATAATTTTTTTTTTTTTCCGATGAGTCATGAGTAGGTCCATGCCCCGATGCCGGCTTATCGTTGAATTTTGGGACACGGTGTATATATATACCGCCAAAATGGATCCCATATAAATTTCATCAAAATCGGTTGAGTAGCGTCCAAGTTGTAGTCAATTAATTGAAAAAGGTATTCGTGTACTTGGATGATTAGATTGTGTTTGCTGTAGTCGACGATGAATTATTTAATGAATTATTATTATTTAAGGCGAGTGAATGATACATCATTCAGCAGGCTTTAACACTAAAAAGAGGAAGACGTTTTTCAAAAAAATGTAACGACTTCTAACACTGAAAAGTATGAAATTTGGACCATGCTATGTGAGGCCAGTGTTTTAAATTAGTATGGTACCGACTTCCACAAGTTATATCATACTTTTCGCTGTTGGAAGTCGGTTCCGTTTCTTTGCAATTTTTTCATAGAACAAAACTCTGAGTAGGTAGTAATTTTGGTCATACCCAATTGTAATATAAGGCAGAAAAAAAACCAATCCATCTCTGAACGACTTGCTCTCCGTTATTCCACTAATGCGTTGTAACGTTGCATTGATATTCAGCTCACAATCCCGTTCATTGGATTCGGGATGAGCCCAGTTATTAAATCTGTTGGATAAACAGACACCTGTGCTGTTGCTATACGGATTTGCATGCACGCATACACTCATACACCCGTAGTCATTTGCATGATTATGTTAAACACACCTTTGATTTGATTTGTTAATGTGCTGATATTGAATTTCTTGAATTTTCAGCCCACCGATACATTTGAGGCCTGGTTATCTTGGTTTTGGAGCTTTGCGTAACATAATTCTTGTGATACGTTATACTAAGATACGTTTATTTTAATATTTTTCTTAACTAATCGTTATCCAACAAATACGGTGGAAATAATTAACATTATTGGTGTAAATTGATATATTCGTAGACGATACTTCGAGGAAGAGTGAAGCAAAGGTTAGTGTTTGCTTACTTATTATAAAAGAATGCGTGAACCCAGCATGCGGATAAAGTTTGCCGCGCTACGCCACTGTTAGCCACTCAAGACATTTGCCATATCAGAAAAAAATCGTATATATAACGTTTTATAAAGAAATAAAACAAAACATTTTTTTTTAATTGGTAAAGAGAGGTAGTTTGCCACGCTACGCCACTGTTACCCACTCAAGACATTTGCCGTTTCAGAAAAAAATCGTATAAGTAGCGTAAAAATAAAAAAAATAATTAACATTTTTTTTTCATTGGATAAGAGATCAAACGAGTAGGTAGGCTCGCCTTGTGTAAGTGATCAACGTCGCCCACGAACATCCGCAACACCAGAGCTCACGATGCGTTGCCGGCCTATCAAATTTAGAAATATATTTTAAAACATGCAAAGCATATATCTAGTGCCACGAATAAATATTTTATTCGTAGATCTAGTGACCAATCTGCCTTAATTCCCTGCAAAGCCGACGTGAAGTCAGAATCGCCACGAAATTTTAATATTTTAATAAAATATAGGGGATTTCAGAGAAGTAACGCCTGAATCTAATGATTATATTCAAAAATTATATATAAATTTTAACGTCGAAAACTGTTTTTTTATTATCGAAAAATCTGTATGCAAAAGTTATTTTTATCTGCTAAACTTGAAAATAATTTTAAATTTCGAATCTTTCTAATAGTTTTAAGAATCAATTTAACGTTCAATATTACCAATTACAGTAATTATACTTTTAACATTTAAAAAGAATGAATAACTAATTTATTATAGTATTTAACCTGTTTTCTTTGCACCTTTAGCATTATATATGAATATGATTCTAGTAATTTGTTATGCAAGTCTGCAAAGTTGTTAGTTAGCGCGAGTCTTTTTTTGAAACCTTAGGAAACAAATAGAATCATGAGTATAGTAAAGTTTGAAAAATACTAGACGTAATGTAACTTTTTTGTCGACTGACCCATATTATCTCACCTTACTACAGAGAAGAAAATGCTATAGGTGCAAGGAAAACAGGTTAAATAATATAACAAATTAGTGTTTAATTATTTTTAAATGTTAAAAGTACAATAACTGTTATTGGTAATATTGAACGTTAAATTGATTATTGGAACTATTTAAAGATTCGAAATTAAAAAAATCTTTTCAACTTTAGCAGGTAAAAAGTTCTTTTGCATGCAGATTTTTTGATAAAAAAAACCTGATTAAGTTTTCACCGTGAAATTATAACTCTTATTCACTATCAATGTCGGATCTACATTAGTGCACCAAAAATAAGGTTTGATTACTTTATAGCAAACGATATTTTGTTAATTTATTGATGGTATGAAGTTTTATGGAGTACAATTGATAAAATTTTATTAGACAAAATGATGAACCCGGCCAACGTTAACGGTCTTATACTGCGCATAAGGCGGATAAAATATTCTATCTGTTTCAACGCCTTGATCACACGATAGCGGGTATCATAAACGTAATTTAAATCAATTAATTTTTAATTTATTACAAATTGAAAAAATTAAATCTAAAGTCTTGGGGGTCGCAGCGGCACACCACGGGGCATTTTATATACTAACCGATTCAATTATTGAAACTGATATGAGCTAGCTTCATACCGAACATTATCTCGATAATGCAAGTGACTATGCAGGCCATCAAACCATTGAAGAACCATATCAGAATCACTTTACCATATCTATAATTGGAAACGACATAATCAGCCCGTATATCAGCAGTAATAATAAGAGAAGCATTTAAAGCGAGTAATGAGATATCGTCCTTAAGAACTTTCTTAAGTTGATTTCAGCATAAGAATTTGATAAGTTAAATATGATATCTAATCTAGAATGTACCAGAAGATGGGCGATGGATATAATATTTAATTTCTCAAAACATCACTATAGTAATTATTGGAAAAGGGATATTTATCGGGTTTTTGATTAATTTTGAGATCCTGATATTTTGGCACTGTTGCAAGCGTCATGATCACGAGTGAACTGAAGTCTATGCAAGTGGATGGTTAGCTCTAACAGCAGACGAACCGGTCTACCCTCTTTCTTGTCGTTTCTTCGGCAAGGCGATGCTATAATTGTCACTATCACTCACACCACTATTTAAATCTCGACACGCAAAACTAACGATATCAGATCGTCAACTATTTGTAACACTTCTTCGGCTTTTGCTTAGGTTAACCACTGGATTCCATGTTCTCGGCAGTTGGAACCCATCTTCACTATTGAAGTTTCGATACTTTGTTATTTCGATCGCATCTCTTACCGTTCTCGGTATGTGTGTTCTGTTGAGAGTACCTGTGGGTTTTGTTACTTAATCCAGTAGGTAGAACCAGACTCCAGAAGGTGTTAGGCTGTGGCAGATTTTTTGATATCATTATTTTTGAATGCTCTTATATGCCCCTTAATACGACATGATTTTCGCTTTGTCTGACCGATGTAGGACTCACCACAGCTACAATTGACTTTGTACACACAAAACTTTTCCAAACAAAAGTTACCCTTCGGTGAACGTAGCAAATTAGCTACTTTTTGAAAAGCGTGACGATAGTTTTTATACAGTACTTGTTTAGAGTATTTGCGACCTTATCAGTCACTCCTGTTAACACACACATATGGCATTCACATATGGCAAATAAGCTGGTTTTCTTTCAATATCGTATTTCTTAGTCTTGTTGACATTATGACGCACTGGTGATCATGGCGCTTTCAATAGTGCGGAAATAACGAGAACTCAAGATCAATTAATAAAATACCGGCCAAGTGCGAGTGGGACTCGTGCACGAAGGGTTCCGTACTATTATCTGTAACCTAATCTTGCAAGTTACAGACACTTTTTTCAGTGTCCGATTGAGCTGGGTAGGTACGGCGAAAACAGCTTTTATTGTATGGGAGCCCCCTTAATTATTTATTTACTCGTAATTTATTTTAATTAATTATAAACGAGAACATAAAAATAAATTTTCTGTTAATAGTTAAAGCGTCTACCTGCCACCGTTATTAGTATCGAACAAGAAACGATAAAAAAGTCAAGTTTGGTGTATGTTTAAGGGGGTCTCCCCCCTTAAACATATAAATCATAGATATACATCGTCTGTGAAAATTTCAACTGTCTAGCTATCACCGTTCTTGAGATACAGCCTGGTGACAGACGGACGGACGGACAGCGAAGTCTCAGTAATAGGGTCTCGTTTTAACCCTCAAAACACGGTAAATACCCCATTTCTAATAAGAACTACAGTGTAAATGACCGTGACAGTTTAAAAATACTTAAAAAATCGTCAAGTCTGGTACTAAAATAAAATCAATAATTCCTTACTGGGCGTACAGTAAGTGGTGACACCACATGTTTTTGTCTGGTGCTTATGAATAGCCTAAACCTTGTTTCGCCTGAAGTATTAGCTATATATGGTTAGAAACGTAACACACAGATCCAAGTTCCAAGGGTGGTAGTGCGCTAGAAGAAGCGCCTCAGTGAACCCGTAAAACGCTTTTTCACACGCTTTAGCCACCCACACCAACTTTGCTTCTTTCATCGTCTATGGCGGCGTTCCACATCACATTAGTGAGTAGCTAGTTCACTAAAGCAAGAGTCTGTCTTGGTGGATACTACCACAAATATTGCACCTCACCGCAGTATTGTAGAAGCAGTACTTTGTTTAGGCGTGAAGAACACTATAGCATGTGAAAGTTATGAGCGAACGAGACATAAGAACTTACGACCCCGAGTGATGACTGCGCTCGTCATTCTATGACGTGAGTTCATATGTCTCTTAGTGTCAAGCAGAACGAGAAAGAAAACACTGTAAATATAATGGACAGGCGTGACGTTTAACATCAGATGAGCGACTTGTCCGTCTTATCAATTCAGAACATAAAAATAGGATTTTAGTTCAGAAGGCTGCAGTATTCCCTCAGACAGGAATTGGCTTAAAGAGAGCTTTTCCGTATTCACCACCATGGTTTTCAACGGCTTCATAGGTTTTCTCATAGCTTATTTAGAATGCCTTGAGTACCCTAGCATAGATTACAGATAAACAATCTTCTCAGAATCTCTCAGATAAACAACCTACCGATTTAAAAAACAAAAACAGAAAAAAAAGAAAAAAAAAACAGATAGAAAAATAGAAAAACACTCTCACCTGATGGTAAGTGATGATATGGTCGAAGGTGTTAACAGGCTTTACCTAGAATTACTGGCTCTCAAGGACAACTGCCCGAACACACCCTCAGGTGCTTAGCGACAGATTTTCTACTTGATGCTGCATCTGTACAGTCTGTTTTTTCTTACCTGTCTTATTATGTAAACAAACATGGCGGTTGATCATCCAAAGACAAGATTAGTGATGGGGTCCCATCGAATGAACGACGAGCAGTACTAAACAATACTATGAAACTGAGTGATTTGATTAAAAAAAAAAGACACGAAAATTCAGTCCTTGAAAAGTAGCAGAAAGTCGTCAGTCCAGATAATAACAGGGTCCAATCACAAAGCACACACAAGTCCACAAGAAAGCCAGGTCGTCGAGAACCAATGTTAAGCACCCGAAACGTACAACATCAAGCGAAGCAACGGAACGAATGTCGTATCTTGACGTTAAGTCATTCAGTGTTGCCAGCTGTATCATAAACAAAATCATCCCATTCAATTTAAAAAATAATATTAGCAAAAAGCATGCCTTGGTTTTTGTCTTATTCCATTCCGCCAAGATTGAATCAGGCTAAAATGGATTTTTCAAATTAAATTATCTATTAACAAAATATAATATGTTATTTAAAAAATAATTTTTGTGGTCAAAGGCAATCAGCAATAAAAAAACGACATGTATTTTGAGATTATGTGGAACAGTATCCGTATTATGAGTTCCGTATCAACACAGAATGTACCATAAAATCGTTATGTTTTTCATACAGTGCGAGATCCTTAGCAAGAGCCTTACCCGCACTTGACAGGTTTTTATTATTGGTAGATATTGGACTAAAATCAAACCATGTTTGACGCTTGTACGTATTACCGTTTTACTATAGAACAAAAATAATACTCGTTAAAAAAAACAGGTTTCTTGTATGAAAATCCCCTTTATTTGAAACATATTGTTATTATGTATTATTATTTGTTAGGCAATATACTATTTTAACCCATATTCCGTGAACATTTAAACCGGCTACCTATTACCAATACAAAGATACAGTCCTTTAAAGGTCAGACGGACTGAAGGACATTCGCGGCTATATAATAGGATCCACTTTCTATTACTGAACCCTAAAAATTAAACTAAATTATACTTATCTACTTGTTTTAACTATACAACCAGTTAGTATAATGCGATGAACGAAATATGTTCAGTTGTTCACTTCAATTATTCATTATTTTGATAGGCGTTATGTTATGTGCCGGACGCCTTGCGTGTAGGTACCTATGTATGTAGTGACCGGGAATAAAACACTGAGTCTATTTCACGGAGCTGTATTCGGAATCACAACACAGTTTATATGGTAGGTACGCACAATGTCCGAAGCTATGGTACGCTCTTAATATTTAATACTGTATGCAAGAAGGAAAACAGTGGTGCGTGCGCGTGAGAGGATGGGGACGCGGAATTCGTGCGTCACGGGTCGCAGCGGATGGTGGACTATCGAAGGGAGCCATGAGGACTCCCTTCCGCGATTGAGATGACCTCTCCCCCGCTCTCCTGCGCATACAGGTGCACGCATGTGTGTGTGCAAGTGGTGTTAGATTTAGACTGTGGATCAGCTTGAGCTGAGGATTTGGAAGGGACCGAGGCTTTTGAGGTGGATGGAGTATGGAGTGAAGTCGGTGGAAGAGGGATCGGTGTTAACGAAGGTTCCCTTTCTATGAAAGCCGGCTTCACCCGGTCCAGGCTAACTTGTACCTCTCGGTTTCCCACGGTTATGCAGATTGTTTTCTCATTCCTTCTAATAACCGGGTGAGGTCCAGTGTAAGGTGGTTTCAGAGACGTCTTAACGGAGTCGTCTCTAAGAAAAACATGTGTGCATGTTGGTAACTCTTTAAATATGAACGGGCGACGTTGCGTATGGTGTGAGCCTGCGACAGGCTTAAGATCGGCCATGTGGTTTCTAAGCTGTGACGAGAAATTATGAATGTCATCCAGAGCGTCATTGCTCGTTGGAGGACTCAAAAATTCGCCAGGAAGTCTTAGAGGCTCACCGTACACGAGTTCGGCAGCTGATGTCTGCAAGTTCTCTTTCAAGGATGCTCTCATACCGAGAAGCACCAAGGGGAGAGCGGTACACCAAGTGCCTCCATGACACATGAGGGCTGCCTTCAGTTGGCGGTGAAGCCTCTCTACCATTCCGTTGGCACATGGGTGGAAGCTCGTTGTTCGTGTGCGTTGCACGGAGGTATATTTCAACAGAGCCTTAAATAGAGCAGACTCAAACTGTCGGCCCTGGTCAGTTGTAATGACGGCAGGGACACCGAACCGAGCAATCCAGCCGGTAGTGAATGTTTCTGCCACCTCTTCCGCCGTGATGCCAACCATAGGCCATACTTCTGGCCATCGAGTAAACCTGTCCACAGCCGTTAGACAATACTGGAACCCTTTGCTCGAAGGCATTGGGCCAATGATGTCTACGTGGACGTGACGAAAACGGTTGGTCGGGGAAGTGAATTTACCCACGGGCGTTACAGTGTGTCTTGAAACCTTGCTACGTTGACATGGAAGGCATTCGCGAGCCCATTGCCGACAATCCTTGTCCATAGAAGGCCACACAAAACGGTCAGCCACCAAACGCGCGGAAGCCCGTGCGCCAGGGTGGCTGAGGTTGTGGATTTTATTGAAAAAGCCACGACGGAAGGAAGGTGTCAGAAATGGTCGCGGCTTTCCGTTTGACGTGTCGCAAATGACAGAAATGTGCGAACCAGGAATATATACTTTTTCCAGTTTAAGAGAAGAATTACTGCTAGCGGTTTTAAGTTCCTCGTCTGTGGCTTGTTCCTTCGACAACGCTTCGAAACTCTCCTCAAAAGTTATTGCTTCAATCCTTGACATCGCGTCAGCAACCACGTTATCCTCTCCTTTCACGTGTACAACGTCCGTTGTAAATTGGGAGATAAAGGATAACTGGTTGAGCTGCACGGGAGGAAGCTTGTCGCATCGCTGGGTGAATGCGTAGATGAGTGGCTTGTGGTCCGTGTAAATTGTTGCGTGTTGGACCTCGAGCAGATGGCGAAAGTGTTGTACACTTTCGTACACGCCGAGGAGTTCGCGATAATACGCCGGCCACTGGGCTTGTTTGTCCGTCAGCTTTTTACTGAAGAACGCTAAAGGTTGCCACTGGTTGTCAACTTTCTGCTGAAGACAAGATCCGACATGTACCGAAGAGGCGTCCGTGAAGAGTCCCAACTCCGAATTGCTAACAGGATGAGCAAGAAGTGTGGCACTGGCAAGGCTGTCCTTGCATTTCTCGAACGCAAGTTCAAGTTCAGGCGTCCATGGAACTGGCTTCGCACCCTTGAGTTTGGAAGATGCTAATATATTGTTAAGAGGCGCTTGTAGTTCTGCTGCGTTAGGGAGGAATCG
This sequence comes from Plagodis pulveraria, assembly GCA_963890685.1. Classification (NCBI taxonomy): domain Eukaryota; kingdom Metazoa; phylum Arthropoda; class Insecta; order Lepidoptera; family Geometridae; genus Plagodis; species Plagodis pulveraria. Next base: position 17,574,613 of record OY982963.1, on the reverse strand, counting down.
GCGATAAAAGTTAGTCATGCCTAGAAACCGGCGAAGACCTTGCACGGTTTTCGGCAAGGGGTAACTCCGCAGGGCTTCGATTCTCTCCGTAGGAGGGCGTGTGCCGTCTTTGTTGATACGGTATCCTAAGAAAGTCACCTCGTCAGCACCTAAGACACATTTAGATGCATTGACTACAACACCGTAGTCCGTCAGGCGCTGGAACAAGGTGCGTAGGTGTTCACGGTGCTCCTTTTCTGTACGTGAGAAAACCAGGACGTCATCTACATACGGGTAGCAAAATTCCAGGCCCCTCACGACTTCGTCAATGAAACGCTGGAACGTTTGCCCTGCGTTACGAAGGCCAAAAGTCATAAAAGGGAACTCATAGAGACCAAATGGCGTGGTAATCGCGGTCTTGCACCGGTACCTGTTGGTACGCCTTCACTAAATCAATTTTACTGAAGACGGTAGCCCCAGCAATGTTGTGGGAAAAGTCCGCGATATGCCTGACGGGGTACCGGTCTGGAACGGTCCTAGCGTTCAGAGCCCGGTAATCTCCACAAGGCATCCAACCCTCCTCTCCTTTTTTCGCCATGTGAAGTGGAGAGGCCCAAGGGCTGTCCGAAGGTCTGGCAGTACCACATTTGACCATATCGTCAAATTCTTTCTTGGCGGTGGTCAGCTTCTGCGGAGCGAGACGGCGTGGACGGCAGGAAATTGGCGGGCCATCGGTTGTTACGATATGATGAACCGTCGTATGTTTCACTTGCCGTGGAAGGCCTGGGGGTCGCGTCAAGTCAGGATATTCCAGGAGAAGCCTAGAATAAGGTGATGTGCTTTCGACAGTCACTGATTTTACGCTGATATGGTTTACCTGGGCCACTGATGCCGGAGTGATGAGTTTGGTGTTTCCATCTATCAGGCGTTTGTGGCGTAGGTCGGGCATTAAGTTGTAAAAACTTAAGAAGTCCGATCCTATAATAGGTGATTCGACATCAGCGATGGTAAAATTCCAGTGGAAATCCCGGCGCAGACCCAAGTTAAGGTGCAGCGAAATGCTGCCATATGTTTGAATAGTGCTGCCGTTCGCTGCAGATAGTTGGTATCCGGAAGTTGAAGTAGCATGACCCTTGGCTAGCTTTTGTGGATAACAACAAAGGTCACTGCCTGTATCTATCAAAAACCGGCGTCCTGTCGTCTTATCTGACACAAATAAACGGCGGCTACACGTTACATCGGAGCGATCAGTCGCCGCGTCTACTGATCGCCTTTGCTGTTTTCCTGGTTTTTCCACGAACATGGTGCGGTACACTTCAACGCCTTCTTTTTGTAGGTTCGGTGGTACCAACACAGGGTCGGGCGTGATGTAGACCTGGACGAAGATCTCGATGGGTTGTCCGTGCGAGACCGTGATCGTGATCTCGAATCAGCACTAAGAGCTTCGACGCATTTCGTCAACTGCTCGACCCGGAGGGCTAGTTGCGACAATTCGGTAGATGGCGTGGCCGTGGACATGGCATGCACCGCAGGTGTAGTAACCTCTAAAATTTTGTCGGCAATGTCAGCAGCCTTCTCCAGGGGCAGATCTTCTTGCGCGGCCAGAATTGCCTGCACGTTACCTGGCAGGCGGCGCATCCACAGTTGACGAATAATGTCGTCGCTTTTAAATTCTGCCCCGGCCAACGAACGAAGTCGGCGCAAAATTGCGAGGGCTTGCGGTCTCCGATGTCTTCTTCACCGAGAAGCCGCCTTACTCTGTCCTCACTTGAGGCGGATAGCCGTTTTGTCAGTTCTATTTTTAAATGTTGGTAGCAATCTGTGTCCGGCGGGCGTTCTATTATATCTGCTACTTCGCCGGCAATTCTTGAGTCCAACATTGCCACTACGTGGCTGTACTTGGTTCGATCCTGTTTGATTCCCGCTATTTCGAACTGTGCTTCCACTTGGCCAAACCACACGGTGGGTTTGTCGGCCCAGAAAGCAGGCAGCTTGACGGAAACTGCCATGGTTCGTCTGTCCTGGCTGTACTGAAGCTGCCTAAGCTGATCTTGGAGCAGCTTGATCTGTTCCTCGGATGTGGCCATCATAGAAGAGGCAACGGAAGTAAGGAGCAGAAATGGGAAATGGTGTACACTTAAATGTCAATATAAACAAAACAGTACAGATTCTTAAACGATAGAACAACTAAAACAATTATTTAAAACACATAAACAAACGATAAAATAATAGCACAATATTAATAATTATGTAAAAAGATAAAAAATAAATATATGCACAAACAACAAATAAAAAATAATAGATGCCACCTAATATAAATACTTGGTAAGCAAAGAATTTGTACACAATTTTACTTTACGTATCCACAAATAGTAAGTCAGTTGCAAAACGATCGCGAGAGCAATATTCTCGTTGACTGTATCAGTACAACCCACTGATAAGAAAAATAACTAAGTATTTCTATATCAGTAAGACGTAGTTTGAGTGACAACTGAACATAAGTTAATGGATAATAACTATGAGCAAAAGTAAAATACCAATTTACAAAATCTACCTTAATCTTAAAGTTATTGATTTCGAAAATCTACCAAATTGCGTGTGATGCGTTTAACGTAAACAATAGAGACGACTTTTTATAATACAACGCTGGTAAGTGTTTTTCGTCACGTATGCATAACTATAAAAGTCTTATTGTTTTAATAACGGCCCGGCAAGTGCGTAAGTTTCAGAAAGTCTATCGAAAACACAGCACGGCAAGGTGTTTGGTATTATTTACAAAGTTCGTTGATGAAATATGTAGGTACGTGTTTACGTTATATAAGTGTAGAGTAGATTTTGAGTTCGCTCACCGGGATTTAAGTAGGCATACCGCAACACAAAAGTCGATTATGTACGTCAGCGCTCCTGTCGACGGGGTTGCAAGTTATTGCAATCCGTAGTGGTTACTAGTACGGTGGAGGCGAGTTGTGACGTAACCGGCTTGTCCCGTGTCACGTTTTGACGACGTGGTGTGTGTTACTCGGTGGGCGGCGGGCGACGTGGGACAGCGCGGGCGCGGCTGTGACGGCGACCATTATCGAGTAGAGGGAAACAGGTACATAGGTACACGCTTCGCACTTGTTGAATTCGCTCGAGACTGGAACGTGGTGGCTGCGCGTGCGCGTCACGTATGCTCGGTTGGCGGGTGCTTGAAACTAATACGATTACGTGATGTTTATGTTTCGGATATCACCACGCACTTTCAGCGATGCCGGTAGGTAGGTAAATGCCAATGTTCGCGTTGCGATGTTTGTGTAGATTTTGATTGTAAATTGTAATTGGATAGATATTTCACTGCACTAGTCCACTGTTTTTGACGAACGGATAGCTACGTTCGCGTGTTGTGTGTCGGAAAAGGTCACCAATAAGGCGTAATGTTATGTGCCGGACGCCTTGCGTGTAGGTACCTATGTATGTAGTGACCGGGAATAAAACACTGAGTCTATTTCACGGAGCTGTATTCGGAATCACAACACAGTTTATATGGTAGGTACGCACAATGTCCGAAGCTATGGTACGCTCTTAATATTTAATACTGTATGCAAGAAGGAAAACAGTGGTGCGTGCGCGTGAGAGGATGGGGACGCGGAATTCGTGCGTCACGGGTCGCAGCGGATGGTGGACTATCGAAGGGAGCCATGAGGACTCCCTTCCGCGATTGAGATGACCTCTCCCCCGCTCTCCTGCGCATACAGGTGCACGCATGTGTGTGTGCAAGTGGTGGTGCTTGTCGCCACACCCATGTTCCCATCACTAAAATTCATAGATAAGATAGATTACTTAATGTCAAAACACTGTCATTACTGTCAACATTTTTTGTGATCATTACGTTATTTGATTTATATTTTGTAAATATCTATAAATTTTAATGATATTTGTATGTTTTTCGAAGCGTGATGTTTCTTTTATTAGGTCTACTTAGTTGTGAATGGCCAAATATAAGTGATTATGTCGGCAACTTGTGATTTTGTAACAGAGGTATGTTTGTTTACATTTTAAGACAAGTAAGAAAAAACATACTTTAAGTGTATATAGCTCTGCCATCAAGACACAAATAGCTACTCATAAATTTATTTCTCAGTACGGGGCTAGAATAGCATCACCTTAAAGTTCTTATGCGACGAAGGGAAAAATACCGAGGAGGTGGGCAGCAGAGCCCTCTGAATAACTGTTGTCCTTTTTAAAGATATCTTGTATGTCTAAAGATGTTGGCTAGCTAATGCCATATAATCTACCTTCATTTACATACATTGAAATTGTTCCCGATGGGTTTATATTAGACGTTGGCTAAGAGGAATCATGTTACAATTTAATGATCGTGATAGTTACTATTAGATACTGATTGGTTCTCGTTATGTGTAATTTATAGTACATGATTTTATGTATAGTTTTTTTTATTGAATTGTGATGGATCATGCTCGAAGCTCACCTGATGTTAAGCGGACTAACATCTGCCTATTACAAATGCATTTCATCACAAATCACGAACTTCACTGCGCCCGTAACTTTGAGATATATCTGTTAAGTCTCATCTGCCTGTAACTACACTGGCTCTCAAGGACAGCCGGAAAACACCGTTAGGTGCTTCGCGACAGATTTTCTTCTTGAGGGTGGTCGCTAGCCAGGCGGGCATTCGCAAAATGCCTTTCCACCATGCGGTGAAGCTTAAGCTTGCGGCGGGATTCAAACCATGGACCTGCAGCGTGGCAGTCCATAGCCAATGCCACTGAGCCATCACTGCTTTAAAAATATATCATAATTTCTTAAAGTAAAGGTGCTGAAAATATTAATTCTGTACCTATATATTACCTCTTTCTGTACAGATTCTCTTGTTGAAGCAGTGTCGGCTCAGTGACATTGGCTATGGACTGTTAATGTAAAAAAACATCAAAATTCAGTTCACTTTTTTCGTATTAATAACCTCTTCCCTTTCTGAAGTCTTAAAAAAATTCTTTTTAGGAAGCAGTACAGAATGCCTGCACACAGTTTGTGGAATCCAAATTCACAGATTTTTATCAAAAAAGGGGAAATATTTTTCTATTATATGCAGAAATGTATTGACAACAGAAGCAGATACTTTAAATAAATAAACACATATTGTACTACAAAAAAAATCTATATATGCCCTAATTTATTAAGTTATATATACAATACGAATATTGTATATATTACTTAATAAATTCAAAATGTATTTCTGCTGAATGATTTTTGCCGCCCAAGTTGTAAAATCAAACAAGAATGAATGCATATAAATATAATTTTCAAAAAACGGAACCGACTTCTATTACAAATGTGAAATTATCTGATTCAAAACACTGACCTCACATTATCACGGCCAGACTTCGACAAGTTATTTCGTGTTAGGAGACGTCCTTTATTTTTACTCTTTTTAGTGATATATACTGCTTACAAGGTAATTTCTACTCGCCTATAACTACTGTTTACTATCGGTAAAAGTTGCAATAACCTAATGGTTACAAGATAGTAGGTAGTAGAAATTATCTTGTAAGAAGTATATATCACTATAAAGAGTAAAAATAAAGGACGTCTCACCATCAATAACCCGGATAATGTAATCATAATCAAAATAAATAATGTGCATCTAAGAGGCCACCACCTTAAATTATGTGCCAGCTCTTCAGATAACAATGCTCACAAACATTTTTTCAGCAACCGAGTAGTCAACGCAAGGAACAAACTTCCGGAAGACGTAGTTTCAGCCCAAACTGTAAATCAGTTCAAGAAACAACTGGACAAATATGTTAATGTTAAAAAAAAAACTAGTAGAGAGTAGCAGGATACAGGCAACTATCAGTTGTTACAACTGTCTGCCTGATAATAAATAATAATAATAATCCGGGTACGCAAATACATTTTTCAATACTTATTACTCAAAAAGTGTCCTTTATAGGTGTTGTCTTACTTTTGCATTATGTACAGTTCGTCATTTGTGATGAAATGCGTTTGTTATAGTTAGAAGGACCCGCGTAATATTAGGTGGACCTCCTGTGTGTATTGTGTGTGTAGTAGTCACAATCTTATTAACGAAAAAACTGCAGTTTTATACATTTAGACGCTTGGCGACGCATTTTCTGATAACTTATTCATAAAGTCATACCCTGTTTATGTTTTGACAGCTTTATTTGCACTTTTCAATTCGTATCTCTAAATAATTGTTTTCATAAACGGTGCCCCAGGGACGTCCGTAAACTTGAATTCAGTGGAAACGCTGGCAGACAATTTATGCAAGGTACTTCCAAGCAGGGTAGACTCGGAATAATTAAGAGGTGCTAATTTAATTAAATACTCTCACCAGAACTTGTATGTACATCTACGTCTAAATGTACCATCAACGTGATTGGGTCATCATTTTGAAGCAGTGATGGCTCAGTGGCATTGGCTATGGACTGCCGTGCCGCAGGTCCATGGTTCGTATCCTGCCGCGGGCTTGAGCTTCAAAAGCATGGTGGTAGATATTTTGCGAATGCCCGCCTGGCTAGCGACCGCACTCAAGTAGAAAATCTGTCGCCAAGCACCTAACGGTGTGTTCCGACAACAGTCCTTGAGAGCCAGTGAAATTACAGGCACATATGAGACTTAACAACTACATATGTCTCAAGGTGACGGGTGCAGTGCAATTCGTGACTTGTGACGAAATGTTATAGGCAGAGGTTAGACCGCTTAACATCAGGTGGGCCTCGTGCTTGATCGGTCACAATTACTTAAAAAAAATACATAATTATTGTAATTCATAAATGAATAGAGAATAGATTACTTTTAAAAAACGAAATGAGAAATCTGATTTTCCAAAAGTTTTTTTATTTTATTTTTTTCATTAAATACTACACACCATAGACTCGTGGTCGGTACTCTTATTTAATTTTTACTTTTATTTTTGTTATATAAAAAAAAACAACTTTGAGTTCATTCTCCAATTTATCTATATTCTTCCTGATGGGAAGTTAGCCTAGTGTTAGTTAAATCCAATCAATTCCAATGAGATTTGAACCCACGGCCATTCGTCATGTTCTGGAACTCTCTCAACTGGCACTTTTTTTTTTTATGTGATTGTGACGGAACAAGCACGAGGCCCACCTGATGTTAAGCGGTATCCTCTGCCTATAACAGATGAATTTCATCACATGTGACGAACTGCACTACGCCCATCACCTTGAGACATACTTCTTCAGTCTCATTTTGCCTGTAATGTCACTGGCTCTCAAGGACTGCTGCCGGAACACACCGTTAGGTGCTTGGCGACAGATTTTCTACTTGAGGGTGGTCGCTAGCCAGGCGGGCACTCGCAAAATGCCCTTCCACCATGCGGTGAAGCTCAAGCTCTGGGCGGGATTCGAACCATGGACCTGCTGCGCGGCAGTCCATAGCCAATGCCACTGAGCCATCACTGCTTCAAAATACTCTGCCAATTTAGTTGTCGAAGCGAGTCAAAGCTCAAATGTATCCTTTTGTTCCTATTGTTTATCCGTCTTAAGAGGACGAAGCAACATCTGCATCTTGTAAGCTTATTCGAAGAGCTTTAATGCAAAAATAACAATGTTAGAACGGATTACTTTTATTATAAATATTTTGCGATTATCTCACAACTAACAGCAGATGAAGTTGAGATTCAAAGTCAAAGTTAAAATCATTTATTCAATTTAGGGTCTACGACGCTCTTATGAAGGTCAATTACAAATTTAAGTATTGAAATATTCAAATAATTAAAGCCATAATAAAGAGCTGTTGTTCACTGATAAGTGGATCATAGTATTTATCTCTTATGGTACTATGGTCATCAAACCCGTTGATGACCATATTCATAAATATTTTCAGCTTGGTGGGTCCTTGGAGGACGGGAGCTCATCGGGTCAGCCTGGTTAGCTACCACCCTCAAGTAGAAAATCTGTCGCCTAGCACCTAACGGTGTGTTCCGGCCATGTTCCACCTAACGGTCTACACCTTATGGAGTCGCAAAAGGTGACAAAAGGAAAAATACCATAGGGTGGGCAACAGCACTCTCTGAAGAACTGACATTTTATACTGCGATCCCAGAGACTCCTGCCAGCTGTGAGGATTATAGAAAACCACCCCCAAAAGGGAAGGCCTTTGATCATTATGTATGTATATAATATAATGTTAACACAATGTACGTCTCGCGACCATCATACTATCCACCAATATTTTGTTACTTAACAAATAAATATCAATTTCCCATATCAACACGCCTATGAACCTAAAAGGCATTACATATTATTTTTACCGGTGGGCACGGGTGCGGTTGCCCGATAGCATCTTTCATTGGGGCGTATTTATGACGGACGGTCTTCATGGCGCATGCAATCGATATTCCCAACCTATGAATATTTGAACGCTTTCTGGGGCCACGGCCAATATTTATAGGATATACAAGTACAGTTTTACAAACTTTACACCAGTAGCTGTATAATATAGGGAGATATAAAACTCATATGTACACCATTTTATAAATATATAAGATAACATATAAATAAGCATACACAATGAAAAGCTCTATCACAAAAAGTGACATCTACCTGGAGTTGAACAATCAATGATATGTAAAGTTTTAAGACATATTCCATTATGTTATTTTGATGGTATTTAAATATAACATTCGCCAAAATATTAAATCAATTTATGAAACGCTGATGATGTTACCGCTTAATTTGTCAGTCAGCCGGAAAATATTAATCCTTGATTACAATAAATTCTTAGGAATGACAATTAATTTTAAGCAATAGTTGTCTGTTATGCAAGGCTGCTAAGTTGATATTGGGCTGTGAGTAATTTTATTAAAACCTAAGGAAGTTTAGGATTGAACTTCGTTACCCAGCAAAACACACCATTTTTCCCCTCACTACAGCGAGGAAAATGCTTTTAGTTATTACAAGATAATCCAGCTTAAATAATAATAAAATTAATAGTAGAAATACTAAAAACGGTAATATTGAAGGTAAACTTATTTTTCTAGAACTTAAAACCTTTCCTACGCAAGCGGATAAAAAAACACTTGTCCTTACAGATTTCTATTGAAAAACAATAACCTTCCGAGCTTGCGATGTGAAAAAACATTTTTCACATTATGAAAATTGAATTCTGTGTCACTTAACTGATTTTATCCTATGGCTAACAACTTAGACGAGAATAAAATGGGAGACTATTTTCAATAGGCCCCTAATAAATGATTACTTTGTAGGTATGTACTACATACAACAACTAGGTATTTATTCTGGTAAGTTCTTTACACTTGTAGACTTGTAAACTTCATCAGGTCAGTCCATACATCCTTACATTGTCACCGGACTCCAAGTTAATTGAAATAGTTTCTTTTATCGAATACCGATCACAATAATGATCGTAATTTAATGTTTTAATGATACCGATTGAAATTGACGCTGCTGGGAAATAAAATTCTGTCATTGTGTTAATAACGAATGGAATACCCCACATTACTTTGTAATTTTGTTGGATAAAACGAGTGCACCTAATATTAGGTTAGTATGATTTATGTTTTTTTTCACCATCTCTTTTATACTGTTTCTGAATAATTCAATTCCTCGTAGTAGTATAGACTGGTCTATATTTATCTTTCATTTAGATTATCATTAAAACCGACTAAGGAGAAATTAAGCTGAATCTACAGCATCACACTTATGCTGCTGCACATTATACACACGACAAGGCTTTTCATCATTGTAAAACACACGTTATACACACAGGTATTACATTGTAAACAATTTACAAAGACTCATTTCAATCTGAAGTAGCAGCATACTGTCTCTCTCACTGTAATGTATAGTATAGGATGAAGGAATTGGGGGTGATGGTCCGTGGGCGACCGCTCGCCTTGTACAAGTCTTTTAAGGGATACTATGCATAATAGTAGTAGAAACAAAATTGAAAATGGTTTGACAGTAAAGCTGCCTGCCGCTGGCATTTCAGTGTGAATTGACACTAAGGACACTAGGATCGACACAAATGTGACTATGCCATAGTATCGCTTGAAAGACTTGCATGACTCGCGCGACCAATCGCTGTCAATTCTTTCATCCTCTATTATACATTATCAAGATGGTAACAAAGTTGACAATCGTTTAATCGGTACTTTTGAAGTAAAACTGTCGGCCACTGCCACTTTATTGGAATTGCCGCTAAGATTCGATATCACAAACTACAATTGGTTATCTTTTATCGGAAACCTTCTTCGTGACGCGACCACAGCGGGCGTGTCGCACTCAAAATCCAGAGGAGACTTTAGATAGAAGCTAAAACAATTTTCGGTCGTAACATCAACTCTTTGTAAGTTGTTTTAGCTTTCATACCCTTGTTTACAATCACTAAATATAAATTAGAGCGTACGTTTTTATAACACAATAAGGGTATGCATCATCTTAACGGAAATGGTGGGTATTACCCACGAGAGCATCCAAAAGAGGACTGGTGTCAGACAATCGGTCGGCCACATAACCGAAGGCAAAACTGTACATTTATGTATATTCTTATGGCGTCCATTGTCTTAGAGAGAAAACATAATGTAGTCATATAGTTGAAATGTTTGCTACATTGCTATTTTGCCAAGACAAAAGTTTGATACAAATCTAATATTGTTGAGCTTGTAGGTCAAAGGTACGTTTTTTCTGTTTCACATGTCAGAAATACCACTGAGGTGGAAAAATCGTCAAGCACCTAAAAATGTGTATTGGCAGCTGTCCTTGAGACCCAGTATTTCCAAGTTATGCCACGACGGCCATATTTCATATCATTACTTTCCATACAGGGAGATTTAGCTTAAAGGCTAACATAACAGGAATATTAAAATAAGCTCAAACTGTCACCGTTAGTGTGAACTAACACATTTTAATAAAACATTTAATAAATATACAAATAAAATATGACTAGTGACCATTTCGCCTAAATAACAATGACGAAACATTAATGGCAATTCTTTGAGCGAATTGAAATATCTGAGTAGCTTATGTTATTTGAATGTTATTTTGTGTATTGTTTCAATAAACGCATTTGTAAAAGCCTACGAACAATGATGTTTTTTTTTTTTTTTTTTTTTTTTCTTAATTTTTTATACAGGGTTTTTTCTTAAAGAATATGCCACCCTTATTGCTAATGATGATTTTAAGAGGAGTTTTCGTGATTTCCGATAGCTTTACATATTTCAACAATGGCTAATACACATCTTACCTTTAGGCCGTATTCCACTTGAGTTATTTTCGATATTTTTGACCACATTTTGCGTCTCTGGTTCCAAATTTAATATGAACCATAGACACAATGTGTGATCAAAATTATCGAAAAATACGAAATTGGCGTCAAGTGGAATACGCACTAAAGCTGTCCTACTGCAAGCAAGCAAGTATCGATGTATATATCGATATTAATTCAGTTTTCTGTGTAAAGGTTGACTACTACTTACTTAAACATGTGACAAGAATTACTGTTATGAAGACTTAGTTTTTTAGAAAGCTCTCGAGTAGTCTGTCTCTGTAGACCATTTTGAATTGAATACCAAGAAAGTATCGCTAGTAGTAATCGATGATTACAATACTCGATATTGATTTGCGTGTAGTTATTTACATTGTGTTAATACTAAGTTTAGTGTGAATACCAATTAACAATAACGACGCACATTAACGAGACAGATACAGCAGACAACAGATCAAAACGAACGAGACAAAGTATCATGATTATCTGAATTTCAATTATATGTGCGTGACATCGATGTTAAACGATGTTTTGTAAATGCATCGTCAATGCATTTACAAAACATCGATCTTCTAACATCGATCATCCCTCCAACATGACATATCAAATCACATGACAAAACAAACCACAAATGCTTCCGCGCTTGTGTGATGTGATGTGTTTTTAGGATAAGATGCTTAGATTATACATTACCTAGGTTATGTATAATCGTTTTATCTTAGAGGAGATATACATTACCTAGGTATCTACCTACATACCTAAGCTAAGACAATTATCTAAAGGAATTTTAAACAGAAATACGATGTGAACGTAATAAAATGAAGCAATGTACCTAAGTATCACTTTTATGTGTTCACAGTTACAATTGTTTTCGTTTTGTATCTAACATAAACTTATCTAAGTAAATAGTACTAGCAGGATTACATCCTATGCATAAATAATAAAATGAAACTAAATATCTAAGACTACTTTTCGAAATAGATAAAACATAACCTACAAACATTCAAATCATAATATCTTAAAACGTAGGCTTTCTCTGACAAAAGTTCTATTACCTTTGGAATCGGAAATTTCCAGCTGTATTATTTATATTTTTTTTATCTTAATTCGCAATATTTTTTTATGAACTAAAACCATGTATGGGAGTTCGCCATTGTTCTAACTAAACCAACGTGACGTCAGAAACGCCATGTAGCCTAGACGGCATAGTTTATGACGCGTTGTAAATCTACACGAATCATCTTCAGAAGGTCTTGACTCTATGAGCGCAGAATCGAGAATTATTCTCTATCGTTTATCGCGATTAATTATGTATTTGAACAAAATAGCCCCTGTAATATTTGAGATAGCTTTTATTATTACGTCTTGTCCGCCAAGTTATTTCTTGGACTGTTGTGTCCTTCGAGTCTAATAATTTTAGTGCTTGAAGACAAATGCTTTGAGGCAATATCTGATACTGCAGTGGACCACGACGGAATCTTCTAAATATTCTAAACAGCCAGCAAAATATGAGGTCGGTCAACACTACCGATGGATAAATCATTTAATGTGGCTTCCGCATTGTCAATTTTTCGCTTAGCAAAATCCGCTTAGTATAAATTCACACAATTTTTCAGGTTTTTGCAAACAAAAGGAGTCGCGCGTCGTTTACGCACGCAGTTGTAAATTACGCAACAATTCAAATGGAAAATGAAATGCTTGCTTCCGAACCATTTAGCAATTTGAATTTAACACTCGTCCCTTCATTTTCCTATTACGGCAGAAATTGCCGTTTTACTCACAATTACGCAACGAATAGAGCCACCAATCGATCGTTATATATTTTTTTATTATTAAGCCAACTAAGACTGTTCTCTTCATCTTTGCTGTACAAAAACAAAACCTAGGTAGTAGGTGACCTAGACACGGTCTACATTTAATTTTCTAGTATCATTAATATGAGTATTTTTCATAAATTTTTCGAATGACACTAATAATAGAAATACAGACCATGTGTTTAGAAGCAGTGATGGCTCAATGGCGTTGGCTATGGATTTCCGCGCGGCAGGTCCATGGTTCGAACGCCGCCGAGGGCTTGAGCTTCACCGCGTGATGTTAGGGCATTATTGCGAATGCCCGCTTGGCTAGCGACCCTCACGTAGAAAATCTGTCGTCTAGCACCTAACGGTGTGTTCCGGCAACTGTTCTTGAGAGCCAGTAATTCTAGGTATAGCATGTTAACCCCTTTGACCACATCATCACTTACCATTAGGTGAAATTATGGTGAAAGGCTTACCTATCAGCAACGAAAAAAAAATTGGTGATGTACGGATCCGAGGCTGTTTGTGCTTATATTTGTTACTCCTTCGCGCTGAACGGTTGACTGAATTTTCCGAAAATTTGAATATAGCTAGTTTGCGTTCTGGATTAATACACAGGAAACTTTTCATCATTGTCTACTCGGGTGAACCTGTGGACGCAGCTGTGGTGGATTCAGTAGTATTTCAACCCTCTAGCTCATTATGATGGTGGAGCCGAAGATCTTAGTTATAACGAGTAAGTTTTTAGGCATAGATATGGTCCCTCTGTCAAATTGTAAGAAAAACCTTATAGTTAAAATCAAGGATAAAAATGTGGGTTATGCCCTATTTATCGATGAGCATTCTGATTAGTAGTAGGAGTGGGAATCTTTTTTCCCATCATTCCGATTAAGTATTTTGATATGAGGGGAATATTTCTTTCCATTGTCCTTTATTTTAACGGTATACACTCATTGTATAGAAAACTGATAACCGTAGCAAATTAAAGCTGTTTTTCACCTTTTATCTCCAAAGCGATAATCAACATCCCGTTTAATATTTGACGTCATATAAATACTAATTATTAGGTGATTTTTTTTTCATAATTCTAACGTGGTTATAACTCATTTCACTTACTAACTCACGTGCACTAGTCACGTAAACCAGTCAGTGTACGCAGGCGTAGACTCTCTTTGAAAAATACCACCGGATATAGTCGAAACTAATATGGATCTATCAGACTTATTCACATGAGTTACTCAGTAATACTTACTAAAAAGGTGAGAAAGTGATCATAGACTAAGCCTTTGATGATAAAAGCATTACTTATGGTATAAGCTGAACCGTCCACTGCGGCAGCCTCCCCCCATTATGTGAGGGTTTCCGTAATCCCCACGTATGGGAGGCGTCTTGGGGATCGCAGTGTGTTGTTACCCACCTATTTGGTGCGATACCCTTAGTCACCTCTTACAACACCCACTGGTAGGCATTGGGGGGGGTTTGACATTCTAGCCCGGCACCCCACGGGAAAACGTATTACTTACGTATGCATTACTTTTACTAGCGTTTAGATAATAAAAGCATTACTTACCTACATATTCTGTTTTAGTGCTAAATATATCTTAAGAAAATAATTTCTAAAGTCTGAAAATCTCGTTAAATCCCGATCACGTTAGAAAACAGAACCCACAGGAACACCTTTGAAATAATGTTAAGCGATGATATAGCAAAAATTGCTTTCAAATCGTCGGCATCAAAGAGGAATGAAGTAATCGAAGTGGAATAAATCAACACAGAACAAATTAAATACGTGTGTAGAGCAATTGAGCTAGCAGTATGTGAACCAATCCGACGTTCAACCGAAGCTCCTTCGAGGAAATGAAAAAAAATCTGAAAAGAAAATCAACGGCATACGCCAAGGATTCGTTCCGCCTGAACACTTTTGACGCAGATGTTATAATTCCATTCATTGATAATTTCTAAGGAGAATATTGAATTTGCTGTGAATATCTTTATTCTCAAAGTGAGTATTATCCGTCCCTTGTATTATAATCAATTTAAATTAAATTTGAAACTTTCATTTCATTGTGTATTCAAGTTGAGTCGTTGAATGATTCGTCAATGCGAGTCGTTAAGTGAATACAATTTATTAGCTTATCTAAATAGAGGTGATAAAACCTCTAGGGGAGTATTTTATTGCACTCTCTAAGCTGAGTACGGCTGGATTAGTATTCTATACCCGAGCCAAAAGGGGTGGCAAAGATCAAGTTGCGTTTTTTAATCAAACACATCGCTATCCGTCAATGGGACGCGCCACTGACTAAAACAAAGCGATAAATTAAGGCAGGAAACGGGAGGCGAACGCTCGCTGCTCGTATTGAAAGATTTACTTCCTCTGTTTAATTGCAATAACGGCTAGGCACGTTGGTATTGTATTTTTCTTTTTACACTCCGCCTCTTATTGCCTTCGGGCCGTTAAATAAATTTATGACGCCCGCCAAAGGTCAGCCCACCTCGGCAGCCTCAGCAACTGAAATTAGGTGGAAATGTGAAACAGAAATAAAATGCTCGGTCTCAGGTGCGTTGTTCGCTGCGGGCCGGCTAGTGGGATTAGCTCTTGACTCGCAGTTAAATGGTGCGCCCGCTCATAAAAGTTTCTTAACGCTTATAGTTTTCGGCTACCTTCCTGTTGACTAAAATTTTCTCTGTCCAAAAAGTTGCTCAAAGTCCGGCTAGTTTTCCTTTACGGGCCTATCTGCTTTGGGATTTTATTATTACTGCCCACGTCCGCGTTCTCTGGACACGAAACTTTGTTATTTACGTTTACGTTTCTACCTAGGAACTCGTAATTTCACCTCCACGTGCCTACAACTAAGTAAGAAAACGGACCGAATTCAATTACGCTCTCGTATAATAAACAAAGTGAAATTCGGAAACTCACATTAGCGCCCGGCTCCTTTAAAACCTCCGATGTAATCTGAAACAAGGAACAAACACGCCTAAATAACAATAAAATTGTAATAAAAACTTTGTACACGCAACCGAAATTGTGGAAAATTGACCAAATTATTATTTACGGCGGGAAATTAAAACAAGGCATTATAGAAGATTACTTTTCCCCTCTTTAAAACAACTTGCGTTATAGGGGACGAGTCTAACGTGTTATCTGCGTTCCAAACCTAAAATTATTACTTTATTGTTCCTACCTCTCACTTATCTAATTCATGGGTATGTTTTTACTAAACTTTTGGTATAATTACATAATGACATAGTTCCAAATTGTATTAGGGACACAACAAAGTAAGTTGTTATATATAGGGAGCTTTTGTCCTATGTCTATAAAATATCAAAGCATATTTTGAATTAAATATCATGATAACCCCATTTTAGGTAGTATTTTACGGTTGTGCTGGATTATGATTTATTTAAAATGAACATTTAATATACAGATCGCCACATCAAAGGAAATCTAATATTTAATTTGTTCCGCTATATTGCATTGAATTTATGTACTCGTGGGCGCGGAGGAGAGTTAAGTTTGCGGTTAGCACAAATGTAATGTTTCTTTTTGTGGTTTTAACGATAAGAATCCTGCTATTATTGTCATCATCATCTGAATATTTAAATGGGAAAAATAAAATGTAAAGAAATAAATACATTAGTTAAAAAAGTAAAAGACCCGACTGTAAATGTAAATTATTTATTTACGTTAAGCGTTTTATCGTTCCATTGAAATTAAAACTGCAAGTTAAAAGAGTTTTTTTTTCTTATGTTATTGTGACGGAACAAGCACGAGGGCCACCTGATGTTAAGCGGTACCCTCTGCCTATAACAGATGCATTTCATCACAAATGAAAAAAAAAAAAAAAAAGTGAACTGCACTGCGCCCATCACCTGAGACATACTTGTTAAGTCTCATTTTGCCTGTAATTTCACTGGCTCTCAAGGACTGCTGCCGAAACACACCGTTAGGTACTTGGCGACAGATTTTCTACTTGAGGGTGGTCACTAGGTCGTCACAAAATGCCCTTCCACCATGCGTTGAAGCTCAGGCCTGCGGCGGGATTCGAACCATGGACCTGCTGCGCGGCAGTCCATAGCCAATGCCACTGAGCCATCACTGCTTCAAAATGTATTTTTGGAAAATAAAGCCCTTCCTTTTTTTTAACTACAAAAATGTATTTTTCTCTCCATATGGCGTCTTATAACCCCCAGTTAGTTTATTTTTATGTACCTAGTGTCACGTGCAGTATCAAGACAAATCCAACGATATCTCATATATTAAAATCACTTATGCCGTTTTTTAGGCAGTCGTGTAAAAATATGGTTGTGTCAAGTTCTTATTATTATGGAACATAAAAATGCTTGGAATTGCAAAAGATTTTTTGATATAGGCAACATAAACAAACCACAAAAATGCCCATGAAATATTGCAATAAAATTCAAATTATACCTGATTAGAACCGCACACCCGTGCCAAGAGTTTTTGAATACTTTCCGTCAAATTTTCCCCATTCGTCGCTAGAAAGAGTTGAATTAACATTTTGTTGTGGCGTTTTATTACGTAAATCCCTGCGTTGGAAAGTTCCCGAGTGCGGATGTCCGAAACTTCGTTAATGTCGAAATAATGTACATTCAGACATACCTACCGCTATAGCTATACGACTAGAAATGTGAATAACAAAACCTTGCTCAACGGGAGTGGGTATGACGAAGTTTTTATGTGCCCATATTTTGTTTTACGTATTACCACATACAATTAGGTTTCTTTTGCGTGACTACCATTGTATACGTAATGCAGTATTCTTATTTAATATTGGAACGGTTGAACAACAAGCAGAAGTTTTAACTAATATAGTGTTTTGAGGTACAAAACTGTTTTTTAATGTTATTTAGACAGAACAAGCCCGAGGCCCACCTCATTTAAGTGGACTAACCTCTGCCTATAACTGATTCATTTTGTCAACGACGAATTGCACACTGCCCGTCACTAGTTAGATCTCATGTGCCTGTAATGCTACTGGCTCTCAAGGACAGCTGCTGGAACACACTGTTAAGTGCTTGGTGACAAATTTTCTACTTGATGGTGGTCGCTAGCCAGGCGGGCATTCGCAAAATGCCCTTCCACCTTGCGGTGAAGCTCAAGCTCGTGGCGGATTCAAACCATGCACCTTTTTTTAACACTGATAGATAAGCCTTTGATCGGCGGGCATTCAGAAAATGCCCTTCCACCATGCGGTGAAGCTCAGGCTCGCGGCGGGATTCAAACCATGGACCTGCTGCGCGGCAGTCCATAGCCAAAGCTGCTGAGCCATCACTGCTTCATGTTATGTTTTGGTATTAAGTTATGGGTATTCTTAATAATTTGAACATATATGATAAATGCAAAAGCTGTAAGTGTCTGTTTACGAATTAGGAATACAAAAGGTGGTTAAAACAATAATTGATAAAAAAGTTTGTTACCTCGATTGAAAGTAAATTCTACAATCGACATTTTTATATCAGGTAAACACAGGGCTTGAACCTGCAACTCCAGACTTTTATATCTTTCTCAGATTTTTATAGTTGATATCTAGATTTTGACCACTATCTCAGCTGGTAGTAATTGATGATGTGGTCGAAGATGTTGTTCAGGCTAACCTAGAATTACTGTTTCTCAATGACAGCTGCCGGATCACGCCGTTGTTGCCAATGTGCTTGGAGAAAGATTTACTACCTGAAGGTGGTAGAGCCAGGCAGGGTGGTAGGGCATTCGTAAAATACCCAAGTACTGTGCAATTTAGACTGCCATCGTAAGATAACAACCGGGACCAAATCAGTAGTAATGCCACTAGCGGTCACCCATCCTACTCATGACCGCAGCGGACGTTGCCTAACTTAGCTGATCGGTTAAAAACGACTAAGCAAACTATGCTAAAAGCGCTTCAAAATTAAATGAATAATCCTTGAGGTTATATAAATAACTAGGGAATCATATAATAAATAGGGAATCATGCGTATCAAATACAATTTTTAGATAGTCTTTTACCTAAATATTGAAAAGTTATCAACGTAATTAGTTTGAAAATACAAAATGGTAATTGGCAAATATCGTAAACTCCAGGGCCATTCAATTCCGAAACAGCGAGACCTTTTTTACAATTTTACGAGGGTATTTATCAAAGTCGTATATCTATAAAGAGATTGTCGAGATATGAAAGAATCCTGAACACTCGTTAACTGAGTTGTCCCGTGTCGCCACGGACGTGGCCAAACAAAATGTAATTTTCCCCGAAGCGACCTCTTACGTGACCCGAGAAAGATATAACGCTTTTATTAAATTATATCAGCTTTTATAAGGACTTTTTGGAATAAAAATGGAGGCAGAAAAGGCTAAAGAGATTAGGTGGAGGCTAAAACAGTTTTAGGCGCTAAATACGTCGCGTATTGTTCGTATTACACCTGCGGCGTAAACAGAGAACCGAAATAATTTGGCAGAGAGCCAAATGAGTGGGAAAATCTTTTAGGTGTCATAAATATGGTATAAGTCCACCCATATTTTGACAAAGCTCAGAAATTATTAAAGCATATTTATGTATGTGTGTAAGTGAGTATTATTATAATTGAGTGTTTCGTCTTCCAGACCAGATATATTTCTATACTCAAAAATCCTAAATCGCATAGTACTTATAGAACTTACTGTGCCATGTGAAACAAACGTACCTAAGGACCACACAATTAAAACAAACAAATATTATGACCTAACAAATGAATTAACCAAAAACGGTTATGTTAACCACATAACCGTTTTTATATTTATATGCTGATGAAGTTAGAGCAAGGTGTATCATATACCAGCGAAATCCCTATATAACCTACTTAGAGACCTTGGCGTACCAAGAACAACCGTCACTTCCATCCTAGAATGTGTATCTAAGGCGGCATTAGTAGGATCTTACCAAATTTGGTTAGGTAGGAGAGGAGGCTCGAGCGGTGAAGGGGAGTATTGAAATATCATAAAGGGGCCCCTTAACCCTACTCCTGGATTGTAAGTCCCAGGCCCCTCTGGCCTCTTCCTCTGCAACGCTATGGACCCGGTGGTCACCCGCACGGTGAATCCATGGAATGCTAAGTAATTCGTCTCACTATTTTACGTACCCGACTACCTACCTTTGTATTCCTTATTTACTATTTTCCAAACTAAGGTCGAATGGAAGAGATCACTGTACCTTATCTTTAATAATTTCTTAAGGGTGTAATGAAATGTTTTTAAGGAGTACAATGAAGAATTTTTGTACTGTATTGTATTGTGTTCAGAAATTGACAAAAACTCTTCTAGCCGGATAGTTTCTGGCTATAAGAGTATGAGTGTAGAATGTTTGTAAGTACTCACGTTTTGGTCACATGTAATGGAGGATGAGCCTATTGCCAACTTCTTTTATTTTGTCACAAACACTCAATAACTGATTCCTCTAGGAAACAAACCCTGAAACTTGAGATTAGAAAGCCAAGCTTCTCGATTCCAAAACAGTTTAAATACACCCTTTGCCTGTGACTTCACTCTTATCCTCCTAATAAAGACGTACCCCCTACGACCCCATAAAGACTTGATCATCATCAGAAAAGAATATGTTCAAAGGCTAGACTATCAGCTAAAAAAGTAGGTATAAAAAAATACTTTAAAGATTAATCAACTTACTGAAAATAATCTAGATTATTATTGTTATATAATACTCGTACACAAATTAATCAAATTAACTTGTAGAAGTCAGTACCATGCTATTTTAAAATTTTCTGAGCTTAACTTTTTTTAGTGATAGAAAAGATTTGTAAGCGATAAGAAACTAGATCAAGAACGTATCTAATAATAGACGTTTTAAAAATCTTGCAATTAATGTTCATTGCAGGATTTATATTGCAACTTGGCAGAAACATATTATAAAAGTACCTATAACAGTTGCCTTTCAGCAGAACAGATAACTTAGTTACTCTACGGAAACTCACGAACTCGCCTTATCAGAGTTCCGTCGTTGTGAAATAAACGTCTGATTTTATTTATGACAGGAAGAGGGCGCAGTGCTAGATTGCGCATCCGATTGCGACACCCCAATGAAACAGATATTTTGCACCAAAATTACAATAACACGGAATTCAGCGGTGTAGCTTCGTAGCCGACCAATCAAGTCTGTACTTAGAAAAAAACGGGCTAGGATAGCCATGCTTAATGAAAAATGGTTGATAAACGTTTCAGTTTATTTTTTAGTAAAACTTTATTATCGTATTTAAAATTGATTCTCACGAGGCAAAGAGACCCGATTAATTAGACTGATAGAATGATAAGTTACAGACCAAGAGGTTAATGGTAAAATAAAATAATACTTGTTATATATGGACTTGTAGAGATCAACCACTCAGTTAAATACAGCTATCTGAGTTCTACCATAATCGATCCCGGAAATTTACTATAAAACCGACGGAGTTAACTCTGCTTGCATGTCAAGAAAAGGCAGCTATTTCTAAGAGCTGAAGTGTTTAAGTCATAATATGTATTTATTTAAAACAAGTTGAATGCTAATTGCAGAAGTTAGTTTTATTTGTAGTATACGAAAATTTTACTATAGATGTCGCTAAGTTAAACTGTAGATGTTGGTCCATCCCCATACGATGGTTAAGAATGGACTGACATATAAGAGTCAAGCAACATATTTCATATTGGCTTAGCGGTTAGAACCTACCTCGGCTATAGGGTTGGATGGCGTGGTTTAGAATACCGTACATGTCTATAGATTTCCCCTTTTAATTTTGTAATAAAATCATAAAACGCAAGCAGGTTTTTTTTTCGAATAAATAATGAACTTGGTGAAACACCTTGCATCGAATATTAAAATCGAAAGTAAAAATTAAATGGGAAACTTCGTGTATGATTTTTTTTGTTCACGGCTCAGTAGTAATTTATTTATTTATTTGAAGAAGACCAACAGCACTACAATATTTAAATGGTACAAATACATTACAGTTAAGTAATACAGCCAATTACAGGTCTCTCTAAATTATTACTAAGTTATATATCTAAGTCTTACATACATTAACACTGATTAAATAGAAGTACAAATAAGTATGTAGGTAGGTGCTGGACACCTACACACAAATATATATATATATATATATATATATATATATATATATATATATATATATATATCATTTATGAATGACTAAATGAGCCGCGCTTTCACGCTTAGATTAGGCAAGCAAGTAATATAATATTACTTGTTCAATCAGTAATTACCTGGTTTGCAAGCGCGCTTGTGCACGCATGTATGTATGTTTGTAGATGCAGTTGATGTGTGATTTTATACCTAGTGTGCCCAAAGTCTAAGCGCGCTCGCGTTGCTCGCAGACAAAACTTATTCTATATACCTAAGTATATGTTAACCGCGGGCCTAATGCTAATGCCGCTAGCGGTCACCAAACCAATTCATAACCGCAGCGGATGTTTCTTAACATAGTGGATATGTTAAGAACGACTCATCAAGCTATACTACGAGTACTTCAATTGTAAGGGTAATTATTTGTTTCAGGTACAAACTGGCTGTGCTCCTCTTAGACGATGGTGAAAACTGATGATAATTACTATGAAAAGTATCCTATGAACAGGCCTAATTAATGCCTTAACTATTTTCCATGTTTCATCCCAACAGGTTTAGCCGTTCAGTATGAAAGAGTAATAAACACAGACATTCACATCCGCACTCAAAAACATTTTTTTTCATGTGTTTGCTACGGACTAAACCGAGTCCCACCTGATGTTAAGCGGTAACTTCTGCCTATAGTAGATACATTTCGTCCCAAGCGACGAACTGCACTGCACTCGTAACCCTGATGCATGCAGTTGTTGAGTCTCATATGCTTGTAATTTTATTGATTCTCAAGGACTGCTGCTGGAACACCCTGTTAGGAGCTTGGTGACAGATTTTCTACTCAAGTGTTGCAAGCATTCGCAATATGCCCTCCCATCATGCGGTGAAGCTAAAACCGGCGGTGGAAATTAACCATATACCTAAAACACCGCATTGCTTCAAAAATATTTATAATATATATGTGATTGCCATGTTAGGTTCCCAAAAGTCTCTTTTTAGGGTTCAAAAGGAAACAAATCGGAACCCTTCTGTCAAGACCCTTTTTCTCAGGAAAGCTTTGATGTATCACCGTTGATTCCGCAAATTTTCGACACTCGCAAGGTACTTCCCATGAACTCAGAATCTTTAAATTCGGTACGAAGCAACCTTTTATAGCACAGATAAAGGAAAAATTGCAAAAAGCATAGATTTTTAGTTACATCACATATATAAATTTTTTAACAATTTTTTAAATGTTACTAAAGTCATTTAGCAATAAAAATATCATACTTTTTACTTTTATACCTACATGTTTGTAAGGAACCCTCAGTGCGCGTGTCCGACACGCACTTGGCCGATTTTGATTAAGATATCTTCAATCTTTGAATACAACTGTTTCCTCATTTTTTCTTGTGATAAAACATTATACCAAGTTGTGATACTGTTTATAACTATGCAAGGTGACAAAACTCTGGTAAATTATCATTTTGTGGCGATTTGTTTCACTCTCGCCCCATTTGGTGCACTCTGGCTCATTCAATTAAAGGTTTTGTGTGTTCGAATAAAAGGTGTACATACGTAAGTGAATTAAACTGATTTGGGAGATGTCTCGTTGCGGAAAAATGTTGCAAGTGTTTTAATCGACTGCCATCCAGATCGATTCTTTTCGATTTCATAAAATCAGAACTGACGTGAACTAGTTATTTTGTATTGTTATGCGTGAGCTTTACACGTAAGTGAATTAAACTGATTTTGAAAGTGTCTTGTGGCGGATATATTTTACAAGTATATATTTTTAATTGACTGTCATCGGGATCGATGATTTTCGTTTTTTTTTATTCACAACTGACATGGACTATATATTTTGTGTTAACAATGAGCTTTATTTGACTGACAACTTATTTAATTTATGCGTTTACGTTATTGCAAAGGCCTTAAAGATTGTGTGCAATTTAATCATAAATATATTTTTTGGAATCATAAAGTTATATATTTTAATAAATTTTAACTCAGAAGAAAGTTGACTAAACAATTGTTTAACATCAACATAATTATCTATTTCAAAACACTACAATTATATTAAAAACTGGCCGCTTTGAAGACTATCTTGCTATGTCTCGTTAACTTCTTAAAGGTAGAGCACTAAAGACTTTCTATCTTTTTACTTTATAAGAATGATAAAACTTAAGCAAGCAAAAGGACTCTTAAGTTTTACTAAGACCCGTTGTTAGCAACTTGATAAATAACTTAATTGTTTGTACTTAGTTGCAATTAGTGGACTCTACTGGATAAAATTGTATGTTCAAAGCTGCTAAAGTGTTTCTGTCTTAATTTAATTATTATTGGTTATACAACACGCTCTTTACAAAGAATAATATTTGTGATTCAGTCCTTTATGCTAGTAACATGGTATTTAAGATCATAACCTTAATATAATAAGTCCCCGTGGGGTACGGGGTTAGAATTTCACCTCCCCATATCATCCCTTGGATGTCGTAAGAGGAGACTAAGGGAAAAATGCTGGAAGGTGGGCAGCAGCGCCTTTTAAAGAACTACCATCTTACACTGCGATCCCCAAGACGCCTGCCAAGCGTGGGGATTATGGCCAATACCCCCTAATAGGGGAGGCTGTGTTCAGCAGTGGACGTTCCGGCTGATACAGTACAGTACCCTAATATCCTGTGATGATATCTTTGTGTTAATAAATCTTATATATCCATATCAAATAGTCAAATGCAAACATTTTGACATCTGCTAAGCGAATTATCTTGCAAAATACACGAAAGGAAAATACGAACCGGTAACTAACATTTATCATGGTGGTAGGGCATTATGCGAATGCCCGCCTGGCTAGCTACCACCCTCAAGTAGAAAATCTGTCGCCAAGCACCTAACGGTGTGTTCCGGCAGCTATCCTTGAGAGCCAGTACTTCTAGGTTAGCCTGAACAACATCTTCGACCACATCATCACTTACCATCAGGTGAGATAGTGGTCAAAGGCTAACCTATCAGGCATAAAAAAAAAAAAAACTAAGATTGGAATTGCTATCCCCGCTCCAGGGCCGCAGGTTCGCATCTTGTTCGTGTTTTATGATTTTTCCTTGTGTGGTTATTTGTAATTTTATATCGTTGAGAAGTTTTATGAGTCTGAATAGATAGTATATCTTAGAATCTTAGAATGACACCATCTCTTTCCGTGACCAAGGTAGAAGGAGATTTATTATAATAGATTTTGACGATACTTTGTTGACATTCATAATAACAAATACATAATAATATTCTTCTTCTCTTTCATAGGTACTCTCGAAGAGTCAAGACCTCCTGGTGACTCATCACGCATTAAAATTCTTCCGATTGTGAAAATTAATTATGAAAATAAGGCGGAATTGGCACTAGATATATATAAAATTTTGTTTTTGTAAAACATTGATTCAAAATATAGTTTGAAATTTATTTTTTTATGCCACAAAGGTGGCAATCAAGCATATAGCCCGCCTGATGGTAAGCAGTTACCGTAGCCTATGGACATTTGCAACACCAACACTCGCGCGTTGCCGACCCTAAATTGTTATTATAAAATACATGATTTAGCAAGTAAAAATATGTTTCACCGGTTGCAATTGATGTTACTGAGTATCTTAAAATTTTTTACCTTTAATATTAACAAAATAGCTTTATCTACTGATGTCGTCTATAAGGATTAACTTCGAATTAATTAAATGGGTTTCCATTTAATCTGTTGCGTAATTATCATCTTTGCCTACAATCCCGCTCGGAAAATGTGAAAGGCTTGAATCTCCATCTCATCTCTTGGACGAAGCCATCTTTCACAATCAGAGCTTATGCATAAATTTGAATTTTCAATTAAGGACACTTTGAAGAAAATTTTATTAGACATAAAGTGAAACCTTTGGTCTCGAGACGTTATACGTAGTGGACAGAGGTGCAGTTGAGACTTGCTTGTACGGCACCTTATTTTTATTTCATTTGTTTTATAGTTGTTAAGCTAACCTTTGACTACTATCTCACCTGGCGGTATGTGATGTTGTTATCGCAAATATGTTGTTCTAGCTAACCTAGAACTACTGGCTCACAAGGACAGCTTCTGGAACACACCGTTAGGTGCTTGGTGACAGGTTTTCTACTTGTAGTTTCGGTTAGGCGGGCATTCGCAAAATACCCTACCACCATGCTATAATGACAGCCATTCAACAACAAGACAACAACCAAGACCGACGCCTTAACGTGCTCTTCAAACGGAAGCGCTCAATAGTAATGCCACTAATGACCACCCATCCAAGTCATGACCGTAACTTAGCTGATCGGTTAAGAACAGCTAAGAAACTATGCTACGAGCACTTCAAGATTATTTTGTGCATACGGACGGACCTTACTTAGAGGGCTCCATGCAACAATTGGAGCTCTATTGATGCCACTTTGTTGTCTGTATGTCCATCCATACGTTACATGTCTCCAGCTCGTGAATGGAATGGGTTATAAACCTGAATATATATATATGGTGTCACTAAAGAGTTTTCGTATCCTATTGTATCGTATCGTATCGTATATATATATATATATATTTATGTAATTGTGACGAATCAAGCACGAGGCCCACCTGATGTTAAGTGGACTAACCTCTGCCTATAACAGATGCATTTTGTCACAAGTCACGAATTTCCCTGCGCCCGTCACCTTGAGACATAGTTTTTAAGTCTCATGTGCCTGTAATTTCACTGGCTCTTAAGGACTGCTGCCGGAACACACCGTTAGGTGCTTGGCGACAGATTTTCTACTCGAGGGTGGTCGCTAGCCAGGCGTGTATACAAAGTGTATATATATGTATTGTGTTAAATATTAAACAAACATCAAATAGTGTATTAAAATTAATTTGAATTTTTTTAAGGTGGAGATGTCAACGTAGTTTACTCGTTGTATCGATTGGTAGAAGTATAAATGTCTACATTATCATAAGAATTCACAAATAGCAGTGGCAATAGTCAGCCCACATAGCTCGACGAACCTGTACGAGATAGAAATGCTCTACAGCGACAACCACAAATCAAAAGAGTCACAGGGAGTAAGTGGATCTAATTGGCTAATACCTGTTCATCCTGCAAATGAAATAGGGAACATGTGTACAACAGTGTACATCAACCGACTGATGATGATGACATAACCCGGAACACCTAAAACTAAAATAAAACAACTCCACTCCACTACTATGCTAAACAACACTGCGCCCCAAAACGCTTCTCAGACTCGCGAGATAGCTTAAATGAGTTTCGTTATCTCGAAGCAATAGAAAATAGGATTAATAGTTAACAGAGATCCTCCCCGGCGTAAAACATCCACCCAAGCGCTAAGCACTTGTTCCCAAGTATACGTTTATCAAGTGGACGTTTATCTAGTTCCTAATAAATCGGCTCGTTACATTCAGTTCTAAAGTGCTGTTAATGGGGCGTTCGAGAAAAAGATTGAGAAAAAGTGAAAATGTATCGAGTGAAGCGTGAGTCGAGATTTGGGAGCAATGAGAATAAGGTTCTGTAGCCCAAGCACAAACATTTCGATAGTCCGTAACGTTATCGTATCGAGTTCACCGCCCGTTTACGCAGGAGGCAATGGTTGACAGTACGCCGCATCGTTTGCTGGCTAACGTGAACTCGATAGGATTACAAAAGTGACGTCATCCAGCGTAAATCACAACAATCATACCTTTTTTCTAAGACCTAACAACTCATTCGAAAAGAGGTTTTAAGTCTTATTTTGCCTATAAAAGTTCCTCTCACTGAGCAAGTAATATTAAGATTTGGCACGGACCTTGTTGCTTCGAAACTCAGATTTGAAGTTATTTTATACCAACCATTACAAATGAAAACTATATTTCCAACACAATAATAGTGACATTTGTGAGTGTTGTACTACTGATTCCCTAAAATCGATTAGTTACAATGAAATCGATTCCATTATAATAGATATAGGAAAAAATGGTAAGAAGGTTAGGTTTATAAAATATATGTTAAGGAAATATATAATAAAACAAATATTTCACACAGATTTTTTAATTTATTCAAAATCATCAAAATATTTTATCGTGCGATATATCTTCGCTAGTATCGAAAACCGTATTATTGGGGTATGTATACATAGTTCCAAAGTTATTTATGTACTAGAACATCTTTACAATAAATATTTTTCATTGTACATAACAGTTTTCAATATATAATACTTATTTTCTAACTGTCGTATATGTAAAAGTAAAAAATACTGCACGTATGTTGCACTAGTAAACTTGTCATCAACTGTTAACAATTATTATTATTTGTAGTTCAATCATAAAATGTAGTATTTCTGACGCACCTTTTTTAATTATATATAGACTGTTGACTTTAAAAAATTTTTTTGGTGTAGGTGGTGGAATTATTTAGATATTTAATATAATCTTGCAGCTGATCTATTTCATTTGTATTGCAAGAAGCTTCTTCTGCACTGATTTGTTTTATTTATTGATTCAATTAATATTTTTCTGCGTAACATATGCATATCTGAAATTATAAAAATAGTTTATTTAACTGCACTCGAAAGTTGGTTAATTTTAAAATCAAACAATGTAGAGTATAGTATTATAAGTATTTAAATAATTGGGATTGTATGTTGATACACATTGTTTGTGACATAGTACCTTAAATTCCATGCCATAGCTCTATCGATTCAGCATTTACTTTGAAAGTATATATGCGACGGAGTTTTGTTTAAATGAACTGAAAAAAAAACAACTCAGATTATTATCACAAGCATAGATATGACGTTATTTACGCTATTTATTATTAATTGTATAATATTTAGGTCGATTTACATATGTTAGATAATAAATATTGCTCTAGCCGTTCAGTTAGCAAGTACTGTGCCAGTTATGTAGAGAAAAATTGATAATACCTGGTGTTTCAAAATGCTTTTGAGCTAAAGATGTAAATAACAGTCCCTAAAATACACATGTAAAGTTTCGTGGCATAATAAAACATTCCGCGTGATGGTTTATGATCACCAGCATCGAATATGATATTTCCTAACTTATTGACACTATGAAAAAGTATATGTACCCATACCACTGACATTATAAAAAATCGATACTACAAAGGTATCGATACTTTCCTTGAGCAACACTAAACTTACTTTACGTTACGTAAATATTTGTAATTTATATACAAATATATGTAAGTACAGCAATTCGCATGATAACACATACCTACTTAAATTACAATAAAAACCAAGCGATCATTAGCTCTGAAACAATAATGTAATTTCAATGACATATTTTCATCAACTCACCAGTTCTGGATCTCATGGAAATCTATTGTTTAAACATTTTTATTTGTGTTTCGACACCACAAACTTCGCATTTTCTTTGCGATTTCCGTATTGTATTGATGTTCACTATGAAATATTAAAATTTTGGAATAAAATGTATTTGAGGTGATATATTTACTAAGTGCCATGACTACATTATGACATAGAGAAATGTAATATACCGGAAACAATATGATTAGTCTATAGCCATGACAGTCCAGTTGAGTTGTCAAGGTGACAATGACTCGTATCGTATTTGGTAATTTTGGACAGAAATCGGTACACCTGCAATACTTTACCTTATTTTAAGGTTGATGACGCTGGACTGGACTGGTCCCTCTATGATTGATATTTGTCAAATTTAGCTTTTTATTTGGTGAAAACCAAACATAATTTTTTCCGGTATATTAATTTTCTCTATGCGTTACTTGCTCAGTAAACCAAATTTTATTGTATCATCATTAGATGTATTTAAAATAAAACATTATATATAAGTTATGAGCTATAAATTCTCAAGCCAAGAATCTACGCCACTGATAATTTACCTAGTATACGAGTATGAATTACAAACAGCTACTATCAGAATTTACACCTTTAAATAGAGGGAGGAGTTTCAAGAAACCCTGAAGGGCCGCCAGCCGGCGTGAAGTGTATTTTGCGCTAAATTTTATGGTGTTTCAGCAGAAAAATAGGCTATTGAGTTCAAGCAGTGCATTCTATAAGTTCTAATTGTTCACTAAAGGAGATTCCCGACAGAACTTTCGTCTCCAGCGGTATTTTACCGTCTGTTCTGGGAAAGAAGAATGCTGTGAAAACCTGGAGTGCGTAGTAATGTACCTACCTAACAGTTTTGCAAAGACAAACCACGTAGCACTTCATGAATGCGCCGTTACTACAAATCGGGAGTGCTGTGACTTGTAACCGTCTAGGCTTAGTGTTGTTTTAAGTTCATATGATTTTAGGATAATTAAAGCGTTTATTTTGTATTAGTCAGCTTATGGTTGGTTTTTTTTTTGGATTATGATTGTGTCTGTTATTACATTACCAAAAATGAAGAAATTACTTAACTGTTGGTGTAGTTTTGTCTTTTTATTCATCTACTTTCCTTTATTTTTAAGGAATAGTGTGGCAAACGAGCATGATATCGAACTTACCTAGCCTATAAGATCAGAGGGGGAAGAAAAATGCTTCTCACGGCCCTGCTATGAGTTCGCCACCCAATAGTCTTTTATGCGCCACCAATAGAAGCACACACTGATCCATCTCATCATCACTGTTGTATGCTCAATGCGTGGCAATATCCCACTCACACCGACCTTAGTAGTAGCATGCTGCCACGAATTTTGTCTTAGTCGCGTTTCACAACATCCAACGAGATATCCTATTATCCCTAACCCACGAACTGTTCGGTATATAAGTACCAATAAATGAAACGCACAATTGCACTTCGTTTATTTTTATTAAGAACCAAAAGTCCAATAACACAGCTTCTACGTTTCACATTAAAATCTTCTTCTTCGTAGTGGTTAGAATGTTGGCGTGAGCATGGTCATCACCTCAGAGTTCGTAGGTAGTTAGTCTGACAATCCGTTGGTATTCCTTTCGTGTCGCTGCCTGTGTTCTTCTGGTGCATTTGTTGACAGCTTTGGTTGATCTTGAAATCTTGAATGGATAGGTGATCTTCTTTGAGCCTTATTGTTTTCAATTTGACCATGCACAATGAAGAATTTCATAGCAACATTATTGCGCCGCAAGACATATCCAACGAGCGAAATTGGTGTAAATGTGGGCTGGAACGGTGGAATATGGACGCTGTTTGATGCAGAGTTTTGGAAAATGTCCTGAATTGGGTTCATCGTATATTAGCATCACTTCCCCCCAGTGCCATAAATTAATAAATACCTACTTTGCGCCTGGTAAACGACATGGTACAATACTACTTCTAATCTTGCTGCCATGTTTGTAACTCTTTTCATAGGTAAATTATGAATGAACAAACACAATAATAATATGAATTTTCGAAGTTTTACCACAATTGAATACGTTACGTCAGCCATCTGACTGAAAATTTCTCAGTGACATGACATTCGTAGATTTTTGACAGATCCTCGATAGCCAGCCTTCGAGCTTACGTTAGAATTAGGTTCGTGCTCGCGATTTCATACAAAACTTTTTACGTGACAAAACATTCACGTTAAAATCTAGACACGTTAGTTGTCAAAACCTTTTTTTCTGTCAAAATTTAGTTCCTTTTACGCACTGTAGAGGCGCTGATCAAATCCTATACAAAATTGTGACATTTCGATACGTTTACGAAACGGTTACGATTTCGCAAGTTATTCGTGCTTAGGCTACAGATGTTTTTGAGTTTTATGAGACTCATAATTGAAATGGATCGCACGTGCCAGTTACCTCCAATATATTGCTACGTGACCTCGTTGGTTGTATTGTCCAATAAAACAGGTAACTTTCTTGTTTCGTTCTAAAGTAAACGTGTACACGTATATTTATATTATAAATAAGGTAACGGTTCAAAAACAAATAATCCGTGTGATATTTATTTATTTTATTTATAATTCATTTATTTATTCAAACTAGAACCACATTTACACACGAATTACACTAATGATATAAAGATATAATACAATCATAAAATGTCAAAATAAAAATAATTATAAACTAAAAATATATAGATGTCAAAAATATTAATATAAAAATTATAAAAAAATAATAGTCAACTGAAAATACACATTAAAAATTTTACATGCTGTAATATGCAAACAACAAAATTAATTTTCTTCAGTAGTGCAGGTCTATTATCTGTACAGTTTTTGTTCAAAAGTTAAACAGATTGAATCAAGAGACCAAAATGATTTTTATCTGACTTGGCAGCTTTACTCCAAGCTCTCCTCTCATCTGCTTTGCGAGCGCAAGCTTCAATGTAATCATCATGATTCACCACTTCAAGGTATTTACAGTTAACATTAAATCAATTTGTGATAGTGGAAAATCATGAAATAGAATATAAACACCCAATTTTATTACACAGTACACCTATCTCTATATTAGAAGTTTTTTTCTGTTGTCTACCCTTGAAAATACTCTCAGACTATCGTAAGTGATTATTTAAGCGAAAAAGAAAATCGACAGGCTGTACGTAAATTTCTTTTTTCTCAAGGACAGGTGCCATTAGGTATTTGTCAACCGATTTTAATATATTTGGGCCAAAATATTTTTGATCTGTTTTTTGAGTCATTTAATTAATTGTGCTTTCTGAAACGAAGATGTTATAGTCGTAAACTTAATTGGTTTCTTTAAGAAAGAAGGTTGAAGCCAAAGCCCGTCCATTACCAATCATGCGAAGTGTTCTCTAAAGGACCAATCTTTACCTTGGGCCAGTTTACTATCAGGACAACCGCAATCATCATCTAAAATTCAAGGTACAGGAAGTCCGGTCAGTAACATTGCGGCATGAATTTCGTATTATGTTGCGTAAGTTTACTTTAATGTTTTCGAAACAAAGGTGAAATAAATTTACAGAGTTCAACTTGTATCACCTCAGGTGGGAATCCAATCAAATGATATTACGGCTGTTATATACTGGTATGCTGTTACAACAAGTATTTATTTGGAACACAAATTAAACGTTAATTTTATCTAGATTATGTATCTAAAAGAAACAAAGTCAAACAATTTTATAAAGAACTTTCTTCTATTGTATTTCTAAAAATGGTTTCAGATACAAACACAGCTTACTTAGAAAAGCCGACCTCAGTAGTGAACTAAGCCTGCGAATACCGAAAGCTTTATGCAAAAGGACCTAACTCCATAAAGGGGACTATAAAAAGCCACCGTACAAAGAATGCAAAGTGAGATACGCTATAAAGTCGGCTAACCTCTCCTCGGTGTCCTTTACGATAGATTTATATTCATGACACTATCTTCTAAGCGTAAAAATTCGGCCATTGGCGATCCAGAAACAGGCATATGTAATTTTGTTTGAATAAGAAAACAGGGAAGGACAAAAGCTATTTGATCTCGGAAGAAAGAATAAATAAACCCAAGGACTGTTTTATGTGATATTTCATAAATGGATTTCAAAGGGCATAGACCAAGAGCTGGATATTCCGTTTTTTTATAAGCCATACATATTATCTTTATAATATTTTCAATAGTGGCTTCTAATTGTAAATTTATTATTTTTAAATCGAGTTAATATCGAGATTGTTTGGAAAACGCTAAGTAGAATGGGATAAAACGTAAGTATCTCAGATCAAATCTCATAATTATAATATTCAAAAAAGGATTAAAAAAAATTGTGATGTAACTAGTGAGTCTTCCTATTTTATGTATGTTGGTATTAAGACTTTTCACAAAATAGTATTAAAAATAACATAAACTTAATGTACTACAATAGCATATGTACTAATCTAATAAGCAGCATCTAGATTAATGGAAACATTGCCAACTGGCTTATTTATTATGCAAAATATAATACCGCCATTATGGTAAAAGTGACTTCAACTAAAATCTATGGAAAATATTAAGAAAAGTGACGAGCATATTTTAATTCGTCAGTCATTTAAAATAAAATTAATGAAAGTAGGTTTAGTTTTTTGAAAACAGCCCAAAGTCGTAACTGGAAGTGTTCTAAGATATATTTTTTTTGTGTTACAATTGGTTGTATAAGTATCTCGATCTTTATTTACATTAAAATAAGCACTTATTCCACAACTGAAACTGTTTTCGACATAGCGACTATAGCTTGCCATGCCGCCGGCTCTCAGCCTAATAGTGTGTTACGGGATTATTGATTCCCCTAGACGGTGTCTGAAGTAAGTAGGTACGTATGTACATTAGCTTGGTCTCTGGAGATAACCTAATATGGATCACATCCGCTAAGTTATTACGTACGGCATATTCCAATACTTACTCGAGGGTCGTGAGCTAAGTGAAAACACGTATTTTTGTGTTAAGAAGATAGGAAACAAAATACGAAACGTCTGAAAAACAATATTATACAATTTTATTAATTATTCTATTAATATAAATAAATAGGTACCCGGCTGGGACTCGCGTTATATTTACCGGAAAGATTCCGACCAGTTTCCACTGCTAGGCAAAATCCTTTTCCCAACTGCCACTTTCCAGGCATCCTTAATGTAATATCCTTCAAAGCCATCGATATGATCACGCCAACGCTTCCGCGAACGTCCTAAACTTCGCGGTTGGTCATTAATAATCGAATTTATTATGATGTTTACTCATATACATTTTTAGGGGACAGTGACGGAACAAGCCCGAATGCCACCTGATATTAAGCGGTAACCTCTGCCTATAACAGATGCATTTCGTTGCAAGTGGCGAACGGCACTGCAACCGTCAGCCACACTACTTTTGTGCGTCTTAACATGTGCCTGCAATTTTACTAGCTCTCAAGGACTGATGCTGGAACATACTGTTAGCGTTACGACAGATTTCCTACTTGGTGGGGGGTGGGTGGCTTGGAGGGTGGTTGCTAACCAGACAAGCATTCGCAAAATGCCCTTCCAGCATGCGGTAAAGCTAAAGCCGGGGCGGTGGAAATCAATTTACTGCGGCACAGCAGTTCATAGCTATCACCGCTCTTATTTACCGTATATATATACATACACATATCAAATTTGGTATGTATATATATACATACCAAATTTGAGTATTGTATTAGTATTTCTACGAAGCAATGACTAAAAATTTAAAAACCGCTTATTGTATTGGGGTCCCTTTTATTGAAATATTTTTGTAATTATTATTTATGACAGGTAATCCACCTAAACATGTATACTGTGAACATTTTAAACACTTATAACGCTTCGAAAAGTACAGATCCCTCGATCGTAAGACGGAGAGTGAAGGCATAGTAATAGTGTTCCGTTTTAAAAAGAACTAAAAAGAAAACGGAACTGACTACTAACACTTATTACAGGTGAAATTACAGGCACATGTGGCTGTACAACTCTATGTCAATGGGTGATGGGCGCAGTGCAGTGATCATCACTTGTGATGAAGAATGGCAGAGATGATCGCTTAACACCAGGTAGCCCTTGGTCTACAGAACTTATGGAAATATGAAGTCTCAAAGAGTGAGCAAAGAGATTTTGAATCAGTACGGTATAATATTCAACTGTTTATTTCATATTTTTCAGTATCGTCGGTTTCGCTTTTTTTCAATAATATCATACTTGTGATCGATTTCGACACATACCCACAATAAAAGTCGGTTAAAAATTAATAGTAATGTCCACAAAACCGCCTGCGGAAAATTGACGTCGCTGGAAGGTTTAGTAAACAATTAAATCACGTACACCCAAACTCCTACTTAAAATTCAGCAACATCTGTCTCTTTTTTTACACAGTGTGCAAAATAAAAACGTATGTTGCCAGCAGTAAGCCGCGTTTATCTTTGCAACAATATTTTTCTCTTAGCTCTTTAGTGACGTTCGCTAAGTAGACGTCTGTTTTGTACAGAACACGCGAGGATTAAATCCTTTTGGTAAAAACCGTCGCTACCGCTGTAGTGAATAAAATATCCCGTATACAGTAGGTGCTTTTAGACTGAATTATATGTTAGAAACATCTTGTTGCATTAGAGATTCTGAAGCGCTCGTAGCGAAGTTTACTTGGCTATTCTCAACCGATCAGCAAAGTTAAGCAACGTCGCGCGCGGTCAGGAGTTGGATGGGTGACCGCAAGTGACATTACTACTGAGCGATTCCGTGCTTCGGAGGGCACGTTAAGCCGTCGGTCCCGGTTGTTGTCTTAGGATGGCAGTCGTTATAGCATGGTGGTAGGGCATTTTGCGAATGCCCGCCTGGCTAGATACCACCCTCAAGTAGAAAATCTGTCGCCAAGCACCTAACGGTGTGTTCCGGCAGCTGTCCTTGAGAGCCAGTACTTCTAGGTTAGCCTGAACAACATCTTCGACCACATCATCACTTACCATCAGGTGATATAGTGGTCAAAGGCTAACCTATCGAGCATAAAAAAAAAAAAAAAAGATTACTGTATCATATTAACAGCCGGAAGATGTTCACCGTTGAACAAAAAACATCCTTCAAAGGGTGGTAATCCCCACACTTTGCCCGCATCTTGGGGATTGCAGTGTATAAGATGTTAGTTCTTTAGATGGTGCTGCTGACCACCTATTAGTATTTTCAACTCTTAAGACTCCCACAAGTAGATATGAGGAGAAGTTGTTCTAGCTCAGCACCTAACCGGCGAACTGACTATTTTATATACAGAGGTACCGCTTGACATCAGGTTGGCTTCGTGCTCTGAGCGAGCGAGAGTCACAATCACATAAAAAAGGTTAAAGTTTGTGACATCCATTAGGCATATCCAGCTTTATTTTTTATTTCATTTATTGTTGATTGCCTAGCCTTTGACTACCATTTAAAGCAGTGATGGCTCAGTGGCATTGGCTATGGACTGCCGCGCAGTAGGTCCATAGTTCGAATCCCGCCGCGGGCTTGAGGTTCACCGCATGGTGGTAGGGCATTTTGGGAATGCCCGCCTGGCTAGCGACCACCCTGCGAGAAAAGAAATAGCTTCGAGCAAATAAAATATAGTACTGGCTAGCCACGTAACATCAAGCACTTGTAAAATTGTTCCAGTTGTTCTGATTTGTCCTTATCATCATCAGCCGAAATAATGTCCAATGATAAACAAAGGTTACCCTATTATAGGGTTTGCCATAATCTCAACGCTTGTGAATCGTCCAGGAAGACTGAATTAGTTATTAATTCAAGGTTAAGGGTCAATTTCACCGTAGAAATTTAACATAATCAATTCAAGCTAAACGGAGCTTAAGTGTGTGACCGAGTTCAGATATCTAGTTCAAATTTCAACATCAAAAATTTAACAAGTTTTGCGTTAGCTATAAGTACCGAGATCAACTTCCAAACGTCTAATTGCCTACAGGTAGCTCTAGTAAACGCTTTCAAGAGCTTTGAAATTGCAGTCAATCGCATAGTGGGTCGTTTACGTCACCAATCATAATATTCGTTACCAAGGAAACTGAATGCGGTCAATTCGAGCTAAACGTACAAGTATTTGAGTGAGTTTACAGCTCCAGTTTTAATCTCACCATTCTACAATTGCACCAAGTTCAAACTAAACCGATGTAAACTTATGAACGCCCGATTTCCAACGTTTAGCTCAACTAAACGCGTTTAAGAGCTTCCACAACCATCAACGAATTACATCCAATTGCATTGGAGATCCCTTACATTCTATCAATTACAGTATTCGTTGCCATGGAAACTAAACACGATCAAAATGTTGGTGGAGAAATCGTTTTGCCTTAAACCGTAATCAAAGTCGATATTTGATAGCGTTTAAAGCTGAACTCAGTTTAGTTTAACGCGTTTAGTAGTACGAACAGTGCATTCGGTACTAAGTCTGTTAACACAATCTGACGCTTATTGATATCTTGCTTAAAGGTACTACATTTTCATTAATACAGTATACCAATTCTTTTTATTGCTGACAGTTTAGCTTTTGGCACAATTTTATCTGGCAATGATAGAAGAACTTAAGTAGAGTAACTCTGCCGCTACATAAAGTTGGGTTCTTGGCAAAAAAAATTAATTAGGGGTATTAAGCTATTCTTTTTATTACTAGCTTTCCGGCCACCGCTCCACCCGCGTGTTTGTCGATTATCGCGCAAAATATTTAACCTCTTTTAGCGCAGTTGGATAAAATCTATTTTATGTCCGGGACGGGTCAAACTATATCCATACCAAATTTTATCTAAATAGTTCCAGTACTTTTTAATTTTATTCTTTGCATACAAAAATAATTTTTTTTTCTCTTTATAATATAAGTGTAGATAGGCTAGCCTTTTACCAATATGTCACCTGATGTTAAGTGATGATGTGATCGAAGATGTTGTTCAGGCTAATTTAGAATTACTGGCTCCCAAAGATAGCTGCCGGAATACACTGTTAGTAGAGCAGACATTCGCAAAATTACCTACCACCTTGCGATGACGATCAAGCCTGCGACGGGATTCGAATCATAAACCTTTTGCACGGCAGTCCATAGACATTGCTACTGGACCATCATTGCTTGTGAACTATTTTTCTGTCAATAATAATAAGTACTTGTACTTGGAAGAAAAATAAAAATAAGTAAAATTAAAATTTTTGTTATAGTTTACAGCGTAAAATTCGCGCCCTCCCCAGTTAAATGTCTTGCTTAGATGTTGAAAAAAGGATGTTAAAAAGAATGGGTAATTAAAAATGTTAAATAAAACGCCTGAAGCCGTAAACCGGACTTTAATTAAAGATGCAACGCTAATCTTCGTTCACATCTCAGAAAGGGAGAAGAAACGTTTTATGGCGACAAAAAAAATAATTTGCTTCGTTTATAGTTAAGAGTAATATTAGGTAAAGATTTTTATAGAGCTTTATGAAGAATTGAGACGATATTTTCTCATTACCTTATCCTACTCTAGTTGGGTCAACACAACATGTATTCTGTTCAATTACATACTAGCTGCACCTCGCAGTTTCATCCACGTGTCTACGTGGGTTTAATCATAAAAAGTGATAACAAAAAGTATGCAGTGTTCCTAGACCTATTTATGTTCGAAGAATCATCTAAATCAGTTCTGTATCTCTAACGTTTCAGCGTGAAGTGGTAATAAACATGCACACTCACGTAGTCACATCCCCCCTTTCTATCTCTCTCTCACACACACACACTCACAAACTTTCCCATTTATAATATTTGTATGACTCATTACTAACACCTTTCGAAGGCACGTATATATATATATATATTTTATCCTTGGACACGTAGTCCATCCACACTCATTTAATATACACCACACATTAAAAATCAGCCTATTACACATCAGTATCTTGATAATGTCTGTATGGATTGAAAAATAATAAAAAAAACTCTATCCAAAAATTTACATCTGTATATTCTCGAAGAGGTCCTTATGTAGCCATTCCTATACAGCGAAACGCAAAAAGCATTTCCACTAATTCCAACATTTCGCCATATATTTGAAGATCCCAAGAAGAAAGAGGTAAAAATTCTTGCTACGTTTAATCACTATGTGGTTTCACACCCTGAACTACTAGTAAAAAAATGTGTTAAGAAACCATTAATATTTGTCTGATCTATATAATAGTAACGTGGCCCGACGTGAAAACAAAACCACGCACAAGACCTACGTGATGCTCTTCAGGCTAACCTAGATTTACTGGCTTCCAAGGATAGCTGCCGGAGCACACTTTTAGGCGCTTGGCAACGAATTTTCTACTTGAAGGGAAGTGTGGAAGGGCATTTAATGAATGCTCGCCTTGCTGGTAGCTAGGTCCACCATACGGTGAAGCTCAAGTCAGCGCGGTGGGGATCGAACGATGAACATACGGCACGGCAGTCTACAGATAGCTATATTACCGATCGGCTATCACCGCTTCATTGTTCCAACGTTATAATAATGATAATCTCTTCCCGTCGTTTCTTAGGAATACCTTGAGGGTCAATAAAATTAACCTGAAAGGAGCGTTTATCCTGACTGTAAACAAAACTAACAGAGTAAAAGAACGTAAATGCGTTGAAATATGCTATAGTGGCACAAATTTTCAAAAAGGGGCTATGTTCAACAGTAAACAATTGACAATGACAATTGGTGCATCAAACCAAGATGCAGATTCGATTCTATCTCGAGATGAAACTTTGGTGCTATTCAATTTGTAGGTGTAAAAATTACTCTGACAATGATATTTTCAATTATAGACAGCCAGTTTATAGACAGCCCTTTCGGGTCACAAAATACGCTGACTCAGCTCATGACCACAATCCATAGTTAATCAAACCGTAGAAGTTCGTAAAAAAATGCTATTTTGATCCTAACATGTACTCGAATAGACTCGAATAAAAAAAATCGTTCACAAAAGTAAAAGAAATGTCAATAGATAAATTTGATAAATATTAGGTCCTTACATATGAAATTGGCGTTTTTCGTACTGGCCACTTTAATCACGAATTTCTCCTCTTTGGTAAGGAATTCCAAATTCAAATTTGTACAGCTATAGACTCATGTATTTGTGCTTCGATGATCGTCATTCATTTGTTTTTTTCTTCTGTTTTTTTCTGTTTGCGTCACTCATTTTACAAAATGGAAAACCTTAAATATCGCATTATTTACGAGTACGAGTTCCGCCGTGGCACTAGTGCTGCGGAAACAACTCGAAGGGTGAATGATGTGTATGGCGGTCGTGTTGCAAAAGAAAACACAGTTCGTTTTTGGTTCCAACGTTTTTGTTCTGGAAATTTCGACCTGCAGAACAAGCCCCGTGGACGGCCTGAGACTCAAGTTGATAATGAAGAGTTGAAGGCTATTGTGGAAGCGGATCCATCGCAAACCACGTCCGAGTTAGCTGCAGGCTGCGATGTTAGTGATAAAACTGTTTTAATTCACTTGAAGCAAATTGGGAAGATTAAAAAGCTTGAAAGGTGGGTACCTCACGAATTGACTGAAACAAACCGGCAAACGCGCGTCGACTGCTGCGTTACATTACTAAACCGGCACAATAATGAAGGTATTTTAAACCGAATCATTACCTGTGATGAAAAATGGGTTCTTTACGATAATCGGAAGCGCTCAGCGCAATGGTTAGATCCTGGCCAGCCAGCCAAATCCTGCCCCAAGCGAAAATTAACCCCAAAAAAGTTACTTGTAAGCGTTTGGTGGACTAGTGCCGGTATTGTTCATTACAGTTTTTTCAAATCTGGCCAGACTATTACGGCTGATGTCTATTGTCAGGAATTGCAAACCATGATGGAAAAGCTAGCGGCTAAACAACCTAGGCTGGTCAATCGCTCCACGCCACTGCTGCTTCACGACAACGCTAGACCACACACTGCGCTACAGACGGCTACTAAATTAGAAGAGCTTCAATTGGAAAGTCTAAGACATCCTCCGTACTCCCCGGACCTTGCTCCAACAGATTACCATTTCTTTCGAAATTTGGATAACTTCTTGTAAGGGAAAAAATTCAACTCCGATGGGGCAGTCCAAATCGCCTTCAAAGATTTTATTGATTCCCGTCCGACTGGTTTATTTAGTAAAGGGATCAATGAACTACCTATGAGATGGCAAAAGTGCATAGAAAATAATGGTTCATACTTTGATTAATTAAATATATTATATTAAAAAATATTCGACTTTTTGTTCCTCCCATACAAAACGCCAATTTCATATGTAAGGACCTAATACAAATTTGCACTAACTTTTGAGAAGTACTTGTTTTTAGAGATGTTTTCTCTAAAACAGTTCTAAAAAAGAATTGGTATTTATGTTATCACAAATTGTATAACATTTAATTAACCGCGCTTATCGTTATTCAGTTTTACCGCAGAGTTAAATTTTGTTATTTACAATTGCAGTGAAAATGAGAGTCAACCGCATTTTGCCCACTGCAAATGAAAATCTTTGAATTGGTTAACCATTAATTTATGCAAATTTTGCTGATTTATTAATTTGTTTATCTTGATTTTTGTTTCCCTTGATAGTTCTTACAGTGTTATGCCTGAAAGTGGTGATTGCAAAATTGTTATTTTAAAAAGTTGGAGATATTTACACGGTTAGAATTTGCCATTTCCCTTTAACTAAAAAGAGAATTTTTAAACAGTATCGTGTATAGGTTACCATCCCAAAAGTGCTAAGTAAGTTACACATTATCGGCATATACGACGCTCCTATGTATGTCAATTACAAAATGTTATATAGAAAATATAATATAATACATTTTGAAGGGCTTGTAGCAAAGTTTTTTTTTTTTTTTTTATATGTTATTGTGACGGAACAAGCCCGAGGCCCACCTGATGTTAAGTGGACTAACCTCTGCCTATAACAGACGCATTTCGTCAGCGACGAATTGCACTGTGCCCGTCACACTGAGATGTCCAGTTGTTAGGTCTCATTAGCCTGTAATTTTTCTGGCTCTCAAGGGCTGCTGCCGGAACACACTGTTAGGTGCTTGGCGACAGATTTTCTACTTGAGGGTGGTCGCTAGCCAGGCGGGCATTCACAAAATGCCCTTCCACCATGCGGTGAAGCTCAAGCTCTGGGCGGGATTCGAACCATGGACCTGCTGCATGGCAGTCCATAGCCA
This sequence comes from Plagodis pulveraria, assembly GCA_963890685.1. Taxonomy (NCBI): domain Eukaryota; kingdom Metazoa; phylum Arthropoda; class Insecta; order Lepidoptera; family Geometridae; genus Plagodis; species Plagodis pulveraria. The sequence goes on along the minus strand of OY982963.1, from coordinate 17,531,962 downwards.
ATGCCACTGAGCCATCACTGTTTAGCTGTTCTTAACCGATCAGCAAAGTTAAGCAACGTCCGCCGCGGTCATGAGTTGGATTGGTGACCGCTAGTAACATTACTACTGAGCGCTTCCGTGCTTGGGAGGGTACGTTAAGCCGTCGGTCCCGGTTGTCGTCTTAGGGTGGCAGTCGTTATAGCATGGTGGTAGGGCATTTTGCGAATACCCGCTTGGCTAGCTACCACCCTCAAGTAGAAAATCTGTCGCCAAGCACCTAACGGCAGCTTAAACAAGCTCAAGAACTTGAGAGCCAGTAATTCTAGGTTAGCCTGAACAACATTTTCGATCACATCATCACTTACCATCAGGTGAGATAGTGGTCAAAGGCTAAATTATAGAGCAAAAAAAAAATTAAAAAATAATAAAAAAATATCCTTCACATTACTGCTTATTCTGCGCTAATCTTTTATTGATCTAGGACTTAAACACGAGGAAAATCTTTAATCGTCGCGTTATTTTTCAAGCAAATTATAAATTAGGGGTCGAAAATCGACTTTCATACTGATAAGTACAATCCTCAAAACGAATTAATTAATTCAACGAATAAGCATTGCAATTCAACGGGGCGATGCTGCCATCATGCTGGGCACGCTGCCAACTGGTAGTAGGCTGGAGTATTTTGACTACCTGTGAGTCTGCGATGACTTGTAGGTTTTAATATTGTTAGGTTTGCAATAACGCCTGCTATGCGGATTACTATTATATATTTGTGACTTGTAGGTTGTCTAAGTACTTTAATTGTAGTACTGTAGTGTTGTTTATATTGCGTAGTATGCTGCTAATAAAGGCATACCACCGGATATAAACAAGCTTACTTAATAATAATAAATTTTTATCTTTGTAAATGCACTTGGCTTTGGCCCGTGCCAAAGTTACCTCTGGAACCAATCATACAATTCAACAAATAATCATACGATGTGCAACTAAATACAGATATCAACAAATCCTATTCAAGCTAATATGGCATTCAGTAATAATCCTAGATAATCACAGTGATGTCTAGCAGTCTTAAAAAATTAAGAGGAAATCCAAATGACGTGTAACAAAGACTTGTATGATAGGGCATTGACCCCCGTACAACGTAATAATAAGAAAGTGTCGGGTTCATAATTAGAGTAAAAGCGGCTCATACGTTGGTGAAGCTGTAGACGCCTCAAAGTACTACAATAGGTAATGTACTTAACGCTCGACATTACTTTGAGCCGTCATTGGGGTGAAGAGGAGACACACAAGGAGTAGATATTATTAAAACTTTTAGAACCTGGACTATTTTTGGCGAGGACTTGAAAGTCTTAAAAGCGTGAACTTAATACATTATTAAAACTTACAGTACATTATACTTAATGCGAAGAAATAAAATGCCCTAATTCATTCAATATGTAATTTATTATGGCCATCGACTGGGTTAACACACCTGACATTTTATTAGAACATTAGTAATCAAATTTGGAAGACAGAGCTTTTGTTGTTTTTCAAACACAAGATTCCATAATTTTGTCTTAGGTTTTCGCGATTATCACACAGTACTTAAACAACTTTAAACGATGTAAATTGCGTATATTTATCATTTTTTGACGTTTCAAACACTTTTCAGTGATCGTGGTCACGGGGTGAATAATTAATTTTATCTGTCACATGAGTTATTAAGAAATTATTTGTCCTACTGACAGAAATTTTATATTAATCAAAACGTTCACATCGCAAAATTAGTGAACGACAAGCTTCGCCCCGCGGTTTCATTCGCGTAGACAACAATTAAAAGTGATGATTATGGTAAAAAAGTTCAATGTGTTTGTTAATCCAAGTCCCAAACTATTTATATTCTAAGTTGAATTTAAATCCATTTAGCCGTTTCCGCATGAGAGAGTTACAATCATACATACTCACGTCCATCCTCACTTGCAAACATTTGCAAATATAATATTAGTTAAAAATACGGTATATAGACTAATCCCTTAATTGTTTACGCTTGGTTAAATATCTAACTCTAATAAATAACTAAGTAAAGCTTCTCCATACATCGAGAACATTACCCTAGAAAGACAAAGTACATTTAGATAAATGGAACAGCAAAACCTTCCTCGGGCACTCCGCGTAGGTACTTCGGGCACTCCCCGGGTAAAACGACAGTCTTAATTTTCCCAAAGTAATAATTAAGACTGAAGGCTCGCGGGGGCAACAACTTCACGAGAGTAAACTGGTGCTAAATTTTTAAACAAGCTTTAAGTACAAAGTCCGATACGTTCAGAGTTAATTATATTAATAAATAAAATGTCTACAGCGCAGCTGGAAGCTTCAGGACGCTATTCATTACGGAGCACGAACGGGAATTTTCTGCAGGATTGATTTTGCGAGAGATTAAGATCATAAAGTTCTTGAAAGGGATTTCGTACTTACGGTGACATCTCCGAATTTACTCTTTGAATAAATTTCTCATGATTACAGAGTTATTAGCCTGTTAATAATGATGGTACTGGGAAGGTTTGAGATTTTAATAACAGTAATAAGTCAACTTAGGAAATTAAAAGTATTCTTATTCGCAAGCTACGCTTGTGGTCAATAATTTTTCAAAATCTTTTCTTGTCCACATTCCATAATAAGTTGGTCCAAACAGTACTCTGCTTTTAGTTCCCAACATAAACTACCATCTTTGTACAACTTTCACATTTCATAGAAGTTTTAGACACCCTCTTCTTCAGTCCACTCGTGACACAACTTGATCAAAACGTTGAGGTTAGTCAGAATTCTATGTACCCTAAATAGTTCTATTTACCTGAGTAAAGACAAATATTTTATATGCGCGAAATGACCCGCTAATATTTCTTAACATATGAATTCAATTCGAAAAACGGTACTCTAAACCACAACTCCAAAGTTTGTCTTCTTTCCTATACAAAAGTCATTGTAATAATTCGGTTAGCGTGCGTTAATGCTGTATAAAATAAATAAAATGTTAAAATGTCATACATATTACAAGATACAAGTATAAATTTACAATGTTACGAAACTCACAATTTACAAAGTTTGGAAACTTACAAGGTAGATAGTTCTATAACTTTAAACTGTTCTTGGTCGTTTTATATTTCCAACAACATAATACTAACTTAACTTTCAAGGTACATCTTGAACTAATAATTTGACGTACACGTTTAAATTTGAGACTAAAACTAGCGCAAACAAGTTTATGTTAACAACTTTGAAGGACCTTCAACGTTCTGGTTCTGACGGTAAGGATGTCTGAAGCACTGTGATATCATCATATTACGTATCATGGTGCACTAGTACTAATTTATACTGACACAATGTTAGTCTTCATTTTAAGATTAACGCCTTCATTAGGTATAAATAATTTCAGGCTGAGCTATATCTCTACGCGTTGAGTAAAAACAGTCGTTTATCATTCAAAGTATCAGTTACTTCAATTCAACTGTTTCTTAAATTGTCTCTACCTTATGTACCTTTACTTTAACTGTAGCTGAAATAAATAGCCTTGTCGGTATCCGTCCTGTTTATAAGTAATTCATTGCCATCGTAAAAGTTTCCGAAACAACTGTCCACTTTAAAACTCGTCTACTTACTGACAAGTCGGTAACTCAGGGTAAAGTTCCGTTACGATGACACGAAATATTTACACACGAATAAATAAGGAGGTAGGTAATCTTGTCTCTGAATTTTGTATTCGTAGGCGTAAAACAGAATAGATGCGGCGGCGCGGAGTGCCGATGGCGTGGCATAAGAGCCACCGGTGCACACCGCCTCTGTGTTGCGTTGCGTTGTGTGGCTTGCACATATTAGGTATATGAATTTATCTACATCTACACCAATATTAAAATGAGGAAAGATATGCAATATATATATATGCAACGAATAAATTTAAAAACTTCCTGCCCGTTTTGGATGAAATTTGGTATGGAAATAGTTTGAGACCCAGGGAAGGACATATGATAGTTTTTATCCCACTGCGTAAAAAGAGGTTGTTTTGCGTGATAACTTAAATACGCGTGTAGGGAGCCGCTGCCGAAAAGCTGGTTGTAAAATAAAACACATTTAAATTGAGTGATTGAAATGACGTCTTAGTGTTAAAGGTAATTCACCTATTTTAATATATTATAACCTGCGGGTTATTTTACAATAAATGTTAGTTGCCAAGTAAAACTTTGTTTTATGAAGTTTTACTCGGCAACTAACATTTATACGTACTTTAAAACATGAAGTGATTTCAAATGGCAGAAGCTTCTGGAACAATAAACGTTCAGTCCGACTACCAAGTCACGAAGGTGCCTTGAACTATCCTATCATTTCGTTAAATGCATCGTGGTATGCTTCATGCGTTCTGACGTTCGCGCCATAGATATTATTAGTTAACCGGAAACAGATTTTACCAAGAAGTAGGCCTCGACGTACAAGAGTTTGTTTTAGGTAGGTTTACCACTGCTGTGTTACATATTCTGTCTACAAGCAGAAGTTTGATCACTGCCGTGTGTGCCCGAGCACCGAACCACAGTGGTGTGCTTGTTATCAACCCCTCCTAATAGATAGTAGCGGTGCGTTTTTGACACCTGCAGGAGACGGACGTAGAAAGAGTTTTTCGCTTCCTGTGCCCGTCTCGGGAGAAGTGACTTCAGCACTTCCTCCAGAGCTATAAGAGGGCCATCCCTCGTCCAAAGTCCGGTGGAGTTGGACGGCTGACAGCGATAGCCAACATCTATGTCCACCCTAATAAAAAAATGTCGTGTGTGAAAGGTATGTAGGTACCTACTGTACTACTGTATCAGCCGACTCGTCCACTGCTGAACACAGCCTCCCCTATAATTGTTATTTACCATATTCCTCACGCTTGGCAAGCGGCTTTGGGATTGCAGAGTAAGATGGCAGTTCTTTAGAAGGCGCTGCTACCCACCCTTCCAGTTCTTTTTCTCTTAGTCGCCTGTTACGACAAGAAGTGGGGGGAGGGGGGGGGGTGTAATTCTAACCCAGCACTCCATAGGGCATGTATGTAGGTAGCAAGTAAAATTATAGGACAAACATATTACGTAATGTACGTATAAACTAAGTCTTTAAACATTGAAATCCTAAGTGAATAGTCTGAGACTGCTATTCTGAAGCAAAACTTGCAGTGGCCATAGACAGTAAATGAAGGGCACTGTGATGGAACGGGTATGTGCAAATAATTTTGTGCATTTTCATTTGCACAATACGCACTGGTCACTCACGTGCTATTGAAAAGATCTCCCTTTATTATTCCAAGGTATTTATAGACAAGGCTACATACATTATAAGTTTTTTTTTCACTTTTGAATGTTTATAAATGCTTGTACGTTGTTATGATTAGTAAAATATAATTAAACATGTGTTAATAAATAATTTGAGTTCATTGATCTCCGACCACTGTGAAGAAGCCAGATTTATTGATGTTTCATATAGAACAATAACAATACTTGTAGCTAAGGTATTACAGATGCTGAAAAAAAAACCATATATAATTATTCTAATATATTTTTGTAATTCATTCAGTTCATTGCGTATGTTGTTGTATAATTTTTCAACTGAATTTATATTGAGCTGATGTATAATATTTCCAAGACAGATAATTAAAAGTTCTCTTACACACTTAAATTGACACGTACGATCCTTCAAGTTAATCACGAATATTATTTAATCCAACAGGTGTAGCTAAATACGAGTAAATATCAAAGTCACTTCTTAGCTTCGACGCCGCTTCAATAATTAATCACATTACTCTGGGTATCATTAGTCAAATTAACCAGCTAATTTCTTTGAATACTTTCTTCGTAAGGTACTCTCTAATTAAGTTAAAGATTGCGAAAGATAGCTAAGACGATATTGTATATAAAGAGGACAGTAACTCAAGTACCTACGGTATTTACAGCAATTAATACAATGCATATAAAATAAAATAATTGTTGACTTGAGCTTTAGGGTTAAATACGACAAATGCGAATTAATGATCATGTCACATATATATCTCCAGATAAAGGACTTGATGATTATCAATTTGTGGTATTTAATAACGATCAGAGCGTGTTATTTTTAAAGGTGTTTAAATAGTGTGAATATAATTGTGTAATGGGACTCTATAGGCTCAAAACTAAGGCACCGACTTATAAATATATTAAAAATATTTTTAGTAGTTTCCAACAAAACTATTTTTAGATTTTACTAACAAACCTGCATCTTCTACCGCATTTATCACGGGGAGTGTTCTGAGGAACTGTTCGATTTACTACCTGCAGCTCAGTTTCGCCATCGGACGTGCTGACCAAGCATGATGTTTCATCAATTTCATGTCGACGTCTGGAAGTCCACTACTTTGCGATTTTCACGGCATTTTCTACCCCGCACTGCCACAATATGGAACCAGCTGCCAGGTGTAGTATTTCTGAACGGATACGACTTAGGGGCCTTCAAGAAGAGAGCATATTCCCTCCTCAAAGGCCGGCAACGCATCCTCGATACCTCTGGTGTTGCGGATGTTCGTGGGCGACGGTGGTCACTTACCACCAGTTGAGCCGCCTGCTCGTTTGCCCTCCTAAACCATTAAAAAAAAAGTTTTCATCTGTAATACAATAGAACTTGGCCCAAGTAGGTACATCGTTAAAGTAAATGGAACATAACAAAATTTTATAAGCAAAAAATTAAGTATGATAGAATTTGCATTTTGCACGCTTTTCCTTACTGGTATTATGTTTGTAAGGTTGCAAAGGTGGAGGCAAGGCGCCCTTTGCTAGAGAAAACTCCGAGATTCTAATCATAATCATATAGCTTTTTATTTGAATAAATTATTTGAGTGCTCCAATAATTTAATCCTTTATAAGTCTAGGTCGTTACTTCGCTAATAAATTGTTTTAATTAAATTAAATTTTTCATGCTGTTTAAGAATAATACCTTATCTAAATAGTACTTTATCTTAATTATTTCTTGTTAAAGTAATGTTATCAGTTCAAATATAAATTCATGGAAGTGTTTTTGATTCAATTAACTCAAAACAAAATATGCAATCAAAGCACAACATTTCAAACCTTTGATCTAAATAAACTAGATATGTGAATCATAAAAGGTTAAAACAAATAACTTGTTGAAATCTAGGCCATTGACGTATAAAAGAATTCGAAAAAAGGATTTGAAATCCTTAAAATCTTTGAAATTATTATTAAACGCTTTGAAGGATGGAAATCAGGTGGTATCAATACTTATAATAAAACTGTAACTGATCCATTATGTACATGGCATATATTTAGAAACAAAATATTTGAGAGCACTTTGTAGCTGACACTGATGCCAAAACTATTTTTATTGTATTTTTGTCTATCTGTATGTCTGTATCCCGGCCGCGCATAACTCCAAAACTACTGATTGGAATTCAATGAAACTTAACACGATTTGAGTTCATACTACAAAGAAGGTTATTGTATACATTTTGTCCAAAAACTCTGCACGGTTCCCTCGGGAAATGGGGTGAAAATCAAAATGTACACTTAGATGTAATTTATTAACGCGCAGTCCGATTTCAATTATTCTTATTTTGTTAGAATAGTTCTAACCCCACTGACAGCCCGGCACCCCACGGGCACCCCATAACCCCACGGGCAGCCCGGCGACTTACGGGCAGCCCGGCACCCTACGGGCAGCTTGGCACCCCACGGGCAGCCCGGCACCCTTAATTAGTTTTGCAAGCTTGGTAAGATAAAACTCTATAATCTGTAACATTCGCCACAATCAGTTTTTTTAACTATCTATCTTATGCCGGATATATTTTGGAGACCGCGCAATAGAAGTGCACGATCTAATATATTTTCGTTCTACCGCCAAACAAGGAGAACGAGAGGAAACGCACAAAGTACTTTGCTTCAACATTTATTGTGTGAACCACGAAGGAACTCTCTGAGTTACTTAACTACTGTCTTCTGGAAAATACAACCCAGAGTTTTCAAACCCAAAGCAAAAAGCTCCTTTCTGAACTATGCTTTACTAAGAGTGCTTCACCGCAGACCCCAGCTTTGCTTAATATGAGATGAACAATGCTCAAATGTGAATAATTAGTCTGCTGTTACGGCAATCGCGAAGGAAGTCGCAGGTACAGCTAGTTTTTCAATATATTTTATTTGTAACAGTTGAGTAGCTTACCCTGTTTATTTTATAACATACATACATACACATTAAAATTATTTAATGACACAATATCGTGTACAATGCTTTACATCAGGCAAGGTCATAGGCAAACCTATTTCGAATTCAAAAAAAAGACTCAGAATAGAAAAAAAGATACATAATTGATAGCTTACACGGATTTACCTACAATAAAAGCTAACTTAACATCTTCATTCATATCTTTCTGAAACCGGCGTGAAGGCTGGTGCCACGGCTACTTTGGCGGAGCAATTCAAGCGGAGCAAGTATGCTAATTTCGGTATGGGTTACGTATTTGAGCTGTTTGCTGTAGAGACGTTGGGTCCGTAGGGACCGGGAGCTCATCGTATTTTCCAAAACTTATAAGAGCGCTTGGTCGATGCGACGCGTGATCGAAATGCTGGCACCTATTTGGCTCAACGAATAAGCATTGAAATTCAACAGGGTAGCGTGCCCAGCATGCCAGCATGCCAGCATGCTGGGCTGCCTACTGGTACTAGGCTGGAGTATTGGGCAACTTGTGAGTCTGCAAAGACTTGTAGGTGGTCTAAATGCTTTCATTGTAGTAGTTGTAGTATTATATACTACGAACTAGTATTTTGTTAATAAAGGCAATCCGCCAGCTTAAAAAACTAAACATAAAATTACACATTGAAGCTAACAAGCCATTATTGTCATTACATTTGCGAGAGGTTTATTATTATGCAAACAATATTAATACCAACATTACAATGCATTCCCTCCGGACACCTACACAACAAACGAATTCAAATCAGTTCCCTAATTTGTGGAGATAATACTGATATTAATTTGTGTGACAGAATTGGAATAATAATAACTCAAACGAGAATTAATTTAATCAACCAGCGGATGAGATTTAATCAACCGTTGTGCGTTGCCAACGCGTTTATAAAATTTAATTTTACTTTAAAATGTTCATATGATTGATATAGTTGGATATTGTTTTTTTGTGTGTAATAGGTTGGCTAACGAGCAGGCGGCTCATCTGGTGGTAAGTGATCACTGTCGCCCACGGACATCCACAACACCAGGTCTTCCAGGTCATGAGTTGCATGGGTGACCATTGGTGAAATTACTACTACGGAGCACTTCCGTACTTTGGAAGGCCCGTTAAGCCGTCGGTCCCGGTTGTTATCTTAGGATGGCAGTTGCTATAGCACAATGGTAGAATAGCTATTGCGAATACCCGCCTGAATAACTTCAGGTAGAAAATCTGTCGCAAAGCACCTAACGTTGTGTTCCTGCAGCTGCACTTGAGAGCCAGTAATTCTAGGATAGCCTGAACAAAATCTTTGACCACATCATCTTACCATCAGGTGATATCATATCTCACCCTATGGTAAGATTATGAAATGGTGAGAAACAATGGTGAGATTGTGGTGCCCGAGGGGGGGGGGGGGGGGGGCTAGAATGTCACCGTGTGTTGCATAAGAGGCGACTAGGGAACACAAGAAGGTGGGCAGCAGCACTTTCTAAGGAACTGATATGTCACACTGCTATCCCTAAGACGCTTGCCCAGCGAGGGGATTATGGCAAATTGTGTTCAGCATTGGACGACCCAGTTGATACAGTAAGATTATGGAATCATCTCAATTGTTCTTAAACCGAGAAGAGTGACGTAAATAACTACAAATTCTCATCACCTTCTTAGGCTTAATCCACTTGGAGCCAACAATGTATTTTCTCTAACAACTAATAAGACATTAATAATATAATATTTTTTATGCAGTCTTATCTTAATAAAACCAGTCACCTGATTGAAGGCAACACGTCATGGGAATGTTCTCCTGAATTAGCTAGCTATGAAGGTAAAGTGCCCTTTTATACCCCAAAGGTGCAGTGCACCCTACTCGCAACGTATTAGTAGTGACATGCTGCCCATTCAGTACTGATTTTTCAATAAAAAAAATACATAAAGTGTTAACGTTCATGCATAAGTTTGTATGTACGTAATTTTCTTAATAAGATAAAAGGATAACAACAAAATGAATCTCGTTATCTAAAAAAAAAAAACGTAATGTGAATTCCGAATTGGTTGGTTTCAGATCGTACGAGTAATTCAGTTCTCGTCTCTATACGCCGCAAATCTTGATTAGTCCAAAATTCATTTTCACGTAAACCTCGGGGCCATTCCACTCGATCGAGTAATATGACTTTTTGATCGAAAAACGAATCCGCCCAATCACAAAACGTCCAAGTTAGTGATCCGAGTCAAATGAGCGTTGCGTGTATCGAAAGACTTCCAATAAGAGAGGGTAGGGCAAAACCACAAAATAATTAATGTGTACAGTACTGAAGCTTACATCCATTTACCGAACGTGATGCCTGATCAGTGCACGGTTTTATATTTAACAAGCTTCTACCCACAAGTTTAGGTATATGTGATTACATTTCGTTTTCTTCACTTTAAAAGGCAATAAAATACATGGATGTTGTTTTGAAGACATCTCGAAAATTGCCTTGGTAACATGACCGAACAGAAGACATGACAGTGAGTTTTAAACTAAGCGTAATTTAACAACTCAGAACATGTGGTAAATGATTAGTTACATTGATTGGATGTTAACAATTATCATTGTGAATATTTAATCAATATACATATACGATTTCAAATCGTCTTCCAAAAATGTATAGAATGCATAGCTAATTTCCAATTAGCATTATGTTTCATTGACATCCAATATTATTTTTGATGCATGTTTTGTCAAGGGAGGCAGAGAGCAAACATTAAATTTCTACTCGCTATTTGGCTTATTTTTTCTTTACCATGACGAAACAAGCACAATGCCGATTTGGTGTTAAACAGGAACCTCTGCGATGCATTTTGTCACTATGACGTACTGAGACATAAAGTTGTTAAGTCTCATATGCCTGTAATTTCACTGGCACCCACAGGTATCTTTTAAACTAGAACAAAGTACCTATAATGTTCGCAACATTACTGTTTGGTGGTAGAAATAGGAAGAAAATAACGTGGGTTTGATTGAAAACAAAGTTTCGCTCCATATGGGAAATTAAGTACGCTAAAATTTCGTATTTTTGCCTAGCACGCGATAGTCTTTGTAGTCATATTTAGATTTAGTAGAAATATGTAGATATGATGACAGTACTTCCCCCGATTAACTCAACCGCAAAGTGTGCTTCTGCTGCTAAAAGTGTCAAACACTGTTGCTTTCTTCTCCCTCGTCGGATTCTTCATATACTCGCCCTTTAATAAGAATACTCATGGCTTTCTTCTGAACAACTTTAATGTCATCAGAATACGTTCGTGGTTTTTATCCTTCCAACTATTTTATTCACCATGCCTGCCGACTTTGTTACCTGTTCGGGGATATCATCAAGCCTTTAAGGTAGGTAGATGCAACTTGAGCTTATTGACATCTACTGGGTACAGTTCCAGCCAGAATGCTACGACGCAGTTACTGCTACGCCTGGAGATGGAATGTATTACCAGTAAGACCTCGAAATTTAATTAATTAAATAGCACTCATAAGGAAAAAATAATAAAAACAATTATATTGAACACTAGCTGCACCCTGTAGTTTCACCCGCGTAGGAAGTGATGATAATGATAGTATAAAAGTATTCTTGTGTATTAATCTAGGACGTAAACTATCTATATTCCTAGTTTCATCCAAGATGTTTGGCTGTTTCAGTATGATTTCATACTGTATAAAAGTCAATGTTATTTGTTCAAATTAGGCGTCTAAGAAGTTCTTATGAAGGTCAGTTACAAATTTTAAACTCGAAATATTCTACATTGTTCTGCCAAGTTCAACAAAAAAAATGTATAGAGCTACAGCGAGAAGAATCGAACAGAAACTCGGGGACATACTTTTACTTCTAAACGTCTTTTTACACTGTGTTACATACTATAAATGAAAATTATTATAATATTTGCTTAAATTACGTAGGTGACAGGCGATAGCTTGTCAGAAGCAGAATTGCCCAAACATTTTTGTAATTCAAGTAATTATAAATTGTGTAGAAGGATTTCTTAATCAAAATGTTTTTCACGTACAACTTGAGTTTCCCTTCCGTGAGTATTGTATGTTTGGGAAACTTTATTATTTTATGAAATAGTAGCACCCATACAAACATCTTCACTCACAAGCTTTCACATTTATAATGTTCTGTGATGTGATATGTTATGCTAAAGACATGTAGCAGTATAAAAACAATTCTACACGTATATATTATTAGTATTACTAGTAGAAAAATAAAAGTAATAAATACCAGTCATACCAAAACAGTTTTGAAGTAGTTACTTCACTGTTTTACACTGGACCAATAGCTTCGAATAAGTATATTAATCTACTACTAATGTACTGAACCCTAACATTCAGAGGCTTGTGTATTGATGACTACGCTTTGTCTTAGTCTATTGGTAGTTTCCTTTGCGTTAGTTTCACGTGTTGTTTCTAAATACGACCTTTTCAGACTAGCGAGGGTTTTTCAACGTTCTAAAGGTCTAAGTGTAAATTTGGTAAAGGTCGTATATATTAATATTAATGAGTAATTAAGAACAACACCACGCCAGGCAAGTTTTAATGATAACATCAGTATCAACTGTGCGGCCTTATTAGAGCTATCCCCGATGGTGGTATTTGACAATACGGATTTACATTCACGCCCTATCTTTAGGTCTTGAATGCTACGTGTGTTTAAACCTTAGCACCAGTATTTACTGAAGGAACTCAAACCAAGGCTTCTGGGAAGGCAGCATCAGTGGAAAATGTCAAAAAGTGCAATTGTTGTAGTTATGTAACCTTTTGGATTTGAGACTTTTTTACTAACAAGATTCTTACCCTGCATTTTACTTACTAAAATTCGTTAGCCACTGGCAGTTTTAAAAGATTAAAGCTATGGTATTATAATATCATAGTTCAGTTTTTATTTATAATGAGGCATTTCTTACTATTTCATAATTACTTACAGTGAATATTGTTGTATAATAGCACTAGTAGTATAAGTAGTGTTTGCAATAATATGTTGTCTTAGTTCGTTTTGTTTTTCATATACAGTTATTTTAATTGACTACGAAATCTTGATAATTGGTTTTGTACATCAAGAATAAAATTCAATTTATTGTTATACAACAATAAGTCAATAACTTAGACAAATTAATAGTTAAAGTTCGTGTAACAATATGTGACCTAATCGCTCTAAGTGATCTATACCAGGCCGCCTTTCAAATAAGGTTCCGAATATCCAATAAATAAAAATAAGTTTTGGAATCACTCTCATGTCTGATTATCTGTCGGTTTATCACAAATATTTTTTATATTGTCATTCTCTTACGATGTGGGCTTGTAAATAATAAATTTTATTAATATTGCTATAAAGTTTATTTATTTGCCATGCCATAACTATTTGTTGTTAGTTTGAAGCGCTCGTAGCGAAGTTTACTTAGCTGTTCTCGACCGATCAGCAAAGTTAAGCAACGTCGCGCGCGGTCATGAGTTGGATGGGTGACCACTAGTGACATTACTACTAAGCGTTTCCGTGCTTCGGAGGGCACGTCAAGCCATCGGTCCCGGTTGTTGTCTTAGGATGGCAGTCGTTATAGCATGGTGGTAGGGCATTTTGCGAATGCCCGCACGGCTCAAGAATACTTGGCGACAGATTTTCTACTTGAGGGTGGTAGCTACCACCCTCAAGTAGAAAATCTGTCGCTAAACACCTAACGGTGTGTTCCGGCAGCTGTCCTTGAGAGCTAGTACATCTAGGTTAGTCTGAACAACATCTTCGACCACATCATCACTTACGATCAGGTGAAATAGTGGGCAAAGACTAACCTATCATGCATAATAAAAAAAAAAGTAAATATTTATTTCAATAATACGAAACTGTTATTTTAACTCAATGCCTACCAATTATGGGGATTATGGCAAACTGGATGAGAGGCCTTTGTTCAGTCGTAAAGATGTATGGAGCTCAATATGTGTACTGTGATTACGGTAACCAGTCCTAGGTATATGACATATCGAATACACTCCCGGCAACTCAAACTAATGATGTTTACAAAATACTTGAAAACTGTTTCATTTCCACACAGATACGAAATTTAAATTAAGTTTTCGATACACTTGCCAGTTACTATACCAACCAACCCCTTGTTATAAAGATGCATGTGTGCGTGTCTAATTCTTATTCAGTCAGAGTTCATTACCACAGAATGAATGACGCCTTTAAATCATTAACAATAAGGTTGAAATTAGCTAGTAGTATAAATTATAATGAAGTTAAGCTGCAACTAAAATATGGTTCGTTCTTGTAATAGCAGCAATCCCTACGAATGGCACGTGCGTCACGCTTTGTTGACAGTTTATAATGTTGTTACAGCGGTGGTAAAACATCCGCTATCGAGCCATTTTTATGCTCATAGTGAGTTCTGTCTGAAATTCCGAGTTCAGAGTTCTGTGGGTTGCATTCATTGTGAGCAGTCGATGATTCCACACCTATGCTTTTTCTTTGTATGAATGTGTGGGTATTCGATCAAGCAAACTGTCAAAGAAAAATGTCGATCTGTCGGAGTTAATTAAGTCAGCCGATTAGATGCTATCATTGGTCTGAACAGTTCTAGAAGAATTCTGTATTGATTTAAAATTGTCTTAAGTACTCCTTATTCTCTTCATACTAAAACTCATATCAGATTATTTAGGGATGGTTCATCATCACCAGCCCTTTCGGGCTACACTATTGATATCCCTTGAGAATGCCACAAAGAAGGCGGTTAGACATTTCTATCGAGCACTGAACCTAGTGTGGTCACGTCTTCCTAATCTAATCCCCACTAGAGAACTTGGCTTCCTCATGGATTTCCTATCGTTTTATCGAGAAATGTCTACGGCCTGCCTATTGCGACTTCTATTTATACATTTCGTGATCTATGATTTTAATCTTTTCGGAAAGCAAACAAAAATTTAACTGATGCATTTTCTCTTTTACAAAAAAAACACTAGGTCAACCAGAAAATAAAATAACAAAACCGGGTTTCAGCCGCAGATTAAAATAAAACTGCGGATGGTCGTAGCTTTATTCAAATTATTCCACTTCGCCTGGTTTAACCCCAAAGCGGCATACGTTTTCATAACGTTTTCAAAAGCTTTTTATCTGAGAGCAAAGCCGTCGATAATGATGTTCACTACAGACTACACCCGCCACACTTTCATTAAGTTTTTAGTCCGCAAACGTTCTATTAAATCTTCGCAACCCTCTGGCGCAACAAGGATGCAAGATTAATTTAAGCCTCATAGAGAGAGACATAAAACTCATACGTCCCCGCACTTGATCCTATTTATCATGCCCGGGACTTATTAAACCGACCAACACGCGTGTTACTTTACAGAGAAACTTTAAACTTGCCTCGGAAAACTTGGAGACGACTTTAACCTATTCGATAAAATTTCTGCTTAATATTCCGTAAATGTTTAATCTTACTCGGTTCGAAAATTCTGCCTTAGAACGTTGAACTTTAAAATAGAATTAAGTACCAGACACAAAGTTAAATATTGAATCTTTTAACATTACATTTATTTTATTAAGATCTAATTAACTATACAAATATATGCAGTTGCAATACGATATTGGAGTATCAAAACACCGTGCATCGTTAATCTATTATCCCTAAACAAAATAAATGAAGTAAATAACTTGCAAGCGACTCAATGCCGTTTAACGTCCGACAGATTGCTGTTTCCATTCATATGTAGATTGCAACAAAAAATCCAATAAACAAGACACAGGGCACTCACATCTCCCCTTCATCATTATTGAAAAGAATGTTAACAGTGCACCCGGCTTATCCAGGGGTCGCTTTACCAAAAGAGTTGGCTAACGAATGGGTTCCCTCCAGCAACTCTCGTTACGCGTGACACTTCAATTCGGCTTAGGTGTGAGTTTGAATTATACGACACCAAATTTTTAACACAATTGATATTACGGAATGTCTTAGAAATTAGAAATACTTCAGTTTTATCTGTTTATAAAATCTTTTTTTATTTATAGCAAATATCCTTTAACCCTGAAATCTCACCTGACACCTGACTATAGTGATGATGTGGTCAAAGATGTTGTACAGGCTAACCTAGGATTACTGGCTCTCAAGTACAGCTGCTGTTACACACCGCTTGACGACAGATATTCTACTTGAAGGTGTAGTTTATACTTAGTAGTGTAGTTAGCCAGGCGGAAATTCACAAAATACCCAACCACCATGTTATATCGACTTCCAATGTAAGACCAAGAAGAACCGGGACCGACCTTCATTTCTGTAAGCGCTCAGTAGTAATGTCACAAGCGGTCACCCATCCAAGTCCGGACTGCGGTGGACGTTGTTTAACTTTGCTGATCGGTTAAGGACGGCTAAGCAAACATCAATAGGAGCAATTCAAAAAAATTAAAATGCAAGTACTTATATAGAAAAATACAGATAAGCAATAGCAACCAATTATTGCCAACATACTTTTATTGGTATGTACCTGAAACTATAGATTATATCCGAGAATTTTTTATATAAAATTTTGAGCATGTCATACGAAAACTACACGGCATAAGGTGAGGGGTCCCAAAAATCGAGTGGAGAATATGCGACCAAAATATCTAAAAAATGTGTTCTCTTGGCTGAAATCCTTGAGTGCACGGCGCATATTTTCACATTTCGACAATCGAGTATCCCTCGAGTAGGAACGCGAGGTATCCGCATATTAGCCCACCATTTTTCCGCTTCCATTCCGCTTAGCACAACTTCACAGAGGATTCATATTGGCGCACCGGATGCGTTTGTTTTGTTCAAATTTATTTTATCAAGTAAACGTTGGCCTTCCGCTCAGTGGTCTGTGGCTAATGCGCAGTAATGCGGGCTTCAAATATCCTACATTTGCAATACGTAGTCTACAGTAGCTTAGCTTTAAAACCCCTATTCAGCTTTCATTCAAATTTTAACAAAAAAAACGACTTCAAACCTTATAGTACGCATTATTCGGGATACTACTCGTCAGATTTCACTCACATTTAAACGGGACCACATGACAAGAGTCAACTTTCGGTTGTAAATAAAATATATTTTCACACTGTTTTTAGACATGTTCAAAAACGTATGTAAAAATGAAAGCTATAAAGTTTAGCGATTGATATGATTTTCAAGAAAATCGTCGATGTCGTTGAGGAGGAGATACAATTTATGTTCAGTTTTTTACTCGAAAAGTTATGGCACTACAGACAAACTATACGTTGAAAATGTAGTCAAGAATCTTACAATTTTAGGTAGTACATTTTTATGCATTCTGCGAAAGTAGCGCGTTATATCAACTTGGAAGATATAGGCCAGATGATATTTAAGCGAGGAAAGGTGTCTATTACTTAGCGTTTGTTTTATATTATTAAAACATTACCTCTGTAACTGAGATACTGCAGTATACGGCATACAGAATAGGTATTTGATGCCCAGTAATGAGGGAAGTTATTTGCTTAATTATAACGTACAGAACTCTTAGTAAACATTTCATTTTATACCGCCCTTATTTCATGTTATGAACAGTTCTAAGCGAATTAGTGCACTGGATAGGCAACAGTTAACGTTTTGTTTGGAAAACAAGCGTTGCAGCGCTATTAATGTACCGATTGAATTAAAATTTCCAGCATTAGCATTTCTTTATTCTGTTCCTCAACTTAAGTGGTGTAAGAATATTATGTTTTATTCTTTAAATCTGCTATTATATATCAGGTTCAAACCCTTACACATATGGCATTCTTTAAGCCGTTCATCCAAATTATATAATATCATGTGCTAGCTCCCTCTATGCATTCATACTCAACTTTCTTGTAGTTACCTATGTGTTTTTCATCCCTTCATATAACATGTCTGACAGACGCTAAGGTAGCCTATCTATTGCCACGTATATTCTTATAAATTATTTTATCTATTTAGAACCACCATGTATTGATTCAAATACTAAGGTTTTAGATAGTGATTATAATAATAATAATGACAATTATATTTTCAATACTAATATTTTAAAGAGGAAAGATATGCATTTTTGTATGCAACGAGAAAACTTAAGAACTACTGGACCGATTTGGATGACATGTGCAAAAAGAGGTTAATAGTTTTGCGTCATAACCGACATACGCGCGGGCGGAGCCGCGGTTGGAAAGCTAGTATACTATAATTGTATAATTGTTTTTACTTTAATTTATATAAAGATAAGTTAAGCTGTGTCACTTATGATGATCAGATTTATTTTTGCATATCCGTGACATTCATACAAATTGAACTAAAATACATAAAAAAAAACGGCCAAGTGCGACTCGAACTCGCACCAAGTGGTATTTTGGCTAAGGTGCTTATGTGCTACATAAAATGGTTTTTAATAAGTTTAGGAACCTTAGCAGGAGTGAGACTTCCATTTGGCAGATTCTTTTTATTCTTTGTGTACTTAACTTATACATCAATTACACTTAGGTTAACGCGTAATGTACAAGTAATGTTTTAGTCATTGTTTTAAACCCTATAAATTAATTTTTGGTATTAATATATGTTCTTATAAAAATCACTATATCACAATTTCTATAAAAAACATCGGCTACGTCATATGGTCCAAATAATAGGACTGGTGGACAACGTGGTACTAGAGTCCCGTTTTCTTTGTACGGTTACGTAAAAGCATTATCAAAATACAATTAAGCAAACTATAAACAAAGTTCATAGCAAATACACACAAAATCTCACCGAGTCGCGAATTCACGCTGTGATTAATCGCATTTTCATTACCATCACATCCAAAATGACATAGTTATGAATCACCAGTTCAATCAACTCGGTTTCAATAACAATTTTTCATCCTCGACACACTAATTAAGTGCTTTTCATAAATATTCACAAATACACGCACGCAAAAATGAACTTAACCCCCGGAAGAATAAGTATGACTTTGTAATACGATTAAGGAAGTAATGGCAGACTTAAAAGCGACAGCCTTAGTAACAAGTGTAAAATATTTTCCCCAATCGTTGTACCTGGCGCCCCCTAGGGATATTTCAAGGGTGAATAAGCTCGCATAATGGCAAAGGGTACAATATTTTAAATTTCAATCGCTGCAAGCGGTCCAGAACCCCAGGGTGCCAAGAACAAAGATTTCACTCTGACTTTTGCTAAGTGGAACAATGAGTTATTTTATCGGAAAAATGTAGCACCCCAATGATATGTTTGATGTTAATGGTCCTTATTGTAGTGTAGTGTCTTTATTTACTAAGTTACACGACTTAAATGTTTGCGTAGGTATATGTAGATAAATACCTAGTAAAATTTCTTTCGAAAAATAAAAAAATAAAGGGCAATAAAATTGAAAATATATGAAACTGTGAGTGCATTAGCTTAAGTATTTGAAACAACTTCATAAAAAGGAGGAGATTCTCAACTCATTTGTATTTTATTAGTATGTTTTTTACGGGATTACTTTATTTATTATGAATTGATTTTAATGTTTTTTTGTTGAGTAAAGTATGCTTACATCCAAATCGGTACCATTTAAATATCATCAAAATTGGTTTTGTATATATGTCAATTAACTGAAATATGCATTTGCATTTCTGGATGATGTGATGGTACTTTCAATTATTGAAGTCAAAACTTTCCACAGTATAACATCATACTGTGGAAATATTAATGTGTAATTTATTTATATATAATTTTAAGAATTTTGAGTTTTTTTTTTATTTAAATTTTGAATACCGGCGGTATGCCTTTATTAAACCAATACTACAAACTATATACAACACTACAGCTACTGCAATACTACACCTACTACAATAAAAGCATTTGGACTCATAGGCAGTCCAAATGCTCTAGCCCACTAATTGAATTAATAAATAAATTAATTATGTAATTAATCTAATTAATTAATCTATTTTAATAATTCCCACTAATTAATCTATTTTGAGTTAACTTATTTTTTATTCATATACCATTAATCGTCCTTTGTATTGTTAGGGTCATATTAAACTTACCACATATACGTGGAATAAGGGTTGGAAGAAGATGATATAAAAATCGTGAATAACATGTAACATCGCACCATCATCTCTTTTACGACTAACGTTCACCTACAAAATAAAGTAAAACTGGCACAGCAAAAAAAAAATATAACATCACTAATATTTTATCAATGTCTGACATTACGAAGGATTTAGAGAACAAAACAAAATCAGGATAAATGAACAATACCCATCAATTATTTCATATCTAAATCGGTCCCAAAACGTTACTAATAAATATTAACACTGACAAACGGGTAGCAATCCATCGACGTTTCGTCTCATTTCCACTCCCCTTCAGATCCTAGCATTTTTTCGCACGAGATTAATTCTCCGAATCGTTATCAACGCCTTACGATTGCGCCTAAATTTGTTACACTAGAGTTCACCTTTTCAGTCAAATTGCGAAATTTTATGCGGCGCGTAGATAAAGTGCCTATAATCATTATTATAACTCATAAATTTGATTGAAATTCGGTCACATTTCCAGAGTTCCCTTATCGCGTAGCTGCAGTCGGCTTGAAAAATACCTCTCGCGTATTCTGCTTCGTCTCAGCTCTTCCGATCGATTTGCGTTTAGTGCTACAATAAAGGTGTTTAATGCCGACATTTGCATACCAAATTTCCAATGTTAAACGTTGAATAATTTTCGTAGCGTAAACATTTTGAAGAGCTTGTTTGTTGCATGCTTTTGATAGACGACATTTCCTGTGAGTAGAGGGAAAGTTTTTTAATATTTTGTTCTAAAACGGCTCTTTCCTATACTTATACATAGGCTGGTACGACTTTATTTGAGTAAAATTACTCAAATAAAGTTGATGTTTATAATATGTCTTAGTTCCCATCGTTAATTTTAATGGAGACAAATTAATGCTATGTTACAGCAGTCACCCCCTTTACCTAGTCAATTAACTAACTTTCCTAATTCACTCCCTAAATGACGAGAGAATATCAAAGGAACATATATATCATACAAATTTTCCCGAAGTTCGATGGGTCTTTCAATTAAGCGTCGTAAACGTGTGTAGATAAATATGCCAAAAGCGGTAAATCTGCCTAATTATCAAAGCTGTCCGTGAGAGTAAGTTATGGAGGGTGAATTTTAAGCGCTTATTTATTTCTGCTGCATTTTGAAGTTCGTGAATTGCTATGCAAATTCAGTATTGATTTTTCTATCAATTGTGTTGAGTTTGTACAGAAATATTGGGACAAATCGTATTAAAGGGAAACAAAGCGCTCGTGATTCCGTAGATCTCGTTAGAGTCTTAATGAATCTATTGAGGGTAGGTGGAGCGAAGCCGGACGCGAAAGAAAGGTGGAGCGGGGGTCGGAGTTGTGCTAATAATTTGCGTTAGACCTGACAGGCCCGGGCTCGGCACTCGAGGCGGAGAGCCGAGATTAGAGATGAAAAGTTTTACTGTCACTTTTATTTTAATTTCATTTGCTACAATGTCTTTGTGATATTTATAATGAGGGACTTATGATACTCATACCTTAAAATAAGAATTCTTGAATACGTGCTGCTGTGTATTCAATATAGGAAGTATCTTATGATGGAAAACACAAAACAATAGTTGATATCGCAATTGACAATGGTTTCGCTTCTATCGGAAGCTGAGCGTATCTTCTACAATAAAATAGATACTTTAACACGCAGTTATAAGGATACATTGCATCAACGTCATTGTCAAGACTTTAAAAAGTCTTATCATGTAAACATATATTTCACGTTTGGGACTAGTTTATGCAGACAAACTGGTTGCTTAGGACTTGAGGTATTGGTAAGTAAAGTGCAAATAGAGGTTACTTCACTGTGCATCTGAAGGATTTTTCTTGTCGTATTTTCTGAAATGCATGAGTGTTGAGTATTGAATATTGATCGTGTGCCAGATAGATTAAATGATGTTTGCCAGCTAGTAGTTTTTATTTGTGATATCGTGACGGAACTAGCTCGAGGCCCACCTGATGTTAAGCGGACTTACCTCTGCCTAGAAAAGATACATTTCATCCCAAGTGATTAATTGCACTGCGCCTGTCACCTTGAGATATTAAGTCTCGTGTGTCTGTAATTTCAGTGGCTCTCCAGGACTGTTGCTGAAACACACCGTTAGGTGCTTGGCGACAGATTTTCTACTTGAGGGTGGTAGCTAGCCAGGCGGGCAATCGCAAAATGCACTTCCACCATGCGAAAAATATTTCAAAAGATTAGGATTTTGCAAATATTTCATTGATAATTACTATTTCGTACAAAAATTTGCAGTAAATTTTATGTGAATCATGAAATTTATATAATTGCAATTAATTTTAAATCGTCGCTGTAGCTGTCAATATTTAAGCTTATTACAACCCAAAGCGGAAATTAAACTTCAATAAATGTAGACATTCTTTTTGTAAATATTAATCCTGTATCACGTCTAAAAAAATAAATACTATGTATTTGCTTAACGCTACATAAAAAGTTATGTCGGCAAATTTACCTTTATTTGCAATTTTTGTCATAAATAAAACTAAAACCAACATTTTAATATTTTTTTACTTAAAAAACATTTCGATAAAATCTTGATAAGATGATAAAAAATGATAAAAAAACGATATAAGAAATTATATTTCTTATATCGTTTTTGCTATTTCAAATAAAATGAGTTATCTTTGTCACGGATAGACTAAGGTATCTCTGGCGCCTAAGCTCTATTTAATCATAACGTAATAATGTTAAACTAACGAGATTGTGTGATTAAATTTTCGTTAAAATTGTTTTATTTACGTGTAGGTATATAAATTGCGTGGGAGTAAAATAAAAATTCGAACTTTTATTGAATTATTCGCAAAAAACTAATGAATCAAATTGTTAATTTGCGGAAATCGATATAAAAACTAAAAAAAATAAAAAATATCTTGAGCGTCGCTAGATTAGTCGCTAATTACTTTAAAAAACGTAACTTCCAGAACTAGAGTGTATGCAACTTCATTTTTTTCTAGTTACTTAGATGACAGGTATTTTGATTTAAAATAAAACTACTTAACAGATTTTGGTAAATTTCTTAGTGGGGAAGAATTATAGTAATTAGAATGTCAACCCCAAATCTACCCGTAAGAAGCTAAGGGTAACACACCAGAAGGTGCCCTCCTTTAGCAGCACTTTCTGAGGTACTGATATCTCACACTGCAATCCCCAAGCCACCTGGCAAGCGTGGGGATTATGGCAAACCCCCCATATTGGGGAAGGCTGTATTCAACAGTGGACTATCCGGCTGATACAGTACAGTACAGAAGAATTTTAAATTGGTTCATCGATAATCTGAGGTAAACAGCAGCATCTTTTTTTTTTTTTTTTTTTTTTTAGGGAGGACATAGATGCTGACTACCGCTAAGCGGACGTTGGGCGAGGGGAGGCCCTCTTATAGCCCAGGAGGAAGAAGCGCTGAGGGCACTTCTTCTGAGACGGGCGTATAAGGCGAAAAGCGCCTTATACCTCCGTCTCCTGCGGGCGCCGAAAACGCCACGCTACTATCGGGAGGGGTGACAGCGAGCTCAAGGGCACCACTGTGGTTCGGACCTCGGCTTGTCTCGCTGCCGAGAGACAAAGGGGGAATCGGAACTAAATGCCCCGGTACAACTGCAGTGTTGTACCGTTGAGAATGGGCCCTATTGAATATTACTCTGTGACTATTTGGAGAGACATTAATCGGGATTTTATTTTTGCCTCGAGCTCGCCGGCGAGCTCGGTGTTTGATTGTGTAACCTCTGATTACCGCACACCTGGGGATGTTACCAGGACGACTTGCGGACAACGCTAAAGCTGCCAACGTAATGGCTGCGATGGGGTCATCCGGGTCGTCCAATACCTGCCGTGGTCGGCGACGGGGGGGTTTAAACCATGGGTCGGATGAGGCAGTCGAGTAGTTCGATGCCTGGACAACTAGAGGGTTCGAGTGGTGGGGCACTCGATCAAAGTATCGGCGAGCGCAGTCCTTATTGAACTGCGCTAATGAGGGAAGGTTTAGGTTGCAGTGCAACTCGGCGTTCCGTACATACCACGGAGCACCGGTTGCCTGGCGGAGGAACCTGTTTTGGATGATTTGAAGTTTACGTAGGTGGGCCTCGCTAGCATGACTAAACACTACTGACGCGTATGTCATGATGGGGCGGATGCAAGTAGTGTAAAGTGTCTTCTTATTTTTAAGAGACATTTTACTCTCTGTACGAATTAAGGGACCTAGGCGACCCATAACAAAGGCCGCCCTGTTACGAACATCAGTGATGTGGGCGGCAAAGGTGAGATGCCGATCAAGGGTGACTCCAAGATATTTTGTTTTACCAACCCAGGGAATGGGTTCGTCAAACAGAGTTAAAGGTTTAGGATAGCGGGGGTTCGAGTGAGTACTCTCATTGAAGTATATAGCTGCACTTTTAGTCGGGTTGACTGCAATGCGCCATTTACGGAACCAGTCACCGATCTCGGTGATGGCCCGTTGAAGGAGAAAATAGGTCTGTCTATTAATATGCTAGCCAGTGGAATAAATGGCGGTATCGTCCGCATATTGGGCTATGAAAACCTTGGGCTGAGAGCGTGGGATGTCGCTGGTATACAGCGCGAAGAGAATGGGTGATAGTACGGAGCCCTGAGGGACTCCGGCACTGACTGGGTGGGGGGTGGAGAGGGTGCCTTCCACGCGGTAGCGAAAGCTTCTGTCCCTTAGGAAGTCTTGTAAGGTGAGCACAAGACGTACTGGTACGCCAAAGTGGTATAACTTGTAAATCAAGCCATTGTGCCAGACTTTATCAAAAGCTTTCGCTACGTCGAGGAAGACTGCTACCGTCGTTTGGGGTTTGGGTTTCTTATTGAAACCTTCAAGGATGTGCTCCGTGAGGCGGTGCACCTGTTGGACGCATGAGTGCTTGGGCCTAAAGCCAAACTGCTCATCGGGAATAAGGTGGTGTTCCTGCGCATGAGCCGAGAGACGGTTCGAAAGGAGCCGTTCGTATAGCTTGCCTAGGGCACTGAGAAGGCTGATGGGACGGTAGCTGGTGGGGTCAGCGGAGTTTTTGCCTGGTTTGTGAATGCCAATGACATTTGCACATTTCCAGACGTCGGGAAATAAACAGTGGCTCATGGCCGCATTGAAGATGCTTACTAGGAGATGAATCAGGGGGGGAGAAAGGTGTTTAAGTACCTTGTTGGAGATGCCGTCGGCACCAGGGGCTTTACGTTGTTTGAGGTCCTTGATCAGTCTCGTCACCTCAGCGTAAGATACTGGGGTGTGCGGGGGGAGTTCAGAGATGACCACAGAGCTTTTACGTTCGACTTCAGCGTCCACCGAATCGAGGTGGGCTTGGTCTACGTGATCTACGTTGGGGGAGCACTGAGCCTCTAGGCTATCAGCTAGGCACTCAGCTTTGTCTTCGTCAAAGAACGCCGGGGCGCGTGGGACTGGTGGGTATAGCGGAGGTATGTCGCTCTGTCCGACACCTTTCATACCTCGTGCGAGATCCCAATAAGCCCGCTGGCTAGGCACGAGGTTTGAAAGCTTGTCGCCCCAGCTGTGGTCACGCAACCCGGACATGCGACTTTCAACCATGCGTTCAAAGTGGCGTTTCCGAGTTTTGTTTACTTCGCTTGGGTAGGAGTCGTAATGTCTGGTCACTGCTTTACTCTTCGTCACTAATCGCCTCACATCCACTGGAATGACAAGGCGCCGGTCGTCCGGCACAATGACTTCCTTTGAGGATGCACCTACTACGGTGGAGAGGTGATTAGTGAACGAATCGATCGCTAGGGATACGTCATCTTTGGTCAGAATGTCGTCAGGGATTTTGTCGAGGTCGGGTGAACTGATAGCCTTTAGGGAATTGCCTAATTGCTTCCAGTTCAC
Source organism: Plagodis pulveraria (assembly GCA_963890685.1). Classification (NCBI taxonomy): domain Eukaryota; kingdom Metazoa; phylum Arthropoda; class Insecta; order Lepidoptera; family Geometridae; genus Plagodis; species Plagodis pulveraria. Next base: position 17,505,842 of record OY982963.1, on the reverse strand, counting down.
CATCGTCTTGGTGGGGCGGGGTAAGTCTGCTGTAGGGTCGGGGCCTAGTCGCAGTATAATGGGGCGGTGGTCAGAATGTAGTTCGTGACAAACTGTTATAGAGCGTAACTGAAGGGTTACGCCTCTAAACAGTGCCATGTCTAAGACGTCTGGTCGGTGGCGGACGTTTTCGGGGTAGTGCGTTGGCTCGATAGGTGCAATTACGTCAAAGTTCAAGTCAGCGACTAGGTTGTCAAGGATAATACCGTTAGGATTGTTAGAATTACAATTCCATAGGATATGTTTACTGTTGAAGTCGCCGATCAGAAGGACGGCGCTTCCAAGAGAGAAGAGAGCTTCTAAGTCAGCGCGGGCGACGCGCTTTAAACCAGATTGGTAGCAGGATGCTATGACTATGGGTTGATGACCCGTCATAGCTAGTAAGCAACAAGATGCTTCCATAGTACTCAAAGTCGGGGTATCCAAGGGGATGCAGTGCAGGGACCTTTTGTAATAGATAAGAGTGCCTCCCTTAGCGGAAGTCAACCTATCATTACGTACACATCGGTAATTAGCAAACCTGGGATTCGCCCTTCCCGGTTTTAAAAAGGTTTCCTGCACGCATATAATATCGATCAGGTGGGTACTGCAAAAGTCATGGACAAGGTCACGTTGTCTGAAGAAGCCGTTAGCGTTGAAGGACGCTAACGAAACTGAGCGCGGTTTAGTCCTTAAGGTTGTACTACCCATAGTGGGTGTACTGGGGGGGAGTTTGGGGGGCGAAGCGCTTTAGAGCGCTAAGAAGGCTGGCATGTTCCAGCGTGTACTGAATGACTTCCGCAGGTGATTGTGCGGAGTGCATCTTGCGTGCTAGTGCACGGACCTCCTCTATGTTGATGGACATAGCTAGGTCGCTGACTAGCGCTATATCCTCTTGAAGAGAGGTGTCCATCAGTGGCATAGGGGGTGGAGCCATAGGCCGGGTGACGCGAGGAGCGGCGCGTGGAATAAGGGCAGGAGGTGCCGGGGGTGCCGCGCGGACCGGGGCCGGTGCGCGGGCAGGGGCCGCGGTACGGGCGGGGACGGGTGCGCGGGCCGGGGCGCGAGTGGGAGCGATGGTTTTAACCATGCTCGGTGGCTTTGACCGAGCGTTTCTAGTTGGTAGAGGAGCGGGAGTCACCTGTGAGGCAGGTGCTACTGTCAGCTTAGGGCTGACCCGCTGGTATCTATCATAGGTGGGACGGGGAGGTGGCGGAGGTCTCCTTTCCGTTGCCACCCTGCGGTTTGTGCGTGGCGCCCTCGGGCAACCGCGGTAGTTGGCGGTGTGCCCCTGGGTGCCGCACAGAACGCAGCTGGGTGGGTCGGGTGAGTCCCTCGTGCGTGAGCAATGCTCTGTAGCATGATCGCCTAGGCACTTAACGCACCTAGGACGAGCATAGCAGAAACGGGCAGCGTGCCCGTACAACTGGCAGTTATGGCACTGGGAAGGAGAGCCATTCCTGTAGGGGGCCTGAACATCTAGCCCGGAGAGACCGCAGACTGTCTTCAAGTTGAAGATGGTCTTACCCTCCGGGGATCGGTCTAGTACTACGAGTACTAGATCATATGGACTTTTGTCTTTGCCACTGTACATGCGGTGTACGGCAAGGACAGGGAAGTCCTGTCTTTTAAGGTCGTCAAGTACAGCGTCTGTACGGACTTCCTTCGGGACTCCGCGTATGACGACGCGTAGGACTTTTTGTTCTTCGAGAGCATAAGTGTGAAAACTTATGCTTTCTTTTTGGAGGAGTTTTGTTAGCGCTCTGTGGTCGCTAACTGAAGTCACCTGAACTTTAATGCCCTGCTGCGTGGAGCGGGCGTTAGTATAATTGATCTTACGATCAGTGAGGAGGCGGGATAGCATATCCCATTTGCCTTTGTCCTGAATGAACAAAGGCGGTGGCGGTTTTTCGCGGCGTGCGTTAGCGTCCTGAGAGGGCGCTGCAGCCGGGGCGGTTGCGGAAGGCGGGGACGCGGGGCGCGGAGCGGGGGTCGGCCTATTGCCGGCGGCGGGTGCTTTGGCGGCTGCCTTAGCGGGTGGGGCGGAAGGCCCGGAGTTAGCGGCCTTAGGGGCGCGCTTGCGTTTACGCTCAACGACGGTGTAGCCGTCGTTGTCAGTATCGGAATCCGTGCGTGAGGCGCGGGGTTGGTCGACCTCCATGTCCGTTTCCGAGTCTGAAACTGACTCGACAACGACATAGGCAGGTTCGATGCTCGCAAACCGACCGATCGGTGAGCGAGAACGAGAGCGGGCGCGGGGTTGGGCTACTACCGCGCGCCTGTTATCAGGGCCGGGGGCGGGGGAGTCCGGGCTCTCCTGTAAGTAGGATGGCGCCGGAGGGTCATCGTAAGCGGGGACGGAGGTCCCGGAGGGAGCAATGGGAGTGTCCGTGAGGCGGGCACTCTCTGCGTCTGAGGTGAGGGCTGCTTGATGAGCAGCATAGAGGTCGGGGTACCGTAAGGCAAAGGTCTGAAGGACCTCGACCTCACTATTGGTAGGGCGGGACTGCATCCTGAGGGGTGCACTCAGGATGCCCTAACCAGGGTAGTGTCTCCCTCGCACAACCTGTGAGCTCACTGTGTGAGAGGGAGTGAGTACCTACTGTGTATCCCTAGGTGTGTGTCCCTATCCGCACTTTTTTTCTGGGGCGGTGAAGGGGTGTCCTAACGACTCCGGGATTGACTAGGGGCGACCCCAAGGCCAGTTGCCCCGGAGACCTGCTTGTTTCGGCTGATCCCGTGAGGCGGGAAAAGGCCGCGGTACAAGGTTAAACCAAAAATCAACAGAGGTAGTTGGCACCGTTAGGGATCACTCTGCGACCGCAGCAAATGGCGGATTTGATCGTTCGAGCGAGCTTAGCCCGGTAGGGCTCCACCTGCCTGAACGATACCGCTTAACAGCACAAAGTGTGTTGTTGAGCGGGTGTTATTGTTAGTGCAGAAACAAAGACGAGAAACAAGAAATAAACTGCACTTTTCAGTGCAGTTTACAGCAGCAACACCGACCCGGGCTTGTCCGGGGCGGTGGTTGCCAAACGGTGGAGCGCCGCCTCAGCAAGCACGAAGCTCGCGTCGCACGGCGTTCGACGAAAAACTCAGCTCCTGCACACACAAACACAAGCTGAATCGGGGTCGCTCTTCGATGCGCACTGTCGCAACTAGCGTCGGAACGATGGTCCAGGCGAGACGGCAATAGTGCGGGGACTATTGCGGTCTCACTGGAGGGTCACTTGCAGCTGCGGAGAGGTGCGCTCGGCGTGGCGGCGCAGGTAGGAGTGTGAGTTATGACAGCAGCATCGAGGAACTCCTCCTTTTTATAGTCTGTTATATAATGGTCAATAACCGTTTATTATGCTTTAGCTGGTGTTCTTCTAACTAGCTTTAGAGAGTGCAGTAGGGGGATGTAATGGAAAGATACTAAGTTCAGTATTCACTTATAATGTCTGTTCACTAACTGTATATAATATGTTATCGTACAACGGCGTATATTATATCTAGGTATGTATGTTATGCTAAAGAACTACCACCGATACGTGGATTTGCGGGCGAGGCGAGGGGACGACTAAAGTCGCTCTGCTTTGTATGCAATGATGCAATCTGTGTCACCACAATGCCATTCAATAGCAATTATGTTCAAAAATGGTCTTCTAGCTGATAATGAAAACATTATAACACTAATGTCAAAAGATTGTGCTATCGTTAAATCAGCTGTGCAACAGTTCCAATAATCACGACATTATTCTCCTACATGATAATTATCTTGATGAACGATTTAAAAACAAGGCTATGAGGTGTTTAAACTGTTCGAATCTTGGTAAGGCATTTTGCGAATGTCCGTCTGTCTGGCTAGCTACTCTCCAGAATAAAATCTGTCGCCAAGCGCCTAACGGTGTGTTCCGGCAGTTGTCTTTAACAGACAGTTATCGTAGGTTATGGCCTTTAAAGCCTTCAACCAGATCATCACTTACCACCGAGTGAGATTGTGATAAAAGGTTAATCAGCATTACAAAAAAAAAGAAGTCGACGGAAACGGTGCGGCAAAAGCTTTATTATTCACTTTGTTTATTCGACATCAGTCTTGTTTTTCCCAACACTATCCAAGTCTTAGCTCGAGCCATTGAGCTGTAGGGGAGCCTAATGCCATTTACTCTCGCCTGAACTTTCGTGCGACATTGCGAGTTGCAATTGTTGAAATATTAAATTAAATCGAACACAACATTGCTTTCGAAATTGTGTTTCTAAGTTTAGAAAGGTGAAAATCACATCAAAATATCTCCATGACGTGGTACACGGGGTTTGTATAAGTTTATAATTTTTACTTCATTCAATAATGCTGCTTTTCAAAATGTTGTTCAAGAAGAAAATTTCAAAAAAATATTTTGGTTTGGAAATGAAACGTACCGTACTGGCGAAATTGGACAGACTACTTCCCAATTCATTACTAACTTATACACTTCTCACTTTTCCATCAGTAGTAATGTGTGCCCGTGAGGTGCCGGGCTTGAATGTAACCTCCCAACCCTACCCGTGGATGTCGTAAAAGGCGACTAAAGGTAAATCACCGAAAGGTGGGCAGCAGCGCCTTCTGAGGAACTGATATCTTAAACTGTGATATATAATGTGTGTGTGTGTGTGATATAACTGATATCTCCAAGACTTCTGCCAAGCGTGGGGGTCCATTATGGGGGGTTATGGCAAACTCCCCATAATGGAGGCTCTGTTCAGCAGTGGATAATCCGGCTGATACAGTGCAGTAATGTGAGATGAAATACTTCCTAATTCACGAACATTCTTGAATAAAAGTCACCAGTAGCAGTGCAGTTTATTAGTATAAAATGCATTCCCATTTTATTTTTAAATTTGAATCAAGTTGGTACATATTTTAGTATGCGCCCCTTAGTGTTCTTATTAACGTATAATTTTAATTGTCTTCGAAAATGTTGTTGTAGATTTAAAGTAAATACAAGTACAACAACTAAGATTAAACGTCAATAAATCACAGTATCAGGTACACTGTCTCACAGCAGTACAATGTGTTTAGTTATGAAGGGCACTGTAGCAAGCGAATTTACTGAGTGAGGAGCGCAGTGCTATGTTAAACAGGATAAGAACGGTGACACTGCAACTTGTATTGAATGGACGTGACGGTTACTATCAGGCAAATACTTGAAAGTCTTAAATTCACTTTGAAAAGTATCGCGAGTTTTATCCATATTAAGTTATTAGGAAACGGCTAGGACCCGCGCTATATTTAAAAGTAGAATATTTCCGGTAAATATAACGCGAGTAACTATTAGGGAAAGCTTAGATAAAAGAAAAATATGTTCTTCTATACATCAGACAAAGTTGTATACTAACAACCTTGTCAGTGTAACGAACTTCCTAATATAGTGATTTATAAATCACTACAAAGACCCTTTCAAAATCGTGTTTCTAATATAGTTAAAAAACACGACAGACCCTTCCAAAAGCGTGACATTAACAGCACTATCCTTTATTACATAAAATAGAGGCTAAAAGTTTCTCGCATATTTCATTACCAACTAGAATATTTTCTTATGAACACTCAGCGCCGTAATCTTATTAGAGAGGGAATTATATTTAGGTTGAGAGCGAGCGGTGTCGCGCAGTGTCGGAGCGGTGTCTCGCGGTGTCGGGACCCTGGCGTAAACTAATTGCATTTAGAGCGATAGAGCACTCTCTGAGAGACGAAGCAAGCGATGCTAATGGACGATATTAATTAATACGGGCATCTCGTCAAATTTCTGCTCACCTATCTATATATTCCGGAATATTGAGGTGAATATCGGATGTACAATATATTTTGTGTGGGAATATGTTAAATTTTGCTCACAATTCCGAAGGAAATTCATGTTCTAAATACTGCTACTCAAGAATTATTTTATATGTTTTAATCGAGTGCAAAAAGGAGAGGGTTCTCAATTTGACGTGTGTTTTTTGTATGTTTGTTACGTGATTACTCCAGCAATTATGAATGGATTTGATGCTTTTTTTCTTTGGTAGGTAAGACAGTTTTTTCTTCAGACGTGGCCCCATGTAAATTTTACCATTTTTACCAAAATGAGGTCAGTGCTTTGGTTTTTAAATCAAAATAACTGGAAAAAATGCGTATGTTGAACTAGTAAATAAAATATTATTTTGTTTCATAATTTTATTGATTGAGTTTTCGTCCTAGGGAAGTTTGAAATTATTGTCCTAATGAGTATGTACATTTGGAAATTGAACGAGCCTTTTTGACATAATTCATAATATATCTTCCGTCTTTTCATAGATCATCTGGTTTTGGGATTTTCATCGAAATAATTAAAATGTGACCTCCATGTGTTAATATAGAGGTAATTTTTCCAAATATTCTGTTTTTGTGGCAAAAATAACAGTACGAGCTTTTGTAATTCCTTAGATACCTACATTTTCCTAAAGAATGCCTTGGGACATGACTTATTTATCAACACGTTAACTAGTCTTAATTTATGACTGAGATTATTTAATTTTAAATTACATTGAACTTGACAACCATACAGCTTCATAAATAGAACATTGTGAAGCCGTAAAAGAATAGTTAAAAATAAAATAATTAAATTTTTAGGACAACTCTAATGCCTAACACGATGATTGCACAAAAACTCCAAGTAGATAGAGAGAAGAATCAGTCAGCAACCACCTAACGGTGTGTTCCGGCAGCTGCCCTTGAGAAACAATAATTACATGTTAGCCTGAACAACATCTTCGACCATATCATCTCTTACCATCAGGTGAGATAGTAGTCAAAGACTAGCTTATCAGCTATAAATCAAATGAAAAAAATATATAAGGCCAAACGTCCATTGGAATTTGATCGTACTGCTATATATAGTATGATCAAAAAAATATAGTTTTCGAAGGAGCTCTCATTTACTATTTAACAAAAGTTCATATATTAATTTCTGATCTTAAGACCTGTTAAATGTTGTGAAAATCCGAAAAGTCGTTATGAATTTGTTCATACACACATAAACACAATAAAAAATTTAAAATAGTAACTGTGTAATAGTATATTTCTAAATAATATATAAAAATATATATGTTACTTAAGCATTGTTCTATTTCAATTTAAAATAAACTTCAAATATACCTCTTTCTTTACCTTCTTTCACAATGACCTAAATTATGTTTCAAACTTGAAATATTTATTTGAAAGCCTCAGAAACATTTCAATATAAAATTTTAATATAAAAATTAGGCCTGCTTATTTGGTATTAGAGTGGTTATTTTGTATATTTAAAGTATTCACTCGCCTTTGAAGTTTTCTATTAAAATTCAGCCTCTGAAGAATCTACAATGAAGTCCAATAACGCAATGACGGTTTATATTAAACTAGAAAGCCCAAGTTTTTATGTAAATCAATGGAATATTTATTAATTAGAGCTCGTTTTGTATTTATTTACTTTTTCTAAATCATTAGGCTGTTTGAAAATAAGGTGTTCAATTTGTATTTCTTTTTAAATTAATTCTCTCGAGTTTCACGCAAAACTAAATACTTAAATTAACCGGCAAAACACTCACGTTAGAGATCGAATACGTCGAACTATATACTATAATTGAATCAGCTATTATAATATAATTTTTTTTTTATGTTATTGTGACGGAACAAGCTCGAGGCCCACCTGATGTTAAGCGGACTAACCTCTGCCTATAACAGGTGCATTTCGTCACAAGTCACGAATTGTACTGAACCCGTCACCTTGGACATAGTTGTTAAGTCTCATATGCCTGTAATTTCACTGGCTCTCAAGGACTACTTCCGGAACACACCGTTAGGTGCTTGGCGACAGACTTTCTACTTGAGGGTGGTAGCTAGCCAGGCGGGCAATCGCAAAAAGCCCTTCCACCATGCGGTGAAGCTCAAGCCGGCGGTGGGGATCGAACCAGGGTACTGCGGCGCGGCAGTCCATAGCTATTACCGCTCGGCCATCATTGCTTCAGAATATACTATAAATTTTCTGGAAAAAATACTTACGTTAAGGCTCGAATACCGGGTTTTGAGCATACCAGATGCTCATCATTATGCTCGCAGACGCTGCACACTCGCCATAATTATGAGCATGTGAAATGCTCTAAGCCCCTGGTCGACGTATTCGAGCCCTAACGTGAGTGTTTTTTCCGGTCAATTTATAGTATTTAAATATGTATTTTTATATTTTTGAAGTTGACTTTTGACTATTTGTTCGGTAGATGATGACAAACCAACGTGATTTAGATATTACCTGCTCATAATAAAAACTGCTCTAACACACAGTTCATCTAAACTAATATAATAAAGAAGAAAGATTTAATTATTTGTTTGCATTGAATAGGCTATGAAACTACTGGACTGATTTGGATGAAATTTGGTATGGAAATAGTTTGACATCCGGGGAAGGACACAGGATAGTTTTTATTCAACTGCGCCAAAAGAGGTTAATGATTTTGCGCGATAACCGATATATCCCCGGGCGGAGCCGCGACCGGAAAATATAGTATATAAAAAATATATATGTTATATATTTTTATATATAATATAAAAAAATAGGGAGCTAAAATGTGTACTGTGGTTAAATATAGTATATAAAAAATATATATTATATATACTTTTTATATATAATATAAAAAATATAGGGAGCTAAAATGTGTACTGTGGTTAGGCGTCAGATTTACTACTTGAGCAGCAAGCCACCTGACTAGCATTTGCTAAAGGCCCACTATCAGATTTGAATTCTCAAGTGAACTTGGGATGATCCAGTAAACTTTACCTTAATTGTCATAAAATAACTACGTTAGCTGAACCTGAAATAAAGGCGTTTTCGAACGGTTCACTCCTTTGATTTGGGAAAATTTAACAAAGCAACTTCCTTCAAAATATAATATAAATTATTGCAGAATCCTACTTATAATCCTATTACAGATAAAAAACTGGTCAAGTACTTCGTTCTTTAAAAGTTCTGCATTTGCAACAGCCCGTAAGAGAAAAACAAAATTCTTTTCATCATAGCTTCATTATAGCACAATAAAAATTGGTGCTATCAATGAGTGAATAACAATTATAAATTAATTTAAAAAGTAAAAAACCCGACTGCAAATTATTTATTTTAATTAAAGGTTTTATCGTTCTATTGAAATTAAAACTTAAAGTTCTGTAATATATTTATGAAATCGTTTTGTAAAGCCCTTCATTAAAATACCCCACTCGATAGGTATGGAAGTAATTTTTTTTTTCGCCCAATATGGCGTCTGAAATCCGCCAATTTGTTTTTAATTTTTCTTTTAATTTACCTAGTAACACTTGCTCTATTAAGACGTATCTAACGATATATCATACATTCAAATCGGTTAAGCTGATTTGAAGTTATGGTGGAATAAACAAATTTACTAACATACGTGAACTCTGAAAACATAACACTCCTTTTTTTGGGCAATGATGTAAAAATACGAACAATATACAGAAATTTCAGAAACCTGCCTAGTTTGGCTGCAGACGGCGCCCCGTTTCTTTAAGATTGTTAAATAATAAGAATGAATGGATAAACTAGAGCTATAACTCACTACGATAGCTCCGTTGACAGAGCATGTCCCGGCTTTAGGGACGGGTAGTAGCGGGTTCGAAACCCGCACGTAGTTTAAATTCTTCCTTTCGTTGTAATGTTGTGAGCTTTCAATAGCCCGGAAATCAAACCCGTCCTGGGTTTGAGAGAAATTCCAAAGCGATTCTTTTACACAAACATCAACTACGCAGGAATAAGTAATAATGGTTATATATTTAACATTCAAAGTCGTCCAGAATCATACGACCGAGACCGCAGATGGTCCATAAACGTCTAAACGTCCAAAGTTTCTCTACGACAACAATTGTTCTAACTAGGACGCCAAACTGGCATGATAGCGTTTAAAAAAGAAACGTCATACCGTCGAGAAATAAGAAATGTAGAGTTGAAATTTGGTTTTTGCAATTATTATTTTTTAATTCCCGATAGGTTAAATAAATAGGTTACCTTTGACCACTATCTCACCTGATCGTAAGTGATGATGTGTTCGAAGATGTTGTTTAGAGTAACGTAGAAGTACTGACTCTGAAGGATAGCTGCCGGAACACACCGTTAGGTGCTTGGTGACAGATTTTCTACTTGAGCGTGCCTAGCCAGGCGGGCATTCGCAAAATGCCCTAATACCATGCTATGTAAGCATGAAGGTATAAATACAAAATTGATAAAAGTTATTTTAATATGCCATGTCATGTGTGCAATATATCTAATGTTTACATGATCCACTTGGATATGATGAGCTTTGTGATAAAAATCAGTTGATTATTATATGTTAATTCATATACCTCATCGCGTAAAAAATAATCCAAACTACCAACATGATATTACATATAAATAAACGTGTTAATAATAACAAATATTTTTAAAATATTTTATGAAAACATCAAATTAATATTTTAATAAAACACTTAAAAAATACAAAAATATATCTAGTGACAATTCCGCCTAATTTCCTGCTAAGCCGACGTGACGTCACAAACGCCACGCAGCCAAACCGGAAGAATTTTCGACGCGTTTCGATTCTACATGAAGCATCCTCAGGAGGTCTTGACTCTACGAGCGCACGATCGAGAATTCTCGATTAAAATATTAATTTGATGTTTTCATAAAATATTTTCAAAATATTTGTTATTATTAAATATGGATTTCCGCAAAGTAACGCTTGAATCTATTTATTACAATAAACGTGTTCTTTTCTATGAGTGCTGCCATTATATGTGATCGTTTATGCCTATGTATGTCTTAAATTGCATGCGATAAAATATTTGGCAAAAAACTACTTCTTACACTGAAAAGTATGAAATAACTTGTGGAAGACAGACCATTTTAAATTAGTGTATTAATCGGTTCCGATTTTTATCATTTCATCATCAGGTATCATATACCATTAAATCATCCAGGTAATCGAATATTTTTTAGTAAATTGCCTATAATTAATAAATCACTAAACCAATTTTGATGAAATTTATATGGGAAACACCTAAGGTATATCTTTTCCTAAAAAAAATATCAAATTCAAACTCTGTAAAAAGTTATGCGTAACATAAAAATATGTATATGCATCGACGTGAGAACCTCCTGATTTTTAAGAAGTCGGTTAAAAATACTTCATATTGACGTGTTCTAACACTTTTACTCCTATCGCAATCATCAGAAATTAACTATAACTCAATGTCGCTCATATACATTAGGTATAAATTCCTGATGTTATAAAAGTACTAGTGGATCATATTACACCTCCAGAAGTCTGCCTCGAAGTGTCATTTCCACTTGGCAAGGGCAACAGCTGACGTTCTTGCCGCCGCTTTGATAATTGTTCCGTATAATTATTTCAAATACTTAATTGCGTGTTCAGCGTTGAATTTACCAAATTACAGTTTTAAAGTTGGAATGGCAGTGTTCTTAAGTTATTTCAGTTTTTTGTTGGGAAATACCTACTAGGGAATATAATCTACACTAATTATATAAAGAGGTAAGATTTGTTTATTTGTATGTAACGAATAAACTTAAATACTTTTAGACCGATTTGAAAATTGATTTCACCATTAGAATCCTAAATTATCCCTGATAAACATATGCTATTAAATGACATTTTTATACGATTTAAACTTACGGTTTTTTACGTCGAGAAGGCGTCTCGACCGGTTTCGCGACTTTCAGAGTCGCTTCATCACGGAGTGAAAAACCGTAAGTTTAAATCGGCTAAAAATGTCATTTAATATGTGTCAAACTTACGTTAGTTTTAAATATATGCTATGAAAAACGGAACATATTTTTTTTGGGAAATAATGCGTGCGAAGCAGGGGCGGGCCACTAGGTAGTTATAATAAGAGTTTAAGAGTGGGTATGCTCAGATGTTTACTATTACAATCTCTCTCTACAGCCTAAGAGGGTTTGCCCTCAATGAAGTGTTTATTGCAAGTATATCTATACTACAGAAATAAATTTGAATTACCTCACACCCATAACTGGCCTGTAGAAGCCAAAAAGCACAGAGCTTTGAAATCCATGCGTGTCGTGGCGGGGCGCGCGCGGGGGCGATGTGGCCCGATCGTTGTTCTGTGCCAAAAAGTCAATACATAGATAGAAGGCCACCCATCGCGACCCTTAAATTTTATATACATTTTATATATTATTTTACAATTTTAATGCACAGTTTTCAGTTTTCAATGATTTTTAATTTTTCATTGGTTATATCTACTATACCCTTTGGCGTTTTCAGTAGGCATGCATTGTTTGAATAGAAATATTATGATTCATTATATAAAACTGGTCTAAAACGTATCACATTGAAGGCCCCATTTTTTTTAAATTTATATATACAGAAGTGTCCTAAGAGGCGACTAAGGGAGAAATACCGGTAGGTAGGAAACAGCGCCTTCCGAAGTACTGACAACTCTACTGCGATACCCAAGAGGCCTGCCAAGCGTGAAGATTATTTCAAAACCCCCCAATGGGGGAGACCTTTTCCAACAGTGAACGTTCCGGTTGATGTGATGATGATGATGATGATGTATAAAAGTATTTTCACTTTCCTCAATGAGCTCTACAAAATATTTAAATGGAAGATATGATGAAAAAAAATTGGGGTGCTGCTATATTCTACACAAAATATCTATACTTCAATTATGTCACTCAATGATCTAGATAGCCGTGACCTTCGAATGGTTAGCAGAATGATAGCTTGGTTTTGCACTTCTCCTATTAAATTCTGAAAAACACATGATTTTAGTTATACTGACGCGTTCTCTTGGTATATATATTGGTATGGGCTTAGTATGTATCCCTTGTTATCTATTACAGCACAAAGAAATATACAAATTAAGGTACCCTATCCGTCTGTGGCATTCTAGGGTCTAACCTTGAAAGATGGTCAAATCAAATGAAGGCTAGAACGCTATAGAATTAATCAGACGTTATTCATGCGTGAAACCATGGCAACCAAACCAGACAAAGCGACAAGGTGACCGTATGACGTAAACCTAACCCTTTCCAATAATCAGCATGCCTCTACAAAATCCAAGTAATACGAATAGTTACCTAAACTCTAGCTTTCAATAGAACTCCAACATCCAACTTTCCCTCCTTAATTCAGCACGGATTCGTGCAAGCGTACATGCAAAGTGAACGCTTTGGCTTAACGACGGATCACGCAAATCCACCGAAAAATCGAGCCAAAAGAGTTCCACACAAAGATGTCCTCAGATCAAAAGAGCACTCCAAGTGGATCTGCACTTAGTGAAAATATTTGAATCCGGTCATCGGGAAAGTTTGTCGAGAGTCCTGAACTGCCGCGGAACGTCGATCGATGCACCTGGAAACTTGAAGGTTGAGAGTTCTCAACGAATTTCGTCATAATTTCTCGGCTGCGAGAAAAGTTTGACGTCTGCAACACCCGCGCCATTATTGAAACCAAGTTCAACGAGTTCATGGCGAATAGAAAACTTTGCTAAGTGAATAAGATAACAAAGTCGCGAGTTGAAGGGATTTGTGCATGAGTTAGACATACGAGCTAGATAATATGTTCTTAGAAAGTTCTGTAGATTATTTCTAGTACATTTAACTTATTGAACTAAGAACTTAGATAAGACGGTTGACTTTTAAGTTTGAGTTATTTTATAACAGCTGGTATCTCCTTATATGTTTGCGCTTTTTAGATTTAGGTAGGGAATGTTTTTTTTTTAACATGATATTATTTTTATATTATTGCTAGCTTAGGCTCACCTGATGTTAAGTGGTAATCTACCTATAACAGATGCATATCGCCACAAGTAGCGAACTGCATTGCGCCCGTCATCCTGAGACATACAGTTGTTAAGTCTCATTATGTGCCTGTAATTTTACTGGCTCTCAATTACTGCTGCCGGATCACACTCTTAGGTGCTTGGCGACCGATTTTCTATCTAGCCAGGCCGGCATTCGCAAAATGCCCTACATGCTATTATTTTTATATTATTGTGGCATAACTATAGCATAGGCCTACCGAATATTAAGCGGTGTCCTCTGCCTATAACAGATGCATATCGTCAAAAGTAGCGAACTGCATTGCGCCCGTCATCCTGAGGCATACAGTTGTTAAGTCTCATCATGTGCCTGTCATTTAACTGGCTCTCAAGAACTGCTACCGGAACACACTCTTCCGCGCTTGGTGAAAGATTTTCTAGCAAGCCAGGCCGGCATTCACAAAATGCTCTTCCACCATGCATTGAAGGCTCACGGTAATCTTCGGCACCGTAATCCATTGCAGTTTCCTCTCGGCTATCATTGCTTCAAAATGATAATGTTAATGATATGAACGCTTTTCTTGTATCTATACAAAGAATAAAAATATTGATGTACAATGAAATAAAATCATCATCAGTTCATCAGCAGTAATGAATAGATGAATCCACTCATCTAAAATATTGCGATAACAGGTTGCATATTTAGTGCCACATTGGGCGGCTTTATCACTAAGAGTGATCTGTACCAAGCAACTTTATGATACGATTAATTAAACTTACAAATTAATGGGTGTAGTTCAAATATATTATAAGTATGTTAAAACACAAAAAAATGCATAATGGTTACATGGTGTATAGCGTGTATCTGTTCTAATACTACGTAAACTTTCCGTGCTTCGGAGAGCTCGTTAAGCCGTCGGTCCCGGTTGTTCTCTTAGGATGGCAATGATTACAGCATAGTGGTAGGGCATTTTGTGAATGCCCGCCTGGCTAGTTACCACCCTCAAGTATAAATCTGTCACCAAGCCCTTAACGGTGTGTTCCGGCAGCTGAGAGCCAGGACAGCTTGAACAAAATCATATGTCACATCATCACTGTCCATCAGGTGAGACAGTTTATTGTTTATTATTCTTCAAAACAGTGTTAGCAAATACATACATAATTACAATATACCTAGTTTCTATATATATATATATATGTATATGTATGTTGAGGCAATGGGTTCCAAACAAGGTGCAAACTGTATCTTGGTAACCCTGAATGACCCATGAAGTGTTGTAAATTTTATATCCTCTCATTGTACAATTTATTAGTTTCTTATTTTATTTAATTATAGTGATCAAAGGGCTAACCAATCTAGCATAAAAAACGTAGTTCATATTTTTATCAGAACAGAATGTCATTTAGCACATCCTAACACAAAATAGTTAAATTTTATGGAGTTGATATTTTATTTATTTGCATAAACCCAGTGCCGTATACTTTAAAAAATACTTCAATATATCGGAGCCTAAAATAAATAATGTAGAATGTCCATAAACTCACTTTTCATAATATTATACTCGACATAATTTCTTCAAACGTTAATTCTACTTCCAAGAATTTAATACCGTTTCAAATTGGCAAAATAATAAACTGGTACGTCAGTTGCAGGAAATGCAATCACGTCAGTTATGGGCCCCGTAATTAAATGTTAAGCTCTCGCGACGGCTTATGGAGTTATTGTAGATTTCGCAATATTGTTGACTACCTACCTATTATGATTTATGAAATTGCTTTTAACATTGCTTTTTTATTCATTCTTCTTTTTATCAACTAATTTCTCAATGAATACAAACAATTTACTACGTGTTATTATTAGCCAAAATGAGTTATGTATTTTTTTATTTTTTTATGCTGACAGATTAGCTTTTGACCTAAATTTCCTGACGGTTAGTGATAATGTGCTCGAAAGAAATAATAGTAAGCTGAATGGGAGCGCGCTTTTAAAGACCTGAACGGGTTTACCACCACCCTGAACAACTCATCGGTTTTAGCGACAAAAACCTATTAGTGTATTCTGGCAGCTGTCCTTGAGAAGTTTTCCTTCCAGCCACATTATAGGTTAAACCTGCTACCTTCGACCGTTTCTTTTGTTCGTTCGAACACATCATCACTCACCTCCAGGTATATATTGTGGTAAAATGCTTCTTCTCAACAACAAAAATGAACTATCATTACAACCAAAATAAACGATATATTTGCACAACTCTGAGATAATCCCATTTTTAAAGTAACAAAAAGGTCCGAGAAACTTCAAACAAAAAAGTCACCCAGCCTAGAACATTACCCGTAAAACTTCAAAAACAAACCAGTGGAATTAAATTATTGCACTTAACGTCATAGCGAGCACTTGTCGGCCCTCAACCTGCCCTTTTAGCCTTTCCTTACTAAAAACTACGAGATTTTATAATAAAAAACGATGACTCATTCAAGAGCACCAAGCTTGCTTAAACTTTCAGGGACTTCAGTATAAAACTTTGTAATTTTCCGTCATCAAACACACAATTGTTCCTTTTTCCTGTCTCTCGGTGAGGATAAATTGAATAGCCGAATGAAAATTGTTTGCTTGTTTTATTTGTCGACATAAATTGTTCAAATACGTTGTGCACATAATTTGAAAGATGTTTTATTACGAGATTAAACATTTATAAAAATATTTCTTATATTTTAAACACATTATAACAAAAAATATATAGTAGTTTCCATCTAACTCTATACGCTTCTTCCATCTGGTTTCCAAAGCTTGTGTGCTGGTTTAAAAAAATATTTTGCAAGATCTTCAAAATATACTAGTTTACAGCTTCACCTTATTCAATACTTGGAAATGTCCATCTTTCACAATGTATTTATTATGTATGGTAACAGCTGAAAGTCAAATTGTGGCAGATGATAAGAATAAGCCGAATGGGGCAGCAATTGGATTCCAGGATCGTATTTGAACCGGGGACTCAGAGGACGTGTGAACGCAAGCGTTGCCTTGGTGAAATAAACTTCTTTCGTAGTAAGCCTGCGCGTTTTTCTATAAGTTCTTGACGTAAACTAAAATTTTTGGTATAAGAAAATGCTCGCTTTGACTTTGCGAACTGGCAGAAAACCACTGGCTTTTTATGACGCTTTATCAGTTTTTTCAACTGCTTGAACTGTTGCTTTGACTTTGGAGTATAGGGGTGAAACCACGTTTAAATTATTTTTCAGGGGGGCTACAATAGATGAAAAAGAAAAAAAACTTTAATGCGCCCTAGCATGTGAGGTGTCATCGAGAGCTTATTAAGTATAGTATAAATAGATATTTTTATATAATTAAACAAAAATAATGCTTGGGGGCTGTCATGCTTGTCCAATGTAGACCTTTTTTGTTACGAAGTCTATTTCAAAATTAAACAAGTAAGGAATCTTAAATATATTATTATTATGTATACATTCTGTATTTAACAAACACGCTATACTGAAAACGCGGATTAAAATTGTAGTTTTGAATATGTTAGACGATTAGAATGCCGAAACCCGTAAAGAGCGGGCACTTGGCCATTATTTATTTCAATTTTGTCTACTCGTTTTAAATAAATATAATATTATATGAAAGATATGACTTCTCTTATTCAAGAATAAACCATGAAGCTTAAACTCAGTAGAGATGTCAGTGCTAATTTTATTTTTTCATATTTAACAAATTCACAGTCAAGTTGAAATGTTATATTTACTACGCTTTCAAGAAATAATGTTCAAGCGAAACCGAACGAACCCTCCATACAAAGATTGTACCTTAGTCCAATCTTCAAACACAATTTAATCCAGCACTGTACTGTACTGTAACAGCCGACTCGTCCACTGCTGAACACAGCCTCCCCTATGAAGGGAGTGTTTGCCATAATCCCCACGCTTGGTCGGCGGCTTGTGGATCGCAGTGTAAGAAGGCAGTTCTTAAGAAGGTGCTGCTGCCCACCTTCCATTATTTTTCCCTTAGTCGCCTCTTACAACACCCACGGGATGATATGGGGAGGTGCAATTCTAAATTCTAACCCGGCACCCCACTGGAATCCAGCACACAAAAGGATTAACTATTTCTAATATAATATGTTACACTGTGATTTTGTATTATGTTACACTATTTATAATATATAAAATAACGTCATGTTAGGTAATATTTCAAATATTCTTCACCTTGCACATTCACGAAAACGTTTACTTAAAAGTCGGCACAATTGCACAATCAAAAAGATTTCACAAGTATAAAGGGTTCTCCAACGAAGCGCTCTGAAAAGCCAATAACAATATAAGTTTAACAAACTGCAACATAAATGTAGTTTAAAATCGATAAAGCTTTTCTACACCATTGATTCGCATGTATGAGTACTGTTTGAGACAGTCGTGAATGTTGGCACATGATGCGTTTTTATTTTACAAAATGTTTATTACTCTAATAGATTTACCTACAAATCTACAAATCAACACTCCAGGAACCTGCCATAAAGATTCTTTTATAAAACTTTCGTTTTAAGGGTGGATACCGTATCCAAATTTGCTATGTTTTTTTTATTTTATTAGTTTACGAAACAAACCTGAAGCCATCCTGTGTACAGTGGTAACATCTGACTGTAACAGATGCATTGCAACCTCGCCCATTATGGGGAGGTATGCCATAATCTCCACGCTTGGAAGGCGTCTTGGGAATCGCAGTGTGACCTATTAGTTCAGAATGCGATGCTGCCCACCTTCTGGTGTGTTACCCATAGTCGCCTTCTACTGTCTGTCTTCACCCACGGGTAGAGATGGGGGGGGGGGGGGCTGACATTCTAGACCGGCACCTCACCGGCAATTTAAATTATACATAGATATAAACTATTTCTCTTTGTTGATTGTAAACTCAGTAGTTTAGTCGGAATATTAAAGAGGCTGTTTTTTTACATCTGATTCTTTAGCTTTTGTCCTCTATCTCACCTGATGGCAAGTGATGATATGGTCGAAGATGTTGTGCGGGCTAACCTAGAATTACTGGCTCTCAGCTGTTGGAATAGATGTTTAGGTGCTTGGCGACAGATATTCTACTTGAGGGTGGTAGCTAGTCAGGTGGGCATTCGCAAAATGCCCTACCACCATGCAAAGTCTCATACTGAAATGTTATCTCATATTGATTTAAATACTATTTATACCGTTTCCTATTTGGCTCAACGAATAAGCATTGCAATTTAACGGGGCAATGCTGCTTGTATGCTGGGCAAGCTGAAACTGGTAGTGGGCTGTATTTGGAATGCCTGTGAGTCTGCAACAGCTTGTAGGTTGTCTGAATGCTTTCATTGTAGTAGCTGTAGTTGTATATAGTTCGATAGTATTTCATTAATAAAAGCAGAATGATGATTAGTTATTAGTATAACCATACAAGAGATACCATAGAGAGATTATATTGCATACAAGAGCAGTATAGAGGAATAAAAATGGGTACATATTACCCACTACAATAGGTAACGAAAATATTCCAACTACTACGCCATGGTTCGCAACTTCATATAAATGTTGAATCATGATTCTGACTCTAAGTAATGCACTGTAGTAGGTTCAAATACGTTCTCACATGAGAGACTGGGACCCCCCGTGGGCTCCTTTGAGTCTTAAACGAACGGTCACAAAGGGCCCTCAAGAACAACTGACACAAAATTAGCACTGTAACTGTAATTATCGTTTTAATCAGAGTGTTAAGGGTGCAAATACAGATATCTATCCCTATATATATGTTCCAAAAGCAATACTAGAGGATTAACAAAGGGGATTATTTGAACAAGTATTGGGTGTAGGGGAGCGTGGGCTGAGTTTTGCTTGAGTTTGAATTAAAGCGAGTAGTTAGTACAAGAGCATGATGTATGAGTATTTAGGTTTGGTTTTGCTAGCCAATACTCAATCTGGATTTATTATATACGGCACTATATTATAGACAATAGACAATAGACAAATATTTTATTTGCAGCAAAAAACAAAAAACATACGTACATTTAACAAACAAAAAAAAGTAAGGGATGGTACACTTTGTTTTTTGCCACAAACCGGCCCCAACTCAGCATGTTGCTGGTCTAGACCAGCGCTGGTCTTCCGTTGGGACCGGCAAGTGACGTTACGTACGAGTAACGTATACGATGCGCGTACGAGCACAACTATAAAAATCAAAAAATAACAAATAAAATTAAATAAAAAAGTTTGACAATACTAATACCTAATATATAACATAAATAAACATGAATAATTTAAAAACAAACCAACCACAAGTATGTAAACTTACTGAAGTGTGAAAACCTCAAACAAAAGTGAAGGTGTTAAAAGAAAACAAACTATTTACATGTATACATATCAATGTACATGTAACAGAATCTATTTTTCAATCCGGAATCAATTAGATAGCACTGGTGTCATAACGATGTTCTTCTTCTTTCTGGTGAGAGTATATGCCAATACTAATAATAGTTTGATTTACGGATTGGTACTTTCTTTTACTTCGTCTCGGATTTAACTTTACTTTTCTGTATACACAAATATGTTGAATTACAATCCAGCTCAAAATTTGTATAACATGTATAATTGTTGTAAATGAGAAATTGACTCTAATTTATGTTTTGTGTATCTAAATAAATAAATACAGGATTTTGTACGAATTGAAAATTATATATCCATACTGCTAAGATTACGGGTTTGGTAAAAACAGACTCTACAATGCATTGGCTGATTGTTCTGATACTAATAATTATATATTTAGGGATCATTTAGTTTGAGTTCACTCTCTTTTCCGTACTGAGCTTGTTTTGTGCATTATTTTGTTATAGTTGTGATACGACTAGTATCTCAGAATTGGGTGCATGATAAATAATGATGATTATGATTAAATGTGTCCACTCAATATTAGAGTATTTTATACATTATGATAATCTTAACACCTTTTTCATATGAACTATAATACTAATATTATAATGTGGAATGATTTGTATTTTTGTATGCAACGGGTAAACTTACAAATTACTGCACCAATTTGGTATGGAAATAGTTTTAGATCCAGGAAAGGACATAGGATACTTTTTTGCCAACTGCGCAAAAAGAGGTTAATGGTTTTGCGTGATAACTGACACACGCGCGGGCGTAGCCGAGGCCGGAAAGTAAGTATGAAATACTTTACTATGGTTATAGTACGTTTTAACAAAGTGGTAAGATATTAATTAGGACTCATTGAAACAAATCAACAAACAAGGTAATATAGACGTCCCCAGTTAGTATAACTATTAACTTTTTAGAAATACCAATTTGTGAGTTATATAGTTTTAAAATCAGTCTTTTTTCCTATTCAACCATGTTTGCCGCTCATCAGCCCTTGCAGTTCGAACGGACGTTAGGCAAGTGCTAGAAGATGAACGAGTGCTTAAGAGATGTCTCTTTTCGTAGTAGTCTTTTTGTAGAAAACAGTACTTGATCTGTTCCTCGCTACTATAGTCACTGAGCTCGCCGTAATCTACCCATAGATGTACAATTGGGATTTTGTTGAAATTTAATCCTTTGAAGGCATGTTGGTTATTATTATTATCTGCCAAGTAATGACTCATTTGTACCGATTAATATTAACTTTGTATATATATAACTTTTTGAAGCAGTGATGGCTCAGTGGCATTGGCTACGGCCTGCCGCGCAGCAGATCCATGGTTCGAATCCCACCGCGGGCTTGAGCTGCACTGCATGGTGGGGCATTTTGCGAATGCCCGCCTGGCTAGCGACCACCCTCAAGTAGAAAATCTGTCGTCAAGCACCTAACGATATGCTCCGGCAGCTGTCCTTGAAAGCCCATCTAGGTTAAACCTGTTAAAACCTTCGAACACATCATCCCTTACCATCAGGTGAGATTGTGTCAAACGCTTACCTACCAGCAATAAAGAAATAACTTGTAGTATAAGAATCAGCTTTGTAAAAACGTTCGAAGGTGAAAAGTAAAAACAGTAACAAAGGAGTTAAAAATTAACATAGGTATCATTACTTATTCGACGTTTTGCCCAACGTTGAAACTGCTCTGAAACTCTACTGGTATTCGTCGTTCCATAATTGCTTTTAATACCCTGTTTGCGACAGAAACTTACCTTGCTTTCCACCGCACACCTAGCATTAAATGCAAGTGAAAATAACAGTTTTTGAACAGCAGTAGCCAACCTGATGTTTCTATGCTAATAATTTATCATCCATTTTCTTTATATATTGCTAGCAGTCAAGACTTTCGTATAAATTATATACATAAACTGTGATGTGGTACTTACCTGGGTGAATTGATACTTGAATTCTCACTTGACATCTGAAACAAAAACATCATATTATAAATATTTATAATGTAATAAATGTCAGTTAACAGATGATCAGCATGTACTAAATTTTCATTTAGAGGCAGATTCAAACCTAATTATTATTATATATTTATATTATATATATTATGTAAAAAACTATTTTGTTAAGCAAGGGGAGCCCCAAAAGCTTAGTCATCGACACTTGCCGGACAGATGCAAATATTGTGTTCTTGATTGCTATTATTTTAAGCGTCATTCGGGAGCAGTTTGCCAGCGAATCTCAAGATAACCCGTGCTGGACAACATGCGGTAAAATGCGAGGGGCTCACGCATGAAGAGGTGCTGGTTCGGCGCAAGGCAACAGACGCGAAAATTGTTGCTAACTGAATACATGTTCTTTCTAGATGTAGGGAAGCGCCTTAAATATTCTGGATAGAGCCTGACTACGCAGTTTCACAGCTTTTGACGTAGTATGTGAATATAAATTTAGTTGGCGAAAGTTTAAGGGACAATAATGGTAATGGCTATGATCTGCCGCAAATGAGTGTCCATCATTTGAATCCCGCCGCGGACCTGTGTTTCACCAAATGTTTCTTTGAAAGGTATTTTGTGAACTCTTTTCTGACTAGCTATCACTCTTAAGTAGCAGTTGTTAAGAACCTAATGTTGTAACACCGTACTTTTATTTTAGATTTAGTTCATCAATCAGCTGATGTCAAGAACTAACTCCAGCTCTTCCTTGCAGAAAATATAAGGAAATACTAATAATTCCTTTAATATGTATTGTAAATTTGATAGTACTTAGCAAGAAAATTATTGCTATTGTGACGTACACTTGCTAACAAAATTTTTATTAATTGTTTGTTGCATTTTGAGTTATCATCATCACTAAAAACATTCCATAATAATACATATTTAAAATGAAATTTTGTACCACAACCGGAACATGTTTTTACATTTACTGAAATTCGATTTCAAATGCAACCATGAGTATAAAAACTCCTTTTAAATAAGGAAGGAAAGGAAATACAGGCAAGTGCCTGTATTCCTAATTAAAATTTTGGAATAGTATCCATTAAAAGAATTAGCCACAAACAACCTTTAACCCTACAGTCGCGACACCAACTTATATTTTGACAAATGGAAGTATAAATGCCATGTCAAAAGTAACCATTTTCATGTCAGATGTTTATCAGAAAATTGCTCAGTTTTTGTGGCGACGACTCGACGCGGAAGCGAACTCTGTCGTGACTGTTTGAAACCACTACAGTCTGTCCATTATGTCGGCTTACCAGGAATATATTTATATTTCACTGACATGATACGTATTTCTGCGTGAATTTATGGAAATTTTAACTTTATTGACGTAAATAATGTAATAAATATTCATGATTTTGTATATATGATGCATAAAGTTACCACGTTGCGGGGATATGCGGACCACAACCTTGATTAAGTAAGTTGGTTTATCTGAATAGTTGTTTAAACAGACTTAGTATTACATGCCTATTTCTACCGCCAAGCAGCAATGTTCTGGTTTGAAGGGTATGGGTACCGGTGAAATTACAGATACAAGAGACTTAACAACTTTATGTCTCACGGTGATGAGCGCAGTGCAGTTCACCATTTATGTCAGACTGCATCTGTTATAGGCAGAGGTTACAGCTTATGGTAGCAATTTGTATGCAACTGCAGTGTTTTTTAGAGACTGTGTTACTATATTTCTGTTACCACTGTTTTGGTTCTAGCTGTCTTCGACCTAATTATCGACTGCAATCCAGATCTCACAGAGGAATAGTTAGATGAGCTTGAGCATCTTAAAACCTTCTGCATAATATTTATATTTGGTTTGCGCTGATATCTATGCTCAAATCTCTTAATTGTCTTACAATAATCACTATTCACTGATCACTAACTTATTATATTTGCAAACGATAAAATAGTCAATTATATAGGTGTCAACGACACGTTACCAATACCAGAAATTAATATTGCTTTAATAATATAACTAAGTGGCTGCAATGTAGTACTTTCATAATAAACTTGGACGAAACTAAAATAATGACATATAATCAATCAAAAAACGTACATCATAATATATTTCCTTTAATGATACTAAAATTCAGGGCATACCAGCTAAAAAAATCGGTTTATCTATTAACCCTAAACAAACAAACAAAAACTAAAAATAACCATAAGCGCTCGTAGTGAAGTTTGCATACCCGTTCTTAACCGATCAGCTAAGTTAAGCAACGTCTGCCCCGGTCATGACTTGGATGGGTGACGGCTAGTGACATTACTACTGAGAGCTTCCGTGCTTTAAAGGGCACGTCAAACCATTGGTCCCGCGGTTGTTGTTTCAGGATGGCAGTGGTCTTAGCATGGTGATAGGACATTTTGCTAATGCTCACCTGGCTAGCTACCAACCTCAAGTAGAAGGTCTGTCACTTAGCACATAACGGTGTGTTCCGGCCGCTATCCTCCGTGGGAGTCGTAAGGGAAGACGTAGGCGAGAATAACAGGAGAGCAGCAGCGCCTTCTGGAGAACTGCTATCTCACACTGCGATCCCCAAGACGCCTGCCAAGCGTAGGAAATTATGGCAAACCCGTCTCATAGGGGAGTCAGGTGTTCAACAGTGGACGGAGGCCAGCTGTTGAGGATGACGATGATGATACTTTCATTTATATCCCATATACAAAGTCTTTGTATCCGAAGATATTTTAAAATCATCAATCCTATGAAAAAAACGCACATGAAAAAAATTCATACTTATATAGAATATTCGTATAGACTATAATATGCATTATGAACGCTATATACGTTTTTAAAAATACAGTAATTGCTTGACCTTCTCAGTGACATATAGTGATCATAATATCTAATAATCATTCTTTGTACTTCAAATTACAAAATCTATAAATCACGTAAAGGAACTTATTGGACAAGAGGCTTTCCGGCATGTGTACACAATACGAAAGGCTCACGAACTACAATCAATAATGGAAGTAGACCGATACCTGACGTTCAATTTGTATACCGATAAGATTTCTGGTACTGTTTGCCTGTAAATGAAACTTCTATTTCGAGCGTAGTTTTATACAATATTGATCTTTATCGACATGCTAAGTATACGTTTCTGTGGTGGTTTTTTATAACTGTATTTCTATATCATGATCTTTTAAACAATTCTATGAATGAAGCTTATTGACCAGGATGCAAAATGACCTCTATGAGTTATAACCAAATCGGCCAATGACCTATTTAAATTACGCTAAAGTGAAATAATTTATTACGCAATATTATAATCACCGCTGCACGATGTACTATTTTTTAGAGTAGGTATACCAATTTTACCTCAGGTGAGCATGCTTATATGCTATACGATCCTTAAAAACTAAAATTAAAAAAAACTTATTAAATATATATCAGATCTACATCTACACTAATATCATAAAGAGAAAAGATTTGTATTTTGTATTTGTGTATTCAACGAATAAACTTAATATTACGGGACCAATTTGGGTGAAATTAGAAATGGATATAGTTTGAGAACCGGGAAAGGACATAGGATCGTTTTTATCCAACTGCGCAATAAGAGATTAATGGTTTTGCGCGATACCGACATACGCGCGAAAGGAGCCGCGGCTGGATATCTAGTTTATTAATATAAAATTTGTGCTCTAAAAATTTTGAAAGTGACGTCTGTATAATTATATTTTTGACGGCAATTTTCAAATTACTTATTTTCAAGGAAGTTCATTTCAAAATAAATAAAACAATGTAATTAGTTGATGATTTCCCTGCCAAAGTTATAGACAAGAAAGTAAGTTTTCCCCTAAATTTTATGTTTGGTATAGCTACATTATATATTTATCCAGTCTCAACATACCAATTGAACGTAATTCTCAGGTGAGAATTACGTCTAGGTAATCTTTGAAAACTATAATAAAATAAAGTCAAAATTAAGTCCCAGTCAGTCAGATTCCGGTATAAAAACTAATAGTCCTGTCGGAGTCATTTCCAAGTTATGTAGTAAGAACTTTATCGAAAGCCTCTATGGAGTTTTGGAAGGTAGTAGCAGAGTAGCGTACAAGTTTGAGTAGAAGTACTCACAACAACAAAAAGTACAACTTTAACACAATTGTTATTGCGTTGTTTATTTTGTATAAAAAGTATACAAAATAAACAACGCTGTCTTTTTTTTTTCACACCTAAACTGGTTTAATTAACAGAGGTATATTTAGGGGTGGTATAACCTTTATTTTATTGCTAATAAGCAAGCCTTTGACCTTATCTCACCTGATAATAAGTGATGGTGCGGTTAAAGATGTTGTTCAGGCTAACCTAGAATTACTTTATTAATTAGAACCGGCTCTTAAGAACTACTGCCGAAACACACCGTTACGTGCTTGGCGACATTTATTTTTAGTCAAGGGAGGTAGCTAGCCTGGTAGGCATTTGCAAAATGCCTTTCTGCCTCGCTATAATGATCGCCACTCTTAAACAACATTCGGGGCCGATCAAAGCAAGAAAGCGCTCAGTAGTAAATGTAACTGGCGATTAGTAATTGAAATCATTACCGCAGCGGACGCTTAACCATGCTGATCGGTTCAGAACGACTAAGCAAACTACGCTACGAGCGCTTTAATGTGACAACTACCTCATCCAGGTTTTTAAATCAATTATTTGACGTAGGTATATGGATATTTTTTGATATGAATCAAATGGGTTGCATAGTCCTACGAAACTCATTCGTAGCGCGTAGAAGTATCGTAGCATATCGTCTACGTGATCGATCGATTTATATTATTATTACACAGTAACTCATTTTCAATACAATAATTTAATGTTTAAATTATTGTTATCATAGTAATAATGTTTATTTGGAACTATATTTTAAATGAGTAAATTAAATAACATCTTATTACCCTTATTCCACGAATAAGGGGCCGGTACAATATGTCTTTTACAAACAGAAGATTATATATAATAAACACAGGACAAACAAAGATATATAATTGCAAAAAGTTTTGACACATTGTTAACGGCCAGTTACCTCCCTGACGAAATACTTCTTGGGAATGGGCTCGTTAGTATGATACTACTACTACTACTTTATCAGCCGGATTGTCCACTACTGAATTCAGCCTCCTCCATGAAGGTGTTTGCAATCATTCCCATGCATGGCAGGCGTCTTGGGGATCGCAGTGTACGAAAGCAGTTCCTCAGAAGGCGCTACTACCCTTTTACTTATAGTCAACTCTTACGACACCCGCATGTATCAATGGAAGGGTGACATTCCAGCCCGACACCCCACGGGGCAATATAGTATAGTTACACTGGCTAGAAACCACTTATTATTTTTTTAATATTGTTAGGTTTGCAATAACGCCTGCTGTGCGGATCACATTGCAAACTTAAACTTAAATATACGATAGGAAAAATCCCGCACATGACTTAAATTTTTCCTATCGTATATTTGTAATTTTGCAACCACTTATTATATTAGTGTTTTAGTATTCAATGTTAAAATATAAAAGAAAAAATCAATAGAAGTAGATACATAATATTCCGAAATTAGAGATTCTTCACTAGTTAAGTAGGCTTATTTTAGTTCACGTAAAAAAATCCTTGTTACCAAAGTGATTTGTAATTCACAAACTTTATTTATTATTTTAAGATATAACATTATACATAAAATTGAAGTCTTATCAATGACAACCCCCATATATGGGTACATACTGCTACCTTTTCGGGTATTGGGATCCACCTTAAAATTAATTAATTGAATGTTAATTCCAGTCTCCGTATTTCGGTTAACGTTCTACACAAAATATTTAATTTGCAACCCAAACTCCGTTTATAACCTAGAAACCCGAACTTACAGACTGACATACAGACAGCTGAGTCACAAAACTAACCAACATTTTCATCATGAAGCAGTGATAGCTCAGTGGCATTAGCTATGGATTGCCACGCAGCAGGTCTATGGTTTGAATCCCGCCACGGGCTTGACCTTCACTGCATGGTGGAAGGGCATGTTGCTAATGCCCGCCTGGCTAGCGACCACCCTCAAGTAGAAAGTCTGTCACCAAGCACCTAACGGTGTGTTCCGGAAGCTCGCCTTGAGAGCCAGTAATTCTTGGTTAAGCCTGTTAACACCTTCGATCGCATCATCATTTACAATCAAGTGCGATTGTGGTCAAAGGCTTACATATTAAAAAAAAACTTTTACGGTCCGTTGCTATGCGTTTAGCAAAAATTATGTTTTTATGCCATATAAATTACAGCTCAGTAAAAAACATGCAACAAAAAATTTCCTAATGAAATACTTTGGCTAACCGCCAAATGAAACAACTTCAACAGTTACGTTCCAAGCGCTTATTATCATTTGCATTAAATTTACACAAAATAACCGTTAAACAAATACAATTTTGACCGAATATTAATACCGCGTTAAATCACGTTAGTGAGTGTTTCTGCAATTAATAGCAGGGAATCGTTATCGGCTCTCACAGTACCGTGAAATGTTTGTAAGCATGTAACACATAAATAACGGACACTAAGCTGATTAGCATAAAACCGAGGCGACATTTTACCGAATTACCCTAAAATCTGTTAACAAATGGTGGCTTTGCATAATTGAATGAGTCCGGTGGAAACCCCAACATATGGAGTCCGAGAATATTACATTTTTCTTCTAATCCAATTACAAACATGTGATTTTTTCACGATTTCTATTTGTATTTGCTCACGTCAATTTTCAAATGTGATTGCGCTCGTTGTTTGACTAGCGGAAAGCGAATGATTGTTCAATTTTTCATTGAATAGTATAATAGGGCCAAACAACGTATGTAGATCATTACCGATAATAAGACTTTTCAATTGTCTTCCTATTAGAAGTTATTATGGGACATTATCATGATTAGTTACGTATTCCGACATGTAATGAAAAGTATGGCTATCATTTGAATTTATTACGAAATAATCTGCCACCACTTACACTAAAATACAACTTTGTTGTACTGGTTTTCTAATATGAATACACTGTGGACTTAAAACAGAAAATCTGACATCGAACAGCTTATTGGTGTGAACACTTGTTTGCTGCTTGGTGTCAAACTTTTACGCTATTTTTACGCTGAGAAAAACGACTTAAAGGCTTAAATCAAATTTGACCTTTTACCGTTGAATTGTAACTACGCAAGGTGAATTCACAAGTCTTAAGATGATTTTCACCAATCAATAAAAGTGTACCATGTTTTAAAATAAACACAACCGTCAAAAACGCCTTCCGTAAAGTATTTTCAGAATTGAACTTGTTATACGATAATAATTGCAGTATTGACCATAAAATATACCTTACTTTTACGGCGGTTTATATACGGTGATTATCACTATAACGTACGACTTAATCAGCCTCATGGAAAAGTCAATATTTAAGAAAGACCACAAAATACACCTTAAATGAAGACGAAAAGAGAAATTCGCCTTCACTGACCTCGTTTAACGCCTTCTAGTTGGAAGGCGTTTTTGTCCGTATTTACGTTTGGTCGGTTTTTGGCCTTATACCATATAAATTGGCCGTCATTAGGGCGCTTTTGGCTTTACATTTTTCTCAGTGTATGGATCAAGCTCAAGGCCCACCTGATGCTAAGCAGGCTTAGTATTCAGCTAATTGACCTCTACCTATAACAGATGCAATTCGTTACTACTGGCAAACTGAACTGCGCCCATCACCCTCAGACATAAAGTTGCTAAGTTTTATGTGACTGTATTTTTTTCGGCACCCATTCCCTTCAAACCAGAACACAGTAAAGTGAACATTCCTGCTTGGCGGTAGAAATAGGTATGTTGGCAGTACTACCCCAGACGAACTCCCACAAAGAGTTTTTGATGTAGGATTGATGATATCAAACTCGATAACAATAATCTAATCCTACATATTCGGTGATACGTAATGAGATACGGGTCAAAGGGTGTAGGTAATGATTCAGATTAAATAAAACTTCTGCACATACATACCACTGTTTTCACGAAGTCCTACTATTTTTAAACTGTCACGGTGATTAACACAAGAATTATTATTACCAACGGGATATTAACCGTGTTTTTAATTACTTTTGAGCTCTCGATATTTCGGCGCTGTTGCAAGCGCCATGATCACGAGCGAACTGAAGTCTATGCGAGTGGATGGTCGGCACTAAAAGCAGACGAACTGGTCTACCCTCTTTCTTGTAGTTTTTTCGGAAAGGCGATGCTATTACTGTCACTGTCACTCACACCACTATTTTGACATGCAAAACTAATGATATCAGGTCGTGAACTGTTTATAACACAAAGATCAGACCTCAGAGCCACTCCGAGAAGAACGGGCAAGAAACTCGGGACCATTCAACAACACTTCTTTTAACAATGTGTTACATACTTACTATACAGGGTTATTGGTAAAATGCTAACAACCTCTTAGGGTTGACTTCTGTTAGTCCTAAGAAACATTTTGTGTTTTTATTTTTATTTTGTTATTTTTTTTATTTTTTTTTAATGCCTACTCCGAACCAGGAGCGCATGCCGCGGCACCACTGGACTCTTGCCGTGGTCCCTTTGAATAGGGTTTTGAATACTTACATCGAACAACCTAAGAGGTTGTTAGTATTTTGCCAATAACCGTGTATAATAAAGTTGTTACAAAATTTGTTTAAATTATGTAGGTGACAGGCGATAGCTTGGCAGAGGCGGAATTGTCCAAGCATTTTTGTCGTTTTAGTCATCACAAACTGTGTAGTAGGATTTCTTAATCAATATGTTTTTCACTTGCAATTTGAATTTCCCTTCTGTGAGCGTTGTAATATGTTACACAGGGTTATTGGTAATATGCTAACAACCACTAAGGGGTTTTTTTTTTTATTATTTATACTTTTACACTACAGACTCTGGTCCGTACTCTTTTGAGATCTTCCTTTTCGTTTTCATATTAATACATTTTATTAAGTTATCGTTGTCTCCAATACATCAGTCTTCCTGAAGGGAAGGCTGTTAATTTGTTAACACTAAAGTGAGAACTTTTTTTTTTTATTTGTATACAATTTTTTTTACATAATATATCTAGTTCGTTAGCAGGTAAAAAAATAAAATTTATATAGTAAGTATTTTTATTATCCTAAGTTGAAGGGCCGGCCACTGGTTCCGGCGTTGCCCTTGATGATTGTAGATGAGCCCTTACGACCCCTTCATCCCGGGATTTTTATAGCCATTTTTAAGTTGTAGTCACAAGTTACTTTTCCATTTGCCTCTGTTGCCCGCCTCATGTATCTGCCAATGGCGTCTGAGCTGTCGTCTGTGTAATAAATGCAGCGCTTTGAGTGTCGTGACACTGCTACTACTGCGTGTGATACGCTGTCTCGGAGCTTGGTGACTTTTCCCTCATCTGTACTATGATCACTTTCATTTTGTCTTGTACGTCAAACCCTGCGCTTCGTGTACTGTCAAGGTGCATGACCCTGTACCAGACCCATATCCCTTGCCGACAAGTGAGGCTTTTTCCTCCTGTGTCAGTGCGAGAAATAGGGTACTCTGGAGGTCTGACCTCTAAGGGTTGACTTCTGCTAGTCCTAAGAAACATTTTGAGACAATTTTGTTTTTGTTTTAAAAAAAATAATATATTTTAATATTTTTTTTTAATGTTTTTTTTATGTGTTTTTTATATGTTTTTGTATAAATAAGCACGAGGACCACCCGATGTTAAAATTCTCTTGTGGCTGTAATGTATTGTTTCATATTTTTGAATACTTTGCTCGATGTCATGTATGTCAAAACTCTATTCAAAGGGACCACGGCGCGGTCCAGTGTTGCCATGGCGGGCGCTTTTGGCTCGGAGTAGGCATAAAAACCCCAAAAAATATATAACCAAATTTTTTTCCAACAAAAAAAAAGTCTTCTCAAAATATTTCTTAGGACTAGCAGAAGTCAACCCTAAGAGGTTACGCGCATTTCTCGAATACATAAACAAGTACATAATATAAATTGATGTCTTACCGTACAAATAAGCTACATAAATATAAAACCATAGTATATGATATATAGTACAATATATATTATATAATATATATACCTACACACATGATATATATATATATATATATATATATATATATATATATATATATATAGTTTGATATATATATATATAGTTTGATATATACACAATAAACATAAACATTTAACAAATTAGAGAAATAAAGTTATATAAAATAAAATAAAATAAAATAAAAAAATGACGTCAGGGAACAATATTAATTATGAGTGGAGAGATAGAAATTGGTGACCTGCGATCTGAAAATGTTGAGAGATTGGGCACGTCTGATTGTGACAGGGAGTGCGTTCCATAGGCGCACAGCCTGTGCGGAAAAGGACGATTTATAAAAGACTGTATTATGAGCCGGTGAGTGAAGCAGAAGGTTATGTGATGACCTAAGAGAAAGAGAATGGGTAGAGTGTAAAAACTTAAAACATGCCTTTAAATAAAGGGGGGTAGATGGATTAAACAATATGTTATACAGAAGAGTAAGTATACGAGTATTCCGACGAAGACGAATGGGGAGCCACTTGAGCTTAGATCGAAATTGGGAAACGTGGTCATATTTTCGTAGGCCGAAAATAAAACGAATACAATAGTTTTGAAGGCGCTCAAGTCTGTTAAGCTGGTCCTCGGAGAGATCAGGATAGCTGGCGTCAGCATAGTCAAGTATTGGAAGAAGGAGAGATTGTGCAAGAGCAGTTTTGGTAGCAGTGGGCAGGAAGTTACGTATTCGATTAAGAGATGACCCTGAAGCAAATATTTTTTGCCTCAACGATTGTAGCTGAGGTTCCCATGATAGACAACTATCTATTATGATTCCAAGGTTTTTTACTTGTGAGCTGTATGGAATAGAAACGTTCGCAAATAATAGTTTTGGCAAAGTTGAGAAATCTACTCGTGAAACCATTCTGGAACTGCCTATGACTATTGCCTGAGTCTTAGAAGGATTGATTTGAAGGCCATAAGACTTACTCCAGTTTTCAATACTACGCAAGTCAGCATTAAGTGTATCAATCGCTTGATCTAAACGGTCTGGTGGAGCCTGCGAGTAAATTTGGAGATCGTCTGCATAGAGATGGTAGGAGGAAGTAAGAGATATAGAAATAGAATTAATAAAAACTGCAAAGAGAAGTGGAGAGAGAACGCCGCCTTGCGGGACTCCAGCATTCGTATCACACCAAGTAGAGAAAATATCTCCAAAGCGAATACGTTGCCGACGCCCAAACAAGTAACTGTGAAACCAGTCAACTGCCGATGGAGATATGTTTATAGAGCGGAGCAATGCAAGGAGGATATCAAAATCAACGTTATTAAAGGCATTGCTAAAATCTAGCAATGTTAGGATCGTTAGGTCTTGGTTGTCCATTCCAAATCTTATGTCATCAGTTATTTTTATAAGAGCAGTGACAGTACTATGACCGGGACGGAAACCAGACTGCTGCGGACTTAAAAGACTATTTAAATTAATGTAAGAGTTAAGCTGGCTATGTATCAGTCGTTCGAGAACTTTGGATAAAAAGGGAAGGATCGAGATAGGACGATATTCAGAGAAAGACTTAGGGTTTTTTTTTTTAGGTAACGGGATAATTTGGGCTTCTTTCCAGCAGGTGGGTACGGCACTCTTCGAAATAGAAGTGTTCAATATATGGCATATAATGGGAAGGATTTCTTCCAATATAGGAACAATCATATTACGGCTAATACCGTCGCCACCCACCGCATTAGAAGAAATAGACAGAATACTCTTTTTAACATCACATGCGGCAAATTGACTTATGACAAATTGAGAATAGTCAGGTGTTGGCAGACCAGAAAGATAGTTTATTGTGGCTAGTTTGTCATTAATATCAATGGTAGACGACGATGAGAAGTGCTGGTTTAAAGAGTTTAGGTCTAGATGGTGAGGAATAGAATCTTGTCGGGATTTGCCAACACCTAATGATCGTAAAAATTTCCAGACTTGCTCTGGCTCTTTATTTTCTACAGACTCATGGATGTATCGACGTTGTGCATCCCTACACATCCTATTGCAGCGATTCCGTGCCTGCTTAAACTTCTCCTTGTTCAATTCATTGTGGCAGGTTTTAAGCTGTGCTTTGGCTGTCACTTTTTTATGCATACAGTCTTTTATAGTATCTGTGAGCCAAGGCGCAGGATGATGTTTTATTTTTATGACCCGCAAAGGAGCGTGGATATCATAAAGCTGAATGATCTTTGAATTGAATATTGTGATTTGGTCATCAATATTTTCACTCATTAAAACGTCAGACCAGTCGACCTTACTAGCATCAACGCGAAGTTTTCCCACGTCCATAGTACCAAAACTACGCTGCAGAATAATTTTGGGTTTGGGTTTAGGAGGACGAATTTTATAAGAAAGGAAAATAAGATCGTGGTATGAAAAAGCATCTGCTGAGCATTGACCATGCTTAGCAACATGCTGCAATGATGATACAAACATAAGGT
Organism: Plagodis pulveraria; assembly: GCA_963890685.1. Classification (NCBI taxonomy): domain Eukaryota; kingdom Metazoa; phylum Arthropoda; class Insecta; order Lepidoptera; family Geometridae; genus Plagodis; species Plagodis pulveraria. Next base: position 17,471,142 of record OY982963.1, on the reverse strand, counting down.
CAAGAAGAGAGGGAGAACAATTTGGAGAATTATGCGTAGCATTGAGGGGCAAGATGTGCATGTTGCTAGAATTGACAGTAGATACTAAACTAGAAGAACGAGAGTCTTTTTTTAAGAGGCACGTGTTAAAGTCCCCCATGATAATGGTATGTCTATAAGCAGGCGTAAGATCGTCTAAAATTTTTTCAAAAGATGAGAAATAATTAACTCGCATGGAAGGGCTATAATAGACTCCGAGAAGAATTTTGGTGTGTGAAAGTATGACTTCAACGAACAAATGTTCACCGGCATTAAATGGAGCAGGCTGCGTGGACACATCAACAATAGAGTGAGGGATATGTGCGCGTAAATAAATGGCCACGCCGCCGCCACTACGATCAGTTCTATCATTCCGGATGAGGATGAAGCCAGGGAGAGAGTAAGAGGTAGAAGGGAGACATGTTAGCATTTTACCAATAACCTTGTATAACTTTATTATAAAACCGTACACAATTACTTAAGGATGTTTTATTTGGCTAATCTAAAACTGTTTAATTAAAATTTACTAAAATTCTCCCACGGAACTCATTGATTTTACACTGATTTTAACTGTATCCATCTTTTTTCGTTAAACGCTGAATGTACAATACAATTGAAAGTCAAACATCAGGAGAAGTGTTTTTCCTATCGTTCTTTAACCATCGTGTTGCGATAAAGCGTCATCTATAGTTCAACTTGCGTTGTACTACAAACATCCCGCGAATTACTTAAATTTTTCCTCTTGTAAATTTGTAATTTTGTAATGTAATCCGCAGAGAATGCGTTATTGCAAACATAAAAAAATTAAAATCAAGAGAAGTTTCTATATTATTCATTTACATTTTAAATAAATACAAAAGAGGTATACAATTTACGTATACATAAAATTAACTGTGACATCTGACACTATGCACCTTCAATTTTTTTTTCATGTGGACAATGCGTTAAAATGGCAATTCCTATTTTTTTGAAATTTTTTCACTATCTCACCTGATGGTAAATCATAATATGATCGAAAATGGTACAACATCATAACCTTAATTGGGAACTGACTATAAAGAACGCTGCCGCAAAATATACTGTAAATCTAGTCTAAAATTTTACAGTGTCAATTCGCGTACATACGTTTAAAACATAATGTTAAATTAGTAGAAACTGCTACTAATATTGTAGCTCGTTCTTATATAACAATGTTAAAACATTCCTATATTATAATGTACTTTATTCAGGTTTACAAAATAGCTGCGACCTGACATACATATTACTAGCATCTTAGATATAGTATAGAAGCAATCAGCGACAAACAAGTACCCTACCTCAACAAAACACTTCTGTGAAGGAAACAGTTCCTTTAAGACTAATTCCTATTAGAAATGGAAACAACGGATGCGTTAGATTGCATATTGGGTTGTCATTAAGTACCACCACATGCTTACCATGCAGCGGAACACAAACGATATTGAACACACCGCAATGCGCAGATGCCTCATGCAGAACGCTGCTCGATCTAAGCCGCAAATGTGATGGATGTCCGCTGTCCGTTGTTACGAATCTGAAGCAAAGATATTTGTGGCCTATTTTCAATCCAGTGTAGGAAGTAGGAACACTTAACAGCTTCTTAAAACGGTTTGCAAGGTAACGAAAGTTTTATCAAAGTGTATTTTGATGCGATTGGGTATCTGTATCAGCCGGATTGACCACTGCTGAACACAGTCTACTAAATGGGGGGTTTAACATAATTCCCACGCTTGGCAGGCGACTTGGGGATCGCAGTGTTAGATATCAGTTCCTCAGAAAGTGTTGCTGCCCACCTTCTGGTGTATTACACTTAGTCGCCTCTTACGACACGCACGGGTAGAGATGGAGGGGTGATATTCTAGCCCTGCACCCCATGGGGCTTTGGCTATCCTTGGCTATATTGTCCTTTATATATAATTATATAATATCAGTGAAATTATTACTATAAATACCTATAACCATATCGAAAGATTTGACAAATTAGGTATTATGAGGGCTTAGATTTTGTTTACAATATGTATATATACTTATGCCCCGTGGGGTGCCGAGTGGGGCGTAGAATTGCACCCACCCTCTTTTCTACACATCTTCCTGTAGATGTTGTAAGAGGCGACAAAAAGATAAATTACCAGAAGGTCGATCAAAAACATCCATCAGCCATCTAACACTGCAATCCCCGAGACGCCTGCCAAGCGTGGGGATTATGGCAAACCATAATGTAGGAAGTTCTTGTGCAACAACGTCTTATCATTGATAGAAAAAAAATAAAAAAAATAGTAATTTTATAATAGACATAAGGTCCAATATAAAATACCTTCTTATAAAATTGGCCCCAAATTTCTTGGTCATTTTTCTTGCAGTAGCTTTATACCATTTTTTGCTGTTTCTTTAATTAGTATTTTTTTATAAGCCTTCATAAGAGCTTCATGGCGGTCTAAATTAATTAAATTAATTAGACCTTGTATTCGGAAAAGCATTGCCTATATACGGTCACCAAATATTTGACCTCAACACTACCGTCGAGAACACATTTCTCCTACAATAGAACCTCGAATTGCTAACAGAGAGGGAAACTAAACGCGGTCTAATTGAGCAGTACCACCAACGCTGCTTACTTGCTACACCAACGCTATCAAACGCACCGCAGTCCGTAGATTCCACCAGCAGAATGCACCCAACCCTGTTAGATAATGTCATGCTTTGAATATCGATAGATAAAATACTTTCAATCCAGCTTAAAAAGTTAAGAGCTTCTTAAACTGGTAACGAACCGTGAATAGGCACATCTATCAATTATATTTAGATTGAATTGAGTTGAGTTTGAGTGTTACTATACTCTTATATGGAGAAAGTTGAAAATGTTTATATATGTTATACTCAAATCAAATCATTTATTTGCAGAGTACAGGTAATACAAATGTGGTCATAATAATAATATTGTTCGCCATACTCAACCCTGGTAGGGTATGCAAATTAAAGGTTAACCAATTATCCATCAAATTAATTAAAATATAATATACTAATAAATATACTAGCGGCCCGCCCCGGTTTTGCACGGATATTTAACAAAACATATATATTGTTATACATATGGTATAGCAGACGTTTTTGTAGATATTGATGTCTTCTCTAAAATTATAGCACATCACTTTGATCTATTGTCAACGATTTTCGTAGCGTACGCGATATAACGAGTCCAAACTCGTTATATATATATATCTAATCTATACTTCTATATCTATATCAATAATTAAAAAGAGAAAAGATTTGTATTTTTGTATTTTTATAATTTCGTATGTACCTATAAACTTAAAAACTACCAATATTTTTTTCACACTTTGGGTTACATTATCGAATTTTCATACGATCCCCTAATTTATTTATTTTTATTAAATATTCTAAGGCCTGTATATATCAGAGATAGTGTAGAATTCTAATGGTGAAAAAAAATTTAAAATCGGTACAGTAGTTTTTAAGTTTATAGGTACATACGAAATTATAAAAATACAAAAATACAAATCTTTTCTCTTTTTAATATTAGTATTGATATAGATATAGAAGTATAGATTAGTATAGACAAATAAAGTAAGTTATTAGCAGAACATATATTTATTTGGAGTAAAACAACAGAATACTCGTATATAGCTAGTAAACGAAGTTATTTCTTTTGTTTATTCTAGCGTTAGAATTCCACGGCTCCTTTTCCTTGTATAGATGCAGAATAATTTTAGGTTAACCTAAAGAAAAGTTTAGACCACATCATCACTAACCATCAGGTGAGATAGTAGTCAAAGGCTAGATTATCAGCTTTAAAAATCTCTTTTCAACGAGCATTTATGTGATATCTGCCCGTGTCCAATGAAAAGGTACAACTGATTTTATTAAAGCGGCTTCATTTCCCTAGAGACCAAATAATTAGTTAAACAGTAAGAAAGGTAACTTTTAATTTCTAAGAAAGGATAAAAATTCATATTTTTTTGTTACAAAAACCTAAATTATTTAAGACTAAATACTTTCTACATTTTAGCGTCTACGACGCTTTTTTATGTTATTGTGATGGACTTATATTATGTGCGGACTAACCTCTGCCTATAACAGATGCATTTCATCACAAGTCACGAATTGCACTGCACTCGTCATCTTAAGGTATATTTGTTAAGTCTCATGTGCCTGTAATTTCACTGGCTCTCAAGGACTGCTGCCAGAACACACCGCCGCGCGCTGCCACACACACACTAGTTGCTTGGCGACAGATTTTCTACTTGAGATGGTAGCTATTGAGGCATTCACAAAATGCCCTTCTACCAGTGCGGTGAAGGTCAAGCCCGCGGCGGGATCGAACCATGGACCTGCTGCGCGGCAGTCCATAGACAACAGCAAAATGCTCTGGCGTTCAGTGAAAGACATTTGCAATATAAAAAGTGCTAAGTCTGATCTAAATGATCTTCTCAGAGTTCATCCCAGCCCCACTGACTCTCTTAATTCGGTTAATGACTTCTTTACTTCCATCGGCAGAGATCTTGCTGGTAATATACTTTCCCATATAACCAAAAGTGAGCATGAGTTAGCATATTCTGTCAGTCTGAACAAATCTCCGTCTGAATCACTTTTTCTTATGGCCACTGATGAATTTGAAATTAGCAAAATAATATCAGGTCTAAAATCAGATTCGGCATCGGGTTGTGATGGGATAAGTAACAAAGTTTTAAAACATGCCAGCCATATCCTCTCGCCTGTTATTGCTCATGTTTGTAATTTAAGTATGTTCTCAGGAATTGTCCCAAATTGTTTTAAAACTGCAAATGTGATTCCAGTGTTCAAATCTGGTAACACCTCTATAGTGTCAAATTACCGTCCTATCTCACTTCTCCCATCTCTTTCTAAAATTCTTGAGAGAGTGGTTAATAAACGACTTTTAGGTTTTCTTGAAACCAATCATATATTGTCTCAGAACCAGTTTGGATTCCGGTCTTATAAATCAACCGAGGATGCTGTTGTTGCTCTGGTTGATCAGGTGTCTGGAAAGCTTGATTCTGGTCAAAAGTGTATAGGAGTTTTTCTGGATTTGGCTAAGGCATTTGACTCCGTGTCTTGGCCGATTCTGCTTCGGAAGCTAGAACTACTTGGAGTCCGAGGAACATCCCTTAAATGGTTCCGCTCTTATTTAGGCGATAGAAGCCAAAGGATTCGCATATCCGAACACTATAGCGACTATGCATCTGTCTCATACGGCATTCCACAAGGAAGTGTACTAGGACCGACTCTGTTTTTGACCTACATTAATGACCTCTGTGAGCTTAATATCAAGAATGCTAATATTTACACCTTTGCCGATGATACAGCCATAATTTTCTATGGAAATAGCTGGAAAGAGGTTATTGATGTGGCTCACCTAGGGCTCTTGAGAGTAACGACGTGGTTGAATAATAACCTTTTGACACTGAATGCGGCTAAGACAAAATACATGGCATTTCGTATTTCCCAACGCAGTGAACCTGGTCCAATAAACTTAAAACTTCATTCGTGCGTGTTACTACCTGATCAGGTATGCTCCTGCCCTGAGTTAGAACAAGTAGACAAAATCAAATATCTGGGGGTTATAATTGACAATCGACTCTCATGGGCTAACCAAATTCATAATCTTTGCGGACGTATTAGGAAAATGATCCATATTTTTAGAAAATTAAGGTCTATTGCTGACCCAAACACCATAAGGATCGTCTACCTGGCTCTGTGCCAATCGGTACTAAATTATTGCATCGTTTGCTGGGGATCAGCCTCAAAGACTCTTTTTCTCAAAATTGAAAGAGCCCAAAGATCTCTGCTTAAGGTTGCCTACAAAAAACCATACAGGTACTCCACAGACCTGTTATATAATGACACGAAATATTTAAGAGTTCGTCAATTATATATCTTAGCTGTAGGATTGCGCTTTCACAAATCATCTCATGATACTATTATCACAGCTACACGGTCATCACGACGTAATAACTGGACGATTCCTCGTAGGAGTACGTTAGTAGGCAAACGAGCATTTTCTTATAAAGGTCCCAAATTGTACCAAAGATTAGATACGGCATTGAATATATTACATGCCTCACGTTTCATCTGTAAAAAAATGGTTACGTCTTGGCTCATCACATTGAAATACGAAGGTACGGAGAGTTTTTTCAACATATGACATTAGGGGGCCTGCTCCTATACTAGTGCTTGTTTTCTCCAGAGTCAAAAATATGTTCGACATTTCCATATTATATTATTATCTCAAAGATCCCAGCTTTGTCTCTCAAATTCAATCGGCAACTAGTAATGGACCAGGCCCCTTTCTATCAATAACATTAACTTCTGCTATGGCAAAATGATATCCGAACACAATACCATAGTTCTGTGTTCCAAATAGTGTGTAAAGTTTTAAATTAAAATTTTGCAAATCCTTAAATCATACCCTTACACTCTACTAGTAATCGAAACTCATCACCTGATCTCACACTATCCAAATTCACTACCTTTCAACATAAAGCAGAAGAAGGAACAGTAGTCGGAAAAAAAATAAAAAAATATATGAAATTGTATTAAATAAAAGATAGCTGTCGAAACAAACTCGAAATGTAATTAACGTCTTATATAGTTTTTTAGATTTGTTTATAAGGACTTAATTAAGCAAATTCTAATTATATATATGTTAGTAAGAAAGGGACTGAATCCCACGACACAGGGTCACCCTAGTGTGGGATTCAGGGATACTTGTTAACACAATACATGTTAATTGTACCTAGCTATACTTAAATTAGTTATCCTCATAAATAACATGTAACTGTAGCCTAAGTTTTCATATCAATAAAGTTAGACAATGACTCCTCACATGCTGGGGTGCAAAAAAAAAAAAAAAAAAAAAAAAAAAAAAAAAAAAAAAAAAAAAAAAAACATGAGTAGGTAATATGCCACATAAGCTCATTTGGCGCATTTATTGCCATAGTTTCTACTATTTCTTTGGAGGATGTGGAATACTGGTTTTAAAGGGGGCGTGAAATTAAGTAAACATAAATATTTATCGATACAAAGCGTCTATGGATCAGCCTTTTATTTTTAGGTTAAACGAGTCGGACAACTCGTCCGTCTGTTGGTAAACGTCACGCCTGTCTATTTTACAGTTGCACTGTCACTGTTCTCACTGCACTGCACTGTTGATACTAAAGCTCGTTACTGCGAGAAGTTAGTTATAATCTCTCGTTTGCTAGGCAATTTCACTTTGATACTCTACTTCTACACGCCTAAAAACAGTAATGTTTGCATACTTTATGGCAGAATATATGCCAAGATAGTTTCTTGCTAAAGAGATCCTATCTCTATTTTGCTATGTTTTTCTAACAATTAACTATGCCAAACCGCCATGACGTTTCAACCCAAGTCGTTTAAATAAGCCAGACCAATTGAATTGCAAATTCAAGAAATAAAACAACGTTTGGCGTTTTGCTGTTTTACTTCATTTTCCTGGAAAGTTTAAGAACTTGCATGTAATTGCTTAATTCTACTGCAGCTGCGATAAAGTTTGCCTTCGTTGGAACAACGACCAGCCTACGCGATACATATCGCTCATCCAGTGCAATATCGACGCAACTAACATTTTTTCCAAAATGTTGTTAAATATTCCACATATTACAAAAAGGTGCGTTTTATCCGGTGTAAGAACGGCGTAGTGATAATTTGACTGCAAGCCACCATAGGGCACTTATGCCAGCGGTAAATTTGAACAATATCGCGAGTGCTAGTGACAATAACGTCTGATTGGTCAGTTGTGCGCGGGAAGCCGCTGAAAGTGCTTGCGCCTGGGTCTGAGTTGACATAAAGGTAATTATGACAATATTTTTTTTTTACTTTTCTAGTGCAACAACAACGCAATTGTCATTTGCGGCGTTGTTGCACCAAAATTTATTTTACTGTACTGACGTAAATGACCTTTATCTCATTAATTATTCTGCGATTTGGCGTTACTAACCATTGTTTTACCAAAAGTTTGTCTATTAGGTATGAGTTCTTGAAACGGAATTTAAATTAGTATAAAGGAGCAATATTATGGAGTCAGCGAACTCATCTGATAATGGGCCAGTATCTATTCTAATTTTTAACAGGACTCGGTGAATAACAACAAAATGCTCGTCTTTGTTACCTATTTTCTTATTTTTCAGTTTGGGATGTCGAACCTAATGATAAATAAGGGAAGCGAGGCTATGTAGCTCCACCGTTTTTAAGAAGCAACTTGATGAATTATCAGCCCCACGGGAATGGTTTGTAAATTCATATCTACTTACCTAATACATTTTAATACCCTATTATCTTAAGGGTGTTTGCGGCAAACACCCTTAAGATAATAGGGAATTATAAGCCTGTTTTATTCCTCTGTGATATTTCCTTTCTTCATCGTAATAATAAGATAAAATAGGTAGTGGCGCTAGTGTGCGGCATTAACCACCTTAATAACTACATAACTAACTTTTTGTTTTCTTAGACTTAAGTACTGAGGACCCAGAACAACAGATCTCAACACCTTCAGATTTATATAATGTGGCAATAACATCATCAAATGAAAATAAGAGCGTTGTTGAAAATATACTGACATCAACACAAAAATGCGGAACGTCTTATGAGCTTTATAATAATGAGCCACCACAGCCACTTACAAGCCAGAAGAGTTCTTCAGAAAACTACAATAGAAATGATAATGGTACATAGGTACATTTACTTTGATGTTATTTTATTGGTTCACTATACTAACTGTGGTATCTCCTTGATTAGTACGAAGGGTATCTCTTCATCATCATCAGCCTATGTTAGCCTACGGCTGCACATAGGCCTCCTCTAACGAGCACCATAACGCCATAGCGTGTAAGGGTATCTATCACTCGCAATAAACTCAAAAACTACTGAACGAATGTACATGCGGTTTTCACCAATAGACAGTACAATAGAATAGAGAGTGATTCATGAAAAAGGTTTAGGTGTAGAAATTGTAATCGTGAAAAGCCAAGATAGGTTGCTAGTTACATCTATTTACAGCTACTATTTATAACGAATCATGATGATGAAAGTAATATTTACAATTTCACGAAGTAGATAGGTATTTCATATTCTAGGTATGGAAAGAAATGTTGGATCCCCATCAATATTTCAAATTACTGATGAGACAATCTCTCTTAAGTCTAATGGCGAAGATTTTTCGCCAAATGAAAGTTGCGATGAGTTCAGGCTTCCAAAAAAGACGCCTTATGTCAAGCTCAAATAAAGTTGTGTATGGAGTCTGAAAGCAACCTAGTGGTTGAAATTTATGATTTGCAAGCCGTGATGCCGGTGCCGTTCGGAGAATCCTCCGCATTTTTCTACAGATCTAAGCTTAATTGCTATAATTTCACGGTCAGATCTCCCTGGAAAGAACCATTTTATTTCTAATACCTACTCTTAAGGTGATATCAATATTTTTTTCAGATAACCGTCATGAAAAATAAGACGACATCGTGTTATTTTTGGCATGAAGGACTAGGTAACCGAGGTGCCATTGACATCGGGAATTATGTGTACAAGTTCCTACAAAAAGTAGCCCAGCAGAATCCCAAATTGTGACGTTATTTTTTATTCTGACAATTGCTGTGGGCAGCAAAAGAACCGTTGATATTTAAAAAAAATATAATGAATACTATTTTACTCTCTCTTTATAAAAAATCTAAGTGTTAAAATTATTCCCATTCAGATTCTTGATGTTTATATATTACTTTGCTGTCAATATATTGCCAATTAAATAGGTAACCCACAAGTTCCTAATACGTGGACACAAAATGAGGGCGACAGTGCCCATTCATTAATTGAAAGATCCGTGAAAAGGGCAAAAAAATCTGGTCACATACACACGCCTGATCATTATGTGCAGCTAATAATAACGCAAAGAACTCTGGAAAGCCATTTATAGTCAACGAGCTAAATTACAGCGATTTTTACGCTAAAAGTATGCAACATAAGATCAATAATTATGAATGAAATAATGCTGAAACCGGCGTACACCTAAAAATCAGTATTGCTGAGCGTAAAAAAGGGACTTAATGCATAATGGTTCAAACTAACATTATTCCTAACTACTACCAAGGATTCTATAACAGTCTTTAGATAAGTCAAGTTGGTTAAGTCGATTTTAGTTTTGTAATATTTAACATTAACGTTTTAAAACGGGTATTTAAATGACTGAAATTACTACGGTTTCTACTAGTAATTGTAAGTTTGTTTTTTTTCAGTTTGTTTTTATTTTAATAAAGAAATTGTATTTTAATAGTTTTTTTAACACTCCTAATAACTTGACATATCTGTCTAAATATACATATCCTAGGACAATAACGACGCAAATGTAAGTAGTAATATTTTTATTGGTGTCTTAAGGGTTTATATAAAGAAATATATTTCACTTATTGCATTTAGTTAACAAGTTAATAGTCTAAACTAAAATAATAATCAGCAAAATTAATGAAAATACTCAAACAATACCTTGTTACGGCTATTACAATCTTTAATTGCCTCTCCTGTAAAATCACGTTTAATGTATTTGCGTCGATATTGCACTGGATGAGCGATATAGTCCTAAAGCAAGGGTATAAAAGGGCTGCAATTTAAACTAAGCTCTTGTGCTTTCAAATATAATTTTGTACCTACGATACGGCTACTTACTCACAATAGTGAAATTAAGCTTACGTATATCAAGCTTGGAAAACTAAACGTAAACTTAATAAAATCTTGCGGGATTTACCAATAACTGTCCCTACGTAGACTATCGAAACTTAAAAAAGGTTTTTTTTTATAACCGTTGCAACTTGTTTCTATCACATTATATTATAATGTATATAAAATGTATTTCAAATATTATTAATATATTCAGTTTTAGTGAGTCGTAAAGTATGAAATGTGACGTCGCTGGTACGAGGACGAGCGACGTCACATATCATACATTACGACTCACGAAATTTAAAATTCGCAATATTTAGTTTCGATAGTATACGTAGGGACAGTCGGTTATATGGCTGATGATGCCATCTAGCGGCACTTCGGGACCATTTTCATACGTAGTATCTCATAATAGCAAGAACAGGATTCAACATAATCATCATCATCAGCCGCAAGACCTTTGTTCAACAGTGGATTTCTTTCATTGGAGGCCTTTGCCTCCCCCAGAACAGGATTAGTCTCATAACATTAACCATTTTCGATTTGATTAAACTGGCTGAAAACAAGGAATGTACTCGCGTACTTGCGAATAAAAGGGGATTTCATCGTATCGTGCGTGTTGGGAACTCAACTGTGTCATATGACAGAACGTAATTAGGGCGCACTTTTTTGGTGATGGTATTATTCTTGTAAAATAAGTTAAATTATTGTTTCTAAATCATAAACGGGTCTATTCACGTACGAATTAACATCAAAATAATAATGTTTTGACTAACCTCGACGTTTCGACCAACTTGCAGTGACCGTGGCCACGAGTAGACTGTTTGAAGTCAAAGTTAAATTATAAAGAAATTGAAGACGTTGGACATTAATGAGAACGCTGGAATAGAATCGCCACAATTGAAACATGATGCACAAACACGAATAAGAGACAAAGGAACCAAAGTTTCCATAAGCAGGATCAGGTGAGTTGTAGTGCGCAGAGTAGTACGCATAACGCTGTTTATTTCCATAATGTTCTTTTACACATATGATATCTGCTATATGTATATTCTAGATGAATTGATAATTACCAATGCGAAATATCATGACTTGAAAGTTTTCAGCCCGAAGAGTACTTTTACTCTACTATTGAACAAAAGTCTCTGCCCACAGAACGCCACAACTAATGGCTATTACCCACTGAATCCAGTGACTCCCCGCAACTCTTACGAAGTCCATCTATCCAGGCCCTACAGCCCATTTGTTTTTATATGTTCTAACAATCACAACTCTTGTACAATGAAAGGTCTTAATTTGGAGAAAATATGTGAGATAAATAGGTTCTGAATAATTTTCAAAGAAACTTATGTCATCTGAACAGCTTCGCGCAAATATAGCGACGGAAAGTATTGTTTGTAGACAAAATTTCACTTAGCTTTAGATAAAGTACCTACACACGAAGCTGCACTATTAAGTTCCTAGAACCACAACGACACTTAAAGAATTATAAACAGTTATGAAATGACCTGGCGTATTTAGATACAATATTAAAGTTAGAACCAGTATGGAGTCCACAAGTTCTAGTATTAAAAAAATTAACTAACTCGATGTTTTGATTTCACTCCAAAACTATATTGTTGGGATGATTCCTGGTATCTTTGCCGATCCCGATTGTTGTATTAGAATAGCAGTCTTTATAGCATTCAGTAGAAGCGGGCTAATGCCTACCTAGGTAATGCCTATTTTGCTAATGCCCGTCTCGCTAGCGCCAGGAAAAACTATCGCCACTAACAGCTTTACGTTAACCTTGAGAGCTAGTTTCCATTCCAAATTATACCTGTTCACTATCTTCAAACAGATCATCACTACAATCTGGTAAAGTGGTCTAGGGTAAAATTTATTGGCAGTAAAAAAGGTCGTAAAAGTATGTAATAGAAAAATGCGGCACATAAATATTACTTACCTATATACTACCAGTCACGTCTTCCTAAGTTGCACATTAGGTTTACAATTAAACTCATTACCGTCTTAAGGCTTGTTTACTGCATCTTGCTTACCAAACTATGATGAGTTTACTGCCTACGACAGTATTGCCAAGAAAATTGAACGATAAAACTGAAGCCGTAGTAATGTAAAGAACAGTGATAGAAAGAAGATTGTGAAATACGTTCTGATGTGTTGCTATAAGTGCCTATCTTAAAATAATATTTCGATGTACCTACAACTGTAAAAACTACCGAGGAATAAACCTCATGTATACATACATATACTATGAAGATTTGTAACAAAATGACAGAACATAATGCAATTCTACCCGTTAAGCATTGGATATATTGATTATTGCATCTATGCAATAATGAGATCGATCATAAGATGATGTATTAGATAGATTTTCCATAAATTAAACGTAAAAACTGCATCTATACAAAACGATTTTAACTTTGAAATACTTTTATTAATACTAGCCTAAGTACCGTCTACTAAAGTAATCATTTTTAGATTCTGCATTTACTGTTAAAGTGACAATGATACTCTAATGCTGCTTGCATAGCTAGCATAGTACCACCCTGAGTTGAAAAAGCACGAATGACTTTTAATTCTTACTCGGATAGAGTCATTTGTGGTGAGTTAATGTAATGTATGACCACACATTACTTTTACAGAGTAGTTCGATTTTGTTAATTCTCTTTTTATTGAAAGGGGTCCAATTTACATTTTATTAAAACCAGTCAAGTACTTAGTTTTTGAGTTACTCTCAACTAACTGAAAAATGCTTGACATACCTCGATGACTTGGTAGTTGCAAGTTTTATCGATGGTGACCAGTGTTGTAGATGAGTAAAAATCGATCGTTTAATCAGTAATTAAATAATAAAAATAATGGAACCGACTTCTTACACTGAAATGTATGAAATCATATATTGAATGAAACATGATAATGTGATCTAAAAGTGTTTTGAATCACCATGGGGCCAACTTTAACAAGGTATTTCATACTTTCAGCATTAGAAGTAGGTTATATTTTTGTCAAAAAATGTGAGATCTTGAATTTCTTAGCGGCCAAATTTTACGGAGCTACTCTTACTGATGGTTTACAATACTGTTTCCCCTCGCAATGGCTTGTTAGGTATTTCATTTTCAAATGAATGCAGCTAATAATGCGGTTACGCCTGTGTTTTTCCGATTGCTATCGCTTATCGTGTGTGAATGTGGTATCAACAAAATAGTAGAGTCGCTTTTTATAATGCTTGTGAAATTATACTGTACGAAGTGCACTAATTATAGCTAAGTGGAAGTGAAAAGTTTTATGCTGAAAATATCTTATTAATCTTGAATTATGATGGTACCAAAAGAATATGCTACATAAAAGAGATGTGCCTTTTCGCAACACCACATCACGAATACTTTAAAAAACACTGCTACTCATCACGAGACAAAAAAGACAATAGTTCAAAAACCTACTATATCAAGCGCTCTTAAGCAAGATATTAATAAGAAAAATGTATTAATTAAAATAATAGTGATTATTTTAATTTATAATGCATTACCATTAAAATATGACATAAAATTATTGGATGTCAATAGATTTAAGAAGGTTTTGAATGATTGGTTATTAGTAACTGTTTTTTCAACTCACTAGCTCGTAACGGGTCTTTAAATGTACCGATTTTAGTGCCATAATGACGTAGTCTATTCCGCACTTGTGCTTTTTTTCTACTTTGACTCCACTCTACTACTTGTGTTTAAATTGAAAAAAAAAACGTTTCTACAGCACGTATTTTGCCTACTGAAGTAGAACTTAAGTAGGTTTAATTATAAACCTTATAATTATTGCTATCAAAAATATAAAGTAAATTTTTTGTATCATTATTTTCATATTTGTTCCTCGCAAGTATGTTGAAAAAGTCGTATGACGTAGTAACGTGCGCTTTGATAACCACACTGAGAAAACCGACTTAAAGGCTTAAATCCAATTTGACCTTTTACCGTTGAATTGTAACTACGTAAGATGAATTCACAACTCTTAAGATGATTTTCACCAATCAATAAAAATGTACCATGTTTTATAATAAACACAACCGTCAAAAACGCCTTCCGTAAAGTATTTTCAGAATTGCAACTTGTTATACGATAATAATTGCAGTATTGACCATAAAATATACCTTACTTTTACGGCGGTTTATATACAGTGATTATCACTATAACGTACGACTTAATCAAAGCCTTATCAAAAGTCAATATTTAAGTAAGACCACAAAATACACCTTAAATGAAGACGAAAAGAAACATTCGCCTTCACTGACCACGTTTAACGCCTTCTAGTTGGAAGGCGTTTTTGTACGTATTTACGTTTGGTCGGTTTTTCGCCTAATACCATATAAATTGGCCGTCATTAGGGCGCTTTTGACTTTACATTTTTCTCAGTGCATCTGCTTTCATATAGCAGTATAGTGTTGGCAGTAATTTTCAACTTATCGCACTTATATCATAATATACTATTACGACATTAAGGATTATGAAGTTCTAAGTAAATCATTGTAAAATAACTTTTTCTTAAATTTGGACGTCTGCATACAGCCTGTATACACTGACTAAACAGTATAATATTAATTTATCACCACATAAATAAATTTATTACTGTATTCCTGAAAAGAATATTGGTTCATGTATTGATTGATATGCATATGATATTGACATGACGACAGATCGAACTAATGCTATCCAAATGAAGTATCCAAAATATAATATGTTTGTTAATAGAGTCAGCCTAAGTATGTAAGCAAATTATACAAATATTTTAACTAATTCAAAGTATTCAAATCCTCATATTGATTTGCTCGGTATTGTCACTACTGGTTAGGTATCTAAATCTAAAAAAGTGTTATAGTTGTCTCTCGTAATTATTATCGTAATTCTTATACCAAACAGTGTCTTATCATTTTGCCTTTAAGCATACGTACCTAAGCAATGTAGGTGATACCACTTAAAACGCGCAATCATGTAAATTCCCTAATTAATTAATCAATATAGTTAAATTCAGAATATTAAGTAAATACATTGCATGATGTAAGTATACAAAAGTATTGTACCTAAAATTTTGGGGTATGCTTAGTTAACTTCCAAAGTAAGTTTCCATAGTGGTTTACTTCACACGCCAATAATTAATTACATAATAATTATATATATTATATTTCAGCCCTGAAATTCACAACACGCTGGGTGTACAAAAATCTTGACAAAATATATGTTAACTTTGTTTTAGCGCCACCTGCCAATGAAGACTCGAACTACGAGCAGAAGACTTCCAACTCAGTTATCGTTAGTGTCGCCATCATGCAGTATTTAGCCGAACTAGTTTAACTTGAGAATCACAGTCAACAGATGGCGCTTTTACCAAAAAAATACAATAGTATTTCACAAGGGTATTGATTACCTTCTGCAGTGTTTGGTTTCGTTATTTAACGCTAAATTATAATTCACGACGTTTTGTACATACGTGGTAAAATAAAAAAATACTCGTAAATGAGCTAGTAACCTACTTACTCAAATGATGCTTAACATTTTTTATTTATGTAGCAGGTTTTAGGTCAATTTATGGGATAATAACAAACAAGTTTAAATATTGTAAGTAATTTGTTTGAGTAGGTACACAAAACCAAATTTCAAACGACGACGTTTTATTAAACCTATTATAAAAATACAGCCTAAGTACATGTCACACAAACAAATACCCCCCAAAAAATATAATAGATAACTACCGGCTTGAAGGTAATTTTGCGAACGCTCGCCTGGCTAGCTACTTACTACCCTCAAGTAGAAAATGTGTCGCCAAGCACCTAACAGTGTGTTCCAACAGCAGTCCTTGAGAGCCAGTAAATTTACAGGCACGTGAGACTCACAACTATATGTCTCAGGGTGACGGGTGCAGTGCAATTCATCATTTGTGACGAAATGCATCTGTTATAGGCAGAGGTTACCTTAACATCAATGGGCCTCGTGCCCGTTCCGTTACAATATAATAATAAAAAAAACTTTTTGAGTAAAATAAGGTAGAATCTAAACATGCGAACAAAAACATGCTAAGGCAGTGGAAAAGATAGCTTAACCTAGATACCGCAGTCAAGATAGCGAGAGGTATTTAACACTTAAGTAGTCACTACTGAATTTTGCCTCAAAGTCAAAGTCGAAATCATTTATTCAATTAAGGCGTCTAGGACGATCTTAGGAAGGTTAATTACACATTTTAATATTGAAATATTCTGATAAGATATATTCTTATAGAGCCACTGCGATAAGAACTTGAAGGGTCTTTTCACAATGCGTTACAAACTATACCTGGAGCACAAAGGTCTTGTATGAGGAGTGATTTTCTATGATACGTTGTAAATAATAAAAATATTTTTTTTTGTTACTTGATAAATAATGTCGGTCATTTTCTATACTGATCTGGACCTGACAGTTAAAATCTTTGTCTTGGCATTATTATCAGTTCGTTTGTTTTGTTAAAGTATATAAAAAACCTTTCCATATTTATATTTTTCACCAAGGGCCACATTATTTAATAATAAAGAAATGTGATTGAGGTAAGGATTACATGAATATTCAAATTATTCAAATATCTAACTACCTACCGTCTTATCACATGCAGATAAAGAATTGGTAATAGAAAAAAATAAAATTTAATGATGTTCAGATACCGACATAATTATTTTAAAACTTGCCTGACACTCCTGCCCTATAGTATATGCTCGAAGGTTTTTTTTTCACAGGTGGATATCTCAACAAATGTAGCTAGAATCAAGGTCACAGTTTATGAAATGATAGGCAATCAGCACAAGTGACAAGCGTCATGTAGGTATGCAATGGTCAAATAAATCAAGAAATCGTAAACAGAGTATGGGTTATTGTAGCAAGCACAAAGATTATCTGTAAATAAAATCGTCTGTCTGCCACAGACAACATAGAGAAGATCACTGAACATTAGCTTTTTTACGTTCCATTCTGCATATAGTGTGTAGATTAATATATTTTCAATATAAAATGTCACTTTAATACTTATGTATACGATTAAGCTCGTACTGTACATTATTATAACATTTATAACATTATTTTTACAATTGCTGTACAAAAATAATTCATTGATGAAGTATAGAAAATTCAAAAAGAGAAAGAACGTATTTAAAAATAAAAAGTGCGTTCGGAATGTTTGTGTAGTTTTAATCTGTGTACGAAATCATTTTGCAAGATAAGAAACATCATTTTTACTAGGGCTTGTCTTGGAATAACGTTTGTTCTATCTGATA
This sequence comes from Plagodis pulveraria, assembly GCA_963890685.1. Lineage (NCBI taxonomy): Eukaryota > Metazoa > Arthropoda > Insecta > Lepidoptera > Geometridae > Plagodis > Plagodis pulveraria. Next base: position 17,453,123 of record OY982963.1, on the reverse strand, counting down.
GAGAAAAAAGCGTCATATTTTTTCAACATGCTTTCATTTTTAGACACCATCTGGATCTAGTGAGGTACGTTCTAGCTATCCATCCATCTTTATGAGTTTAAAAAAAGCATAAAATTTAATTAAAAAGCCGCAAACTAACTGAATGTACCGTAAATAATTATGTTAAAAATTGGATGTAAGATGTAATTGGATGTAATATTCAGGGAGAAATATTTTCATAGTAAAATTAAAAACTATATGCATTATTGACATATACCCTTCTTTACCTGTACCAATTGGTTTACTTACTTTTATAATACTTATATCAATTTATTACAGAAAATGTAAAGCTTTTAGCTAGTAGTTTTAAAATAAATTCTATTTTTAGTCAGGGTCCGTTGGAACCGGCAGCGCCTATTTCAGATTCACTTTAGAGCATGACTGTTCACGTGTTAATAAGGTAATATTTATGTGCAAGCAGTGGTATCCACATGATTTTAAATAAGCAAGTGGGTAGATATACATATCTAATAAATTTTCTAGGAAACAGCACCTCCTCGTAACTTCCAACGGAAATACAATGAGATGACCTAGTTTTGGTAAGAATAGCGGGAGTGTGCGACATTTGCACTTTTTGTCCGTACATTTAATATTATGGCTGTGAAAATCATCGCTTCCGTTCGTTTTGGACAAATTTCTCTCTGTAAGAGGAAATTAAGTGATTTTCTTGTAGCTAAATATGTATGTTTTCTTGGTTTGTGTTTATTTGGAACTGGAAAGACAGTGCAAAAATTTCACAAATGTAATGCTTAATGGTGAAACAGCACGTCTATTTATGTAAGTATTTTATTTTATACACTTTAAAAAAATAATTTTCTGTAAAGTGTCACTATGTGAAGTACCTACCGTACAAAAAAAGGTGAATCTTTCACCTATGATCCTGCTCTGTAACATTTTTATTTTCTTTTTTTTTCATTCGTCGTAGGTAGGTAATTTTAATGGACTGAACATCACAAAATTCTTTGAACCGTGATATATGACTGCAATTTTCAGAATATATTATATTGTGGCAGGCGCTTATGAAATCACAAGAAAAAAGAATAAAATCAGGAGTAGAACAACCGATATTGTTTTGTTGTATCTTTAAAGCAGCAATAGTACCTACAAACATTACAAACTCTTGAGGAAAACTATATTATTAAACAATAAAGAACAGCCACGTGCAAGACGTATCTTGAATGTTTTATTTTCTAATGAGTGTAATAAAGGTTACCGTGAATTAGCACATATCTGACAGATTTTGTAAGTATTTAATCGACTTTTATAGTGTAAAATTTTTGAGCACAAACATTTTTCATATCAACATTCCGTAAGTGCACACACATACCGCATTAAAAAAGCAAGCCGTTTCGTGTCATTGCTTGCATTTGTAATTCTCGATACTTTAAATTTAAAATCATGAGTCTGCTATTTTCTTGCTAAATACCGAATATTTCATTCTATGACAGCGCTAAAAGCCGCCAAAATCTAGATACAGCCATCCCTACGTCTTCCATACAAGTCTAACGTTGGCTCGTACATATTTTTGTTACTGATAGATATGCCCTTGGCCACAGTCTCACCTGATGTTAAGTGATGATGTGGTCGAATGTGTTAACAGGCTTCACCTAAAATTGGCTCTCAAGGACAGCTGCCGGAACAAACCATTAGGTGTTTGGCGACAGATTTTCTACTTCAGGGTGGTCGTTAGCCAGGCCATACCACCATGCGGTGAAGCTCAAGCCCGTGGCGGGATTCGAACCATGGACCTGCTACGCGGCAGTCCATAGCCAATGTCATTGAGCTATCACTGCTTCAAAATACTGGCCCTAAAGCAGTATTATCATTGACATTTAAGTCCACATAGTATAACAACATAATCAAGATTTCGACCTCTACAAGACTTAGTTTTCACTTAATCTACTCTAAAAGTTCTACGAGAAAAATAATGCTACAAAGTATAAATGCCGCAAATCGCGTCCAATCTAAATCAATCCCATAATTTAATAAACCGCCTGTACTTTCACGGTAAATTGGCCAACGCCACTTCTATTAAGATGCGATGAACCGCCTAATCCCTCTGAGTGGGACGTCTTCTTAACGAAGACAAATTAAGCTCACCTAGTGAAGTACCTGGATTAGTAAGGAGACATTAGTGGAGATTATTCATATGTGGAGTTAATTATGTGTACAAATAACCGCTTTGTGTATTGAACGTGTAGTTTTTTATGGTAAGTGTATTCGTAGCTGTTTCTATAAAAACCTAGTTTCGTCATATATGAAATACTTTTAAAGTCGCTGTAATTTCGCATTTGTACTGTATCAGCGGCGGCAAAATACCGTTCCACCATGCGGTGAAGCTCCAGCCCCCGGCGGGATTCGAACCTTGGACCTGCTCCGCGGAGGTCCATAGCCAATACCACTGAGCCATCATTGCTTCAAAAACTGAAGATGTAGCACCTGAAGGTAATCAGCAACGCCTTCTGAGGAACTGATATCTTAAACTGCGATCCCCAAAACGCCTGCCAAGCGTGTGGATTATAGCAAACCCCCCTTCACTGGGGAAGGCTGTGTTCAGCAGTGGACAATTCTGCTGATACAGTAAAAAGATTGTATGAGGTAGAAAATATGTCGTCAAGCACCTAACAATGTGTCATGGCGAGCAGTTCTTGCGAGCCAGTAATATTAGGCCTAGTTCTTTTAACAACCTCGATCACATCATCACTTACCAAAAGGTGAGATAGTGGTCAGCTGCAAATAAATTACGTTTTTTATTATTAGTACCTACACCCTTTTAGATTTGAGAAATCAAATCCCTTGTCATATTTATTAATGATTATTTCACTGGATACTTACCCAGAAATTTAGATATTCTTTACTGTACTCTATTTCACTGATATTATTCTTCCATAAAAGAAATCTATCAACTGTGGACCCGAGTTTACCATTTTGACCTAACGGCCCTGATGCAGTTTCTCGAATATCATCATGTCCTAAATTTTGTTTCGGTACAAAATTATGATCGGGTAATTCTTAGTGATCAATATCTAACCAATGACGTCACACCCGGTTTGAGGTGACATAACTCACGTCGGAGCGACTGCCCGCATCCTGCCCGTGCATGAGTTATGTGCCTTTGCATTTGCATGCCGGGTTTGAAGGGGAACGTCGTTGTATGACATCGACAGACATCCATAGGTTTCAATACGTAAAGGAATCGTAGCTACGAATATGGCTAGTTTTACTATTTAAGAATCTAATGATTTCACGAGCTGACATCTTGAAACTGGGTAATTTTTATGAAATCACTGCACGGAACTATCATCCTTACAAGTTTGATATGGCTTTTAATGGCTATTATTATTTATATTAATGAAATAAAAAGGTAAATTGAGTAGTTGGAGTGTTGGGAATTCTAGTATATAAACATTTTTGTACAAAACATTAACTTATGTGATTAGCATTAAGAATGGTCATAATAGGTAATTCACAGGTACTTACGACTAACTTGTTAAAATTATTTCTTCGACCTACAGTTGTTTTAACGACGAAAGCAACAATATGGCAAGAAGAAGCATATTTATAATCAGGAGGGATATAGAACAACATCTTATTAAGTTAGGTTAACAAGTATTGTTTTATGATGGTATTACAAGATATTAAGCGTAATCAATGTGTAATATTGTGAAGTAAACACAGATGCATGCTCCACGCACTATCAATATGATAATATCATCAAGAGTTGCGGTATGCACCAAAGCAGTATGGAGATAAGATGTGTTCGTTCGAGTGACTGACGAGGCAGTATTCGGCTACCTCCACTCGACTAGTTTTAGTGGATACCGGCCTGAATTCTGATTTACTATGCTAAAGATTGAACAAAGTTTATTCGAAGAACTTGTATGACGTTGCTTTTAAGGTATTGATAAGCAAGCATATGACCGTAGTTTTACGTGGTGTAAAGCGATGACGCGGTTGATTACAGCTCGTGCTTGCCCAATAAATACCTATTATCTCTGTTCTTGAAGACCAAATTATATCTATGGAGCAATAGAAGCGCTGCTAGAAGGGTGTTCCGTACATCGGCCGTAAGCATAATATTGGAGTTGGATTGAAAGAACTTTTAGTATATAGCTGTACCGTCACTGAAATGGCATCAACATTTTGTAGACCGGACTTGAGCTCGATACGGCTTTAAAAGATATTCCGATTTTAAATACCGCCGGACTTTCCAAAGACCTCCTCTTCTCAGACTAGCTTTTTCTCAGCTGATTGGGCCTTGAACTCAGTGTGAATTTCTAATGTTGTCATTTACGAAATCAAAACGAAAGAAAAACAATAAACACAATCTGACATGTAAAATGTAGTTTGGGTGAAAGTACTGGCCTAGTTTATCGCGACAGCTCGGGTTAGTCAGAAATCTGTACATGCACGTTTTGGAACTTAAATATGAGACGTAAAGCAGCTGTTAAGCAACTGAACTGAAACTGAATAGGGAAAAACGCCTGGGTCTTCGGAGCATCGAACGTGATCAATTTGCCATTAACCCGCTAGAAGACTGCTTTTTAGGCCAAGTTAATTTGCTTGCGATGTATAAATCTAATATTACAGGGATGCCGCTGTTATATTTGATTTAAACATCGCAAGCCCATGCATTAGATACAAATCACGGACTTATTGACCCTCATGTATATACATACTTGCGCATGAATCAAAGAGTACATGAATAATTAAGATGGATTAATCAAGCCGCCTGCTTAGAGACAAATAACTGCCAATTCCCAAACTGTATCCATAGGTCATCAATCACTTTGAACAGTACCAGCAGTACATTAGCTCCTTGATTAAATCCCCGAGCAGATGGCACCAGCCACCGTCATATATTTCAATTAATACTTGTCACCGAACAAATTTGGTTGACGACTATTCAATTATTAATCAAAGTTCCATTGACAAAATCATTCCGGGGTAGTGTAATCAATGAAATGTACAAAATAACGATAATTATTGCTGATAACGTTTTGATTTAACCTGGATGGTTGTGTTTTATTGGCTTTGGAATAGGTTAGTGAGTTTTAAAATTTGAATCAAAAGTTTTGCTTACTTGTTACTTGTTCTTTAGGTTGTGATGACCCAGTGAAATGAAGTATGTGCTTCCGCGCAAGGGATACAGGTTAAAATCTACCGCAGATTATTGGTTTCGCAACTGCTTTTTGGGAACCCCTGTATTACCTGTACCCAACTTCCGCGCAAGGGATACAGGTTAAAATCTACCGCAGATTATTGGTTTCGCAACTGCTTTTTGGGAACCCCTGTATTACCTGTACCCAACTTCAAGTAGGTAGATAAGCGGTCGCGAAGCATCTAATGGTATGTTCCGTGTAGTTGCAATTGGGAGCCAGTTTCGTTCTACGTGTTAGTAGCCCCGACACCAAGTAATTATTACACAGCTACAACGCTACTACTACTTTTAAGTGTCAAAAGATGGTTTATACTCGTAGGTAATAAATATTATAGTTCAGTAAAATTTAAAATAATTTTATATAACACTTTTTTATTTTATTTTATGCCTGATATGTTAGCCTCTGACCACTATCTCACCTGATGGTAAGAGATGATGTGATCGAAGGTGTTGTTCAGGCTTATCTAGAACTACTGGCTCTCAAGGACAGCTGCTGAATCACACCGTCAGGTGCTTGGCGACAGATTTTCTACTTGAGGCTGGTAGCTATCCAGGCGGGCATTCGCAAAATGCCCTACCACCATGCTATATCGACTGCCATCTTAAGACGACAACCGGGACCAACTACTTAACCTGCCCTCCGAAGTACGGAGGCGCTCAGTAGTAATGTCATTAGCGGTCACCCATCCAAGTCATGACTGCAGCGGACGTGATCAGTTAAGAACAGCTAAGCAAACTTCGCTACGAGCGCTTCAAAACATAATATCAATTCACCGTGTAAGTATACACGTAAAACTAATACGCACAGTGTGGCACTTTCATGAGAATCGTTACTACAATACGTATTTCTATAATTGAAAATAGTTTTAAGACCAATATATTTGAACTTTACATGACACAAACCCAAGACCTACCGATTGATTTAACAATAAACATTGTGACTCTGAGATGCTTGAATTTACAATTATATTTGCAGTGTTCTTATAACTCGCAATACACCTAAATTATATACAATTTATAACATTCAGGCCTTATTTACATTACAGCTTTCAATCGATCATCTACTCACATATCACACATAAAAAATACCATATCATTTTTATTACGATTAAAATTCGCATATACACAGTACGCTCGATGATTTTCAAAATTATAGTGTTTTATTACCCCTAAATACACCAATTTAGGGGTCAAATATTAAAAAAAAAACTTATGGTTCCACATTGAAAAAACACCAATCGAAAAAGAAAAAAACATTCAAAATGATAAACTTACTAAGATTTATAGCATATACGTACATAAATTATCGAATTAGAAACACTCTCCTTTCCAGTCAGAAGTCAGTAAAAATAAAGTAATGGCAATGCTTTCGTAGCCCGTCAAAGTGAGGATAACGGTGGCCATAAGCCACTAATCGGCTTGTCAGCCGCAGTCGCGGACATTGACTTACAGATCACGTATTTGCAATCTGCATACTACACTGTTAGGGGACCTGAAAACACATTTTTTATAAGTCCTCGCACTGATTTAAATAATGCACAGGGGGGAGGAAAGTTTTTGGGTTGGATCTTGGGTCAATATTTAAGGTTTAAAGATAAAGTAGGTTAGAAATCGAATTTTTGAATCGAAGTTCTAAAACACAGAACCTAAATACAAAGTATCAAACCCCACATCATTTATAAGTACTCAAATAGTATTCTTATCGTAGTTTTTTAATAGCTGATAGCCTTTGACCACTATCTCACCTGATGGTAAGTGATGATGTGGTCGAAGATGTTGTTCAGACTAACCTAGAATTACTAGTTAGTAACAGCTGCCTGAACACACCGTTAGGTGCTTGGCGACAGATTTTCTACTTGAGGCTGGTAGCTAGCCATGCGGGCATTCGCTAAATGCCCTACCACCATGCTTTAACGACTGCCATCCTTAGACAACATCCGGAACCGACAGCTTAACGAGCCCTTCGAAGCACGGAAGTGCTCAGTAGTAATGTCACTAGTAGTCACCCATTCAAGTAATGACCGCGGCAGACGTTGCTTAACTTAGTTGATCGGTTATGAACGGCTAAGTAAACCTCGCTATGGGCGCTTGAAAAATCTATACCTCTTCCTTGAAAGTGAAAATAGAGTGTAGAAGTTGCTCAGTCCTAAATTTTACTAGTGACCTATGTAAGAGCCTAGCGTAGATGCCCGAATTACATAAATGATTTTGTCTTTGACGCTACTGATTCCATAAAATTCAACCATTACAACTTTCTTCGTTATTCAGGCTTCTTCAGTTCTTCAGTCAACTTCATCGTTTTGTCAAGAGATCCGAATGAATCTGTTTCTTCATAATTCCCGTCAATAATGCAAAAAAGAGCTAGTGTCCCTTTTTGACTTGAGAGTACTGATGTAAATGATATTTACCAAAACGATATCTGTATGCAGCCAAAGGGTAGGATGTAGATGTTAATGTCGATTAAGCACAAAAATCAACTAAAATTTGCCATATTATGTTTTGTATACTGCAATTATATTTTATATAAGTTTTTCGTATTTTTTTTATTTTTTATATATTATTTCCTTCAACGTCAACGTCTTGCGTCTGTTACATATATGGACGTAACAATCCAAGCACTTTTTGAGTTTATATGTGATTCTGACGGAACAGGCACGTGGTTCATCTGATGTTAAGCAGTAACCTCTGTCCATAACAGATGCATTTCGTCAGAAGTGACGAACTGCACTGGGCCCATCACCCTGAGAGATAAAGTTGTAAGACTCTCGTGCCTGTAATTTCATGATAACCTACCTACTGGCTCTCAAGGACTGCTGCCGGAACAAACTTTTAGATGTTCGTTTTAAAATTTTTTTAGTTAGCACATTTTTTTTGGTTCCAGAAGGGAATCGATATCGCCTCCTCCAATTTCATAATTTTTGTTTATTGTGTTTTCTGCTGCAGATCTTATAAAGACATCAAAGAGTACTAAATACAGTACAGCAGTAACCAGTACACAAGTACACAGTGCAGTACAGCATTACCCTGTTCGAACGTTGCATACTTACTATATAGGTACCTAACTATTACATATATTATTCAAATTTTAAAATGTTATCTCTGTTATCAGAAGCTATTTAATATTATGACAATGGTTTTATTTATGTATAACTATGTTATTGTTGTCCACACACTCGATAAGGACGTCCTCTTCACAGACAAGTGCTATATACAAAATATGTAACTGTAACATGTCTTTTTTTGTAACTGGCGGTATGCCGGTATTATCAAATACTATATAAAACACTGTAGCTACTACAATAAAAGCATTTAGACAACCTACAAGTCACTGCAGACTCACAGTCATCCCTGCTCCAGCCTACTACCAGTTGGCAGCGTGCTCAGCATGCTGGCAGCATTGACGTTGAATTGCAATGCTTATTCCCTTAGTGTGGTACGTAGTCCTACATGCGTAGACACTTTAGCGCCGTCATATCTTTCTGGAACCATCGTGGGGGTTGGCACCGCCGCTACTTCGGGGGAGCAACACCAGCAGCGTTAGCATGCTAACCTCGGTAGTGGTTACATATTGTATACGTTGGGTCCGTGTAAACCGGGTATTTTCCAAAACCTTATCGTATTTTCCAAAACTTGTAAGCGCGTTTGATTAAATAAGATGCGAAGGGTGAATAAAATGCTGGGACCCAATTGGCTCAACGAATATCTATACGTGTCTTTGAACTAACAGCCGTTGTATTAACAAAACTAGTTGTAGCGTGAAACACCGCAGACAGTAGATTCTACGAATCATGACTAAACTTACTCGTACAGTATGCAAGCTAGACTTCATTATAACTACACTTAAGTGGTCCAATCAGAAATATTTTAAATTGCGGGACTTCTTGAGAACTTACTGAAAGTCTCTCAATAATCACAATACCATGAATTTTCTCCCAGATAATGGTTTTATTGTCTAATTAGACTGGTAAGGGGATTGGGTTTCAGTTTAGAACTAAAAAAATGTCTTTGAACACAAACGAAGAAAAAAGTAGACACCGCCGCGCCGCGCCGGTGACAATAGTGAAGCACCCCAAGTACGCCGCGCTGATCCGTTTGTACTCGTTTTATGATGTAAATAATATTATAATGCCAGTCGGCGTGGAACGTCATTATAGAACAGATATACCACCGTTATATACCAAACATATGTTTGCTCGCGGTCATTGCTTAACACTATATTGTGTGATGTTTTTCATCTATCCCAATAGCTAAAAGGATGTCATCTTGTTTATTGCTCTTTGGTTTAACGACATGTCGCTAGATAGATAACAAACGCCAGGACTAACTATTTTTCAGTACATCATAAGCTTGTAAGAAAATATTTCTTTTCTACTAAGGTCATAAAAATATAACGTATCGTTTTAATATTGTAATAACGCATGCTTCGCGGTGGAGAGAGAGGAAATAACGAATTACATGTTTCCAATTGGTCATCATATTTTTCCTTCGCTAAAACCAAAGTTGAGATGTTGAGTAAAAAAAGTTAAATAAAGTGTCCTAGTAATTTATTCAAAGCAGTTTTTAGTATTTTAGTGACTAAAATTGATATATCTAAAATTTTAACTTATAGTAGCCTTTTTATACTCTTGTGCCACTGTTGTATGCCTTAAGGTAATTTTTGCGACATATATCCCGCGTTATTAAAGCGCACGTAAATTTGACATGACTTAAAATTAATCTTAGACGTGACGTCGAACAATACAAAGCAGTATTACAGTTCCTTTTTGAGTACAACCCACGCACACAGATGCACGCGTGTTCAACACATCGTATTAAAACGAATGCGTACAACATACAAATTGCAAATAGTTTAATGGAAAACCCATAGATAAAACCATTTTTCCAATCGTTCATATCGATTTTTCCTTCGCTTAAACCAAAGTTGAGATGCTGTGTAAAAAAATCAATAAAATGCCCTAGTAATTTATTCAAAAGCAGTTTTAATTATTTTATTTTCAAAAATATTTATGTAACATTATAACTTATATCAGCTTTTCAATACTCACGTGATACTGCTGTATGCCTTAAGGTAATTATCGCGACATGTATCCCACGTTATTAAAGCGCACGTAAATTTGACATGACTTAAAATTAATCTTAGACGTTACGTCAAACAACACAAAGCAGTATTACAGTTCCTTTTTGAGATCAGCCCACGCAAACAGACCCACGTCGAATTAAAATAAATGCGGCTTAGGTAATAGCTTTATTCGTAACTTTGCTCTTCAACTCCATAAAAATAATACATCATCCTTAAATCCTATTGTAAGAATGGCTCGTCAATATAATGACCTGTTAAAAAAGAATCCAGATTTAGATGTATTTAATCCTAGTCTTAGCAGATATGTTTGAACTATAACAGATTTTATTCAACCGAAACAAAGTAATTCGGACAAAACGGCCATGTTGTATCTAGATGATCTGTCTTATTGTGAGTTATAATTATATATTGTTCCAGTTTAAGGGTACTCATCTACAAATATTAGTTTGATTTGCGGTTTGGTACTTTCTTTTACTTCGTCTCGGATTTCACTTCACCTTTCTGTATACACATGTGTTGAATTACAATCCAGCTCAAAATTAGTATGACATGTACATTGTTATAAATAAGAAATTGACTGTAATTCGTTTTTGCGTATCTAAATGAGTAAATTAGCAACAATAATAGTATTTATGCATTTCAATATAAATATAAATTTATATATACTACCTATCGAGTGCACAGATATATACTTAGTATAGTTGAGTTTCAATTTTACGCTTTTTTACGCCGAAACTTATTTGCCTGGCGCCTTGATGCAAACTCTTTTTGAAAATTATCTTTGGTTTGGCTACCAGTGAGGTAAAAAGGGGTACTATAGACATGTCTATAAATTATAATTACAAATATTTTAAGAAAACTTTAAATTAATATGTTAGTAAAACGCTTAAAAAAATATATCGAATACAATTTATTATATAGACAATTCCGCCTGATTTTCCTTTTAAGCCGACCGAGCGACGACGTGACGTCATAAACGCCACAAAGCTTCTACACGAAGGATGTTCAGAAGGTCTTGACTCTTTGAGCGCCCGATACTTAAATATTAATTTAATGTGATTTTAAAATTTTTTTTTAATATTTGTTATTATCAAATATGGATTTCCGCAAAGTAACTCCGAATCTATTCATTATGGTTATAAATACCTACTTTGTATGTGCAACAAGCTTTGCAACACTCCTGTGACTACAAATACGATAGTAGGGGTATGGTGTCATTTGGTGCCAGGAATTGCATTACGTAACCACGAAAGATCACGTTCTCACACACATTTAGTAACAGCGCCCTCTATGGAAAATTGAACAAACAAACTATATGTATGGGATAAAACGTTTACATAAGTACCTACTCGTTTAAATTAGGTATGTAAATTAGACGCATATGCAGCCGTGGCATTAAAGAAAGACGTAACTACCCTATTTTGTAAGTGTAGATAGGATATGTCGTATTTTATTGAGATGCTTGTTATTGTACGAATATATTTACACACTGCTGTGCTTAAACTATGATAATTTGTACTATGAAAACTTACTGAGTACTGATATTTAACTAAGCATTTTGATTTTTTTTTGGGACAATACGGTATATCGTATTAGTAGTATACTACAGGCATGCAATTTCACGTAATGTTATAATTTTGTTAATAAAAACTAACGTGAGTTGACATAATTATGAAATAAATATACCGGCTAGCACTCACGGTGTTTAGTCGAAATCTCCGACCGGTGTTCGAGCAGTAAAGATGCGTAAAGATGCAGTCTCGAAGCTGCCCGCATTCCTTGAGAATGAGCATCTTTACTGCTCGAACACCAGCCGTTGGAGATTTCGACTAAACACCGTGAGTGCTAGCCGGTATATTTGTTTCATAATTTTGTTAATGTTTTTTAATGTCATAATTTTCTTCATATTATACAAGTGTATTATTTATGGTGGACTGCATGTATATTATAATCAGAACCAATCGCTATATTTGTAAAAGAAATCGCAAGTTTCTTTTACAAATATATTTTAAGAGCTGGCGCAGGGGTTACTTCGGCAGAGCAACTCAAGCGGCGCTTATGCTAATCTTGGCAGTGGCTTATTTGAGACGTTTGACGTGGACACGGTGGGTCAATGAGTACTGGGACCTCATCGTGTTTTTCAAAACTTATCAGAGCGCTTGGTCGATGCGACGCATGATCAAAATGCTGGCACCTATTTGGCGCAACGAATAAGCAGTGCAATCGAACGGGGCAATGCTGCCAGCATGCTTGGCACGCTGCCAACTGATAGTGGGCTGGAGCTTTGGACTGCCTGTGGGTCTGCAATGGCTGTAGGTTGTCGAAATGCTATCATTGTATAGTTCGTAGTATTTTTAACCGACCTCAAATAAGAACGAAGTTTTTTAATCGACTGTGTGAGTTACCACATAACTCATTACAGAGTGCACCGATTTTGATGATTTTTTTTTATATTTAAAATCTGGTGCTTATCATGTGTTCCGTTGGCATTATAATGTCACCATACCAATTCATGTGACTTAGGGTACTGTAAGTATTATCGCTATAACATTGCTGTCGTCTCGACCCGATACATGACGTCTTGCGCTTCGGAAATTTAATAAAGCTACCGCAGCCTACTCGTGCTACCAAGATTGATGTGCCAAAAAATAACCCAAGTGAAAAGGAAATTAAAAGAGATGCCAACTCCTCAGAAATATTAAAAGTTTCACGTTTTTATGTTGGCAACAACCTGTTTATGACGTGATAAAAACGGTGTTAGTCAAAAGCTGGCAAAGCTGAAAGAGATAATCTCGATAAAAGAATATTCTTGCTTTTGAAAAATGTTACTACCAATTATTTATAACAACGTAGAATTTGGTATAAGTACATCTAGCTACATTGTTTTATTACTGATTTATGGCCTAGCGTTTATTTAACACCTTTTTAATTTAGGATAGTAAAGAGGACCTAGAATTACCGGCTATCTATGTGTGACACTTACATATATACGCTTACATATTTCAAAAATATTAATATCTAATTTTGATTTCGTAGCAGCATGACACTTCTCACATGGTATGAGTGGGGTATTGTGTACAGGGCTGTGTACCATCTTAGTGCCCTGCTCAGGGTTTGAACATATGTTCTTGTGTTCCTATATGTTATTAGCGTAAACATATTATTCGTAATAATGTTCTTGTGTTTCGTCCGGGTGTTTGGAGTAAAAAAAAATGTATGACTCTGAAACTGTGCCGGGTGAATGGCAATAGGCTCACCTCCTATAACATTGGACCAAAACGCCACTGGCAAAACGTGGGTGTCTACACACTTCCGCCTAACCCTTCGGGGAATGCAGGCGTGATTATATGTATGTATGCTTTTGCCGTACAGTTCCCGGCTTAATAAAACGAGGTCTATTCCATATTGATTCATACATGCCCCTTTCAACTACTCCGTACTCTTTGTTTCTCTACCCCACCGACCCAAATGAAATAGCCAAAATTATTAGCAAGCTTAAAATCGACAGTGCCACTGGCCCAGACCTAATTTCTGTGACTCTCATCAAAAAATGTGCTCAAGCTATACTAATTCCATTAACTTTTATATGTAATCTTAGTATTGAGTCTGGTGTGTTTCCAGAGTACTGGAAAATAGCTGCCATAACTCCAATACACAAAAATGGTCCAAAAAGCACACCTGATAACTACAGACCTATTGCACTTCTCAGCGTTTTCTCTAAGATTCTGGAAAAAATTGTAAACGACAGACTTATAAAATACCTGGAGAAATATAGCATTATCTCTGAAAACCAGTATGGTTTCCGCAAGGGTAAGTCGACCGAAGACGCTGTTACATTGCTAGCTAACTTGGTCTCATCATATGTTGAACAAGGAAGCAAATGTATTGGTGTATTTCTTGATTTGGCGAAAGCTTTTGACACGGTCTCGGTTGGCTTGCTTATGAGGAAACTAGAATCCATTGGTGTTAGAGGGATTCCGTTGCAGTGGTTCTCAAGTTATCTAAATAATCGCGAACAGTTTGTAAAAGTGCTAAACCACTCTAGCGACCGCCAACTAATTAACTGTGGTGTTCCTCAGGGTAGCATACTCGGCCCTACGCTTTTCCTAATTTATATCAACGATATCCTTAACATTCAGCTTAATAATACTGAAATAATTGCATATGCTGACGACACTGCGATCTTAATAAATGGTGAAGCGTGGGACCTAGTGTACAATATTGCAGAAAACAGTCTTTCCGAAATCGCAAAAGCTCTGGACAGGAATTTACTTACACTAAACTTGAAAAAAACTAAATATATTGCTTTTGCAAAGACCATCATCTCTATGCCACCATCTGAATTTGTCCTGAAAATCCATCACTGTTCAAAGGATGATAGAAGCTTAGATCATACTACGTGCACTTGTAAGTTCATAGATCGAGTTCCTGTCATAAAATATCTAGGTGTGTCAATGGATGAAAATTTATCCTACAAACATCATATAGCAGATTTGTCATCAAAAACACGTAAACTTATCCATGTGATGAAAAACCTTCGCGACTGTGCTCCGATTCCGCTGCTACGTCAGGTGTATTTTGCCCTATGTCAGTCTATTATCCAGTACTGTATAACGGTGTGGGGTGCTGCTGGTATAACTCATTTTATGAAAATCGAAAGAGCACAACGTGCGCTTATAAAAGTCACGCTACGGAAGCCCTTCCGTTTTCCAACAGATGTTCTTTACAATGAATTTCAAGTTTTACGTGTTCGCCAGCTCTTTATTTTCAGGGCTACAATAAAAACTCACATTAATCTAAAAAATCACTTAGACAATGAAAAAATCATGACAAGACGTGCCTTTAGAATTCCAAAACCGTTTGTTACATCCTTATTAGCAAAACGCTGCCCTTCTTTTTCACACCCCCATACTTACAACAAAGTCGCTAAAAAGTGTGATATTAAAAATCTCTCACTCAATGCCTGCAAAAGAACTGTTAAAGATTGGTTGCTCAAACTCTCTCACAAAGACACAGAAGAATTAATGTGAAACCGCTACTGATCAGCACACTCATTCAATATATTTCACACGTAAAGTACGTATGAAACCAACGAGTAGACGAGGGAACGAGTATATATGAGTCCACTCACTTCAGGCATATACGCGCACATCTATTCACTCTCTCAAACACACTCTTTTACACACATACACACATCATCATACACACATGCACACATCATCATCCACACTTTACATCTACATTATAAGCCATTAGCAAATTAAAATTATTATGTGTAAAGCGCTTCAAGGAAATTCTTTTCATTTACTTGAAGATAACGGGCACATTATTATATTATTGCAGTGGCATTTAATGATTAAAAAAAAAAATATTGTTTAACTAAGGTATTGAAACGCATTGTACTTTCATGTAAACTTAATTTTATATTGCCACTGTATCTACTTTTATTTTGTCATGAACAACACAACGAACTTTTTGAAAACCGCACTCGATCCCCAAGATACAGGCTTAGTGCTTAGTTTGGGGCTCGCTGTCAAACTATTACCCAATAAGAATTTTAATTATTCTAGAATCTAAGTTATCAATTGTATTTACTTATAAATCTTTTATGGCAATAAATTATCTTATCTTATCTTATTCCATATTCTCATGTCGTTAAGGCAACACTCAAGTTTGTGACGGGAAATTCATAAATGAAACATATATACCCCACTTGTAACTTGGTTTAAGAACCATTCCACATGGTTATGGTATCCGCGAGTTCAATATATAATTGCTCGTATTATCTTTAAAACTACATTGAATAGCTATGTTTCTGATTCATAAATTACCTCAAATCCGTCAAAAACAAGAAATATCGTAAATATTAGTTATACGAATCTGAAGTAGGTACAAAAGTAAAATTACAAACATTTCTTGTATGATCAGAAAAAGTCTAATGTACCGACTCCACATGCGTGGTGTATGGGTAGGAAGATGTATTGTCATAGTTCAGTGTTGTGGCCCCGGGTGAATTAATTGTATTATAGCGAATGAAATAATAAAGTAAAGGGTAAGTACGAGTATCTTTCTACTAATTAAAGAATTCACGGAGCGCTTTCCATACACACATTGTATCGTCATATTTTAAATGTGTTCAAACTCGGTGACATTTTGTGTGCATATTGCTTAGTTTTATATGTGGAATCTAACATTTCAGTCTTTGGTTTACCAGTTTTTCGATTTATTATTTATTATATTATTAGATGTCAAAATAACCATTCCCAAACAAAAAGATTTTCCGATTTTATTTCAAAAAATCTGGCAATCCAGAAGCCTAGATGTTAGCTCAAGGATATACAGGCAAAGCATCACCAAGTTTGAACACTTAGTATTTAAAATATGAGGACACAACGTTTGTATGGAAAGCACTCCGTGAACCCTACCCTTAATGGAACAGTGCTGACAAGTGACATTAATTTGATATACTTATACATATTTGTAAAGAATATTTGATAAATATTTTAAATATCCAAGCATCAAATTGCACCTGGCCCTTTGTTTATGACAGTTAAAATAAAAGAAGCGTCAACATCCCAAAAACGTAGACGAATTTATGCGTACGTCTGAAAGACAGTGATAAATGACGTCACACGACGGTCACGGCCCGTGTTTTGCGTCACTTGCTTAAATTCAGACATAATGGGCAGTATTCAAGATTCATGCAAAGTTAGTCAGATTTATGCCTGATAAGCAGTAAATGAATTACTGCAATTTTGGAATTATAAACAAATCTATATGATATTCTACTATTTTTTTATGCCTGATTGTTTAAAGATAGTGGTCACAACCACCATCTCACCTGATGGTAAATGATGATGTGGTCGAAGATATTGTTCAGGCTAACCTAGAATGACTATACTATACGTTGCCGGTATATATATCAATGATAAATTCGTCTAAAACGTTTAAAATTTATATAAAAACTTGTATTTTTATTTTTTTTAATGTGATAGTCTAACAAGCAGGCAGCTCACCTGATGGTAAGTGATCACAAGTCATCCGCAACACCAGGTGTCTCGTAGAAGAGTTGCCGGCCTTTGAGAAGAGAATATGTTCGCTTCTTTAAGGCTACCTACTCGTACTGGTTCGGAAATACTTCACATGCCAGCTGGTTCCACACTGTGGCTGTGCAAGGCATAAAATGTCGTTAGAATGTGGACTACCAAACGTCGACATGAAATTGATGAAACATCACGCTTTGTCGAGATGTCCGATGGCGAAATTCAGCTGCAGGTATTATATCGAACAGTTCATACACATCGAGTTCCTCAGAGGCATAACTCCCATCTCTTAAAAACTATTATGGAAAACAAACGTCATTATTTCAAGCGTTAAAAATTAATACTAAGGTCCGTACCATGGCCGTCATGAAACAATAATGTTCATTAAGAGCTATCTATATCACGCAAATGACTTGATTAAATGCGTGCAGTCCGCTCTCACGATAAAGATGTAGAAGTTTACTTCTATAATATTTGGCAGAGCGCAATAAAATTGCGGATGTAAGGTTAAAATAAGACTATTTTATGACATGGTAGTTGGCTTCCAGAATACTCCTCAAACTTGCATTATTGCAAAGTAGTATTTATATCGCCAGCTGTCCCTGCTGCGGATCCACATCGGAACGAACGAAACTTAGTCTTATATTTGAGATCGTCAAGTTTTACCTACGAATATAATAATAATAATAATGTTTATAAAATCAGGTTACGATTTCAAAATACTTTCGGACCCTAAATCCTAAATTTTCCTATATGGTACAATTATTTATAAATTCATGTACTATTTTCGTTATTACATAATAATTAGAACTAACAGTTACTTTAGGTGTAACTTAACCCGAACCCATTGTAATCACCTAAGAAGGTTGCGAGCAACTTGTGAACCTCGTTTTTACACATTTGTTTCAGCTAAAGGTCACACTTAATAATCAAAGCATTTGATTAATGAAGCGCTCGTAGCGAAGTTTGCTTAGCCGTTCTTAATCGATCAGCTAAGTTAAGCAACGTCCGCCGCGGTCAGGAGTTGGATGGGTGACCGCTAGTGACATTACTACTGAGCGCTTCCGTGCTTCGGAGGGCACGTTAAGCCGTCGGTCCCGGTTGTTGTCTTACGATGGCAGTCGTTACAGCGTGGTGGTGGGACATTTTGCGAATGCATGCCTGGCTAGCTACCACCCTCAAGTAGAACATCTGTCGCAAAGCACCTAACGGTGTGTTTTGGTTGTTGAGAGCCAGTAATTCTAGGCTAGCCTGAACAACATCTTCGACCACATCATCACTTACCATCAGGTGAGATAGTGGTCAAAGGCTAGCCTATAAGCTATATAAAAAAAACTATAATATATGTATATAACTAAAACTAAATTTACTATTTTATTGTACCACATTATTATGCCACGCTTAGATGGGAATGTGTGTTTTACACATACACTACGTATGTAACAAACAAGAGAAGACAAACGTCTTTGCAATAACAGTGAAGTGATTGGTATTCTCGTACTGACATATTTTTACAAAAAATCTGTCAATACTGTATCTACAATTATTATGATTCTAAGGTACCAGATACACATTAAACCAGTAGTGAACTGGTTGTATACTGACACCATAATTTACAAAATCCTTTCAATACTGTCTCTAAAAATATTGTGATTCAAAAGCGTCAGGCTACGTATCTTGGCTTGTTTATAGCAGTATGTAAGTTTGAGTTATAGCGGTGTATGAAACTCGTCTCGAGCGTGACGTCACTGAGACGAATTTATGGGGAGGGGAACACGACACATTAAACGGGGTTGAATTTACATATAATGAGAATTTTCTTCACTTACTTAATATATCTTAATAAGTAATTACAATTTTATCAATAAAATTTACATATAAGTTTATCGTCGTCTGTTGCTATTAAAAGTTTGGCATTTTATCACTCGACTAAGCCAAAAATCATAAATTGGCTACCTGAAGTAACTGATGTACGACCTACTTTAGTAACTCAATCAACTATCTAATCGTTTTTAACCTCCTTACTATAATAACAAATATTTTTAAAATATTTTACGAAAACATCAATTTAATAATTTGGTGGCGTTTGTGATGTCACGTCGGCTTAGCAGGAAAATTAGGCGGAATTGTCAAAGTCAAAGTCAAAATCATTTAATTAATTAAGGCGTCTACGACGCTCTTATGAAGGTCAATTACAAATTTTAGTATTGAAATATTCTACATTGTACTGCCACGTTCGGCAAATAAATTGTATAGAGCCACTGCGAGAAGAACGGGCAAGAAACTCGGGGCCATTCTTTTAAACATCTTTTAACAATGTATTACATACATACTATATAATAGAGTTATTACAATATTTGTTAAAATTATGTAGGTGACAGGCAATAGCTTGGCGGAGGCGGAATTGTCCAGGCATTTTTGTCGTTTATGTAATCAGAAACTGTGTAGTAGGATTTTTTAATCAATATGTTTTTCACATGCAACTTGAATTTCCCTTCTGTGAGCGTTGTAATATGTTTAGGAACTTTATTATAAAACCGCACACAATTACCTAAGGAGGACCTTTTATTTGTCTTTGCTAATCTAAAACCTGGCACCGCTATTTTATCTTTATTCCTAGTATTGTAATCGTGATTGTCACTGTTTAATTTAAATTTACTCAAATTTTTACGAACATACATAATATTTTCAAATATATACAGACTTGGTAAAGTTAAAATATCAATTTCTTTAAAAAGATCCCTCACAGATTCCCTAGGACCCATTCTATATATGGCTCGAATTGCACGCTTTTGTATGATAAAGATTGTCTCTATCTCAGCAGCAGTTCCCCACAGCAATACGCCATACGACATAATACTGTGGAAGTACGCGAAATAAACTAGGCGAGCAGTAGCTACGTCTGTTAACTGTCTTATCCTAAGAACTTCCGGAGAGATCATGTATATGTGGATCCCATTGTAAAGTGGAATCCATTTTGATTCCCAGGAAGACTGTCGCTTTGTCAATAGGGAGTTTATCTGGGCCAAGCTTTATGTTTGGTTCAACATAAGGAACATTTGGTAAAGAAAACTTTAAACATTTCGTCTTTTTTGTCACTAGATATACTTTTATATTTTTTAAGTGTTTTATTAAAATATTAAATTGATGTTTTCGTAAAATATTTTAAAAATATTTGTTATTATTAAATATGGATTTCCGCAAAGTAACGCCTGAATCTATTAATTATCTCCTTACTATGGTGTTGTCTTAGGTTTTCGCGATTATTACACAAAGTAATTAAACAACTTTTAAACCGTTTAAAAGTTGTTTAAATACTACCTACTATGGGCTAATTAAACCCGAAACAAAGCAAAATATTCTTAGCAATCAAAACGGATAGAACGTTATGTTGGGTCTTTGTGGGCTTTCACAATTTTCAAAGAGTGTTATATTTTCAGGGTTCATGTATGTATGTATGATTGCAACATAATTCATAAGCGGCTTAACCAATTTTATTGTACGAGATATCGTTAAATTCATCTTAATAGCGCAAGTGACACTCAGTACATTAAAAAGATAAAAACAAAGTGGTGGATCTTAGACGTCATATTATTTAGTAAGCTGGTGCTTTTCATGTGGTCCCATTAAAGTTTGTGTAAGATCTTACGAGTAGTATTTGAGTTATGCCTAATAATGCGTAGTTTACGTATGGAATCGTTTTTTTTTGTAAATCTTTAATTATTCCTTATTTATTTTACCTACTGCTACTTTGTTAACATTTTGTTGTTTAATTAATATTGTTAAAAGTTTTCCCATATATGGAATGCAACCTTTTTGGTTCCGGCCATGGCCAGGCCGATTTCAATGTTTTTGGTGTAAAGGTAAAAGTTTTCTTACAAATTTTGAGGTTTCAAATTACAGTGTTGACTGGCAAACTCTAATTAAATTCAGTACTTACAACATTATTCACCAGCTAAACTTTGGGGCTAATATTATTAGGTTTGCATTATACCTAAATGAAAGGGTACATCAGGCGGTGGCAAAAAGTTGCTTTTCTTGATACTACACTGATTTCTAAATTCCGAGACGGTGCTTATGTCTTATTCACACTGTGATTTCATTTGCTATATCTATATCTATACTTCAAGTCTAAAACCACACTGTGGTGGTACACATCGAGACGATCGCTTGCTAAAGAGAACTATCTACCACCTGGTAAATACAATCAATTACACAAGTATAAATCATTTAAAAAGTAAAATACCCCTTATATAATTGAATAATTTTACAAAAAAAAATAAAAAAACCGACTTCAAACATAAAAAGCGCATTATCAGGGATAACTCAAAGAGATACGCATCAGATTTTATAAAATTTTACATGGGACCAAACGACAATCACAAATTTTCAAATAAATAAAACAAAAAACAATTGAGTTCGGTAAGTATACCCTTTAAGTATATTGTTGTCTTGAATGAAATTATTGTTGTGTTACCACAAAAAAAAAATACAACAAGTACTGATATCTAATAACCACAGCCTTGTATAACAAATTAGTTTTTTAAGACAAGTGGGATAACTTTTTTTATTTTATGCCTGATAGGTTAGCCTTTGACCACTATCTCGTAAAAAAATGCAACACTCACCTGAGGGTAAGTGATGATGTGGTCGAAGATGTTGTTCAGGCTAACCTAGAAGTACTGGCTCTCAAGGACAGCTGCCGGAACACACCGTTAGGTGCTTGGCGACAGATTTTCTACTTGAGGGTGGTTGCTAACCAGGCGGGCATTGGCAAAATGCCCTACCACCATGCGAAAGTATAAGTGTAGTGCTCACATACGATGTAAGTAGGTACACGGAACATGTGATAATGGGAAATTCTCTCTGCTTTCTTAACTATGACGAATAGCAAAAGTTTCCAAAACTGCCTATTCCAACTGTACTTGAGGAAACTTTAATATTTAGTTCTATTTAGTAGAAACTACGAGACGTTCTTATCCCAACTCAAATTACTCTCATATCCTGTCTTATACGTGTCCCATTATGGGGCAGGAAATATATGGAAGGAATAGGATATAATATTAAGAAAATGCAATTACGTTTTGCCCAGAGCTAATGTAATCGACTGAAATATAAAGTAATGTGTTTTTTCTTTTGTGTTGTTCTTTTATAAGCGAGGATTATTGACTGTTTTCCGGCTTTAATTCATTTTATTTCTTGACATCCTTACTCGTATTATATTAGACTTGTTTATAGCTCATAAACCAGCTTTTGTTATTATCTGACCTGGTTGTAATTAATGATGTGGTCGAAGATGACATTCAAGCTCACCTAGAATAGCTCTTTCTAGTAGATGGTAGTTAGCCAGTAATAGTACTATTACGCGACTGCCACCCTAAGACAACACCGCAACCGACGGTCCGGTGCCTTAATGTGCCCTCCGAAGCACGGAAGCGCTCAGTAGTAAATACCACTAGCGGTCATCCAGCCAAGTTACGATCGCAGTAAATACTGAATTTATAATTTTAATATTGTTATGTTTGCAATAACGCCTGCTATGCGGATTACATTACAAAATTACAAATATATCCCACACATGACTTACATTTTTCCTATCGTATATTTGTAATTTTGTACTGAATTTAGAAGTTGATCAGTTGAAAGCAATCAAAAGAGAGTAAGGAAATTAAATTTAGGATATCCCTTCAGCTGCCAGACCGCTTTTTTGACATAAGCCTAAATTGACAAGGTAAAAATGGCTGCGAGACTTTTGCGCTGGGCGTTATAAATGCGATTTCAGCTGTTATTTGTTCATACAAATATAAATACCCATATATTGTCGTAATCCAAAATAATCTATCTGTCTGTGTTATTTTTGTAATAAAATAATTAAATGTGTCGATGATTTTAGGTACTGAACCGAAATATTTCAACAAATTTCATCTATATGGTTATTTTTTGAAACCATGAAAGCATGTAATATTATGATGGTGGAGTAAAAATTTAATCTTTATGTCGTCTTACAACGTGAAAATCACGGGGAAGACGATGAAAGGAGATTGCATGGTGAAAATCAAGTAAAAGGGAGACTTTACAAATTAAAGACCATAGCCAAAACGCATACCTAAAAGCAGGATTGAATAGATTTATGTTAAATATTACCAATTTGAAGTATCATCATTTTACTTTCAAATACTTATAGAAATTAACACAATTTACAATAGTTTATTTAGGAAGTTTTTTGCACCTACTATTTTCCTGCTGGAGTGAGGTGAAAGATGGTGTGGTAGTCGATAAAGCATGGCGATAAACATCTTGCGAATGCCTACCACTACTAGATACCACTCACAAGTAGAAAATGTGTCGCCAAGCACCTAATTGTATGCTCCGGAATCTGTCCTTAAAAGTTATTCTAGGTTAGCATGAACAAAATTGTACACCATATCATCACTTACCATCAGGTCAAAGGTTAGCCTAGCAGGTTTTTGAAATAAAATAAAATTCTTTTAAAAGTTCGTAATAATTTAAAAGTTCTTTGAATCATACTTGATAACAAAAATACTTTCTGTCTTCATACGAAATGTTTTGAAAGTTAGTCAGCAACCTGGCTAGTTCACATCCCTCTACTCACGTCAAATAATACGTACAAAATGCATTTAAGTCATATTTAACTGTCGAAGTAAAAGCTATTATACATCTATTATTATTCCTCGGAAGGCGATCTATTACATTTTATATTCTCTTTGATGTTAGTAAACAGGTTTGTTAAATTAAACGGAATATTTAATAGTGCAAGACTTTCAGTTTATAAAGAAGCTAATAAAATGTTCTAACTACTTCTGTTGTTCACTTCTAAAGTGGCTTTAAGTTGATATATTTATATCACTGTTACTTCAAATAAGACAGAAATAAGAGTGAATTTAAAATTTTATTAGTAAAAGCCAATTAGATGTGTTTTTTTTATATTATTGTGTTGGAGCTAGCATGAGATCCACTTGATGTTAAGAGGACTAACCCCTGCCTCTAACAAATACATTTCGTTACATGTGACGATTTGCACTGCACCCTTCACCCTGAGACTTACATTTGTTAAGTCTCATGTGCCAGTAAATTTATTGGCTCTCAAAGACTGCTGCCGGAACACACTTATAAGTGCTTGGCAACTGAATTTCTACATGAGGTAGCTAGCCAGGCGAGCATTCTCAAAATGCCCATCCACCATGCAGTGAAGCTCAAGCCGGCGGATCGAACCATGGACCTGCGGCACCACAGTCTATTATCATACCATTTTTACTGCTAGGCCATCATAGCTTCAAACATTTTGCATGAACCTATTTCTACGAAATTTATTCATGGAATTATAACATATCGTGTAGTCCGTGGCTGTCAACTGCACTTGTCGTTTTAATCTTGCCGAAGATCAATATAAACCAAAAAGATTCTGTTAAGTAACGTCTTGACATATGATGGTAGGACATTCTGCGAATGATCGCCTGGCATCTAAGTATAAAATCTGCCGCCTAGCATCTATCGGTGTGTTACGCCTATAAGTTACCCTCATTTTCTGTCTTATTTGCAAGGGATAGGTAGCAGAAAATTATGGATGAACAATTGTTCTTTAATCTTACCACGACTGAAGCTTCGACGGTGGAAAGGAATGTATTGTCATTAAGAATCATACTAAAATCTTAAACATAATAAGTATAATAAGTATTTTCTCCAAATAAATCTACTATCTGAATATGTATATAAAATAAAAGATGAACTTATTGTTCTAAAATTATAGAGAACCAAAAAATCTTACCGAAACTGAAACTTCGACAATTGAAAGGAATGTATTGCCATTAAGATATTATACCAAAATCTGAGGCATAGTAAGATTACTATCTGAACAAGTATTCTGTCTGAGACTTAAATACAGTTTTACGTTTTAAGATAAATAGGCGAGATATATCATTTAGACTTATGCACTAAGCAACTAAAGTATTTACTCATTAATTATACACCAAATACACACCACAATTCACGGTCTGTTGATATTTTCGTACCTTTAGAAAATAATCTAGACCTAATACGTGTGCAGACGTGCATGTCTCAAGTAATGAGAGACCGTGGTAGATAATTATACCTATCATTAATAACGTGCTGTCGGGTGCTGTCGGCCTATGATGCGTGGAATTAGTGTGAACGTCACTCGCGACGTTAATGTATCTTGATACTCAGCTGTCTATAATATGACCTGGGTATTGTTATCTCAGGTTACTCTGGAGCCCATGAGATCATGACCTTTAAGTACACATCTTTGTGAAATATAAATATTCTAGACATTGTTTTGTGTTAGTTACTAGAATCTTTATTTTGCGTTTGCCCTCCTGGCTAGCTACCACCCTCAAGTAGAGGATCTGTCGCCAAGCCCCTAACGGTGTGTTCTGGCAGCAGTCCTTGAGAGCCAGTGAAATTACAGGCACATGAGGCAGAGGTTAGTCCGCTTAACATCAGATGGGCCTCGAACTTGTGCTGTCACAAAAACATTAAAAAAAAATCTAATAGCTTTTGTTACTGTAATCTTAAAGGTCTAAGTATGATAATTTTATATGGTTTCATATTATTCTTATGTGCAAAATATTTAAAGTGCTCCGCCATTTGCTACGAAAACAGATCGTAGGCGTTCCAGACAAAACATCTAAGAAATCCGTGGTTATATTGTGTACTTACACAATTCAATAATATTATTAGCAGTAGAACTTTTTGTGCGAACTTGAAGGGTTCTGGTTTGAAGAGCATGGGTGCTGGTGAAATTACAGCTACATGAGGCATAAAAACTTTATGTCACAGGGTGACGGGCGCAGTGCAGTTCGCCACTTGTGACGAACTGCACCAGTTATAGGCAGAGGCTACCATTTGACACCAGGTAGGCCTCGTGCTTGCTCCAACACGATAGCACAAAAAGATGTATATAATAGTATGAACATAATTTCTAGACTGATTACAATCAATTTTGAACATATTGAACAGTTTTACTTATGCGTGTACTTTGTGCTACTGAAAATCATGTGTGATTTAGCTTTATAGAAATTTAATACTGAATAATATAAAACTGTATCATACTTTTTACTTTCCTTACGTCCCTAAATTTGTAAAAAAGGATTTTTGGTTTAGTTAGGAATTTTGGAACGCTCGGTTAACTCATAGTTCTTCTAGACTTGCCAGTGTGTTTTTATAAAAAAGTCAGTCAATAGTCAGTCAATATGCAAGGACTGACTAAAAATCAAAGAAAAAAAACTATTAAATTGTTAAATAATTACAAAAACAACATATAAAATATTGTAGAATAGTAAACTCAGATGCCAGAACATTTATGTAGTATTTTTAAATACATTAAATAAAATCTTTTTTCTATATATTACCTGCTATTACCTTATAAAACAGCAGTATGATAAACATACTGGTGTTTTATACGCTGGAATGTTAAACACCCATAAGAGATTACTCACAATGATGAAAGCTTGGCCCAAAACTAGTTTTCACCAGTTGGGAGACCTAATATGCATAATGCATATGTTATAATGTGTGTGCATTTACGGACTCCTCGATGCATTCAATACAATTTATTTTGAAGCCTATTATAAAACTGCAAATGATGATGTTTACCTGCATAATCATAAAAAAAATGGAAGCCAATCAAAAGTTTGTTCCCAAAAGCAAAATTTCCGTCTTTTGATTAGCAAAGCTCATTATGAAGACAACTTTAAGACAGTAACTCTGGTCCTACCTTACAACAAATAACCAAATCGCACATTACTGCTATAATTCTAGGTTAGCCAGTACAACATCATCAACCACATCATCACTTAGCGAAAATGAACCTGGTTAGTCAAAACCATTATAATCATCGCAAGTCAGACATGGTCCTAAATAATCATAGTCCTATCCTAGTTAGGATATTGAATAGTGCTTGCAAGTGTTTTTTAGACTTGGAAGCACAATAGTGGCGTTGAAAATTTTGTAATAACCGTAATTTAGTATAAGATTGTTTAAAATACTACCAATATTAGTGATAAAAAAGTTCCGTTAACTGACTTCCGTAGCGTCGATATAATAAGTTTTCTTTAACTTCACTTTTAGTATAATAAAAAGAGTTTATATTCTACGCACACTATAATAATCTAACAGGAAGCAATGATAAACATACGAGAGAATACGGTAAACGTACAAGGGAATACGGCGAAATACACAATAGATGGTATGATTCTAGAGTTTAATTTAAATTGATTTTCAGGCAAATAAGCATCTGTGTATAGATATGAAACATTATGTTTTAATCTCCAAATATCTAAATACATACAACCTGATCATGGAACTACAAAGTAGAGCTTTATTTTCTTTCATCACAAAAAATCATACCACCGAAATGAAATAAGTCTCTTTCACCAGTCTCAGTTTTCTAACTCTGATTCAAGACTTACAGCCATCTCTAGTAACTCTTTAAGCCAGCTCCTTTCAAGGCACTCACACCTCGTCTATGCACGGGTTTGTTTATACGTTTCACACGTAGAAACACGACGGCTACGAGACGTGTCGACGAGTAGTATTCCAGCTTTCAAGTACTAAAGGATCGCTTTTTAGTTCGTTCAGTTGCTGGATGCTGCGAGCGATGGAGCGGCGGATGAGTGCGGTTTGTGTATGGGTGAATGGTGGAAGTTAGTAGCTTAATTAGTTTGCGAGTGTTTTGAGAAAATGCTTACTTCTAAGGATATTACTATTCACATTATGTAGTATAGATATAGAAGATAAATTCAAGATTTACTCGTAGTTGCTGGAAAATCAAGAATTTGTCTTTTGAAGAAACCGAGTCTATGGCGCAGGTTTGCTTTTAAATTGCATGGATCAAAAAAATATAAATGATTTTTTAAGGAGATTTATGTTTTTATATATATTTATGAGAATTATTCATGTTTTATAGGAAAAGCTTCTACTGTTTCCGTTGTTATTCTTTACCGTAAAAAGTATAGTATTATATAAAGTATATTTTTATTTATGAATATATTTATTCGTAGAATTTTGTAGACACATTTTTTCCAATTGCCAATGTATAAAATAACCACCGAATTTTTTTTGTGCCCATCAAATTCAGATCACTTACTTTTTCAAAGGTTTATTCTGAGTATTAATTTTGAAGCAAAATGTTGATAATTTATACAAAAAATACAGCTGAAAATACTTAACACTTATACTTACATAATACTTGGTCAGTTTAAGGTAAATCTGATTTCTGATTTATGGTTATAATAAAAAATAACTGTATGTTATGAAAAAAATTGTATTCTATCTGCCGGGTATAATGTTAGTTTTACCATAGACTTAGGATATTTTCGCTACGCTCAAATGCCTACGGTTATTTCCATCAAAGTTTTTGGTGAACATTTTCTGCCCAATTACGTAATTTTATAGCCATGGGGTATTTATCTCTATCAAATATTTATAGCAATCCAAATCTTAATATTAAGTAATTAGATAATGCGAATCATTGATTATACTACCAAATTACAAAATGATATCATGCTTTTTTTACGGCAACTAACCAACTTACCACTTTATCCGATCGTTTATTACGTTATTTTATTTCCGATACTGAACAAGTCTTTTGATAGATACACGTCATGACAGAAGTTAGTTCAGTCGCTATCAGGGTTTGTGTGCTTCATAATACCTTAATGTAAAATAAACCACACAACCAAAGTCACATATTAACAACATAGTTTCATTTGTTATGCTAATTGAATGGCCATTTAACCACTATTTCACGAGTCGGTATGTGTTGATATTATGGTCAAAGGTGTTATCAAGATTAACCTGAAATTACTGGCTATCAAGAACAGCTGCTGCAAAACACCGAGATCCTTCCAAGTGTTATATATATATCAGAAATAAAAAATCTGCTTTAAACCTTTAAACAGAAGGCCTAGTCTTTAAATAAATTAAATGGAAGAAATACTTGGTTAAACGTTTAAATCTACATAAGAGCTGTTTGTTATTATAATTTTGTTAAATGCATTATGGTAGGAAACTTCACTATGACATGAAATCGACATTGCAATCGTACGTTTCATTATACCATTAAAATCAAATCAACCCAATTTTCACTTAACAGTTGTAAATTCACGGGAAAATTTAAAGCTTATTTCCTACACCAATCCAAACCGACCGCAAGCCGCCAACGGCCAGTGAAAATTGATACGCAATTTTATCACCCTTTCGTAACGTGCAGTTACACAAAAACGCTACAGAAAAAGCAGCCGTGCTTTTTATTCGAACAGCAGAGCGAATATTGAGAGTAGTGACCGTAAAATTCGATAGCCCTTTGCGAAGCACGAACGTGTACACTTCACAGGCGCTAGCGATCCTCTGTTGATCCACGATGAGCTAGCGCGTATTTCTATAAAAATCCAACACAACTAGTAGAATTGCTTCCATTCATTGCTTCTAAAATTTTACCAAATTGAAAACTCGTGCTTTTAGCGGAAAGTTGTATCGATGGTTTATTTATCTATTTTGCTACAGGTATTTCCAATCAAAAGTTTTGACGTTTATTTTTGTTTTCGTGTCCATTCGTACAATGCGATTAAAATAAGAATAGGATCGGCCTAGCGCCATGTAGTGACGTCAAAACTAGAAATTGGTACAGTGTGCAAAAAAAGAAATCATAAAACAAGTATAAATTAATATAGAAAATAAATAACCCGACTGCAAATAATTTATGTTCGTTAAGCGTTTTATCGATCTATTGAAATTAAAACTGCAAGTTAATATACATATGGAATCGTTTTTTAAAACCCTTCATTTTGATACCCAACACGATGTCTTTGGAAGAAAAAATAAATTGTTTTTTTCACTATATGGCGTGTGTAGTACCACCAACTTAACTGTGCAGTTGGCGTGGGCGCTGCTGATCAAGGAAATCAACTACAAACTGTCACAATTTGAAGGAATGTTGTAGTTCTTTTTTATGGCACCTGAACAGATAAACAGATAAGTTGGTGGGTCTGTAAATTCACGAGGATGTTTTTATTTTTTTACATAGTGTCACTTGAACTATCAAGATAAATCTACCGATATCTCGTGCATTAAAATCGGTTAAGCCATTTAGAAGTTATGGTGAAATAAAGAAACTCACAATCATACATACACATGAACCTTGAAAACTTAACACACGTTTATGTGCGCAGTCGTGTAAAAAAACAAGTAGTCATAGGTAGGTAAACGAAGTTGTAGGTGACTGTAGCTACAGCAAACAGAAATAATTTGAACTGATTTTATTTCTTAGCAATATTTTGTACTAAGGTATCTTAATATGAATCGCTTAACTCTTCGATGCCGCATGTCCTGATGGCCAACTGAGTCAGACAAACCGTTATCATCGTAATGGGTAACGAAAACAAATACATACAATCATCGAACACAAATTAAACGAGAAGATCAATAAGCACTCGGAAACGTGTCACGTAGTAGTACACTGTCGGAGAAATGAGACCCTGACGCCCGCATTGTCATCAAACCAAGATGGCGTCTGTGCTGTCAACCTTAAAAATATGAATTTATTAAAATTAACAATTTCGGGTCACTCATTTAAAATTACGTATAATAAATACGTAAGTATAAATACGTATAAATAATCTATTTTTAAGTTTGTTCTGCTGATCATACTTATTAGAGTGAATATGAGTGAAGTTAGCCGAGAGCCCGTCCTATTCTTATTTTAATCGCATTGTATGTGTTTGATTTGACGGAGCGTCCTAATGTTGTTTTAACATTTACGTAGTTTAGTCGATAGAAGCTGGATCTAAAACGAACTTGTGTATGTTACGTGTCAAAAATAAATCATTTATTAGATACTGTTTGATAGTAATTTGGGAATTGTTTCTAAATACGACAATTGGCAAGTACGAACTATGGGATATTAAGTGAATATCGCACCAATATAAGTGCGCCTTAATCAATAAAAAATACAATCTACGAATAAATATGTACAAACAATAACCTATTCTTCTGCAGTAAACTATTATTGTTAATTTTTTATTTAAATTTTATGTACAATGGAAAAGCTAATTTGATTTTTTGAAACCCCACTGGAAATTATCATTTTCCGTCCAAAATAATGTCTTTGCTTTTAGTTTTAATAACATTTGCAATGCCACGCACTTGTCACTCCAATACACTAGTACTTATTACTCGGTTGCCCGATAATTTCATTTACCATATCAAACCTGATTGAATCAGAATATCTGACACTACAGTTTTCGCCACCAAGGCGTACTCTTACTAAAAAGGCCTAACTGTTAGTGAATATTCACTAACGGTAGAGATCGTGGTAAAAGCTTTTCCCCATCAGCAATATTAAAAAATCTTAATTAGATTAAGGTTTTTTTATATTGCTTTTAATTATGACCGTGTTGCGGTGATTCTTTATTCGTTACATATTCCTATTAAAGCCACCTATTTATAGTCTTGAAGACACAATTTGTTTACTACGGTTTAGCCACCAAGACGGACTCTTACTGAAAAGGCCTAACTGTTAGTGACCATTCACTAACAGTATAGATCTTGGTAAAAGCTAGCTTTTCCCCTTCAGCAATATTAAAGAAAACTTAATTAGATTAAGATGGGCTTTTTACTAAATAGCATTTTAATTAAACCCATGTTGCAGTAATTCTATATATTAATTACATACCCCTATTAAAGCCACCTATTTATAGTCTTGAAGACACAATGGTCACGTCTAGGCATACACCGCGACGTGCCTGAACGTCTTCACCCACTAATTACTGCGTACCATTCTCGTGCCGTCCTCTTACCGCATTTTTCAAACAGATCACGGAACCGCCCACGACCTACTATCGATTCATGTCCGGTTAGGAATTGAGCTTCCAAGACTTTTCCGAGCAACCATTGGAATGCAAGTGAGCATCTCTTTGTGATGAGGTCTTGCAATCATACTGAAGTTTCAAAATATTAGAATAGTGTGGCAAATAAAGTACAGTAAACTTTTTAAAATTCAAAATCTTATCGAGCATTAAACCAAAATCTCGTTTTGGTGGTTATAGATGTTGAGACCTAAGTAACACTTTGGCGAAATTAGTTTATCCTTTAATTAAAGAATTATTTAATTAAAGGATAAAATATTATTTATTTGTACGGATTGGGATTAATTTATGTTATCAATTACATAAATTATATTATATTATTATTTTCGCGTGATCAAAATGCTGGTACCTATTTGGCTCAAAGAATAAGCATTGCAATTCAACGGGGCAATGCTGCCAGCATGCTGGGCACGCTGCCAACTGGTAGTGGGCCAGAGCATTTTGACTACCTATGAGTCTGCAATGACTTTAGGGATCTAAATGCTTTTATTTTAGTAGCTGTAGTGTTGTATATAGTTCGCAGTATTTTGTTAATAAAGGCATACCACCGGAATAAAAATTAAAAAACCTGTGTTTCACTTTAAAAATCAATTATGTTCACTAAGACGAACGCGTATAGCGAGGGTGTAGGGATGAGTGGTTTCCTTTCGCAAATATATTGTAGTTTTTATAACTCATTTCTCATGAACTATACAATACACATTTTGATAATTTATTCATAGAAAATGGACCTTACAAAATAAAATATATTCGATTGTACCTTAAAAAGAAAACACTATGCAAATCCCAAAGTCCCCACGAGCAAGTCAGCTATAAGCTAGTTTAAAATAAAATATTTACTCAAAGACTTCAATACTCTCAAAATTGTTTTAAGATTCAACTTCATAACTACACAGCTTCATGAAATCAAATTCTTTTTCATTTTTGAATACAAAATCAGTCATGTGAGTACATTCTCCCCTACAGTGGCTTATAATGTCATACTGAAAAGCTTCCACATAGCAACAGCTAGTAAGTTGCTAAGCTGCAGCCCTCCGCACACAATCACGACGTTCACAAACTAAACAACAGAGTTGAAGCTCTATACAAAAGACACTCATCTCTTACGGTAGTACATATTCAAATACTAGTAGGTAGGTGAGGTCACCCTGTACACAGAAGAAATTGTATTGCGTAATAATAAAAAAAAGTTTAAATCACATGATAGACTGAATGAGCGTGGCCGTGCATTTTCATACCTGTCCATAATAAAAAGGACCGTAGCCCCAGATAGGTAAGCTTTTGACCACAATCTCACCTGATGGTAAGTGCAGATGTGGTCGAAGTTATTAACAGGCTTAACTAAGAATTACTGGCTCTCAAGGACAGCTGCCGGAACACACCATTAGTCTTGGCGACATCCACCTCGCGGTGAAGCTCAAGCCCGCGGTGGGATTCGAACCATGGTCCTGCTGCGCGGCAATCTATAGCCAATGCCACTGAGCCATTACTGCTTCATTCCCGGAAACCACGGATCTCCATTTGCTACCGTTTCGTCATATCTACTTTGCGTCCTTAAGGTGCAGTGAATTGTCAATAGGCAAATTTTCATACGAATAATAAAAAATATAAAATAATACTCTAGAGGATAAAACAAATACTATGTTTGATACGAAAACACGATTACATGTAGTGAGTAAATCATGAATACAGCTCTAAAATTTCGCTTAGTCAAGTTTTGTGTCTATGTAGTAAATCATACGGCATAAAAAGGGCGACCGGTTATCAGCATTTGTCATCTACGAAAATCCAAGCCGCCCTAGGTGCATTTAAACAATGTAAAGGTCAATAATGTGCATCAATTGAGATAATTAAGCTTCAAATTATTGGAATAACTACAAAAGAAATGGAATAGAAGTGTATTTCCACAATCGCGATAAAACTACTTTCGTCTTGGGGAACTTGAATCCCTCACTTCAATACTGATTAATTCAGTCCTCGCTTTGCACGGGAGCTAACTATTTCGAAATTTAAAATGTGAACCACGACACTGTTTCTTACCTTATTGCATTTTACTTTTATTGAATATTTGTAGATAACACTGGCAGATTTTAAAAGTTCAGAAGTATACTTTTAAATAGACAAAAGAAAAAAGTCATAATTTAACTTGCTTCTAGTAAGTCTTTGTTCTCAAAATATGACATTCGCAAAACATTATATTCGCAAAATATCACATTCTCGAATGATTACATTTTTGAAACTCACAGTCAGAAGGGTTAGAGTAAATGTGGTATCTGTGTAGTGGCACGTAATAAACCATACGTATCTTGATCTTATTTTAACCACTACTTCAATTTTAAAAGATTCTGAAAATAATGAAACTAGTGTTGAATTTTGTTATCACTAGTTACACATTATTATTTTAGGCACTTGTGAAATTTTTGTAGGGTATAAAAACAGTAGAGGTAAAACAGTTGTGAATTTTAAGTGTTATTGGACGTTTTAGCCAATTTGACACGGCCTACGGCACGAGCTTTGATACTGTCTACCGTTACATCTACGCGACTCATACTTGTTGTTTTCTTTTTCGCACTTCAACTACTCGGTGCGTATCCCGGGCATGGAGTGTCGGCGGGTGTAAATTGAAACACTTGCAAATTTACCCCATACATTATTCATGTGCCAAACACCCTCCCAACGAGAGCGCCTGACAGTTACAGTTGACGCAAACTTCACGAGAAATAAACCTAGATTGCGAACCGTCCTCGCGTTTACGCAACCTTGAATTTTAAAATTCTGTAACGGATTCAGATCGTATCTCAATTGAGTCTATTGTATCCGAGATAGGAATGGGGACTATCTCTGCTATATATTTTAGCACAAATCACGCCCGGCTCGAGGCCCAGTAGCACATAAGTAAAGTGGGTCAACCATTATACCTCTAACAAATGGGTGCCTGCCTTAAGTCAGACTGAGCAATAAGGAGTCGATTCTAAAACCCACAAACCTGCATTATTTCTGACCCTAATAAATATTTCTAGTCGTTGGACTAGCAATATTTACGGACATCCTCAGACAAATGAGTTCAAAAATGCTATGAGGTCGTTCTGATAAAAATACCTGAAAGTTATAACATTTAAATGTGGCACAAAATATGAATGGCCTATATTAATATATTGTGTCACATTTTAATGTTAGCATTTTTCACTGCAGAAAAAAATAAAACAGTAATTTATGCATAGTTTTATTAATGATAAGCATCATTTACATACACGTAATTCACGTTCATCACACGTGATGAGCCTACAATTTTTTACACAACGTAAAAAGTAGAATAAGAAATATATAATTTAACGATGTTTACATTTAAGGTAAACAAATAAAAAGGTTAACTGGAATTATTCATAAACAAAAACGTCATAGTTATTCTAGTATTGTTATTTTTGAGAATCCCGCTCGGGGTTTAAATTTGTTTTAATTAGATTTTAATAGACCAATAAAATATGCATATTCTGATCTGAATTTCTGCTATAAAAATCATATTTTCTAACAATATTTTGTACTCAAAGAATGTATTATCTTTAAAAATACAAACATAAGCTAACTCAATGGTGCATATCTATCTATTAACTAGATATTTTCGTATTCTATGTTGTGTCTAATAATAAGTTTGGCAATAAATCATAATTATTATAATAAATATTCGTTAAAATGGAAACGCCTTTGCTAACACTATGAACATATATTGAACGACTATAAAGAAAACCTTTATAATATTAAAGCTTTTATTTGTGGTAAACAAAAATGTCGCAAGAAAAGGACAGCCAAATAATATACATCTCCAAAACACCCGTCACCGAAACACAAATAAGAGACTATAAAGAATCTATACGACCGAAACCTTAATTTAGAAAAACACATTTTTTCTTTGGAGAGTTAAACGTAATTTCTTTCTCACCAAGGCGTTTCCTGAAATAAATTACAAGTGTAAAATTCACAACAACAAAAGCGTAACAACAAAAGGCTCGCGGCCCGCAACTTCCGGACGACCCTTCCAAACTTAGCAGCCTGATTACGGATTTCCGAGCAAGAAAAATAAAGGGAGAAATAATACGTAACCATATAAAAAAACCAAACATACAGCAATCGTGGCATGGACGTTAAAATTACCGGGGACAGTGATTGGATTTGATTTTCATGTCTTCTATAGAACTTTTTCTAACAAGTAATGCGTTTACATGAAAATCCACGTAGTCCATGAGAGCTGGTTGAGGCGTGTAATACTTAACATAGATGTTGAATCGAGGGTCTTTATGAGATCCAGCAGCATCACCACTAGGAGTTGCAGTAGTTGGTGCTGGGGGTGACGGTAAATTTGCCGATTTTTGCATTGTAAATGGACCTCTATCTTCCTTAAACGCTGGCGGCCTCACCTTTTTCCATAAAAACGGTTGCTTATGTTGGCGTCCATGATGAGTATCCATATGCCTGGTATCTTTTACAACTTTTGCGGCCTCCACGTCAGTTAGCTCGTACATTTCTGCCAAGGATAAGTACCAATAGTCGGCGCCGTCCCCTATGATTGGAAATAATCTTTTATTGGAAAACCTCGGCCGATGTTTTCTCACGAACTCATCATATTTACGTTTCAATCTCCTCATATAATCCGTGTAGTGGATTGATTTGAGTAGCTTTTCGAATTCACTGAGTTCATGTGACGCTGGTTCTGAGTAGATGCCTGCGGTCACATAGGTTCGAAGCAAGTGGTGCAGTTTGAATACTACAAAAGCCAGCCACGTACGAGCTTCTTCTTCTAAAATCCTCAGATCATCAGCTCGGCTCCTGATTCCAAACTCAGCGGCTTCAGCTGCTTTTCGTTCACCGCGTTCTTTTACAGTGGCCAGCCAACGACGATATAAATAATAGCAGAATTTAGTACGTCTTGAATAATGACCACGCCATAAAGCCTGGAGAAAAATGTTCTACATAAATTCTAGCACTCTAAATGAAAACATAATCATAAAGGTTTTATTTTCATGTGACGAATTGCACTGCGCCCGTCACACGGAGAGATACAGTTGTTAAGTCTCATATGCCTGTAATTTTTCTGGCTCTCAGGGACTGCTGCTGGAACATACTGTTAGGTGCTTGGCGACAGATTATCTTCTTTAGGGTGAAGGCTAGCCAGGCGAGCATTCGCAAAATGCCCTTCCACCATGCGGTGAAGTTCAAGCCGGCGGCGGGGATCGAACCATTGACCTGCTGCACGGCAGTCCATAGCTATTACCGTTCGGCCATCATTGCTTCATAATATATAATATACAATTGGTGTCGTTTGAGTGATAACACAACATAGTCTTTCATAAAGCGGAACTGTTGCGTTTTTTAAGTTAATGAATTTGCAATTTACTGCATAACCTAAACTTAGCTCTAAAGTTTTAACTAATTTATGAACTAGGTATTGTAAGAATAGTTTTATTCCAATACATATTATGTTTCAAAGCTATTTTGTTAGTGTATTCTGATCCAATATTATACCATATAAAGACCATACAACGTGGTATTTTTATTTACTTTTTCCTTCGCTATTACCTTATTTGCAGTAAGTAAGGTGTGGCGATGCATAAGAGTAATTAAGTATAGTAATTTTGATACCTGAATTCTTGTAGCTGCTCGGCCATAATGTTTGCCATGTTTATTTCGTACGGCTCTCCTCAATGCTGCCCTATAGGCTTTTCGTGCCATATGAATTCTGAACGCGCATTGAATTCTTATAGCATTCCTTGTGAGCCAGGCTATGTGCTTCCTGATTAAGTATCCTCGAGCCATCCGTTGTAGAAGTAAAACTGCAAGGAACCTCCTATGGCGATCACTTTCTGCAAAGTTTGCGTGCTCTTGAAGTTCCCTAAAGAATTCATTGGTAGGTAAAAGCCTGTAAACTGTGGCCATTTAATTTGACTTGTAATTTATAATGTACTCAGATCAAATATGTATTCCTCAACAATAGGTGAATAAAACACTTATACCAAATGATTTTTGTCAAGAACCTAGTTGAAATGGTTGTCAGACCATAGAGAAAAGTAATATACTGGGTTGTGTCAGACCCATAGACGTAGGATTTTTTCGCTACGCTCAATAAGTCTATGTTTCAGTATATACAAAGTTACTTTATGATGTTTATTTAATGTCCGCTAGCTCATTTATCTATGGTATTGTGTGTCTAATGAGGTTTGATATTCACAACGCAACACAATACGAGAACACAGATGATTAAACCTAAACGAAGATAAGCGTCTGACGTAGCGTCTGTATTCTCATAAAAAATACGTTTTTTTTATTGCTGGTAGGTTAACCTTTGACCACAATATCAGCTGATGGTAAGTGACGAAGTGGTCGAAGGTGTTACCAGGCTTAACCTAGAATTGATGGCTCACACGTGCAGAAAGAATTGAATTGAATTGAAATTTGAAAGATCTATTAAAAACCTAAAGATATACTGATATAAAATTAATTTTGACTTTCGCGCCTGGTCATACTTATTCATAATCTCATTATTTTTATATTATTATTTGATATTCCTTTAGTACTGTGACTGAATTGTGCAATGTTTAATTTTAGTTTTTGATGTTATAATTTTGGATATGTATTTAATAAGTTTAAAAGGAATACCTTATACGGTTAGAAGTGTAACCTTATAATGGACACATGGATATTTATTCCTGCCATGCTTATTATAAAAAAATATAATAAATTAATCACTGCTACTCAGACTGACTTAGATGCTTTTGGACACGATGGCCAACAAAGTGAAAACCATTGACGGAGATAATAGCTTCCGTGGTCAAAACATAATATTGCTACCTCTATTGTAAATAATTCTATACTCTGTGGATAAAATTGTGGTACAAAATTAAAAATAGTCTTTGTAAGAAAAAGGTTGGAGCATAGAGGAACTTTGGTTATGGTATGGAATTTTTGGTATATTAATATTAAAGACAAACTTTGAAAACTTTGGATACCTCTTGATATGCGCATATTGTACTCGTACAATATGCGCTCCCTTTTTTTACAAGCAATGATGACACTCAAGCCAAGGCACGGTAATAAGTTCTTGTTTTTTTTTTTTGTTTTGAACCCCTAAATGTGGCTGTCTCAGTTGCCCATTTCGTTTCCCTTTCTAGCTACAGTACAGTTACAATAAAATTCTG
Source organism: Plagodis pulveraria (assembly GCA_963890685.1). NCBI lineage: Eukaryota > Metazoa > Arthropoda > Insecta > Lepidoptera > Geometridae > Plagodis > Plagodis pulveraria. The sequence continues at coordinate 17,413,710 of OY982963.1, read as the reverse complement.
GCAGTATGGGTAAACGACGCAGTAATCCGATTTAATAACCACCTATTGATATAATAAACATTCCTATCTGGATCGCGCTATGTTGATATTTTCAAATATTTTTAGAAAGTTATTTTTGCTTATTCTTCTATGACGACTACTACTAAAGATTTACTTGAATTCAATTTTATTATGACGTAGCCTGTTCGAAGACTTATTAAAATTTGAGATTTCACATACAAAGCTTGTTGTTATCCTAATATAAAACAATAATTGGTACTCGACCGCAGAGAATAGAAAAACAAATTTAATGTGATTTTTCGTAGGTATAATACGCGCTAAAGTCAGTCTAAAGTCATTTCGCCAGTTGAACTTTGCACATTCGTCCTTCTATTGTGTAAAGTGCTCTTACTGAGTCTGGATTCGCCGGTACCACTCCCGCTCAGATGAGTTCGTGTGAGACATCATGAATAATTCAACAATCAAATTGGCAAGGTGTGTACGCCTGTTTATTTATTTTTACCAAAGTGTTTATTTTCGTATGAATACTCAACGCCAAATAGGATTACCAAACGAACTCAAAATTAATTTGCACCTTTCACTTTTCACCTTTATTTTGTCAGGAAAAGTACATTTTGGTGAATCATTAATAAAGTTGGGTATTTTCTTTTTTAAGTCACTAAACTGTTCGTAAAACCAAGGCTCGAGAGGATGAACGGCTTTAATAATAAATGTTTCGCCCCCAACGAGGCTTCTCAGAATAGTAATAATGTCACTGCTACATTTTTAAACGTTTTCCCCCTTACTTATAAAAACATCGCTATGTAGTTGCTAAGTAATGGATAACTAAACAGTGTTTAAGTAATGCTTAAATATTTCTTACTTATAAACGCTACATAGCACCTGTTTAGCTAAGCAATGGATAATGAGGTCGAACGTATTTTAAACTGACAACATTGTACTAAAAAGTATTATGAATGACCTAAATGGCCAAATAGCATGTATCTAGTGCTAAATATCTTGAAATTAAAAAGTAAATATATTACTTTTCTTTGTATAGTACCACCAACTTAACTGTGCAGTTTTCGAGGGCGCTACTGGTCAAGGAAATCAACTACGAACTGTCACAATTTGAAGGAATGTTGTAGTTCTTTTTTCTGCCACCTGAACAGATAAGTTGGTGGGTCTGTAAACAAATCAGCTGATCAAAAATATGGGCGCCATCTTGCTACTTAAATATTTAAACATGGGTGGGACGGTGTTTAAATTGACAGCTGATTTAAGCAGTACTTAGGTACTGGATAAAGTTATGTAGCGTTTATGAGTAAGAAATTTTGCTAATCAGCGGCTAAGTAATGTTTAAAATTTAAGTAGCGTTTATAAGTAAGGCTGTTTATGTTTAGCGAGCTATTGTAATCTGCTGGAAAAAGTTTCAAGAGACAAAATTATAATGAACAAACCAAACAAGTTCCTTCATATTGTGCTGTGTCCACAGTGATATATAAGCATTCATTTTACTGAAGATTTATCCTTAGGATTTCAATATTTTAATTTATTTTAGCGTTACATTTCATGTAACGTTAGTTATGGAATTGTAAATATACTCGTATTGTCTATTGTCTAAAACTAGTAATTACGCAACATATTCATAACATATTGTATCGTTAAAGTTCTGACTTCGGTTTTGTGTTGAGTTTTTTTCCAGTTGGTAATGGGACCCACATTTACTTTTTTTATTCATTATAGGCAACTGAGCACAAAGTGAATGAACTACTTGGTCCACATTGGTTTTGATATAGGGAAGACTGGTACTACTGAAGAATTTCTAAGATTTTAGGAAGGGTTGCCAATTTTCCCTTCTTGTTATAAATACTGATAGGGAGTAGATAGGTTGAACTCGTTGCACTCCAGCTCGACATGTATAATTTTTTTTTCAACTCGCATGCTCGTATGTGTTATTTAACATTCTGAGTCCGCGTGAAAAAATGTTTTTATCTGCTAGCGGGCAAAATGTTTTTAAACTTCGAACCTCTATGACAGTTCCAGAAAATATTTATTTGTCATGCAATGCCGGAAAGTGGTTATTTTGCGCGAGTACTTTTATTAAAACCTAAGGAAGCGAAAGAATCTAGAATTGAACCAAAAGTGAAGCGAGTACGAGACGCAAATACGTGCATTGAGCGCAGCACACAATTTTTCACCTCATTCCAGCGATGAAAATGTTAGGTGCTCTTGCACCACACCGCTTAGAACAGCTAAAATAACTTTTAGTTAAATTGTGGTAAAAATTAAAAGTAAAATCACTAAAACTTGTACTATTCAATATATAAACATTTTCCTGGAAGTTGTATAGATGTTCCGATTCCAAGAACCTTTTCCGTGCTCTCGAATAAAAACACTTTTCTACGCAGATTTCGAATAATAAACAACACCTTTCAGAGCTGGTAATGTGAAAAATAATTTTCTGTCAATATTTTCAAGTAGTTGTATTACAAAATCACAAATGTACGATAGCGAAAAATTTCCCGCACATGACTTAAGTTATTCCTATCGAAATTTAAGTCATGTACGGGAAAAAAATTCCTATCGTATATTTGTGATTTTGTAATGTAATCCGCATAGCAGGCGTTATTGCAAACATGACAATATTAAAACATACAGTAGTTGTACTTTTATATTTGAATATGAATAAGCACTAATTTACTATTATTATTAAAGCTACATATGAAGGCATTTTCCTTGCTCCAGTGAAAAATCGTGTGTTTCGCTCAGCAGCAAGTTATTTTGCATCTCGTAACTTTGAAACTTTCTTAACGCTCAGGACTGTATTTGAAATCAGAGATTAGGTAGTTCGCTTCCTCCGGTTTCAATAAAAGTAATTGCCAAATAACAACTTTGCAGATTTGCATAAGAAATAACTATTATTGAAGCTTTACCTCGCATTATTTTTTAATCGATTTTCCAATCTCGATGACAACGAGCTCATCTGATGATAACGATGGAAGGTAGACCTCAGAGTCTAATTCTTAGCTTAGGGTACTTATAACGCTTGTAAGTAAAACAATGTTCTCTTTCCTTTACTTTTAATTACTTGTTTTCCTGAAAATGTATATTTTCTAAGAAAACGTTATGTTCTTTTAGGTGACGCTTTATGGACACAATATTAAAATGGTAAAATATTTAAATGTAGCGAAGTCTCAATTACGTCAAGATAAGGAGTATCTAATTCGGTATGTTTAAATCTTTACTGAGATTTTTAAAGGGGGATACAAAATATAAGACATTAAACAGTTCTACAGACTCTAAGTTTCGTTATATAAACATTAAAATATTTACTATTTTATTTATAATATCATATATATATATATACCAGATTTTGTCAAGTTTTTAGTAACATCTGCATTTAATAGATACATTTCGTCACAAGTCAAAGAATCATACAGTTGTTAAGTCTGATATGAGTGATGTGATGAATCATAATTACTTAGTAGCTCTCAAGAACTGTTACCGGAACACACTATAGGTGCTTGACGTTACATTTTCTACTTGAGGGTCCACGGTAGCTAACCAGGCCAGCATTCGCAAATTGCCTGTTACACTATACGGTGAAGCTCAAGGCAGCCGGTGGGGATCGAACCACAGACCTGCAGTACGACAGTCCATATTAAATATTACCGTTGGGCTATCACTGTTTCCATTGTTGCATCGATTGAGCTAAGACACCAAACACAGACTCCCTTCTAGATTACGACTGAAAATCACTCTGTCAAAAGCCCTGGTAAATGTCGAACCCAGAACCCCGAGATTTTAAAGCGACGCTTAAAGCCACTCGATCAGCGATGCAGTCGACAGAGCAAATAATTTTCTTATATTTTCTATTTTCAGCTGAACTATTCAAGTGAATTTTCGTGACTAGTCATC